>ML058441.1:0-1353816 GCA_003013855.2 Liriodendron chinense
GAGTATGAAGATGCATGAACATTAAAACATAGAGCATGCATCGAACATGATCAATAAGAAAATATACCTATCTAAGCATAGGTGATCATGCATAATTAGTCATTTTAAGATAAACATGAAGTATAATGATCGAGGCATAGATTAACATACAATTAAGCACATAATTCAACAAGATTATACTAATCTAAGCAGGGTGAGAGTCTAGCATTAATAGTTACCAATCGAAAGCATAGGCTAAACTATCAAGGTGGGCTAATGAGACTAAAATCTTCAGATTTACCTATAGTATGCAGATTATAGTTACCCTCACTCACTATTTCTAGTTTGATCATCCTAAGGGTAACTGATTTTTACAACTCCCTCATAAAATTCAGCATGAGGTGAGGGGTTGGAAACTTTTTCTCCTAAAAGGGAAAATGGTTGGGATCCTCTCTTAGATTAGGGGGAAGAGAGGTAGTGGTGAAAGTCATGAGAATTTTCAGTAGTTTTTTGTTCCCATCATTAGTTGAGTCACTAGATTCAGATTTGGTCTCCTCCGTGTCATCCCACGTTGTTGCTATAGCCTTCTTACCTCTTCTTTTAGGCTTGGTTGGGCATTCATTGGTAACATGAACATTCATCGCAGTTGTAACATTGGATGAGATTGAATTTGGATTATTTCCCTTTGAATTTCTCATACTTCTTGTCCTTCTTGTCATAACTCTTCCCTCTCTCAAATTTGAGGAATCTCTTAAATTTCTTTTTCAATTCTTCTTTATCATCATCACTATCTTCTAAAGACTTACTCTCAATTTGTTTTTGCCTATGTGAGTGCTTATGTGAAGATTTTAAGGCGATGTTTTTTCTTCTTAGAGGGGGCCCAAAAGTGTAATTCATGTGTTTGTAGGGAACCTAAGAGTTCTTCTACTTTCATGTTATTTATGTCTCTACACTCTTCTAAGGCTATGACTTTAGAGCTAAATCTCTCCGAGAGGGACAAATATTTTTCTATAGATTTTTTCATTCGAAACTCGTTCTCCTAAGTCACTTATGAAGTTAGAAATTAAATTCAATCTAGTATAAAACTCCATGAAAGACTCATCCTCACCCATTTTAATATTTTCAAATTGTGTGGTGAGGAGTTGCAATTTAGAATGCTTGACTGTAGACGTCCATTCATTTGTGGTCTCTAGGATCTCCCAAGTTGATTTGTTAGTCTCACATTACATATATGATTAAATTCATCGGATGAGACAACAGAAAAGATTGCATCAAAACCCTTAGCATAGCCACAAATAGCCTTTCTCGGTGACTCCAATTTCTCATAGGTTTGAGTTGGGTGACTGGAACTCCATCTCGATCCACCATTTCCACCGGTGCGGTCCAACCTTCTTCTACGATGTCCCATACTATTGGATCAAGGGACATTAAGAATACTCGCATCCGGGCCTTCCAATATGCATAATTTGACCTGTCAAAATATGGTGGTCAAGTGATAAAATTACTCCCCTCTTGGGTAGACATAGTGCTATAGCTACAGTATCAGATCTTACTCTAAATGGTTAAGTCCTCGAAGACCAACCCATTCTGATACCATTTGAAATTGCTTCTATCGCTCACAATTTGTAGACACTAAGCGTGCAGAAGCTTGACGGAGCTTAGAACTATGGCCAAGTCCTAAAGGGGGTGATTAGGACCATTTAAAAATCCTTTTTAAAACTTCTTATTTAATTAAACTAATTAGAAATAATAAACTAATTAAACAAGAACACTTAGCTTCCAAGCTTAAGTGGGTCCAATCACAAAGGCTAACAAGGATATGCAAACAAACAATATAGCCTAGAGAGTTATGTAGATAATGGAATACACCATGTTGAGCATATGTCTACAAGCTAAGTGAACATATATCTTGTGTGTGATTGTGTCTATCTAAAACATAGCGTACATTTTAATTAAGCATTCATAATTAGGCAATTAAACATATAATGCATAACTAGAAATGTGCTCAAAACAATCCCAAACACAAGCATGTATAGTGGTTCGACTACTTGTCTACTCCACTCCCGTTTCATGTACTCGTCCCTTAAGTATCCAGAATTCACTAAGGAGTTTAAATCAGGTTCCTCCCAACCTAGGTGTTTTAAATCGGTTCCACCCTATTGAGGAGTTTGAGGCATGGTTTCCTCTCAACCTATGACAGATATTTTACTGTTCATCTCTCAATAAAGAGTTTATGGGATCCATCTTACCCAGGAGTTTGATAAGGTTCCTTCCAACCCTTTCAGTTCTAATCCAGAACCTAGAGTATACTCTCACCGGAGGCTCCCCTTGAAGACTTGACACTTAAATATACTCCATGAGGAAGGAGTGCAACTGGACTCTTAATATGAAATTTACTTGTCGGATGAGCCCCTTGTCAGCACCGCTTAGGTTGCTTGATCTCCGCTCTTCTGATGTTAATTTAAACCAACCTAATTAATAGATTAATTTAAATCAAATTAAACTCGTTAAGTATACGAATTGAGTGTAGACACGGCCCGTATTATGAGGTCGATCCCACTAGGATTGGTTGTGCAAGTCGAATGTTAGGAGTTTACTTCACTAATCCATCAAATAGATGAGATGTTTAAACTAAAATAATGGAAAACAATGGAAGAGATAACTAAAAACAATGAGAAAAACCAATCAAGAGAGAGAGCACTAGGGCATTCGAATCCACCCTTAATTATCTTAACCTCTGTTTTACTTGTTATTCACCCAAAATTCAGATTGATGCACATTCAAAAACAGACAACACCTATGTCCTTGTTTAGGCACACAAGGTGTATAATTTCTTAATAGCACGAGTATCCCCTTAATAATAGTTGTCCCCAATGCATGTATTACAATGGTCATGTAAAATACACTTATTAAAATCAATCAAACCACTAAAATCATCTTCCACTATTTGTTATCTTGGTCATGAATCACAAATAATGAAATTGAGGAAAACCAATCTCAATGGAATATATCATCCCATTCATGGTCAGGCATGGAAGATGTAAATCCTATTTCTTCTCTATAGGTAAACCTGTTCATGGTCAGATACAAGCACACATAAAATAAAATTTAAAACATCCCCCAACATCTAGACTATGTCAAGCTAATAGATTAGGAAAATCTAAAATTTTCAATTAAGCACACTAGAAGAAAAAATGATCAAATCCAATTTTAAAATTGTAAAGATTAACATTCAAACAGAGATTGTTCTAATTAGGGGGGCTTCATCTCAACCCTAGTAAATTAACTTAGAAATTCATGAGATTATATGAATACAGAAGAAGATGAAGATGAAAGAACCCATCCCTCTAAATCTGAAATCAAAAGTAAGATCAGTCCCAACTAGCAGCAAAATTGTGGCAACAGGTAACAGGAACAGTGCACCACCTCTGTCCTTCTTGTTCTTTAAAACTAGCAGGAGAGGCAAAACTCTCTTCTTCTCTGTTCAGCAACCAATGCGTACAGATTTTTTTTTTATTTTTTCTGAGATATCTAAAAAGAAAATACTTTGTTGAATGTAATTCTTCTTCGGCACCATACACCTTAGTAAAAAAGAAAGTGCAATAGACTTATATGATGGGAAATTATGGCTTAATTTTCAATTCTTTTTGGAATGTGAAATTTTGTTTTATGTTTGTGGGTAACATTTCTGCAAATCTTCACGAGACTACAACTCGTCCACTAGGGGAAACCTAGGGGTTTAAAGGCTTGTTGCATATGCTAAAAGCATTCAAGATTACTTGCGAAAGTGGTGTAGATAGGATTTTTTTTTGTTTTATTTTGGTTTTGCTCGAGGACTAGCAAAATGTAAGTTTTCGGAGTATTTAATATCACAAATATTGAGTCCTAACCCCTAAAAATTATATTTGTTAATACCTTATTTTGCTTAAATCCAACTAATTTTATGATTTTCATTATTTTGCAAAGAATGGGAAATACACGTAAATATATGAAAAGATGTAGGAAATTGTGTTTCTTTCATATCAATGGTCCAGAAAGCTGTTGAAGCTATGTCCAACCCTCAGGAAATTGTCCAAGGAAGAACGTAGAATTTTATTGGGTGAAGAAAACGATATGAATAGATCAGATTGCAGTTCTTTAAAAATCCAGGGGGGCGCATGTATGTTGAATATGAAATGCTGCGACATGACTGTAGATGTACGGTTTAAAATAGTATCATGAGTATGTTGGATGGTCCAGATTGAATGATAACAAGGTGTGTGGACCAGAGTGCAGCAGGAGTTCATAAGCGCTTTGTACATCATCGTTAAAATATCGACTTTTTCTTGGAGTGGACTCTTGAGCTAATTTTTGCACCATTGCGTTAGAGCACGTCGAAAAACGTCGGGATGTCAAGTTTCGCTCCAATCCGACGATTGTGGAGGAGGTTACAGGCAAAATTCGAAAATAAGTAATTTTCTTAAAAAAATTCACCCTCGGCAACACAAGGGTGACGTCATCATAACCACTTGAAATTGTCGATCACAATTAAAGATCTGATGTGGGTCATTTGAACCGTCCATTTTAAAGAGCACATGAAGTTAGGACATGGGTCCAAATTTAGTAGGAATATGAGATTCCAATAAACCATATGATCAAAATCTAATCGACGAATCAAAATCTAATTGACAGGCTTTGAGTAACTTTTTAGAGTTTTGGTCATCCATTGCTCATGCCAACGGTCCATTTAGGCAAATAAGATGCCTGGAATATGATGGACGGTCCAGATTGTGGAGCACCTTGATGTGTTTACAAGAAAAAGAAAAAGAAAAAAGGGAAAGGGAGACTCTACGATTTTGGAGTTTCAATGGAGGAGTTCCTAAAAAAATTTTGGGCTTTCCAACATATGCCACATGCTCAACTAAATGGTGCAAAAATTAGCTTAAGATTCCACTCCAAGAAAAAATTGATATTTTAACAATGATGTACAAAGCGCTTATGAACTCCCGCTGCACTCTGGTCCACACACCTTGTTATCATCCAATCTGGACCATCTGGCATACTTATGATACTATTGTAACCATACATCCACAGTCTTGTCCCAGGATTTCATATTCAACATACGTGCGCCCCCCTAGATTTTTAAATAATTGCAATCTGATCTATCCATTCATTTTCTTCACCCAATAAAATTCTACGTTCTTCCTTGGAAAATTTCCCAAGGGTTAGACATAGCTTCACAGCTCTTTGGACCATTGATATGAAAGAGACACAATTTTCTACATCTTTTCAAATATTTATGTGTATTTCTCATTCTTTACAAAATAATGAAAATCATAAAATTAGTTAGATTTAAGCAAAATAAGGTACTAACAAATATAAGTTTTAGGGATTTAGGACTCAATATTTTGTGTATATCATCTTGTATGCTTCAATAAGCTCCCCGATGCTCCCCTAATCATGTTGTCGATGCGTCGCCAATGCCTCAGCTCCAATGATGAATCACCTTGCTTGTGATGCTCTTGAGGTACCCAAGGTGATAAGAGATGGTGTGAATTCTCTACAACTAGTAGGAGTTGGTTGCCTAGAGGAGTTCAACCTAATTGGATCTTTAGAGAGGTTTAGACAAAAGATCTACCTATGGTTAAGGCGCCTAAAACATCTAAAGATCAAGAAAGAACAAGTTCATCTTCATATGAGCGTTGAATGCTCCATCTTGTGATTTAACACAAGGAAGATGACTTGGAATTGTTAGGATTAGAGCCTAATGGTATGGGCAATGTGAATGACTTCTAATATACTAAATTCTCTCTAAAAACTCAAAAAATCGGGGTTGCAAATATATAGAGTAAAAGCGCCAATGGATAGAAACGGCAGCCAACGGCTAGTTGTCGACTGGTCATCTGACCAGTCTTAGGGGCCCATGATCGGTTAGTCATTGAGGGTTGACTAGTCTTAGGACTGGGATCGGTAAATGTTGATGTCCCATTTTTGGCCTATGCCGACCGGTCTAGTGACCGGTCTGAAAATGCTCAAGGACACTCTGGGTTAATCAATTGTTGCTGTCGCTTTTTAGGCCTCTGACAACCGGTCGGTCAAGGGCCAAGACCAGTCGAGAGGGCATTTTTACTGCTGTATTGAGTTGTGTTTTACAGCAGTTCATGCAACGTCTTAGGCCATTATTTGGGTGATCTTTTGGGACACCTAAGGCTAATCCAAGATGACTAAAGGTCTGCCTATTGGGTCAGGTCATCTAGAGGTTTGGTTTTAGTGCACCTGTTTCTTCTTCCTTGATGTAGCAGGTCCGCTTAATCTTCGGTCTTAATCTTCTTTAAGCTCAACCGACACCTAAACCCACTAACCTACGTAATTGACAAACAAGGTGCACTACTATGCCATAAAAAGTGTACTAACAATATGAATAGGTTAACCCGTCAAAATACAGAGGTCTAGAGATGGAGCTAGAATTAGCATTAGACATGTTTTCAAGCTCTCTTAGGATCTCACTCCGAATTATTAGGCCTTAACGGAGGAATCTGCTTTAATATTAATTAAAATTGCGATTTTATTGCTACAAGAGTAGCTTGGAGATATAGCTAATGTCCTAGAGGAGGCTGAATAGGACTTTTAAATTTCTAAATAAAATTTAAAACCAACCCAGCACTCAATCTCACAATTTCCTAAGATATTGGAACCAACTAGATATAAGAATGTATTCAGCAAAGTTCAGGCAAATATAATGACAACATCATAAGCATTTTCACAAACATATACAGCGCATGTTTATCTAAGCATAAATATTCAATAGATAAGCATAATTAACGATAAACATTCATCCACAATGCTCAATGATGTATAGTGGTTCGACTACGTGTCTACTCCACTCACGGTTGTCACACTCTCAACAAGTGCACCAAATTTCACCATATATGTGGTTTTAAATTGGGTTCACCATCAACCCTTACATGCAATCCTAAGACACGTGTATACTGCCTGTAGCCCTCACAAGGGACTTACCGAGTTTGGATCTCAAACCCTCACTAGTTCTAATCCAAGAACTAGCCGCGCAGGCTTCCCTCGGAGGCCCACACAAGCGACTTACTCTCGAGATTGGGTCATAATCTCTAGACCTGAATCTCTCTAAGAAGGGGATCAATGGACTCTTAAATACTAGAATTTATTAGTTTGGATGAGCCCCGTTCAAGCGCTAAGACTTGTAGCTTCAGCTCTGAGATGCTTCAACTCCAAGACCATGCTCCCAAGATTAACTACCATCAATGAATGATATGCCTATGCAGTGTCAGGTAGTTGGAAGACAAGATGGTGTTCCTTTTAACTATAAAGATCCAAGGTAAATGTCATAACCACTAAATGTGAGCATTGAATGGCTATAAATGACCAAAAGATTTGTGTAAGGAAGGTAGGTCAACTATTAATGCAAGCTTGAGTTCATCCTTCAATTCGAGTTTTTAATACTCATTAATGTGCCATAAACACAAGGGTTAAATGATGAACTCAAGAGAAAATAGAGCAAGGAGGGAAAGATCTAAGGTGGAAACACGTACTCTCTCTATGCTCTAATGGGGTGTGCTCATCTAGCCCTAAAAGCCCTCAAAAGATGTATAAATAAATGCAAAAGATCGGGTAGAAAATGATTAAAAATGGCTAGTTAACGACCTGTCGAATCGTGGATTCAACCGGCCAAACTTGACCTTCGACCGGTTAACTTGATATTTTGACAGGTCGAGATTCAGGCCAAAAACACCATTTCAAAGAAACCTTGCTGGACAGTTTTAGGCCCTTTTCGATCGGTCGACCAAATTTTTCTATTGGTTAAAAATGAGATTCGATCAGTCGAATGGACCATGGGTGAGTTGAAAATCCTCAGGGCAATTGATCTGATTGTTGTCCAAAAAACCACCCTTTTAGATCGATCGAACAGATTTTTCAACCGGTCGAAGGACACTATCGACTTGTCAATTTTGCTTTAACCTGTCCAGATTTTTCAATGCATATTTCAAGTTTTTTCAATGAAGATCCTTTAGCACTTGGGTTCCTAAGGTCTATCCTGAGCAAAATAGACCCTTGGGCAAGATTAAATGACTAAGGGGTTTTCCTTAAAGATTAAGCCACCTAATCAATAGAGTTTTAGGCTCCTAAGGACTATCTACATGTGACTTACCAAGATACCTTCGTGTAGCTTAAAATCCTCACTTGACAAGCGGCTTCAGTTTCAAGTCTTGAGGTCTTCAGTCTTCATTTGGGGCTCAACAGACTTGACACAACTGATATCCCAACAATTGACAAAATAGTCCACTTACAAAATGTTCATATGAAAGTGGTCGAATGTCTTCTGAGTTCGAGCTTCTCGAGGAACTCATCCATCTTTGTCATCCCATTGTTGATGCTGACAGCGTATGAGAACCCTTTAATGACTAATAATATTATGTACGTTAAATGTCGTCAAGATAAGTTTCATGTTGATGTTGATATCCCGCATAGAGAATGTATAGGGCTTTGTCAAGTTATAGAGTTTTGAAGCACGCACATGGATCTGGTGTGCTCGCTCCTGATACTTGAAGTACTTTATGACATGTTGGCAACAATCAGTCTTTATCAAGTTGTAAGATCTCTTCCATCATTATGCATCTGTCATGTGTAGGCCACACACTCCAACATGAAATGCTGGCATGGTCTTAACAGCTTATGCTTTATAGGCTTGATTTCCGCTTTGTTGATGAGTTTTCAATTGAGTTTGGATAAGTCTTCATAGGATACAAGAACGGGCAGTCATGTGGCCTCAAAAATTTGATAATTCTCTGCTTACTTTCCAAGGACAAGGATTCTGAATGCGTACTTCCCTAAAGGTTGTTAGAGACCCTAGGTTTACGATTTTAAAACTTTTCGGGATGACATCAACTTTTAGCTTTGAACTCTATGAGGAGATCCTCTAGTACGAGAGTTGGCTCATCATCTTCCATTTCATTGGCTATGTCCAGACCCTTGAGTTCAAAGTCCAACTCTATATTGAACTCGTACAAGTTAACTTTGTACTCAAGCGCTCTGACTGACAGACTTGACACTTTTATTACTTTAAGATTTTTTAAAACATTTCTGAATTTTTTTTGAAAAATTTTCTAATTTTTGAGATATTGTAAATATTTGGATTTTTTTAAATTATAAAATATTTGGTGTTTTGGATTTTTGAAAATGATTTTTTTACTATTAGGGACCTCGAGCACGACGATAATGCGAATTAGGGATGCCTGATTCGACTCGGGAAATCGAGCATGATCACATTGACTTTAATTGCATCATCATGGGAACTATAAACCAGCTATTGCCCTGCACTCCTTCCCCTAAGGAGTTAGGGCCGAAAGGATCAGTAGGTGGGCCCTCATCATTGTGTCCAAACGTTATGATCAATTTGGGAATGGGCTCCAAGTCAGTATCGGATTTGTTTTCTCTTGGGTCACCCCTGATGCATTGCAACTCTTTGAGTTCATTTAACTGAGGTGGGACCAGGACCGTGTCTAGTCAATCAGGGAAAATTCATGTCCCTTCCTTGAGTCTTCTTCGGGCAGCTCCGTCAGACTCAATCTACTTATTTAATCCTTAAAGGTGGAAGTCAACCCGTCATCGGGGTAAATAATCCCTGCATTAATAAACTGGATGGGTGCACTGCTGAAGGGATCCTTTTCATGATGACTCTGTCCCCCTCTAGTACCTATGTGCCTTAGTTTCTTCCCTAATAGAGATTAATGTCCCGGCCTTCTCGTATCCATATTTTCTCGACTCTTAATGACCTAAGTCGAGTCCTAGTATTCGAGCCGATAATAGAAGATTTGACGCTCGTAGGAAGGAAGATGTAGTTTGATATGATGGGACAAGCAAGAGGAATGTAATTCGTAGTCTTGACCTCGAGATTATAGTATGGGATGCCCTCATCGGAGCATGGTACATCTATGCCTAGGAGGACATGCTCCTTCTGTCTCTCATTATTGTGGCTAGATGGTAGGGACTTCTAATCCTGGTTGTCAGCTGATGGCGCTGGCATCGATAATGGTACTAGTGTTACAGGCAAGTTGTGCCCCAAATTCAATGGAGATGAGGAGGAGAGGTTGTGCCCCTCGCTAGATGATAGAGTGGGAGGGTTGTGCTCCTGGTTGATTGATGTTGAGATGGGGACATTACCCCCCTGGTTAACTGATACTGAGATGGGCAGGTTACACCCCTAGTTGACTGGTGAAGTAGGCAGGTTGTGCCCCTGGTTGATTAATGCTAAGATGGGCAGGTTATGCCCTTAATTAACTGAGGGTGCGAAGGCTAGACCGACTAGAGATATCCATTTTATATTTAAGGGCATAGGGATTGGACTGACTGGAGATGCCCTTAACAGGGTGAGGAGTTTTGATATTGAACTGGCTAGGGGTGCCTCTTGCACGATGAGAGGCTCGAACTCTGAACGAGAGTTGATGGCACCGATAAATTGGACTGGATGAAGATGAGATTCTTTCTTGATGATATTGATGGTATGGGAGCCTGATGTATTAGACTCGCTTAATGTTGTTAATGCACTTTTCTATGGCATACTAGTGCACCTTATTTGTCAATCATGTATGTCCATGTGTTGTAATGTCGGTTAAGCGTTGGAAAGCTAAAGATCGAAGATTCAAGTGGACCAGAAGCATCAAGGAAGAAGATATAGGTAAATCAGAGATGCATTGGTGACCCTAACCTATTAGAATCAAAACAACCTATAACTTCTAAATGGCTTGGACCCATTAGGTAAACTTTTAGTCATCATAAAATGCCTTAGGAGTCTCAAAAGACCACCCATTGTAAGGCCTTAGAGGTTAATGAGTTGTTGTAAACAAATTGCCCAAAACAGCAGAACTCATGGTGGTTTAGACAGGTCTACAGATCCTATAGACTGGTCGACAGACCCTGTAGACCGGTCGCCAGATTTTGGCGACCAATCGACAAATCCTCTCGACGAGTCGACACAGGCCAAATCTGGACAGCAAGATGTCCAGTAAATTAGATCGGTCGACGCTCAAAATCGACTGGTCGACGAATTTTGACGACTAGTCTCAGGTAGTCGTTGCAACCCATTTTTCAACCATTGGATTTTTATCGATATAAGAATGGGGCTCGGTTTTGGGGTTAATAGATGGATTTTAGTGCATTAGAAGCCACACATATTGCAACTATCATTAGGCTATAATCCTAAGCCAAATCAAGTCATCTTCCTTGTGATTAATCACATGTTGGAGAATTCAAAGTTCATTTGAAGATGAACTTGTTCCCTCTTGATCTCTAGGAGTTTAGGTACATTGATTATAGGTAAAACCTTGGTCTAAAGCTCCACAGAGATTCTATTAGGTGAATTCCTCTAGGCAACCATTAAATATTAGTTATAGAGGATTCACCACCACCTCCCATCACCTTGGTCATCTCAAGAAGATCAAATGCAAGGCGATTGATCGTTGGAGCTGAGGCTTTGGCAACGCATCGGTAACAAGATTGGGAGAGCAAAGGGGAGTTGATTCAAGCACGGGAGAGCAAGAAGAAGCAACCCAAAGAAGGCATATCAAAAGAGGCTCAATCCGATAAATAAGTGTCAAGTTTGAGAGTCCGTTAACACTCCTTCCTATGGTAGGCTTGAGTGTGAATTTAAAGTTGATGGTTCGCCTATTAAAAACCACATAAGTCTCCAAGTGGGGAGCCTTCGGCGGTAGAAGAACGTGAGGTTCTTTTGTAGGACATTGGCTCATATGTTAGGCCTAAATTATTAAGTCTCCAAGGGGAGCCACTGACACGGGTGTGTACGTGTTCTACCGACACGAATGCGTACGTGTAGGTTGAGAGGTGAACCTGTAAAACGTCTCTTTAGGTTAGGAGGTGAACTTGTGTGTAAAAGCTCTTTTTAAAGGTTGAGAGGTGAACCTAATTTAAAACCTCCGTTATAGTGAAATCTGGTGTTCTCATGGGTTGTGAGTGGCAACTGAGAGTGGAGTAGATAAGTAGTCGAACCACTATGCATGCTTCTGTTTGTGATTTATTTGAGCACATTGTTATTCTAGCATTGTTAGTTTAATTGTTAATTATATGAATGCTTGTATGGAATGTATGTTATATACTTGATAAGTAGATTCACATACAAATCTTGTAGTTTCACTTTATAGACTAGTTGCTTGATTAGTGATATCATTTGTAGTCTAGATATTGTACATCGATTAGTTGCTTAATTCGTTGTATCATTTATAATCTATATGTTTAGGCTAGTTGATTAATTATTTCATCATTTATAGCCTATGTGATTGGACCCACTTAAGCTTAGAAGCTAAGTGTTGATCCTTTAATTAGTTTAATTGTTTAAATGGTTTGGAATAAATGGTTTGGCAACACGTATGGCTACTGGTCCCTATAAACCGAAGCGATAACAAGAGGGGTCCTCTGTGTGGAGGAAGGCCTCGAACCCGCTTCCCCAACTAGGGGAAGAATTGCACTATGCACGGGCGGAGCAAGTGGAGGCCGACCCACTATCGACACTCCTGTAATGGGCAGAGGATGGTTTAGTGGAGTGATTAGCCTAGAAGAGATCAGTTCCCTCTGCGCAGTCGCCCGAGGGGTGTCAGGTGCGCTCGGAACCGATTTCTCTGCTCGAACAGGGGTACTGGCTTCACCCCTCGGCATAGAAGACGAATCATCAGTCCTTTACCTCTTAGGAGCTTTACTCTTCTTAGCAAGCATCCGTTTGCTCCTCTCCAACTCGTCAGAATTCATCCCTGAAAGAAGGAACATTATTTATCAGGCAACTTCTAGGACAGACATCAGAACATCCAAAATTGCAGGTAATTACCAGGAGGAGTGGAGATGAGTCCTGCGCGTGCCAAAACTAGCGGATCCAGGAGGTAATCGACATTCTGGATTCTCTCGGGCGCCTGCTCAACCCGAATGATTCTTTCCATAATACCTCCCCTCAAGTCAGATTTTGAGAAGGGAGTCCCAATACTAAAAGCTTGTGGAATGGGAATCCGCGCTCCATCTGGCTAAGGGGGTAAGCCAATGGCCAAATATAAAGAACCGTTTATTTCTGTTATCCTTGCCAGGACTGTTGAGTATAAAGTTCTTCTTATGCCAGAAAGACAAATAATACTAGCCAGGATATTCATTACTCTTCTTCAAAGCAAACATACGGAGGAACTCTCCAGGGGTAAGCTCTCGGTTTCCAACCTCGTGTCAAAGAGTATGTCCCTAGCAAGACTCTCCAACCATTTGACATTAATTGTCCAGGAGCGAGACTAAACTTAGACATTAAACCTCGATGGAATGGGTGCAGGGGAAGTCTAAACCTGTAATGCCCCGAAATTTTAGGATTTATTCGATAATTTTTCAGAATTTTATCGATTTTATTTTAAATAAAATATCGAGCGTTCACCTTGTTCTGAAAACAACGGACCATCCGTAGGAGATCCGATAGGGGACCCTTTACAAAAGTTGCTTAGAATAACCCTAAAAAAGTTGTAGAAAGATTGGATTTCGAAAATCTCACTATTTCTAGTTAATTACGAAAATGCCATTAGATAAATTTAAGTTAACGTACCATTTTTAAGTATTATGATTTCTGACGATCTATTTCACACAAAACTTCATATATGAGCTTTTGGGCACATTTTAACCGTACATGTCGAATTTCAACCCTCCGATCATCCTACAAATGCCCTCATCAGAAATTGGACCATAAGTGGCCCACCTTAACTCGGATCCATCTCAAATTTCATGGCAGCGGTTAAAATTGTATTTTTGACCTATCTGACGGAGCTATAACCTGAATCCATCACAGTGGACCCCACCCGTCGAGCCCATGCGTAACGCACGGGTTGCGTATGTAAAACAAAATCAGAAAGCTCTCGAGCTCGTCTTCTTCTCCGTTTTTCACATAGAGACAGCTACGTTGCTGTCGTCTTTGGCGGTCCACGCCACTCATCAGCCTGGCCCCACAACCCAATCTGACCCATTCACCAGAACCGGACTCCACCGAAACCTAGTCCACCTGTCTCTTGCAACCAAAACAGCGAGTGTGTGGCCCACTCCGAATCACCGTTCAAAACCAAAAATGCCAAAATCCATCGATCCGCCTTGCATGGGCGACCTAGATCTCTCCCAAAGCCTCATGTGGACCCCACCTAGCTTCCTAACAGATCCCTTGCGCAATGAATCTCCAAAATCAGTTGGTTTCCTCTCCAACTCAAATCGCATCCGAAGTTTCTTCCGCAATCGCCCGACCATCCAACCAACTTAAAGCACCATATAACCCCACCTTAGACGCCTCTGACCTCTCTAGAAAAAACACAGAGAGAGAGAGAGAGATCGTGTAGATAGATAGAGAGAGAGAGAGAGAGAGAGAGAGAGAGAGAGAATTGTGTGTGGGAGGACCCTGCTGTTGCTGCCGCTGGACCCACTTCAAGGGAAGAAGGAGAACAAGGAAGAAGAGCGAAAGAAAGAAAGAAAGAAGAAGATAAAGAAGAAGAAGAAGAAGAAAAGAGAGAGAAGGGAGAAGAGATTCAAGTCAAACCGAGTTGACACGATCGAGTTCTTGAGCCGTCCCGCTGTTGAAGAGGTAAGTCCTTCTAAGATAGCTATTTATTCCTAAATCTACCCTTATTCTATAATATTTGATGAGATCCAACCCTAGATGATCAAATTATGAAAACCCTACCAATCTATGCCCTAACCTTGTGATTCCATTTACATATTAGGGTTTGTATCTAAGGAGAAGCACACGGCCCTAGCAACGTCTCAACTCAACTAACTTCATGAGGTGGGGATTTCCTTAAAGCCTAGCTATGATAATATTAATTTGTATGTTGATTTTATGCTTAGAAATTCTGATTTTATTACGTAATTTCTTAAACCTGTGCTTGTTGAAATCTTTTTATGTAAATATGATTTATGTGGTATCCCTTATTGTGTACTCTGAATATTTTTTATGTATAAATCATGAGTTATGCTTAGTTGTTTAGAGAAAGAATTGTGATGATGTACGTGCTTATGTGGAGTTTATACTTGATTTACGTGGTCACATGATCATGATGATTGATGTGTTGTTTGCTATGGGATATTGTATATGGATGTTACGTTAATGAACACCCCTTAATCCCGTACTGATGTAACTGTTTGATGTTAAGAGATGAAGTCGTATGTGGCCTTGATATGTTGGCATTACCATGTGCATATTTTTGGAGGAATGTGCCTCATTGGTTGTACGTAGTAAGAATTGGCATCACCATGTGTATTATTGAATGATATGCCTTGACGTTAAGGATTTAAGTGTTGGCATTACCGTGGATGCGTAGTTGGTTATATATGCCATGATGTTAAGTTGGGCACCACCGTGTGCATTGTTGGATACGTGCCAAGGGATCCTTGTTTGATATCTTGCCTGTGGTGGACCCTTTGATGAATGAGATTGATGAATATGAGAAGTTTCATGAGCCAGGGTTGGTGGTATGGGCCACTAAGCCTGAGCGGTCAGCCTATGCCAGGTGACGAGCCCCCCATAGTGACCTTGAGCTTCCTTAAACTAATTGGTGTAAGGAGTGGTCATTAGTTCTTAACATCATTAAATTGGCTGGATGTTAAACTACTTAACTAAATATGAAACTAATCATGCATTCACTGGACCCGATTTGGTGGGTAAGCCCTGCGGGCGCTCCGGCGCTAGCTTGTGGTGGGGGGATGGGTGGTCATCACCTCCATTGGCTGGGTTTGTTGACATGAAGTTGTGAAATTACCCGCTTCATCGTGGACTCTGGTGACTAGTGGCTGATGAGAAGAGTTGGAATAAGTCCCGTCTCATTTAGTCAGGGTGCCTTGCCAGAGCATGCATGCCATGCATTGCATTAATAAAGATCTTTTATTGAGTTATTTTGATTTGATTAAATGATAATATCCTGCTTCCGTTTACTCTATATTTACTCTGTGCCATTATTATTATCATGATTGTCTTGGAGGGATATTCCCCGCTATAATAGCGTTTAACGCTATCTAACCACATCTTAGATAATCCAGGTGAAGATCCAGTAAAAGAATCGAGTACTACGACGAGGTGTTCAAAGGCTCATGGCAGCAAATGGCGGACGATGAGGTTGAAATGATATGAAGATGCTTCGCCTAGTCTCTTTATTAAAGTAGATTTATTTTTTTTTGAACATGTAATAAGTCTCTCATGGAGATAATAAGTGGAATGTTTGGTTAAACATATTTTATTACGTTGATTTAGAACTTAGAACAGAATATTTATGGAATAAGAACTTAAATTTCCGTCATTATGCTATGTATGCTATGAATGTATGAAATTACAGGTAAGTGCGTGGAAACGTAACCCTGACACACATGAGTTAACACCCTGAAGCACGACCCATCGTGTTGTCCACAAGAGTCGAACTTTCGGGGCGTTACAAAACCCTAATGGAAAGATGTAGGAATAGATTGCCACCTCTCCCATTTGAGGGCTGTGAGCAAACTCTCCCTCCTTCGGAAGCCTCATTCTAATCTCCTCCGGAATATTGTATATAGTGCGAAGTAGATCCAGGTCCCTCGCAGTTAAGGTGGAACGGTAGAACTCAGCAGCGAAGCCAGAGGCGAGAGGGGCTCTCAGTCCCCATCTACGATTTTGAGAATTAGAAGAGGACGACTCATCCGGTGTATTTTTCCCAATGGGCACCGGATGTTCAGATTCAGAACTTGACATTGAAAGGAAAGGGAAGAAGAAAGAAAGTACCTAAGAAGTAAAGGCAATGGAAAGCTCCAAAAATGGCTAAGTAGCGGAGATTTCTCGTCTACGGCAAAGAGTTCGTTGGAAAGCTTGGGGGAGAAGGAAGAGCGGATTCAAACATTTTCATCATCGTGCCTCTTCCGTTGCAGACACGTGGCATCACCCCATTTGAAACAAGGACCAGGAAGCATGCCACATTTAATGAAAGACACGCGTTTGTCCTTCGTTGCACTTTCTTTGATAAGCATTAAATTCTGACGATACCTATGGCGGGAAATGGCGGTTGGTTATCTTCATTGATGTTTCGTATTACACATAAGTTCCGTGGTTAAAGAACTTAATCACGAAACTTAGGGGGCTCCTGTTATAGGGATTCCCGTCGGGTCCACCAAGTGCCACGTGGAGGGAAGAGAGACCAATGATTCTTGGCCCACTACTTACGCGGTTTTTACATTGAAGAGAGCTTTCGAAGAAACGGAGTCCGTAAGCCGTTAACGAGTTTGCTGACATCATGCCTAGCGTACACTCGACATATATCTCATGCTGACTATCACTCTTCATCCCACCAGTTGTTCAGCACCACAACTCCTCACTCTGACACACACTCGGCCCTTGTGCGTGACATGCACGTGTTCACTTATAACAGAAGATGAGTCCGCACTTCGCTCGCCAGTTGGTCGAGTGGGTACTCGTCTCGTCATTTGGCCGATTAAGTATTCGGCATACAACCAATATCCAAGGACACGACTATGCGGAGTATACACTTGGTTTCTGTGTGAGATAAGATATAACAATTAGTTCCCCGCATTGTCAGCGTGACCATTCTAGACGGCCAAAATCCTGGCATTGCGTGGTCGTGATCATCGCAGCACCCGTTAGCTTGACCGTGATTATGGCCATACGTGGCCCCGAATTATGTCATGATTATCAGCCCTTAATTGCTCTCTAAGCATCTATAAAGAGTCTTCCATGCTTCAGTCCAAGGTACGTAATCATCCACCACTAACATACTTACAAGCTTTTCTCTCCATCATCGACTGACTTAAGCATCAGCGACTGACTTAAGCATCAGAGGGCTATCAACCGGCACCGCCGGCGGCTATCCTAACCTTTTTGTGGTGATTGCAGATCTTTGATCCAGTCCATTCATCATAATCCCTAGATCCGACGACAAAGATCCAAGTTGGTCCCTGATCAACATTTGTTACCATTTCCAGCGATAACACACAGGACACCCGTCCCTTATTTAGGTGATGAGTTACATCATTCTTGTTGGAATCCCTGCAGCTCTTGCCATGGGGATCCTTCAGCTGATAGACGTTTCCTGATCTTGCCTTCATTGGTGTAAGTGACTTCACTATGAGCCATGGTGTAATTTGATTCTTACATTGACATATTCATGAATCAGATAATTTCTCCTTTTATATGGGTTAAAAATATTTACACACATATGCATATGATACACGATATTGCTTGAGAGACTAAAGATTAAGTTTGGATCTATATTGCACGTGTATGGTTGAATAGTCACCACCATTTATTAAATGGTGGAAAAGTAGAACAATGGATTATCTTAAATTTTTTTTTTTTTTTTTGGAAAGGTAGATTAGCTTAAATCTCGCAATGTGTAACCGAGAATTTAGAGCCTTTTTTTTTAATTAAATGATACAACTAATCAGAAGGCATAAATAGGAGTAATACAGACCATTGATCTGATTTGTCCTACTGTGGATGGACCATTACCAAAAATCATTTCAGATTGGGAGATACAAACAGTTGATTATAGACAGTTGTTTTATTTCTCTTCTTAACTGTCTATCTGTGGGCCAAAATTGCAGGTTTGAGATGTTCTATGGATGAGCTTTTTGGGTTATGTCCTATTCACAGAGGGTCCCACAGTTTGGATGGTTTATTTTGATTTAAGGATGACATTTGTACAACTTTTGAGTGCATTCTATCAACCAAGGCACTCTTGAGTTCCTTTTTCTTACAAAAAATGGCTGGATACCTTTATTTTCTTAGAATCCAGCTATTTGCATGATATGGAAATTAACGGCTGGAAAAAAGTGTGTATACTGGTACTATTTGGTTTAATTGTGCTATAAGAAGTGTCTTCACCTGCTAAATTCCATTTATGAAACCTAGATGGTGTGCTGCCATTTGAAGAACACTTATATTGGTTGTTCTTAATGTTTCTAGTACTGTTACGTTTCTGTTGAAGATTTCAAGAAACTTGCATGTAATCATCCTGTTGCCTTTTCTGTAATGAATCTTATTTGGTTTCAGGCCAAATCAATAATTTCTCTGTTTTGGGTTCTTAATTTATTTTAACTGTTCAGATTAGGGTGTTGCACTTGCATAGGATTCGCCATCTACAGCTCATCAGTCCTTTTTGTCTGTCCTCATGCTTTACAAGTCCCCACTCTAAAACTTCCTTTTATTTTTGGAAGGTTGGAAAGTCCAAGCATCAAGCTTCTAGGAATCATATTAATAATCTCCACCGGAAGTTTATTAACTGGTATGTGGCTTCATCTGTAGCATTCACTTCTGCTGCTAGGCAATTGTAAATTTGTAAATTTGGATTTTTTTTCTACAAGGCTTTCAAGTTTATGAATTATGATCTTATATTTATTGGTTTATACTCGGACAAAACTTATCCACATGTAAATAGCTTTTCCTGTGAGCATAGTTCTGGGAGGCATGAATCAGTTGCACCAGCATACATGCATAACGCAAGTAGATAGTCTTGTGGGCTAGCCCTTACAAGACACTGGAATCTTCGTGCCCATTTTTCCAGGCCAAGGACTATTTAAAGGACAAGTTGGGATCGACCCAAATATACTTAACTTGTAATGAACCTAGACTATTGTGGTTTGAGTCATTTCAAAATTAGCTTCCTAGACCATTTATTTATGCAACTAGAGCTTGTAACGATGATAGATTTGTCTATTCTGTTATGGCATAATGCGTGCATTTTGATCTTCTGATATACATGAGTCTGATTTCTTCAATAGAACAGATAGCCTTTTCTCGAGTGATTTTCGTTAGGTATTTGATTCTGGCATGAAAGACTGGCAGATAGCCTTGTGACTTACACTTTATATTCAGTTGCATAACAGATGTGCTTAATGCAAAGATATTCTTCTGCATAACAGGTGTTGAAAATTAAGTTTTATCAAACAGTCGCTTAGCAAGTTCAATTTTAGTTCATTTACGCCGGACGTCAGTCCATGAAAGAATTTTTTCGTGGACTAAATATGCATTTCCATCTGTCATCTTTATCTGCCATTCATTAACATATTAGCAAGAAAAAGAAGACAAATGGTATTTATGAACTGAAGTGCTTCGATTCTAGAGCCAATTGGGGTTCTTGTTGATCAGATGGACAGGCTGTTTAAACAGTTTGAGTTTAAGCTGTATTCATTTCTAGTTTTGTTGTATTTTTTTTTATCACATATCCTAAAAGCTTAGCTGGCAACAGAATTATGTTCTATATTGCTTCAGTTCTACTTTATATTCATAAAGTTGACAATTGGCTCTGCTTGCATTGTTGGCATATCTATACCCAGGAAGTCATAGTATTTCTGTTTCAAAGCTATCCCAACGTATTTTTTCCCATAAATCTGTTTGGATTCATAATTCGTGAAGTACAGGAAAGCTTATTAAGTACAGGCTGTTGGGTACGGAGGGAGAGATTGATTTATAGGGCCATGTGATTTATGGGGCTACGAACATGTTCGGTGAACATTTCATTACCTGAGAGAACGAAGCTGTCTCAATGTATTTTTTCTTATAAATCTGTTTGGATTCATAATTCGTACAGGAAAGCTTATAAGTACAGGCTGTTGGGTACGGAGGGATATTGATTTATCAGGCCATGAATATGTTTGATGAGCATTTCATTACCTGAGAGAATGAGAGCTGGTTATCACTAATAATTTGTCCGTTGCTAAAATATATATGAATATTAATATATATTATAGTGATTTGGCTATCTGACTGACCAACATATTGGTATTTTGCATGCCATTATCTACCTAAGGTCTGATTTAGCAACATATTCGTATGTTGGGTTTGGTCTGATGGATTGTCACCGTGTCTTGGTAACCCATCCCATCATGTTATTTTTCTGCTCAAGCTGCCTAAACTGAAGTAAATACTTGTGTGCTTGCAGGCTGGAACTAGTATAGCAGAACTCATTGCTCCTGAGATGTGAAAACAAGTATCAGGTCTATTGGCATCTTGTTATATGTTCTCTCTTTGGCATTCTTGGATCACAGTAAGCCAGATTACATTCGATTTTTGTTGCAGACAAAAGCTCCATTGGAAGAGACCCGCAAGAAGAGTTGGCTTGTGGAAGGTAGTAAAAATCTAAGAAGCAAATCACTTGCTTCTCAAAGCTGTGACTGGGTTTTTCTATTCTATTGCACTTTCCTATTTCCGTATCATTTCATATGCATTTCTATCCTTCGTAGGGATTGATTCTTAGCTCCCGCAAGGAGTCACTAGAACACTCAAGAAGCCATGGGCTCATGAGCACGAACTCTAGGGTGACAAAACCACTGTTTAATATCAAGCTAACACCCTCGAACTCTAGGCCTGAGTCTTTGTACTCGGGTGCCGAATTTTGGGACATTGCATTAAACCCATTGAATATCCCATTCTCCTTCCCCTTGCAAAAAGACTCGCCTATCACCACAAACAAATAGGAAGATAAAGGGTCCCCTTGCCTAAGACCCCACGATGCCTTAAAATACCCTTTCGGTGACCCATTAACCATAATGAAAAAAAAAAACTGATTTGACACAAGCCTGAATCCATCCTCTCCATTTACGACCGCAACCTAATCTATCAGGCATATAGTCTAAAAAATCCCAATCTATGTGATCATACGCCTTTTCAGTGTCCAACTTGCAAACAACACCGCTCTTCCTCTCTCTATCTAGAATCAATGCATTCATGTGCGATAAGGGTGCTATCAAAAAATCTGCTTGCTCACCACAAAAGCCCCCTGATTTACTGATATGTCATTCGATAGATACCCCTCGACCTTCAAGCAAGAATCTTGGCCAAAAGCTTATAAGGCCCACCAATAAGGCTAGCTGACGTCTTTAACCTGATCTGCTCCTTCAACCTTACGAATAAAAGCTATCAAAGAAGCGCCAAGCTCAACAGATAGACAACCACACACAAAAAATCTACAATATAATCCATCACATCCTTTTTAACTAGATGCCAAATTTTCTAATAAAAAATCATGGGAAAACCATCAAGGCTCGGGGACTTGTCCCTGCACATGGAGCTTAACACAGCTTTAATCTCTTCTGCAATTTGGTGCTTCCAACGTCTCGGCATCCTCACCACCTAGCCTTAGAAATTCTAAGTTATCAAGCCATGGTCTCAACCACTAATCAACAGACATAAGATTTGTGTAGAATTGAACTATAGAGCCACAAACGGCAAATCTTGCTTTTGTTTGAGGTTCTTACCTCATCTACAACCAAACTAGAGATTTTATTCCCGTGAGTCTAGGCACTAACAATCCTAAAAAAGTGCATATTTTATCTCCTTTGAGCCACAACGCTCTAGATCTCTGTTGTCATTTTATCTCCTCTTTCTTCGAATGGTTGGCGAAAGACAAAGATAACTCAGCCCTCCTCTTTCTAGCCTTCGCCGAGAGACCACCACCTTCTTCCAAAAGGTATAAATCTTGAATCTCTTCTGTCATCTTATCAAATTCGCCCTCTCTAGCACTATGCACCTCTCTTCCACATTAATTTTAGCTTTCAATATCTTGAGCTTTCTACTCAACCTAAAGCCGACATAACCCTTTACCGAGATAAAAGTCCACCAATCCGCTACAAGCTATTCAAAGTTGTCAATGTCCAACCAAGCCACCTCGAATTTGAACAGTCTAAGGCCCCAATTATCTTCGGCCACTCAAGAACAATTGGACATGATTGAAGGCAATTCTCAATAAAACTGCACTGACTAACCAAAGGGAATTTTTCAACTTAGTCTGTAGACATTAAGAATCTGTCCAAACGCGATAACACTGCATTATCTTGACCGTTGGACCATGTAAACCTGACACCCCCCAAAAGGAAGGTCAACCATCTCATGGTAAGCCACCCAGTCTGAAAAGAGCTTCATACTCCTGGTTACACGCCGACCCATAGATTTTTCATAGGAGAACCAAACCACAGAAAAATCCCCACCAACGCACCACAACCCTTCCACCTCTGCCTTATGCTATCTAGCTCTGCCTAGAACTAGTCTCTTAAACTATAAATACACAGCCCATACACGGTTATAAACTATATAAAACCTTAAGAAATATTGCATAACCTGACTGATGGAGAGAAAACACCAGTAAAAACATCCACTCATTTCCACTTCTTAGAATTCCAAGAAACTAAAATCCCCCTCAGCAACCCCATTCGCGTGGACAAAAACCCAATCTTTACATTCAACCTGTAAAGAGAATCGAGCATACCCCTATCAATGGATTGCAACTTGATTCCTAAAGAGAGATTATATCTACAGCAGCTTTCCTGCACACCCTTCTGACCTGAGACCTCTTGAATTTGCAGCCCAGGCCTCGCACATTTCATGATAGAATAATAATTGAGCAACAGCTTTACCCAAATCTTCCCCTCTTGCCTCCATTGGCTTTATCCGGAAACTCGCAATTAATAGAGCACTCCAAGCTTAGGAGGTCCCTCATACCTTTGGGAGATTTCTTCAGCTTCAGCGACTAGATATTCTGCTGCCATTGAGCTCCCCTAATTTGGACAAACTTAAAAAAAGCATAGACATCCTCATCCCAGGCCAAACTGGTTGATACACCAATGGACCCTTATCTCAAACTTGAACCTGAAGAAGGAGAATTGCTAAAAGACCTTGGTATGTACAAGAAACTCATTGGCGAACTCATCTATTTAACCATTATTAGGCCTAATATTGCCTTCTTAATCAGTGTGGTGAGTCAGTTCATGCAAAGTCCAAGGACATCACATCTAGCAACAATTTGAAGGATCCTCATGTATTTGAAATGTTCACTTGGGAAGGGTATCTTATACAAAGCTCATGGTCATCTTTAGGTAGCCAATTATTTAGATGCAGATTATGTATGGTCAAGACATGATAGGAGGTCGACTACAGGCTATTACCCCTTCCTCGGTAGTAATGTGGTTACTTGGAAAAGTAAGAAATAGAATGTGGTTGCCAGATCAAGTGTTGAAGCTAAATATAAGTCAATGACACATAGAGCTTGTGAACTTATATGGTTGAAATCTCTTCTCGAAGAATTGGAGTTCGAAGTTCAGGTTCCAATGTCTTTACACTGCAACAACCAAGTTGCGATACATATTACTAATAATCCAATGTTTCACGAGAGAATGTGATGCAGGACAGCCCTAAATATGATGCATGCTCATGAACACAATTATTCAGCGGAAATAAAAGCAATTATAATAATGAAATCTAGCATCAATCATCATAAACTAAGAAAATCATAAAGGAAACATGCAATGGGACGGGCCATCATCACAACCATGGAGTATGGGATTCAAGTAGCGTATAGGTTGGATCCGGCGAGGGATGGAACCTCCCGATCTTGCATGGTCATACCCAATCGATCAATGATGATCACTAGTCCGAAGAATCAGAAAGTTTCTCGGATTAGGGATTTGAGAATTTGGGGGTTTAGGGTTTAGATCGATTCTCAAGGTTTAGATCGTGGGGAATAAACAAAATAGAAGTTTAGAAGGATAATAATAGAAGATGAAATACCTGGAAGAAGTTGGAGGGGCACAAGAAGAATAGAGAAGAAGGAAATCAAGGAAGAAGAAGAAGCACCATGAGAGAGGGAAAGAGGAAGGAGGCAACCAAAGGTTTGCTCTTTTTCATAAATCAACAACTAATCAAAAAGGTTTAGGGCAACACCCTTATAAAATTCGGAATTAGCATAATTACCAAAATACCCCTACTAACAAAATTTCAAAAAAAAGACATTTGCATGAAAAAAACGTACCCACACTAACCCAAAACTCAAATAAGTAAAAAATGCGTAGAATAAACTCAAATCTAAGATGTCCAATGCGCTCCAATGATGGTGTGATGAAAGTGGGCCACAATGAACCAATGGTCCGATCACATCATCATCACGATCCAACGGTCCGATCATATCTCCTCCAAGCAACTAACACATGTCTTCCCAAGGTGGGGCCTGATGTCCGCATCAGAATGAAGCATATTGAAGTTGATTATCATTTCAATCGGGACAAGATATCTCAGGGGCAGATCCACGCACCTTATATTTCATCTCATGATCAAATTGTAGATTTATTCTCCAAGGCTAGTCAAAGGTCTCAGTTCAACAAACTTGTTTTGATGTTGGACATGCCAGACATCTATGCTCCAACTTAAAGGGGAATGTTAACGATTATGAGTATGAGCCTATCGCCCACTTAGATATGGTTATGGACCTACGACCCACTTGTTGCTTCTTTTTTGTCTTAAGATATTTTAGACATACATATTTGTATTATGGGTAGTTTCATCATTCTCTTTCTACCACTTAAGCATTAAGGGGTGGGAATGTACCAACCCTAATCTTATCTTTTCTTCTCTCATTTTTTTTTCTCTCTCTTTTTCATCCTTTCTAATTTGTATTCTTTTTTTAATCTCTATACAAAGAATCAATTGCATTGATGTGGACTATTTGTAAAGGAGCTTTGCTTAAGTGCAAACACGTGTGCAATAAAGCTCATGTACACGCCACATGTGCCAACGTGGCAGATAAGTGTGAAATCTAATCCATCCATCAGGACGGTCCAAGCTTGTACATATTTCCCAAAAATAAAATCAGGTCCAATCAGCATGTGGGCCCCAATATGTGAAAAAGGTGGATGGGTTATAAAACTTCAGCCAAGGTTTTCAGAGCCATGCATTTGTTTTGCTGATTGTGGTGCACCTGACCAGTGTATCAACCTGATTCTTGGGCTAAGGTATCAATGTAGTAGTGCTGTTCTCATGGATAGATTGGATCTTGGATCCATTGTGCCGTGATAGCACGTATGTGGCATGTACATGAACTTCATTGCATGCGTTTGGTCTAAGCAAAGCTCTTTCCAAGATCGGAGAAGGACATGTACTGAATCAAAATCTTCTCTCCATACGATAAGAAAAACTAATAGTAGAGAGGGTTCTTGTCTCGTTATTTGATTATCATGTGCATAATTACCTAAAAAAATAACCCGATTTTATATATGCAAACAATATCCACCCATGTACGTGTAGCTGTTGTATTTTCACTCCTCATTTCTTTTAGTGCCAACTGTATTAAGACTGAGCTATTTGTTTTTCCGGTCTTTGGGTGCTTCCAATATTTTAACAAGAACAATGGACAAACTTTCTAAAGAATGTATCTGATAAAAACCCAAACTTTTTCTGAATCAATTTTGATAACAATGGATTGAAGATTGGCATACACAACTTAGTGTATGAACTGTACATGCTATCTTTTCACCGAGGGAGAAAATGAAAGAATGAAACATGAAAGGGTGGCAAGGCTGTCACTAGTTGTAAAGCAATTTTGCTAGCATTCCTTGCCCTAGTTGACTCGGATATTTGCTCACGTTTTGTGCATCAGCACATGGTAATCTGACCTAACACACCATGGATGTGGAAAAAATCCCACTAAACCATGATCTTCACTGTCCATACAAGGATGGTTAAGAGCAATGATTTGCATCTCAACACCTCTGTATGGATGGTGAGGATCAGTAGTCAATGGATTTCTTCCCATGTGGCACACCCATGGTGTGCCCTATTCAGTGAATGGCCTGCACCACCATGTGGTGAGGAACATGGAGAGCAACAAACAGAGAGCATTCCTAGCGAGATTTGTTCCAAGTTGAAGAAGGCATATACTTGGAGGACAAAGGTACAGTTACCTGCAAAGGATGTGATGCCTGCATGGAAGTAGGACCATGCCAATCACTCTCTCGAAGCAAACTCTGCATCGAATCTTTTCCTGGTAAAAGCCAAAGAAAGATCCATATGTAAGCACAGGCACTACAAGCTATAAATTTTCAGAGTCAAACCAAATTACAATATCTACCCAGTAACATTTCTGAAAGAAAAAGAGATGAAATGCAATATCAAGTCTGTAAAGCAATATCACGTAAAAAGTTTTGGGTACACATTCTAGTAAACAATAAGAACATATCTTAATATGAATTCCATTGTCATGTTTATAGACAACAAAAAGAAAGGAAGGGAATCTGATTGGAATTGCAAGCCTTTTGGTCAAACCTAGACATGATACTGATACTTCTCATGCTTGGATAGAATGGAACCTAGAAATAATCAGAGCCTCAAATCAATTGAAGCTAGACTCATTTTCTGATACAAAATTTATCCTGAAAGCAATTAAAAATTGAACTAGCAGTTCAAAAGTAACTACAATAGCAAACTCAACCAAACAGCGCTATAGATCACCATGGTTAGAAAATTAACAGTTTAAAAGTAACTACAATAGCAAACTCAACCAAACAGCGCTATAGATCACCATGGTTAGAAAATTAACAATGTACCTAAGTACTGGTACCAGTGTCAAGTATGGCCAGCGATTTAAATATCAATAGCATCGGCCGATATATTGCAATATCATAGGTAGCCAATATGATATACAGGGGAGTTATTAAATTCCCTGTATCGCACAAAATATCACAATGTATCACCGATATATTGCGGTATATAGATACATTGTGATATTTTTGCCAAAAACCCTTCACAAAATTCCCCTGTATCGTCAATAGATGTGATACATTGCGATATGTATTGGCAATACATTGCAATACATTCCCCTACCAGAAATTGAAAAAAAAAAAAAAAAAAAAAAAATTGCAAAAGAATCCCCACAAAATCCATTTTCTCTTAATTTTTTTTTGGGTAACCTTTTTAATACTTGCATTGTATAATTTATGAATTATATGAACTCATTTTGGATATAATTACATTACTCAATGCATAGTTTGGGATCTTATACAAAGGAAACTTGTCGTCGCAATGTATCGACGAAATATTGATACATTGCATTATTTTGATTATATCGCCTTTGAAAAATACTTTGTATCATCGATACCCTCAATACGTATCATGATACCTAAGTGTGTAAGCACTCAGCCCCCTTGCAATAATATTGGAAAATTCACCAAAAATTCTTTTTTTTTTGTGAAATTTTTTTTTTTTTCCTTCGATTACCTTCCCAATGAGATTTTCGATCACTCATTTTGATTGTTTGAAGAGAAAATAGGATTTGGGTGCAATTAATTGAGATTTAAACAGATTTTACTTCATAATCGGAATCCAAATGAGTTTTTTGTAAATTTAAACAGTTTTTTCTTTTTTAAATTGCTTGCAATCAGTGGAATAAGTTTATAATTCCTGATTTTGCATGCTCAATCATGGATTTCAACCTTCGATTCTTGAATTTGGAGATTTTGGAAAAAAAATGGAAAATCTAAAAGTTCTCACATTTCACCCATTTAATTTCAATTAGTATGGAAAAATCACATTAGAGTGCTTGAAAGTTGATCTACATATTAACGGAACTTTTTGACAGTTTCGAAAAAAAATAACTGCAGAATATTGAAAATTAATTAAAAAAACTCTTTTAAAAAAAATTAGATTGACCAGATGTTATTTAGGTCTAACATTTATGTATCTATGTGTATGCTAATCTTAATACCAGCGACACTCATTTATTTGTTTTCCGAAATGAAGTTATTTGTTTAAAATATATTTTTTAAATAAATGTACCACCATACATTTTAGGATAGAATTAGTGCCAATAATTCTTACAATGAACATAATAAATGATATAAACGGCAGAAATATTAGTGGTTTCTTTATTTATTAAATTAAAAATTGTAAGTTTATTCGAGATAATATAACTTCTTGTTCCTAACATTCTTTTTGCCTAATGTTATCTAGAAAGTGGAGGTAGCCCTACACTACCGCCCATGTGTTCCAAATGAGATGAGAGCAAAGATAAAGGAGGTGTTGAGGAAGGGTGAAGATGAGAGATGAGCGTGCTAAGCATGAGAGGGAGTTTAGAGAGGAGATAGTGTGTCCAATGCAGAGTCTTGAGTCAATAGAGCAGGACGAGTATAAAGACCTCGACTATAGAGGGACTGTTGAGGAGTCGTTATGGAAGGAATGAGATAGAGACTAGATGAAGTTGTAGGAAGCGAGTAAACCCACTTTTGATTGGTCTTATGCGGGTGATTAGTGGGGGGGAGTGGAGAGGGGACTTCAATGGAGTTAAAAGCAGTAGTAGGTGGGTGATGGTGGCAACTGGCAAGGGGTGATGGTAGTAAGAAGGATTTGTGGGGTGGGAGGAGGTGAGAAAAATGGTAGGGAAATTTGTGGCCAAGTTTTTCATTTATGGCCACGTGCGAGCCAAGGCAACAACAAGCCCACACTTCAAGAATATGATTACTAAAGTGCAACATGAGATACTGAGATGCATCGCTGCATCAATGAGTTGAGGTTGTCATGGGAGACATATGGGGTCATGTTGATGTGTGACGGATGGATGGGACTGATGAAGATGTTCATCATAAATTTTATGGTTTATTATAGGGGGAAAACCATATTCCGAAAATACATTGATACGTCAAAGGAGATTAAGAATGCAATTTACATCTATGGGTTGTAATGAATGAGGTGGAGAGGAAGAATGTGGTGCAATTCGTCATGGGCAATCATGATGGCTGAGAAGGAGTTAATGTAGAAGTATGACCTACACTAGACCTAGTGCATAGCCCATTGCATTGGTTTAATGCTTGAGGCGATAAGGGATAAGACTGCAAACATGAGTATGATTGTTGATCCCGGGCAATTACAAATTTCTTGTACAATCACACTTGGCAATTACTAGAGATGTGTGAGAGGTGTGGTGGTGATATAGTGCGGCTTCATCACTAATTTCATTGCCTTAAGAAGCCTACTAAAACACAAGCAGGGACTTAGAGAGCTCTTTGCTTCTAAAGAGTATTTGCATTGGTATCAGAGCGGCAAAAAAGCAGCTTTGGAGATTGAGGAGCTTGTTATAAGTAGCTCTTTCTAGGACCGCGAACGTAGTGTGGTGAGTATTCTAAAAACCATATAAAGTGCTAAGGACGGTGAAAAACAAGACATCTGTTGATAGTTTCCATGTACAAGTCCATATAGTACATAAAAGAGGCCATCAAGGCTAAATCCCTGAATGAGTATCAATGGGTGTACATAGTCATGGATGATGGGAAAGGACTCTTGAGCACCCACTTCACTCTAGATTTAATTTTTTATATGTTTCAATACATTATTGCTTGCATGGTATGGACTTGTATGGTTATTTTCTTGACACTGATGTGTGAATCTGTGCATCATGTTGGGTGCACGAAGCCTACGAGAAGTTATTCCCCAATTCTTTGAGAAAAACCCATTTTGAGAATGAGGTGAATTGTTGTTGCATTTAATTCTTATCTATTTCTTACCACACATTATACTGATTATTACCATTAAATGCCATCAACAGGTTGTCGCCTTTCAAAATGTGATGGGCATGTTTGGGTGTGAAGCCATGAGAGAGTTGGGGAAGATGACGATGCCATGTGAGTTGGTGCACACAGGCTTGTCATTAAAACTTAGTTTTCATATTTTAAATTACATACGGAACTAACAAACAAAAATGACCAACTCTCAGGCAAGTAGTAGGTCATGTACAAGAGCAACTGTGAGACCTTGCAGCGTCTAGCTATCCACATGCCCGCACAAATTGTGTCATCATCACCGTATAAGCAAAATTGGAGCATGTTCTCGCTCATTCACATAAATAGGCAGAACAAGTAGGGTTGCGAGACGCTCCAAAAGCTAATATTTTGTCACTTCAACATGAAGCTTTAAGAGTAGCTACTACGAACAAAAGGTGCAAGAATAGCCTAAGAGGACCTGCTAATTCTCATGATAATCGGTCAGAATGCAATATATGAAGGACATACAAATGACCGACTTTACGTGTGTGAGCTCATCAACTGACCTAGATCAAGCAAATGGTCAACTGAAACTGACAGTAGTGGAGGAGGCAGCATCACAGAGAATCAACATTGATGCAGTTGTAGAGGAGGCTAGATCTCCCCACAGAGCTTTTAATCCATTGACAAGGACTATTGGAGGCAACAAGTCAGCACTATCTAGTAAGACAAGGGTGGCCATACTTTATGTTAGTGCACTTTTATGTGGCATACTAGTGCACCTTGTTTGTCAAACACTTAGGTCAGTGAGTCTAGTGTCGGTTGAGCTTAATGAAGATGAAGACCGAAGACTCAAGTGGCCCTACTGCATCAAGGAAGAATAAACAGGTATAAGTGATGCCTTGGTGTGCCCTAACCTTAACCAAAACCTTAACCTTAACCTCTTGATGACCTTGACCATAATAGTCATACCATTAGTCATCTTAAAATAGCCTTAGGTGTCCCAAAAGATCACCCAACATCGGCCTAAGAGGTTTCACGTGCTGCGAGATACAAGCCCATACCCATCTGCATTTTACATAGCTTGTCCGACCAGTCATGACCGGTCGGCTGGACTAGACCAACCGGTCAAGACAGGTCGGTCTGGCTTCCAGATTGCACAACAAGCTACTATGATTACAGGTCTTTGGGCCGACCGGTCTTGACTGGTCGGGCAGACTCCCCCTCTTGACAGCGTGCTCACTGTCTTGGCTGGCCGTTAGCCGACTGGTCTTGACCGATCGGGTCAGGTCGGCAGTAGCCGTTTTTTACCCGTTTTCTATTCGTTTAGACCTCTTTTATAAAAAGGCTTTGGGGGTTTGTTGAGCTAAGTGGAGGGATTTTCAGAGGAGTGAAGCCACCATTGTTGGAGACCATTTGAGGCCCAGTCCTAACCTATGCAAGGCATCTTCCTTATACTTTAACACAATATTGGAGCACTCCAAGCTCATGAAGAAGATGACTTTCATCCCCTCTTGATCTCTAGAGTTTGGATCTTCCTTGATAGGCATAATCCTTATCCAAATCTCTAAGATGAGATCATTGTAGGTGAGCAACTCTAGGCAACCCATTCCTATTAGTTGTAGAGTTCTCAAACCTACCCTCCTATCACCTTGGGCATCTCAAAGGCATCACAAGCAAGGTGATTGATCAAGTGTAGCTGAGGCATTGGCGACGCAACGACAACACGATCGGGGGAGCAAGGGAAGCTAATTGAAGCAAGGGAGAGTGGAGATCAAGCAACCTGAACCGGCGCTGAACAAGGGGCTCATCCGACAAGTAAGGTTGTCTTTGTTGAGAGTCCATCCACTCAATTCTCTATAGGAGTTGAGTATAGAGTTTGTTTGTTAAACTCGAACTAGGGTCGTTTGTCGATCCTTAGCATGTTCGTTAAGCCTTAAAACTCTAGGGACGCTGGCCGTTCCTTGGCTCGTTTGCCGGGCCTAAACAAAGTCTCCAAGGGGGAGCCTCCAACATGGGAGTGAATGTGTGTCGGGTTGAGAGTTAGCCTATGTCTAAAACTCCGTTTGAGTTGAGAGTTAGCCCTTTGTCCAAAACTCCGATTATGGTTGAGAAGTGAACCAATAAAACCTCCGTGTAAAGGTTGAGAGGTGAACCTCATTTAAAACCTCCGATAGTGAATGCCAGTGTGCTCAATGGGGTTGAATACTTGAACCAGGAGTGGAATAGACCCAAAGTCGAACCACTATACATGCTTGTGTTTGTGATTGAATTGAGCACATTGTTATCTTAGCATTGAATGTTTAATTGTTAATTATGTATGTTTGATAGGAATGTATGCTAGACACTAGATAGGCACATCTACGAACAAGATGTACTTTCACTAGTAGTGTAGACTTGAGCTCATTGATCCATTCTCATAAGTCTGCATAGGTTGCATAGATTGAGAGCTTGATTTGCTTAATCATTTGAGTATCTATGCATGCTTAGACTAGGTTGCTTATTGCTTAAACAACATGCTAGTCTAGTGATTGGACCCACATAGGATTGGAAGCCGAAGTGTTCTTGCTTACTTAGTTTAATTTGTTAAATTGTGTAAGTAGGCGAAAAGAATTTCAAAAGGTCCTAATCACCCCTCCCTTATAGGACTTAGACATAATTCTAGTTGCCCTTCAAGCTTCCGCACATACGAAAGTGTCGTGTCAAACTACCCGACATAATTTCAATTAGTATCAGAGCGAATTGCTCTTCAAGGACTTAACCGTCTAAAGTAAGATCCGGTACTGGAGCACTAGCATAATATCTAACCAAGATGTGGGTACCACCAACCATCCACCATTCTTTGACGGGTCCAACTACGCTTATTGGAAGGCTAGGATGAAGATTTTCTTATAATCCATGGCCCGTCCGGTGTGGCTAAGTACACAACGTGGATATGCCTTGCCCACCGAACAAGTGGAGGTTGATGGAAAATACATTGTCATTCCCAAAGATGATGAAAAATGGAATGACAGTGAGAGAGCTCAATACATGGCAAACGCCCAAGCTCTCAATGCGATTTGTTATGCGGTTTCCCCGGATGAATTTCAACGCATTCTCACATGCGCAATTGCAAAAGAAGCGTGGGATATACTTGAGGTTACCCACGAGGGAACTAGTACAGTAAGACGCTCGAAGCTTCAGCTCTTAACCACCAAATTTGAAAATATTAAAATGGAAGAGTTTGAAACTTTTATGGAGTTCTACACCCAATTGTCTGATATTTGTAACTCCATGTTTGGCTTGAGTGATCGGGTTCTGGAAGGACATATATGTAGAAAAATACTTAGGTACCTCCCAGAAAGATTTAACACTAAGGTTGTAGCCTTAGAGGAGTGTAGAGACATAGATAATATGAAAGTAAAAGAACTTATAGGTTCCCTACAAACTCATGAGCTACACTTTAAGGCCCCCTCTAGAAAGAAAAGCATCGCTTTAAAGTCCTCTCACAAACATAAGAAAATTAAGAGTGAGTCAGAGGAAGATAGTGATGATGAGGATGATGAAGAAGAAAAGTTAAATAAAAAATTCAAAAGATTCCTCAAATTTGATAGATGGAGTAGCCGTGATAAGAAGGACAAGAAGGGTGATAAACATAAAGGGAAATCATTCAAATCTTCATTCGTCCAATGTTACGGTTGCGGTTATCGTGGCCATATCGCCCCGGAATGTCCGAACAGGCCTAAACCAAAAGGTAAAAAGGCAATGGCTGCCACTTGCGATGATACAGAGAGTCCGAATCCAAATCTGGTGACTCCACTAGTGATGGAAGTTAAAATATTGATAAAGCTCTCATGGCTTCCACCACTACCTCTCTTCCCCCTAATTTAAGAGAGGATCCTGATCGCTATCCCCTCTAGGAGAAGAAGGTGTTCCCAACCCCTCACCTCATACTACATTTTATGAGGGTGTTAAGGAAATTAGTTATCCTTAGACCTTTCAAACTAAACATAGTTAGTAAGGGTAGCTAGAAAATAATTTTATAGGAATATCTGAGGATTTTAGCCTCATTTTTTTGTGTACGGGCAAATCAGAGGATTCAAGCCACATTAGCCCAAATTTGGTAGTTTAGCCTTACTTTTATTTTGTATATTTGCTGCTAGACTATCTCACTGCTTAAATTAGCTAGTCATGTTAAATTTCATGCTTATTATATGCTTTATCTTTGCTTAAGATTGGTCTTGATATACCAATAGGGGAGGTTGGTTGATTGGGCTTTAAGCCCTTGTGCTTTTATTGCAAATGTATATCCTTGACTAATTATGCATGATAAACTATGCTCAGATAATTACATTTTCTTGTTAATCATGTTCCTTAGCATGCTCCATGTTTTTATGTTCATGCACCTTAAACTCTCCTTGTTAGCATGTGCTTATTTTTTAAACTGCGACATACTATCTACTCTTACCTTACCTTAATTGATATATCATTAAGGGGGAGAGAATAGTTTAGCAATTGCTGACAAAAAGGGGGAGAAAGATCAAGTCCCACTAAAACTAGTTTGCTATGTTTTGTGATGCAGGGATTAACAGGTTATGGGGGAGCAAATTGAAGAGGAGCTGCTTAGTTAGGCATGTCAAGAGTCTTGTATTCATTTAATTATCAATGTAATCTCTTGTTCATGTATTTGTTTTGGTAGGTTAGGTTTCTGTAAGTAATTGACAAAGGGGGAGATTGTTAATGCACTTTTTTGTGGCATACTAGTGCACCTTGTTTGTCAATCACTTAAGTCAGTGAGTCTAGTGTCGGTTGAGCTTAATGAAGACGAAGACCGAAGACTTAAGTGGCCCTGTTGCATCAAGAAAGAAAAAACGGGTATAAGTGATGCCTTGGTGTGCCCTAACCTTGACCAAAACCTTAACCTTAACCTCTTGATGACCTTGACCATAATAGTCATACCTAGTCATCTTAGAATAGCCTTAGGTGTCCCAAAAGATCACCCAACATCGGCCTAAAAGGTTTCAAATGCTGCGAGATACAAGCCCATACCCATCTGCACTTTACATAGCCTGTCCGACCGGTCATGACTGATCAGCTGGACTGGACCGACCGGTCAAGAAAGGTCGGTCTGGCTTCCAGATTGCACAGCAAGCTGCTGTGATTACATGTCTTTGGGTTGACCGGTCGGCTGGATTGGACCGACCGGTCAGGCAGACTCCCCCTCTTGACAGCGTGCTCACTGTCTTGGCTGGCCGTCGGCCAACCGGTTTTGACCGGTCGGGTCAGGTCGGCAGTAGCTGTTTTTTGCCCGTTTTCTATCCGTTTGGACCTCTTTTATAAAAAGGCTTTGGGGGTTTGTTGAGCTAAGTGGAGAGATTTTCAGAGGAGTGAAGCCACCATTGTTGGAGACCATTTGAGGCCCATTCCTAACCTATGCAAGGCATCTTCCTTGTGCTTTAACACAAGATTGGAGCATTCCAAGCTCATGAAGAAGATGACTTTCATCCCCTCTTGATCTCTAGAGTTTGGATCTTCCTTGATAGGCATATCCTTATCCAAATCTCTAAGATGAGATCGTTGTAGGTGAGCAACTCTAGGCAACCCATTCCTATTGGTTGTAGAGTTCTCAAACCTACCCTCCTATCACCTTGGGCATCTCAAAGGCATCACAAGCAAGGTGATTGATCAAGTGTAGCTGAGGCATTGGTGACGCAACGGCAACACGATCGGGGGAGCAAGGAAAGCTAATTGAAGCACGGGAGAGCGGAGATCAAGCAACCTGAACCGGCGCTAAACAAGGGGCTCATCTGACAAGTAAGGTTGCCTTTGTTGAGAGTCCATCTACTCAATTCCCTGTGGTAGTTGAGTGTAGAGTTTGTTTGTCAAACTCGAACTAGAGTCGTTTGCTGATCCTTGGCTTGTTTGTTGAGCCTTAAAACTCTAGGGAAGTTGGCTGTTCCTTGGCTTGTTTGTCGGCCTAAAGACTAGGGGTTGTTTGGCACTCATTGGCTCGTTTGTAGGGCCTAAACAAAGTCTCCAAGGGGGAGTCTCTGACAAGGGAGTGAACGTACGTCGGGTTGAGAGCTAACCTATGTCCAAAACTCCGTTTGGGTTGAGAGTTAGCCCTTTGTCCAAAACTCCGATTATGGTTGAGAGGTGAACCGGTAAAACCTCCGTGTAAAGGTTGAGAGGTGAACCTCATTTAAAACCTCCGATAGTGAATGCCGGTGTACTCAATGGGGTTCAGTACTTGAACCGGGAGTGGAGTAGACCCAATGTCGAACCACTATACATGCTTGTGTTTGTGATTGAATTGAGAACATTGTTATCTTAGCATTGAATGTTTAATTGTTAATTATGTATGCTTGATAGGAATGTATGCTAGACACTAGATAGGCACATCCACACACAAGATGTACTTTCACTAGTAGTGTAGACTTGAGCTCATTGATCCATTCTCACAAGTCTGCATGGGTTGCATAGACTGAGAGCTTGTTTGCTTAATCATTTGAGTATCTATGCATGCTTAGACTAGGTTGCTTATTGCTTAAACAACATGCTAGTCTAGTGATTGGACCCACTTAGGGTTGGAAGCCGAAGTGTTCTTCCTTACTTGGTTTAATTTATTAAATTGTGTAAGTAGGCGAAAAGAATTTCAAAAGGTCCTAATCACCCCTCCCTTATAGGACTTAGACATAACTCTAGTTGCTCTTCAAGCTTCTGCACATACGAAGGTGTCGTGTTAGACTACCGACGTAATTTCACTTTATACGACATCGACAACGATACGAAGAGCGACAGAGGTGGCGGCAATGGTGGTGATGGTGATGGTGATGGTGATGGTGATGATGGTGGAGACGAGGGTGGCAGCAGCGGTGATATCCGTGACCAATGTTCAAAATATCAGTATCGCGTTATGTATCACACCTTTGGGATACGAATACGTATCGGTTATCGCATGGGAATGTGGGATATATCAGGTGTATCACGTAATGCATCGTTGTTGTTGGAAACATTGGGAAATATTGGGAAATTGGTCGAATTTTTCAGTGAAACTTCAGTAATTGTTAAAATAAAAAACAAGTGAACATAATATGTTTTTGTTGTATGGGGTCCTAATCTATGTGTTGTCTAACTGAATTGATGCAAGTATATTCAAAGTCTATTCATATAATTTATAAATGTAAGAAGACGTGGAAACACAAGCAATACATTCAAAAGCCAAAGAAGAATCACTACATCAGCTTACACACATGTTTAATTTTATGTTTAGACAGATTGCAACTTATTTACGAGAAATTGAGAAATTTAGATTTTTTTTTTTTCAATTTTCCGCAACTCGGCCCATCTCCAAATTTCAAAATCGAAGCTCCCAATCCATGATTTTGCATGCAAAACATGAAAAATCATGGATTTCTAATAATTTGACATTGATTTATTTTTTAATTTTCCGCAACTCGGCCCATCTCCTCCAAATTTCAAAATCGAAGCTCCCAATCCATGATTTTGCATGCAAAACATGAAAAATCATGGATTTTTAATAATTTGACATTGATTTAACATGATTTACAAAAAAAATGATCAAAAATCGAAAATGCTCACCGAATCGAGCGTGTGGGATATATCCCATTACTTGTGAGTTTCATACCGCACAAATGGGATACAAGATATATCATGGGATATATCGGCCAATATCATCGATACTTAAAACATTGACCAATGATGAGAGTCAAAGTTAGAGGCCTCTTAGCCCCTTCACTGATGAGAGGGATTTTTAGCATGCCAACCAAGACGAAAACTATGATTCTTGTCCTATCCTAACACGGCTTCTTAGCCAAAGTATAAATATGATTGTCATAAGAAGAAGCAACCGAGTGACGCTGAGGACCCTTTAACATGGAACATGGGATCTATGGACGTCAATGGTGAGTAGAGTAGATTTAGTTTTGTGCTACAATATGAATATGAATCATATGGTTATGGACCTCATGGGTGTTGCAACGAGCAACTCCAGCAATTACAATACACAATTATTCGACTACAAATACAGGCAGGAGTACACTTACACGTATGGGCAGGGATATCCAAGGTATGACTATGGACAAATGTATCCAGGAGTTCTACATATACCCACCCCGTATCCAGCTCCAGATCTGCATCAACCACAGACGATGATAGTTACACCATACCCAAGGATGAACATACTAATTCAATTCGAAGAGGATGAGTATCAGCAATATGTAAGAAAGTATCTTTGTTGGTATCATTCTACTATGACCTAGGCATAGTGTTGTCAGTTCGTACATGAGCAATACTATGGCTAGTCCCGTTGACTTTGAGCCAATGTGTAATTCTTTGTGGGTCTGAGCCACAACCACATAGGTGTATGGAGAGCAAGACATGTATATTTTCACTTCTTTTGGGGCTTTATAATCTACTGTTTATGTTTTCATATTAATCTTATGAACGGGTTTTTAATATAGTTACATCACTTATCTGACAATGCTAATAACTTATTATGTGTACTTGTTTTTGTGATCATTTATTTCCAAGTATGCATAACTTTTTTTTTTTAACATTCCCTAAAGTTCCATTGAAAAATTCGACTAATTTCCAAAATATTTTCCAAAAACAACGATATATTATGCGATATTTCCTATATGATACCGATATGTTTCCATATCCCAAGCGATACATGTGTCGATACCAATACTTAAACCACTAGCGAAATCAAGGATAATATTCCCCATCTCACTTCTTCTCCCAAAACCATATACTCCATGAATGCTCTCATTTCCTCTACTTTCTTTCCCTACATGATGGTTTGGTCATGTGCAATGGAGACAAAGAACCATATTAGTTAGGAATGAGTTGGTACAAGTTTGAAGGCTCTAAAAGGGCAAGAGAAGGCCCAAAATTATATATAAGTAGTAAGAAAAGATTTGATGGCCTATGATCTCATTGAAGGTATGGCCCTCAATAGAGTGGAATGGCGGAAGATGATTCAAGTAGTCGACCCTAATTAATTAGGAATAGGCTCAGATGATGATGATGATGATGATGATGATGATGAGTTAACATGAGGCAGCACACCTGTTGGACGGTGTGGATGTGATGGACATTACCTCCTTCACATGGTTACGGTAGGCTTGCTAAAAGGAATTTTATGAAATAGATGGATTCAGATTTTTTCTTATAATCCAATTGATGCGGACGCAAAAGCATTCAAGGTGTACCAACGAAGAAAGCGCCAACCACAAGTGCCGTCCCTTGTGGATAGGCGATTATTAAGGAACTGAAGACCCGCTGAAGACCCTTCACATGTGATTGGACACATAGAAGACCCCACTCAGGGAAGACACATGTGAAGGAAGAAAGGAGAAAGAAGGTCCAAGAACTGAAAAATTCGAGCGCTCGACCATAGCCTTCGGGCGCCCATCGGGTGCCCGAACGTTTTTTGACGAGCGCTCGAACCTCTCTGAAGGTTTTCGGACGACTGCTTCGGGCGCCCGACCGAGCGCCCGAACTTTCCCTCACTTATGTTTAATTATGCATTTTGCTTAGTTTTAGGGATATTTTAGTACTTTTATGTCTTTATTTGCTTATTTAAGTGGGCTAAAGCCCTAAACTCGAATTTAACTTTGATTATTGATTAATGGAAAGCCCCTTGGTGCTTATCTCCTTCTCCCTCTCTTTCATGGTGATGCTTCTTCTTCCTTGATAACCCTCTTCTTCTATTTGCTTCTTATGTCTATCTAATCCTTCTTCCAGGTAATTCTATCTTTTCTAACCTATTTACTTCATTAGCCACAATCCCAAAATCTGATTTTGAGCGTAAACCCTAGAGTTTTCAGACTTTCAAATCCCTAATCTGAAATCCCTTGATTTTCTGGATTAGAGATTCCTCTTGATTGATTGGGTTATATCCATGCAAGATCGGGAGGTCCTATCCCTCGCCGGATCCAACCCTAGCTATACTTGAAACTCAAACTTCGTAGTTGTGACGATTGGCCCGATCCATTGCAAGCTCCTTATGGATTTTCTTAATTTATGATGAATGATTCTGAATTTTAGATTATTTATTTCTTTTATTTTCCGCTGTTTAATTATGTTCATGAGCATGCATCATAATTAGGGCTGTCCTACGTCAAATTTGGTATCAAAGAATAGGCTTGCATGGTTTTGTCTAGATTGAGTTATTAAATTAGGGTTTTGATTTTTAGGTTCAATTTAGGAAAGTTCCAGATTTAGAAAGTTTCAATTTTAGAAACTTTCCAACTTTAGAAAGTTTCTTAATTTAGAAAATTTCCAGATTTGAATTGTTTCCTGTCTTAATTTAATTGTGTCCGTTCATATTAGTTTTGCATTCATCTTTGAGTCATAACATCTAGTAGTCTAGTTGGGTAGAGTTTGGTTACAAGTTTTAATTGTATGCCCACGAGAAGAGGTAGAGGTTTCAGACTTCAACCTACCATGAATAACGAGCAGTTATCTGAGCAACTTGCTCAATTGATACAAAAGATAACCGCTCTAGAAGCAAGTCAAAAGCGTGAGTTTGCCTGCCTTGAGAACCAAATCACCACTACCATGACTAAGGTCGAGCAGCTAGAGGCGTCCCAAAGGGAAAACCCCGCTGTAGGGGATGATGCACACTCCCAGGTGGGAGGAATCATTGAAGAACGCGCTGCCGCACGTGGAGGTAGTGAGGATAGGGATCGTGGTAATGGTCGTGATGTTGTGCAAGAGGCATGAACCACATGTGATCATCAAGACCGCTATGATCCAGATGAGCGTGCGATGAAAAGTGTGAGAGTTGAGGCCTCGAGTTTTGATGGGCGTTTGGATCCCAAGGCATTCCTTGACTGGGTTGCTGACATGGACCACTACTTTGAGTGGTATGGCATGTCAGAAAACCGTCAAATGCGGTTTGCAAAGATGAAGCTTGTAGGCCAAGCCAAGCTATTTTGGACCAAAACGTAATTATCCCGATGCCAGTAACATAATACCAGCCTTCGCTGGAGGGAGCTTTCTTGAGCTGGTACATTCTAAGGAACTCCTCGGCGATCAAGTCTCCATTGCCGACTTGTTTCCAGAGAACAAAAGAACTTAGGACCACCCTCCAACCATTTACAATGAGTTGCCCTGGGGCAATCTTATAGGTGCGGAGTACGTCACGAATAAAAGGGTGAAGGGGAAGACGCGCTCCGAGGATGAAGAGGTAATCATATAGGGCTACGCAACCGAGGGGAGGTGAATCCGGAGTCTCTCCCTCTCCAGGTAACCGGAAAATGACAGAGTCGGGAACCCGATATTTTTCCCGTAACTCGTTCAGCCTCTCCTCCGTCATTATTGAGGGATACCCGGACGCAAAATACTTCCCCGCCGAAACCCTCGCGTTATTGGAGGAAGAAGAGTCCGGAGTTGCATCCCCCAGAGGGACGGTTTCCTCATCAGAATCTCTCACCATGGTTTCTTAAGGTATGATAGAAAGAGTATAATACCTTGAAGAAAACGAAGAATGAAGTTACATCAAACGAAGAATGAAGTTACACCAGAGGAAGATTGGGACACCAAAGAGAAAAAAGGAAGCAAGGAGAGAAGAAGAATTTTCGAAGGCCTCTGATGAAATTTCGAAAAATTCGCAGGCACCGTATATTTATAAGCAATCATTCCTCAAGATTTAGTGACACGCGGCGACCATTCGTTTGGCGCAACAGTCGAACGAACATGATCATTAATTCAGTAGATACGTGGCAGGCGTCTCTTCATTTCCTCTCTGCCGAAAAGCTGCGGAATGCAGGCATTCATTAATAACAGTCCGATCATGTACGGCTTCCCCTTCGAGAAACGCATTAGGCGGTTATGCATGCTGGTGAGCAAGTCCTTCCCTTAAACTTCTCAACGGCAAGGACTTGGGGGGCATCTGTTATAGCATAAAAGCAATGGTCAAAGATATCGAAGATTAAAGACCCGCAAGCGCCTTTTTAGTTTATGGTGTTCGACCCGCGAGCCCTTATGGTCGAAGCTCGCATATCGTAAAAGTACGGTATACACTCCCGAATATGCGAGCCGGCTTGGTCGTTAATCATCGGATGAGGGCATTTTCATAATTCGCCTGTCTTTACTCCTTGGTTATAAAATAAGGGTTCCGCATGCGAGCAGATAGGCTCATGGCCGTCGAAAAGGATTGTATATCGACATGCGAGTAGCTCACTTCAAGGCTGTTAAATGAGGTTATCTTCGAGGTGAATAGTCGCTGCCTTTCAGTATCAGCCTGTACAGATCAATTCTGGTTCGTCCTCATTCATGACTCCGAGCATCTCCATCAAGGGACGTAATCAGTTAGACGTCTAAGGTTGTTAGGCCATCCCTTTATCTAAGGATTAACAAGATAAGCATCTTCTCCCCTGAAATCAGCAGTGATCTTAACAGCTTGCGTAATAGATTGGATCACCTGGATCCATATAAATAGATGGCCCCACAGATGATAAAGGTACACAGCCCCTAAGCCCATATCCAACTTTTCACTTCATAACCATATCTCGTCTTACTTAAGCTTCGGAGGGCCAACGGCTGAACGCCGGCCACCCTTAGTTTTCTCCTTTACTTTTTTAGGTTTGGAGGGAAGCTAACTCGAAGGAAGGTGAACGTCTGGAGGTTCCTGTTACTAAATTAGACGTCTCCCCTTAACGGACTTGGATGAAGCATATCAAGTCGTGCAGGAGTTAGAGTAATATCTGAAGGCTCCTGTCGTTCGTCGTTTTATGTCCCAAGACTCAGTACAGGCGACTATTCCGCCTAGGCCTAAGGAGGACAAGGGCAAAAGGGTTCTTAGTGCCGGTCCTAGTAACATGAGCCAAGTGAGGTGCTATAAGTGTGGCAATCTTGGCCACATGTCTAATCAATGTCCTACGAAGAGCCGTGGAAAAGCCTTAGTTGTAGGCGAGTCCCACGAGGGTGGAGATAACCAGGTTGATTATAAAGTTGAAGAGTATCACCCTGAAGGAGGACTTACTGATGAGGAAGAATTAGATGGGGAAGCAACGCTTGTAGTAGTCAGACATGTGCTAGCTCAGTCTAGAAGTAGTGTTGACTGGCGTCGAAACACTATCTTCTACACTATTGCCAAGTGTAGTGAAAAGAATTGTAAGGTGATAGTGGACAGTGGAAGTTGTACAAAATGTGATTTCCACTAGCACCTTAGATCGCTTGAAACTGAAACCCACACCTCATCCAGACCCATATAAAGTTTCTTGGATTGACAAGACATCCCTTCCTGTCACCCATCAATGTTTAGTCCCCATCGAGTTTGGGTCGTATAAGGAGTCCCTGTGGTGTGATATTTTACCTATGGATGTGGGACATGTTATACTAGGTAGACCGTGGCTATTCAATAATGATGTCACGATCTTCGACCGCTCGAATGCGTGTAACTTCATGCATAATAGTAAAAAGATCAAACTTAACCCTATGCCACCTGAGAACACACTAGGGAAGAAGAAGGATGAGAAGGCAAGTGAGCCTAGAGGAGTGGGGAAATCCAAGCCTAAGTCTCTCCATATAATCAGCGCAAGAGAATTTGAAAAAGAGGCTAAGGAGGATTCTATGGTGTATGCCCTTGTGGCTAGAGAGATTACACCTGAGGTTCCATCAGAGTTGCCCCGTGAGGTAACCTCGGTCCTGAAGGAATACAGTGATGTATTTCCTGAAGACTTACCGAATGAGTTGCCACTTATTAGGGAAATACAACATGCCATTGATCTTGTCTTAGGGTCTACTCTACCGAACCTTCCTCACTACAGGATGAACCCTGCAGAGCATGCAGAGTTGAAGAAGCAAGTTGATGAGCTTCTGCAAAAGGGTTTCATCCAAGAGAGTATGAGCCCGTGTGTCGTGCATGCATTGTTAACGCCAAAGAAAGACGGCACGTGTCACATGTGTGTGGACAGCCAGTGCCATAAACAAAATTACTGTCAAGTATAGGTTCCCTATACCTAAACTTGATGATATGCTTGACATGATGGCCAGGCTCCGCTATATTCTCTAAGATAAATCTTAAGAGTGGATATCACCAGATCCGTATAAGCCCAGGAGATGAGTGGAAGACTGCGTTTAAAACGAAAGATGGGTTGTATGAGTGGTTGGTCATGCCCTTCGGCTTGACTAACGCACCCAGTACTTTCATGCGGGTGATAACACAAGTTTTGAGGCCGTTCATGAGAAAATTCCTAGTGGTGTACTTTGACAACATTCTTATTTATAGTACCACTAAGGAATCACACCTTGAACATTTGAAGCAGGTTTGTAGCGTCCTTAGGAATGAAAAGTTGTACGCTAATCTTAAAAAATGTGCGTTCATATCTAAGAAATGTGCGTTCATATCTAGTCAAGTTGTGTTCTTAGGATTTATAGTGTCATCTGAAGGAATGCGCGCGGACCTTGAAAAGGTCAAGGCCATAGTTGAGTGGCCTGAACCAAGGAACATTCATGAGGTGCGAAGCTTTCACGGCTTAGCAACTTTTTATCGTCGGTTCATTAGGGGTTTTAGCATGATCATGGCTCCCATTACTGAGTGCATGAAAAAGGGAGAGATCGTGTGGTCTAAAGCCGCAGTCAAGGCTTTCAAGGAAATTAAGGGCAAGATGGTAGAAGCTCCTATCATGCATCTACCTGACTTTTCTAAAGTCTTTGAAGTAGCGTGTGATACGTCTAGTGTCGGTATAGGTGGAGTGTTAAGTCAAGAAGGACACCCAGTGGCCTATTTCAGTGAGAAACTCAATGAGGCAAAACAAAAGTACTCCACTTACGAAAATAATTTTATGCGGTAGTACAATCACTGAGACATTAGCGACACTATCTCCTACCGCAGGAATTCATTTTGTTTTCTAACCATGAGGCTTTGAGATATTTGCATTCTCAGAAGAAATTCAACCCAAGGCATGCTAAGTGGGTAGCGTTTCTTCAGGAATATTCGTTTGTTCTGAAACACAAGGTCGAGGTTGAAAAGAAACCAGCGGATGCCCTTAGTAGAAGAGCGGCGTTGCTTAACTCTTTGAGTGTAGAGGTCGTCGGATTTGAGCAATTGAAAGATGAATACCCCACATGTCCTGATTTTAGGGGTACTTACGCGTCGCTCTCCAGTGACCAGCATATCATGGGTGAGTATATTCTTAAAGATAGCTTCCTTTTCAAGAAAGACAGACTTTATATTCCCCATATGTCCCTTCGTGAATTCCTCATTTGGGAGCTTCATTCAGGAGGGATAGCTGGCCATTTTGGTCGTGATAAGACCATCGCCCTTGTGGAAGATCGTTTCTATTGGCCAAGTCTCAAGCGAGACGTAGCCAAAGTTTTAAGGCAGTGTCGTACATGTCAGCTGGCAAAGAAAAGAAAGCAAAATATCGGGTTGTATACGCCATTGCCAATGCCACATGCTCCAGTGGCAGGACATTAATATGGACTTCGTGCTTGGCCTTCCCAAGACAATCAAGAAGCACGATTCCGTTTTTGTCGTTGTGGACCGTTTTTCCAAGATGGCGCATTTCCTCCCATGTTCGAAAACGTCGAATGCGTCTTATGTTACTAGTATCTTTTTTGATGGTGTGGTGCGTCTCCATGGGTTACCTAAAACCATAGTGTCTGATTATGACGTCAGATTTACTAGCTATTTTTTGAAGACACTGTGGCACATTATAGGAACTCATTTGCAATTCTCTACCGCTTACCACCCACAAACAGATGGTCAAACTGAAGTGGTAAACCATAGTCTTGGAAATCTTCTACGTTGTCTAGTGGGTGAACATGTTAAGACTTGGGACCTAATTTTACCAACTACTGAATTTGCTTACAACGGGTCAGTTAATAGATCTACAGGGTTAAGTCCTTTTGAAATTGTAAGTGGGTATAAATCTAGAATGCCCATAGATCTCTTACCTATATCTGTTACCCAAAGGTCTTCTGAATCGGCCGATGCATTTGCACACCATATTCATTTGCATACACATATTAGACAGCGGATAAATAAGAGCAATGATGATTATAAAATTTCAGCTGATTCTCATCGTAGAGCGCAAGAATTTCAGGAAGGAGACTACGTAATGGTGCAAATAAGGCCAAAAAAATTCTCTCAGGATCCACTAAAAAGTTACAAGCGCGTAGTGCTGGACCATTCAAGATATTACAAAAGGTTCGGGTCCAACACGTATCGGATTGACCTTCCACCTGAAATGGGCATTAATCCAACTTTTAATGTGGAAGATCTAGTCCGTTCCCATAATTCCATTGTCGACCCATTGTCCCTTTCATGGCCTTTTTCTGATTTTGCCACACAACCCCATCCACCCCTTCCCCCACCCATTACCCATAAAGAAGAAATTGAGGAGATCTTCGATGACGAGATAGTATCTACGAGAGATGGAGGTTTCCAGAGGTATCTTGTCAAATGGAAAAACAAACCATCGTCTGACTCTACGTGGCTGTCAGGCGAAGCGTTGCAGAGTATTGATCCAGATCTACTAGAGCGCTACAAAAGTTTCAACTCGTCGGAGTCGAGTTTTTTTCACCCGAGGGAAATTGATGCAGACACAAAAGCATTCAAGGTGTACCATTGAAGAAAGCGCCAACCACAAGTGCCGTCCTTGTGGATAGGCGATTATTGAGGAACTGAAGACCCGCTGAAGACCCTTCACATGTGATTGGACACATAGAAGACCCCATTCAGGGAAGACACGTGTGAAGGAAGAAAGGAGAAAGAAGGCCGAAAAACTAGAAAACCACTGCCTTCGGGCGCCTGAACCTCTCTGGAGGTTTTCGGACGACTTCGGGCGACTACTCGGATGCCCGACCGAGCGCCCAAACTTTCCCGCACTTATGTTTAATTACGCGTTTTGCTTAATTTTAGGGGTATTTTAGTACTTTTATGTATTTATTTGCTTATTTAAGTGGGCTAAAGCCCTAAACTTGAATTTAACTTTGATTATTGATTAATGGAAAGCCTCTTGGTGCTTCTCTCCTTCTCCCTCTCTCATGGTGATGCTTCTTCTTCCTTGATAACCCTCTTCTTCTATTTGCTTCTTATGTCCCTCTAATCCTTCTTCCAGGTAATTCTATCTTTTCTAACCTATTTGCTTCATTAGCTACAATCCCAAAATCTGATTTTGAGCGTAAACCCTATAGTTTTCAGACTTTCAAATCCCTAATCCGAAATCCCTTAATTTTCTGGATTAGAGATTCCTCTTGATTGATTGGGTTATATCCATGCAAGATTGGGAGGTCCTATCTCTCACCAGATCCAACCCTAGCTATACTTGAAACTTAAACTTCAGTGGTTGTGACGATTGGCCCGATCCATTGCAAGCTCCTTATGGATTTTCTTAATTTATGATGAGTGATTCTGAATTTTAGATTATTTATTTCTTTTATTTTCCGCTGTTTAATTATGTTCATGAGCATGCATCATAATTAGGGCTGTCCTACGTCACCAATTGTTATCACGGTGCAGAAATTAACACACAAGTAAACAGGCGCTAAAATAAGGCTATTTCCATAAAGACCCAATGTGCATTGCTAATTAAAGTGCCAAATGTAAAATTAACTATGCTCATAGTGCTATTTTTATGCTGACAACCCCATGACGCATGCCAAACAGGCCCTGATACTTTCTTATCTTTGTAAGAGGATATCAATATGGCAATCTGCATGACCACACAAACTATGCATACAATGAGAAGGCAATAAAAGTACGATGTACAGTACTCCACATGAGGACATATCACTCCACAGTGGCTTGCCTGTGCGCACATACAAGGAATAAGTACATTTAAGGAGTGGAGTCCAGCACGAGGACTCAATATAAACAGACAGCATACCAATGCAGAGAAATTATATTATCCTCAAACTTAGGATATGCATAATACAGCTTTCCAATCTATACAAGTGGGGAAGATGTTCGGGTGATCCGCGTCTTGCCTGCTAGCCCAGATGGAAGACGCCTGGGTATTTCAACAGCAGGTCTCAGGTTCAAAATGCCAAGGAGACACACTAAACCCACCCGTGAGTGGGTGCATCGTGTGACTAACCGGGTGGGTGTGTTGCATGACAAAAAAAAAAAAAAAAAAAAAGGTGTTCAGTGATCCAACCTCTCTATTGGGGCCCAACATGGATGGAACATGGTACCAAAAAATCTCCTTGATATAAGAAACATAGATGCCATTCTTGGGATTTGTTTCAGTTGAAAGTTGAGCATTGCGTGGAATGGTCAATCCATGGCGGGTTTGACTAATGGTCAGGATCTCTGCACCCCACTTGTACAAACTAAAAACCTGAGTATACTGTGCATACACTTGGACCCAGGATCACATAATTCCTTGCAATGCAGTCTACAAACAGCAAGAAACAACAGCTTCAAATTTAGAATTTATACATGAGAGAACCAAAGCAGTAGATTGATTTCTCAAAGTTGTCATCAGTCAAGACTATGATAATTACATTATTAAGTCTCTCAAACTCTTGCTGGCCATATCTGGTAATTTCTCTTTGCTCTCCCAGAGCTGCTTGTAGTCTCCAAACCTGAGGTAAAACAGAATCGATGAAACAAAGCATCTGAAAACCATAGCATGCAAGATAATTATTTTGACATTTATGAAAAAATTGGATGAGTTTAAAAACTTAACCAGTCACTGGTTTTTGTGGGATAAGATGAGGGAGTCTATAAAAAAAGATATTTCTTACACCAATGTAAAATAGATGAAACAAAAAGAATGATCTACCGCACCTCCTCTTCAAGGTCCTTCTTGGGCATTTTCTTCACAACCTCAGGTGAATAGCCCCAAAAAGTGTTATACTATGCCTGATAGTATAAGACCAGAAAACACCATGATCAGAAGAAATGTGAAGACTTTTATAACACAATACAGGCTTTAAAGAAATTATAAATTGAATAAAGCATATGGAATGAAGAAGAAAAGAACGATATTAACCAACTACCAATGTCAATATATTCACCACCAACAAGTGAATGTCATCTGCCTAAAGATAACCCAATCATAATTTCAACACAACTTAACAAGAACTTTCAAAAGAATAACTTATAACTCACATGGCATCACTGCAGTATGCACACTAAAGATAAAATTTATAACAATTTTGGTGGCAGTAAAGTGTCTATGGTGTACCATCTTCCTTACAAGGTCAAACCTAGTAAGAATAATTTGAAACATTAAATTACTCATTACAACAAGTAACAACTTAGCAAAGATGAACTTTTAAAAAGCAGTGCAAGATTTTAAAAAAAAAAATGGTAAGAGGTGTGAACTCACCTTGAAGCCTCAGCATGGACATCATCAATTGACCACCAACCCAGCAGCCTAACATTATTAAGGGTAGGGGATGGTCAAAATGCACTAAGAACAAACTACTACATACTGCTCACATCTTGTCAATGCCTCATGGATTTCAAAATTAGTGCTAGTATTCATTTAAATTTTTCATCTGATAGGGATGCAATACCTTAAACCATGATGCAAAAACCCAAAGTAATCACGAGCTCTTGAAGAGATTGAAAATTATCTTCCTGTGCCAGCTCCACTGCATAGTAAAAGGACAATCTTCTCCACCAATCTGAAAATAGCAAACAGGACTCTAGCTCCTTGCAGAAGTAAAAGAGGAGAAAAAAGAGCAGCGAGTGGAACTTATATCGAGCACTGTATGGTGTTCCCTAAAATTAAAAATAAGCACTGTACGGAAATGCAGACCAATGAGAAAATCTAAAGTTATATCTATGGGTTTTGCTAATGTCCCCACCTTCATGGGGACGTTAGCAATGTCCCCAAACCTTCTAAATCACACACAGGGCATCCTATTGTCAATCAAACCCGTTCATTCATTCGTACAACTAGGAGCAAGACATGGTGCAAAAATAATGCTAATATGGTGATCCTAAGCTCTTTTTTTTTTTTTTTTTTTTGAAAGATAACAAAACTTTTATTAAAGAACAACCAGGCGAGAAGACCACAGCTAGGAAGAAAGCTACGACCCAAAGGCAAAAACTAAATTACAAACATCAACGGAATTAACATAGATAGCCCAATCCACTACATGCTGCTTAACCCGCCTCACCACCTCCAACAATGACCCACTTAGGTCCCTTTGTCCAACCTAAGGATGAAAACCTTGAAGCCAGTCCAGATGTCTTACAAATTACCCCTCCTCATTTGCCATATTCTTGCAACAAGGAGGAGACCAAACCACAACATTCCCACAAACTAAGAAACATCGAGCCACCAGAATGTCCGTCTCCGGAGCAAGTTGAGCCAACAAAGGAAAATCCACATGAAGTGATCTTTCACCCGCCCACCGATCCTCACAAAACTAGAGCCACCTACAACCACAAAGAGAGAAACCTAACCCCCTTTCAATCGAAAGAGCCAACTGAGAGATTGCTTTCCACAAACTTGACGCTTTATAGAGAGGGTTTTTTCGTCCACCAACTGCCTTCTCAAACCCCATACTTGCACGCAATAACTTCCCTCCATAAGTTCCCTTCTTCCACCCCGAACCTCCAAACCCATTTATTTAGCAAGGCCTTGTTCATAATTTCCAAAACTCAAAATCCGGAGTCACCTTCAAATATTTGTTGCAGACCTCCTCCCATTTAACTAAGTGAAATTTGTGTTTTTCTTCAGTTCCCCTCCAAAAGAAGTTGATGAGGACATCAGGCCCTTTAGGGTTAATCAGGGTAGGAGGCGAGCGACGCCTGCATCTCTTTGGCTCGATGACGGGCCTGGATCGTTCGTGATGACTTGAGGAGCATCGAAGACCTTACACATATAGTCCAAGACATTTGAGAAGACCCCACATTGGGAAGACATGTAAGTTGCTTGGAGGAGTTTATAGGACCGTTGGATCGCGAGGATGGTGTGATTGGACTGTTGGTTCGTCGTGGCCCACTTTCATTGTGCTATCATCGGATGCCATCAGGCATCTTAGATTGAGTTTATTTTATGCACTTTTACTTATTTGAGTTTTGGGTTACTGTGCGCACGTTTTTTTCATGCAAATGTCTTTTTTGAACTTTTATTCGTAGGGGTATTTTGGTAATTATGCTAATTCTGAATTTTATAAGGGTGTTTGATGCAGGACGCCTTAATTATGATGCATGTTTATAGACACAATTATTCAGCGAAAATAAAAGGTAATAATAATCTAAAATTCTAGCATTAATCATCATAAATGAGAAAATCATAAAGGAAACATGCAATGGAGCGGGCCATCGTCACAACCATGGAGTATGGAATTCAGTTATTACTTGGGTTGGATCCGGCGAGGAATGAGACCTCCCGATCTTGCATGGTCTTAATCCAAATACCCAATGTGAATCACTAGTCCGAGGGATCGAGGGATTTCTCGGATTAGGGATTTTGGAATTTGAGAAATAGGGATTTTGGATCAAATCTCAAATCTAGGATCTAGAAGTTATGAGAGAATAGAAATAGAGAAAGAGGAAATAACAAGTTTACCTTAGAAAAAGTTGGAGGGGCACAAGAAGAAAAGAGAAGAATGAGATCAAGGAAGAAGAGGAAGCACCATGAGAGAGGGAGAGAGGGAGGAGGCAACCAAAGGTTTGCCATTTTTTCATTAATCAACAACTAATCTCGTTTTTAGGGCTTAGCTCACTTAAATAAGCAATAAGAAAACTTAAAAGTACCAAAATACCCTTAAAAATTAAGTAAAAACAAATCCCAAAAAAAACAGTTCGTGCGAGGGGCCGGGCGCCCGGTGACCAATTTAGGCCGGGTGCCCGGCCAGGACCAAAAATGTCCAGCAATAAAATCTTGAAAATCTCGAAATTTCAGGTGCCCGGCCACCTTCAGTCAGGCATTCTTCCATTCCTTCAGTCGGGTCTTCTTTCATCCTACACACGTGTCTTCTATGTGCCAAATCACGTGCGTAGGGTCTTCAATGCTCCTCAATCATCGCCTAACCACAAGGAAAATGCTTGTGGTGGGCGCTTTCTTCGTCGATAGACTTTGAAGGCTAGATGTCCGCATCATTCTCCTCGTCTGAGAAGAACTCGACTCCGACGAGTTAAAACTCTTGTGGGGCTCTAGTAAATCGGGGTTAACGCTCTGTAACTCCACTTCTATCAACCATGTAGATTCTAACGACGGCTTGTTCTTCCATTTGACAAGGTATCTTTGGAAACCTCCGTCTCTCGTAAAAACGATCTCTTCATGCACAATTTCCTCAATTTCCTCTTTACGAATAATGGGTGGAGGAAGGAGTGGCGTAGGTTGTGAAGAAAACTCAGAGAAAGGCCATGAAAGGGACGAGGGATCAATGGTAGGATTAGGGGAACGGACTAGATCCTCCACATTAAACGTTGGATTAATGCCCATTTCAGGTGGAAGGTCGATCCGGTACGCGTTAGACCCAATTTTCTGCAATATCTTAAATGGTCCAGCACTACGCGCTTGTAATTTCTTAACGGGACCCTATGAGAACCGCTCTGGCCTTATCCTCATCATTACAGTCTCCTTCTTGAAAATCTTGTGATCTACGATGATTATCAGCTGAAAACTTATAATTATCTGAAAACTTATAATTATCATTGCTTTGATTATTCCGCTGTTTAATATGTGTATGCAAATCATGGATGTGTCGTGTAAATGCATCGGCTGACTCTGAAGACCTTTGGGTGACAGACATGGGTGAAACTAAAGGACTCTTTGAAAAAGCAACGGACTCAAAATAAACAATCTTATGACCTAGAACTTGAAAAACTAAAACCAAATGACACTTCTCATGGGTGACACATAATTTCTCATTATAAGTAATTATAAACAAGGATGATTTTAAAGTATTCCAACACTTGAGAACACACACTATTAATACTAAGTCTTGAGCAGATCTTAGCATCAGCCATTATGTCCAAAATGTCATTAAGATGCGGGATAGGGACTCTGGCCATCATATCCACAATGAAGTGAATACATAGCAAGGTGGCGGCGTAACACTTGACTGAGGCTTTGTTGACGGCCAGGATATGTCCACGTGTGCGCCATATACCATTGTTCTTGGGAGTGAAAAGGGCAGGCATGACACACAGAACAAAACTCTAACTCAAACTTTCCTTATTGAATTCTTCCCCAAGAAGTTTATCAAATTAACGCTGCATTTCTGTATTTTCTGCGGGGTTCACCTGGTATGGAGGAAAGCTTGACAGGACCGACCCAGGGACAAGATCGATTGTGTGCTAAATGTCCCATTTGGGTGAAAATTTATCCCATAAATCATCTGGTGGGATATCACAAGTCATGTGGGTGTCTATCATCATATCCTCACTAGTCTTCTTTTCAAATTCATTAGTGTGCATTACGGTAAGAGACTTAGATTGGGACTCTACATCACTTAAGTCACACATGACATCTGGAAGTGGTGCGGTCTCAACTACTTCGACCTTTTCATCACTAGCACACACTTCGTCATTCTCAACGATAATGAGCGATGCCTCAATTTCTTCCATTTCATCACTAGTGACGTTAGGCACGTACTCTTCCACTTCATAACATCATGTTTGGACCCATCCAACTTGCCGTTCACCAAGGCATAATGTTGATCATCTTTTCCATAATTAGGGCATGTCTGGTTGAATGCTTCTAATTTGTCGTTGAGATTCTAGAAGGATTTTCTAAAATGGTTTTCAATATTGTCCAGACATCAAGATAGGGCGGCCAAAGCCTCCAGAATCTGATCCTGATTCATGGTAGTGATGCATAATTCAAAACCATAACCAAAACAAATGGGCACATAATGGAGGACTTATCCTAGGTTCTTCCTAAACTCGACTCTATAGACTAGATGACTCACAATATGAATGCGATGAGTTTAAACTACAATGAACTGACACTAATTAATTCTAGATGATGCGACTCAAATCTGGAAAATTTTCCAAATTAGGAAACTTTCTAAAATTGGAAACTTTCTAAATCTGGAAATTTCCTAAAACATACCTAAAAATCAAAACCCTAATTTTTTTTTATTACTCGATCTAGACAAAACCATGCAAGCCTATTCTCTGATACCAAATTTGATGCAGGACGCCCTATTTATGATGCATATTTATAAACACAATTATTCAGCAGAAATAAAAGGCAATAATAATCTAACATTCTAGCATTAATCATCATAAATGAGAAAATCATAAAGGAAACATGCAATGGAGCGGGCCATCATCACAACCATGGAGTATGGAATTCAATTATTACTTAGGTTGGATCCGACGAGGGATGAGACCTCGCGATCTTGCATGGTCTTAATCCAAATACCCAATGTGAATCACTAGTCCGAGGGATCTAGGGATTTCTCGGATTAGGGATTTTGTAATTTGAGAAATAAGAATTTTGGATCAAATCTCAAATCTAAGATCTAGAAGTTATGAGAGAATAGAAATAGAGAAAGAGGAAATAACAAGTTTACCTTAGAAGAAGTTGGAGGGGCACAAGAAGAAAAGAGAAGAATGAGATCAAGGAAGAAGAGGAAGCACCATAAGAGAGGGAGAGAGGGAGGAGGCAACCAAAGGTTTGCTTTTTTTTCATTAATCAACAACTAATCTCGTTTTTAGGGCTTAAGCCCACTTAAATAAGCAATAAGAAAACTTAAAAGTACCAAAATACCCCTAAACATTAAGTAAAAACAAATCCCAAAAAAAACAGTTCGTGCGGGGGCCGGGCGCCCGATGACCAATTTGGCCAGGCGCCCGGCCAGGACAAAAAAAATTCAACAATAAAATCTTGAAAATCTCGAAATTTCAGGCGCCCGACGACAAATTTGGCCGGGTGCCCAGCCAACTTCAGTCAGGCATTCTTCCATTCCTTCAGTCGAGTCTTCTTCCATCCTACACACGTGTCTTCTATGTGCCAAATCACGTGCGTAGGGTCTTCAATGCTCCTCAATCATCGCCTAACCACAAAGAAGATGCTTGTGGTGGGCGCTTTCTTCGCCGATAGACTTTGAAGGCTAGATGTCTGCATCAGTAAGAGACTTAGATTGGGACTCTACATCAATTAAGTCACACATGACATCTAGAAGCGGTGCGGTCTCAAACTCTTCGACTTTTTCATCACTAGCACACTTCTTCATACCCAATAATGGTAAGTGATGCCTCAATTTCTTCTTCTTCATCACTATCGATTTTACACACGTACTCTTCCACTTCGTAAACATTTTGTTTGGGCTCTTCCAACTGGCCATTCACCAAGGTATTATATCGCTCCCAAGGAAATATAATTGGTGTTAAATACTCTTCAAATGGTCCAGAAGCCGACATTTCCTTAATGACGGGTTGGACCACTTTATAAGAAGGGGACCATATGGGTTCTGTGTTTGGACGGGAAGTTGGGACAACTCTTTCCTAAACCAAGGGCTTTCGACGGTAAGAGATGGGAAGATATTTTTCTTTCAAATGTTCTTTCATCTAGTCCCATTGTGAGATTGGAGCCTCACATCTCCGCACAATTCGTCGCTCCAAATCCACCTAAAATGACTTGGCTTGACTCACCAATTTCCACTTGGCAAACCTCACTTAACGGCTCTCTGACATATCATGCCAATTAAAATAATAGTCCAAGTCTTCAAGCCAATCAAGGAATGTCTGTGGTCCCATGTGACCATTAAAATATGCCCAGTCATCAGAGTTCGGCTTTCCATTGGGTCTCAAAGGCCACAAGGTGATACTTAACGACCCTGAGGATCCAAAGCGCCTGTACTCCATTCATTACGAGGAGACTTTACACAACCCTATATGATTCTAGGCAACTCCAAATGACCCTAGATGGACATATATGCTAAAAAAGATGACTCTCTTAATTTTCCAGCAATGTAACCGATAAATTAACTAGTAATGCTGGAATTTCAGCAATTTGAATTACCGAAATTGACTTAGAAAAATTCAGCAGTACATGTATTGGAAATAGAGCACTCTAGGACACCCAATACGAGGTTGGAACAATGCATATACCTAAATCTATGATGATGCATGAAATTGAAATACTTTAAGCCTAGACTCATCAAACTAGAATTTTCTAATTCAGGAAATTTCCTAAATTTGGAAACTTTCTAATAATGGAAAATTTTCTAAAAGTAGCAAATTTCGAAAATCAGACTTTCTAAGTTTAGAAAACACTAAATCTGGATACGACGACCAAAATCTGGAAAATTTCAAATTTGGAAACTTTCTAAAAATGAAAAGTTTCTATTTTTGGAAACTTTCTAAATCTGAAAAAAAATTCTAAACCAACCTGAAGTGAAACCCTAAAAAAAAAAGACAAAACCCTAGATTGATAACTCGATCTAGACTTAAACCATGCAAGGATCCTAAGCTCTGATACCAAATTTGACGTAGGACAATGGCCTAATCTAAACATATGCATGTAAAACAAGTAAAATTCAGCGGAATCATATAGAAAATCAAGTAAACATCCACCTTTCATCATCATAAATTAGAAAATCACAAGGGAAATATGCAATAGACGGGCCATCATCACAAATCACGCAATACTAGATTCAAAACATGCGTGGATTGGATCCGGCGAGGGATAGAACCTTCCAATCTTGAATGGTTTCATCCAAACAACCCATAAGATTCACTAGTCCATGAAATTAAAGGATTTCTGGGTTAGGGAATCTTAAAAGTTGAGAAAAGTAGTGTATGATCGAATTTCCAGATTATAGGATATTGGAGAAGTGAAAAAAAAAGGTTAGAAGAAAGAGGAAGATGAAAACAATACCTTGGAAGAAGAAGATTTGGAAGAAGGAAGAAGAAAAGAGGAGAAAGAAGCTGAGAAGAGATCCACCAGAGATTAAAGGGAGATGAGCCACCAAAAGCTTTCAATTTTCATAAACAATAGCATAATGAGAAAGGTTTAGGGCAACACTAATGCGGACATCTAGCCTTTAAAGTCTATCGGCGAAGAAAGCGCCCACCACAAGCATCTTCCTTGTGGTTAGACGATGATTGAGGAGCATTGAAGACCCTACGCACGTGATTTGGCACATAGAAGACACGTGTGTAGGATGAAAGAAGACCCGACTGAAGGAATGGAAGAATGCCTGACTGAAGGTGGCGGGGCACCTGAAATTTCGAGATTTTCAAGATTTTATTGCTGGACGTTTTTGGTCCTGGCCGGGCGCCCGGCCAAATTGGTCACCGGGCGCCGGGCCCCCGCACGAACTGTTTTTTATTTGTTTTTACGTAACCTTTAGGGGTATTTTGGTACTTTTAAGTTTTCTTATTGCTTATTTAAGAGGGTTAAGCCCTAAAAACGAGATTAGTTGTTGATTAATGAAAAAAAGCAAACATTTGGTTGCCTCCTCCCTCTCTCCCTCTCTCATAGTGCTTCCTCTTCGTCCTTGATCTCATTCTTCTCTTTTCTTCTTGTGCCCCTCCAACTTCTTCTAAGGTAAACTTGTTATTTCTTCTTCTCTATTTCTATTCTCTCATAACTTCTAGATCCTAGATTTGAGATTTTATCCAAAATCCCTATTTCTCAAATTACAAAATCCCTAATCCGAGAAATCCCTCGATCCCTCGGACTAGTGATTCACATTGAGTATTTGGATTAAGACCATGCAAGATCGCGAGGTCTCATCCCTCGCCGGATCCAACCTAAGTAATAAATGAATTCCATACTCCATGGTTGTGATGATGGCCCGCTTCATTGCATGTTTTCTTTATGATTTTACTCAGTTATGATGATTAATGCTAGAATTTTAGATTATTATTGCCTTTAATTTCCGTTGAATAATTGTGTTTATAAACCTGCATCATAATTAGGGCGTCTTGCATCACTTACATAGTGAGCACAAATGAATTTGAAAAAGAGGCTAGTGAGGATATGATGGTAGACACTCACATGACTTGTGATATCCCACCAGAGCGTCCATTAGTTTCATTCATGTCTGTCTCCCAGAGATCTTCAAAGTCAGCTGTTGAACCTCCAATTTATACATTTGTCAACCCATTACATCACATTATATGCATGATTTGCATGCTTAAAAGACCCTTCTAATGCATGTTGTGTGTATGTAGGATTAAGAGAGAGACTTCACTCCATTGATGCTTAAAAGACACATTTAGGAGCCTTTGATGAAGACTCAAGGTGGGCCAAAGAAAGAAGAAAGCATGGAGAGGAAGAAAGAAAGAAATAAATTGTGAAGAAATGAGGTCCGACCGGTCATGACCAGTCGGCCAAGGGAGCCACGATCGGTCTTAACCGGTCGGCCACCCTCCTACCCCTCTGTATAGGTCACTGGACCAAGGATCAATGTGGTCCTACCGGTCTAAACCGGTCGGCCAACAGGTCGGGACACCTCTCTGGACTCTCTGGACCTCTGCTAGATTGGTCTAGACCGGTCAGCCAGCCATCTCTACCAATTTAGACCGGTCTGCCAACAGGTAACTAGTGTAATTTGCTGAAATTCAGCAACTTCTTCAACAAGCTCCGATTTTTTAGGCGAAAGTGTATAAGTATTGCACAATTCTGGAAGATTCTGAGGCGGTAGGGCCTCTCTACTATAAAAAGACACCTAGAGGTAGATCTAAAGACATCATAGAAGGCTTGGGAAGTCGTGGGAGGTGAAGGAGATCGCTGTAGAGCGTCTGCAACTCCTCCAAACTCGGTTTTTCTATGTTTTTCATTAGTTTCCTTCGAGTTTTAGTTTAACCTATGAATGGTTGGTTAAACCTCTTAGCTAGGGATAAGAGGTGAAGCTTTTAGTTGTTTACAATGTCTAATTCGAATTAGTTCAAGTAGTTTTGGGTTTTTTATGAAGAACACTTCTAGTTCTAGTTTGAAATAAAATTAATATTTTTAATAAATCTTCTATCTCTTGTGATTTCTCTTACATAGGACGTTTTGATTACGAAGATTGGTTAATGGGGTGTTGATTGATAGGATTTTGGGTTGTAGAGATCCTAGATTCATCATGATATATTGGATGCTAGGGGATCTTACAAACTAAGTTTCCTAAGAGTTTATCTAGAACTAAACTAGAAGGGGTTCTTATCTTTTGATTTAATCTGAGATAGGTGTTTATTTATTAATTTTTGTTCAATAAAAGGTCAATTCATGCTTCTAAATCAAGTCTAGTGACAAGGCTTGAGGAAGAATCATGAATGTGATCTTGCTTGTTTTGTGAAGGATTAGGTTGTGTGATTGAATACACCCAATGCCTTAGTTGATTATGAGAGAACCATATCAGTGGATGATCCATCTATGTTAGATGCATTATGATGATTTGATTGCTCTATATTCCGATTGAATAGGGATAGAACTCCGATTCCAATTGTGTTATTGGCTTGAATGGTTTGAATTGGCATTGTGAATGATTATTAGTGGATCCTTGGTGCTCTAGTGTTTATTTCCCTGATTTAAGTATAAAATAGATAGTTTTATGTTCTTAATTTCCACCCATCGATACAAATTCGAATTTAGCCCATCCTAGTTCTAAAACTTAGAATTGTTACGACAATCCCTGAGGATCGACCTCATGTCTTACCGAGAATTATTACTACATCGCAGCCTTGCACTTGAGGCGAGCGAACATCAGCCGATGCAGTTGCCCGTCACATTCATGAGTTGCATTCATACATTAGACAACAGATAAATATAAGTAATGAAAGTTACAAATAATCAGCTGACTTGCATCGTAAACTTCAAGAATTCCATGAGGGAAATTATGTAATGGTACGGATAATGCCAAAGCGGTTTCCTCAGGGTGCCGCCAGAAAATTATAAGCACAATGCTGAACCATTCAAAGTCTTGCAAAAATTGGGTCCAATGCGTATAGGATAGACTTTCCACCAAACATGGGAATCAATCCGACAATCAATGTAGAAGATCTAGTCATTTGTCCAAACCCTTCTCTAAACCATTCTCCCCATACATGGCCATATTCTGAATTTTTCTCCCAGCCCGTTCCACCTATCCCAACCTTTGTTGAACAAAAAGAAGAAATTGAAGGGATTGTGGATGAAGAGATCGTATCCACTCAAGATGGAGGCTTCCAACGATATCTTGTTAAATGGAAGAACAAGCCACCATCCGATTCTACATGGCTTACAGAGACTAGATCCAGACATTTTGGAGAGGCACAAGAGTTTTATCTCGCCGGAGTCGAATTCTTCTCACCCGAGGGGAGTTGATGAGGACATCAGGCCCTTTAGGGTTTATCAGCGTAGGAGGCGAGCGACACCTACATCCCTTTAACTCAATGACGGGCCTGGATCGTTTGTGACGACTTGAGGAGCATCGAAGACCTTACACATGTAGTCCAAGACATTTAAGAAGACCCCACCTTGGGAAGACATGTGTAAGTTGCTTGGAGGAGATCATTAGACCGTTGGATCGCGAGGATAGTGTGATCGGACCATTGGTTCGTCGTGGCCCACTTTCATCGTGTCGTCATCAGATGTCATCGGGCATCTTAGATTTGAGTTTATTTTATGCACTTTTACTTATTTGAGTTTTGGGTTACTGTGAGCACTTTTTTTTGTGCAAATGTCTTTTTTTTTTAATTTTATTAGTAGGGGTATTTTGGTAATTATGCTAATTCCGAATTTTATAAGAGCGTTACCCTAAACCTTTCTCATTATGCTATTGTTTATGAAAATTGAAAGCTTTTGGTGGCTCATCTCCCTCTAATCTCTGGTGGGTCTCTTCTCATCTTCTTTCTCTTCTTTCCTTCTTCCTTCTTCCAAGGTATTCTCTTCATCTTCCTCTTTCTTCTAACCTTTCTTTTCACTTCTCTAACATCCTATAATCTAGAAATTCGATCATACACTACTTTTCTCAACTTTTAAGATTCCCTAACCCAAAAATCCTTTGATTTCATGGACCAGTGATTCCTATGGGTTGTTTAGATGAAACCATGCAAGATCGGGAGGTCCTATCCCCCGCCGGATCCAATCCACGCATGATTTGAACCTAGTATTGCGTGATTTGTGATGATGGCCCTTCTATTGCATGCTTCCCTTGTGATTTTTTGATTTATGATGATGAAAGGTGGATGGTTACTTGATTTTCTACATGATTCCGCTAAATTTACATATTTCACATGCATATGTTTAGATTAGGCCATTGTCCTATGTCAGAAGTTCCTTTTAATTTTCTTCAACCTCTTTAACACCAACCTCAGGTATCTAAATAAAGACATAATAAATTGGAAGCTTGGATAAGGTTGCCTTAATTAGAGTTAACCGCCTGCCCAAAGAGAGCATTCTACCCTTCCAGCATGACAATTTTCTATCGAATCTTTCCACCACTTTATCCCAAAGGTGTTTAGCCGACTTGTCGATGTAGAGACAGAGACCTAAATACAATGATGGAAAGCATCCTGCACTATATCCAAACACTTCCACCAGCCACATAACCTCTTCCTTAGACAGGTGAACTCCAAGCATTTCGCTCTTGCAAATATCTACCCTTGAACCCAAAACTGCTTCAAAGCACCATACGCTCTTCCTCAAGGTGTCAAAAATTGCTTCCTAGACCTCGCAAATAGAATAGCATCATCCACAAACTAGAGATGAGAGATGCACATCTCTGCCTTAGCCACCCCAAATCTACTAATTCGAACTAACTCGAAGCATTTCGTTCTTTCAAATATTTACCCTTAAACCCAAAGTTGGTTCAAAGCTATGGCACCCCGGATGCCAGGGTCCGTGGTTGCCCTCGGCCCCCGATATCCCTGGGCTCCACATTATGCGATGCATGAGTGCATTATAGTTAATTGCAGAATTATAGATTTAACCAAGCATAAACAACTTAATCATGGTTAAACAACTTAATCATGGGCAAAGCATTTCCAAAAGAAAGAAGAACATGTGTATCATAAATGACTCCAAAAAGAATGTACATGGACTGTATTCCTCACATTGGGGCCCATTAGGTCCCCCAGAACAAGTTCAGAGTATACTGTCCCAAAAAGACTGTACAACAATGCCGCGTAGACACAAAACCCCAAAAGAATACTCCCGACGCCTCAACTCTAATAGTCCTGTTCGCCTGTGTACTGAAGATACTCGTCGACGTCCTCTCCGAGTTCTACGTACTCGGTCGCTTCGACCGCCTCCTGAATACCTGGGTCACATGGGTCATCTGGTTGGTGGTTTAAACCACCACCCCAGAAAGGGGAGTGAGTGGCCAACTCAGTGGTTTCATTTCCTTAGATTACACATTCACCAATACAAACAATATAGATAATAATTTCATTTTCCAAAAAACAGAATCAAAGAATAGCACAGCATCACAAGCATGGTTATTAAGTGAGATGAGTGCATGTAATGCAGATGCATGCCTGATCACCGATGCTTGTCACAGCCGCCAGTGGGTGGCACCACCATTTCACCCGCACAGACAATGTATGCCATGCTTAACTATACATGATTAGCCGAGTAATTAATTGAATCATTTTATCATACAGCAGATTGGCGAAGCCCTCTGTACCCACGTTCTATCAATTTGGTCAACTGGGACCACCTGACTCCCTGCGGGGCGAACGCAGATCACAGCCAGTAGCCCCTCGATCCTATCTCGGGTCTACAACCCCGAGGTACCTGGTTTGGCCGCGACTCGTCATACACGCCCAACACAGGCGGAATAGGGTTCATCACCTCATACCATAGTCAAGTAGTAGGTGTGTCCTCTACGGTGCTCAATAGACACTACGGGGAGGCATCACCCCAGCGTAGGCCGACAGCACGGGAATAGGGCCCATACCACCATTCCCGGCTCATGAGCCTTGAGGGATCGGTACGCGGTATGCTTTCTAGTGGGCCCATCAAAGGTGCGCAGGTACATGGATTCTACATAAGTGACGGAAATACATTCAAACACTCGATACATATATTGCCACCCGACCCGGTGGTGGGCCAGGGTCCTCGGCTAGGGGAAGTGAAGGGTAGACCGGCCTTGAGCATATACCGCCCGCGTGGTCCTTGACCACAACCGATCGCCCTGTCTTCTACCATAGTCGACCACCCCGCTCCCGAGGCTGCCGACCTGGTGCGGCCGCCTCAACTATTGTACTTGCCGGGTCGGAAGCTACTACCCGTCACCCCAAACACTTCCAGATTCCCTAGCTCATGCATAAATTAAGTTACAAAACATGTAATACTAAAATCTCAGCTATCAGATATTAGTATAAGTTCTAAGACATCTTAGCATAGAAGATTTGCATAATGAGACCATGTGTAGGATGATATGAGCATGCAAATGGCCATAGCACACACCTAGCACCCAAATCCCTAGACAACGAACTTCTACCAATCTCATACAACTTCCCTAGCTACAATCCATCTTCCTAAACTTGGAAATTGAAAGAATCAATTACCATTGTAGGCATTGGTTGCAAGGCAACACATAGGTAAATGATACACACCTTGGTTTGGGAGAGGATTAGGAAAATCCTGCAAGGAGGTGCTAGAAAATCAGGAAGAAGGGAAAAACTTATGTAAGAAGCTAGAGAAGACGGGGATTTTATGATGGACTTACTTCTACAAACGTCCGGGAAGATCTCCAATCACGAGAGAAGCCGGCTAGAGTGATGTAAAGGTGGTTAGGTTCGGGTAGGGTAGCATGCAAGGGCTTCTCTTGAGAATCCTCCTTCCACAACTCCCCCTTTCTCTCTCACACACCTCTCTCTTACAAATTAGGTTAAGAAATGAGAGAATGGGCTGAGAAAATAGGTTATAAAGGTTGGGGAATTGGGACATATAGCTCCCAATGTTTTAAGTTATATAAAAGTGGCATTTTGTGCCCTGATTTGATTATGTGGGGCCCACCTGACCCCTCTGGGCCAATCCAGCCCATAGGATAGCCTTACCATGTTGAGATCCTTGTTTGGGTATGATTTGGGACCGATCGAACATGACGATTGCCGGATCTAAGGCGACATCAGTTCAACGGTTACTGGTTGTCGATCGGAGCCCATGTTTGGGGATCATGTGCTGGTTTATGTTTGAAATCCATGGTTCACATTTCATGGCCATGCAAGGGTTCATGGGGCCCATACAAGAAAAGTGAATTGAGTAATGATTACTCACTAAAGGTATTGTGCAAGTATACTTGCACTCCCATGTGCAACTGCAGGACACTACAATTTATGATTTCGGGTGCCGATTTCGACATAACGCCCGCCTACGAGTGTCAAGGTGGTCCCCGACAAGTTTCGGGCCTAACAGCCTCGGGACAGGCGGCGGAACGGACTCCTACACGCGTATCTAAGTTCCCGACACCATGAGACTATGGTTCTCTAAGTCATGTGCGGCCAATTATTCGTCTAGAGGGTGATATGTGTCTAGTGGGTTCGAGCCTTAAGGAAGACGATTTTACGGGGCGTTACAAAAGCATTGCACGATCTTACTCAAGTTGTTAACTATAGGTTCCTTATCCTCGAAATAGAATAGCATTGTCCACAAACTAAAGATAAGAGATGCACATCCCTGCCGTAGCCACCCCAAACCTACTTTATTTTTTACCCAGGGCAAAGCCCAAAAGTAATACAAACTAAAAAAAAATGGGGGGCTAACTCACTATGAAGGGCTACTAAAATGAGACAAGCTAACTCACTATGAAGGACTATTCAATTGAGACAAGCTAACTCACTATGAAGGACTATTCAAATGAGACAAGTTAACTCACTATGAAGGACCATTCAAATAAGGGACAGCAAGGAAAGAAAATCAAATATCCTTGAAAAAAAAAAGGAAAGAAAATCAAATGAGACAAGCTAACTCACTATGAAGGACTATTCAATTGGGGGCACATAATGGAGCATTAGCCAGCCTCAAAATAAGGGCTTTATAGTGCTTTTTAATAATACCAATCTGACACCCAAAGTAGGAAATGGAGTCCACCACACGAGCAAATAGATGCATCTCCCACAAGGAAGAATTCGGGCTAGATATAGCAGATAACACCTTCATGAGAGCACCTGAAATGTAAGCAGTTTTAAATCTAGTTGATGCCAAGAAAAAGAGTTTGAAGGCTTTTTATCTCTCGACCCATGCATGCCAACTTCCGAGATAATTCCTCGAATGGCTCTCGAAGGAGGGAAGCAAAGGAGGCCAATTTTAGAGTCGTTAATTTCAGCACAAGCATCTAGCAAGGCCTAAGATCTGTTGGAAGGCAATTTTGAGTCACTGGGGGGCTCACTCTGATATGCAATGTAGGGAGGTCCCAAGCTGCAGAAAGAGAGCCAGTTGCGATGGCAATGATAGCTGTGCCAAAGCCAAAAGTGACTCTAGATCCCATGTCCAAGAACAACTTCCTTTGGGAGGGATTTGGAATAAAAAAATGCTGTTATTTCTCTCCCTCCAAATATGCCATGCAAGGGCTAGGAAACAAAGCCTACTCGACAAGTTAAAAACTTGGCCCATGGAGATCTGTACAAGGTTTTTAACTAATAATATAGTAGAGGGAAAAGTAGCAAAAAGAATGGAAAGTTTTGAATGAAGCTTTTCCCAAATCCAAAGGATAAACCAACATCTAAAAAATAGGTGCCCAATTGTTTCGAGTTTACACGAGACAATGGAGAATTTAGTATCATTCGACGCATTAGAAAATCTAGTCGAGCTGACACATTCAAGAATCCATCTCCTTCACTTTGCCCGCAGCCTACACTTCCCAACGTGTAGTCAAGAAACCCCCAATCCACATGGTCGTATGCCTTTTCCAAACCTAGCTTACAAATAACTCCTTTCCCCTCTTTATGTCGTGAGTCAATACTCTCATGGGTGGTGACAGCACTATCTGTTATTTGCCTACCTTCAAGACAAGCGCTTTGGACTTCGGAAGGGTCCCCCTTAACCTAGAGGCCAAGATTTTTGCAAGGATCTTGTATGGCTCTCATATTAGACTTATTGATCTAAAGTCTTTTAGACACTAAGCCCCCTCAAATCTTGGGTATAAGTGCAATGAACAAAGCTCCCATCTCTGCCACTGTAACGCCCCCAAAATTCGACACTCGAGTATATAACTCAAATCTCGAAATCAAGGGTGTTATGTAAATAATGAATGAATCCTTCACAATCACAACTGATATTTTTCTCATTTCCATTCACAAGGTACCAAATATATGGAATCAAATTAAACCAAGCTTTGAAAATTAAACTATTAATTAATGGGTCTATGAAATTATTCCAAACTGTCTAAACTAATGGCCATCTAATGGGCCTTGTTACATCAATGCTTTCAAACCAAAAATCAAAATAACTAATTCAAAAAAATAATCTTCTAAAGTATTTCCTCATCTGGAACCGCTTCCTCGAAGTCTTCTAAATCATCACCTATCACTACGGTTAATCGCATAACACTGCGTCAGCTATAAAAGCCGGTGAGCATTCTCATATAGTTTAACACATGTAATTCGGTATAGAAAATCACTTAACAATTAAAGTACAAATCACTACAATTCCAATAGTAATTTCATCAAACCAAAAATCTATTAAACATGCACGTGATGCATGGAATGCAAGTATACTTCAACAATCTCAGTACGGTTATCAGTAGAACATCCAGGGCCAGTTTAAAGTCGGGCTTACACTGTCTCATAACTGCAGAGTTGGTCTCTTGTACACACCAGGGAACTCACCCAACCTGCCAAAATCATCTGATATCCACGGGGTACGCTAGTATGGTATCTTGCACACACCAGGGAGCTCAACCAACCCGCCCACAATCGATGGACTATCAGAAGGGTATATTGCACACACAGGGCGCTCAACCAGGGACTGTTGCACACACTTGGGCACTCACCCAAACAATCATCAATGGGCCTATTGCACACACCAGGGTGCTCACCCTACGGTAATAACTGGAGTTCACAAATCGTGCCATGCATAAATCAAATCAATACTTCAAACCCTTTCCAAGAAACTCAAAATCAACTCACACATATACAGCGCAATTAAATTGAAATCCACCATATAAATTATTGGAATTAATACAAAACATAATCATAAAAAGAACGAGTCAACCCGAGGTATAATATCCAATATTTTCCAATAAAAACGACAAATACTTGAATCATATTGATCAAAAATACGAACCATTATTTTCAAAATAAATCGAATATAAACATGAAAAAAAATATGAGAAGAACTCATTGTTTCTTCTTCTTCCCTCCTTCTTTCTTTCTTTGCTTCTTCTTTTTCTTTCTTTTCCTTTTCTCTTTCTTCTTTTTCCTCTCCTTGCTACTGGATTGTTGCCCCAGCAACAGGAACGGCAACAACACAAGAAACCCCCCCTACGATTACTCTCTCTTCTCTCTCTTTCACTCTCTCTAACACTTCTCTCTCTCTCTCTCTCACTCTCTCTACGTTTTTCTTCTAGGAAACGACACCTAGGGGGGTCTTATACACCACCCTAGATGAGATTGGACGGTCCAAGATGGACTTTGAAGGTCTTTGTTCGCGGTACTACAACCGGACCGAAGGTGGTGGAGTTTGAGTTGAAGAAGGCTTCCTTTTCCGTTTCTTGCAAACAAAGCCACAAGTGAGACGTTGGAGACCTAGGTGGGGTCCACACGAACTCCCGGAAGAAGTCTGGTCCATCCATGCAAAGCAACGGACCGGATCTTGGGATCTTTTGGTTCGGACGGTGGTTTGGAAAAGACTAGATTGGCGACCGTTGTGAAAGATATTCAAGGGGACTCCATGCGTGGGGGAGAGGGAGAGAATGTACGGTTTAGATTTACTATAGAGGACCCACAAACGGACGGCGTGGATGGTGCGGACGGACAGCGTCCGTTCGCTGTTGCAGCGTCCAGAGAAGAAGACGCTCGTCTTCTTGAATACGCGGTCAACGGACGTTGACCGAGAGGGATCACGTGCACATTGTGCACGTGGGTCCCACCGTGATGTATGTACAAAATCTACTCCGTTCATTAGTTAGGCCAGGGAGTTTTAGGGTGTGACACCAAAAATGAGTCAAATCCGATGTTTAGGTGGGCCGCTCCATGCAAGAGATGGGTAAGTAAACATCACGTAAGTTTTAACCATAACCATTCGACAATATATATTTGAGTTTATTCCAAGTTTACTCTTTTCTTTGATTTTGACTTCAACCACCTGTAGCGATCCCGTTTACCATTAGTTTTCGGTGAAACTTCACCAAGGCCTGTCATTTTTCGCGCTCTTTATACGGGTTAAGTTTGGGGCTTGATCTCTTACAGATGACCAAGATGCCTTTTTAGTGATCCATCACACTCGGTGATCCAAAGTGACATTTGTACATATCCAATAGAAAATTTAACCGGTAGCTTTGGTATCTATCCTATGATCTTCGAAATGATCGGTTCGGTTTGTTATTTGGGTGGCCCAATTAGCAGATACGAATTCAATGGATGGTTATATGAAAGGCTAATTTTTTTCTAATTAGATGTTTATGTTCTTAAACACAAGTATGAGTTATTGTACAGTCAGTTTCTTAAACTGATATTCCTAATATGGTCTTTGGGTGGCCTATTGGTGAGACATATACACCGTTAGACTTTAATGACTTGTCTACTCATGAAATTTCATCAGATCACAGTTTTGACGGTAGGTTAAGCATGTCAATGAATGATAAACAAGATGAACGGATCAGAATGTTAAATTGATTTGTGTATGAGCAGCTATGGGGATCAAGGGTTTAGTTTACTATGATCGGCTTGTCCAAATTTGAAGTGGACGGTCAGATACCTTTACCTAGTGATGAATAATTAATTGAATGGCTGGTTTTGATGAACAAGTGTAATTGATAGTTCATCTTGGAAATCAACGGGTTGATGAATTTATATATGCATATACTTGAACTAATGTAGTGTGCGTACTCACTTGCGTATCTACACGCACTCAAAATCTTGGGTCATTACAGCCACTAAACAACCTTCCTCGCAAAACGCATTAATGAACTCAACCACATCTTTCTTCACAACTTCGACCATTCGGAAGCCATCTGAACCCAATGCCTTATCCCTCCCCAAATCATCCATTGTACCTTTTATCTCCTTTACAGTGACTGGGCTCACGATCTCTTCCGCATCCTCAGCCACGATGGACGAAAAAGCTAATTTGTCTATGAGGCCAATTCCAACCTTCACTTGGTGGCAGATTTTCGTGGAAGCCAACGATCTGATCGCGGACTTGAGTTTTCTCCTCAACTCTCCTTCTATCAACCACAACACTTTATCCAATTGTTCCTTGCTCAAGTGCTAGCAACACTGTGGAAGAACTGTGTGTTTTGGTCACCTTCTTTTAACCATACCGCCCCTGATCTTTGTCCCACTTAATTTCCTCCTCCTTCAGTCAGTTCTTGTATTCCAAGGTTAGCTCACTCCGCCTCGCTTTATCACTCTCCAAAAGATCCTTCCACAACATCTGCCATAATTATGCCTGGTTTGGACCATACATTACTGTGAGTAACCATCTTAATCCCGTAGTTGTGTCCCTCGGAATTGCAGAAACGGAGAATACAACACTCCATTCTGCCTCCTACGACCAATTCTTTGTATCCCAGGCCAATAGCATCCCTCATACACTACACACTGCATTCAGAACAGCCAACTCTTTTAGAGCTAACACCCAAAATGGAATTTATTGATCACACATTGTCGCCCATGTCACACGTGTGGTCCAGTAGACCGGTTTGGGTTCTCATCATCTCATGTGATTTGATTTAGTTTCTGGGCTCAAACATGTGTTGGGTTAAATCTTAGGCCCATGGGCTGATGTGCTACAATAACTTAAAAGGGCGTAGGGGCATACTTGTAATTTTATGTTTATCAGTGAAGCCCTAATACAATAAAGAAAATAGGTGGGGGTATGAGCAGCTTATTGCTGTCCTTTCTCTTCTCCTTGTCTTTCTCTCGATTCCTATTCTCTCTTTCTCCATTACATGATTTGGAACATGATGTTAGAGCACCGCTGATCCAGTACCTTGTTTCAATCCTCTTTCTTTTCTGTTTCTTCTTCTTTCTCTTTTGCTTTAACCTAAATCTGATTCCATCATTGTGCCACCATTTGGTAGGTTGTGTAATCATGTTCTATGAAGGTATGTGAGGTGCACTTTCATATACTACCATTGTGATGGGTCAAAATGGGCCATTGTGTGTGTTTAGGCACATCTACGGTCAGAATTGAAGATAAAGGTCAGATATGAACAAAAAGTATATGTGGAAGTTGTCTATAGCCAAGATTGAAGATTAAGGGTATGAGTGAATAGCTTGAAGCAAGTAGTGTTCCCGATTGATTCTGTTCGTGGATATATGTTATCCTAAAGTGTGTCTTTGGTAAGTTCAATTTGAAGGTTCTTCCCTTGAGTGTTTGATTTCTCCATTTCCCTGAATATGGATGTCAAAAGTGAAGGCAAGAATAATCTCCTTTCTCCATTTGAATCGATGAATCTGGAAATCACATTGACTAAGCTTAAAGGAGCAAATTAACTACAGTGGGCCACATCTATAAAAGTTTGTCCTTTGGGTATGAAGATTGGGTGGCAGAAGATGCCTAGATTAGAGCTTTGTTGTGAATAGTATAGAACCTCACATCAATGCAATCATCATCTTTTTCAAGACAACAAAGTAGTGTGGAAAAACTTGAGGGAGATGTATTCGGGTGAGAAGAACCTAACCTGTATCTATGAGTTATTCCACGATATGTTTCCTCTTCAATAGGAAGATAAGAACGTTGGAGAATATTACTCAACCTTGTAATGCATGTGGGAAGAACTGAATGTGTACAAACCCCTGTCAACATATTACGAGACCATGCGACAGCAAAGAGAGGAATTTTGTGTTGCTAAATTCCCCTCTGGCCTTCGCAATAAGTTTGAGCCTGTGAAAGCTCGGATCCTTGGAGATGGTGAGATTTCATCCGCCACGGATGGCATTTCCCGAATTCAACATACAACTAGTATAAATGCACAAGGTTCATCCTCATCTAATCAATCTACATTTGTCTCTGCATCTGGTAGAGGAGATGAGGTAAGTCAAGGTAGTCGTGGTCATGGCGGAAGATTTGGCAATAGAGATTCTAGGGGAAGTCATTTTGGAGGCAGGAATATGTAGGGTGATCGCAGCACTGTGGCAACCATGGTCATGGTTATGGTAATCAACAATGTAATCATTATGGTCTTAATAACCACACAGTTGACACATGTTAGGATCTTGTCAGTAAACCAGCTTAGGCAAATCAAGTTCGCTCTTTGAATGATGGTTATAAGGGTAATGTCTCCAAGTCTGTCTCTACCTATTCCAAGCAGAGTATTTCAGGTGACATAATTACACTTAAGGAAGAGTATGCCAAGCTTCTGAAGGATCGCTCCACCCATACCTTATCCTCCACAACTACTCTTGTTCAGTCAAGTATGATTTATCTTGCTTCTTCCAAGAGTGTTCCTTGAGTCATCGACTCTGGAGCTTCCGATCACATGACCAATAAGCACAACAAGTTGTCTCAATCAATGTTTTCAATATCAACGACATCGGCCGATATGGAATAAATTCGCTTCGACGAACTTAGAACGTGGGTTCCAACCAACTGGAAATTGATTTGGTTGACTTAGGCAAACTCCAAATATCCAAAAGGCAGGCAGATTTGGGATGGTCGCATGAGCCTGTCTCAGTCAATATTCTTCTACAAGTGGAAGGCTTTCATTACTCTAAATACATCTTCTACAACATAAAAGGCAAATATTTGGAAGGCTTTCATTACTCTAAATGGGTCCCATCCTGACTAGATACCATCCTCAAGCATCAGCAAAACCTTGGACACAGACACTTGTGTCAATATAGAATAAGGATACAGGTTGTTACGTATGGTGCCTCTGAAAGAAACATTTGTCAATATATCAATTCAGATATTTAAAATAATCACTAGAACAACAAGATCATACATTTGAATACTATATTGTAATTATTGATGTAAAACACCGAAATACTAAAAATAACAATAAACCAATATCGATTGCACATGTGTAAAAAAATACTACATGCATAAAAGACAATGATAATTTAAAGGTAAAAACTAGTCTCGTATATGAATCGAGTCCAATGTTGAATGCACACGTATTGACATGGCATGGTTTCAAACAAGTGGTTTATCCTTGTTACATTGGATTCAAGAACTAGAATAAGAAAAACATTTAAGGTTCTTCTAAATATTCTACAATTCATAGTAAAACTAAGTACAATTTCTAGGGAAAGAAAAATGAAAATATGGATATTTCCTTAAATTGATAGAGAAAATACCTAGAATTGTCAACCAAAATGATAACTTCAAATGCCAACAATGGAGCAAAGACTCTTCAAGTTTACAACTGGATTGCCATGAACTGTAAACAAACCCTTCAAAACAAATGAGATGCAAAGGGGTAAAAAGAGCTTTAAGTTCCATAGAAAGACTAAACAACTCAATGGCCTAGCATGGGAATGCGTGTCTTGATATGTACATGACTGCTTTTGGAAGGGCATAGAGCAACATGATCCAATGTTCACTAGAAAAACAACAAGCTCATGATGGTGGAATAAGATCATTAACTAGATTGTAATGAGAGCGAATGCAACATTCAAGTCGTCTTTGTATCTCGCCGGTTATCTGCGATCTCTTGATGGATTTCTCCTCACAGGTGGTGGCTCCACTTGCTCCTGTACCTCTACCTACGGCTCGGCTTGTACCTGTGTCTCACCTTTATCAATTTCTATATCAATCACCACTGACTTCTCTGTTTCCTTGCGTTCATCCTTGAGGAACAAAGAATCTTCATCGAACGAAACATCCTGACCAGTGTTTTAAATAGCGAATAGCGTGTAGCGTAGCCTTCAGCCCTCTGAAGCGTGAGGCATAAGCTACATAGCATGTAGCGTAAGCTATACACTACTTAGATTGTTAATCAAGGTTGCACTTGGTTGCACCAAATTAGATGATTAATAATAAAATTTAACAAAATTTCATGATATTTGGTGCAACCAAATGCAACCTAAAGTAATAGCAAGGGGTAATAATTAAGTATAAAAGTGAAGAAAGAGCAACAAAACTGATTTAAAACGATTTCTTATATTATTTTACTAAAAGAATTGAAAAGACTAATGAATTTTCATTAAAATAGAAAAATGTAACAAATCATTAATAACATTATTGATTTTAATGTTAAAAAGACTATGTAGCGTGTAGCGTAGTGTATAAAGCATGTAGCGTATCTAAATTAATCATGTTGCGTAGGCTACACGCAACTTAAGCTATTTTCATGAGCTACGTAGCGTTTAGGCTAAGCTACGCTACGTAGCGTAAGCTAGACGCTACATAGCATAGCTATTTAAAACATTGATCCTGATTAATCATAATCTTCCATGTAGCCCAATCATACAGCCTATATCCCTTCACACTATCACCATAGCCAACAAAGGTACACTTTTTCGCCCTTTAGTCCAACTTATCTCTCTCAACCGATGATACAAAGGAAGTAAGCATTGCAACCAAATACTCACAGCCATGAGTAGTCTAGTTTATAACCACTCCACACTTCCTCTGAAATTTTACAATCAATGGCCGTAGGAGGGGACCGATTCACTAAATAGCACGGGTGTTCACGGCCTCAATCCATAGCTCTTTGCCCAATGCATCATTACTCAACATGCTTCGAGCTCTCTCCAAGAGAGTCTGTTTCATTCATTCCGCCACACCATTTTGCTCTGGTGTATACCTTACTGTATTGTACTTCACAATCCCTTCATCTTTACAAAACTGATTAAATTTGTTGGAGGTGAATTCTCCACCATTATCCATCCTCAACACTTTCAATTTCCACCCTGTCTGCTTTTCCACCATCGCCTTCCACATCTTAAAGGTGGCAAAAACATCGAACTTATTTTTCATGAAGTAAGCCCAAACTTTTCTAGAGAAGTCGTCTATAAATGTGACAAAATATGACAACTCTCCTCCAAAAACCATGAGCGACGGCCCCATACATCCGAACGCACATAATCTAGCACACCCTTACATGTTTTCCAAATTTAAAAGACAACCATGATTGCTTACCATATATAAAATGTTCACATACATTAAAATCAATACTTTTAAATGTTGTAATTAAACATCGATCAGAAAGTACCTTCATACCGCGCTCGCTCAAGTGGCCTAGGCATGCATGCCACAAACATGTTGATGTGGACTCCACTACAGACGCTTCAACTCCACCCAATACGATATTTCCAATCAGCATGTAAAGGTTACCGCTCTGCTATGCTTTCATCACAATGAATGCCCCCTTCGAAACCTTCAATACACGATCAAATCCGGTGAATTTGCACTCAAGTGCCTCAAGAGCTCCCAAAAATATCAGATTCTTCTTTAAGTCTGAAATGTGTCTTACATCCGTCAGGATACGCTCCATCCCATCAAACATCTTAATGCGCATCGATCCGATACCAGCCACCTTACAGGCAAAGTCATTGCCCATAAACACTTGGCAACCATCGTACTCACAGTAATTGGTGAACCAACTCCGATGAGAGGTTAAGACATCCCCGAAACCAAAATCCACTCGTTGTTAAGATACCCGGATTTGGATGCAGACAAAACATTACAACCAAGGTGTTCCATAACGGTAACGGTGGCTGTAACGGCCACCACCGTTACCGTTACGATACGGGCTGTAACGGCCGTTACGGACCCCGTATCGGCCGATACGGCCCCTTTTTATTTTCTGAAAAAAAAAACAGTTACATGACCGTTACGGGACCGTTACGGGGCTGTAACGGTCCGTTATGGGGCCATAACGGTCCCGTAACGGCCGTTACGGGGCCGTTACGGCCTGTTTTTTCTGTAACGGCCGTTACGGCCGTTACGACCCCGTAACGCGTAACGGCCACCACTGTTTCCTATACGTATCGGCCGATACGGCCGTATCGTAACCGTTTTGGGATACCATGATTACAACCATCCCACCTCACTAGATTCCGCTGTGTTGGCCTCCCTTAGCAAATCTCTTGCTCAGACTATCTACTCTGAACAAGCAGTGCGTCCATAAAAGACCCTTCGCCACCGCTTTTCTTAACTACTTCGAGTGAAGAGCTGAGATAACAGTCTCAACGTCTAAGGTGTCTCTACCACAACACAAGGTATCTACCAGATAGTCGTAAGATCCGGAAGAGACGTCAATAGGATTAGGGCTTTATCTTCTTCCTCCATCTTAACTTATATGCTTCTCAACTTGCAAAGCAATTATTGAAGTTGCTTATGTGTTCATTAAGGTCCGACCCTTCCACCATCTTCAGATGAAAGAATTGCTTCTTTAGAAACAAATGATTCGTTAGAGATTTCGTCATGTACAAGCTTTCTAACTTCGTCCAAACCTCAGCAGTAGTCTTTTAATCAAGGACATTATAGAGGACATCGTTGGATAGAGGTGGGCACGGGATCCAATAACTCGACAACTCGACTCGTCCGACTCAATTCAGACCCAACTCGACCTGAACCGAATGGCTGAGTCGGTCCAAATCGAGTACAAGTGGCTCAATCCAAACTCCAACCGAGTTAGAGTCCGGTCACCCTTTGACTCGACTCGACTCAGATCGAAAATCGACTCAAACAGACTCGACTCGATCCAAACCCGACTCGACTCGACATGTCATCAAACATCAGTCGGGCAGTCTTTAAATCCCCACGCTTCGCATGCCCATCAACCAGCATTTCATCAAACGACTATCAGGCAGTCTTCGAATCCTTGAGATTCTTATACAGAAAGTAGTTGAAAATTCACCTACGAGTACACTCACTTGGACAGCGGAAGCAAGATCTTGAGATTAAGTTGAGACGGTTACAAAGGGTGAAAGACAAATTCATACAAATACACAAGCAGTTGAGTTCACATCATGTTGAGCACTGCTGATTCACACGAGCAGTTGAGTTCACATCTGGTTGAGCACTGCTGATTCACACGAGCAGTTGACTTCACATCAGGTTGAGCACTGCCGGTTCAAAGGACCAGGGTGAAAGACATGGTGGACATGATGCTCTTTTGACAAGCCAGTAGGAACCAATGACAAATCAATTAATTCTGATATAGAAAGTAGTTGAAAATTCTCACCTGTATTTCATTTCGAAACTTGGATCTCTCCTCAACATGATGCTACTGTCTGATGAACTCAACCCAACTCGGGACTGACTCGATCCAACTTGGTCCTTGTGACCGGGTTGGACTCAGTCTGGTTTGGTCCAGGCCATGAACGGGTCGGATCGGTTCAGGGATGCCCGACTCGAGACCGAGTTGGATCGAGCTCAAGTCAGGCCTTTCTCAAAACCGGATCAATTTGGGTCAGCCCTAACTCAGTTCAACTCGATTCAATGCTCACCTCTATCGTCGGATAAACATATTTGGATCGAGGTTATCACTCTCTGATCAAGTTCTTCCCACTCTTCATCAGTCATAGTCGCAGGACGCTTCTCTATGCCAAGGAGTGTCTGTTGCAATCCTTGCTGAACTAGAAGGCCTCTCATCTTCATCGTCCATAGTTCAAAGTTATTTTTCCTAGTGAACTTCTATCTCATACTTCAAGTTTGTTCCCTTCATCGTCATGTCTCATATTCAAACTCAAATCCCAACGTATGGCTCTGATACCACTTGTTGGGAGTAGAATCATACAAACAATGAACAAATGCAAACAAAGCAATCCAGAGAACACACGATTTTACGTGGAAAAACCCTTACGATAAAAAACCATGGTACAAAGCAACAACGATCCACTATGAAAATGAATTGCAAGAGATGAAATCAACTTACAAATGCAAAAACCCTAGTTTCCTCCTTTCCAAACCCTAGAAACGGCTTTAATCTCCTTTGTTCTAACCTAATCCCACATTACACCCATATATATAACGTTAGCCGGAATAGGAAACAAAACCATGCAATTACTTAAAACCGTGCGCACCATCGATCGTTACACTTCGATCGATCAAGTGTCATCGACCAATTGTCGATTGATCGAGACCCCCATGTTCGATCGACTAAACCTGGCCAAAATTGTCCAGCAAGTAAACTAGTAAATCCGGGGTATTTTCGATCACTCGACCAGGGATGTCGATCGACCGAACTCTCCTGTTTCAACATAGATTAAAGGCACCAATTTTCAACAGTTGGAATATCTAGAAAAGGGCAGCAAATCTTTCTTGAGATATTGACCATTCAAGTCACAATTTGAACCCTTTTCATCTCAAATTTCTTCATTTTCTCCATTGTGTATGTTATGGGTAAATCTGAGCTGACCTCAGGCCATAAGGAAGGCTCATAAGCCCACGGGCCCAAACACGATTCCGCAGGCCTCGATTCATCCGATGGTCTTATTCAATCTTATCTTATCCTAATGTGATAAGCATTATCCAATCTTATCTTATCCTAACGTGATAAGCATTATCCCTCCAGTAATTATTTATAAAAGGCCATCCACATTCTCTCTAGGTATGCAACACACCTCCATACTAAACCAAAAAGAGTATCTCTCCATCAGTATCCGTACGGACTTAAGCATCGGAGGGCCCTAAGCCGGCATGACCGGCGCCCCCCTTACCTTGTCTTTGTGGTTGCAAATCTCTCATCCACGTCATTCATCAGGAAGCCCATCAAGTGACGAATGATCCACATCATCATCATCTATTGACCCATTTTTGGCGTTAACAAATTGGTGCCGTCTGTGGGAACGACTAGATCGTTCTCGCCTATTTCTTCCTTCGTCAGTCATCCTCCCTATTTTACCTCATCAATGGCCAACATCATCTGCCCCACATCAACGGTCATCTTCAACACCCGAGGCTGGTGTGTCAACAACTACACCAACCATCCCAACCATCCAAACCATGCATCTTATCATCCAGCTGTAAGTGGGGTGGACATCTTCTAAGCTAACATGCAGCAAAACATCAAGGAGGCCAACAGCACGCATAGAAGCAATCTCTACCGTCCAGAAGATAGACCCCACCTATTGAATATGATTTCCAACGGATCACCCTATCCTGATAGTTGGGCGTCAGCCGGATGCAACATAAGCACCTTCCCTTCATTACTCATCCATGTAAGAGAATGTCTTCATCATACCAGCCATCTCATGTGCACCTTACCCAACATCCATTTGCAGTTCCATATCAGCCATCCATTAAATCCATCACTTAGGAAATCCATCATTCATCAATCGTTCACCATTCCAGCGCATAGAACAATCAAGTAGGCGGACCACATCACGAATGGTTCGGATTTTATGTGTGTATGGCTATAAAAAAAAAAAAAAAAAGTTACAAATAAAGGCCAGCGTTGACGTGCTAACCCACTGACTGACCTCAACCAAAAAAGCAAACCCCACCATCCCCTCTTCTTCTTCGTTCAACCAGGGGCAGTTACACCTCCAAACTAGTCCATCTCAAAATTCAGCCGTCCAACAACAAGTGGACCACTTCTCACGTGATAGCTCATCCTCAGTCTTTGTCCAAGCTGCCTCAAGCTCCAACATGTGCAAGTAGATCTCATCCAGCTCGACACATGCCAACCACTCCACTGTCCAAAATTCCAACAGCTCCCATCACCATTCAAACTTCAAATCTACTTCCACATTCATGTCGTCCAGCAGCTATGTGGAGTGTAATTCATAACCGTCCATCAAGGGACCAGCTCTAGGGACGTCACCCATCAATCCACCAAGCCAACGTCCAATGGCCAGCAACGTGCAACAACTACAAGGGCTGGATGCTTTAAAGCCATCAAACACTCTCCCACACGTGCTGGCCACACTCCTTCATCAACACAGACCGTCCACCCATCATGATGGACCACATCATCCACCGCATCAGCGTCTAAATGGTGACACCCTTACAACTCCAGCAAGCAACAGTTGATCATCTTCAACACGTGCTGCCCTTGTCCATCTCAAAGATTTAGAAGATGTGGACCCCACCTTTTCTGCACATTCTAGCAAGTAAAAAAAAACAAACAGAAGGTTGTTCCCGTTTTTGGATTTTAGGCCCGGTCTATGGGGCCCACCTTGATGAATTTTAAAGATCTGTCCCATCCATGTCGAAGAGGAGCTCAACGCCGAAAAGATCCAAGAAATTTCACGTCGATCCGAGCTACGGATTGACCGTGGCGGCCGAAACAAGATGAACTGTCTGAAAGTTTTTCTGACTTCCCCGACTTAAGCAGTCCAGATCGGCCTCGGTCTTCTATCATCCTCTTCCATTGGCCTCGGCCTTCCGTCGGCCTCTTCCATCAGCCTCAGTCTCTTCTGTAGACCTTGACCTCGTCCTAAGACCAAAAGAAGAAAAACGGGGATCAGCGAGACTGCTCCCCTAAAAGACAAGACAACTTTCCATGTCGGCCGCTGAACCGACCACAACAGGATCGATACCTAGACGGCCAAATCCAAGATTGTGCTGCTAGACAGCCAACTTCAAAAGCCTCAACTGCCTCTTCAGGCGAACTTCAGATGAGCACAGCCTACTCAGACAGGCTGGCAAATTCAAAATCCTAGTTTGCTAGATGGGCGGGAAGCCTACGAGCCACACAAAGTCTGCTAGACGAGCTGGAAGCCTATGGGCCACGCGCAGTCTGCTGTACGAACTGGGCACAACAACCATGCGCAGTCTGCTGGATGGACAGGGTGCAACACCTAAGTGTAGTTTGCTAGACAAACTAGACACAAGCCTACAGGCCACCTCCACCAGGCTAACCCAAGAACATATCTGAAGATGACCAGTCCAAGGTCACTCACACAAGCGGCCAAACCGCCAAATAAAGGTAGACGCCTACCAAGATCAGAAGTTCGATCAGCATAACTATTTCTCTTTAGGGGCCGTTTGGATAGGAGTAAATGGAGGTAAATGGGTGGACTTGGAAATAAATGGAAGCAAATGGTATTTGGGGTGTGTTTGTATGGAAGTAAATGCGAGTAAATAAAATGAAATGGGAGTAAATGTGCATGTAAATGAAATACTCTATATGAGAGAGGATTTGGAAGTAAATGGGGTGAAATGCCTTTTTGAGCTCCCTTGGAGAGTCTCACGTGTAAACAAAGGTGCTACTATGCACATGTCCGCCATACACATGTCACACTAATGATGCTCCCTGACAATCCAAATATTAGCTACATCACTAAAATCACACCAAAAGAATGATCGAAACCATCTAAAGGATAGTCATCTAAATGGACGGTTAAAAAACGTTCGCAAGTTGCTTGTTTGTGGCCTACCCGAGGCTCGAAATATCCTCATTTTTTGTTGTAGCATACATTTCAATGGGCTTATTATAATCATTCTATTAAATATCACATATGTACACTAAGTTAGGATATTAAAGACAATTTCAGATATCACAAATATTCATGTGAATATATTGAAATTTTCAAATGCATTCCATTTCCTCCCATTTACTCCCATCCAAACGAAATATTTTGATTTCAAATGTATTTCATTTACTTCCATCCAAACATAACAACATAACAATGCAAAGTCATTTACCTCCAAATCCATTTCCCATTTACTTCCATTTACAAGCTCCCAAACGAGCCCTTTAGGGGGCTACTGTTATGGGTAAATCTGAGCTGACCTCAAGCCGTAAGGAAGGCCCATAGGCCCACGAGCTCAAACACGATTCCGCAGGCCTGGCTCGAGAGTAGGGGGCTATTTTTATGGGTAAATCTGAGCTGACCTCAGGCTGTAAGGAAGGCCCATAGGCCCACGGGCCCAAACACGATTCCGCAGGCCTCGGCTCATCCATCGGCCTCATCCGATGGTCTTATCCAATTTTATCTTATCCTAATGTGATAAGCATTATCCAATCTTATCTTATTCTAACGTGATAAGCATTATCCAATCTTATCTTATCCTAACGAGATAAGCAGTACCTCTCCAATAATTATTTATAAAAAGCCCTCTGCACTCTCTCTAAGCATACAACACACCTCCATGTTAAACCAAAAAGAGTTTATCTCTCCATCAGTATCCGCACTGACTTAAGCATCGAAGGGCCCTAAGCCGACACGACCGGTGCCCCCCTCACCTTGTCTTTGTGGTTGCAGATCTCTCATCCACGACGTTCATCAAGAGGCCCATCAAGTGACGAACAATCCACATCATCATCATCATCTGCTGACCCATTTTTTGCATTAACAATGTACTACTTCCTTTTTTTCTTTTTTTAAGGGCTTGTTTGGCACCATGAATTTGAGAGGAAGTGATGAGAAGTGGAATCCATGATATGAATTCTCCTCAATTCCAATTTCTTATTAATTCCAGATTTCCTGTTTGGCAGCCAGAACTTGGAGAGAAGTCGGACAAAAGGGAATGGACGATGTGGATTTTAATCCCACCATATGCCCACCTATACTTTGGATTTCGATCCCACCATCCATCCATTTTACTGATCATTTTATGGTAAGATCCCAAAAATAAAGCAAATCCACATCTCAGGTGGACCATAAAACAGGAAAAAGTGGAGAGTGGCCTTTATGACGCATAAAAGTTTTGGATCAAACTGATATTTGTGTGGTCCCTTCATCCAGGTCTTTATGACCTTATCAACAAGTTGAATGGTGAATAAACATTCATGTGGCCAAAAGAATTTTTTAATGGTGGGTATTTAATCACCATTGTTTCCTGTGGTGTGTTCCACTTGGGATCTGCATCTTCTTCATTTTTGGGATCGTGCCCTAAACTAAGCTTTCAAAACGGATGGACGACATGGATGTGAGAAATATACATCATGTTGGGTCCCACAGTCAGGGATACATGGCACGGTTTGGGTGGATCCCCAACTGTGGGGCAACTGTGATGTATGTGCCTTACATCTACACTATCCATGCATTTTGAAAGCTCATTTTAAGGCATGGTCCCAAAAATGAAGTATATCCAAATCTTAGGTGGACCATACCACATGAAACAATAGTGATTGAATCCACACCATTAAAAACTTCATGGGGGCCACTGGAATGTTTATTTTCCATCCAACCTGTTGACAAGGTCACAAAGACCTAGATGAAGAGACCACACAAATATAAGCTTGATCCAAAACTTTTGTGGCCCTTGAGAAGTTTTTAATGGTTGAGTACCACTGTTTACGTTATTATGGTCCACCTGAGATTTGGATGTACTTAATTTTTTAGATCATGCTCTAAAATGAGTTTTCAAAATGGATAGACAGCATGGATATAAGACACACACATCACACTATGGACGACACTGTCAAGGATCCACCGCGCCCAGGATACATCACATTGGGTCCCTCATTGGGGAGGATTTCTCATCAAATCCCACCGTTTTGGGAGGAATCAGAAAAATGCTAGGAAATGTACTTTTGATTTCTCATGGATTCCTATGAAATCCACTTCTCATCAAATCCACTTCACCAAACAGAGAAAGCAAGTGATTTCTCATCACTTCTCGTCAAATCCATGGTGCCAAACGGGCCGTAAAGGTTTCAACAACTGTGATTCCCCAAACACACAACGAACTGAAACACTCAAACCATTTGAAATTTGGGTTACATCAAACCACTTCCCCTTTTTCTAGAAGGTTTCGACTCCTGCGCTTCCCCAAACGCACAACGGAACCGAAATACTCAAACCATTTGAAATTTGGGTTACATCAAACCACTTCCTCTTTTTCTAGAAGGTTTAGACTCCTACGCTTCCCCAAACGCACAACGGAACCGAAATACTCAAACCATTTGCAATTTGGGTTACAAACAGACAATTCAGTTTTTTCTTGTCCAAATTCGGGAAATGAAAAGAAAATAATAAGACAAGTAGAGAGAGTAGAACTGACCACCATGATTAAGAGACGGCTCGATCGAGCTTCAAAACGACAAGAAGGATGGATGAGAAAAGCAAGCCGTAGGCAGAGAGAGCTTGCGCAGATTTCGCCACGCTCCGCCACGTCATCGCTTTTCGGCGAAGCGTGACCGTCGGATGAGGAAGAACGACGACGCCGAGGAAGATCCCCTGTCTTTGTGTGGGTCAGCGTTTTATTCTCTCTTTCAATTTTTCAAAACAAGGAAGAAATTATATGATCCGCGGCCAGCATCTTCCCACATGATACACAAGATTTAAATTCCCGCAAGTTGACCCCATGACTCGGCAATCCAGACTATTGGTCTGTTGAAGCCCATCTTGGATGGTGAATGCCCCACCATCTGGCAGGTAGAGATATCCCAACAATCAATATCATCACATTTTCAGTTGATGAATGTGGATCGCTGCCGCATTTCTTCTGCTTTCAACCGTCAATCGGAGGATCCAAACATTTTCTTAAAGGGTATTTTCTTACATGTAGCCCATCGACGGTGAGGCACAACAGATCGATGGTATGGATTACCAGAAAAATAGGGTTTACTTGCAGAAATTGAAAACTCGTGGATCCTGTACACGTATTATATAATAAAGGGGAGTTATTTGATAGGCACGCACTCAGAAATGTCAAATATAGCATACGTTGAATCAAATTAAACGAACTAAATTGTACATCCACTAATTCACAGTCCCAAAATCAGATTGGTTGAGCAATCCTAACAAGTAATTAGAAGACGCTTATTTGCTAAAATAGGATAACTGAACACTTTTTTATTTTAAATGGCCAATAAATGTCCACCATTCCGATACATGTAATCTTGGTCTACGATACAAGTAAACTAGGACCCGTGATTTCGACAGTATAATTTGAGTCCGACAGGTAATTGCTAAGTGCTTGTGTCATTCATCAGACTGCCAGAGTAACCCAAAAAAAAAAAAAAAAAATCGAATATAATAACTCCTCCAAAGCGAAAGGGGGTGGATTAGGTGCGGCCTGGCCTCACCCAAAACAGTGGGGCTCTTACCGTGGGGCCCATGTTGATGTATGGCAAAGGCCCCACCTTGATGTATGCATTTTATGTCCGTGCTGTCCATCCGTTTTAAAAGATCATTTTAAAGCATACTTAAAAAAATAAGCAGATTCAAGTCTCACAGGGTCAGGTAATAATCCCAAATTTTTGTAGGTACGCAGGACACATAAACCCCCCCCCCCCCCCCCCCCCCCCCACATAAACATTTAAACCTTTTTAAATATTTAATTTTGTCTTTAAAAAATGAATTAGCTAGCTAATCAAGCGGTAAAAATTCTTATGTCTGTAAAACAGATTAAAGAATCGAAATTTGCCGAGAGAGAATTCTAGGAGAAAGGAAAGCTTTACTCTATGTTAGTATTTTTTTTTCTTCTTCATTTTATTTTTTATTTACTAATTACAACTGGGACTACATGATGGACAGTTCGGATTAGCCGTAGATCCATCACGTGTACTTAAGCGGCAGCGAGGGTGTATGTGTTTGGGGTACAATGGAGCACCATACACATGAAACCCCAAAATCTCTAACCAGATGCTTTTTGACTGTTTGGCACGGGAAACTGTATCGAGCCACTCTGACGTGTGGTGTCAGATCTACAGGGTTCACCTGATTGTTGAAGTTGAAAGATGATGGAACCTCAAAGATCCAACCGTGAGGAGGATCATAATAATCAAATGATGATTGTTAAGGAAAAATGGCATTAAAAATTGTTTGGGCCCCATAGGAGTTTTCGACCGAACTGATATTTGGCCATCTTCTTTAACCATCCTTTGGCAGGCCATTGAACGATTAAGATCTGACCTGTGTACCTCAAGAGTGGCCCCTAGATCTAGGTTAAGAAAACACTGAAAACCTCGTGTTTAATTTGTGAAATCAAAGTGAGCTCTGGAGTCTATCAGTCTAATCCATAGGATTGTCGGTCTGATTGTGAGAGTGGTTTTAACAAAAAATAATAATAATAATAATAATGAAGCATACAATCTATAGGTCCAACCGAGAAAGGGTAAAAGGGTTGAATTGATGCCCGACGTACAAATGATCCGATCAACAGAGGATAAATCAGACTACTTACACTCCGAATTTAGGAATCTGATTAACTAGACCATTAAATTTGTAACTCATAATTAATTATAATTAATGGGTTAGTTAAATATCATTGGTCAAGTAGGGATCACTTTGATTGATCAAGTGGGTCTCAAATAAGATTATGAGGATTACAAACATTGTATCAAAGATTGGATCTAACGGGATCCAATTTGATAATGTTGTGGATCCCAATCATGATCTTGATCAATTAAAGGTGGGCCCCACCATAAGGATTAATATAAATTAATTAGAAGAATGATTTTGTTTGTATATTGTGTCTTAAAAAAAAATTAATTTAGTTATTCTGAAAATCAACTTCACCAAATCCTTAAGTGAGGGATCCCAACTTCTTTCCTTCCCATTTAAATCAAGATAGTGTTTATTTTATAAATGATAAATCTAATTTAATATTTCTATTTTGATTATTGTTATTTATTTGATTTATGATAAATTTGGGTTAATATCCTATTTCATAATTGTTTTGATTTGGCTAAATTGGAGCTACTTATTTCTTATAAACACCTATTTACATGTATAGATATTTGATAAACTGTGATATGTATAATCTAGTTATGATACATTTATGTGCTCGTAAATCTATTGAAATTGTAAATCTATAAATGAATGGCAAAACTTAACGTCATGCATGCATGGCACATGCATAGTCATTCCTAGGGGACCTTCTCGGATGAAAAGTTGTTCCTGGTAGCTTCGCTTCCATACGTAGGTTTAACCCATGCCTACCATATGGTGAATGAGGGTTGAAAATTTCCAACCTAACGTAACACCCCAGCCCTCCAATACTTGTGTGTTGGATGTCCTTGGGCGTCATTAGAATTTTTTTTTCGATTTGACATGTCACCGCACGTGCAGACACACACATGTTTTGGATTTGAAAATTGGAAGTTATGAACGAAAACCCTAATTTTTTAAACTCATAACATGATTTAACTCTGTATGTTGATAAACCTGAATAATTTAGATATTGTCAGCGAACCTTGACCCTGAAAACCCAAAGTTCAATAGGCTCCTCACCTAAATAGACTGCACCATCTAAGACCAATTATGAGACTTAGGTCATCAAATCTCCATTTTATAGGACACTAACGGTTCGATCAAATAGAACCTACACTAAAGCACATCAACTTGAGTATTAAATCCCTATGTTAAACCGCTAAGCCTACTCAATCAATCCCTCAAACCCTAGAATGGTTGAACCCCATCGAATCTAACATTAGAGCCTTAGGTTCACCCACAGAGTCCATGTGGTCAAACCCTAGAACTCTTAGACTGCAGAAAATCCCATTTTTTAGCAGAACCAATGTTTTGTCGGTTCGACCTCAGCCTAATCAGTCTGACCGATTATGTAGCCTAAAAACTTGAGAAAACTATGTTCTGTCAATTTGACTAATAGAGCTGTAGATTCCTACAGGTCTAATCGATAAACCCTTCCAATCAGACTGACAGTCCCCGATTCTTAATGCACTTGTGAACCACTAAACTTATATTTAGAGCTACAAAAAGCCACTTTACCTATTTTCTCTTATTTTCAATTGAGGAAGGAGCATAGGGGGAGAGAGAGAGAGAGAGAGAGAGAGAGAGAGAGAGAGAGAGAGAGAGTGTAGGGGAATGTGAAATGAGAGGGAGATTGATCATGTGAAGGAGAGCGGGTCGCCACGCATGCGCATGCATGCCACCTCTGCTCCATCTAGCACATGCATGCAGAGCTCCTGACGTCAGATTGGCTAGTAGCATTTGCCCAACTACATGCATGAAATCCCATCTTCTTCGTCCATGCACCACTACGAAAGAGGGCTTTTCAACCCTCAGTGGCCTAGTGGCCCTTACGCACTGGAAACCCTATCAAAGGGGAGAGGTTTGTTCTGATTGAAGAAACGATGTTCTAAATTAATGTGCAAAACCTAGAAAGCAGATATTCATGAGATTGAAGCTTCGGACAATGAGAAATTAGGATTTCTGAGCCCTAATTGAAAAAAAAAAACCTAATTCCTCCGAACTGAATCGAGAAGAAACCTCAAATCATCTTAAATCGACAGACTAAGTGAGATCTATAACCAAACCTCCAAACTGGGATTGTCATGCCCCGCAATCCAGGCACAGAGTGTGCACCCTCAGGTCTGTATTATAGGTAGTAACTAGTGCACTGAGTACATGTATTACATAAATCATACGATTCTTGAGGCATCGCATCTTATTAACTAAGTCATTCAACCATCCAACACCATATAATCAAGACAATCATTCACATTTATTTAATATTATTAAATATCTAATCAAGTCCTCTCATTTAGGACCTTATTTAAAAGTGACTAATGCCCTAACTAAAAGTTCTGAAAATCATAATAACAGCAATCAATGGAAAGTAAACAATATATCTTTATAACTAAACATCTGAGCCTAAAGCTGCGATCTCCTCCTCCGTCAGGTATGGCCAATCCCCTTGAGGTTCTTCCATTGGTTCTGCATCATTTTCGGTATTCACCTCAGGTGGATGAACTTCTACTTCACCTGTTTACATTTAATCCATAATTGTCAACTGGCCAAGCTCAGTGAGTGAACCCATCATGGTTCACACTTGCCCAAAAAAAGCAGCACTTCCAAATATAGTCTTATAAATCAATTTATATTATAGATGTAAGTATGTTATGTAAGATGATATGACGCATCAAGTGGGTACATAACCAAACCATCCACTTGTTTAGGTTGGAATCCATTAACCCGCACTCCCCCTACGTAGTAGGACAGACTTCTGCATGATTTGCAGACATCCAGGATAGCCCCTGGGCAACCTAGTATTGTAAATACCTACAGGTCTTCCAAAGCGTTGCTCCAAGGCAAACAATGTATGAATGTATGAGGTGTATGACATGTTATGTTCACATAATCATCCCTCAAATTGGGAGGCAATAAATAGATTAGTCACATCTCCTTTTAAGAGGCACATATATATTATTTGTTATTCATTTTATTCAACATGTATAAGTAACACAGTACATTTACATATGTAACGTACATTATAAACAATTCAAGTCGTCCAAACATAGCATCATACCAACAGGCTACTTTATTTAAACCAAGAGGAAACATGTTGGGATTTACTCACCTGTTGTAGGTGATGTGAATTCCACACTTCCCAAGCTCCTAATTATGAACAAGATCCTATAAACACATATCATTTAATCATATTCATTTTCTTTAAATTCATTTGTCCTTGGTTGTCATCTCTTCCTTCCTTAATTTGTTCATTTTCTAGTTCATAAAGTTATGTATCAACCTTGTTGATTAGAGATGAAAATGTGTAGTTATAATTGTCAGAATTCATAGCCGTTCGGTCGACCCAACCCTGTGTATGGTCAGCCAAAGGCTTCTTCAGTTAGCCAAAGGCTTCCTCGGTCAAGATTACAGATTGCTTTTGATTTCATAATCAAGCATCCTTCAGTTGACCCAACCCTTCCTTTAGTTGACCGAAGGCTTCTTGGGTCGACCCAAACTTTCCTAAGTCACCGTTACAGATTGCTATGTTTTTCAAAAAACACGTCGCTCGATCGGCTGAGTAGGGCCTTCAGTCAACCAAAGCGCACCTGGTTTCTACCATTCGACCCATTAACATCTTTTCTTTTAAGAACTTAAATCATACTATTCTTATGGGCTTAGGATCATCATGGATTGGATCTGAACCACTCAATCCTTTGCTATTTTATAAAATTATGAAAGATGATTGTAGATGCAACCCTAATGATTTCCTTGTCCCATCATTCTATAAAATTGATTTAGGGTTTTTAGTTAATCTAAGCAGCCCATTGAGAGATCTGACCCACACAAGGTGTCTATCATGAAGAAAAGATAATAGGTTAGATCGGATTTCCCCAATGAACTAAGAGAATACATCTTTAGCCTTAGATTGAGGTATTGTGGCCCATCCGAGTGTTGGATCACTCTAAAATTTCAGGCCCTAACATACTTTGGCCGAACAAGTCCTATGACCTATATAGATCCGATCCAACATCCCAAGATGGCCCATAACAAATCTCAGCACCCAAAACTCCATATGTTACTATTATCATTAAAATCAATCTACAGGACCACACAATGAACGGAGGGCCAATCGGTTCCGTTCATTGAATAGATCCGAGTAAATAACCTAGAATGCAATTAAAAATATTAAGGCAGATCTAAAATTTACCTAGATTTCAAAATTAAAACATTAGAGTACTAAGATGCAAAATATTAATATTGCCTATGAGGGGATTTGATCCCTAGTCTCCCCTCTCAACCAAGAGGACCCTATCCAACCAAGTTAATGACTTGTTTTTGTTAATAAACTCAAATTAAATCTTTTAACCCTATTTGGTAACGTAGTTTATGTATCCAAAATTCTGGGTCATTACATTCTACCCCCCTTACAAAACATTTCTCCCTCAAAATTACCTGAGTTACTTCCCGAATAAGAGAGGATATTTCTCTTGCATTTCTGACTCTTACTCCCATGACGCTTCGTCCATTCCGTGATGCTTCCATAACACCTTGACCAATAGTACGATTTTATTTCACAACACGTGCTCTTTTCTGTCCAAGATATGAACAAGCTTCTCTGTGTAGGATATGTCTTCTTGAAGTTCTAACTCCTGCCAATCAATCATATGCGTGGCAACCCTTTCATATTTTCATAACATGAATACATGGAATACATTGTGAACGCTCGCAAGCTGAGGTGGTAATGCAATTCTATATGTTGCAGCTCCCACTCGATCAATTATCTAGAATGGTCCGATAAATCTAGGAGCGAGTTTCCCTTTCTTTCTGAAGCACATCAATCCTTTCATCGGTGAGACCTTAAGGATTACATGATCTCCTTCTTTAAGACTCAAGTCTCTCCTCCTGTTATCTGCATAGCTCTTCTGACAGCTCCATGCTGCTAAAAGCCGCTTTCTAATTAGTTCCACTTTCTCTAAAGCTTCTTGAACAATATTAGGACCAATCAAACATTTTTCTCCAACTTTTGTCTAGCAATTAGGCGCATGACAAGGTTGTCCATATAACGCCTCATATGCAACCATACCAATACTGGCTTAATAGCTGTTATTGTAGGCAAACTCTACATAATATAAATTGTCATCCTAATTACCTCTGAAGTCCAAAGCACAGGCACACAATAAATCTTCTAAGATCTGGTTAACTCGTTCTATCTGACCATTGGATTGAGGATGATATGCCATATTAAAATCCAAGGTTGTACCCATAGATTCTTGCAAAGTCGACCAGAATCGTGACATAAATCAGGGTTCACAGTCTGAAACAATAGAGCTCGCTAAGTCATGCAACCTTATCACCTCCTTGATATACAACCTAGCTAACACATCCATGGAATAATTGATCCGAATAGGAATAAAATGAGCCGATTTCGTTAACTGATCCACAATCACCCAAATAGAATCATATTTCTTCTGAGTTTGAGGAAGACCTACAATAAAATCCATGGAGATACAATCCCACTTCCATTCAGGGATCTTCAATGACTGCAGTAACCCTAATGGATTTTGATGATCAGCTTTCACTTGTTGAGAAATCAAACATCGAGACACATACTCGGCAATGTCCTTCTTCTTATTCTGCCACCAATAAGAGCGTTTCACATTTTGATATATTTTAGTGCCTCCAAGATGAATCATGAACTTCGTTCGATACGCATCCTTCAAAATTTCTTCCTTCAATTCGGGTACATTTGGTACTCATAGTCGATCACGGTATCAGATGCCCTTGTCTTCACTAATTTTTCAATCTGAAGCATCTTTTCCTTGTTGTTTAGTCACCATCTGCATTAGCTATTCATCATTCCCTTGTGCTTCAACAATTCTATCCATTAAGGGTAGTCTAATCTTCAAATTTCCCAATCTTACACATTGTTCATGGAATTGCAACTCCACATCAAAATCTTTCACATAATTCAACATATTCCATTCATGGACCATGAGGCTGGCTATAGCTTGCTTTTTATACTGCTTCCGACTAAGAGCATCTACTACCAAGTTAGCTTTCCCAGGATGATAAAATAATTCAAAATCATAGTCTTTCAAGAACTCTACCCATCTTCGTTGTCTCATGTTTAGATTAGACCCTTCTAAGAGAATAAATATTGTAGGCTCTTATGATCAGTGAACAAGTCGAATTGTTCACTATATAAATAATGTCTCCAAATCTTTAGTGCAAACACGATAGCAGTCAATTCCAGATCATGAGTAGGGTAATTACGTTCATGGTTCTTCAATTGTCTAGATGCATATGTAATCACCTTTCTTTTTTGCATCAATACACAACCAAGGCCTAAGATGGATGCATATGTATACAATACAAACTTCACGCCCTCCTGTGGAAGAGTAAGAACATGAGTAATGGTCAATCGCTTCTTCAATTCTCTGAAAGCTTCCACACATTTATCGGTCCATATAAAAGGCACTCCCTTCCTTGTAAGACTAGTTAAGGGATCAAAATTTTTGGAGAAATCCTAAATAAATCTTCTATAATATCCAGCCAGACCAAGAAAACTTCGAATCTCTGCCACATTGGTGGGTTGCTCCCATTTGACTACTGCCTTAATTTTTTTACGAATCCACAGCAACACCTTCTTTGGATATAACATGACCAAGGAACTTAACATTCTCGGCCCAAAATTCACATTTCGAGAGCTTGGTGTATAACTAATTTTCCTTCATCACTTGTAATACGGTCCTCAAATGTAACTCATGCTCTTCACTGGTCTTGGAGTAAATTAATATATCATCGATGAAAACTATGACAAACTACTCGAGATACGGCTGGAACATCCAGTTCATTAAGCCCATAAATATAGCTGGGGCATTGGTCAACCCGAAAGGCATAACCAGAAATTCATAATGCCCATATCTTGTGCGAAACATTGTCTTATATATGTTTGATTCCTTGATATGCAACTGATGATAACCTAACTGTTGACCCTTGAATTGTGCATATTCTAACCCCAATTCATCACATATATTGCATGGTTTTATGTCTAAAAGACCCATGTAATGAGTGTTTTTGTGATTGTAGGAATGAAAGAGGCACTTATTTCAGATTTTTAGGTTTTCAAAGTGTGGAAGGACTCTGTTTATTCGCGAATCTTCCAAGTTGATGACGGATCTAGGTGTTGAGCTCTTAATTTATACATATTCTAACCCCATTTCATCAAATTTTATGCATGATTCCTATGTTTAAAAGACTAATCTAATGCATGTTTTGTGATTGTAGGAATGAGAGAAAGACTTCACCTATTGATGGCTAAAAAAAACCTTTAAAAGTCATTTGATGATGATTGAAGGTGGGCCAAAGGAAGAAGAAGAAGCAATGAAAGAAGAGAGAGAAAAGAAGAAAGGAAAATCAACATTAGTGTGACCAACCGGTCATTACCGGTCGGCCACCTCATTGTAGCCTAGTGGAGCTCGCTGGACAAAGGCCCAGACCGGTCATGACTAGTTAGCCATATACAAAATTTAGAGAATTTCAGGATTTCAATAGCTTGTTCTTCAAGCTCCAAAATTTCACGTGCTACGTAAGTTGTTACGCACTTCTGGAAGATTCTGAGGTAGTGGAGCTTCAATGTTATAAAAGGACATCTCGGGCTTGATCTAAACTCATCATAGAAGACTTGGAAAGATGTGGGAGGTGAAGAGGATCATTGTGGAGCGTCTCCAACTCCTCCAATTCTGATTTTTTTAATGCTTTCAAGTAGTTTTTCATTATTTCTAGTTTAAGCATGACGATGCTCAGCTAGAACCTCTTAGTTAGGGCTAAGAGGTGAAGCTTGTAGTTAGTTCTAATGTAGGATTTGTTTAATTCAAGTACATTTACTTAAAGTGTGGATTTTAAGTTTTAGTTTGAATAAAGTTGGTATTTTTGGATGTTTTATGAGAGTTCGTGTACTCCTGACATGAGTTCCTTGCAATTCTCTGAGATTGTCATGCGTGGATTAGTTAGATTCGAATTGTAGTAACCCTAGAGCATGCCATAGTCTCTTGGCATGGCTGTTACTTCGAAGGCTACAAGTTTGAATCCTATGTGCTTCATTAGAACTACAATATGATTTTCTAACTTAAGTGGGATTGTTTGTGGTTGAATGCCTAATCTTCCAACTAGTTGAGAGCTAGAACTTTGAATCTGGTTGTGTTTATGCTTGGATGAATGAATTCACATTGGACTACTACAATTGGATCCTTAAAGCCTTAGTTCCATTAATTATTAGATTTTTTTTAAAGTTACTGTTTTATTTAATTCATAAAACTATATTTCAAATTTGCTGAGATTGAAGTTATTATAATGGTTTGAGATTGTTTACCCTAATTCCCTGTGGATAAACCTTGGTCTTATTGAGAATTATTACTACATCGTAGCCTTGCGCTTGAGGCGAGCGAACAAGTTTTTGACGCTGTTGCCGGGGAATAAAGTTAAACAGTTCTAAATTGTTTTAGTAGCTATATAATTAGAATTAGTTAAGATTTAGTGTTTTCTTAGGACTAGTTTTTCTGAATTTTAGAACTAACAAAGTTTGTTTTGTTTTGTGGGAAGTTCTTCTAATTTAAGCAAATTGGGTATTATCCTTTTAACTTAAACTCTTTCGATTCTCACTTTTTAGCTTTACTAGAATTTTAGTTTATTACAGATTTTTGTTTTAGGTCTAGGACTTAGGTTTAGTTCGTAGTTCAGATTTTGTTTGTGTGGTTTATGTCCCGTTGGGAACGTGACCACACAAAGCGTCTCCAAACCAAGGGTGGTTTGGTTGGACCGCTTTCCGTCTAAAGACAAGCTAGGAAATATTTAGAAAGTTATAAAAGTTCTGGGAGCATGGATCAAACACCGTTAAGGAACCCTCCCCCTCCTACTTTAACTACAAACGCAAATCAAGAGGGAGTAGGAAAGAATGAGTTGTACAATGCTCCTCCAATGAGAGCTTTATGTGACTACTTATAATTGCCCTGTATGACTACACCCTCATGTGTGGTTCTACCAACCACTGGAGAAAACATTGATATAAAGATGGGGGTAATTCAACTTTTAGCTAAGTTCCATGGGCTAGATTCCGAGAGTCTATATCTATACTTAAAAGAGTTTGATGAGGTAGTTGTTACTTAGCAATACAACAATGTGACGGAGGATGTCATCAAACTTAGACTGTTTCCCTTCTCATTGAAAGAAAGAGCCAAAGGTTGGCTACCACTCTCTTAGATCGCATTCGATAGGGACATGGACTGAGATGACCCGAGAATTCTTGAAAAGTTCTTCCCGGCTCATAAAACTAACACCCTTCGAAGATTTATCATTAACTTTTCGGGTAAAGAGAGTGAGTCACTCTTTTAAAGTTGGGAAAGGTTTAAGGACCTCCTACTTGCTTGCCTACATCATGGCTACGAAAGTTGGCGAATTATAAACTTCTTCTATGATGGATTGAATTCCAATATGCGCCAATTCGTAGAGATGATGTGCAATGGTGAGTTCATGAGCAAAAATCCTGATGAAGCATGGAGTTACTTGGATATGTTGGCCTAAGAATGCCCAATCTTGGGATACCTCGAACAAGTCTAGTAATCTTAAGCCTCCTCAACAAAAAGAGAAAGGATGAATTTACATCCTTAAAGAGAAAAATGATGTTAATGCAAGGATAGCCAACCTCACAAGAAAAGTCGAGACCATGGAACAACGTAAAAGTGGAGTTGCAAAACCCATTGAAGCCATTGAAAACGTGTGTAAAATTTGTGTCGCTAATGTACACTCTACGCATGATTCCCGTGTTTCAAGAGGTGTTACAAGAGCAAGCAAACGCCGCATACGGTTATCAACGACTCTTCAATGGACCGGTAGGTAATACGTACAACTATACTTAGAAGAACCATCCAAATTTCAGTTGGAGGAATGGTCCCATAGCCAATCTTACCAACTCTCAAGGAGGGCCACCCATGCAAAATATGGCCCCACCTCAATTCTCCATGAGGATACCTTAAAGGCGTTTATGCAAGGGCAAACACAAATCAATCAATTAAATAATCAAATGTTCCAAGAGCTTAAAGTGTCAGTTGATGAGATTAAGGGACGCTTGAATGCTAGTGAAGGAACCTTTTCGACCCAACCTCAGCCCAATCCTAAACAAACCTATAAAATTAGTGCCCCTAATCTCCCTAACTAACATGTGAAGCAAGCAAAATCCATCACCACTCTTAGAAGTGGTAAGCAAATTGACAAATCTATTCCGGTGAAGGCCGATAAGCCTAATAATCTGGTAATTTCTGAGAATGAGGATGGATCTAGCTCAGCCCCACAAGAAACGAACGTGTTCACAAGCCCATAACACCATTCCCTTCTAGATTGGTAGCTCCAAAACCTCTCCTAAACTCTCATGACATTCTATATGTTTTCAAACAAGTTAAGATCAACATCCCTCTGCTTGATGCCATAAAACAAATCCTCTCCTATGCTAAGTTTCTAAAGGACTTGTGCACAACCAAACGAAAATATAATGTGCAACAAAAGGCATTTCTCAATGAGCAAGTGAGTGCCATTCTCACCTAAAAGACTCCTCCAAAATATAAGGATCCCGGTAATCCCACAATCTCATGTATCATTGGTGACTACTGAATTGAGCGTGCATTGCTAAATTTGGGGGCAGGCGTAAACTTGATCCCTTACTCGGTATACAAGCAATTGGGTTTTGGTGAATTAAAATCCACCAAAACCACATTGCAACTTGCTGATAGATCCATCCGTGTACCGAGAGGGATGGTTGACGATGTATTGGTCCAAGTCAATAAATTCTACTACCCGGTGGATTTTATCGTCTTGGACATGCAACCGGTTATGGATACTAGCACTTAAATACCAGTAATTTTAGGCCGCCTATTCTTAGCTACATCAAATGCAATTATAAATTGCCGGAATGGGGTGATGCAATTGTCCTTTGGGAATATGACATTGGAGGTGAACGTGTTCCATATGTGCAAAAAGCAAAGGAATGAGGAGAATGATGAGCTCTTCAAGATAAACATGCTCGAATCATTTGAAGAAGAGGAGCTCTTCCAACTTGAACCACTTAAGACTTTGGAGACATGCTAGGGACACTTTGAAGAATTTAATGATCCCATCTTGTGTGATATTATATAAGCGTTAAGTAACAAGAAATCGGTAGTTGATACTAGCCAGTGGAGGCCTTACTTTAAAAAATTGCCACCAACCACATCAAAGCCTCTACCGTCTAATATCCAACTGCCAAAGCTTGACCTTAAACCATTGCTGTCAGAGCTTAAATATATATCTTTGGGTCAAGTGGAAACATTCTCAGTTGTCATAGCCTCTCACCTAGGAAAAGACGAAGAGCTCAAGTTGATTGAGCTACTCAAAGAACATAGGGGAGCCCTAAGGTGGACAATAGCGGACCTAAAAGGAATTGACTCTTCGATTTGTACCCCCGTATACACCTCGAAGAGAATACAAAAACAACTAGACAACCTCAAAGAAGGTTAAATCCAAACATGATGGAGGTTGTTGTTCGCTTCCCCAAGTGTAGGGTTGCGATGTAGTAATAATCTCGGTAAGACCGAGGTCGATCCACAGGGACTTATGTAGGAATTCACAAATACTTCCAATAACTTCTATTGAAAAGTTAACAACCAGATTTGAGAAGATTGATGTAAATAGTAACTTCGAACTAAACTAAAGATAAACAATTAATAAAAGGTACTAGAGGTTCAAGGATTCACTTGTAGCAATCCTTGATGCTCAATTCGCTGTGGTCTCACACTTCTCAACTAGAATCGAAATTAAGTTCTATCTAGTCGGATGATAGAACAGTTAAACCAACATTCTGCCATATGTAAGAGCCATGTGTATGATTCACTCAATGCAAGCTAGGACGAGCATACTTAAGTGCATAGGTCATTCCCAATTCCAGTAGGCTACGATCATAATCATAACTATCATTGAATCCTGTCACAAGATAAAACTAAATTATGACTTGAACTTGATTCAAATCACATACACAGTCTCAAACATACTTCAGAATTCTATAAAAATAGAACTTTGGTAGGAAATTCCCACATGAAGATCATAGTACTAGAGCGTACTCCAATTCCTCGGATCATACAGGTCTAGACTAACACACAACAATTAAGAACTCAAGTACTTCTTCCAAACATCCATGAGTCATCATAAGACTAAGAAAAACTACTTAGAACTTGAATTAAACTTCAAACCATTGTTCTTAAACATGAAATCAAACTTAAAAACCAACTTTAAACGAATTGAAACATCTTAGATTCACTACAAGCTTCACCACTTAGCCTTAGCTAAGAGGTTTAGTCGTTCATGATCCATGGAAACATGAAACAACTAAGAAAAACATAATAATAGCAAATAAACTAGGAGGAGTTGTGGAACTCCGAAATCCACTTCCACCGCCTCCCACCGTGCTGGTTCTGTTTTAGGATGCCTTAGGAACGTAGTGGAGGACCCCTTTTATAGCTTTCAAGCCTTCATAGCGTAGAATCTTCGAGAATTTGCGTAAAACTTACGCACTGCGCAGAGAAATCCGGACTGAAAATAGCAGTTTCTGAACTTGAGCGATTGAGCGACTGGCTGAACGATCAATCGGTGGGTCCTAGCGATCAATCGATCAAGGTTGGGCGATCAATCGATGGGAGTAAAAAGTGTCCAGAGAGTTCAGCAATAATTCCTGATTTTTTTATAATCTGAGCGATTGATATCTGGAGCTTGGCGATGGATCGGTGATCATGGGCGATCAATCGATGATGACCGGGCGATTGATCGCTTGGACCAAAAAGTGTCTGGAGAGTTTCAATAGCAATTCCTCAAAAATCTACATTCTGTCGATTGATCTACAAGCTGGGCGATCGATTGATCTACAAGCTGGGCGATCGATTGACGGATCAATCTCTGGATCCATCTTCAGAAACTGCAACTTTCTGCATTTTACTTTTATGGCCCTGCAGCTCTGCACTTTGCTTTTTCAGGACAATTTAGGACTTCTTCAAGGTTTTTCTTCTCTTCTTTGCTTCTTTCTTCCATCCTTTCCCGCTTAGTCCTTTGATCTTCTATGTTTGTAAATAGCATCTTTGAGTCTCCACTTGATGAATTCTCTCTCTTATCCCTACAATCAGAAATCCATGCATTAGATTAGTTTTAAATCATAAAAACCTTGCATAATGAGTGATGAATTGGGGTTAGAATATGCACAATTAAGAGCTCAACACACCCCCCAACCAGCATTTTGCTAGTCCCGAGCAAAACATGCGTGAAACAAGTTTAAACCTCCAAAACCCAACTCTCCTTCAGAAACTATGTTTCTATTCATTCCAAGACATGCAAGTATAGAATTCGAAAAAATTGGTGATAGAAGTTGAAACCTGAAACTCTCAAAACATAATAAGTGTCCATATGAAATTCCCACTGATTGATTGATAAATAGAAGAACTCGAACAAATTCAACCTAGTGTGCATAGTGAAAATTCATCTCATGAGTTTCCAGGATTATCTGCTTCATAAATCAACTAGACTATAGATCTCAAGGTATATTGAGCAACAATCAAGCCAATGACAGGAATTTGCCTTACTGTCCTTCCGACAGCTTTCACACTACGTCCTATTTCCGGCTTTGGTTACGGGTAGACCATCCCCCGGTTGGTAGTAGGTAGCCCTAATCGGAATTTTCCACCATTTTTTCATCATTCCCAATTTCATCCTTCCTTTTCCTTTTTCTTTTAAATTAGATAGGATTTTTAGAAATCCATATCTTTCATTATTTTCCCATAGACAAGGATGGACAAAGTACCCCGGCTTGATTTCTCAACACCTTAAATTAAAGTCTAGCTAATCCACAAATCACATAATCCTTTCAACTCATGAAAATCATGTAATGTGAACTAGCTGTAAGAGTGTTCAAATTTTTTATCAATCACATAAATAGGGGAATTCACATATAAAACCATTATGTTAAGAGAAGTTCAAGACTTACAACATCATACACTTCATGTCTCCTCCTCTTATGCTCATATCATCTTGAATGCATAGAAATAATGTTTTCCAAAAGAGTTTTGAATTTTAGAAAAATTGAAAAATTTCTACATAAGTGCTTGAAATGTTACAAAACGTTGGATTCATCCAAGTGATCCTACACCCCCCAACCAAATCTTGCATTGTCCTCAATGTAAAAGATGTGCAATGAGCAAAACATGAGAGCAATTTGAAAATAAAAGGGAGTGAGGAATGATAGTACCTGAGAGAGTGAAAAATGGAATTCTTCCTCCTTCTAACAAACCTAAGAAAAAGTAAACAAAAGTAATAAAATCCTAATCCTAACTACTCTATACCTCCATCAGACTAGGAGATCAATTCCAACAATTCGTCCAAAAGCATAAAGTCAAGCAGAATCATTAGATGGATCAAAAGGTTTTGCAATAACGTCATCCAATATCCTGCATTACAGTATACATGTGTGTGAGTGATCCAGATAAGCCACTGAAAATTCCAAAAAAGAATTTCAGTGGGTTCATTAATGTTTTCACCACATGTATAAGAGGAGACAGTATCATATTTGTCAGAAAAAATATGTCTCCATTCAGATTTTCCTGGGCATTGATTTTGCAAGTATGGATCATCCCAAGGTTGGTAAAGGTCGGTATGCATGATCTACAAAGGTGTGGAAATATGAATTGATTTCTCAGTACAATAAAGTGTTGTTTCCACATCCTTCTCTTGGCTAATGTTATTTGCCAATACCGACTTGAAAGGTGCGACTATATCCCCTATCACATCAACATTCTTATCAAGAGAATAGGCCACATCTTTTTCTAAGTGATTAGAGTAAAGAATTGAGAGGGACACATCTTCCAAAATAGAATTGATCATGTTTATTTCGTGGACCTCTTCATCTTCATCCTCTTGTTGGTTGTCAACATTGAAAGCATTTAACTCAATCGTCATATTACCAAAGGACATTTGTATGACCCCACTCCTACAATTGATGATAGCGTTCGATGTAGCTAGGAATGGGCGGCCAAGTATGACAGGAATTTGAGGGCCAATATTAACCATGGGTTGTGTGTCCAAGACAATGAAGTCCACCGGGTAGTAGACCTTGTCAACTTGGACAAGAACATCTTCAATCACCCCTCTCGGAATACGAATCGATCGGTTAGCGAGTTGTAATGTGGTTTTGGTGGGTTTTAATTCACCTAAACCCAATTGTTCATAGACCGAAAAGGGTATTAAGTTCACACTTGCTCCTAGATCGAGTAAAGCATGCTTCACCCGGTAGTCTCCAATTATGGATGATATTGTCGGACTACCAAGATCTTTGTATTTCTTGGGCATCCCGTGATTTATAATGGCGCTTACATTTTCTGTCAAAAATGCATTCTTTTGCACATGTATTTTTCTTTTTATCGTGCAAAGATTCTTTAAAAACTTAGCATATGACGGTATTTGTTTAATGGCATCCAACGATGGGATGTTGATCTTCACCTGCTTGAAAACCTCTAAAATCTCTAGGTTTTTGTCTAAAGGTTTGGGTGAAATCAACCTTTGGGGAAACAGGGCAATCGGCTTATATTGCCATTCCGGTTCTTTCTCTTGTGGAGTGTTGTTCGGGTTATTATCCTCTTTGGAATTTTCCGGATCATTAGGCTTTAGGGCCTTCATCGAATTAGATTTATCAATTATTTTCCCACTTCGCAAAGTGGTGATAGCTTGAACATGCTCCATATGTTTGGAGGATGAGCTTACGTCTTGTATCTCAAATTGGGTCCTTGGGTTAGGAAGAGGTTGGGCAGGAAGTGTGCCTTTCTCCCTAGCACTGAGGTGAGATTCAACCCTAACCATTGAGGTTTTCAAGTCATTGATGGCTTGGGTTGTATTTTGATTAAATTTCAATTGCTCTTGCATGATCCCATCTATTTTCAGAGAATTAGTCTTATTATACTCAGCTTGAACCGATATAAATGCACCCAACATCTCCTCTAGCTTGGCTTTCGGTGTAATGACGATGGATGGACCTAGTAAAGGTTGAGCTTGAGGAGTATTACTTGCATTCGTAGTGGGTCCATTCCTCCAACTAAAGTTAGGATGGTTCTTCCAGCTAGAATTAAACGTGTTTGAGTTTGGAGCACCAAATTGCTGTTGATAACTGTTTATGGCATTTGATTGTTCTTGTAAGATGTCTTGAACTGCTGAAATTATTGGACAATCTTGTGTTGGATGTTGATTTCTGGCACAAATTCCACAAACTAGTTTCAACGTCCTTAGAGTTGATCGTCTCTCCTTTCCTTAATTCCATGGCCTCGACTTTTCTTGTGAGGCTAGCCACACATGCACTTAAGCTATCCTCTTCTGATAGGACATAAATTCCTCATTTTTCCTTTTGTTGGCTAGTCTTGGAATTTGTTGGTTTAGATGTATCCCAAGACTATGCATTCTCAGCCAATTCTGCCAAATAGTCCCATGCTTCATAGGCTTCTTTATTCATGAACTCCCCATTACACATCATCTCTACGAATTGGCGCATGGGTGAAGTCAGTCCTTCATAGAAAAAGCTTATAACCCACCAAATTTCATAGGCATGATGTGGGCATGCATTTAATAAGTCCTTGAACCTCTCCCAACATTGGAAGAAGGTCTCATCTTCCTTTTGGGCAAAGTTCATGATAAGGCACCTCAACATGTTCGTTTTGTGAGTAGGGAAGAATTTTTTTATGAATTCCCTATGCATATCAGTCCATGCACCAATTGATCTTGGCCCTAATGCATGTAGCCAACCTTTAGCTTTATCTTTAAGGGTAAAAGGAAATAATTTAAGCCTCACTACATCATCAGTTACATTTGTAAAGTGCATGGTAGTTATTACCTCATTAAATTCCTTAAGGTGTTGATAGGCACTTTCATTGTCTAATCCATGGAATCTCGGAAGGAGTTGGATTACTCTCGGTTTCAAATCCACATTCCCTGCATTTTATGGAAAAACTATGCATGAGGGAGTGCTCTTTCTTACTGGTTGCAAGTAATCACGTAATGTTCTTGGTCGGGGAACATTCTCAACCACATTCTCTCCCGTTTCGGTTTGGTTTCGGCCTAGATTAGGATTGGCCATCGGATTAGGTTGATTTACAGCCATATTTTCAGACAAAATTGGAGAAGTTAGATGTCTCCTAGCTCGTGGTTCTTTGTCAATTCCTTCAACTATTCCCCCTTCACTAATGAGTCGGTTATTGGAATCCCGAGCCCAATATAGCATTCAAAACCAAAAAGAATGAAACAAAAAGGAAAAAAGAATTCTTCCTTCCTTTCTTTACTCTTCTTTAAGACCGAAGTACAAGGTGTCTTGCAATGGCTAGGCCAGCAGCAAGGATAGAGACCGATTTCTCCTGGTCAATAGGAGTTTAGAGAACTCCCCACCCACTCTTAGAATCTTTTGAGAAAAGTGCAGAAAAAGAAGAAAGAGGAGTAGAGGTGAGAAGAGAAATCTCTAAGCACAAGGTGATCCAAGATGGCAGAGCCTACCAATAGGAATCCAGGTGGCACAAGGCCTACTTATCAGATATCCAAAAAGGAGTTTCCACCCACTCTACAAGAGATGAATATGGTAGGAATGAATAGGAGAAGAAGAGAGTAAGGTTGGAAAGATAGAACTTGATTTGGGCACTTGAGATCCTTATGTCTTCTTCAGCTTCCTAGAAATCCCTGCAAAAGAAAAATCAAACAAAACAAACTAAGTTAGTACTAGAATCCTAAAAATCCTAAATAGATATTATTTTTAGAAATTTTTGTGAAAACCCGTCAAAGTCCTAGGCAGCGGCGCCAAAAACTTGTTCGCTTCTCCAAGTGTAGGGTTTCGATGTAGTAATAATCTCGGTAAGACCGAGGTCGATCCACAGGGACTTATGTAGGAATTCACAAATACTTCCAATAGCTTCTATTGAAAAGCTAACAACCAGATTTGAGAAGATTGATGTAAATAGTAACTTTGAACTAAACTGAAGATAAACAATTAATAAAAGGCACTAGGGGTTCAAGGATCCACTTGTAGCAATCCTTGATGCTCAATTCGCTGTGGTCTCACACTTTCTCAACTAGAATCGAAATTAAGTTCTATCTAGTCGGATGATAGAACAGTTAAACCAACATTCTGCCATATGTAAGAGCCATGTGTATGATTCACTCAATGCAAGCTAGGACGAGCATACTCAAGTGCATAGGTCAGTCCCAATTCCAATAGGCTAGGATCACAATCATAACTATCATTGAATCCTGTCACAAGATAAAACTAAATTATGACTTGAACTTGATTCAAATCACATACACAGTCTCAAACATACTTCAGAATTCTATAAAAATAGAACTTTGGTAGGAAATTCCCACATGAAGATCATAGTACTAGAGCGTACTCCAATTCCTCGGATCATACAGGTCTAGACTAACACACAACAATTAAGAACTCAAGTACTTCTTCCAAACATCCATGAGTCATCATAAGATTAAGAAAAACTACTTAGAACTTGAATTAAACTTCAAACCATTGTTATTAAACATGAAATCCAACTTAAAAACCAACTTTAAATGAATTGAAACATCTTAGATTCACTACAAGCTTCACTTCTTAGCCCTAGCTAAGAGGTTTAGCCGTTCATGATCCAAGGAAACATGAAACAACTAAGAAAAACATAAAAATAGCAAACAAACTAGGAGGAGTTGTGGAACTCCGAAATCCACTTCCGCCTCCTCCCACCGTGCTGGTTCTGTTCTAGGATGCCTTAGGAACGTAGTGGAGGACCCCTTTTATAGCTTTCAAGCCTTCATAGCGCAGAATCTTTGAGAATTTGCGTAAAACTTACTCACTGCGCAGAGAAATCTAGACTGAAAATAGCAGTTTTTGAACTTGAGCGATTGAGCGATTGATCGATTGGCTGAACGATCAATCGGTGGGTCCTAGCGATCAATCGATCAAGGTTGGGCGATCAATCGATAGGAGTAAAAAGTGTCCAGAGAGTTCAGCAGTAATTCCTGATTTGTTTTATAATCTGAGCGATTGATCTCTGGAGCTGGGCGATGGATCAGTGATGATGGGCGATCAATCAGTGATGACCGGGTGATTGATCGCTCGGACCAAAAAGTGTTTGGAGAGTTTCAACAGCAATTCCTCAAAAATTTGCATTCTGTCGATTGATCTACAAGCTGGGCTATCAATCGCTCAGGCTGGGCGATCAATCGACGGATTAATCTCTGAATCCATCTTCAGATATTGCAACTTTCTGCATTTTACTTTTATGGCCTTGCAGCGCTGCACTTTGCTTTTTCAGGACAATTCAGGACTTCTTCAACGTTTTTCTTCTCTTCTTTGCTTCTTTCTTCCATCCTTTCCCGCTTAGTCCTTTGATCTTCTATTTTTGTAAATAGCGTCTTTGAGTCTCCACTTGATGAATTCTCTCTCTTATCCATACAATCACAAATCCATGCATTAGATTAGTTTTAAATCATGAAAACCTTGCATAATGGGTAATGAATTGGGATTAGAAGCTGCACAATTAAGAGCTCAATAGTTGTCAAGGTCGAGGTGTTAAAGCTAATAGATGTGGTTACATCTACCCCATCTCGGATAGCTAATGGGTGAGTCCTACCCAAGTTGTAACTAAGAAGTCTGGTATTACCATTGTAGAGAACGCTAACAACGAGCTTATACCGACTAGAGTGACTACCAGTTGGCGTATGTGCATGTATAGATTATCGAAAACTAAACACGGTCATTAGGAAAGACCACTTCCCTCTCCCATTCATGGATCAAATTTTACAGAGGTTTGCAGGTCACTCCTATTATTGCTTCCTTGATGGTTATTCCAGCTACAACCAAATTGAGATAACCCTGGAAGACCAAGTGAAAACCACATTTACATGCCCGTTTGACACTTCCGCATACCGAAGGATGCCATTCAGACTATGTAATGCACCCGCCACATTCCAATGATGCATGTTGAGTATTTTCTCACACATGGCGGGTGAGTTTTTTAAGGTATTTATAGATGATTTCTCTATTTTTGGTTGTACATTCGATGAGTGTTTAAATCACTTGAAGTCGGTCTTGACTAGGTGCGAGGAGAAGAACCTTGTATTAAACTGGGAGAAGTGCCATTTTATGGTATAAAGAGATCCTTGGACTTATCATCTCGTTCAATGGAATAGAGGTAGACCGGGCAAAAATCAACATTATTGCTAATCTACCACCACCCAAATTAAAACATGCGCGATGTGTGGTCCTTCCTTGGACACACTGGATTTTATCAAAGGTTCATAAAGGATTTCAGCCATATCTCTGGGCCTTTATGTAAACTTCTCCAAAAGGAAAACCAATTCGAGTGGGGTGCCAAATGTCAATCAGTTTTTTCAAAGCTAAAGGACATGTTGACAACCGCACCTATCATAGAACCACTAGATTGGTCCATTCCTTTTGAGTTGATGTGCGATGCGAGCGATTATGCTATTAGGGCGGTGTTAGGATAAAAGAAAGATAAGAAGCCTCATGTTACTACTACGCGAGTAGGACCTTGAATCCCACCCAAGTCAATTACTTGACTATGGAGAAGGAACTCTTATTCGTTGTTTTTGCTTTGGACAAATTCAGGCCTTACTTGATAGGATCTAAGGCTATCATTTACACGGATCACGCGGTGCTGAAATACCTTCTTTCTAAGAAGGATGCTAAGCCCCATTTTGCTTAGATGGATCCTACTCATTCAAGAATTCGACTTAGAGATTAAGGATAAGAAGGGAGTAGAGAATGTGGCGGCGGATCATCATCCCGTCTAGTTTTACCCAATTCCATTAAATAAGCCTTACTCATTTACCAAATTAAATAAGCCTTACTGAATTTAGGGGCAAGTGTTAATCTCATCCCATACTCGGTCTACGAACAACTTGGGTTAGGTGAATTAAACCCACCAAAATTACACTTCAACTTGCTGATCGATCCATTTGTATACCGAGAGGGATGATTGAGGATGTACTTGTCCAGGTTGATAAATTTTACTACCCAGTGGATTTTATTGTCTTAGATACACATCCCCTCAATACTCAAATTCCCCGTCATACTTGGCCTACATCTCTCTTGACATTTTTCTCCAATCACTTAGAAGCATGTTTGGCCCATTCTCATGATATTGATAATGACATGATACAAGAGATGGATGTCATTTTGGGCTCTGTGCCGGTACTTGATACTAATATATGGAAGACACCATTTGAGCCTTTACCTTTAACCGAGAACAAGCCTCTTCCATCTAGTATCAAGGCTCTGAAGCTCAAGTTAAAATCGTTGCCTACGGATTTGAAATATGTATTTTTAGGTCGAAATGAGACATATCCCGTGGTGATTTCTTCTCACTTAGATGAGGAACAAGAGAGTAGGTTGACTACTACTCTAAAAGAGCGTAAGAATGTCATCGAGTGGTCAATCACGGATCTCGAAGGCATAGACCCCCTGATTTGTACTCATTACATACACCTTGAGGAGAATGTGAAAACATCTAGGCAACCACAGAGACACCTCAATCCAAACATGAAGGAGGTGGTTAAGGCCAAAGTGTTAAAATTATTGGATGTGGGTATCATCTATCCAATATCCAATAACCAATGGGTGAGTCCAACTCAAGTCATGCCTAAGAAATCCGGAATTACCATCGTAGCTAATGCCAACAATGAACTCGTGCCAACCAGGGTCACTACCGATTGGAGAATGTACATTAACTACCGGAAGCTAAACACAGTCATGAGGAAAGACCACTTCCCTTTACCTTTTGTTGATAAAATCTTACAAAGGTTAGCGGATCATTCTCATTGTTACTTCGTTGATGGATATTCAGGGTACAACCAAATAGAGATCGCCCTAGAGGACCTAGAGAAGACAACATTTACATGTCCATTTAGCACTTTTGCTTATCGAAGGATGCTATTTGGACTATGTAATTGTTCGCTCGCCTCAAGTGCAAGGCTGAGTATAGTAATAATTCTCAGTATGACCAAGGTCGATCCTCAGGGATTGTCGTAACAATTCTAAACTATGTAACTATGATGGATTAAATTCGGATTTGTATTGATGGATGGAATTTAAGAACATAAAACTATCTATTTTAGAACTAAATCAGGGAAATAAAACACTAGAGCGCCAATGATCCACTTATAATCATTCACAATGCCAATTCAAACCATTCAAGCCAATAACTCAATTGGAATTAGAGTTCTATCCCTATCCAATCAAAATATAGAGTAATCAAATCATCATAATATATCTAATATGGATCAATCATCTACTGATATAGTTTTCTTATAATAACTAAAGCATTGGGCGTATCCAATCATACAACCCAATACTTCACAAAACAATTGAAGTCACATTCATGATTTTTTCTCAAGTATTGTCACTAGACTTGACTTAGAAGCATGAATTGAACTTCTATTAAACCAATATTAGTACATAAACATCTTTCTCTGATCAATCCCAAAGATAAGAACTTCTTCTAGTTTAGTTCTAGATAAGCACTTAGAAAACTTGATTTGTAAGATCACCTAGCATCAAACATATCACGATGGATCTAAGATCTCTACAACCCAAAATCATATCAATCAACACCCCATTAAGTAATCTCAATAATCAAAACATCCCATGTAAGAGAAATCATAAGAGATAGAAGATTAACTAAAAATAATAACTTTATTTCAAACTTGAACTAGAAGTGTTCTTCATTAAACCAAAAAGTACTTGAATTAATTCAAATTGAATATTGCAAACAATTATAAGCTTCACCTCTTAGCCCTAGCTAAGAGGTTTAGCCAACCATTAATAGGTTAAACTAAAACTCAAAAGAAAACTTCTATAAAAGCATAGAAAAACCATAAAAATCCTAGTTGGAGGAGCTGCAAATGCTCCACAACGAACCTCTCCACTTCCCACGAACTTCCCAACCTTCTATGATGAGTTTAGAGAAGCCACTAGGTGTCCTTTTATAGATTGGAAGCTCCAACGCCTCAAAAAGTTTCAAAATTACACAAAAGGTTACGTAGTTGCGCAGGAAAAATTGGAGCTTGAAGAAGAAGTTTTCTGATTTTTACTGTAGCGACCGTTTGTTGACTGGTTGATGCACTATAGCGATGGGTCTAAAAACTGTCTAGTAAGGTTTGAACTTCAACACTAAATTGCCAACCGGTATGTCAACTTGTCGGAGCTTCCTGCCGACTAGTTGGAGGTGGACGTTTTATGTCCAGTGAGTTCGGCGAAAATTGCTTCCTCTAGATGAATTTCTAACCAGTCTGTCGATCGGTCGGTGGCCATGGTTGACCAGTTCGTCGACCGGTCGAAAGTACATTTTTTCTTTCTTCTTCCCCATCTTTCTTGCTTCCATCTTCCACCTCTTGGCACTTGTTATATTGATCTTCAATGCATGTAAAGTGATTCTTTTGGCATCATATGGTGAAGTCTCTCCCTCATTCCTACAAACACAAAAACATGTATTAGATTAGTCTTTAAATATGTAAGCCATACATAATGTGTGATGAATTGGGGTTAGAATATGCACAATTCAGAGCTTAACACACCCCCAGCCAACATTTTGTTAGTCTCGAGCAAAACATGCGTGAAACAGTTTCAACTTTTCAAAACCCAACTCTGTTTCGGAAACCATGTTTCTACAAACTCTAAGACATACAGGTGCAAAATTTAAAAAAAAAAAAACTAAGTGATAGAAGTTGAAATCTTAAATTCCCTAAACATAACGAGTGTTCACATAGAATCCCCACCGATTGATTGATAAATAGAAGAATCCGAATAAGTTTAACCTAGTGTGCACAATGAATGCTTATCTCATGAGTTTCTAGGATTACCTTCTTCATAGATCAATCAAACTAAAAATCTAAAGGTTTACAACTCAACCAAATGCCCATAACAAGAATTTGCCTTATCGTTCCTTTGAACGACTTTCACACTACTTCCCATTTCCAACTTTGGTTACGGGTAGACCATCCCCTGGTTAGTAACAGGTAGCCTTTTTTGGAATTTTTCAATAAGTATGTAAAATAACCAAGCTTCCTTTCTTTCTTTCTTTTTCATATATATGGGAAAAGATTTTTAGAAATCCATATCTTCCATTCTTTTTCTCTTATTTCTCATGAACAAGGATGGACAAAGTTACCCGATTTGGTTCCTTATCATCTTAAATCTCAGTCTAGCTAATCTACAAATCTACATAATCCATTCAAACCATGAGAATTGTGTAACGTGAACTAGACTCAAAAGTATTCAAATGTTTTATTGATCATATAAATAGGGGAATTCATATAGAAAAACTATTACAGTATAGGTAATTCAAAGATCTCAAAATCATATTAGTTCGTCTCTCGTCCTTTCATACTTATAGCATCTCAAGTGCATAGAAACAAAGTTTTCCAAAAGAGTTTTGAATTTTCAGAAAAATTGAAAAAAATTATACAACCATTGTTTGAAATGTCACAAATTCCTAGATTCATCTAGGAATCCCACCCCCCAACCAAATCTTATATTGTCCTCAATGTAAAAAGATATGCAATGAGCAATAACATGAGAGCAATGATAAAAATAAAAGAGGGCGAGAACAAGAGTACTTGAGAGAGTCGATCATGGAAGTCTACAACTCTAACAATTAAATAATTCAAACTAACATAAACTACTTTATACCTCCGTCAGACTAAGAGGTCAATCCTGATATACATGATCATCCAAATGAAAGAAATCTAGCAAGATTAGTAGGTGGAGTAAAAGATTTTTCAGTAATACCATCCACCATCCTGCTTGATAATGCACATGGATGATGTTTGTCGTTCTAATCCATTGAAAATCCTACTGAAACATTTCAGCGGGTTTCTCAAAACTATCACCCCATGTGTTAGGAAAGAAGAATTTCTTTGGTTTGAGATCATCAATTATGAATCTCCTTTCTAACTTGTCTGGGAAAAAATTAATCAAATAAGGGTCATCCCAGAGATGGTGCTCTTTGGTTTGAGCAAACCAAAGAGATGTGGAGACTTGTCTCAAACCAAAGAGATGTGGAGACTTGTATTTCTTCTTCACAAGTCGGTATAGTCTCCGCATAATCAGATTCTACCGGTGCTTTCACAATTGATAAATCAGTGTTACATTCTGTGGAAGGAGTCTTTTTAGGCACCAGTGAAGTTCCCTTAAGGCATTGACAATGTCACGGATCATAGGATCATCTCAATCCTCAAAATATGACAAACACTCTTCGAGAGTGTAGGAAACATCGACCTTCTCGGTAACTTGTGTAGGTTGGAATAAGTCATCAACCACTACACTTTCCTCAATTGGCATCTCCATAGGTAAATCAACCACCAAACCATCAATTTCCTGCACAACAATTTTGTTCAAATCACTGATTGGTGTCTTGTCGATCAAAATTTTCAGATTTTGACTCTTCCAAGGCCTCACCAATATCTAAAATTACTTTTTCCTTGGAATGAGCCAAGCAAACTTCTAAGGTTTTAGAAAATTTAGCCAAGGATGGTTCATCATCATCATCCACAATTGTATCTATGAAATTAATCATGTGTATCTCATTTTCATCCTCATCCTCATCCTCTTGTTGTTTTTGCAAATGAAACACATTCAGCTTCATTGTCATATTTCCAAAGGATATTTTTATAAACCTTGTTGAGCTTCTAATTTATCCATATTCTAACCCATTACACCACATTGTATGCATGATTTGCATGTTTAAAAGACTTATCTAATGCTTGTTTTGTGGATGTAGGAATGAGAGAGAGACTTCACCTAATTGATGACTAAAAGACTGCATTTAAAAGCCCTTTAATGATGTCCAAAGGTGGGTCAAAGAAGAAAGAAGAAAGAAGGAGAGAAGTGAGAGAAAGAAAGGAAGAAAAAGAGGTCCAACCGGTTGGCCAACGAGGCCATGACCGGTCGGCCTGCATTGCAGCCCCCTTTACATCACGCTGGACAAGTGCCCAAATAGGTCCGACCGGTCAATATCGGTCAACCATAGGCTTTCCCCCTCTCCTGCACTCTCTGGATGTGGACCAGATAGGTCCGACCGGTCGGCCAGTGTATTTTGCAATCTTTCTAGCAGCTTCTCATTCAAGCTCCGATTTTTATGGCACAACTGCTTAAGTGGCTACGCAATTCTAGAAGTTTCTGAGTCAGTGGGGCCTCTCTATTATAAAAGGACACCTAGGGATCGTAGCTAAGGCATCATAGAAAGTTGGGGACTTCGTGGGAGGTGAAGAGGAGCTTCGTGGAGCGTCTACAACTCTTCAAAACCCAGTTTTTCATGTTTTCTAGTTGCTTTCCATTGTTTTTAGTTGTAGCATAATGATGCTCAGCTAAAACCTCTTAGCTAAGGCTAAGAGGTGAAGCTTGTAGTTAGTTATCATGTAGAATTCGTTTGATTTAAGTACTTAACTTAAAGTTTGAATTTTTAAGTTCTAGTTTGATTAAAGTTGGTATTTTTGGATGTTTTATGAGAGTTCATGTGCGTCGGACATGGGTTCCTTGCAATTCTCTGAGATTATTATGTTTGGGTTGATTAGATTTGAATTGTAGTAACCCTAGTGCATGCCATAGTCTCTTGGCATAGCTGTTACTTCGAAGGCTACATATTTGAATTCTATGTGCTTCATTAGAGCTAGAATTCGATTTTCTGATTTAAGTGGGGATTGTTTGTGTTTGAATGCTAAATCTTCTAACTAGAAGAGAAATAGAACTTCGAATCTAGTTGCGTTTATGCTTGGATGAATGAATTCACATGGGACTACTACAAGTGGATCCTTGAGGCCTTAGTTCCATTAATTACAGATTTTTACAAAGTTACTATTTTTACTTAGTTTATAAATTCAAACTTCTAAATTATTGAATTTGAAGTTACTATAATACTTTGAATTGATTTGCCCTAATTCCCTGTGGATCGACCTCGGTCTTACCGAGATTATTACTACATCACAGCCTTGCACTTGAGGCGAGAGAACAACCCCATTTTTACAATTGATTATAGCATTAGCGGTTGCTAGGAATGGTCGACATAGAATGACGGGAACTTGAGTGTATACATTTGCAATCGCTTGTGTATCCAAAATGATAAAGTCTACCGAATAGTAGAACTTATCGATATGGATTAACACATCTTCAATCACTCCTCTTGGTATTCTAACGGAGCAATCCGCAAATTGTAAAATTATCTTGGTGGGTTTTAATTCACCAAGTCCAAGTTGCTCGTAGACCGAGTAGGGAATCAAGTTAACACTAACCACTAGATCGAGAAGTACTCTATTGATCCGGAAGTTACCTATCATGCAAGAGATTGTATGGCTTCTGGGATCTTTGAATTTGGGGGGAGTGTTTTGTTGTATGATAGCACTCACTTGTTTTATAAAAAATGCCCTCTTGCGTACGTTTTGCTTACGCTTTACGACACATAGATCCTTTAAAATTTTGGCATATGAAGGAATTTGCTTAATTGCATCCAATAAGGGAATGTTGATTTTGACTTATTGGAAAACTTCTAGAATGTGCTGATTTTCACTTAACCTTTTGGTTGAGACAAGACGTTGGGGGAATGGGGTCACATGTTTATACACAGGTTCCGGCTCTTTATCTTGTGGAACATTACTCGATTCATTATCACTCTTAGAATCAATCGGATCATTAGGCTCTGCGACCTTCACCAGTTCAGATTTTTCAATCATTTTACCACTTTTAAGAGTGGTGATGGCTTGAATATGTTCCACATGAGGATGGGTTGAAGAATTTCAATTTATTTCCAATTGTTCCTTGGGGTTAGGATGAGATTAGGTCAAAACAGTCCATTGCTCCTTAACTCCTAGGTGTGTCTTAATTCTTTTAACCGAGATTTTAAGTTCATTCATGGCCTTCGTGTTAGACTGATTTATCTGAGTTTGTCCAATAATGAATGCGTTCAATGTATCCTCAAGAGTGCTCTTTTGAGGAGGCCCTTGGGAAGCATTGTTTGTATTTAACATAGGCCCATTCTTCCCATTAAGATTCGGTTTACATCGCCAATTAGAATTATTCAAGTTAGAATTTGGTCTACTAAAGGGGTGTTGGTAAGCATTTGTAGCATTCGATTAAGTTTGCAAAATATCTTGAAACGTAGGAATTGTTGGGCAATCCTTTATTAAGTGAACATCACTCTCACAAATACCATATACACTTTCTATGGCCTCACCAGTGGTTATCATGTTAACAATCCTTAATTCTATGGCCTCAACCTTCTTAGTGAGACCCACCACCTTTGAATTTAAATCATCCTCCCCATTTAATGTATGTATACCTTTCTCTCTTGGGGCTGACTTGGGATTACTAGTTAGAGTGGAGATGTCCCAAGGTTGGGCATTCTCGGCTAGCATGTCAAAGTAATCCCAAGCATCATCGGGCTTTTTATTAAAAAATTCACCAGTACACATCATTTGGACAAATTAACGCATGTTTGAAATCAATCCGTCATAGAAGAAGTCATCAAGTGCCGCTTTTCATAACTATGATGTGGGCACTCTAATAAAAGATCTTTGAACCTCTCAAAACATTGAAAAAATGTTTCATCTCCTTTTTAGGAGAAGTTCATGATAGTCCGCCTTAATGCATTAGTTTTATGAACTGGGAAGTACTTTTTAAGGAACTCCCAACTCATCTCAGACCATGTCCCGATGCTTCTAGGTTTAAGACATTAAAGCCATGATTTGGCTTTATCCTTAAGGGAGAAAGGGAACAATTTTAGTTTGATTACATCTTCGGAGAAGTTGTTAAATTGAAAGGTATTGGCAATCTCCTCAAATTCACTTATATGCGCATATGGACTTTCAGAATTAAGCCCATGAAATTTTGTAAGTAACTTGATAATTCCTGATTTAAGGTCCACGTTTCCTGCATTAAGTGGAAAAACAATGCAAGAAGACGTGGTTGTTCTCTCCGGTTGTAAATAATCTCACAATGTTTTAACCGGAGGAACATAATGTTCCTCATTCTCATAATGTTCCGTCTTAGTTGGTTGTGCATCATGCTCAACATTTTCAACATATGTGGTTCATTCTCAGCCATGATTTCAAACGATTCAGGATTTCCTAGACATTTTCTAACTCGTCTGTGATTGATTAATCCTCCAACTAAACCTCCCTCACGTAGAAGTCGCGATGTATGATCACGCTCTCAATGGGGCATAAACCACACAAAAACTAAACTAAACCTAAAATCTAAAAAAAAACTGAAAAACAAAATAGAATTTAAGAAATAAGGGAGTCTAAGTTAGAACGGTGTTACCAGATTTGAAGAACTAGGTTAGTGAAGAAAATCCTACAAAACAAACAAAAAACTGTTAGTAGTAGAAAAATTCTAAGAAAAACCTACTAAAACAAAAAAAATTTAATCTAACCTATCTAACCTAACTATACCCTAATTATAAAATTTAGAACCGTTAACCTAATCTTCGGTAGCGACGCTAAAAGCTTGTTCGCTCGCCTCAAGTGCAAGGTGCGATGTAGTAATAATTCTCGGTAAGACTGAGGTCAATCCTCAGGGATTGTCGTAGCGATTCTAAACTATATAACTAGGATGGATGAAATTCGAATTTGTATTCATGGATGAAATTTAAGAACATAAAACTATTTATTTTAGAACTAAATCAGGGAAATAAAACACTAGAGCGTCAAGGATCCACTTATAATCATTTACAATGCTAATTCAAACCATTCAAGCCAATAACTCAATTGGAATTAGAGTTTTATCCCTATCCAATCGAATATATAGTAATCAAATCATCATAATATATCTAATATGGATCAATCATCTACTGATATGGTTTTCTCATAACAACTAAGGCATTGGGCGTATCCAATCACACAGCCCAATCCTTCACAAAACAATTGAGATCACATTCATGATTCTTCTTCAAGTCTTGTCACTAGACTTGATTTAGAAGCATGAATTGAACTTCTATTAAACTAATATCAGTACATAAACATTTATCTCAGATCAATCCCAAAGATAAGAACTTCTTCTAGTTTAGTTCTAGATAAGCACTTAGAAAACTTAATTTGTAAGATCACCTAGCATTAAACATATCATGATGGATCTAAGATCTCTACAACCCAAAATCATATCAATCAACACCCCATTAAGTAATCTCAATAATAAAAACATCCCGTGTAAGAGAAATCACAAGAGATAGAAGATTAACTAAAAATACTAACTTTATTTCAAACTTGAACTAGAAGTGTTCTTTATTGAACTAATTGCACGTGAACTAATTTGAATTGAACATTGCAAATAACTATAAGCTTCAGCTCTTAGCCCTAGCTAAGAAGTTTAGCCAACAATTAACAGGTTAAATTAAAACTTAAAAGAAAACTACTATAAAAGCATAGAAAAACCATAAAAACCCTAGTTGGAGGAGTTGTGAAAGCTCCATGGCGATCTTCTCCACCTCCTAAAAACTTTCCATTCTTCTATGATGAGTTTAGACAAGCCCCTAGGTGTCCTTTTATAGATTGGAAGCTCTATTGCCTCAGAAAGTTCCAAAATCGCGCAAAAGGTTATGCAGTTGAGCAGGAAAGATCGGAGCTTGAAGAAGTTTTCTGATTTTTTATTGTAGCGACCGGTCGATGCACTGTAGCGACAAATCTAAAAACTGTCCAACAAGATTTGCACTTCAACACTGAATTTTCAACCAGTTTGTCAACCTGTCGGAGTTTCCTGCCGACTGGTCGAAGGTGGACGTTTTATGTCCAGCGAGTTCATCAAAAATTGCTTCCTCTAGATGAATTTTAGACCAGTCTGTCGACCGGTTGACAGTGCATTTTTTCTTTCTTCTTTCCCATCTTTCTTGCTTCTATCTTCCACCTCTTAGCACTTGTTATATTAACCTTCAATGCATGTAAAGTGACTCTTTTGGCATCATATTGGTGAAGTCTCTCTCTCATTCCTACAAACACAAAAACATGTATTAGATTAGTCTTTAAACATGTAAACCATGCATAATGTATGATGAATTGGGGTTAACATATGCACAATTCGGAGCTCAACAGTAATTCCCCCGCCACCTTTCAGTGTTGTATGTTGAGTATCTTTATTGATATGGTGGGAAAAATTCTCGAAGTCTTTATGGACGACTTCTTTGTGCTTAGTTGTACTTTGATGAGCGCATTGAGCACTTAAAAACTGTTTTGAAAATATGTGAAGAGAAGAACCTTGTGTTGAATTGGGAGAAGTGTCATTTCATGATCTAAAAGGGAATAATTCTTGGTCACATCATCTCATCCAAGGGAATCGAAGTGGACAAGACTAAAATTGACCTTATCTCTAACCTTTCATCACCCAAAAGTGTACGGGATGTGCGGTCCTTTTTAAGACACGCCGGATTCTATAGGAGGTTCATTAAGGACTTTAATACTCTCTCTCATCCTTTATGTAACCTCCTCCAAAAGGAAATCTCATTCGAGTGAAATGAGAAATGTCAAAATGCCTTTGTCAAACTTAAAAGAATGTTGACATGAGCTCCTATAATGCAACCACCTGATTGAAGCCTTTCTTTTGAGATCATGTCTGACGCTAGTGATTACGCTATTGGGGCAATGTTAGGCTAGAGAAAAGAGAAGAAGCCATACATCATCTACGATGCAAGTAGAACTTTAAACTCGGCTCAAGCAAATTACACCACTATGGAAAAGGAACTCTTAGCTGTAATATTTGCTTTGGACAAGTTTAGGTCCTACTTGATCGGATCCAAGATCATTATATTCACTAACCATGATGTACTTAAGTACCTTCTTTCTAAGAAGGATGCTAAGCCCCACCTGTTACGATGGATCTTGTTACTCCAAGAATTTGATATCAAAATACGAGATAAAAAGGGAGTAGAAAAAGTAGTGGCTAACCATCTTTCTAGGCTTATCTTAACCGATTTCAATGAGACGACTGTGATCAATGACATGTTCCCTAATGAACAACTTTTTAAAGTCTCCCAATTATCATAGTATGCAGATATTGCTAAATATCTTGCTACAGATACAATTTCGACACATTGGAAAAAGCAAGATAAGGATAAATTCTTCAGCGAGGTAATAAAATTCCTATGGGATGACCCGTATCTGTTTGAGTATTGTCCTGATCAAATTAAAATGAGATGTGTGCCAGATCATGAGCAACACGGTATCATCTCCTTTTGCCATTCTCAAGCGTGTGGTGGACACTTTTCGACTAAGAAGACCACCGCCAAAATTCTACAATGTGGGTTCTATTGACCCACCTGCATGTTCAAGGATACACATGAGTTTTGTAAGGCTTGTGAGCCTTATTAGAAATTGGGAGGAATATCCCATTGAAATATGATGCCACTCAATCCCATCTTACCCATTGAAATATTTGATTGTTAGGGCATCAATTTCATGGGTCCATTCCCTTCTTCTTTTAAAAATTTATACATTTTACTTGTCGTTGATTATGTTTCAAAATAGGTTGAAATGATTTCGGGTCGGAACAATGACCATAAAATGGTCATTCGATTCTTAAAAGAAAACATCATTTTCTGGTTCGGAACGCCTTGAGTCATTATCAGTGATGAAGGGTCTCACTTTTGTAATCGACCATTCAAAGGTTTAATGAAAAAATATAGTATTACTCATAAAGTGAGCACTCCCTATCACCCACAAACAAGTGGACAAACTGAGATATCCAATAGGAAAATCAAACACATTATAGAAAAAACAGTAAACCCTGATCGCAAGGATTGGTTACTTCGACTTATCGATGTGCTCTAGACTTACTGTATTGCTTTCAAGACCCCCATTAGAAAGTCACCTTATAGACTTGTCTATGGGAAGGCTTGTCACTTACTTATGGAGTTGGAACATAAAGCATATTGGGCGATAAAGAAGATAAATTTTGATTATGATAAGGCAAGCTTGCTGTGTAAGTTTCAATTGAATGAACTTGCAGAACTCTGGAACGAGGCATATGAGAATGTGAGAATTTATAAGGACAAGACGAAGGTGTTCCATGATAAGAACATCATTCATAAGACTTTCACAATCAATCAAACAGTCCTTATGTATAATTCTCGACTACATTTATTTCTGAAAAAATTGAGGTCTCGATGGACCGGTCCCTTCATTCTCAAAACTGTCTATCCATATGGGATCGTCGAGCTTTTGAATCTAAGGAATGACAACATCTTTAAATCTAATGGTCAGCGTTTAAAGCCGTTCTTTGAGAACTTTCCTTCAGAAGGTATGTCTATACCTCTGACTGATCTTATATACCAGGATGCTTGATCTCATAGTCTGACAGAGGTATAGAGTAGCTTAGGATTATGAAGTTTTTTTTATTTGCTTTTAGTAGGCTTCTTTGATGGAGGTAGATTCTCAGTTTTGACTCTCTCAGGTACTCTCATTCTCACTCTCCTTTATTTTTTTTATTGCTCTCATGTTATCGTATTTTGCATATCTTATTACATTGGGGACAATGTAAGATTTGGTTGGGGGGCGAGATTCCTAGATGAATCTCCTAGTGTTTTGTGACATTTCGAACAATCATGGTAGAAAATTTTTAATTTTATGAAAATTTTAAACTCTCTTGGAAAACTTTATTTTTATATACTTGAGATGATATGAATATAAAAGGAAGAGAGATGAAGTGGTTTGATTTTGACAATTTTAAAATCCTTGAAAATAATAGTTTTCTATATGAATTCCCTTATTGAGTTGATTGATATAAATTTTGAACATTTTGATTCTAGTTCACGTTACACAATTCTTATGAATGAAGGGATTATTAGACTTACAGATAGACTAGACCGAGATTTAAAGTGTTGAGGAACCAAATCGGGGAACTTTGTCCATCTCGTTCAGAAAATAAGAAAAGAATGTTTCATATATGGATTTCTAAAAATCCTATCTCATGTTTGATAATGAAAAAAAAAGAAAAAAAAGAAGAAGAAAAGAAGAGATTTTATTGAAAATTTGTCGAATACAGAAAAGGGCTACCTATTACCAACCATGGGAGGGCCACCATAACCTAAGCTGGAAATGGGAAGTAGTGTAAAAGTCATCGAAGGAACGGTAAGGCAAATTCTTGTCATAAGCTTGTTGTTGATCTGTACACTTTTAGATCTTTAGTTTAGTTGATCTATGAAGAAGGTAATCCTGAAAATTTACGAGATGAACATTCACTGTGCACACTAGATTATACTTGTTCGAATTCTTTTATTTATCAATTAATTGGTGAGGATTCTACGTGAAACACTTATTATGTTTAGGGAGTTTAGGATTTCAATTTTTATCACTGATTGTCTCTAAATTTTATATTTGTATGTTTTGAGGTTTATAGAAGAATAGTTTCCGAGAGAGAGTTGAGTTTTGAAGAAATGATTAATTTCACACATGTTTTGCTCGGGACTAGTAAAATACTAGTTGGGGTGTGTTAAGCCTTGAATTGTTCTTATTTATCCCCAACTCTACGCTCTAATTACATAAAATAATGCGTTTAAAGACTGACTTTAATGTGTTTTTGTGATTATAGGACCAAATGAGAGATGTGAATGAAATGAGTTCAACAGGGAACAAATGGAAAGCAAGTGTACTTGGGACTTTGAAGGAAATCGAGTTGTAAGACTAAAGGCTGGATCACTTTATACGGTGGAAATGAAGACTTAAAGTCTATAAGACCTCATCAAAATCACACATCTTAGAGATCGAGCTACACATGTTTTAGATGGTCTTGAAGTAAGCAGTCACATATGATGGGTGGTCCACATATGCCACACATGCAGTCCATCACGACAAGCCCTAGCTTCAAGCCTTCAACAACCAGCATCATAGCTTCCATCTCTAGCTCGTCCACCAACCTGACGTCCAGAGTTGGCTGATCGTCTAAACTCCTGCACAAGCTGCAATCAAATAGACATCCTTATCACATCAGAAATGGACCTCACATGTTAACCACATCCAACGTGTCTAGCAAGTGCATACAACTGTCAAAGCGAGTAAGAAAAAGAAGAAAAAAGGAAACAAGGAAGTTTCTGGTTTTGCGTTTGAACCAGAAATAGAAACAGCAAGACTGTTCCCATTTTGGGATTTTTGGCCCAGTTCATGGGGCCCATATTAATGATAATTGAAAATCTAGTTCATCTGCATCGAAGAGGAGCTCGATGCTGAAAAAACTTAAGTGGTTTCGTGTCAATCGGAGCTATGGATTGACCGTGGCTGCCAAAACAATACAAACTATCCAAAACATTTTCTTAATCCACCTACTCAACTCTGGAATGGTCTAGGTAGCCCACTACTACTGATATAAACAATCCAAGTTGACCATCTTTTAGAACACATCAATATATGAATATCCATAAAGTTTCAAGTCAAATGGATGTGTGGTTTGATCATACCGGTTAAAGAAAGATGACCCAATTTTGGAATCTTTTTGGATAATTTAATCCATCTACCATGTAGAGGAGGAAGTTTTATACCAATGTTCAAAACTTGAGACCAATCAAACCTCTGTACACTCCGTACCATCGATTGTAAGATGACTGGTTCTAGAGGTATCCGAATTGCGTGATTTTGAAAGACGTTCGACAATCTCATTAGTGGGACAACTTAGAAGATAATTTTTAAAATCTAAAATATCCATAAGGAATTTCATATGTTAGGGAAGCTACAAATCAAATTTCAAGGCAATCCGACCATTGGTTAACCCGTACCAAGCGAAACAAAATTTGCTATGTTGTTGTCCAATTGTCTACATTATAAATATGAGAGGTTCTCTCTCTTCTATGAGTCAAGGACGTAGGAAGCAAAGAGATCAAGACCAAAGAGGCTTCCAAGCCTCTCTTTTCTAGTTTTTCTTCCTCTTTTAGTTGTTATTTTTCATGTTTTTCTTAGGCTAACTCTTAGCTAGAGCTAAGAGGTGAAGCTTGTAGTTATCTTAGATGTTTTAATTCATTTGTACGGTTTCAAATTTGAATTTCTATGTTGAACAATGGTTTTCTTATGTTTGAATGAAGTTCTAAGTTAGTTTTTCTTTAATCTCTTGATGACTCATGGATGTTAGAAGAACTATGCTTAGATTCTTAATTGTTATGAAAGATCTAGACCTATACGCTTCGAGGAATCGAATTCAATATGCTCTAGAGCTTGGATCTTCATGTGGGAACTTCAAACCAAGGTTCTATATTTTTCATGAAATATGAGATATGTGTCGAATTTCATGGTGCTTTGAATCAAGTTCAAATTATAATATTAGTTGAATCTAGTGACAGGATTTGATGTTTATCATAGTTGCGATCTTAATCTATTGGAACTAGGATTGGCCTATGCAATTGAGTGTGCCAAATGCCTAACTTGAATTAAGGGAATCATGTTGATGAACAACACGTGTTGGACTGTTTTGATGTTATAACTGCTCTATGTTTCGTGCTAGATAGGATTGAATTCCAATTCTAGTTGTGTAATTGAGAAACCTATATGAATTATGCATTAAGGATAGCTATAAGTGGATCTTCGATGCTTTAGTATTTCTTTTAGAATATTAAATTCATCTTTTAAGTTTACAGTTTGCACATCCATATTCAAATTCCAGATTTTGTTGAATTCAATTTCAATTGGAGTTATTTGAAGAGATTTTGTGAATTCTTGGCTGATCCCTAATGACGATCTCGGTAAAAACTTGTTCGCTCGCCTCAAGTGCAAAGCTGCGATGCAATAATAATTCGGTAGAGATCGAGATCGTCCTTAGGGATCAGCCAGGAATTCACAAAACCTCGTCAAATAATTCCAATTGAAATTGAATTCAACTAAATCTGGAATTTGAATATGGATTGTGCAAACTGTAAACTTAAAAGATGAATTTAATATTCTAAAAGAAATACTAGAGCACCGAGGATCCACTTAAAGCTATCATTAATGCATAATTCATATAGATTTCTCAATTACACAACTAGAATTTGAATTCAATCCTATCTAGTCGAAAAATAGAGTGGTTATAACATCAAAACAGTCCAACACATGTGTTGTTGATCAACACGATTCCCTCAATTCAAGTTAGGCATTCGGCACATCAATTGCATAGGCCAATCCTAGTTCCAATAGATTAAGATCGCAACTATGATAAACATCAAATCCTGTCGCTAGATTCAACTAATATTATAATTTGAATTTGATTCAAATCACCATGACATTCAACACATATCTCAGATTTCATGAAAAATATAGAGCTTTGGTTTGAAGTTCCCACATGAAGATCCAAGCTCTAGAGCGTATTGAATTCGATTCCTCAAAGCGTACAGGTCTAGATCTTGCATAACAATTAAGAATCTATGCATAATTCTTCTAACATCCATGAGTCATCAAGAGATTAAAGAAAAAAAAAACTTAGAATTTCATTCAAACATAAGCAAACCATTGTTCAACATAGAAATCCAAACTTAAAACCTTAAAAACGAATTAAAACATTTAAGATAACTATAAGCTTCACCTCTTAGCTTTAGCTAATACTTAGCCTAAGAAAAATACGAAAAATAACAACTAAAAGCTAAAGAAAACTAGAAAGGAGTGATTCAGTGCTCTTAATTTCTAATTCAGAATCTTTGAAAGTTGGCAAGAGGTTTTGACTTAAATATTGCTCAGTTGTTTCCTTAAACTCTCGCCATATATCCTTAAGGGTTTTTGTAGGTTGGAGCGCATGAGCTAAAGGCTCTTGAGGATAATTACTGGCATCCATGGTTGGTTTATCCCTCAAACTAAAATTTTAATGATTCCCCCAATTAGAATCTTACGTATTGTATGATGGAGTGATATATAGTTGTTGATATGCATAACCATATAAGTGATCACGCAACGTCTCAACCGGTGAAACATTGTTCATCTTTTTCCAATACTCTCTCATTGTATTACTTGGTGAAATATTATATGCATTATTCTTATTCCGGTAATCACGCAATGTCTTACGAAGGGAGTACTAGAAGTATATTGAGTTTCAGGAAAATAATCATACTTAGAGTGTTTCCAATCACAATGATTTTGGATCCCTTGATCCAATATTTCATCTTCTAGAAGATACCTAGATAATCCACCCGTCCAATCGGGCATGGACATGATGAAATTCTACAAAAAAAAATCAAAATTAGAAAATCTAGAAAATAAAATAAAAAGAAAAGAATTAGAATTCTTCCTACTTTCCTCAACTTCTCTTAAAGACCGAAGCACAAGGTGTCTTACAATGGCAGAGCCAGAAGCAAAGATAGAGACCGATTTCTCCTAGTCAACAGGGGTTCGTGAGAACACCCCACCCACTCTTTGAATCTTGAGAAAAAATTTAGAAAAAAAGAAAGAGGAATAGGTTGAGAAAAGAAATCTCCGAGCTCAGGGTGATCCAAGACGGCAATGCCGACCAAAAGGAATTAATGGCGGCACGGGCTGACCAATTAGAGATCCAAGGCGGTTAGACCGTGTAGACACCCCACCTTCGGCTACAATGTTGGTAGAGATATCTGAATGAATGGAGGACAATAGCCCCAAATCCCATATCCAATCCCAGCCAAACTTACCCTTGTAAGCCCCAATCCATAGCCCAGCTCAAGCCTGAGCCCAGTCAACTCACCCCTAAACATCAGCCTGAAAAACCCCCCATAAGAAAAACCAGTAAAAAATTCCTTAAAAAGTTAAACTTGGTGAGTCAACCCGCTGAGTCAAATCACCGAGTCAACTCACTAAGTTAGTCCAGCCCCTGCACCCAGTCAACTCACCGTGTCAATCCATCTTTCAAACCCAGTCAACTCACCTGGTTCCGAGCCACAGCTTCGGAGTAGCTCCGAACCTCGAACCTCGGGCTTTGTTACTTCAGGTTCGGGGCTGTACGCTCCAAAGCTGGAGCAGCAAGGCAGTACGGGTGGCCCCCAGGGTCCGCCCAAGCCTATTTACGAGAGCTGGCACTGCTCGTAGCTATAAATACCCCCCTCCTCTCTTATTTCAGCATCTAGAAAAAATCCCAAAACTCTCAGAGAAATCCCATAAAATCCGAGTTCATATCCACCCCCTTTAGTCCATTCCTCCACCAAGGAGAGCCCGAGTGAGAAGAGCCTAGCCCTGGTCCAGCCCAGCCTGACCCTGGTCCAAGTCTCCCAAGCTACCGAAGTCCTAATGTTCAGACCTACATTCATGCATCATATCATTCATAAGAGTGTACGGGGATTAAATCAGACTTTCAAGTATTAGTTCGATTCTGTGAAGTAGAGACCATACTTCGGTACGGGCAGACTGGGGTGCTTAACATCTCCCCACCCTGTAACCGTGCTCCCTTACCTCGAATCTCTGGCCGCAGATCAAAAGGAGTCATTTTAGAGGAAGGAATCTTCGGATTCCCTTCTCTAACGTTTCTACGGGGTCTATTCGATTGTAGATTCAAAGTAACTAGCTAGTGGCGACTTTGGTCTTATACGAACTCATCCAAACATATCCAATCTAACACGACAACTGAAAAAAGGCCCTCGAGAACGAGGCAAGCCAGTAGCACCATGACGATTCGTGCACACACATCCCTTTTTCCGAAAGGGAGGGTCGGGAGAGCAGAAAGGAGAGCGTCCATAGAATGACGACTCTACTGGGGATATGCTAGTCCCACTAGTCGTGATCAAACTTGAAAAATGAAATCCCTCCTGTACTTGAAAGTCATTAGTCCTCATACAATCTCATCTGCATAGTATTCCGTAACAAAAAAATAGAAAATCCCAAAACCCAAAAAAAAAGAGTAGAGCATATTCCTCACCATTGCGCCTCCTCGGGCTCAACGTCTTCGGAGACAACTTCCCTTCTGCAGCATAATCCGCACTCGAGCTCATCAAGCCATGTCCGATCACGAAGAGGAAGCTCACCTCTTCCATGCCCTCGACATGGCCAAAGCGTAACCTCAAGCGCAACAACCAATTGAGAATACGCCAATCATGCAAGAATTGGCACAAGGAATGAGAGCAATGCAAGAAATGTTCTTGCAATTCATGCAAACACAAGCTACAGAAGCCAGCAGTAAAGTTGGCCCAATCCAGCAACCTCAACAACCATCTAAGGCCCCCCGGCCTCGAGTTCATCCCAACCACAACCGCCAGGGATCACTCAAGACTTTTGATACCCTCCTAACAAGGGACTTCAATTAAAACAACCCTCAACCTCAGGGTATTTCTTCCAATATCCTCTTACAAATGAGAGCCATTTTCAGTCACACCCCACAACTAGAACTCCCAGCTAATTCCAATATCCTCTCCCTAATGGGAGTTCCAGCCAATTTCAATATCCTCATGTGAATGGGATTTCTTTACAGTCTCCCTTCTCAGCTCCAGTCCAACAAAGTCCCTACAATGGGAGTAATTACCAAGCCCAACCTCCTTCAAGTAGGAATCATAGGAGCATCAATGACACCAATTATTATGAAAGAAGGCCATCTCAGTCCTGGCAAGGGGCAAGATCTCCTTCATCTGGTCCCTCCGAAATAGAGTAACTCCGAGAGCAGATGCAAGAGATGAAGAGGAAGTTGCAGAAGCAGCAAGGGGTGGATCTTCCATCCCCTAAGTTCAAGGACCTGTGTCCATTTCCCTATGCGATGGTATCTCAAGGCTTCCAGGTACCAAAATTTAAAAGATATGATGGGACAAGGTGTCCTATAGACCACCTGTAAGCTTTCTGTGGAGAGCTTGATGCCGTGGCGGGCAATGATGGAGCACTCATCCGCCTGTTTAAAAATCTCTGAGGAGCGATGCCCTAGACTGGTATACATCATTGGACTGCCATCGCATCTGGACGTCAGAACAGCTTTTGTAGGCTTTTGTTGACAGATTTGCATACAATCTTAACTCAGCACCTAAAAGGGCGGATCTTACAGCCTTAAGGCAGGGGAATGATGAATCATTATCAACTTACATTGGACGGTGACGGGCAATGACAGCTAGAATGAAGACACACATCGACGATGAGGAGCAAATCTCCATGATCATCAACTCGGCAAATTCGAGTATCTATAGATACCTCGTCTCATATCCGTATGCCAACTTTACCCAACTCATCCGCGCCGGGGAACAAGTCGAAGTCGGAATAAGGGCTGAGATGATCTCACCTTGGTGGCCTCAGCAGGCCACTCTAATATAACCGATAGTGGAAGGTGAGCCTACCGGATATGAGAGCGATAATGATAGTGTTCCCATCTCCCATCCAATGGAAGAAGATGATCTTATTGCCTCTACCGAAGACATACTATTCCTCCCTCAGCATGGATAACCGCAGCAGCAACAACCGCTGAGATGTGACCCACAATGCCCTAATCTAGGTTGGTAGGGGGAACCCCCAACCAATCCAATTTTAGAACCGCTCATCCTGCAAGGGGCATCTCCAGTCGGTCCAGTCTCAGCAATGCAAGGGGCACCTCCTGCCTATCCAGCTATCATCAGCCAAGAAGAGCCTCCTCTACAGTTTATTCGTGCCATCGACTCTAGTTTAGAGTTCAAGCCTCTCATCCTGCAAGGGGCACCCTCAGTTATTTCAATCCCAGAGCCCGGGGCACCTTCAGTCGGTTCATTATTCGCGCCCATTTCTAACCATGGGCACAATCGGCCCATCTTAGTCAACCAAGGGGACAATCTCCTTAGCGCAGCATCAGCAAACCAGGGGCATGGTCTGCTCAGTGTGAGCCAGGGGCAAATCCTACCCGTCTCAACATCAATCAACCAAGGACACAACCTGCCCGTCTCAGCAATAGTCAGTCAGGGGCACAACTTGCCCACTTCAGCTTACCGGGGGCAAAGCCTACCCATCTCTCCATCAAGCAATCAGGGGCACAACTTGCCTGCCACACCTGTCTATTTAGCTTCAACTTCAGCCATCATCCTCCAAGAAGAAGACCCTTCCTTGGACAGCATGCCACATGCCCTAGCAGAATTGGGGCCCACCTTCAATTATGTGGCCACTATCGAGGAGGTCGAAGGGGAGATTGATGTCCAGGTTTTGATTGGTGCAAAAACATTAACCATCACTCTTCAGGTCTTCGACATCTCAGCTTCATTCCATCTCCTTCCCGATCGGACCTGGTTTCACAGAATTGATGTCATCTCTTCAAATCTTCACTAAAGGGTCAAGCACATCTTGAGAGATAGGGCGATCACCATTATCACCGATCCCGAACAAATTCTCATGGTAGAAGCATCTAACCTTCGAGAGCCTACCATCCCAGCCATGGACGTACAACACTCTAATGGGGAGGTCTCATGCTAAAGTCTCGAGTTTCACAATACAAATTACTTCCCTCGCGCATGTCCCATCGGATCAAACTACGTATTCCTTCGTACCGAGCGTCAAACCTTCTACTATCAGCTCGAATATCAAGACTCAGCCCAAATCATGGAGCTTCGAGAAGATATGGATAGAAGAAGACTGCGATATCAGCCTACTCTGATTAGGAAACCAAAGCGCGAAAGTATCAGAAGAAGACGAGGTTGTCAAGAAAAAGGCAATCCCTGCATCTGCACACAAATCCAATTTATCAATGCAGGGACTATCTACCCTGATGATGGGCTGAATTCCACCTTCGATGATCAAGTGAGTAAATTGAGTCTGATAGAGTTGCCCAAAGAAGACTCAAGCAAGGGGCAGGAATTTCTCCCAATCGACTAGACTGTCGTCCCGGTCCCACCTCAACCAGATGAACCTAATGAGCCGAATACATCGGGGATGAGCTGGGAGAAATCGTATCCGACATCGACTTGGAGCCCGATTTCAGATCTATCATGACGTTTAGGCACAACGATGAGGTTTGGCCTACTGATCCCTCTGGCCGTGCCTTATGAGGGGAAGGAGTGCAGGGCAGTAACAGGTTTGTAGTCCCCATGATGGCCAATAAAAGCTAACAGTGCTCGGCTCCCCGAGCCAAATCAGGCAACACCCGGCTCACATCGTTGTGTTGCTTGGGTTCTTTACAAAAAAAATTAAAAAAAAATAGAAGATCCAAAAGCCAAAAACACCGAATATTTTAAAATTCCAAAAAACTAAAAAATCTTTCAAAGCCAAAAAAAAAATCAGAAATCTTTCAAAAATCTCAAGCAATAAAATGTCAAGTCTCTCTATCAAAGCACTTAAGTATGAAGTTGACTTATAAGATTTCGATATAGAGTTGGACTTCAAACTCAAGGGTCTGGACAAAGCCAAATGATGTGGAAAATGATGAGTTGACTCCCAAACTAAGAGGGTCTCCTCGAAAGCTCGAACTAAAAGCCAATGTCATCTCAAAAAATTTCAAGATTGTAAACTTAGGATCTCTTGAGACCCATAAGGAAGTGTGCATTGAGAATACTTGTCCCCGAAAAATAAGCAAAGAATGATTAAAATTTTGAAGTCATGACTTTCCAATCTTGCGTCCTATGAACACTTATCCAGACTCGATAAAAAACTCATCACGCCTATCAAGAAGATGCTGCCAAGACGTTACTTGCATTCCATGCTGGAGTTTACACTTTGACGAATGATCGGAGAAACCTCGCGGCTAGATGAAGACAGATTGCTTCCAACACGTAGAAAGTACTTCAAGTGTCAGCAACATGCACACCGGATTCATGTGTATACTTTGAAACTCTACAACCTGACAATGCTCCACTATTCCCTGTACGAGGTATCTACATCAGCAGAAAGATCGACTTGACAACATCTAGCGGTCATGAGCATATACTTGTGACAATCGATTACTTCACAAAGTGGAATGAGGTAACATTCTGATCTTGCATGACAAATCCTGTGAAGAACGACATCATCAATTTATAAGGTCCCCACAGGCCATCAACATTGGCAATGGGACGTCCTTCAAAATCTAAGGATAGAAGAGTTCCTCGAGAAGCTTAAAATCAGAAGACAGACCTACGAGTTCAGGTCAAAATCTTGTCAACGTGAGTACTAGTGAAGAACGAAGCCGAAGAAAGAAAAATCATATTGGGTTTACAACAAGCATCGCCACATCTATCAGACTCAAGGGGGGTAAGGCTCAAGGATAAGAAAAGCTCTTCCAAGAAGCGCCCTCAGGCTCACCAACATAAGCTAATCAACGCCGATAACGTGAAAATCTTTTACAGGTAAGTCAATCCAACCTTATCAAGAGTTACATTACTAGAGCTGAAGTCAAGAGGTCAAGGCTTAGACCTCTGAGAATCCATTTCCGTCCACTAATAAGTGTTCCAAATAAAGCGTTCAAAAGCCAAAGAAAAAAAAAAGAGACAAAAAAGAATAGAGCAGAAAAAATAGGGGTTAGAAAAAATAGAAAAAAAATCGACTCAAAAGAAACACATCCATCCATCCATCCACCTCAGAGGGGTCTGTAGCTAAGGCTGACAGCTCTGCCATTGTAACTTAAGATGAGGGCCGAAAGGCTACCATCGGCCGGCAACGACGGATTCCTGACCTCTGGTCGCTGCAGTTATCCCAAAAAAAGAAAAATCCAAAAGAAAAAGAAAAAAAAAAAGAAAAGAGATGTGTGCCTAAACAAAGAGGGCGGAGTAAAAACCCGAAAGGGCGCTCCAAGTTAAAACAATGGGCAAATAACGAACTTGGTGAAAACTTGAAAGGGTGCCAAGGGTAAAAACAACACAGCTGTCAATGGGCAGGTAAGATCAAATACCCGGAACGTGGTGAAAATCCGAAAGGGCACCACGGGTAAAAATGACAGGCAAGCCGGACGCGAATGAAAACCCGAAAGGGCGCTGCGGGTAATAATGGGCTAAGAAAAGAAAAGAAAAAACAGCAGCTACATGAGAGATCCAAGCGACATGAAGATCAATGGAAGTAAGGATGGCAGCTATGAGTCAAGAATTCTTTTAAGATCTGCCCAAATTCTAGGGGCAGGACACCATTGCGCACTATCTTAAGAGGACTACGACCTTTGGTGAATAATTAAGAAACTCGAGTATGACATCAGGCTGAGTCAAATATTCTGATACCTACATCTAAAAGCACAAATTCGAATCACGCATAGACAGACAAGCACTTGGCACAAATTTCCATTTCATGCATGATTTGCATACATATATTTAAAAAAAATCATTTTTCCTTATTCATATATATGCCAAAAAAAATAATAATTTTACGGGGCTTTCAAAATAAACGTCCTCTAGTCAACTCACGGAGTGCCTCATACAAGCGCCTTTCTTCCGATCATTCCTCCCAGAAGGTAAGTATCTCTCTTCCTGCTTTAATGCTTCAATCATTCTACTAAAGTGTTTTCTCTCCTCACAGGTACCAGAAGGCAATCTAAGATCAACCCATCAATGTCCATCATGGCCCCATCTCCATCATCAATCACACCATCTATATTGTCCACACTTGAGAAATGCATAGCGTCACCCATGGCCATGGCCACTCTTTCAAATTCATCTCTACCATCCAATCCATTATCAAAGGCCCCACCGACTAAATCTGAAATTTCAGTAAGGTCACCAATAATGGAGACATTTAAGACCTCTCCAACCACCATCCTAAATTCTCATCAATTCTCACATTCAAGGCCCCATCTACCCCATCCATTACAGGCATCTCACCTCTTAAGCTCCTTTGAAAATCTGAGGCATGGGACCCACCTTGGTCAGCCATCACAAATCCTCACCATCCATTGCTTGATAAAGGACAAGGCAAGAAGAAGATAAAATGAGAAGAAAGGTGAAGACAAGAGAAGGATACATGGCCGGGATCAAAGGTTCAGAGACAGAGAATGCTGAGACAGCAATAGGAAGCAACAATGGAATGTCCGAACTGGGACCAACCCAGACAGCGCAGGAGAGGAAGTCTGGTCGGTGTCTTGGGGGCCTCCTGTACGGACACTCTCCCCCTATCTCCGCAGGATTGGATCAAGGGCCCGGTGGTAGGTGAGATTGTCAGTCAACGTTAGCATATGTCACCCTGGGGGCCGCCTGTACCTCCGATTCGCCCCAAATTTGGACAGAGGTTGATCTTAACCGTCTGAAGCATTCCTCACAAGTTAAATCATGACGAGCTATATCTAAAATGGGTCTGATTAGTTCAAAAAAAGATAAATGTTGATCAAGTAGGGTCCACAAGCGATCCAGACTGCTCGAAAGCTGAACCATCATGATCCAAACCATTGAAGAGCTTTCTCAAGCTACCAATCTCCAAGATCATGGGTCCAATCATCAAGATCTGGTTTTTAAGTATGAAAATAGAAGTACAAGAGGACCTACATGGCCCAATCAAGCAATTCGGACTACTCAAATCACAATCAGACCAATCAGAAGCCAAACAAAGCAAGGTAAGTATGCCCAACCATAAAAACCGTGGTCCGAAGACCTTAAACTACGTCGGGATCAACATCTCGAGAGACTTTTAATAAAAACCGACATTGGTCTTGATCGTTCGAATCAAGATCCGACGACTACGAACATTTTTCAAAAAACAAATATATATATATATATATATATATATATATATATATATATATATATATATATATATATATATATATATAAACATTTCTTGTGTCGCTTGTACAAAGTCGTGGTCTGAAGACCCTAAACTACGTCGGGATTAAGATCTCAAGGGATTTTTGATAAAAACCGGCATCGATCCCAACCGCTCGGGCCAAGATCTGATGACCTGGATCATTTCAAAAAAATCTCAAAAAAATGTGTCACCCTAATCTGTACATAATTTTGGGTCTGAAGACCTTAAACTACACTGGGATTAATTTCTCGGGGGACTTTTCTTGCTTTCAATCAAAAATCGACATTGACCTCGACCGCTCGAATCAAGGTTCAATAACCTGAATCATTTCAAAAAAATACCAAAAAGATTTTAAGCTTTCCATAAAAACCAGTATCAATCTCGATCACTCGAGTTGAAGTCTGGAACTTTCTCAAAAAAAAAAAAAAAATTCACCATCAATTTTAACCGGCGCAAATCTATCCCCAGCGGTCCGAAGACCTAAAACTGCATTAGGATTAACTTCTCGGTGGCTTTCTTTCCCAGCCTGTCCCGGACATGGCTGACACTTGATCGTACGGGTGTCCGAAATCTTCTAAACAGGTAAGGGCTGAGGCGGGCAGAACCCCGCAATCCTGTTCGTGTTGAACGCATCATGATAGACAACCTTGATTTGAAAGTCGCTGTTGAATCTGACGAATGTTCCCTGTTCCTAAAACTCATGAAGGGGATTAAGGCAGTTGGGAGGTGAAGCGCACCCTCATGGAATTGTGAGCAGCATAAGACCCCAAACTGGATTGACAAAGGGAAATGTGAGGATGTGGCTCATTTTGTGGTCGAAGGAGTCCGTCGGACGATACGTGGTTTATGTGCATTGCACATGAGGAACGCGCAACTTTGTGGGTGTGTTGACTGAAAACCCTCAAAATCCCCTCATCCGAATATGTAAACCTACGGCACTTAACTATGTGAGATTCGTCTTGCTTGCTGACGTAAAATGGATCAGGTGCCTTGCCAACAGTAAAGCTAGAAATGGATGAAAATTCCATACCCTTCCCTGCATTTCAGAAAAATAAAAAAAATACCAAAACATTGCAAAATTATCTTTTAAAAATCACAAAATACTTACCTTGTTTTCAATAAACACCGATCTTTACTCGGACCAAATATTCTTCACAATCACAAAAATATTTCCTTTGTTTTCAATAACTGATCACCATCCTGACTACTCAAGTAAAGATTCGGACTACATATTTGCAAAAAAATCACAAAAATTGTCACTATCCCCAGCACAGCACTTCGGGAGTCTCAAACTCCACTCACTCACTTCACAATTTGTGATGACGGATCCGATCAGCCAAGAAGAGCCTCCTCTACAGTTTATTCGTGCCATCGACTCTAGTTCAGAGTTCAAGCCTCTCATCCTGCAAGGGGCACCCTCAGTTATTTCAATCCCAGAGCCCGGGGCACCTTCAGTCGGTTCATTATTCGCGCCCATTTCTAACCATGGGCACAATCAGCCCATCTCAGTCAACCAAGGGGACAATCTCCCTAGCGCAGCATCAGCAAACTAGGGCATAGTCTGCTTAGTTTGAGCCAGGGGCAAATCCTATCCATCTCAGCATCAATCAACCAAGGACACAACCTACCCGTCTCAGCAATAGTCAGTCAGGGGCACAAGTTGCCCACTCCAGCTTACCGAGGGCAAAGCCTACCCATCTCTCCATCAAGCAATCAGGGGCACAACTTGCCTGCCGCACCTGTCTATTTAGCTTCAACTTCAGCCATCATCCTCCAAGAAGAAGACCCTTCCTTGGACAGCATGCCACATGCCCTAGCAGAATCGGGGCCCACCTTCAATTATGTGGCCACTATCGAGGAGGTCGAAGGGGAGATTGATGTCCAGGTTTTGATTGGTGCAAAAACATTAACCATCACTCTTCAGGTCTTCGACATCTCAGCTTCATTCCATCTCCTTCCCGATCGGACCTGGTTTCACAGAATCGATGTCATCTCTTCAAATCTTCACCAAAGGGTCAAGCACATCTTGAGAGATAGGGAGATCACCATCATCACTGATCCCGAACAAATTCTCATGGTAGAAGCATCCAACCTTCGCGATCCTACCATCTCAACCATGGACGTACAACACTCTAATGGGGAGGTCTCATACCAAAGTCTCGAGTTTCACAATACAAATTACTTCCCTCACGCATGTCTCATCGGATCAAACTAGGTATTCCTTCCTGCCGAGCGTCAAACCTTCAACTATCAGCTCGAATATCAAGACTCAGCCCAAATCATGGAGGTTTAAGAAGATATGGATAGAAGAAGACTGCGATATTAGCCTACTCTGATTAGGAAACCAAAGCAGCAGAAGTATCAGAAGAAGACGAGGTCGTCAAGAAGAAGGCAATCCCTACATCTGCACACCAATCCAGTTTATCAATGCAGGGATTATCTACCCTGATGATGGGTTGAATTCCACCTTCGATGATCAAGTGAGTAAATTGAGTCTGATAGAGTTGCCCAAATAAGACTTAAGCAAGGGGCATGAATTTCCCACGATCGACTGGATTGCCGTCCCGGTCCCACCTTAGCCAGATGAACCCAAAGAGCTACAATACATCGGGGATGAGCCGGGAGAAATCGCATCCGACACCGACTCGGAGCCCAATTTCAGATCTATCATGACGTTTGGGCACAACGATGAGGTTTGGCCTACTGATCCCTTTGGCCCTGCCTCATGAGGGGAAGGAGTGTAGGGCAGTAATAGGTTTATAGTCCCCATGACGGCCAATAAAAGCTGATAGTGCTCAGCTCCTCGAACCGAATCAGGCAACACATGGTTCGCATCGTCGTCTTGCTCGAGTCCTTTACAAAAAAAATTCAAAAAAAAAAAATCAGAAGATCCAAAAGCCAAAAACACCAAATATTTCAAAATTCCAAAAAACTAAAAAAATCTTTCAAAGCAAAAAAAAATTAGAAATCTTTCAAAAATCTTAAGTAATAAATGTCAAGTCTCTCTATCAAAGCAATTAAGTATGAAGTTGACTCATAAGATTTCGATCTAGAGTTGGACTTCAAACTTAAGGGTCTGGACAATGACAAATGATGTGGAAAATGATGAGCTGACTCCCAAACTAAGAGGGCTCCTCGAAAGTTCGAACCAAAAGCCAATGTCATCTCAAAAAATTTCAAAATTGTAAACCTATGATCTCCTGAGACCCATAAGGAAGTGTGCATTGAGAATCCTTGTCCCCAAAAAATAAGCAGAGAATGTTCAAATTTTTGAAGTCATGAATTCCCAATCTTGCGTCCTATGAACACTTATCCAGACTCGATAAAAAACTCATCAAGACTATCAAGAAGATACTGCCAAGACTTTGCTTGCATTCCATGCTGGAGTTTGCGCCTTGATGAATGATCGAAGAAACCTTGCGGCTAGATGAAGACAGATTGCTACCAACAGGTTAGAAGGTACTTCTAGTGTCAGCAACATGCACACCGGATTCATGTGTATACTTCGAAACTCTACAACCTGACAATGCTCCAGCTATTCCCTGTACGAGGTATCTACATCAGCAGAAAGATCGATTGACAACATCTAGCGTTCATGAGCATATACTTGTGACAGTCGATTACTTCACAAAGTGGAATGAGGTAACATTCTGATCTTGCATGACAAATCTCGTGAAGAACGACATCATCAATTTATAAGGTCCCCACATGCCATCAACATTGGCAATGGGATGTCCTTCGGAATCTAAGGATAGAAGAGTTCCTCGAGAAGCTTAAAATCAGAAGACAGACCTATGAGTTCAGGTCAAAATCCCGTCAACATGAGTGCTGGTGAAAAATGAAGCCGAAGAAAGAAAAATCATATTGGGTTTACAATAAGCACCGTCGCATCTCTCAAACTCAAGGGGGACAAGGCCCAAGGATCAGAAAAGTTCTTCCAAGAAGCGCCCTTAAGCTCACCAACATGAGAGGGGTGGATCTTCCTGAGTTAATCAACGCCGATAACATGAAAATCTTTTACAGGTAAGTCCACCCGACCTTATCAAGAGTTACATTAGTAGAGCTGAAGTCAAGAGGTCAAGGCTTAGACCTCTGAGAATCCCTTCCCGTCCACCAATAAGTCTTCCAAATAAAGGGTTCAAAAGCCAAAGAAAAAAAAGAAGAGAAAAAAAAAGAATAGAGCAAAAAAAATAGGGGTTAAAAAAAGAGAAAAAAATAGAAAAAAATTGACTAAAAAGAAACACATCTATGCATCCATCCACCTCAAAGGAGTCTGTAGGTAAGGCTGATAGCTCTGCCATTGTAACTTAAGATAAGGGCTGAAAGGATACCATAGGCCAGCAACGATGGATTCTTGACCTCTGGTCGCCGCAGTTATACATAGAAAAAAGAAAAATCCAAAAAAAAGGAAAAAACAAAGAAAAGAGATGTGTGCCTAAACAAAGAGGGTGGAGTGAAAACCCGAAAAGGGCGCAAAGGGTAAAAACAACACAGCTATCAAGGGGCAGGTAAGATCAAATACCCGAGACGTGGTGAAAATTCTAAAGGGAGCCACGGGCAAAAATGACTAGTAAGCTGGACGTGGTGAAAACCTGAAAGGGCGCTGTGGGTAATAATGGCTAAGAAAAGAAAAGAAAAAAAAAGAAAAAAAAAGCAGGTCCATGAGAGATCCAAGCAACATGAAGATCAACAAAAGTGAGGATGGCGGCTATGAGTCGAGAATTCTTTTAAGATTTAAATAATTAAGAAAATCGAGTATGACTTCAGGCTGAGTCAAATATTCTGATTCCTACATCTAAAAGCACAGATTCGAATCACGCATAGACAGACAAGCACTTGGCACAAATTTCCATTTCATGCATGATTTGTATACATATATTTAAAAAAAAATTCATTTTTCCTTATTCATATATATGCAAAAAAAAAAAAAAAAAATCTTACAGGGCTTTCAAAATAAACGCCCTCCAGTCAACTCACGAAGTGCCTCGTACAAGCGCCTTTCTCTTGATCATTCCTCCTAGAAGGTAAGTATCTCTCTTCCTGCTTCAATACTTCAATCCTTTTGTTAAAGTGTTTTCTCTCCTCACAGGTACCAGAAGGCAATCTAAGATCAGCCCTTCAATGTCCATCATGACCCCATCTCCATCATCAATCACACCATCTATATGGCCCACACTTGAGAAATGCATAGCCTCACCCATGGCCACTCTTTCAAATTCATCTCTACCATCCAATCCATTATCAAAGGCCCCACCAACTAAATCTGAAATTTCAGCAAGGTCACCATTAATGGAGACATTTAAGACCTCTCCAACCACCATCCTAAATTCTCATCAATTCCCACATTCAAAGCCCCATCTACCCCATCCATTACAGGCATCTCACCTCTTAAGCTCCTTTGAAAATCTGAGGCATGGGACCCATCTTGGTCAGCCATCACAAATCCTCACATCCATTGCTTGATAAAGGAAAGGCAAGAAGAAGATAAAATGAGAAGAAATGTGAAGACAAGAGAAGGATACATGGCCAGGATCAAAGATTCAGAGATAGAGAATTTTGAGACAGCAACAGGTAGCAACGATTGAATGTCTGAATTGGGACCATCCCAGACCACGCAAGAGAGGAAGTCTGGGCGATGTCTTGGGGGCCGCCCGTACGGACACTCTCCCCCTCTCTCCGCAGGATTGGCTCAAGGGCCCGGTGGTAGGTGAGATTGTCAGTCCACGTCAGCATATGGCACCCTGGGGGCCTCTTGTACCTCTGATTCGTCCCAAATTTAGACAGAGGTTAATTTTAACCGTCTGAAGCATTCCTCACAAGTCAAATTCCAGATTGCTCAAAAGTTGAACCATCATGATCCAAACCATTGAAGAGCTTCCTTAAGCTACCAATCTCCAAGATTAAGGGTCCAATAATCAAGATCTGGTTTTTAAGTATAAAAATAGAAGTACAAGAGGGCCTACATGGCCCATTCAAGCAATTCAGACCACTTAAATCACAATCAGCCCCGTCAGAAGCCAAACAAAGCAAGGTAAGTATGCCCAACCATAAAAATCGTGGTCCGAAGACCATAAACTACATCGGGATCAACATCCTGAGAGACTTTTAATAAAAACCGGCATCAGTCTTGATCGTTCGAATCATAATCCGACGACTCCAGACATTTTTCTAAAAACAACACACACACACACACACACACACACACACACACACACACACACACACACATTTCTTGTATTGCTTGTATAAAGTCAGTGGTCTGAAGACCCTAAACTACATCGGGATCAAGATCTCGAGGGATTTCCAATAAAAACCGGCATCGATCCCAACCGCTCGGGCCAAGATTTGATGGCCTGGAACATTTTGAAAAATCTCAAAAAAATGTGTCACCCTAATCTGTACATAATTTTGGGTCCGAAGACCTTAAACTACACTGGGATTAATTTCTCGGGGGACTTTTCTTGCTTTCAACCAAAAATAGGCATTGACCATGACCGCTCGGATCAAGGTTCAATAACTCGAATCATTTCCAAAAAATACCAAAAAGATTTTAAGCTTTCCATAAAAACCAGTATCAATCTCGATCACTCGAGTTGAAGTCTGGAATTTTCTCAAAATAAAAAAAAAATTCACCATCAATTTTAACTGCGCAAATCTATCCCCAGTAGTCCGAAGACCTAAAACTACACTGAGATTAACTTCTCGGGGGCTTTCTTTCCCAACCTGTCCCGGACATGGCTGACACTTGATCGTACGGGTGTCCGAAATCTTCTAAACAAGTAAGGGCTGAGGCGGGCAGAACCCCGCGATCCTGTTCGTGTTGAACGCACCTTGATAGATTACCTTGATTTCGAAGTTGCTGTTCAATTTGACGGATGTTTCCTATTCCTAAAACTCATGAAGGGGATTAAGGCAGTTGGGAGGTGAAGCGCACCCTCACAAAATTGTGAGCAGCATAAGACCCCAAACTGGATTGACAAAGGGAAATGTGAGGATGTGGCTCATTTTGTGGCCGAAGGAGTCCGTCGGACGATATGTGGTCTATGTGCTTTGCACATGAGGAACGGGCAACTTTGTTGGTGTGTTGACTGAAAACCCTCAAAATTCCCTCATCCAAAGATGTAAAACTACGGCACTTAACTGTGTGAGATTCGTCTTGCTCGCTTACGTAAAATAGATCAGGGTGCCTTACCAGCAGTAGAAGCTGAAAATGGATGAAAATTCCATACCCTTCCTTGCATTTCAGAAAAATAAAAAAATACCAAAACATTGCAAAATCATCTTTCAAAAATCACAAAATACTTCCCTTGTTTTCAATAAACACCGATCTTTACTCGGACCAAATAGTCTTCAAATCACAAAAATATTTCCTTTGTTTTCAATAACCGATCTCCATCCTGACTACTCAGGTAAAGATTCAGACCACATATTTGCAAAAAAATCACAAAAATTGCCACTATCCCCAGCACAGCACTTCAGGAGTCTCGAACTCCACTCACTCACTTCACAGTTTGGGATGACGGATCCGATCGCCTGCAAATTGGAATCTTGACCAAAACTGGCAACCAAACGCCATCTCAATCACACCTATTCCCCAGAAGAACATCTTGAGGTTACAACTGGCAACCTCCTTCATCCATCCCCATCAGCAAAGAAACAACATCTTAGGACAATGGACTTAATCGACCACAAGTCGGGATCTTGACCTACCCGCTGACCAAACATCCGCATTGAAAATAAATTCTTCAGGGAAGCACAACCCTGTAAGAAATAAGCTCAAAGTTCTCTGCATCCCCAGCGAAAGCAAAATCATTGAACTGGAAGAGAATGAGCCAAACCATGCATCTTTCCTCAAATATGCATCCCCATGCATCAGCATCCATCGCATCAATCATCATGTTTACCTGCTTTCAAAATAAAAGTCGGTTAGCCAAAGACCCCGCAGGCATTCCTAGTGGAGGCGCGTGCGATCCAGATTTCCTTTTCAAAAAGACAAAAATATTATATATATTCCTATTTGCAAATAAAAACCCCATGGAGTATCACTCCCGAGAGTGGGTATCCTTTCAAAATCCAAAAAATATTTTCCCAATAGAGCGTTCGGCCTCCAATACACCGAGAGATCTTCCATATCTCTGGGTAGGAGTCGACGCAAAAATCAAATAAGATCCTATGTCTCGCGGTTTTCCCGGAGACCATCGGATCCAATGCACTCAAAGTACGGTCGAACTGAACTCCAGTGTCAGTGCGGTCATACTAGATGCCAAGATACGAAAAGATGAAAGCCAAAAGGCTCGGTCAAAGAAACCATCTGTACGGTGGAAACGATAAATTGTAACCCAAATATCAAAAACAGCAGATTGGGTGGAAGAAGTTCACCCGCACATACCTAGGCGTGGATGCCTGAAGTACCTTGACTGAGTCCAATTCGGCGTAGTGGATCTCTCGTAAGACTACATGGACATAGGTCAACTAACCACTTTGACAGTCAAGCGAAACAAGTACTCCTGGAGTGATCCGGGAAAGCAACAAACAATCAATCACAGGGTCGGTAACCTCATAAGACTATGACAGACGTAGAGGCTCTACTGTACCTTCCCGATGTTAGTACTGATCGGGAATGGAAGGGTTGCGATTAGGGTACCCAGGTTGCAGCTCATGCAGGAACAATCGCAATATTTTCTCCTAACTCCCGCGGTATGTGCGAATTATCAATTTCCAGACAATCAACTGACTCAGATACAAAGGCAAGCAAAGATTCCAGACCACGATCTACGATTGACCGGGTCAGAAGTGGGGTGTCCACTCGCTTTGACATTCATTTGCACTCAACCTCTGCCAAAGAGGGGCATCTGTAGACACCCCACCTTCGGCTACAATGTTGGTAGAGATAGCTGAACGATTGGAGGATGATACCCCCAAATCCCATGTTCAAACCTAGCCAAACTCACCCTTGTAAGCCCCAATCCATAGCCCAGCTCAAGCCTGAACCTAGTCGACTCACCCCTAAACATCAGCATGAACCACCCCCCATAAGAAAAATCAGTAAAAAATTCCTAAAAAAGTCAAACTTGGTGAGTTAACCCGCTGAGTTAAATCACCGAGTCAACACACTGAGTCATTGCAGCCCCTGCACCCAGTCAACTCACTGTGTCAATCCATCTTTCAAACCCAATCAACTCACCTGGTTCCGAGCCACAGCTTCGGAGTAGCTCCGAACCTCGAACCTCGAGATTTGCTGCTTTAGGTTCGGGGGTCGTACGCTCCGAAGCTGAAGCAGCAAGGCCGTACAGGCGGCCCCAAGGGTGCCGCCTAAGCCTATTTACGAGAGCTGTCACTGCTCGCAACTATAAATACCCCCCTCCTCTCTTGTTTTAGCATCAAGGAAAAATCCCAAAACTCTCAAAGAAATCCCATAAAATCCGAGTTCATATCCACCCCCTTTAGTCCATTCCTCCACTAAGGAGAGCTCGAGTGAGAAGTGCCTAACCTTGGTCCAGCCCAGCCTGACCCTGGTCCAAGTCTCCTTAGCTACCCAAGTCCTGATCTAGCCACTCGAAGCGAACCCTTGCGACACCTCTGTCCATCCAGCTTCTCTTTTATTAGCATCATCTCATTCACATCTAGCATAGGTGCAACATTTACTTTTCTTCCAACCCCCCTGCTTATCATATCACTGCCAACACTATGATTATTCAAATACACAGCATGCATCCCACATAAACCACCTGTCAGTTCGAGTGTATGCTCTGAGCTTGCCTGTTAATGGAAACCTGCCTATCAGAAACTCTTACTGTTCAGATCTACATTCATGCATCATATCATTCATGAGAGTGTACGAGGATTCAATCAGACTTTCAAGTATTAGTTCGATTTGTGAAGTAGAGACCGTACTTTGGTACGGGCAGAGTGGGGTGCTTAACATCTTCCCACCCTGTTGTAGACAAATTTGGCTTTAAAGAGAAGTGAGGAATAACGGTCGCATCTCCAAAATGCTACCATCCCGGCTCGTGCTCGAAGGAAGGGGTCGCATCTCCAAAATGCGACCAGCCCGGCTCATGCTCGAAGGAAGGGGTCGCATCTCCAAAATGCGATCAGCCCGGCTCGTGCTCGAAGAAAGGGGTCGCATCTCCAAAATGCGACCAGCCCGGCTCGTGCTCGACGAAAGGGGTCGCATCTCCAAAATGCGACCAGCCCGGCTCGTGCTCGACGAAAGGGGTCGCATCTCCAAAATACGACTAGCCCAGCTCGTGCTCGACGAAAGGGCTCGCATCTCCAAAATGCGACCAGCTCGCCTCGCGCTCGACGAAAGGGGTCGCATCTTCACGATGCGAGCACTCTTGATATGAGCAGCTTCTGTCATGTGAGCAGCCCTGGTCGCTGGTCGCTGGTCTCTGGTCTTTGGCGAGGACGTCCTTCAGCTCATAGTACCATCAGCCTATGTAGGCCGATTTTGGCTTGTTTCTATTTGTAGCTCCGAACCATGGGAGATCTCCATCAAGAGACATAATCAGTTAGACGTGTAAAGTGGTTAGGCTATCCCCTTATCTAAGGATTAACAGGATAAGTGCCTTATCCCCTGAAATCAGCAGTGATCTTAACGGCTTGCGTAACAGACTGGATCACCCGAATCTGCATAAATAGATGACCCCACAGATGATAAAGGTACACAATCTCTAAGCCCACATTTCACACTTCATCTTACTATCACAGTACCCGTACTGACTTTGCCATCGGAGGTCCATAAGCCGGGCCAACCGGCGGTGGTCCTAACCTTTCTTGGTGATTGCAGGTTCCCCAATCTACACCATTCATCTCTGATTAGAGGTCAGACGACGAAGAATCAAAGTTGGTCTCTGACCAACATCTGTTAGCCAATTTTTGGCGTTAACACACCCTATAACCGTGATGCCTTACCTCGAATCTCTGGCCGCAGATCAAAAGGAGTCATTTTAGATTAAGGAATCTTCGGATTCCCTTCTCTAACGTTTCTACGGGGTCTAGCCGACTATGGATTCAAAGTAACTGGCTATAGAGCTGAACACGAACTGAGTTTAACCATTTGGATTGACTCGGATCGACTCGGTAAAACCCTGTTCGAACAGAAAGTCTTATTGTTCGAACACACATGGTGTGTTCGAAAAAAAATTCAATTCAATTTCAAACACAGTCCTATTCGACTCGACTCGAACTCGAACTCGACTCGACTCGAACTCGAACTCGACTCGAATATTGATCGACTCGACTCGACTCGTTCATTCGACTCGATTATATATATATATATATATATATATATATATATATATATATATATATATATATATATAGAGAGAGAGAGAGAGAGAGAGAGAGAGAAGGGTGAATGACAAATAAACGTGACTGTGAGCCCAGGAAGGTTTCAATGGTGGACATCATTCTCCTCGCTGTTTTCTGTGGTGTGGTCCATTTGAGTTTTGTATCTGCCTCATTTCTTATTTAATGCCTTAAAATAAGCTGTACAAATGGATGGATGGAGCGGATAAAACAAATACATCATGGTGGGACACACAGAACGAAAAAATCGGTATTTACTATTCAGTAGTAGAAAAAATATTTTCAAGCGAAAAAAGTGAAATTGTTCGAACTCGTAAAAATTGTTCGAAATCCATATGTTCGAACATGTTCGAACATGATTGGGCTAGACAAAATTGAGTTCGAACAGAGCCATCCTGTTCAAATGTTTGTTCGAACATTGTTCAAACACACCCACTCAAGCAGCCGAACAATCCGATCTGGTCCATGTTCGACTCGGATTAGATCGTTGTCCACCTCTAACTGGCTAGTGGCGACTCTGGTCTTATACGAACTCATCCAAACATATCCAATCTAACACTACAACTGAAAAAAGGCCCTCGAGAACGAGGCGAGCAAGTGGCACAACGGCAATTTGCGCGCACATCCCCCTTTTTGGAAAGGGAGGGTCGGGAGCGCGGAAAGGCGAGCGTCCACAGACCAGCTAAAAGGAATCTCTACCCACTCTACTAGAGATGAATAAGAAAAAAAAAATAGAATAAGAAGGAGAAGAATAAGGTTGGAAAGACAAAACTTGATTTGTGAATCTAAGAGAACTAACTTACTTCTACTCTAAGAGAAAAATTCCTGAAAAATCAAAACAAAAACTAAGTTAATATTAATCTAAAGGAAAATTCCTAAAAATCTCAATTAAAAGTTAGTTTTAGAAATCCTGTAAACACCCTCGAATCCCCAGCAAAGGTGCCAAAAACTTATTTGCTCGCCTCCAGTGCAAGGCTGCGATGCAGTAATAATTCGGTAGAAACTGAGATCGTCCTCAGGGATCAACTAGGAATTCACAAAATCTCTTCAAATAACTCCAATTGAAATTGAACTAAATCTAGAATTTAAATTTGGATGTGCAAACTGTAAACTAAAAAGATGAATTTAATATTCTAAAAGAAATACTAGAGCATCGAGGATCCACTTATATCTATCCTTAATGCATAATTCGTATAGGTTTCTCAATTACACAACTAGAATTGGAATTCAATCCTATCTAGCCAGAACATAAAGCGGTTATAACATCAAAACAATCCAATACATATATTGATCATCAACATGACTCCCTCAATTCAAGTTAGGAATTGGGCACACTCAATTGCATAGGCCAATCCTAGTTCCAATAGATTAAGATTGCAACTATGATAAACATCAAACCTTATCACTAGGTTCAACTAATATCATAATTTGAACTTGATTCAAATCACCATGACATTCAACACACATATCAGATTTATTAAAAAGATAGAACTTTGGTTTGAAGTTCCCACATGAAGATTCAAGCTCTAGAGTGTATTGAATTCGATTCCTTGAAGCGTACAGGTCTAGATTAAGCATAATTCTTCTAACATCTATGAGTCATCAAGAGATTAAAGAAAAAAACTTAGAACTTCATTCAAACATAAGCAAACCATTGTTTAACATAAAAATCCAAACTTGAAACCTTAAAAATGAATTAAAACATCTAAGATAACTACAAGCTTCGAGCTAAGAGTTAGGGTAAGAAAAATAACAGTTAAAAGAGGAAGAAAAACTAAAAAAGAGAGACTTAGAAGCCTCATTGGTCTTGATCTCCTTGGTTCCCACGTCCTTGACACCTAGAAGAGAGAAGAGAACTCCATATTTATAATGCAGATAGAAGGATAGTAACGTATGCAATTTTTTTTTTCGCTTGGCACGGGTTAACCAACAGTCGGATTGCCTTGAAATTTGATACGTAGCTTCCCTGACATATGAAATTCCTCATTGATGCTTTAGATTTTCAAAATTATCTTCTGAGTGGGCCCACCAATCAGATCAGTGACTACATCTCGTAATCCCGCAATTCAGGGTACCTCCAGAACCAGTCATCTTGCTTTCAACGCTACGGAGTGTACAGAGGTCAGATTGGTCTCAAGGTTTGAAAATCAGTAGAAACATGCCTCCTCTACATGATAGACTGGCTTAGATTGTCCAAAACAATTCCATAATTGGGTACGAAAATCAAAACATTCATAGCTTTTTATAAAATTGGGACAGTTGGAATCTTTCTGGATGGTCCGTCTTTCTTCAACCGGTATGATCAAACCACACATCCTTTTGACCTAAAACTTTGTAGTTATTCATATATAGATGTGGTCTAAAAGATGGTTAGATTAGATTCTTTATATCATCAATGATGGGCCACCTGAACCATTCTAGAATTGAGCATCAGAATCAGGAAACTTTATGGACAGTTCATATTGTTTTGGCCACCACGGTCAATCCGTAGCTGCGATCGACATGAAACCACTTGGGCTTTTCCGTTGTCAAGCTAATCTTCAATATGGATGGATTGGATTTACAATAATCATCAATATGAGCCCCACGAACTGGGCCAAAAGCTAAAAAATGGGACCTGCCTGTTTCCTGTTTGAAATCTCAAAACGGAAACTTCTTTTTTCCTATTTTTTTCTTTTAGAAATTCCCAAAATGGACAACTCTCTTATTTCCTTATGTGGAGTGTTTCACACACATGCAGTGGACAGATGATGGATCACTGAGATGCTGCTGATACTATTATGGACGGTAGATAATGTTGTTGGACGTGATCCCATTGCATGTGAACGCTCTCTCCTAGCTATGTCAAGCATGTAAGCCTGACTTTCCAAAATGTGTGGCTGATTTGGTGGTCCACCTTGAGTTGGACAAGCTGTGAACGGCTGAGAGTATAGATGATGCTGGAGTCCACCATGTGCTGGATTTTACTTGTTGCTAGCATGGATGGAAGAACGGCCAAGAAAAGATTTCTCTATGGATTGGACGGCTAAGAGAAAAGTAGTTCATTTGTTTCTCCTTGAGCTCATTTTCTTCACATCTCTCATTTACTTCTATAATCACAAAAACACGTATAAGTTATTCTTTAAGATCATTGTTTTATGTAATTAAAGTGTGAATTTGAGATAAATATGCATAATTCAAGGCTTAGCACACCCCTAATCAACATTTTGCTAGTCCCGAGCAAAACATGTGAAAAATAATTCAAATTCTCAATCTCAACTCTCTCTTAGAAAACCAACTTATATGAAATCTAAACTATGAAAAGAATGAAACTCAGAGATACTCAATGGTAAGACAATGAAGACCTATCATCTAATGACTTAGTGCATTCAAACTGAGATCCAACTAATTAATTGACAAATAGAGTAATTCAAACAATCATGACCTAGTATGCTCGGTGAATGCCCAACTCTTCATCTTTCAGGACTATCCTTCTTTCTATGGATCAATTGGATTATAAGTTTAGAGAGAGTATAGATCAACAACAAGCCTATGACAAGAGATTGCCTTACCATTCTATCGATGACTTTCACACTAATCCCAGTCCCTTACCATTCTTCAATAGATTTTTTTAATTAACCTCATTTTCTTCTTTTTTTTTTCAAAGTTCAATAGCCAAAGAATCCAAAAGGCTCACTTCGAACAAAAAGCAATAATCACATAATGGTAACGACACAAGATAAAAATCCTTACCCTAAATTACATTTGAACGTGATGGACAATACTCCCTCGGCTTGGTTCCTCAACACTTCCAGACTATAATATAATCAACCGATCAAACATCCTTCCAAATCCTTACAAATGAGAGTGGTGTGTAATGTGTATGTTTGCTCACCTCAAGTGCAAGGCTGCGATGTAGTAAAAATCTCGGTAAGACTGAGGTCGATCCACAGGGAAGGAAGTAAACAATTTGAACTATCCTAATAACTAGAATCTTAAGAGCTTTGTGAAATTAGTTTTGAACATAAAATAGAAAATCTAATAATGAAAAGATAACTAGAGCATCAAGGATCCACTTATAGCTCTCCTTAGATGCATAATTCGCTATGGTTTCTCACTTTCTCAACTAGAATCGAAATTAAGTCCTACCTAGCCAGATGATAGAGCGGTTTTATTATCAAATTAATCTATCATATGTGTTGTTCATCAACATGATTCCCTCAATTCAAGTTAGGACTTGAGCACACTTAATTGCATAGGTCAATCCTAATTCCAATATATTAAGATCATAACCATAATAATCATCAAACCTTGTCACAAGACTTGACTATATTATGATTTGACCTTCATTCAAGTCATATGAACAATCAACACAATATTCAGATTTTAGAACAAAAAGGTAGAACTTTGGTTTGAAGCTCCCACATGAGGATCAAAGGTCTAGAGCATATTGAACTCAATTCCTCGGAGCATACAGGTCTAGAATCATTCAAGAACAATTAAGAACCCAAGCAATTCTTCTAAAAATCCTTGAGCCATCATAAGATTAAGAGAAAAACTACTTAGAACTTTATTCAAACTTGAAACCATTGTTCTTCACTAAAAATCCAATTTGAAACCAATAAAACGAATTAAACAATCTAAGAAAACTATAAGGTTCACCTCTTAGCTCTAGCTAAGAGATTAGCTAATGAAAAGCATATGAAAAACTAGAACTAAAACTAAGAAAAGGAAGAAAAACTAGCTAGAGGAGGCTAGGAAGCCTCCTATGACTTGAACTCCTTGCTCCCCATGTCCTTGCTTGATTTGGAATAGAAGAGAGCACCTCCTTTTATAATACAGCAAGAGTACCGCAACATAACATATTTTGTTTCGCTTCGTACGACTTAACCAATGGTCGAATTGCCTTCAAATTTGATTTGTAGCTTCCTTGTAATGTGATCTTCCTCATAGATGATTTAGATTTCCAAGATTATTTTCTGAATGGGCCCACCAATCAGATCAGCGACCGCCTCTCAAAATCGCGCAATTCAGGTACCTTCAGAACCAGTCATCGTGCTTTCAACGCTCTGGAGTGTACAGAGGTCGGATTGATCTCAAATTTTGAACATTGGTAGAAAACTTCCTCCTCTACATGATAGATGGATTAGATTGTCCAAAACAATTCTAGAATTAGGTGCGAAAATTAGAACACTTAGGCTTTTTATAAAATCTGCACAGTTGAATCTTTCTGGATGGTCCATCTTTCTTCAACCGGTACAATCAAACCACACATCCTTTCGATCTGAAACTTTGTGGTTATTCATATATAGATGTGGTTTAGAAGATGGTCAAAGTATATTCTTCATATCATCAATTATGGGCCACCTGGACCGGGCTAGAGTGGAGTAGGCAGAATCTGAAACTTTCTGGACAGTTCGTATTGTTTTGGCCACCACGGTCAATCCGTAGCTCCGATCCAAACGAAACCACCTGGGTTATTTCGGCGTCGAGCTCCTCTTCGACATGGATGTGTTGGATTTCCAAATATCATTAAGATGGCCCCTAAAACTTGGCTGAAAATCTAAAAAATGGGAATAGCCTGCTGTCTGAAATCTGAAAATCTGAAATTGCATGGCCGACCGGTCTTGACTGGTCTAGACCTGTCTGGTTTGGTCCAGCAACCTCTGTAGAAGAAAGTAGTGTTGGCCGACAGGTCTAGACCTGTCTGGTTTGGTCCAGCAACCTCTATAGAAGGCAGCAATGTTGGCCGACCGGTCTTGACCGGTCGGACCACCTTGTGGGGCTCCTTTTTCATTCTTTCCTTCTTTTTCTTCTTTCCTTTCTTCTTCTCTCTTTTGTTCTTCCTTTCCTTTGATCTTCAAGGTATGTAAGAAGGGTCTCAAAGCATTCGAATGACGAAGTCTCTCTTTCATTCCTACAACCACAAAACTATGCATTAGATTAGCCTTTAAATCATGAATACCATGCATAATGAGTGACGAAATGGGTTAGAATATGCACAATTAAGAGCTCAACACACCTCCAACCAGCATTTTGCTAGTCCCGAGCAAAACATGCGTGAAGCAAGTTCAATTCTCCAAAAACCAACTCTCCTTCAGAAACTATTCTTCTATACATCCCAAGACACACAAGTGTAAAAGTCAGAAAAATCAGGTGATAGAGGTTGAAACCTTAAACTCTCAAAACACAATAAGTGTTCATATGAAATCCCCGCTGATTGATTGATAAATAGAAGAACTTGAACAAATTCAACCTAGTGTGCATAGTGAATGTTTATCTCATGATTTTCCAGGATTATCTTCTTCATAGATCAACTAAACTATGAATCTTAAGGTGCACAGATCAACAATAAGCCTATGACAGGAATTTGCCTTACCGTTCTTCCGACGGCTTTCACACTACGTCCCATTTCCGGCTTTGGTTACGGGTAGACCATCCCCCGGTTGGTAATGGGTAGCCCTTTTCGAAATTTTCCACCATGTTTTCCATCATTCCCAATTTTCATCCTTCCTTTTCCTTTTTCTTTTACATTAGATAGGATTTTTAGAAATCCATATCTTTCGTTATTTTCCCATGGACAAGGATGGACAAAGTACTCCGGCTTGGTTCCTCAACACCTCAAATCTAAGTCTAGCCAATCCAAAAACCACATAATCCTTTCAAATCATGAAAATCGTGTAATGTAAACTAGGTGTAAAAGTGTTCAAATTTTCTATCAATCATATAAATAGGAGAATTCACATATAAAACCATTATATTAAGAGAAGTTCAAAGCTTACAACATCACTCACTTCGTATCTCCTCTTCTTATACTCATATCATCTCGAATGCATAGAAACAAAGTTTTCCAAAAGAGTTTTGAATTTTAAAAAAATTGAAAATTTTCTACATAATTGCTCGAAATGTCACAAAAGCTATTCATCTAAGGAACCTCACCCCCCAACCAAAATCTTACATTGTCCTCAATGTAATAAGATATGCAATATGCATGACATGAGAGCAATGACATAAAACAAAGGAGAGTAAGAATGGGAGTACCTGAGGTAGCAAGTTGATCAATTTTAGCATCTTCCATTGTCTCGATGAGACTTATTCAATCCTAAATGTAGAAAAGAAATCCTAACCTACTTACCTACCTTTGATTAGTCCGATCGACTACATGATTAAATTTGAGCAGGATCTTCATGAATTTCAATAGGTTTCTCATGAGGACCATCCAAAGTCCTGCTCGAATGTATACATGGGTGCGTTTCTTCATGAAGGTCCAATCATAGTGTACACCACACGCATGTAAGGAGGAGATAAGAGCAGCAAAAAGATATTTCCTCAAGTTCTGAATTAAGTTGTAATTGATTAAAAACGGGTCCTCCTAATCAGAAATTTCGATGGGCTGAAGAACCCATGATGGTGGAGAGACATTCATTAAGTATTTTTCAGTTTGGATTGTCTCCTCCACAAATTCAGAATTACATGGTGCTTCCATAAACAATGGTAAAGAGTGTAAATCAGTGGAATGGTGTTCTTCAGGCATCAACACCATGTCTAACAAACCATCCAACTCCTTAATCATCTCATCATCCAGATCATAGGGGTGGGTCATGCATTCCTCTAGGAAATCGAGAGAGTCAGATGAAGGGTCCTCGTTCTCCCTAAGTGATTGAGAAAATTCTATTTCAAGGGTAAGGAATTCCTTCTCTATAGAGGGGAGGTCTTCCAAAGAAAAATTTTCAGATTCAGTGGTAAGCACATCATCTAGCATTGGTTGATCTTTTAAAATTTCAAATTGTGCCACCTCGTCATCCAAAGAAACAGAATTTTCAACCCAAGGGAGTTCTTCCCCAATAGAATTGGTCATGTTATGTTGGTGGGAGGACTCAAACAGATCCACTTCGGCCATCTCTCTAGCAAGAATATCTTCCGGCGACTCATAAATATTCGGCCCATTGGAAGAAGAAATCATGGACTCAGACACATCCTTCAAATCCTCATTGTAGGCAATCAAACTATCACTTTCAGATTTTATAGATTCCTCGGGTTCGTCAACCGTCCTTAAAATCTCTTCATCATTCAAATTGGAATAGCTAAAAGAGATAGTTGATTTACCATAATCGATGGTAATGTTGGGATCACTGAGATCTACATCCTCTAAAAGTTTAGTCATCAAATCAGAAGAGGGTTGGGCTTGGATAGCCTCATCCTCCTCCTTGTTGGGGGATGATTCGGTGTTCCCAATGTTGGGTTCGGAATTTTAAGATGGCGAGGGTTTTATATGCATTGCTCAGTTATTTCCATAAACTCTCACAGAGTATCCTCAAGAGTTCGTGTCGATTGTGGCTCATGAGAAAGAAACTCTTGAGGATAATTGTTGGCATCCATGGTTGGCTCGTCTCCCAAATTGAAATTTTGATGCTCCCACCTATTAAGATTATGCATGTCATATGTAGTGCTATTAGATAGTTGTTGATATGTGTAGCCAAACAAGTGATCATACATTATCCTAACCGGTGGAACATTATTCATCTCTTTCCGATACTCTCCAATTGTCTTACCCAGCGAAAAGTTATGCACATTGTTCTTATTCCGGTAATCTCTTAATGTCTTACTTGGGGGAGTATTAGAAGTAGATCGAGTCTTAGAAAAATATTCATGCTTATAATGATTCCAATCACAATGAGTTTTGATTTGGTTCGACCTCTCTTCTTCCAAAAGGTATTTAGACAATCCACCCATCCAATCATTCATTATGAAATTATAAGAAGTTGAAACTACCCTAATCTAGAAAGGAAACACAAAAAGAAGCAGGGGAGATGGGGAGATGTTACCCGTGGAAGTGAGAACTATGTCAGCAACTAAGTCCCTACAAAACCCAAAAATAAAAAATTGTTAGTAATCTAGGAAAAATCAGAAAACTACTTCTACAAAAACTAAAAATCCTACCTAACTAAGACTACTCTATAGCTACTAGAATAATTAGAACCGTTTAACCTCCCCGGCAACGGCGCCAAAAACTTGTTCGCTCGCCTCAAGTGTAAGGCTGTGATGTAATAATAATCTCAGTAAGACCAAGGTCGATCAACAGGGAAGGAAGTAAACAATTTGAACTATCCTAATAACTAGAATCTTAAGAGCTTTGTGAAATTGGTTTTGAACATAAAATAGAAAATCTAATAATGAAAAGATAACTAGAGCATCAAGGATCCACTTATAGCTCTCCTTAGATGCATAATTCGCTATGGTTTCTCACTTTCTCAACTAGAATCGAAATTAAGTTCTATCTAGCTGGATGATAGAGTGGTTATATTATCAAATTAATCTGTCATATGTGTTGTTCATCAACATGATTCCCTCAATTCAAGTTAGGACTTGAGCACACTCAATTGCATAGGTCAATCCTAATTCCAATAGATTAAGATCATAACCATAATAATCATCAAACCTTGTCACAAGACTTGACTATATTATGATTTGAGCTTCATTCAAATCATATGAACAATCAACACAATATTCAGATTTTAGAACAAAAAGGTAGAACTTTGGTTTGAAGCTCCCACATGAGGATCAAAGGTCTAGAGCGTATTGAACCCAATTCCTCGGAGCATACAGGTCTAGAATCATTCAAGAACAATTAAGAACCCAAGCAATTCTTCTAAAAATCCTTGAGCCATCATAAGATTAAGAGAAAAACTACTTAAAACTTTATTCAAACTTGAAACCATTGTTCTTCACTAAAAATTCAATTTGAAACCAATAAAACGAATTAAACAATTTAAGAAAACTATAAGGTTCACCTCTTAGCTCTAGCTAAGAGATTAGCTAATGAAAAGCATATTAAAAACTAAAGTAGAACTAAGAAAAGTGAAGAAAAACTAGCTAGAGGAGGCTAGGAAGCCTCCTATGACTTGAACTCCTTGCTCCCCATGTCCTTGCTTGATTTGGAATAGAAGAGAGCACCTCCTTTTATAATACAGCAAGAGTACCGCAACATAACATATTTTGTTTCGCTTCGTACGGCTTAACCAATGGTCGGATTGCCTTCAAATTTGATTTGTAGCTTCCTTGTAATGTGATCTTCCTCATAGATGATTTAGATTTTCAAGATTATCTTTAAATGGGCCGACCAATCAGATCAGCGATCGCCTCTCAAAATCTCGCAATTCGGGTACCTTCAGAACCAATCATCGTGCTTTCAACGCTCCGGAGTGTACAGAGGTTGGATTAATCTTAAATTTTTAACATTGGTAGAAAACTTCCTCCTCTACATGATAGATGGATTAGATTGTCCAAAAAAATTCCAGAATTAGGTGCAAAAATTAGAACACTTAGGCCTTTTATAAAATCTGCGCAGTTGAATCTTTCTGGATGGTCCATCTTTCTTCAACCAGTACGATCAAACTACACATCCTTTCGATCTGAAACTTTGTGGTTATTCATATATAGATGTGGTTTAGAAGATGGTCAAAGTATATTCTTCATATCATCAATGATGGGCCACCTGGATCGTGCTAGAGTGGAGTAGGTGGAATCTGGAACTTTCTGGACAGTTCGTATTGTTTTGGCCACCACGGTGAATCCGTAGCTCCGATCCAAACGAAACCACTTGGGTTATTTCGGCGTCGAGCTCCTCTTTGACATGGATGTGTTGGATTGCCAAATATCATCAAGATGTGCTTGCTGTCTGAAATCTGAAAATCTGAAATTGCATGGCCGACTAGTCTAAACTTGTCTGGTTTGGTCCAACAACCTCTGTAGAAGGCAGCAGTGTTGGCCAACCGGTCGGACCACCTTGTGGGGCTCTTTTTTCATTCTTTCCTTTGTTTGCTTCTTTCCTTTCTTCTTCCCTCTTTTATTCTTCCTTTCCTTTGATCTTCAAGGTATGTAAGAAGGGTCTCAAAGCATCCGAATGACGAAGTCTCTCTTTCATTCCTACAACCACAAAACTATGCATTAGATTAGCCTTTCAATCATGAAAACCATGCATAATGAGTGACGAATTGGGGTTAGAATATGCACAATTAAGAGCTCAACAGCGATGTAGTAATAATTCTCGGTAAGACCGAGGTTGATCCACAGGGAATTAGAAAACAGATTCTAAACTATTCCAGCAACTTGAATTAGAACAATTTGGAGTTTGTAATTTAAGAAAACTAACTTAAAACAGTAACTAAGAAAATCAGTAATTTAAAGGAACTAAGGCTTTGAAGGATCCACTTGTAGCAATCCCATATCAATCCAATCAATCCAAGCATAAAACACAACTAGATTTAAAATTCTATCTCTCATCTAGTTGGAAGATAAAGCTTTGAAACACATTCAATCCCACTTAAGTTGAACTTCCAAGTTCTAGTCCTATTCAATCCCATAGCATTCAAAATCATAGCCTTCGGAGTAACAGCCATGCCTATGGACTATGGCATGCTCAAGGGTTACCATAATTCGAATATAATCAAGCCAAATATGATAATCTTAGAGAATTGCAAGGAATCCATGTCCGAAGCACATGAACTCTCATAAAACTTCTAAAAATATCAACTTTATTGGAACTAGAATATTCAAAATCCAAACTTAAAGTGAAAGTACTTGAATCAAACTGAACTAAACATGAAATTGGCTACAAGCTTCACCTCTCAGCCCCAGCTGAGAGGTTCTAGCCGAGCATTGTCATACTACAACTAGAATAAAAAAGAAAAACTAAATAAAAGCATGAAAAACTAGAAAAATCGAAATTGATGGAGTTATGGACGCTCCACGGTGCTCTCCTTCACTTCCCACGACCTCTAATCTCTTCTAGGATGCCTTTAGATGAAGCCTTAGGTCCTCTTTTATAGAATAGTGCGGAAGATTCGAGATTGCGCAAGAAATCATGAAGCTGCGCAGAGAAATCGGAGCTTGTAGGACAAGCTCTGTTACGTAACCGACCGGTCGTCATGGTCCAGTAACATGTACAGCAAAGGGGGGTCCCTATTGAATTTCCGACCAGTTGGACAATCGACCCTGTGCCTTGGCAGACCAGTTGGACGACTGGTCTTCAGTGTAGAGTGTTGCACTTCTTCCTTCGTTCTTTCTCTTTCTCCCATGCTTCTTTCTCCCATCCTTTGGCAGTTAATTCTTTGATCTTTAATTTGCCTTTGGTGACCTTTTTAGGCTTAAATCAGTGAAATCTCCACCCCGCTCCTACAATCACAAATCACACATTAGATGAGCCTCTTAAGCATGCAAACCATGCATATAATGTGATGTAATGGGCTAGTGAATGTATAAAGTGGAGGCTCAACACACCCCCCCACCAGCATTTTGCTAGTCCCGAGCAAAACATGCAGTGAAACCAGTTCAAATCTTCAAAATCCAACTCTCCTTCCGAAAATATGCTTTTATCCATTCTAAGACATACAAGTGTAAAAATAAGAAAAATTAGATGATAGAAGCTGAAACCTTAAACTCTCAAAACATAATAAGTGTTCATATGAAATTCCAGCTGATTGATTGATAAATAGAAGAGCTTGAACAAATTTAACCTAGTGTGCATAGTGATGGCTCATCTCATGAGTTTTCAGGATTATCTTCTTCATAGATCAACTAAACTATAGATCTAAAAGTGTATAGATCAACAATAAGCCTATGGCAGGAATTTGCCTTACCGCCCTTCTAACGGCTTTCACACTACATCCCATTTTCGGCTTTGGTTACGGGTAGACCATCCCTCGGTTGGTAATAGGTAACCATTTTCAGGAATTTTCCACCATATTCTCAATCAGTCCCATATTTTCATCCTTCCTTTCCTTTCCTTCTTCATTAGATAGGATTTTTAGAAATTCATATCTTTCGTTATTTTCCCATGGACAAGGATGGACAACATACATCAGCTTGGTTTCTCAACACCTCAAATCTAAATCTAGCCAATCCATAAAGCTACATAATCCTTTCAAACCATAAAAATCGTGTAATGTGAACTAGGTGTAAAAGTGTTCAAATTTTCTATCAATCATATAAATAGGGGAATTCACATATAAAATCATTATATTAAAGGTAGTTCAAGACTTACAACATCACTCACTTTGTATCTCCTTTTCTTAGACTCATTATCTCGAATGCATAGAAACAAAATTTTTAAAAAGAGTTTTGAATTTTCAAATTCGAAAATTTTCAACAAATAATGCTCGAAGTGTCCACAAACTGCTATATGAGGAATCTCGTCTCACCCCAACCAAATCTTGCATTGTCCTCAATGTAAAAAGATATGCAATGAGCATGAACATGAGAGCAATGGTAAAATAAAAGAGAGTGAGAACGATAGTACCTGAGAGAGTCGATCATGGAAGTGTACAACCCCGGTATCAAAATCTACTAAAGCAAGTAAAACTAAAACAGAAAACAACTAAACCTACCTACGCTATACCTCCATCAGACTAGGAGATCAATCATCCTAATACATAAGATCATTCAGAGTGATGGACATGTCCTCTTAATCAAATTTCTCAACAAATGGTTTAAGGTGTTGTCCATTCACTTTAAAATAGTTACCATTTGCAACATTCTCTATTTCGATAGCCCCATGAGGAAAAACTTCTTTAACAATATATGGGCATGTCCATCGAGATCGCAATTTTCTCGGAAAAAGATGAAGTCGAGAATTGTACAAGAGCACTTTTTGACCTTCCTGGAAAGATTTCCTAAAGATGTGCTTGTCATGGAATACTTTCATCCTACTTTTGTAAATCCTTGAGTTCTCATAAGCATCATTCCGGATCTCATCAAGCTCATTAAGTTGGAGTTTGTGAAGCGAGCTAGCCTTGTCAATGTTAAAATTCAATGCCCGAATTGCCCAATAGGCTTTGTGTTCAATCTCCACAGGCAAGTGGCAACCTTTCCCAAAGACAAGCCTATAAGGGAACACTCCAATGGGGGTCTTGTAAGCAGTACAGTAAGCCCAAAGTGCATCGTCTAATCTCAGCGACCAATCTTTACGATCCGGCCTCACCATTTTTTCCAAAATTTGTTTAATTTCCCGATTGGAAATTTCAGCTCGCCCACTCATCTGTGGGTGGTATGGGGTACTCACCTTATGCCTAATGCCATATTTCTTCATTAAGGCTTCGAAAGGCCTATTGCAAAAGTGAGAACCACTATCACTAATGATGGCTCGAGGCGTTCTAAATATGGAAAGTATGTTTTCTTTAAGGAACTTTAGAACCGTACGATGATCGTTGATTTTACATGGAATAACCTCTATCCATTTAGACACATAGTCTACAACAAGCAATATGTAGACATGTCCAAAAGATGAGGGGAACGGTCCCATGAAATCGATGCCCCAACAGTCAAAGACTTTAAGATGTTGAATTAGGGTAAGAGGCATCATATTTCGACGGGACAATCCTCCTAGATTTTGGCAACTCTCGCATGCTTTGCAAAACTCGTGGGTGTCCTTAAATAAAGTGGGCCAATAAAAACTACACTGCAGAATTTTAGCAGTGGTTTTCTTAGCGGAAAAATGACCACCATATGCTTGATTATGACAAAAGGAGATGACGGAATTATGTTCATCATTAGGGACACATCTCCTAATTATTTGATCTGGGCAATATTTAAAAAGTAAAGGTTCATCCCAGAAGAATCTGTGCACTTCCCTTAGAAATTTTCGTTTGTCCTGCGCGGTCCAATAAATCGACATTGCACCTGTGGAAAGATAATTAGCTATGTCAGCGTACCATGGTGGGTGCATAGCAACAAAGAGTTGCTCATCAGGGAATGAGTCCTCAATAGGTGACTCGTCAATGGAATTAGGTAGGACTAGGCGGGATAGATGATCCGCCACCACATTCTCTACTCCCTTCTTGTCCTTGATCTCCAAATCGAATTCTTGAAGGAGTAGGATCCATCTAAGCAAACGGGGCTTAGTATCCTTTTTAGAAAGAAGGTGTTTCAGTGCCGTATGATCTGTGTAAATAATGACCTTGGATCCTATTAAGTAAGGCCTGAATTTATCCAAGGCAAAAATGACAGCTAGGAGCTCCTTCTCCGTAGTCGAGTAATTGACTTGGGCGGGATTCAAGGTCCTACTCGCACAGTAGATAGCGTGGGTCTTCTTATCCTTCTTTTGGCCTAACACCGCCCCAATAGCATAATCTCTCGCATCGCACATCAACTCAAAAGGTTCGGACCAATCCGGTGGTTGCATGATAGGAGCGGTTGTCAACATGTCTTTCAGCTTTAAAAAAGCTAATTAACATTCAACACTCCACTCAAATTGATTCTCCTTTTGGAGAAAGTTACATAAGGGCCTTGAGATATGATTGAAATTCTTTATGAACCTTCTATAAAAGCCGGCGTGTCCAAGGAATGATCGCACATCGCGTGTGCTCTTAGGTGGTGGTAGGTTGGAAATAATATCAATTTTAGCCCGGTCTACCTCTATTTCATTGGACGAGATGATATGTCCAAGGACTATTCCTCTTTGTACCATAAAATGACACTTCTCCCAGTTTAACACAAGGTTTTTCTCCTCACACCTTGTCAAGACCAACTTCAAGTGATTGAGGCACTCTTCAAACGTACAACTAAAAATAGAAAAATCATCCATGAATACCTCGAGAAATTCACCCACCATGTCTGAGAAAATACTCAACATGCATCGTTGGAATGTGGCGGGTGCATTACATAGCTTGATTGGCATTCTTCGGTATGCGAAGGTGCCGAACAGGCATGTAAATGTGGTCTTCTCTTGGTCTTCTGGGGCTATCTCAATTTGATTGTAACCGGAATAGCTATCTAGGAAGCAATAATAGGAGTGACCTACTAACCTCTCCAAAATTTGATCCATGAATAGGAGAGGGAAGTGGTCCTTCCTAGTGACCATGTTTAGTTTTCAATAATCAATGCACATATGCCAACCAGTGGTCACTCTAGACGGTATAAGCTCATTGTTGGCATTTTCTATGATGGTAATACCGGACTTCTTAGGGACAACTTGGGTAGGCACTCACCCATTGGCTATCCAAGATGGGGTAGATGATACCCACATCTAGTAGCTTTAACACCTCGGCTTTGACAACCTCCATCAAATTTGGATTTAACCTTCTTTGAGGTTGTCTAGTCGTTTTCGCAGTTTTCTTCGAGGTGTATACGATGAGTACATACCGAAGCATCTATCCCTTTGAGGTCCGCTATTGTTCATCCTATGGCTCCCCTATGTTCTTTGAGTAGCTTAATTAACTTGAGCTCTTAGTCTTTTCTTAGGTGAGAGGCAATGACAACCGGGAATGTTTCTTCTTGACCCAAATATACATATTTCAGCTCGGATGGCAATGGTTTAAGGTCAAGCTTCAGTGGTTTGATGTTAGACGGTAGAGGCCTTGATGTGGTTGGTGGTAATCTTTCAAAATAGAGCCTCCACCGGCTAGTATTAACTACCGGTTTCTCAATATTCAATGCTTGCACAATTTCACTAATAATGGGGTCCTTGGAATCCTCGAAATATGCCAAGCATGTCTCCAAGCTTTCCAATGATTCAAGTTGGATGAGCTTTTCTTCTTCAAAAGATTCGAGCATGTTTACCTCGAAGAGCTCATAATCATCATCCCTATGCCTTTTGCCCAAATGGAACACATTCACCTCCAATGTCATGTTTCCAAAGGACAATTGCATTACCCCATTTCGGCAATTGATAATTGTGTTTGATGTAGCAAGGAACGGGCGGCCTAAAATCACCAGTTTTTTAGTGCTAGCATCTATAACCGGTTGTGTCCAAGACGATAAAATCCACCGGTTGTGTGTCCAAGTCGATAAAATCCACCGGGTAGTAGAATTTGTCAACTTGGACTAGAACATCCTCAACTATCCCTCTCAGTACACGGATTGATCTATCAGCGAGTTGTAATGTGGTTTTGGTGGGTTTTAATTCACCAAGACCCAATTGCTCGTATACCGAGTAAGGGATCAAGTTTACGCTTGCCCCCAAGTCTAATAATGCACGATCAATCCGGTAGTCACCAATGATGCATGAAATTGTGGGACTACCGGGATCCTTGAATTTTGGGGGGGTCTTTTGAGTGAGAATGGCACTCACTTGCTCATTTAGGAAAGCCTTTTGTTGCATATTATATTTGCGTTTGGTTGTGCATAAGTCTTTTAAAAACTTGGCATAAGAGGGGATTTGTTTAATTGCATCACGCAATGGAATGTTGATCTTGACTTGTATGAAAATCTCTAAAATATCATGGGAGTTTGGGAGAGATTTTGGAGCAACCAATCTCGAAGGGAATAGTGCTACGGGCTTATAAACGCGTTCAATTTCTTATGGGGCTGAGTTAGATCCGTCCTCGTCCTCGGAATTTACCAGATCATTAGGCTTGTTGGCCTTCACCGGAATAAATTTGTCAATTTGCTTACCACTTCTAAGAGTGGTGACGGATTTGGCTTGCTCCACATGTTGGTTGGGGAGATTAGGGATGCTTACTTCATGTACTTGCTTTGGATTGGGCTGAGGTTGGGCCGGAAAAGTTCCTTCCTTAGCATTCAAGCGTCCCTTAATCTCATCAACTGAGACTTTAAGCTCTTGGAACATTTGTTGGTTCGTTTGATTTATTTGCGTTTGCCCTTGCATAAACGCCTTTAGAGTATCTTCCATTGAGAATTGAGGTGGGGCCATGTTTTGCATGGGTGGCCCTCCTTGAGAGTTGGTAGGATTTCCCGTGAGATTATTCTTCCAACTGAAATTTGGGTCGTTCTTCTAAGTAGAGTTATACGTGTTACCCATCGGTCTATTAAAAGGCCGTTGATAACCATATGTGACATTTGCATGTTCTTGTAACACCTCTTGAAACGTAGGAATTGTAGGACAATCTTGCGTAGCGTGTATATTAGTGGAACAAATTCCACACATGTTCTCAATAGCTTCATTGGACTTTGAAACTCCACTCTTACTAAGTTCTATGGCCTCGATCTTCCTTGTGAGGTTGGCTATCTTTACATTCACATCATCTTCTTCTTTAAGAATATAGATGCCCGCTTTTTCCTTTTGTTGAGGAGGCTTAAGATTACTAGATTTGTCCGAGGTATCTCAAGATTGGGCATTCTTGGCCAACATATCCAAGTAACTCCAGGCTACATCTAGGTTTTTACTCATAAATTCGCCGCTGCACATCATCTCTACGAATTGGCGCATGTTGGAACTTAATCCATCGTTGAAGAAGTTTATGATTCGCCAGCTTTCGTAGTCGTGATGTGGGCAAGCAAGTAGGAGGTCTTTAAACCTTTCCCAACAATGAAAGAATGATTCATTCTCTTTAACCGAAAAGTTCATTATGGCTCTTCGAAGGGTGTTTGTTTTATGAGCCGGGAAGAACTTTTTCAAGAATTCCTGGGTCATTTCGTTCCATGACCCTATCGAGTGTGGTCTAAGAGAGTGAAGCCAAGTTTTGGCTCTTTCTTTCAATGAAAAGGAAAAAAGTTTGAGTTTTATAGTATCTTCTGAGACATTAGTGTATTGCAAAGTAACTACCACTTCTTCAAATTCCTTTAAGTGAAAATATGGGCTTTCAGAGTCTAGCCCATGGAACTTTGGTAAAAGTTGAATCGCACCCAGCTTTATATCAATGTTTCCCCCGGTTGGTAGTAAAACCACGCACAAGGGTGTAGTTATATGTGCCGGTTGTAGGTAGTCCCGTAAAGATCTCATTGGAGGAACATTATATACCTCATTCTCTCCTACTCCCTCTTAATTTGCGTTTGTAGTTTGAGTAGGGGGGAAGATTCCTTAAAGGTGTTTGATCCATACTCTCCAAATTATCACAAAGCTCTTAGTATTTTCGGACTCGTCCATGGACTGATAATGGTCCAACTAGACCACCTTCGGATTGGAGACGATTGGTGTGGTCACGTTCCCAACGGGACATAAACCACACAGCTAAGATCTAAATAAATCCTAAGTCCAAAAATTTAACAAAAAATCTAAAAATTGAAAAATCTGGAAAAAGCACTAAGTTAGAAGGATATTACCCAATTCGCTTGAACTATGGAAGAATTCCTACAAAACAAAACAACTTGTTAGTCCTAGGAAAGCAGAAAACATATCTACTTCTACTTCTACAGCTACTAAAAACAATCTAGAACCGTTTATCTAAAATCCCCAGCAGCGGTGCCAAAAACTTGTTCGCTCGCCTCAAGTGCAAGGCTGCGATGTAGTAATAATTCTCAGTAAGATAGAGGTCGATCCACAGGGAATTAGAAAGCAGATTCTAAACTATTCCAGCAACTTGAATTAGAACAATTTGGAGTTTGTAATTTAAGAGAACTAACTTAAAACAGTAACTAAGAAAATCAGTAATTTAAAGGAATTAAGGCTTTCAAGGATCCACTTGTAGCAATCACATATCAATCCAATCAATCCAAGCATAAAACACAACTAGATTTGAAGTTCTATCTCTCATCTAGTTGGAAGATAAAGCTTTGAAACACATTCAATCCCACTTAAGTTGAACTTCCAAGTTCTAGCCCTATTCAATCCCATAGCATTCAAAATCATAGCCTTCGGAGTAACAGCCATGCCTATGGATTATGACATGCTCGAGGGTTACCATAATTCGAATCTAATCAAGACAAATATGACAATCTCGGAGAATTGCAAGGAATCCATGTCCGAAGCACATGAACTCTCATAAAACTTCTAAAAATATCAACTTTATTCGAACTAAAAAATTCAAAATCCAAACTTAAAGTGAAAGTACTTGAATCAAACTGAACTAAACATGAATTGGCTACAAGCTTCACCTCTCAGCCCCAGCTGAGAGGTTCTAGCCGAGCATTGTCATACTACGACTAGAATAAAAAAGAAAAACTAAATAAAAGCATGAAAAACTAGAAAAACCAAAATCAACGGAGTTGTGGATGCTCCATGGTGCTCTCCTTCACTTCCCACGACCTCCAATCTCTTCTAAGATACCTTTAGACGAAGCCCTAGGTCCCCTTTTATAGAATAGTGTGGACGATTCCAGATTGCGCAAGAAATTACGAAGCTGCGCAGAGAAAATCAGAGCTTGTAGGACAAGCTCTGTTACGCAGCCTACCGGTTGGACGACCGATCTAGCATGCTCCAGTAACATGTACAGCAAAGGGGGGTCCCTGTTGAATTGCAGACCGGTCGGACGACCGGTCCTGTGCCTTGGCAGACAGGTCGGAAGACTGGTCTTCAGTGCAGAGTGTTACACTTCTTCCTTCGTTCTTTCTCTTTCTCCCTTGCTTCTTTCTCCCATCCTTTGGCAGTTAATTCTTTGATCTTCAATGTTCCTTTGGTGACCTTTTTAGCCTTAAATCAGTGAAATCTCTGCCTCGCTCCTACAATCACAAATCACGCATTAGATGAGCCTTTTAAGCATGCAAACCATGCATATAATGTGATATAATAGGATAGTGAATGTATAAATTGGAGGCTCAACAGTGTACTAGATTCATTGATGTTTAAACATTCTATCAATCAAACAATTGAAGGAGCTCACGGTAATTTCTATGGGAAGTGCGCATATTTTTCTGGGATGAACCATTACTGTTTAAATATTGCGCAGATTAAATAATTAGGAGATGTGTCCCTAATAACGACAAAATTTTGTTATCCACTTTTGTCATAGTCAAGCATGTGGGAGTCTTTTTTTTCGCCAAGAAAACCACTGCGAAAATTCGGCAGTGTGGTTTTTATTGGCCTACCTTGTTTAGGGACACCAACAAGTTTTGCAAAGCATGCGAGCACTGTCAAAAGCTAGGAGGATTGTTCCGTCGGAATATGATGTCTCTTAACCCAATTCAACATCTAAAAGTCTTCGATTATTGGGGCATGGATTTCATGGGACCATTCCCCTCATATTTTGGATATGTTTATATATTGATTGTTGTAGATTATGTGTCCAAGTGGATATAGGCGATTCCATGTTAAACCAATGATCACTGAATGGTTTTATGGTTCCTTAAAGAAAAGATACTTTAAAAATTTAGAACGCCTCGAGCCATCATAAGTGATGGTGGCTTTCATTTTTACAATAGACCTTTTGAAACCTTAATGAAGAAATATGAAATTACACATGAAGAGAGTACCCCATACCACCCATAGACAAGTGGGCAAGCTGAAATTTCCAATCGAAAAATCAAACATATTTTGGAGAAGACGGTGAGGCCAGATTGCAAAGATTGGTCGCTGAGATTAGTCGACACTCTTTGGGCTCACCGTACGGCTTATAAGACCCCGATTGGAATGTCCCCCTATAGACTTGTCTATGAAAAAGCTTTTCACTTACCCGTGGAGCTTGAACACAAAGTCTATTGTGCAATTCGGAGCATTGAACTTCGATATTGACAAGGCTAGATCACTTCGCAAACTCCAATTGAATGAGCTTAACGAGATCCATAATGATGCCTATGAGAACTCGAAGATTTACAAGAGTAGGATGAAAGCCTTCCATGCCAAACATATTTTCAGAAAAAAAATTCGTGAAGGCCAAAAAGTACTCTTGTACAATTCCCGGCTTCATATTTTTCCAGGTAAATTAAGATCTAGATGGACCGGCCCATACATTGTTAAAGGCGTTTTTCCTCATGGGGTTGTCGAGATAAAGAATGCGGCGAATGGTAACTGTTTTAAAGTGAATGGACAATGCCTTAAACCATTCGTTAAGAAGTTTGATTTAGATGATATGTCCATCCCTCTGATGGATCCTGTGTATCAGAATGATTGATCTCCTAGTCTGACGGAGGTATAGAGTAGATTATGTTTAGTTTTTTTTTTTTTCTGTTTTAGTTTTACTGCTTTTTTAGATTTGAATGTCGGAGGTAGATTCCCATGATCGACTCTCTCAGGTACTCTCATAATCACCCTCTTTTATTTTTATGATTGCTCTCATGTTCATATTGATCACATATTTTTTATATTGAGGACAATGCAAGATTTGGTTGGGGTGAGATTCCTCGCAATCTAGTATTTTGTTACATTTCGAGCAATGCTTGTAGAATTTTTTCAATTTTTTTGAAAATTCAAAAATCCTTTGGAAAACTTTGTTTCTATTCACTTGGGATGCTATAATTATGAAAGCATAAGAGATGAATTGATGTGATTTTGAGATTTTTGAATTATCTTAAATATATTAGTTTCTATATGAATTTTCCTATTTATATGATCAATAAAAAATTTGAACACTTTTGAGTCTAGTTCACATTACACGATTCTCATAATTGAAAGGATTATGTAGATTTGTAAATTGGTTAGACTAAAGATTTGAAGTGATTAGGAACCAAGCCTGGGGAACTTTGTCCATCCTTGTTCATGTGAAATAAGAAAAAAAAATGAAAGATATGGATTTATAAAAATCATATCTAATATTGAAAGAAAAGTATGGTTATTCATTGAATATATGTCGTGAAAAATTTCGAAAAGGGCTACCTATTACCAACCAGGGGATGGTCTACCCATAACCAAAGCTGAAAATGGGAAGTAGTGTGAAAGCCGTCAAAGGAACGGTAAGGAAAATTCTTGTCATAGCTATTTAGTTGATCTGTACACTTTTAGATCTTTAGTTTCACTGATTTATGAGGAAAGTAATCTTGGAAACTCATGAGATGAATATTCACTATGCACACTAGATTATATGTGTTTGGATTCTTCTATTTGTCAATCAATTGGTGGGGATTCTATGAGAACACTTATTATGTTCAGAGAGTTTGGGATTTCAATTTCCTATCACTAAATTTCTCTGAATTTTGTGCTTATGTGTCTTAAAGTTTATAGAAGTTTAGTTCCCAAGAGAGTTGAGTTTTAGAGAAGTAATTGTTTCACGCATGTTTTGCTCGGGATTAGCAAAATGCTGGTTGGGGAGTGCACAATGCTAATAATGGGATTGAATTGTGATGATTATAAGTTGTATGGTTGGATGGACGGTATTGCCGCAATGATTAGATCAAGAAATTTGGAGTTAAAGTTGGCTAACTTAAGGGACTAGGGCCGAGGTGGACTAAAGTTAGATTCTCTTCCTCACTTTCACTCTTATTGGTCGAGGGATAGGAAGGCTAAGATGACTAAGGGGTGACAAACTTGTGGGTTTGATGCGGGAGTTGTAGGTTTTTGTGTTACGTTGAAATGAGAGAATGAGGGGGCTATTTATAGCTCTCAAGCTTGGTTTTTCAGCAATTGCTACCAACTTCAGGGGTATAAAGGGGTTAGAGGACTAGGATGTGAGATTTTCACATGACATCATCTCATGGCTTGGTTTGGGTGGTAAAGTGGTGATTGTAGGCAACAAAGAGGGACGAAGAGGTATTTTAGCACTTACACATGTCCAAAGTTTGTAAAACAGCATCTGTCATATGATGGTGTTAGTTGTCGAAAATAGGAGAAAGGACACATGTTGGCATGATTGTTCTCTTATTTTAGCAGGTGATCTCCCATAGATGTGGGAATCCTTTTGCTGCTATATGGTTTGCTCCATGTAACAGCCCCAAATTTCAGGGGTCGAGTACACACTTGATCCCTGATATCCCGGTAGTCACTCATTCGTGTGCGAATGCGTGTTATACAAGCATTTGATCTATGTGGCATTGAAACATAATGATAGGTCAAGCTAAACCATGAAATAAAGACATATGAAATTAAGTGAGTTAAAACCAAAATATACAATTTTACATCTCATCAAAGGGGACCCAAAGAAACACAGCGACTCTCCTTAGGCCGGGTCATCAGCGTGTTGGAAAGATAGTCCATCATCCCCTACGCCGTCGTATTCTGCTGTGAGTCTATCTCGAGTGTACTTGCATCAATCGGATAGTCTGGTTGGTGTTTTAAAACACCATCCCAGGTGGGAGTGAGTGATCAACTAAGTGGTTCCATTATCCTAAGTTACACATATTATTAAACACAATCTAATGTAGGTAATGAAATTCAACACCAAGCACCAACAAAAGATTAAGCTACTTGTTATAATGCATGGATGAACTGAAATGTAAATGCAGGCCCGTACACCATTTTTGTCACAACTGACAGTATGTGGCTTGTCACCACATCACCTGCACAGACAGAGCCGCCAGTGAATGGGGCTCGTCACCCCATCACCCACACATTGCATGTCATGTTGAACCATGCATGACTAACCAAGTTATTATTTAGTCTGATTTTATCTAGCAGGTTAGTGAAGCCAAAATATCGTCATTCTATTACAGAGTCTAATTGGGACCATCTGGCTCCCTAAGCTACAATCATCAATCATCGTTAGTAACCCCTTGATCCAAGCTTGGGTTATTCACCCAAGAATAGCATGGTCAGGCAGTGACTTGTCAACCACGCCTATGGCAAAGCAGAAGGTGAAATTACATTGGGGGATACTCTACTCTAATCACAAAAGCTTATGGAGCTTGTAGAACTATGATTAAATCCTAGGGGTGATTAGGACCATTTTAAAATCCTTTTAAAAACTTCTTGCTTAATTAATACTAATAAGCAATTATAAACTAATTAAAGCAAGAACACTTAGCTTCCAAGCTTAAGTGGGTCCAATCATAAAGGCTAACAAGGATATGAATTAAACAACCTAGCTTAAGCACATGGATTAAAAATATGTAACATGTTGAGCTCCTAATCAATGTGCAATTAACTAGACTACAAAAGATATAGCTTATAAGCAACTAGTCTAGAAGTGAAACTAGGATATGTGTGTGAGAATCTACCTATCAATGCATAACATACATTTCATTCTAGCATTCATATTATTGACAATTAAAGACAATGCAAGAATATAAATGACTTAAATGACAATCTCAAACACAAGCATGTATAGTGGTTCGACTACTTGTTTACTCCATTCCCGGCTCACGTACTCATCCCTTGAGCACACCGAATTTCACTGTAACGAAAGTTTTAAATCAGGTTTACCTCTCAACCTTTACACAGAGATTTTTGCACAGGTTCGCCTCTTAACTTAAACAGAGATTGTCAAGGTTCATCTCTCAACCTGGGTGTTTGACAGGTTCCACCCAACCTAAGAGTTTATAAGTTCCTCCCAACCTATACGTACGCACCGGTATTGGTGGCTCCCCTTGAAGACTTGTTTTAGGCCCGACATACGTGCCAAGGATCATCAAACGACCTCTCGTAGTTTTAAGTAGGATAATCATGGACCTTAAATTCACACTCAATTCTACTAAACAGAATTAGTGCTAAGACTCCTAAAGTGACAACTTACTTGTCGGATTGAGTCCCTTATACAACGCCTTGTTGGGTTACTTGATTTCCGCTCTCTCGTGTTTCAATCAGCTCCCTGATGCTCCCCCGATCGTGTTGCCGTTGCGTTGCCAATGCCTCAACTCCATCGATTAATCACCTCGCATGTGATGCTCTTAAGATGCCCAAGGTGATATGCGATGGTGTGAATTCTTTACAACTAGTAGGAGTTGGTTACCTAGAGGAATTACACCTAAGAGGATCTTTAGAGATGTTTAGACGAAGGATCTACCTATGATCAAGGTGCCTAAACATCTAAAGATTAAGAGAGAGCAAGTCCATTTTCACATGAGCTTTGAATGCTCCATCTTGTGATCAAACACAAGGAAGATGATTTGAAATGTTTAGGGTTAGAGACTAATAGTATGGGTAATAAGGGTGGCTTTTAATGCACTAAATCTCTCTAGAAACCCCAAAAATCGGGCTGTAAATATATAGAGCAAAAGCTTCAATGACTATAAAATGATAGCTAGCAACTAGTTCACGACCAGTCGCCAGTGGTCCACGACCAGTCGAATTAGGGCCTGGACAGGAGAATGTTGCTATCCTAAGAATGCCCTCTATCGACCAGTTGGTTAAGTCACATGACTGGTTGTGCGACCGGTCAAATTAGCCCAGGGACAAGTTGTTTTATACAGTTTATTGATGTCCCTTTTCAGGCTCTGACAATCGGTTGGCCATCGCCTAAGACCGGTCAGCAGGCCTATCTTACCACTGTTTGAGTTGTGTTTTTTAGCAGTAATGACAACTTCTTTGGCCATTCTTTAGGTGATCTTTTGAAACATCTAAGGCTAATCTAGGATGACTACAAGTATGCCTATTGAGTCAGGGTCATCTAAATGTTTGAGTTTTGGTTTGGTTCAAGGTTCAAGGCTCGCTAAGGCATCTCATTTACCTGTTTCTTCTTCTTTGACGCAGCAGATCTGCTTGAGTCTTTAGTATTCATCTTGTTTAAGCTCAACCGACACCTAGACTCAAGACCTATATAATTGACAAATCAGGTGCATAGTATGCCACAGAAAAGTGCACTAATAGAAGGGCTTGTCACCTATTCCTCAACAAGATGGTAGGCTTGTCACCTCCAACTGGTACTCAATGGTCACTATGGGGAGGCTCATCAACCTAACGTAGGCCAACAGCTAGGACACGGTGTCCCATACTCCCATGCCCGGCCAATGAGACTTTGGGGATTGATATGTAATGCGGTTCTAAGTGGACTATGTATTAGTATACTACCAGAAAAATGACTTTTCTCGACGGCCCCGCCTTTTTTCCCCGACGGCTTATAGTCGTCGGAATTTCCGACGGTCGAAACCCGTCGGTGAATCTCTACAAACCGCTTGAGAAATCTCGTTACAAGCTGGGGCGTCAATGGGCCGGGCCTGTGGTAGGTCTCGGCCCTGATTATACATTCGGGCCGGGCCTCAGGGCCGGGCCTATTCAAAATTATGAGTATTCAGGACCAGGCCCGGCCCATTGGGTCTTGTAGGTTTTTAATGGTGGACATTCAATGGGATTCTATTTTCCTATGTTGTGGTCCACTTGAGATTTGGATTTGCCTCATTTTTGTGAAGACGCCCTAAAATCATATGTAAAAATGAATGGACGCCGTGGATAATACACATACATCATGGTGGGGTCCACAGCGCACCAACCAAATTGATTAGGTGATGCAAAACGCACACTGGACGGACTCGAAGTTTTTTTAAATTTCGGAAGAGGGTTTTTTTCCCAAAACCGTCTCAATCTCTCTCCCTCTCTCGTTTTCCCTCTCGCTCCTAATCTCTCCCCCTCTCTCGTTGTCGCTCCTTCATGAATCGAAGGCGGAAGTTCTCTTTGTACAGGTAACTTAGGAACTGTGCATTACTGATTTTAGAAACAAATATTATTTTGTGATATTAATAATATTAAAAATGGTTTTAAACATCTTGATTAGGAAACCATTGTAGGGATTTCTACCACAAATGGTCAGGAAACCGTAGATGCTGGACTGTTTCCAGTCCATTTGCTCTCTCTCTCTCTCTCTCTCTCTCTCTCTCTCTCTCTACTTCTGTGGGGCCCACGGTGATGTGCATGCGACATCCACTCCTTTCATCATTTGCAATGGATCAGGTTAGGACGTGAGACGAAAAATCAGGGCGATCCGGACTCATTTTGGCCAGAGCACTACAAACGGTCACCATTGAAACCTTTCTTGGGCCCACCAAAGTTTGGATCATCTGATATTTAGTTTTTTCCATACATGAACGGTTGTATCATGGTTGATCTGCCTCATTTTTGGGCTCCTGCCCTATTGTCCTTATTGGCGAGGGCCCTCATGGCCATTGATCCAACCGTCTCAGAAAACAAACACTGATACAAGCAAACTCAGGAAGAAAAATGGTAGTAATGCACTAAACTGGCATTTCTCAAATCAACGGCCATCACTAATTTACATTTTCAAGATTGTTTATATGGTTAAGATTGTTTATATGGTTAAGATTGTTAGATGATGACCAGCTGTATAATAAGTTGTAGGAGAATGTCTTACACAAAACTAGTTGTATGATAAGTTATAGCCCAACTAGTGCATGTGAATGTGCTTGTGTGTAAAGCACTTATAGCATTCTACCAGTTCGAAAGGTTGGACCACCATGCAGAGCACCTGATGCAAAAGTATGGCTGAACCATGATGGACCCCACCCTATATAGCAAACAATTGTCAATCACTGATGGAATACAAAATACATGTATGTTCCACCTGATAAGTTCTTGGCCAATCTTACAGTGGCCCAACCTGTTGGATATGGCTTCAATGTGATTGTGATATACATGTTCTGCACTGACAATTATATTTAGGCAGAGTTTCACATATATTTAAGGGTTACTAGGGCTGTGAATGTGCCTGCCTAATTGTGGCCTGCAAAGTAGAACTTATTCCTATTAAGGCTTTTTATCTTTGTTTAATTACCTGACCTAGTCATTGTTTTGTAACTTTATGGGCAGACATTGTTAGGTCCAAAAGATCTAAATTTTCTTGGTTATACTTGAACTTTGAAGCAGTGAAAGGGTTGCATCATCTGAAAGGTATGGAAGTATTGAACTTTTTCTGAATTCATATGTAATCTGTATTCGATTGGGAATTAGAACATGTAAGCAAGCCTGTTTACTATGGTTTCATGATTTTCACCAATGTGCTAGGATTAGAGAACACCTTGATTCGACAAATCCAAAATAGTTTTTTTTTTTCAATTTCTATCCATTCCTTGAATATCCATCAATCTAACAGGCAGTGAAATAATCTTGACTCTTGCTTAATAAAATTTCAGTTACCTTTCAAAAAAAAAAAAGAAAAAAAAAAGAAAAGAAAAGAAAGAAAAGACGAACTAGGATGTGAAGGTTGACTTGGGTGCACTTGATCATTCCTGATATACTAATGTGTTCATGTACTAGATTTATGTACATTTGTAGATAGTTTGGGTGGGCGATGCTACTTAGGTTTATCTTTCCTATTATATATAGAGTTTCAATTTCATTATCTTCAATGCACACTCATGCATCTTCTCATTTTTTTGGACAATTTTTAATAGCTACAAAATTCTAATAACCCTCACATCCTCAGGCCTAAGTAGAAAGTGCATCAATTTGACACTTCTTTTTGTGAGAAAAAAAGAACCAATGAAAACAAAACAAACCAAAACAAACACAAAACATAAAGATAACCAAGCGCCATTTTGGAATTTTATGGCATCCACTGTCCATCTAATATGCTTCTTTACGTTCACCTAGTAACCAAAAAAAAAAAAAAAATCATGACCACCCCAAATTCAGGTGGGTCGTCCACAATGGTACCTTTATTCCATCCAATGTATTCATCTGATATGAGAATTTGTTTTGTATCTAAAATTTTGATTTTTTATTCATCTCTACTGATTCTTTTTTTATTGGTGTGATGTAGCTTTTGGAGAGAATAGGTCCTGCAACAGAGCACTAAAAAGTAGGGGCATTGATTTCCTCTAGAGGACTCTGTTTGGCACATTCCATATTTGAATTTGACTTTTTGAACATATTTCGATCTTTTTTTTAGCAGTAACATTAGTTTGAACTAGTTGAGTAAAGCTAATATTGAGATGAGTTCCTAGTTGGATAAGCTAGTTTGGTTTTCATACTCGCAAGCTTGTTTGAAATTGCAATTTGGTATTGTCCTTTTGATTGAGAGAGCATTTAAAGCACATCTGATATATCTCCTTTATTATAGAATAATACCAACATTTTCAAAGTTCAAACACAAACCTAGCTAACAACCTCTAAAAAGAGGTTTAGATTCTGTAGAAAGAGAAAAGTTGCGTTTATAGATCTATTGGCCATCACCTACTACCTCAGGACACTTTTTTTTTCCTATGAAAACACATTCATGGAAAATGTTATTCCACCAAAAAGTGATCTCCAATCAGTAGAAAATGTCATTTTCTTGAAAAGTATTTTCGACCAAAACAAGTAGGCCCACATTCAACATCTTTCTTTCATGGGTGGATAGTTTTCCATGTGTTTTAATCTGGATTATTTTTTTCTCTATTTCATTGTCATGCATTGCCTTCAAACATGCAGGTGCTGAAGATCCTCATTGCCCTCTAGCTGGTTTAAAACTGCCGGTGTCAAGAGCAATGAAGGCTAATAAAGAGGTCAACTGTCTTGAAAGTTTCATGGTATGGACTATACTAGAGATGGTGTTTTCTACCTGTCCTCTCTTTGGGTTATAGTTATACTTGAGCCCCTTAGTTTTACATGCCACAACCATGATCCGAATTCAGAGTTTTCAATATCAAATGGACTTGAGCCCTCTCTTTTGGCTTTTCTTGGGTAAGATTACTTATCATTTGAGGCCAGACTGAAATGTCTACAACAAATGGACTTGAGACCATGACTTGTGCTCGAATACGGGTGTCTTAACCAGCTTGGCTACCGAGCATGAAGCAGAATTTTTGTTCATATTGCTGCCCATTTATCTCTTTAAATGTTCCTATGGATATCATGTAGCCAACTTAAATGTTTGTTGAAGATCCACATTTACCTTTGATACCATAAAAATTTGGATGAGAAAACCATGATTTAACCTTATGCTTGTTCTTGGCAGCTTGGGCTGCTGCTCAAATATGGCAATGATGAGTTCAATCAAACTTCTGCTTTTATGAGAACCATCATGCTTCATGGGTGAAAACCATTTACATATATTGAAAGTAATTACTTTGATCATTTATTCTCATCCCATGCTTCCCAAGTCCCATGCCAGTATCTATGTTACAATATTTTATCTAGGTTCTTAGAGTTCTCTGTATTTGTCACAATATCCTACAAATAGGAAAACAAGGAATCATTCAAGGGCACTATATTATTTCATATTAACCATTTCTCTTGTTTTTACCTATAATGTTCCAAGTTCTTGTTTATCAGATTTCAGAAGCAATTTCGCCATTCCACTCTATCAACTAGTGACACCTACCACCAAATTTCAAAAATAAGAAAAAAGTGTTGCACATCTTACCGAATTGACATGTCAGTCCAGTTTATTTCTAAAGCAATTGATCATGCGTTTAGGATTGCTCGACCAATGTGATGCTTTAGCCATGGCATTCTTAGGTGAGTTGATTGGATGGATCACCTAGATTGATGATTAATTAAGAACTTGATTATTTCTATTGAAGATTTTGATGCTTCATAGGTTGTTGTACATTTTTTATCTTGTTGGCTCATCTTGATTGCCCATGCATAACCTAGCATAGACAATTGGTAATTGTCATTTAATACAATGATGGTTCAATAATCTGTTTGGATTATCCATCAATTGCAACTCATCTTGAATTGTCTTTGAAATTAATATGTGACTCTAATAAGACCATTCCTCATCTTCATATCGAGGGAATTTTGTCCATTGAACATGGACTATTCCTTGCAGCAGACAATCCAAATATTTTCTATAGCGGACAAGGTCAGTAGCCGCTAAATCTGCTAGGTTCATTCTAGACTTGCTTAAGAATGCAAAGAGCATTGCCGATATATGTTTGTTTTACTATGGATGTGTTGCTTGTGTACCATCTGCCACCTCATTTCTCTAACTACATGCATAATGTTGTCATCTCAAGTGAAAGGTTTGGATGTAGACACTGTTTGTATCTCATATCTAGGAAACCAAGCCCAGAAGTAGAGGCGCCATGCATATTGTGCCCATGGAAGAATCAACTGTAAGTTTTCTCTGCTGTATCCCCATATTAGTTCTATCGCCATCTAGTAAGCATGGTTCAAATATTGGCCGATATTTATTAGTTTTTAAAAACTGATTGTCAATATGTATTTGGTTTTCTTTGATCTGGTACCCTTAGCTATACCAATGTTTTTTTCTTGTAAACACTCTCTTACCAATGAACTAGCTTAAAAGTGATTGCAAAGGCCTTCTTATTTATATTCAGGCACCTACTTGTGTACACATGCAAGTTTTTTAGTAGATTATTTGGAATTTTTCATGGTCTTGGGATTTTGACTTGGTGTTTCCATTTCCATGCTTGCCGGGAAACAAGATAGTGATGCAATCAGAGTTGACCATGTCAGACCGGAGAGGACTAGCCAATCAGAGTTGACTGTATCAGCTGTTGCAAGCCCTATGAACATTTTTCTTTTTGTTTTTCAAGTGTTTCCTTGTAGTACAAGTGTACAAGAAGCTAATTTTTTTTGTAATTAGTTTTTGTGAACTTTAAATAGGCATCTTTGTTGTTGGTATTATGCCTTGGTGAATGAATGAATGATGATACAGGTAAAATGGGTGAAACATGCACAGGTTTATGTCAACAAAGCTTAAAAAAAATTAGTTCTGGTTGTTTTAAATTAGAAACGCCGACGGCTTTTAACCGTCGGCGTTGTTCAGATGGACTGTCGCTAGAGAAGTAAACTGGTGAAACTCTCCGACGGTTTAAAGCCGTCGGAATTACCGACGGCTAATCTGACGGCCATAACCGTAGCAATTTCCGACGGCCGGAAACCGTCGGCGAGCAACACTGACGCCCCCTTACCAACGGCCCGTCCAACGACTAAAAGCCGTCAGGCAAAGGCCTTTGCCTACGATTTTTGGCCGTCAGGGAAAGTCATTTTTCTGGTAGTGATCCGTACCTTAGATAAGGGATATGACAACGACAAACATAGCAACCACATCCAACTCAACATTGGGCTAGCACATTTGATAAGGGGAGATCGACCTTGGGCACATGTAACTCATGCAGTTCTTAAACCATGGTCAGTCACCCGAATTCAGCCCTAAATCAACCAAACTAGCCCTAAGGGTAGACGATCTCAAGTGAACACCCTAGTTCTTGGCCATTGGCCGAGCTGAACCACTCTACAACTCTCACTAATACAAAAATTCGAAATGGAATCATGTAGTTAAGCAAGTAAGCATATTTCAACAATTTGATAAATTCTTAATAATACATTAGTAAGGCAATTCATATTCCATGTGAAGTTCAACAACATACTAAGATCACTATCATTCCATCATAGCAAATATTGTCAGCATGTTATTAAACCAATCCAACAACACTATTTCACATCATGATCACACAATTACTAACATACAGGTCAAGATAAAGGGTTTCAACAACATCAAGAGGCATAACAAGCAATCACAACAATTATTCATAAAGGCAAGTAAGTTTAAAAACCTAACAATGAATCTAAACATTCCTATCTACACAATCAATGCATTAACTACATCCAATCATGTTTAATCCTAGGCAACCTAGGGTTAATGGTTCCGCACCTTGGATTTCCTGGATTTGAAGTCTTATGGCCGAGATTTGGAGAGATTTGTGGATCCTTCAACAAATTGGAGGTTCCATGTTAGAGATTTGGGAATTTTTAGTAAGAAAAAGCTGAAATTAGAGGAGGTGGGCCATCTATCTTACATTCAACACTGAATGGGGATGATTTAAAGGAGAAGACCGACGACTAAGCTGTAGCAGCACGCACTTGGGAGGTAATGAACCTACATGCACACACTTCCTCTCACCAAGCCCCTCTCTTTCACCTTCTCTCTCACTCTCCTTCTCTTCTCTTCCTTTGTTTCTCTCTGAGAAATTTCAGAAATGGGAGATGAAATTCCCAAATTTGAGTGTTTTTATAGGGCATGATTGATCAGAATGGCCCTAACAACGAAATCTTCACATCAATGGCCCTGAGGTGCACTATTTAAATTAGTTGAGGCCCATCTAGCCCATTTGAGTCAATACAACCTATGGGGCAACTTCCTCAAAGGGAGGTCTACCTACAATTATGATCTTATGTGTTTTGGATGCAGTAATTGCCGGATAAGAGCGTAAGTATATTCAACGGTCACTGACCATCGATCGGGGCCATGGATTTAGGGATATATGTGGAAAAATAATCAAGAAAAGGATCCTAAGTTTCATAAAAATTTAATGGCCCGAAAGCCACAACTTCGCGTTAGTTCATATGGCAAAATTCACTTAAGTTGTTATGTAGTATCCGGACAGATTCACACATCACATTGTCACTCTCTCGGCTCCAAGTTGAGCGATTTGGCGTGTAGTCCCAGCTTAACATTCTACAAGTGATGTTAAGCCCGCCAAGATGGACAACTTTCCTTAGTTTTGGGTTTAGTGGTCTGCTAATAAGCAGTGCAAAGCTTGTTTGGCGATTTCAACTATTTTTGGAATAAAGTTAAATGTGAGATTTCTTGGATACAATATGTGGGGTCCGATCTACCTATGTTTGAAGTTTAGTTGCTATAAAGTTAGCAGAAATGGTGTTTTAACCAAATCCATTCTCACCCCTTAATTCCTAAGTCATACGAGACATTGGTCTAATTCGGGTTATGAATATGATCTAAACCGTTAGTTGTGCGATTCTTAGCTAGATGTTCATTATGTTATGGTTAGATAGATTTATTGACGGCGGGGTTCGCTAGATCTTAACCTTAGATTCGTAGACCATATGATTAAGCCCAAGGTTTAGATGATCAAGCATACTCATTAGCCTCCTAAATGCATCTAATCAAGTTTGTACGATTCTTTAGTCTTTTTGATTAATTAATAGTTGGTTTCTTAGATCTCAGCCCTTGATTCCTAGATCTTGAGGTTATGACCACGATTAAGTGATCAGGTGATGTCAGTGGCTCTCTAAGGCTGTACGAACTTGTACGGTTAGATTTGTGTATCAGAGTAATTCACATATTTCTAGTGAGTTTGGATTTCTAGAAACGAGGTTCCTTAGGCACTTTCTATGTATTTCGAGTCTGAAGACGTGTACGTGTACCTATGCTTTCCTAACAAATCAGAAAAATTTCTAGTGATGTTCGAATACATACAATACCCAAGTTGGTGAAAATCTGAGGTGTTACACTTTATGTCCAAACTGCAGGCCTCAGTTGGGCTTGGGCTTGGACTTATCTTTGGGTTCTGTCTTGGTGAGCTGACTGGGTTGATTGGCTGGGCTGACCTAGTGAGTTGACTTAGCGAGTTGACTCGTCGAGTTGGCTCACTAGGTTGACCAGTTGGGATTTTAACTTTGGTTTTTTCTAAAGGTGTCTCTTAGTTTTTGAGTTTAAGGTTTTGGATATGGATTAGGGTATGGGGTCTAGATTAGGGTTTAATGTTTGAATTAGGGTTTGGATCAAGGTTTGGGGTTTAGATGGAAATTGCGTGGGTAGTTTGATACGACACCGACACGCTACGTTCGGAAGCTTAGCGGAGCTATTAGAACTGTGGCTAAGTCCTGGAGGGGGGTGATTAGGACCTTTTAAAAAATCTTGCCTAATTAATCCTAATTAGCAATTAAATTGAATTAAGCAAGTAATACTTACTTTCCAAGCTTAAGTGGGTCCAATCACACAGACTACAAAAGACATAACTATTTAAGCAACTAGTCTATATAGTGAAAATACTTCTTATGTGTAAATCTACATATCATGTGTGTAGCATATATTTCATTCAAGCATTCATATAATTTACAATTAAACTAATAATGGTATAATAACAATGTGCTCAAATGAATCACAAACACAAGCATGTATAATGATTCGGTTTCGTACTCCACTCCCGGTTGTCGTACTCATCCCTTGAGTACACCAGATTTCACTAAACGGAGGTTCTAAATCAGGTTCACCTCTTAACCTTTATCGGAGGTTTTTAAAACAGGTTCACCTCTCAACTTGAACAGAGGTTTTTCAAGTTCACCTCTCAACTTAGGTGTTTGACAAGTTCCACCCAACCTAGGAGTTTACAGGTTCCTCCCAACCCTTTAGTTCTAGCCTAGAAACCTACAATGATTTCTTAGGCTAACCAATAACCTACACATATGCACCTGTGTCGGTGGACCATGTACACACCCGTATCGGTGGCTCCCTTTGGAGACTTGGTCGAGTTTGGTTCACAAACTCTCACACTTAATACCCCACGAGGAAGGAGTGTAATTTGACTCTTACAATTGACAACTTGTTGGATTAAGCCCTTTTATAGCGACGTTTTGAGTCGCTTCTTCTCACTCTCCCGTGCTCGAATCAGCTCCCCATGCTCCCCCAATCTTGTTGCCGATGCTTTGCCAAGGCTTCAGCTCCAACGATCAATCACCTTGCATTTGGTGCTCTTTGATATGCCCAAGGTGATAAGAGATAGGTTGAATTCTCTATAACTAATAGGATTTGGTTGTCTAGAGGAATTCACTTAGAAAGATTTCATAGAGAGGTTTAGACTAAGGTTTTACCTCTAGTTGAGGTGCCTAAACTTCTAGAGATCAAGAGGGAATAAGTTCATCTTCATTTGAGCTTTGAAAGCTCCAACATATGATTAATCATAAGGAAGATGACTTGATTGGTTTAGGATTAGAGCTTAATGGTATTTGCAATATGGTGACTTTTAATGCACTAAAATTCCTCTCAGAAGCAAAAAATTCGAGCCCCGTTCTCATATAGATAAAGCTCTAATTTTTAAAAAATAGTAGGTGACAGCTAACTGTTGATTGGTCGACTTGGACTATTGACCTGTCGAAATGGGCCATTGGTCAGTAGAAGTTGGGTGTCGAACGGTCATATTATCCTGTGACCTTGTAGTCTCATTTTTTTGTCACTAGCGACCTGTTGACTAGATCTGTTGATTGGTCGACAATGCTTATCAATCGATCGAATTATCCCATTGACCAATCGACTTTTCGTGGACATATGTGATCTTTGTTGTCCATTTTTTCCCATATCGACTTGTTAACTGCTTCTGTTGACGGGTTGACCATGCTGTTAATCAGTCGATTGATCAGATGACACCATCATGAGTTCTGCTATTTGAGCTGATTGTTTTACAACAGCTCATGAACCTCTAAAGCCTTCTAATGGTTGGTCTTTTGGGACTCCTAAGGTCATTTTATGATGACTAATAGTTTACCTAATTTGGTCCAAGTCATTAAGAGGTTAAGGTTGTTTTAGTTCTAAGGTTTAGGGGCACCAAGGCATCTCATTTACTTGTTTCTTATTCCTTGATACTTCTTGTCCACTTGAATCTTTGGTCTTCAGCTTGCCAAGGCTCAACCGATATTACAACACATGGGTGCACATGATTAATAAATAAGCTGCACTAGTATGTCACAGAAAAGTGCAATAACACGGATATGGATTAGGGATTTGGGTTAGGGTTTGGGGTTTGGATTAGGGTTTGGGTCACCATCCATCCTAACCGTCTAATCTTAATCGGCTTATCGGCCTAGGGTGGGGTGTCTATAATATGTACTTGATATAGTTTGTTTTGCTAGCACATGCATATGAACCTTGATATTTCTAATCTCTATTAATGCTTTTATAGTAAACACTATGGATAATAAGAAAGTTAAGATATTTTGCCTGATACACCATGTTTGTAATCAAACAATGTGGGGTATTAACGTTCAAAACCTCTGCCAATTCAGTGCGAAAGTTTTACAAATGTCCTGTATAGGTAAGATTGTTGGAGTCTTTCAAAATTATATTAAGTATAGGATATTTTTTTATGTTTAACGATGGAAGTTGTATATTAAATGAATACGGGATTTGTAATTTTGTTAATTGAAGACAACTGTGTCAACTTAAAAAATGGGTAACAGATGTTGATTAGGGACCAACTTCGAATCTTCGTCGTCAAATCTGTGATTAAGGACGAATGGACTAGATCGAAGGACTTGCAATCTCCACAAAAGGTTATGACGGCTGCCGGCGGTGTCGGCTGATGGCCCTCCGATGCTTAAGTTAGTACATATATAGAAAGGAAGATTTGTGTGATGGGTGTTGTATATGATATTGCATACCTTAGACTGTAGAGAATACCTCTATTTATAGGCTTCTTGGAAGGTCGTTGATAGATATTTAGAGAGCCACGTTATAAACATTGAGAGGGCCACGATTTGTGGCGGTTACATAATTTGTGGCAGAAAATCTGGGTTTTGCCCGTTATGGATTATGATGAGGCTGGATAATCCTTATCTCTTGGATTTTCTCCTTGATTCCCGAGCGCATTATGGCAGTTCGAGCGTTAGAGAGTGGCCGAGTAAACCTAGGCCGAGTGACCTAGGCCGAGTATACCGAGGCTGAGTAAACCGAGGCCGAGTGACCCAAGCCGAGTAACCAAGGCCGAGTATGCCGAGGCCGAGTAACTACAAGAAATAAGACTTTTAACCGCCACAATTTTCGCAGCTAAAAGTCTTAAGATCGCCACTAAAAGTTTTAATGGAGACTTTTTCGTCGCCGCTGAGCCGCCACAATATATGCTATGGCTAAAAGTTTTGGCTGCAACTTCAAAAAAAGTCGCCATTAAAAGTCAGACAATTAGCCACAACAAGAATAACGCCACTAAAATTTCACTTTTAGCCGCGACGTTTTCTACAGCTAATTGAAACCAGTCTTGTCATTGAAAGTATAAAGGCGCCACTAAAAGTTGTATTTTAGTGGCGGAAAACGTCGCAACTAATAGTTCACTTTCTATGGCGACTTTTAGTCGTAGTTAATTGTTTACTTTTAATGACGACTTTTAAAAGTCGCGAGTAAACAATAGACTTTTAGCCGTAAAAATTTTCACTGCTAAACGTCTTAAAAACGTCACTAAAAGTTTTAGTGACAACTTTTCTATCGCCGCTGAACCACTGCAATATGTGTTATCGCTAAATGTTTTAGCCGCGACTACAGAAAAAGTAACCACTAAAAGTTCACTTTTAACCGCGACATTTCCTATCGCTAATTGAAACAATGCTTGTCACTGAAAGTTTAAAGTCATAACTAAAAGAGATCTTTTCGTGGTGGAAAAAGTCGTGGCTAAAATTTTAATTTTAGGGGCAGCTTCTAGTCGCAGCTAAATATTTACTTTTAGTAACGACGTTCAAAAGACGTGGCTAAAATATAGTTGTGGCTAAAAATTCACATTCGGTGGCAACTTCTATTCATAGATACAAGTTTACATTTAGTGACGACTTTTAAATGTCGCAGTAAAAACGAACTTTAAGTGGCAAATTTTAGTCGCAGCTTTATGTTGTTGGTCAGACTTTTAGTGGCCACTTTTTATAGTTATGACTCTATGTTTTTCTCTTTAATGCACCTATTTTCATAAACCAACTTATAAATGAAATGATATACCTACTTATATAAAAATGATAATTTACAATTTTAATCACTACCAACCAAGTAAACATAACTTCAAATTTAATTAATATAACTGCAAAATTCTTATATAAACCTAATTGAATTGTATGTCTGCAACACATCATCATCATAAAAAATACAAATACAAATAAAATAAAAAAGAGTCATGACCATCGAGCTTCTCAGCAGCTATGCATCACATGTCTCTGGCCTGCAAGTAAAAAAAATAATTAGAGAGATAATAATTTTTTAATTTCACAATTAAATTTATAATGAACTTATGAATAAAGATATCTTACCTTGTTAGAATGAGAAGGGGTAGGCATTTGCATTGACTCATTGTACTGCTGGATGAAGGGTAAGATCTGTAATTCTATAAATTGTAAGCGACTCCTATTTGCCTCAGCTTGCCTCATATTCTCCATCAACAATGACTCCAAGTGACTCTTATCTATCTCAGCCTGCCTCCTATCCGCCTCATCTTACCTCTTAAGCTCCTCATTTTTCCTCTATAGCTGCGCATGAATTTTCTGCCCAGATGTAGATGTCTTAGGCTTTGGACCGGCCCCACCACCATGTATATATCCAAACTGCTCTGGTCCGAGCACTACCTCGAACCTCTCATCCTCAGTCAAGGGATTAGCGCCTTCATCTACTGGCTGAGATTGTAGTCTTTGAAGTTCCTCCTACATTTTAAAACAAATTATAAAATGATTATTATCTATCAATTTAGTAATATATAAGAAATTAACAAGAAAATATAGAAAGGCATGATCACATACGTATACTTTACGAGATCTCAAATTAACCCAACTGTTCTTCTTATTGCTAAACCGGGTAGCGAACCGCATATTAATCCGGGGGGGGCTCATCTCCCGTCTCAGGATTATACTGTCATTAGCAAAGTTAATACATATATATATATATATATATTAACATAAGTGCTATAAACATTTTAAATGAATCTTACGTTCTCATAGCTAAGCTGAGCAAAAGCCTTCGTCCCAGTAACATGGACGATACTTTGCTTCCCCTGATTTTCTTTATTTCTCTTGCTCATTCTCTTCATTCAAGAATAAAAATTATAAGCAATATATGTATGAATGATCGATTGAAAGCACAGACAACATAACTTAATTAGCATACATACCTTGAAGTCTTCAGATCCAAAGTACTTAACAAGATCCTCCTAATCTTTCTAGCTCATGTCTTTGGGTTTTTTTACATTCTCACAGCATCAGTGTCATACTTGCAATAATGATCTTTATGCAGCCTAGGCCGATAATCTCTATATTGGTGATTCAACTGCCGATATATAGCTTCCTGGATATAAGGATCCTCCTTAAGAATAAACTTTTGCTGCAAAATATAGTATAAGCAATTAAATGCAATTATTAATGTAGCATTTACTGCATGTGCCAGTCCATGCACATGTTTTTTTCACACGTTTTGTAGGGGACTACACGTGCCAGTTCATCCACACATTTCTTCAAACATTTTGTAGGTGGCCCCTACCTATCATGCATACACCTTGCCACGTGTAAGGAAACATTCTCATGTGAGGACGCGGGTTAGGTGGTGTTGCTAGCGCTCTACTGCACATGCCAGTCCATCCACACTTTTCGTATGCGGCCCCTGGATGTGGATTGCCTCGGAAAGCCTTTCGCAAGCATCTCTGTGCTCAGAATCTAGGTAGGGCCCACCGTGATGTTTGTGAGAAATCTACGCTGTTAAATCATTTTGTGAGATCGTTTTAGGCGTTGTGACAAAAAATGAACAAAATCCAAGACTCAAGTGGGCCGCACTAAAGCAAAAGGTGGGTAGGGAAATTCTTACCGTTGAAACCTCTATGGGGTCCACAGTGATGTTTATATGCCATCCATACCGTTCATAATGTCATTCCTACTGAGACGAACTGAAAACATAAATATTATTAACAGGTTGGATTTCAAATAAACATCATGGTGGGCTTTAGGAAGGTTTCAACGGTCATGTCAATGTCCCCGCTGTTTTCTTTGGTGGGGTCCACTTGAGCTTTGCATCTGCCTCAATTTTTGTCTCATGTCCTAAAATGATCTCTCCAAATGGACGGACGGTGTAGATACAGCACATACATTACGGTGGGGCCCACATAAGTTGGTGACGTCACTTCAGTGGCCAGATGGCTACTCAACCTGTTAGTAGCTAATCCGCGTCCCACGTTTACACCTTGCCACGTGTAAGTCGGCATTCTCATGTGAGGACGCGGATTTGGCGGTGTTGCCAACACCACACGCCGCGTTGATGTGTTGGGCGTTGTGGGGTCCAACTTGATGAATATGTTTTATATCCACGCCGTCCATCAGTTTTTCTAGCTCCCTTTCGATTATGAACCTAAAAATGAAGCAGTCAGGTGATCAAGTGGACCACACCATAGGAAACAGTGGGATAATGCCATCCACCGTTGAAACCTTTCTAGGTCCCACGATAATATTTACTTATCAGCCAACCTGTTGATAATATCATTCAGATCTCTATGAAGGGAAAATACAAATATAAGCCTGATCTAAAACTTTCGTGGGCCCCAAAGAGTTTTTAATGGTGAGTGTTCAATAGCCACTGTTTTCTGTAGTGTGATCCCCTTAAGACTAGGATCTGCTTCATTTTTTGGGATCATCCCCTAAGTTTAGGGAAAAAAAATAGATGGATAGTATGGATATAAAAGACGTACATCACACATCGACCCACCACGGCTGGGGTTTTGATCTACAATGCTACTCTCTTGCATTTTACCATGGCCAAAAGAAATTGAATGATGTGACGTGGCCACCGTCTTTCAATGGCATTAAGGGTTTCCAGTTACAAAACGTGGAACCAACGACGGATGATCTAGACCGTTAAAGGGTGTTAATGGGCCCTATGAAGTTTTTTGAATTCATCTGCCAATGTATCAAAATTTTGTATGCTATATGGACACATGGCCAGGATTTTAAAAGAAAGAAAGTAAAAAAAAAAAGGAAAAATAAAAGACTTGTTTCTTCCAGCCGTTTGGCTCCAATTCCTTCACAATGCTCTTAGTCTCCCAATCTTTGATGAAGAGGAAAGGAGTTTGGCGGTGCTTGAAAATTAGGAAGAAGATAATAAGCAAAAAAGGAATAGAATTTCCATATATGTGTGGAGTCGTGGGCACGAAATTAAAACATATTACCGAAAGTTTCTGCGCATGAAATCTAAGTGGGGCCACCATGATGTTTGTGAGAAATCCACCCCGTTCATTCATTTTTCAAGATAATTTTAGCGGTTGAGCCCAAAATTAAAGAATAACCTAAGATCAGGTGGACCAGACCATAGGAAACAGTGGGAACAATGATTTCTAGTGTTAAAATCTTTCTAGGGCCCACAGTGATGTTTGTTTATTATCCAACTTATTCATAAGATCACAAAGACATGGATGAAGGGAAAACAAAAATATCAGCTTAATAAAAATCTTTTATTGCCACTAAGAAATTTTCAACGATAGACATTCAATTCACACTGTTACTACATTCAATCTATTGTTTCCTGTACCGTGATCCATCTAGGATTTGGAGCTACTTCATTTTTTGGATTATGCCCTAAAATGAGCTTTCAATACAGATGAACAGCGTGGATTTAGTTATGTACATCACACTGAGCCCCACAGCCAGGGGTCCACCAACCTCGGTGGATCCGGGGTCTCACCTAATCCGCTCCCCAGCATCACTAGCCAAACGGCGTCCAGTTCGGGCGTGACTGCACACAATCCGCTCCTCTTCGGACGGGGATGCGGGCATCTTGCGCTCGGGATCTAGGTGGGGCCCACCATGATGTTTGTGAGAAATCTACGCCGTCCAAACGTTTTGTGAGCTCACTTTAGGCGTTGCAACAAAAAAATGAATGGGATCCAAGATTCAAGTGGGCCAAAAACTGAAATTGCAGTATAAGTTTGATTACCGCACTTGTGGAAGCAAGAAACTAGTTTCTTTGTCCTAGAGGGGGGTGAATAGGACACTTTTTAAATTATACAGTTTAAACACTCATAAACATGTAAATGTTACTTGAAGACATATATGAGAATATACATTGCATTTCAGAAACATTTCCACAAACACTTGATATGCAAAATACTATCTTAGCAATAACAGAACATGTTATAATTAGTTTATCTCAATCATGAAAGAAGTAAAACAGTTGCAAACATGTAGATAGAATTCATTCATCACATAACAAGAGATTCTATAGTGGTTCGATTATGTACCTACTCCACTCCCGACTGATCCACTCACTCCTTGAGTGGCTGGATTTCACTATCACAATGGTTTTAAATGAGGTTAACCTATAAACCTTAACAACCTACAAAAGGACTTAGACTTCAACACATGGAATCATCCTTCCTTAGGACTAATCCATCAAGCACTTTGTCCTACATAAGAGCTTGTCCTACGTAAGTACTCAATTGAGTTTGGTTCTTCAAACTCTAAAATCCAAATCTCAATTTTTGAGAAGGTTTCTTAGACTCGAGAAATTAAAGTATACTTAGCTGATTGAGCCCCTTGATAATGCCTTTGGTTGAAGAAGCTTTGGCTTGCACGAACAGTACCTCCCTCGATCAGCAACCTTGCAATGAATGCCTTCTTGTGGGTTCCAAGGTGAGGGATTAGGGTTTGGTAGAAACTTTCCTAAGGGTTACAACTTAAATGATGGAGAAGGGTTTCACCAAGATCTTCATTAATGGCAATAATGACAAGAGAATATAGCAACTAGAGATTACGTCAAGGGCCATTAATGAGGGCTTAAGTTCATGTTTCAATCAGAGCTTTGAATGCTCATTAATGGTTTGTAACAATAAGGATTGAACAATGAACTTAAGGACTCGAATTTTGAGAAAGGAGGTTTTTGGCTATGGAAACTCACACACTCAAAGGAGGACTCTCTTTTCCATAGCTAGGTTATTGCCCAAGTAAATGCTTAAATAGATGTGAAAAAAGGGGCAAAAAGTGGCTAGTTCGGGTGCCTGGACACTAGCTTCAGGCGCCCGGACATAAGGTAGAAAATCAAATCCAGCGGAGGTTGGGCTCCCGGTGAGCACTGGGTCGGGTGCCCGAATATCAGTCTAGAAATTTAGTTGAGTTCATTGGACCAGTTTTGTCCTAATTGGGTGCTCGGTGGAGTTGTGGTTGGGCGCCCGGAATCCATCTAGAATTTCCAATAAGGCTCACTGGACACATTTTGTCCTGGTCGGGCGCCCGAACATTGTTGTAATCGGGCGCCCGATATTCATGATGTATTACATGAAACATGTTAGACTGATTTTTCATTGGTCGGGTGCCTAGACATAGTTGCAGTTGGACGCCCGATATTCACTTTGCATTTCTGGTTTATCTTGCTGGACAACATATCATGTGATTGGGTGCCCGGTTACATAGTGGTCGGGCGCCCGGTGCTCATTTTACAAGTTTTAAAATAAGAATGATTTTTTAGTTTCTTTCCTGCAGAAGGACTGTGGGCCAACACAGACAAAGTCCAAGCTGATCTTTTGGACTATCCTCTATAACATGGGGCTAAGGGAAATGTCTTTTAAGTGACGGGCCATCTAGAGGACAAGGGTTTTGAGAAATACGCGAGTATAGGGTTTAAGGAAGTTGGTTTTAAACAAGGTATCTTTGTAGATCTTCTGAGTCGAACAGTCGGAGATCTTCAAGGCTTCATTCTTCAGTATCTTCTAGGCTTATCAGACATGACGACTCAACCAGCAAGCTAATTGACAAATATGTGTACTTACAATCTCCCCCTTTGTCAATTCCTCCACACAACCAACCTAAGTGTCATGGGCCTTTCCAATGACATTCCTAGACTACAAAACCCAAAATATATCCTTACATGTCATAAAAAGATTTACATTCATTCATTTAAAAAAAAAAAAGACATGTACAGACCCTTGGCTTCAATCTCTCTCCCCTGAGATCATGCACACCAAAGACCACAAAAAAGATAATATAGTCGACTGGTGGGACTCTTCTCCCCCTCTTTGTTAGTCATTGACAAAGGGTTAGCGCAAGATAATTATAAGTGGAAGCACCAAAAAAATGTCAAGACATAGAGGATTCTGCATTTACGTATAAGAAGGAAGAAGCCAAAACAAACTTGATGGTCACAACGAGATATACATGTATAAGATTTTTAAAATAGAGGGCTTACAGCCTAAGCAACCAACCACCCCATGTGATGTATATCATGACCAAATGGACCTTGTACATATCAAAAGAGGGCAAGCAACCTTAAGGAGAATAGACCAATATGCACAGGTATTAAGAGACTTATAAGAGAGTATGAGCAGTAGAAGCAAGCCAAAAACATGGGCAAGGGGCCCTCAACCATCCAACCAACCACAAAAAAATGAAGCGATAATACAGAAAGAAAGTGGATAGATATAAAATATAAAACAATGAGAGCCAAATATCCAAAGGGGCATCCACCCAGCCCAATATACCAACCAATAAACAACAGTTAACACAAAATATAAAGTTAGAAATCCAAAATTGGGGCAACCAGTTCCCCATCTGAGTAATGAAAAGTAATGCAGTTAGGCGACTAGCTGTAAACTCTCAATCAACAAAAAGGTTGGAATGACTGAGATGATTAGCAGATTTTGTGGCGGGCGCCTACAGTGACCGTGTGGACCGGGCTCCCTTGCGCGGAGTAGGAGGCGGGGCGTCATTGTTGCGGCAGGTTAGCATGGCAAGAATCAGGTTCATGGTGTCTTGAAGGGATTTTAGCATCTTTTCGACATGATTAAACCGCGCATTAGTCTCCTGACGCTCGTCTTTGGAAGCTTTGAAGCGCCGAGTGGAGCCATGTTGAGATGGACCACCCTGTTCAGTCCCACCTTGAGTAGTAGTATGTGTGGAATGAGCTGCGATTTCCTCTACTATGGGAGTTTCCAAGTATACACCAAGCTAGCCAACATCTTCTTTAGGAGTGTTCAGTCGCATGTATGTGATGGTCTTGCTATTGACCATGGCAACGGTGACAGGATTCTCTACAGTAGGGGGAAAACCACAGTCTCTATATAGGAGAGAAAGAAGACGCCCAAAAGGGATAACGACGCCTTTCCCACCAACTGTGAAGATGCACACCATATGATTCATAATCTGAGAAGGTAGGCACATCTGATGACCTTGACCGACCCGATAAATGAGCTCAGCCATATTGGACGTAAGGTCGATCCGATTTTCTCCTGGGATAGACGTTATAGGAGAAAATGAGGTGTAGAAGATGGAAATCGTCGGTCATGTTTCGGGCAACGAGAACATTGCAGCCTTTGCCCCCCCCCCCCCCCCCCCCCCCCCCCCCCCAACAACAACAACAACAACAACATAACATTTTTTCCATCACATAAGGCCTTGGTCCATGTTACTTTGTTGACGATTTCAACGGGGCTAGAGGGGGAATCCTTTCGTATGATAAAAGAATGTTCAAAACCCTTGCAATGGTGCCGATGTTGATAACTAGTAGCCGTCCATCCTGATCCATTGTGAGAGAGGGTGGATCATCCGTGACTTTGACCACTCTAGATAGAAGATGATAGACAACAGTTGGGTATACCGGTCCACCAAAATCTAGCAACAGGTGCCACTTAATGGTGGTCAGGCGCTCATAGACCAGGTACCTAACAATGCAATCATGGTCAACTTGTCGTTCACCTACAATCGGACAACGTGACAGATAGGACATAGATCTGAGAGGGGCTAGGGGACCCTCATCCCAAGAAGGAGTCCCATGCTCAGAGGAACTGGAGGAGGAGGGCTCACAAACGCGGGTTGATGCGCAGTGAGTTTTGGAGGCCCTTTTGGGAGCAAATTGCTTGCTTCAAGTACCCCAGGATGAACCCTCATCGGCGGGACACTTCATTTTCTTCTCACCAGCCATGAGCAAGAAGGATTTACTAGCTAAATGATGAGAATGAAGAAGAAGGACTTACCTAGAACCCAAATTTGGAAGTAAAGCAAGAAGGAGGATGTGAAAAAACTCTCCTTTTGCTGAAATATGGGGATCCTTGGAAGAAATTTCTCCTTGGAAGGCTTGAAGATGACCTAGGGCACAAGGGGAGAAAACTGAATAGCCCTTTGCTGGAATGGAGTGAAAAACGGAATGCCCTTTGCTGTTTAAATAAGACTTTAAATACAGTGGACCGCGCATGGGCGGGAGCCCGGATAGTTTCGAGCCGGGCGCCTGATGGACCTTGGTTAACAGCATTTTTCAGGATGTTTTGCTGTGAGGTTTTGGGTTTAAAGATGATCCCAATGGGTGATGTTTTCCTTCCGATCCCTTCTAAAATGCCTCGGATAGTTATGAGCAAACCCGACCCTTTTTAACCTACCAAACCTAGATGCTATGGACCTAGGTGATCCAAGTGGACAACAACCAATAGGATGCACAGACCCTTTGAACATACTTGTTGGAGTGGCACAATCTTCCATTGAATTTTCTAAAGAGCACTATGATATGAGGCTACATCCTCTGATTTTTCTATAAGCACATACTCTTCTAACTAACTAGGTTGAGTATACACCGATAGATTTCCTGAGGTGTTCAAACCTATTGGAATCTAACGATTTTGTAAGAATGTCGGCCAATTGTTTCTCAGTTTGTATGTATTTAAGTATGACTACCTTTTCTTCAACAAGTTCTCTTATGAAATGGTGCCGAATGCCGATATGCTTAGTTCGAGAATGCTGAACATGATTTTTTGAGATATTTATGGCACCGGTGTTGTCACAAAAAAGTGTCATTTCTTCTTGACTGATTCCATAATCCTTCAGCATTTGTTTCATCCAAAGTAACTGAGCGCAACAACTACCGGCTGCAATATATTTTGCTTCAACGGTGGATAATGAGATGGAATTTTGCTTTTTGCTATGCCAAGCGACTAAGCAGTTCCCTGTGTAAAAGCAATCACCACTAGTGGATTTTCTACCATCCATATTGCCAACCTAATTGGCATCAGAGCACCCCGCAATGATGGATGATGTGTCAAAAGGGTACCATAAGCCAAACTCAGTTGTATAAGCCACATATCTTATAACTCTTTTTACAGCAGTGAGATGAGATTCTTTAGGATCAGCTTGAAATCTAGCACATGCACCTACACTAAATGCAATGTCAGGTCTACTGGCTTTAAGATAGAGGAGACTCTCAATCATACTTCTATACAGATGTTGATTGACACTTTTACTTGACACATCTTTAGAAAGTTTAATGGTTGTGGCCATGGGTGTAGTGTGTGATCGACGCTGAGTCTAAGCCAAACCGTTTAACTAGATCTTTTGCATATTTAGTTTGGTTGATGAAAATTCCATTTTTCAATTGTTTAACTTGCAATCCTAGGAAAAAGTTCAATTCGCCTACCAAACTCATTTCAAATTCAGATTTCATTAACTCGGTAAATAGACCAAAAAATTCTTCACATGTGGAACCAAATACAATGTCATCAATATAAATCTGAGCAATGAGAATCAAATCATTTGTCCTTTTAACAAACAAGGTTTTATCAACACTCCCCCTAACAAATTCGTGATCAATTAGGAATTGAGCTAGGCGTTCATACCATGCTCGGGGGGCTTATTTCAACCCATAGAAAGCCTTTTTCAATCGATAGACTCTATGAGGATATGTTGGGTCCACAAACTCTTTAGGTTATTCAACATAAACTTCCTTATCGAGTATAACATTCAGAAAGGCACTTTTCACATTCATTTGAAATAACTTAAATTTGAGTGCACATGCTATAGACATGAGAATTCAAATGGATTCTAGTCTAGCAACTGGGGCAAAGGTTTCATCAAAATCAATTCCATCAATTTGAGAGTATCCCTGCGCAACTAGACGGGCTTTGTTTCGAATGACATTGCCAGATTTATCTATTTTCTTTTTAAAAATCCATTTAGTCCCAATAACATTTTTCTCAAAAGCTCTTTCTACCATAAACCAAACATCATTTCTAGTAAACTGTTGAAGTTCTTCTTGCATAGCAAGTATCCAAAATTCATCATTAAGGGCTTCCTCTATATTTTTTGGTTCGATTTTCGAAGTGAAGCACACATGACTATTGATAGCCTCAAGTTGTCTCCTAGTCTTGACCCTAGTATTAGGATCTCCAATGATTTGATTGAAGGGATAATCCTTGACAAATGGCACATTTTCAAGAGTTGTTGAGGCATTAGGAGAGGGAGATTTTTCAACAGGTTTACCTATTTGGCGTGGTTCTCCCTCTTCCTCATCATTAAGTCTCATGACTTCTTTAGATTGATCATCAATGATAACATTTATGGATTCTTGAGTTGTATTAGTCCTTGTATTATAAACTCTATAAGCACGACTATTTGAAGCATATCCTAGGAATATTCCCTCATCGCTTTTTTAATCAAATTTTCCTAAATTTTTTCTATCTCGAAGGATATGGCATTTACTACCAAAGACTCTAAAATACTTGACATTTGGGGCTTTTCCATTCCATAGTTCATATGGTGTTTTATCTAGGCCATCTCTCAAATATACTCAATTTATTATGTGACAAGTTGTATTTACAGCTTCGGCCCATAAATATTTTGCAAGATTTTTGCTATTCATCATGACTGTGGCCATATCGAGTAGGACTCTATTTTTTCTCTCATCTACTCCATTCTGTTGAGTAGTCTTTGGGGTTGAGAACTCATGCTTGATGCTTAAATTTTCGCAAAATTTTTCAAATCGGCCATCCTCAAATTCTCCATCATGATCACTCCTAATTCTTTTCACGGTACATTCTTTTTCATCGTGAAGTCGTTTCATGAGTTTTTCAAATTCATCAAAGTGTCAGATTTTTCTCTAAAAAGTTCGACCCAAGTGTAGCGGGAGTAATCATCAACAATAACAAAGAAATATCTTTTACCACCTTGACTTAAGACTCTAGTGGGACCTACAAGATCCATGTGAAGTAGGTCAAGGGGTTTTGATGTGGCAATGGTGGATGTCTTCTTATGTGTAACTTTAATTTGTTTACCTTTCAGGCACTCTACACATACTTTTTTTTATTTCTTTCCTATTTTAGGCAACCCTCTAACTAATTTCTTCTTACTTTGCTTAGATGGGTTCCTATAGTGGACATGGCCAAGCCGTTGATGCCATAACTCAGTTTCATCATTAATTGCCATGTGGCATACGACAGATGATCCATCAGCACCTTTGTTTTCAATAACATAACAGTGTCTCCTATGTGGAGTCCTTTTAGGATTAGTTTTTCAGTTGGGTCTAGAATTTCGCACAAATCTTTGGAGAATTTTATAGAATGTTGTTCATCACATATTTGGGAAATGCTAAATAAATTATGTTTCAAACCATTAACACATAGCACATCTTCAATTTTGGACAATCCTAGCCCGATGATGGTTCATTTTCCAACAATTTTGGCCATGCTCTCATCTCCAAATGTAACAGACCCACCATCGAAATCAGCATAATCACAAAACTGGGTTTTGTCACCTGTCACGTGTCTAGAGCATCCACTATTTAGATACCACCTAGTGTTTCTTTTGGCTCTAAGGGTTGTATGGATGACTAAGCATTTGTTTTTTACTACCCATTTAGATACTACCCTTTTTGGAGTAACATGCTTTTGAGGTGATTCTCTAGGTGTCCTTATTTCAGCACGAGGTGTTAATTTTTCTCTACTGTTTGGTTGCTCTTGCACTAGCTCCATGGTTCTTTTGTTTAACTATTTTACCATTTCAAGGAGCTCTTCCATTCTTTTGTCTTTCTTAGGTGGAGTAGGATGATTTCTCCTCATGTTCCAATTTCTCCATGGTGCTTGTTTTGGAGGACTCCACATGTGATTTACCATCTTTCCGGTAGGTATAAATTTTCCTTTCAAGTTCCGAACCGAATTTTTAAAGGCCAAGCATTCAAATTTCAAATATCCAACATCTCCACATGCATGGCATATTGGTGAATTCTTCTTATTGCTTCCTGATGTATTCATATTCTTTTCAGGTTCTGGGTTACTAACCTTAGTTTGCTCACCATAGCCTAGCCCTCTTGTGTTCCTACAAGTCTTACCCAATTTTAGGATATCATCTAGTTTTTCTCTACTATGGGAAAATCTCTCATTAAGTTGAAGTTGTTGATTAAGCTGCATGGTTAGACATTGATTTGTAGATTTTTCCTTCTTAAGCCCATTTTCTGAAGTATTGATTTTATCTTGAGCTTCTTTGTTTTTCCTGTTTAAGTCACAAATCTGAAAATGAAATATGTTGTTTTCTCATTTTACTTCTTGCATTTCATCAGCTAATTTGTTGTTTTCAATATTAGCTTGGCTCAACTTCTTAGTAAGAAGATGCTTTGACGAAATAATTCGTCATAGGAAACTTGTAATCCCTCATTGTCTTCCTCTTCATCCTCGTCATCATCGGAGGATGTCACATTGGTTTTCAAAGACTCGTGATCATCCTTGTCTCTAATGCTCTATATTTCTGGGATAATCTCCGTGATAGAGGCCATCAAAATTTTAACTGATCCTCTTCCCCCATCACTTTGAGATTCATCTGATTCCGAATCTGAATCATCGGAGTCATCCCATGTAGCTGTCAATGCTTTCTTTCTGAATTTTTCTTTGGTAGGAGCTTGGTAGTTAGAGGCAATATGAACATAGCGTCCATAGTTGTAGCACTTAGGATCTTTTGGCTTGTTAAAAGATTTTCCAGTGTGGCGCTTTTTGTCAAAAGATTTGTTATTTTTGTCATACTTCTTTCCTTTGTTTTTGAAATTTTTTTTAAATTTCTCGGCCATAAGCGCCATTTCATTCATATCCATTTCTTCATCACTATCAACTAAAGATTCTTGTTTTTTGTGTGAAGTTTTCAGAACTGTATTTTTACCTTTCGGGGATTTCTCGAAATGAAGTTCATGGGTCTGTAGAGATCCTAGTAAGTCTTCTACTTTCATAGTATCAATATCTCTAAATTCCTTTATTATTATGACTTTAGAGGAGAATCGTTCAGGTAAGGATCCTCAGTATTTCCCTATAAATGTGTGGATCCGATATTCTCTCTCCCAATCCCCACATAGCATTGGTGACATCACTCAGTCGGGTGAAAAAGTCCATGAATGTCTCATGCTCTTCCATTTTCATATTTTCAAATTGAGTAGTTAAGAGCTGGACTTTTGACCTCTTGACTGTACTAGTCCCTTCATGGGTAGTTTCAAAGATGTCTCAAGCTTCTTTAGCAGTTGTGCAGTTACATATTCTTTTGAATTCATCTGCTGAAATGGCACAAGAAATAGCATTAAGTGCCTTTGCATTGCTTATGTACCTTAGTTGCTCAAGGTCAGTCCATAAATCATCCGGTTTGATTAAAGTGGTGGTGACTCCATCTATGACTGTGCTCAAGAGGGGTATTTCATGTTTTATTTCCATAGACCTCCATGTTGCATGATCCAATGATTGCAAGAAGACTCTCATTCTTGTTTTCCAATATGCATAGTTTGATCCATCAAAATATGGAGGTTTAGAAACCATACTAGAATCCCCTTTTGACATGATTTCAATCTTCTAGAGACGGATCACACTCTGGACGGTTACGCCTTTAAGGAGGAACCTTCTCTGACACCAATTGAAATTGCGGTATAAGTTTGATTACCGCACTTGTGGAAGCAAGAAACTGGTTTCTTTATCCTAGAGGGGGGTGAATAGGACACTTTTTAAATTATACAATTTAAACACTCATAAACATGTAAATGTTACTTGAAGACATATATGAGAATATACATTGCATTTCATAAACATTTCCACAACCACTTAATATGTAGAATACTATCTTAGCAATAACAAAACATGTTATAATCAATTTATCTCAATCATGAAAGAAGTAAAGCAGTTGCAAACATGTAGATAGAATTCATTCATCACGTAACAAGAGATTTTATAGTGGTTCGGTTATGTACCTACTCCACTCCCGGCTGATCCACTCACTCCTTGAGTGGCCGAATTTCACTATTACAATGGTTTTAAATGAGGTTAATCATAAACCTTAACAGCCTACAAAAGGACTTAGACTTCAACACATGGAATCATCCTTCCTTAGGACTAATCCATTAAACACTTTGTCCAACATAAGGGCTTATCCTACCAAAGGACTTGTCCTACGCAAGAACTCAATTGAGTTTGGGTCTTCAAACTCTAAAACCCAAATCTCAACTTTTGAGAAGGTTTCTTAGACTTGAGAAACTAAAGTATACGTAGCTGATTGAGCCCCTTGATAATGCCTTTGGTTGAAGAAGCTTCGGCTTGCACAAACGGTACCTTCTTCAGCTCCCCCGATCAGTAACCTTGCATTAATGAATGCCTTCTTGTGGGTTCCAAGGTGAGGGATTAGGGTTTGGTAGAAACTTCCCTAAGGGTTACGACTTAAATGATAGAGAAGGGTTTCACTAAGATCTTCATTAATGGCAACAATGACAAGAGAATATAACAACTAGAGATTAGGTCAAGGGACATTAATGAGGGCTTGAGTTCATGTTTCAATTCGAGCTTTGAGTGCTCATTAATGGTTTATAACAATAAGGATTGAACAATGAACTCAAGGATTCAGACTTTGAGAAAGGGGGTTTTTGGCTATGGAAACTCACACACTCAAAGGAGGACTCTCTTTTCTGTAGCTAGGTTATGCCCAAGTAAATGCTTAAATGGATGTGAGAAAAATGAGCCAAAAAAGGCTAGTTCTGGTGCCCGGACACTAGCTTCGGGCGCCCGGACATAAGGTAGAAAATCAAATCCAGCAGAGGTCAAGCGCCCGAATATTAGTCCAGAAATTTAGTTGAGTTCACTGGACCTGTTTTGTCCTGGTCAGGCCCCCGATGGAGTTGTGGTCGGGCGCCCGAAATCCATCTAGAATTTCCAATAAGGCTCACTGGACACATTTCGTCCTAGTCGGGCACCCAGTCATAGTTGCAGTCGGGCGCCCGATATTCATGATGTATTACATGAAAACATGCTGGACTGATTTTTCACTGGTCGGGCACTCAGACATAGTTGCAGTTGGGTGCCCGATAGTCACTTTACATTTCTGGTTTATCTTGCTGGACAACATATCATGAAATCGGGCGCCCGGTTACATAGTGGTCGGGTGCCTGGTGCTCATTTTGCAGGTTTTAAAATAAGAATGATTTTTTAGTTTCTTTCCTGCAGAAGGACTATGGGCCAACACAGACAAAGTCCAAGCTAATCTTTTGGACTATCCTCTATGGCATGGGGCTAAGGGAAATGTCTTTTAAGTGACGGGCCATTTAGAGGACAAGGGTTTTAAGGAATATGTGAGTATAAGGTTTAAGGAAGTTTGTTTTGAACAAGGTATCTTTGTAGATCTTCTGAGTCAAACAGTCGGAGATCCTCAAGGCTTCATTCTTCAGTATCTTCTAGGCTCATCAGACATGATGACTCAACCAACAAGCTAATTGACAAATATGTGTACTTACAAAAACGTGACGATTGAACTTCCACAGTTGAAATATTCGTGGGGCCACAGAAGTTTCGAATCAAGATAATATTTGTGTTTTCAGTTCATCTCAAGAGGAATGACATTATGAACTGTATGGATGGCATATAAACATCACTGTGGACCCCATGGAGGTTTCAATGGTAGGAATTTCCCTACCCACCTTTTGATTTAGTGCGGCTCACTTGAGTCTTGGATCCCGTTCATTTTTTGTCGAAACGTCTAAAATAATCTCACAAAACGGTTGGACGGCGTATATTTCTCACAAACATCGATATCACGGTGGGCCCCACCTAAATTCCGAGCGCAGGAGATGCCTGTGAAATGCTTTCACAGGCAATCCGCGTCCTCCAAACGGAAATCGGATTGGGAACGAGTTATACTTAGGACACTCTTATCATCCTGAGTAAACTCAGTTGGGCCCACTGTGAATGTATGTGGCTTATCTACACCGTCCATCCGTTCTTCCAATTCATATTATCGGTTGAGCCCAAATTTGAAGCATACCCAAATCTCAAATGGATCATACCATAGGAAACAGTGGGAATAATGATTTCCACCGTTGAAACCTTCATAGGGCTCACAGTGATGTTTATTTGTCATCCACACCGTCCATCCATTGTTTCGTATAATCTCAAGATACAATCCCAAAACTGAGGCAGATCCAAGACACAGGTGGACCACACAACCACACAATGAGGATTAAAATCTTACCGTTGAAAACTTCATGGGGCCACATAAGTTTTGGATCGAGCTGATATTTGTGTATTCTCTTCATCCATGTTTATGTAACTTTATGCATGGGTTGTATACAACACATACATTACAGTGGGGCCCACTGTTTTCTTTGATGAGGTCCACTTAAACACAATGGAGATTAAACACATACTTTGTGTATTCTCTTCAATTCCTATTATTTTATTTGGTGAGGTCCACTTAAGCTTTGGCTCTACCTCATTCTTTGGCTCATGTCCTTAAATGAACTCTCCAAATGGATGGGCAGTGTGGATACAACACATACATTATGGTGGGCCCATTAATTATAGGAAACAATCGGGTTAAGCATGTCCACAGTTGAAACCATTATAATATATACCTTTATCCAAAAAATTTGTGGCCCATTAATGGTCAACCACCACTGTTTCCTAAGGTATGGTTCGCATGAGAATTGGATCTTCTTTTTTTTATGTCATCCGATTGTTGATTGAGAGGTCGATCAGGTGATCATTGGTTATGTGCACCATTCGATCGTCGATCGAGGACTTGATGACATGATTGACGGTGGTCTGTACCATTCGATCGTTGATGAGAGGTTAATCGGATGGTCGACAAATCTTTGTGTCATCTGATGGTTGATTGAAAGGTCGATCGTCAATCATTGGTAATGTGCATTGTTCGATCATCAATCGAAAACTTAATGAAACGATCTACGTTAGGCTATACCATTAGATCATTTATTGGATGTTGATTAAATGGTTGACAAAACTTTGTGTCATTCGAAATAATAAGTTGCCACAAATAGTGGTGCACAATGTTTGTTTCGATCCGGTTCTGAGGTGAAATCGGAATCGAACCATTCCCAACGGTTTTAGTAAAACCAAAACTAGAACCGAATCGTTTGCAACCTAAAACCGAACTGGAACTGAACCATATAAACCCGGTTCGGTTCTACTGTATTGGGCTTTTTATAATCCAGCCCAATTGCATGGTTTGTTTTTATAATCCGGCCCAATTGCATGGGTTTTTTTTTAATATAGATCATTCATACCTTGATGTGTTTGTTAGATCTACATTGTCCATACTCATTACTAATCAAAGTTTAGGAGGGTCACATTAAAAAATATCAGATAGATCTAAATTTTAGGTGGACTGCTTGACATAAAACAATGAGGGTTGAACACTTAGGTTCAGTTCCATGATCCGGTTATGTGGTCCGATTCCACATTCAGTTCTATGGTCCGGTCCGGTTCTACAGAACCCCAAACCGAGAATTGAACTGAAATTGAAACTGGTGTGGCTCAAAACCAAACTAATCGGTTTCGATCTGGTTTACCGGTTCCTTATGCACCCCTAGCCACAACATCCTATACTATTAATAGTGAAAAATTAAAACTTGCTACTAAATATTTTTTCCTCTAAAGAGCAGGAATAAAATTTTACTTGTTACATTTTCGGTTGTCACTAATTCTTAACCTGTTAGTAGCAATATATATTTTCCTAAAAAAGTTACATATAGCCTAAACCCAAAAAATTACGACTAAAAAGAAACATTTAGTGACCAAACAACAAGTTGCAACTGAATCCTATATTATTAGTGGCGAAAAAATAAAACTCACCTCTAAATGTTCTTCTTTCAAAGAGTGGGAACGAAAATTTTAGTTGCGACATTTTCAGTTACTACTAAAGTGCCCACGATAATACCTTTAGTGGTGACATTCTAATGTCTCCACTAAATCTTAAACTATTAGTGACAATATACAGTTGCTGCAAAAATTTACATATAGCCACAATACAAAAATTTGCAGCTAAGAATAAGGGTTTAGCGATGAAACTATAAGTTGCCACTATATTTTACATGATTAGTGACAAAAAATTAAAACTCGCCACTAAATGTTTTCCCTCCAAAGAGCGGGAATGTCATTTTAGCTACAACATTTTCGGTTGCCACTAAAGTGCCCACTATAATACCTATAGTGGTGACATTAGATTGTTGTCACTAAATCTTAGACTATTAGTGACAATATATAGTTGCTGCAAAAAGTTACATATAGCCGCAAACTAAAAAGATTAAAACTAAAAGAAGCATTTAACGACCATGCAACAAGTTGCTACTAAATCCTACATGATTAGTGACGAAAACTTAAAGCTCACCACTAAATGTTTTCCCCCCCAAAGAGAGGGAATGGAATTTTAGCTGCAACATTTTTGATTGCCACTAAAGTGCCCACTAAAATACCTTTAGTGGCAACATAGATTGTTGCCACTAAATCTTAAACTATTAGTGGCAACATATAGTTGCTGCAAAAAGTTAAATATAGCTGCAAATAAAAAAAATTGCGGCTAAGAAGAAGCATTTAGTGACTAAACAATACGTTCTCACTAAATCCTATACGATTAGTGATGAATAATTAAAACTCGTCACTAAATATTTTTCCCTCAAAACAATGAAATTAGTGGCGATATTTTAGGAATTTTAGCTGTGACATTTTGGGTTGCCACTAAATGTGCCTACTAAAATACCTTTAGTGGCGACATCAAATTGTCGCAACTAAAGGTAACTTTTAATGACGACTTTTAAATTGCGGTTAAAAATTTCACAGCTAAAAGTCTTATTTCTCGTAGGTACCGAGGCTGAGTGAAATATGAACCCTGGCAGAAAGCGTTCTGTGCTTTGAGCTCAGCCTGAATCTACCCATAATAGAAGGCCCCCAAGTTTCGTGGTCAGAAAGTCTAAGCATGAAACTTTGAAGAGGTCATTACTAAAGCGTCTGAGTAGGCTAAGCTCAATTAGCATGACCTAGAGGGGGTGGTGCCCGGAGGTGATGTTGCCTGGAGGTTATGTGGCCCTAAGGAGAAATGGCCTAGAGGTGGTGCTCGGAGGCAATATGGCTCGGAGGCTATGGTGCTCGGAGGCTATTGTGCCCAAAGGCGATGTGCCCGGAGGCTATGATCGCGGCTGTGTAAGTGGCGGTAGATGCTGCTGATAAGAAAGGCTATGTCGAAGGGGGGGGGGGGGGGGGGGGGGGGTCTCATTCAGAGTAGTTTCATTTTCCCTCTTTTGATCTTCCCTTCCAAGTGGCTTCTTTTTTCTTCTTTTGATCTTCCTTTCAGAGCAAGTTTATCTGTAATATATTTTAGAAATAAAGAAAATTTATGTTTTCCTTTAATTTTTGAAGTTATGTTTGATTGGGATGCTTTGTATTTGACTAGGTCGCCCCCAATCGTACTTGTTGCTTAGTAATGTAATCTTCTTTGTATGGATAACGAAGTTTGTCAATATACGATACCGGAGTATCCGTATGAACCCTGACGGGTTTAAGATCCTTTGTATGGATAACGAAGTTTGTCAATATACGATATCGGAGTATCCGTATGAACCCTAGCGGGTTTAAGATCCTTCGTATGGATAACGAAGTTTGTCAATATACGATACCAAAGTATTCATATGAACCTTGACAGGTTTAAGATCCTTTGTATGGATAATGAAGTTTGTCGGGGGAAGTGTCGGGGCACTTCATAAGAGCCTCGTATTCTTAAGGAATAAGGGTCGATCGAGTATTGGATCCTTGCACATGCCTGATGAAATCAGTAGTCTTTCGCCATTTGGCAGCTTCTTTGGGCGCCTGTCGGTCTAGCCATCAAGGCGATTAATCATGTCATGGTTAGTCTTACTGACTTAGAGATTTGCCTTGTTTCTTGGATGAGTGGTTTTGTCGTGCTATATAGTTGCAGGGATGACCCCTTATGGGTAAGTTTCGTGACTTCATTTCTTCAATTAAGGATGAGGTCGGGGCCAATGGGTGAGCACGTTCGGATGAACACTTATGGATGAGCCCCTTCGGAGAGTACTTATGGATGAGCACTCACAGAGATACTTTGCGGATGGGTACTTTGAGGATGAACACTCTGGGATGAGTGCTCTGTAGATGAGTGCTCTGCGGATGAGTGCTCTGTAGATGAGTGCTCTGCGGATGAGTACTCTGGGATGAGTGATGAGTGTTCTACGGATGAGCGCGCTGCTGAGGAGAGTGCACTGAGGAGAGTATGTTACTGAGGAGTGCTCTGAGGAGAGTGACACTGAGGAGAGTGCTCTAAGGTGAGTACGCTGCCGAGGAGGAGTGCTCTGAGGGGAGTACTCTATTGAGGAGTGCTCTGAGGAGAGTGCGCTGCTGAGGAGTGCTCTAAGGAGGAGTGCTCTGAGGGGAGTACTCTGCTGAGGAGTGCTCTGAGGCAAGTACTCTGAGGAGAGTGCATTGCTGAGGAGTAGTGCTCTGAGGGGAGTACTCTGATGATGAGTGCTTTGAGGAGAGTATTCTGAGGAGAGTGCGTTGTTGAGGAGTAATGCTCTGAGGAGAGTGCACTGCTGAGGATGAGTGCTCTGAGGCCAGTACTCTGAGGAGAGTGCGCTGCTGAGGAGTAGTGCTCTAAGGGGAGTACTTTGCTGAGGAGTGCTCTAAGGAGAGTGCTCTGAGGAGAGTGCGCTGCTAAGGAGTAGTGCTCTGAGGGGAATACTCTACTGAGGAGTGCTCTGAGGAGAGTACTCTGAGGAGAGTGCGCTGCAAAGGAGGAGTGCTCTGAGGAGAGTGCGTTGCTCAGGAGTAGTGCTCTAAGGGGAGTACTCTGCTGAGGAGTGCTCTAAGGAAAGTACTCTGTTGAGGAGAGTACACTAGGACGAGCCGAGTAGAGGCCGAGTACTGGACGGGCCGAGTACTGGACGAGCCGAGTTCCTAGGACAATACTTTGATAAAGTTGCTCCATATAAGCGAACTGTCATAAAACTTTTTAGACAGTTCATATTGTTTGGTTGCCACAGTTCATATTGTTTGTTCGGATTGATGTGAAATTTATTGGATTTTTCGTTGTTGTGCTGTTCTTCGACACGGACGGAACGAATTTAAAAAATCATCGAAGTGGACGCTACGAACTGGCCCAAAGGTTAAAAACGGGAATGACTTTCCTATTTCTATTTTTTGTTGGAATTCTAGGATGGAAAATATTTTTTGTTTCTGATTTCCTTCTCTTTCTTTCTTATTTCTTGCTTGATGGAAGTATGTGTGAGGTTTACCTTGCTAGATATATGGTGAAAACATCTTAAGCTGGTGGTGAAATTCTTCCAATTAGATGATGGATGAGTTGGTGTACGCTACTTATTGATGGACATCCACTTTACTGGATGTCAGTTGATGTTGGGTCTTTGAAGGGCTGTACATTGGAGATTGGAGATGGAAGGGCTGAATGGACGGTTGATCCTTCAGCCGCTCTTTGAATCTGGACTGTTGAAAGAGATATGAGCTTGGATCATCGTCTTCATCCATCCAATATGAAAGAGATATGGCATGCATCATCTGAAACATTTGCATCATCTGCATCATCTACATCATCTGTGAGATATGAAAGAGATATGACTGCATCATCTGGAACATTTGCATCATTTACATCATCTACATCATCTATGAGATATGAAAGAGATATGACTGCATCATCTGAAAAATTTGTATCATCTTCATCATCTACATCATCTATGAGATATGAAAGACATATGCCTGCATCATCTGGAACATTTGCATCATCTGCATCATCTACATCATCTGTGAGATATGAAAGAGATATGGCTGCATCATCTGGAACATTTGGATCGTTGAAGGAATGGATGGACGGATGTGCTCCGTCAGTTGGGCGTGCTATCCGCACGTGCTGGATTGAAGAGGAGTTGAGGGTGGAAATTGATATTGGTGATAAAGGTGGTCGATGTAAATTGGAAGGATGCTTGGATCTCGCCATTGATAAGGTGAACAATGATTGATCGACGAAGAAAAATACAGATGAGAATGATCTAGTCATTACCACAGACGGCGCCAATCTGTTAACGCCAAAAATGGGTAACAAATGTTGATCAGGGACCAACTTCGAACCTTCATTGTCAGATCTGTGATTAAGGATGAATGGACTAAATTAAAGGAACGACAATCTCCACAAAAGGTTAGGATGGTCCTCTGTTAGAACTAGAAAATGCTACAGGGACATTTTCTGTGTAATGTCGCTATGGGGTTCTGAGTAATGGAAGCATTCATAGACAATCACAAGCATTCACACAAAGGTACACAAGAAGAGATATCGCAAGGCAAATTTTATTCCAGAGATTCTGAGATCTTGTACATTTCAGGACGTGATCTGGCACGAGCCGTTAATTACATCAAATGATCGATGACCCTTGATTAAAAGGTAGAAGACTAGTCAGCGGGGACCATAGTCTTAGAGTTTGTGGTCGTAGAGTCCTGTATTTATTTTGTTATAGATTGAACCATCTTTGAATTGGTCAGACGTCTAAGTCCCACGTTTTGGTCGGAGATCCAGGCAGAGACTGTCAGGGTTTTTTAACTGAGAGGGTACGACTCTGGGCTTGCAGCTGTCATGTATGGATAGGCGACCTCGGGAAGACAGGTCTGCAGTTGTGTGTACCTGAGCAGCCCAATCGACGGATGCCGTTTGGATGGGTAGGGCATCGACCGTTGTGTTGTGGCAGTTCATAACAACCGCTTTGTAGAGAATTGAAACTCTTTGATATGGTTTATTGTGATAACCACAATCCCGTTTGTCTGGCTTTCAACCCTAATTAGATCATATCTTATAGTAAATATAAATAATGATATATTTGCATAGTTCTGGCAGCTTCTTTCCGAGAAGTCATTTCATTCATTGCGTAGAATCTGGTCAAACCTCAAAGATACCCAATTTTTCTCATTTAAAGATCCCGAAATGTTTGTTTGACCATTTCGTTGTGTCCGGAACGCTCAAAATACCCAAAATAGGCTCAAACGGATCTTGAAAACACTTAAAATTGAGTCCGACACACTCGTAGACATTTTCTGTAATTCGCTGATTTTTTGGGTGCGTGGGACCTAATTTATGGGTGCGTGGGAGGTCAACGCACCCTTAAATTGGTTATCTGATTCTTGTTGAATTTACGGATGCATGGGACAATTCTTGGGTGCGTGAGAATCTAATGCACCTTGAAAATACTTGTCCGAATTATGTTGAATTTATGGATGCATTGGACTATTTTTTCGGACGCGTTGGAGTCCAATGCATCCTGAAAATACTTTTCTGAATTATGTCGAATTTATGGATGCGTTGGACTATTTTTAGGATGCGTCAGACCATTTTACGGATGCATCGAACTTTGGTGCATCTTGAGGTTGTTCGTTGAGTTTGTGGGTGTGCTACCACACTTGCATTTTTATGGAATTCGGACCTACGGTGGTATTGGTCGGAGTGATCTTCCAGTGAAAGATACCGGTGATCGGAAAGGGATTCTGGTGACTGAAAAGTTTTTCGGCGGTCAGAAAGGGATTCCGGCGACAGATCCCAAGTACCCAGGGGATAATAGCTCTCTCTCTCTCTCTCTCTCTCTCTCTCTCTCTCCTAATCTATACAAATGAATAGTGCAAGGGGGTATTTATACCTGAAAGTACCGGACAACGACCAATAAGGGGCTGCCACGTATGACGCACCCCAAAAAGCCTTCGACGCACCCCAAAAATAGGTGCATGGGAGCTCCAACCCATCCCAAAATGATGTTCTAAAATATGCTGATTTTTTTGGTGCGTCGGGCTATTTATTGGATGCGTTGGAGTCCAATGTATCCAAAAAATGATTTTCTTATTCTTTGTGAATTTATGGGTGCGTTGAGCTATTTTATGGACGCGTCAGACCATTTTACAGATGCATCAAGGTCCAATGCACCCCGAAATTGAAGTTCTAGATTTACTGAATTTATGGATGCGTTGAAGGTATTTTATGGATGCGTCAAACCATTTTGCGGATGCGTCAAGGTCCAATGTACCCCGAAATTGAAGTTCTGGATTTACTGAATTTATGGACACGTCAAAGGTATTCTATGGATACGTCAGACCATTTTACAGATGCGTCAAGGTCAAATGCACCCCGAAATTGAAATTCTGGATTTACTGAATTTATGGACTCGTCGAAGGTATTTTTTGGATGCGTCAAGCTGTTTTTGGATACATCAGAGGTAAAATACATTCTGAAATGTTTCTTGAATTTTCATGAATTTAAGGGTGCGTCAAGCGGAATAAAAGGGTGCGCTTGACGTACCTATTGTGTGCGTAAATTGGGTTTTACAAAATGAAGGGTTTGTGGGACCCTTTCTTTGGTGAATCTTCATGCACTGCTTATTATAATTAATAATGAAGGTGTCCGCTTTATTTTGGATGGTTTTGATCACGGTGATTCTTGGGTCCCGCCGGAGAAAAATGGTTAAGTACTGGCTCTTTTGCAAATCTTAATATTTAGGTGCGTTGGATGGTATTTTTTTTTGAAATTTCCTCGAAGCATGCTCCCATTTGATTTGTTTTAGAAGGTACTAACTTTTGGGACCCCAACAGATGCCCCTCCGGTGCGTTGCGGTGGATGCGTGACAGTTCAACGCATCGCATCGGATTTTCGGGTCCTCACTATAAATAGGTGAGATAGCTTAAATTTTCATTCATTTCTCGTTCTTTACTGTGCATTCGCTCTGCTTTTGACGCACCCGAATATTCGTCGACGCACCCAAAAATTATTGCTAACGCACCCAAAAAAGGTCGCGCGCACCCTTTAATTTTGGATGATGGGATTTTCTGGGTGCGTCGGGCGTGACGCACCCAAATAAGTACTTGGGGGATTTCTGATTTTAAGGGTGTGTTAGGCTTGACGCACCCAAGTATTGGAACTTGGCTGAATCGTGGCATTTAAGGATGTGTCAACCCTGACGCACCCTTCGTCATTGACTTGGAAAACCCTTGGATTTTTAAGGATGCATTGGGCTTCGACGCACCCAAATATTGGGACTGGAAATTTTTTGCATTTTAAGGATGCGTCAACCCTGACACACCCCTCGTCATGAGTTTGGGAGAACCCTTTGTCTTTTAATGGTGCGTTGGGGTTTGACGCACCCAGATATGGGTCACTTGGATTGATTTCATCATTTTGAGGGTGCGTCGGGCTTGACGCACCCAAATATTGAGTTGAACTATTTTTGACATTTTTGGGGTGCGTTGAGCCTGACGCACCCAAATATTTGATTTCGCACTTTAGCAAAATTCAGGCCATTTTAAGGGTGCGTCAGGCTTGACGCACCCAACTTTCAGGACTTTGAAAATTTTGTCCTTTTAGCTTTTTTTAGAGGTGCGTCAGGCGTAACGCACCCAATTGTTGGACTTGGAATCTTTTTGTTTTGGGGCATTTTTCACGTGTACGTTTTGCCCAACACTGCTTGTCATATCCTCTTCTTAGCCGTGCAAAGCTATTCCCATGGTGACAGGGATTGTCATTTTGAAGGGTATGGGGTCCCGTACTTCCATCATAAATTCTCATGTGCACTTAGTGTTATCCGGAAGCGATATCGGGTCTCATACACTTTAAAATTTTGGACTATGCCTGGTCGAAAATGGTATCTTTTGGTGATTCTAGTGGTTAATTTAAATAGGGTTTAGACGTACTCGTGCATGCCTCCCTTGACTTTAGACTTGATGTGAATGCCTTTATGCGCTTTCTTTCTTTTCTCCTTTTTTATCGAGTTGCTATAGTTCTTAGATCGGGTTGTTAGTCATATTTTTCAGTAGACAATGGTTGAAACCCATGCTTCTCTGCTCAGAGCCCGTGATTGACTTCAACAGCTTCTAGATTCTCTCGATCAGTCTGATATTTGGTCGTCTCTGGATAGTCGGCTTAATGAAGTATCTGATGCCTTATCTAGGACTGTACATCGAGCCGAGTCGAGCCGAGGTGGGCCAAGCTTGGTTTGACTCGTCTGTGCTCTCCTCGAGTTCGAGCTTACCATTGGAGCTTGCCTTGTTTGCTATAACGTTCGAGGCGAGCTAGTGGATCGAGTCGAGGCGAGCTTACCTCGAGTCGAGTTGAGCTTGCTCCCACCTCAATTTATTATATTTTTTTACTACAAAATACAAATTAAAAGTCAACAACATTAAGTTCGAGAAGTCACACATATATTAGGGGAGAATAGTATTTCTACAGGTGGGACCCACCATTAAAATAACCTAGCTCTGATCAGTTTTTTTAGCCAAGTCACACATGCATTCAATGCAAACCACTAGTAATATTTTATGAACCATAATTAACACAGTACATGCATAACTCATCACGTGAATGGACTGCCCTAATTATTGTGTAGACCATCTTCATGATGAGGCCCAGCTAATTCATGGATCAGGTGCACCACCTCCCTCGTAAAATTGCAATCAATAGCTGTATATGGTGTTTAGTCTAACCATAACCCTTATTTTGTAGATATGTATGGTGTGTGGTCTCACCGTAGCACTTGTATCTATATAGCGTGTAAAACACACAACTATTGTGTGCTCACCATATTTTGTACTTGTAATTACTCAATCCATCAGATATGCTTAACAAGGAATGTTCTTACCTGAACAAAATAGTAGGATTAAGAAATCCCCAATGTGTGAGGGTTTTATATGTCCTAAGCTTGAACCCCAATGTGTGTGTGTGTGTGTGTGTGTGTGTGGGGGGGGGGGGGGGGGGGGGGGGGGGAAGGGAGGGGAGAGAACCAAGAAATAAGAAGATTAGGATTTTTTCTTTTTAACAAATATCTATATGAAACGAGTCGTGCTCGAGCTCGAGTCGAGATTCGAGCTTGAATCGAGTTGAGTCGAGTCGAGTGACCCAATGGTTGAACTTGACTCGATTTCTGACTCGAGTTCCTAAATGAAGCTTGGTTTGACTTGTTCTACTGAGTCGAGTCGAGCTGAGGCGAGCTTTTTCAAGTCAAGTCGATCGAGTTTCTCGAGCTGACTCTGCTCATGACCAGCCCTAGCCTTATCTCGCCTGGGCACTAATCCCCGCATCATTCTGAAAGCTATTAAGAATATCTCTCTTATGGCTTCTATCTTCGACGAGTATAGAGAAGATATACTTGATTCCATCAGTGACTTTTCTTTTTAAGAGGAGTTGGTGATTCTTGAGGCAGCGGAGCCCCCCTTGGCTACTTCTTTCTTCAATCTGCTGAGCAAATATCATTCTCTGAGGAGAGAAAATTGGGTGAACGAGAGACGCCTTGTCGCTATCCTCCCATATGCGGAGACGGAAGTCCAGGACCGCCGCGCCGGGATTTAGAGATCGGTGAGAGATGCCTAGAGGATTTGTTAGAGACTCGCAGTTGAAATTCCCGTTGCGAGGCGCCAGGCTGAGTTAGAATATCTGAGCTTTGATTTCGTACAGTAGTGCATCTCCCACCTGATGGACCTGATTTCTAAGGAAGCCCGGGTTCAGGCGAAGGTGGATGAGCTGAAGGCTCGGGTTCTTCACCTGCTGCAAGATTGAGATCTTCCTCCGATCATGGGGAGAGGGCCCCATAATTTTGTGTCACCTTGTGACGAATATTCATTTTAAACATTTGACCAATTAATTTGGCAATTAAGTTAAAGTGCTTTTGCGTAATTTTAGTGATTATTGATGATGATGAAGCTCTTCCCCCTTTTTGTTTGTATGTGTGATGATGATGTCGTGTTATGAATGCTATCATCCTACTTCTACCTTTGTTGGTTTGAATGTATTTTACTGAAGTCTTGGTTCATTTATTTGACGCTTGCATCTTTCTTCCCCACTGCTTTGTATTCTTTTAGGCCTTGCGAATGTCGATTTCTTTCTGCGTGCATTTTCTTTTGCTCTGAGCTATATCTAAGCTTCTTGATTGCCGTTGCAGATCGTAATGGCTAGTGATCCTTCCGGGGTTGGCCCTTCAGGTCCTCCATTGACCCCGTCAAAGCGCAAGCAGGCGGCTTTGAAGAAGGTTAGTCGCCCGTTTGATCAGAACCCCCAGTGGTTCCTACCCCTAGAGACCTTTAATTTTTATGAACGCATATTGACATTGTCCAAAGACATGCAGAAGAAAATTCTTTGCGATAGCGTTGTGCCACCTCCTCCAGACAGGGGCACACAAGAACAGTGGGATGCTTGGTATGCTCCTTAACGCGGTTTTCAAAGTGATGGGACAGTGGGCTCCGAGGAGGGTGAGGCAAGTCCGTTGTTCGCTTCCCCAAGTGTAGGGTTGCGATGTAGTAATAAACTCGGTAAGACCGAGGTCGATCCTCAGGGACTTATGTAGGATTTCACAAACTCATCCACAAGTGTCTATCTACTAATCAGATTTTTGTATGAAATTGATATGAGTACCAGAAGTTGAATTAAATTGAAAGTAATTAATTATAAGAAGGCACTAGGGGTTCAAGGATCCACTTGTAGCAATCCTTGATGTTCAATCCGCTGTGGTTTCTTATTCTCTCAACTAGAGTCGACATTCAAGTCTATCTAGTCGGATGATAGAGCTGTTAAACCAAACAGTCTGTAATATGTAAGTTCTGTGCATAAGATTCACTCAATGTAGGCTGAGCTGAGCATGCTCAATTGCATAGGTCATTCCCCTTTCCTATAGGTCCAGTTCTCAATCATAACCATCCTCAAGTCCTCTCACAGGACAAGGCTAGATCAGGATTTGAACTGGATTCAAATCACATGCACAGCCCATACTTATTCCAGAAAAACAGAAAAATAGAACTTTGGTATGAAGTCCCTTTATGAAGAGCTTAGTACTAGAGCGCACTCTGATTCCTCAGATCATACAGGTCTAGACCGTTGCAAACAAATTAAGAAGCTAAGTAATTCATCCAAACATCCATGAGTCATCACAAGACTAAGAAAAATTACTTAAAAACTTGTATAAACTTCAAACCTTAGTTCATAATCATGGATTCCAAACTAAAAACCACTTAACTACGAATCAAAACATCTTGGATTCACTACAAGCTTCACCTCTTAGCCCTAGCTAAGAGGTTTAGCTGCTCATGATCCAAGGAAACATGAAACAACTACAAAAAGCATGAAAACAGCAAAGCAAACCAAAAGGAGTTGTGAAACTCCAATCTCTACTTCCACAGCCTCCAACCTCGCTTGAACCCTTCTAGGATACCCTAGGAACAATCCCTAGGTGTCTTTTTATAGTCTGGAGGCTCCACAACTTCGGAAGAATCGAGAAATTGCGTAACACTTACACAGCGCAGAGAATTTCGGGCTGAAATTAGAAATTTCTAAGTCTTCACGCACAGCCGACCGGTCACGACCGGTCGGCCTCAATAAACAATCACTCCAGCAAGCATGCCCGACCGGTCAAGACCGGTCGGGCCTATTTATCTTCAGTCCAGCAATGATGTCCGACTGGTCATGACCGGTCGGACGTTTTTCTTCTCCAACCAGCAGCCATGGCCGGCCGGTCATGACCGGTCGGCCTTATATAATGTTCCTCCAGTAACTGTGTCCGACCGGTCATGACCGGTCGGACATCTTCAGTAGTCCCCCAATGTACATGGCTGACCGGTCCAGACCGGTCGGCAGTCTTCATGCTTCTTCATTTCTTCCTTTTCTTTCTTTCCTTGCTTCTTTCTTTCGCTTTCTCTCTTCTTTTCTTCTTTGGTCCTCAAGTAATGTCTATTAGAATAGTCCCAAATGAGCTCTTTATGTCTTCAATTGAGTAGAGTCCACCCTCAATCCTGTAGTCACAAAACATGCATTGAATTAGCTTACAAACCATACAAACCTTGCACAATGAGTGATGAATTGGGGTTATAATATGCACAATTAAGAGCTCAACACACCCCCCAACCAGCATTTTGCTAGTCCCGAGCAAAACATGCGTGAAACTAATCCTATTCTTCAAAAACTCAACTCTCCTTCAGAAACCCTCCTTCTATACATTCCAAGGTACATAAGCATAAGATTCAGAAATATTAGGCGACAGAGGTTGAAACCGTAAACCCTCAAAACATAATAAGTATTCATATGAAATTCCCGCTGATTGGTTGATAAATAGAAGGACTTGAACAAATTCAACCTAGTGTGGGTAGTGAAAATTCATCTCACGAGTTTCTAGGATTATCTTCTTCATAGATCAAGTAGACTATAGAACTCAAGGTACATAGAGCCACATCAAGCTAATGACAGGAATTTGCCTTACCGTCCTTCCGACGACTTTCACACTACGTCCCATTTCTGGCTTTGGTTACGGGTAGACCATCCCCCGGTTGGTAGTAGGTAGCCCTAATCGGAATTTTCCACCGTTTTTTCCACATTCCCAATTTCATCCTTCCTTTTCCTTTTTCTTTTTAAATCAGATAGGATTTTTTTTTAAAAATCCATATCTTTCATTATTTTCCCATGGACAAGGATGGACAAAGTACCCCGGCCTGATTTCTCAATACCTTAATTCAAAGTCTAGCTAATCCATAAATCACATAATCCCTTCAACTCATGAAAATCGTGTAATGTGAACTAGGTGTAAAAGTGTTCAGGTTTTCTATCAATCACAAAAATAGGGGAGTTCACATATAAAACCATTATGCTATGAGAGATTGCAGACATCCAGCCCCATACATTTCATATCTCCTCCTCTTATGCTCATATCAACTTGAATGCATAGAACCGGTGTTTTCCAAAAGAGTTTCGAATTTTTGAAAAATTGAAAAATTTCCACATAATTGCTTGAAATGTTGCAAAACACTGGATTCATCCAAGTGATCCTACACCCCCCAACCAAATCTTGCATTGTCCTCAATGTAAGAGATATGCAATGAGCAAAACATGAGAGCAATTTGAAAATAAAAGGGAGTGAGGAATGATAGTACCTGAGAGAGTGAAAAGTGGGAATCTTCCTCCTTCTAATAAACCTATGAAAATGAAAACAAAAGCAGCAAAATCCTAATCCTAACTACTCTATACCTCCATCAGACTAGGAGATCAATCATCCTGATACACAGGATCATTCAGAGGTATGGACATACCTTCTGAAGGGAATTTCTCAAAGAACGGTTTTAATCGCTGCCCATTCGCTTTGAAAATGTTGCCGTTTCTCGGATTCAACAGCTCGACATTCTAATATGGATAGACAGTTTGCACAATGTAGGGACCGGTCCATCGAGATCTCAGTTTTTCCGGAAATAGATGTAAGCGAGAATTATACATGAGGACTTTTTGGTTGATCGTGAATGTCTTGCGAAGAATATTCTTATCATGGAATATCTTCGTCTTGTCCTTGTAAATTCTTGCATTCTCATAAGCTTCATTCCGGATTTCTGCAAGTTCATTCAATTGTAGTTTGCGTAACGAGCTTGCCTTGTCAGAATTGAAATTCATCTTCTTAATAGCCCAATATGCCCTATGTTCCAACTCCACAGGCAAGTGACAAGCCTTCCCATAGACAAGTCTATAGGGAGACATTCCAATAGGGGTTTTAAAGGCAGTACGGTAAGCCCAAAGTGCATCGGTAAGCCGAAGTGACCAATCCTTGCGATCGGGATTCACCGTTTTCTCTAAAATGTGTTTAATCTCCCTATTGGATATCTCAGCTTGTCCACTAGTTTGTGGGTGATAGGGAGTGCTCACTTTGTGCGTTACGCCATATTTCTTCATTAAGACTGCAAAAGGGCGATTGCAAAAGTGAGACCCTCCATCACTTATGATGACTCGAGGCGTTCCAAACCGGGAAAGAATATTTTCTTTTAAAAATCTAATGACCGTTTTATGGTTATTATTCCGGCAAGGGATAGCCTCGACCCATTTGGAAACATAGTCGACGGCAAGCAAGATGTATAGGTTTCCAAAAGAAGATGGGAATGGGCCCATGAAATCGATGCCCCAACAATAAAAAATTTCGATTATTAAGATGGGATTGAGTGGCATCATATTTCTACGGGAGATTCCTCCTAATTTCTGACAAGATTCACATGCTTTGCAAAACTCATGTGTGTCTTTGAACATAGTGGGCCAATAAAACCCACATTGCAGAATTTTCGCTGTGGTCTTTTTAGCCGAAAAGTGGCCACCACATGCTTGAGCATGACAGAAGGAAATGATACTTTGTTGCTCATCATCTGGGACACATCTCCTTATGATTTGATCGGGACAATACTTGAATAAGTATGGGTCGTCCCATAGGAATTTCCGCACCTCCGAGAAGAATCTATCCTTATCTTGCTTTTTCCAATATGTAGGAATTGTACCTGTAGCAAGATAGTTAGCAATGTCCGCATACCATGGCAATTGGGAAACAACAAAAAGTTGTTCATCAGGGAACATGTCATTGATTGCAGTCGTTTCAGGAGAATCAGTGAGGACAAGTCGAGAGAGATGGTCAGCTACTACATTCTCTACTCCTTTCTTATCACGTATATCTATGTCGAATTCCTGGAGTAGAAGGATCCATCTTAACAACCGTGGTTTAGTGTCCTTCTTAGAGAGAAGATACTTAAGTGCGGCATGGTCTGTGAATATAATGATCTTGGATCTGATCAAGTAGGACCTAAACTTGTCCAAGGCAAAAACTACGGCTAAAAGTTCCTTTTCAGTAGTGGTGTAGTTTGCTTGGGCTGAGTTTAGGGTCCTACTTGCGTAGTAGATGACACATGGCTTTTTATCTTTTCTTTGGCCTAGCACGGCCCCAATAGCATAGTCGCTAGCATCACACATAATCTCAAAAGGAAGGCTCCAATCAGGTGGTTGCATTATTGGAGCGCATGTCAACATACCTTTAAGGGTGGTAAAGGCCTTTTGACATTCTTCATTCCACTCGAATGAATTTTCCTTTTGAAGTAGGTTACATAAAGGGCGAGAGAGTGAACTGAAGTCCTTTATGAACCTTCTGTAGAATCCTACGTGTCCTAAAAAGGACCGGATATCTCGTATGCTTTTGGGTGGTGGGAGGTTAGAGATAAGATCAATTTTTGCTTTGTCCACCTCCATTCCATTTTGTGAAACGATGTGACCAAGTACAATTCCCTTTTGAACCATGAAGTGACACTTTTCCCAATTGAGCACAAGGTTCTTCTCTTCACATCTTTTCAGCACAGATTTCAAGTGCTCAAGGCACTCATCAAAGCTACAACCGAATACGGAAAAATCGTCCATGAAGATTTCGAGAATGGTCCCCACCATGTCAGAAAAGATGCTCATTATGCAACGCTGAAAGGTGGCAGGGGCATTACATAGTCCAAACGGCATCCGTCGATAGGCGAAAGTGCCGAATGGACATGTGAATGTAGTCTTTTCTTGGTCTTCACGGGCAATTTCTATTTGGTTGTACCCTGAATAGCCATCAAGGAAGCAAAAGTGAGAATGACCCGCCAACTGTTCTAAAATCTGATCAACAAACGGTAGGGGGAAGTGGTCTTTCCTCGTGACAATGTTTAGCTTCCTGTAGTCAATGCACATTCTCCAACCGGTAGTGACTCTAGTTGGCACGAGTTCGTTGTTGGCATTGGCTACGATGGTTATTCCGGATTTCTTAGGCACTACTTGAGTTGGGCTCACCCATTGGCTATCAGATATTGGGTAAATGATACCTACATCCAATAGTTTCACCACTTCGGCCTTAACCACATCCTTCATGTTTGGATTTAGTCGTCTTTGTGGTTGCCGGGATGTCTTTGCATTTTCCTCAAGGTGTATGCGGTGAGTACAAATCAGTGGATCTATGCCTTTGAGATCCGCAATTAACCATCCGATGGCACTCTTGTGCTCTAATAGAGTGGCTATTAGCCTACTCTCTTGTTCCTCATCCAAGTGGGAAGAAATCACCACTGGATATGTCTCATCTCGACCTAAATAAGCTTACTTTAGCTCACTTGGCAATGGTTTTAGGTCGAGTGTTGGTGCCTTGATGTTGGATGGAAGGGCCTTGTTCTCATTTACAGGCAAAGGTTCAATTGGGGCCCTCCATCTTTTATTGTCAAGTATTGGCATCATCTCTGGCATGGCATCCATCTCGTGTATTGTGTATTCATTTGTCTCATGAGAATGGGCCATAAATGCCTCCAAAGGGTCGGGAATTAGTGACAAGGAGACTGTATCTTCCACGAATGATTCAATCATGTTTAACTCGTGGATATCATCATCAACCTCCCGTGGTTGTTTGCATAAATCAAATATGTTGAGTTCAAGGGTCATATTTCCAAAGGACATTTGTACAAGTCCGTTTCTACAATTGATAATGGCATTTGAGGTAGCTAGAAACAGTCGTCCAAGTATGACGGGAATTTGAGCACTGGTGCCTATCACAGGATGTGTGTCCAAGACAATAAAATCTACTGGGTAGTAGAATTTATCAACTTGAATTAGAACATCCTCTATCATTCCTCTCGGTATCCGGATGGATCTATCAGCAAGTTGGAGTGTGGTTTTAGTAGGTTTCAATTCACCTAACCCAAGTTGTTCGTAGACCGAGTATGGAATGAGATTCACACTTGCCCCCAAGTCAAGTAGGGCTTGTTTAATCTGGTAGTCTCCTATGATGCATGAGATGGTTGGACTACCTGGATCCTTGTATTTTTGGGGCACCTCTTGTTTGATGATGGCGCTCAAATTCTCAGCCAAAAGAACTTTGTTATGAACGTTATGTTTCCTTTTGACTGTACACAATTCCTTTAGAAATTTGGCATAAGATGGTATTTGTTTTATTGCATCCAACAGCGGGATGTTGATCTTCACCTGCTTGAAAACTTTCAGAATCTCCAGATTTTTATCTAAAGGTTTAGGTGAAATCAACCTTTGTGGAAATGGGGCAACCGACTTGTATTGCCTTTCCGGTTCTTTCTCTTGTGGAATATTGTTTGGGCTATCATCCTCTTTGGGAATTTCCGGATCCTTAGGCTTTGGGGCCTTCACCGGATTAGATTTGTCAATTTCTTTCCCACTTCTCAAAGTGGTGATAGCTTGGAGATGTTCCGTATGGTGGGAGGATGAGCTTGCATCTTGTATCTCATATTGGGTCCTTGGGTTAGGAAGAGGTTGAGCAGGAAGTGTGCCCTTCTCTCTAACACTAAGGTGAGCTTCAACTCTAGCCAAAGATGTTTTAATTCATTGATAGCTTGGTTTGAGTTTTGATTGAATTTCAATTGCTCTTGCATGAACCCATCTATTTTTAGAGAATTTGTCTTGTTATACTCATTCTGGACCGATACGAATGCACCCAACATCTCTTCTAGTGATACTTTTGGAGTGTTGTTTGCATTTGCATTTGGCCCATTCCTCCAACTGAAGTTAGGATGGTTCTTCCAATTAGGATTAAACGTGTTTGAGTTTGGAGCACCATATTGCTGTTGATAACTGTTTATGGCATTTGTTTGTTCTTGTAAGATGCCTTGGACTGCTGAAAATGTGGGACAATCTTGTGTAGCATGTTGATTTCCAGCACAAATTCCACAAACAGTTTCAACGTCAGTGGAGTTTATTGTTTCTCATTTCCTTAATTCCATGGCTTCGACCTTTCTCGTAAGGCTAGCCAACCGTGCACTTATGCTATCTTCTTCTGATAAGATGTACATTCCTCCCTTTTCCTTTTGTTGGCCAGTCTTGGAATTAGTTGGTTTCGATGTGTCCCAAGACTGTGCACTCTCAGCCAATTCTTCCAAATAATCCCATGCTTCATCAGCTTCCTTATTCATGAACTCCCCATTACACATCATTTCTACAAATTGGCGCATGGGTGAAGTCAGTCCTTCATAGAAAAAACTTATAACCCGCCAAATTTCATAGCCATGATGTGGGCATGTGTTTAATAGGTCATTAAACCTCTCCCAACATTGGAAAAATGTTTCATCTTCTTTTTGGGCAAAATTCATGATAAGGCGCTTCAGCATATTCGTTTTGTAAGTAGGGAAGAATTTCTTTATGAATTCTCTGTGCATATTAGTCCATGCACCAATTGATCTTGGCCTTAATGCATAAAGCCAGCCCTTAGCTTTATCTTTAAGGGTGAAAGGGAAGAATTTCAGTCTCACCACATCTTCCGTTACGTTTGCAAAGTGCATGGTGGTGATTACCTCATCAAACTCCTTAAGGTGTTGATAGGCACTTTCACTGTCTAAACCATGGAATTTAGGGAGGAGATTGATCACTCCCGGTTTCAAGTCTACGTTCCCTGCATTTGGTGGAAATACTATGCACGAGGGAGTGCTCGTTCTTGCAGGTTGCAAGAAATCACGTAAAGTCCTTGGTCGGGGAACATCCTCAACCACATTCTCCCCAGTTTCAGTTTGATTTTGGACCGGGTTAGGTTGATTTGCAGCCATATTTTCAGATAAAATTGGAGAGTCTAGATGTCTCCTAGCACGTGGCTCTCTATCAATTCCTTCTACTATCCCCCCTTCACTTATGAGTCGGTTATTGGAATCCCGAGCCCAATGTGGCATGCAAAATAAAAGATAAGAAACAAAAAGAATGAAGAATTCTTCCTCCCTTTTCTTTACTCTTCTCTAAGACCGAAGCACAAGGTGTCTTGCAATGGCTAAGCCAGAAGCAAGGATAGAAACCGATTTCTCCTGGTCAATAGGGGTTCAGAGAACTCCCCACCCACTCTTTGAATCTTTTGAGAAAAAGTGCAGAAAAAGGAGAAAGAGGAGTAAAGATAAGAAAAGAAATTTCTGAGCACAAGGTGATCCAAGGCGGCAGAGCCGACCAATAGGAATCCAGGTGGCAAAAAGGCCGACCTTTTAGAGATCCAAAAGGAGTCTCCACCCACTCTATAAGAGATGAATAAGATAGGAATGAATAGGAGAAGGAGAAGAGTAAGGTTTAGAAAGATAGAACCTGATTCGCACTTAAAATCCTTGTATCTTCTTCAGCTTCCTAGAAATCCCTGAAAATAAAAATCAAATAAACAAACTAAGTTAGTCCTAAAATCCTAAAAATCCTAAATAGATACTAATTTCAGAAATTTGTGAAGAACCGTCAAAAGTCCCCGGCAACGGCGCCAAAAACTTGTTCGCTTCCCCAAGTGTAGGGTTGCGATGTAGTAATAAACTCGGTAAGACCGAGGTCAATCCTCAGGGACTTATGTAGGATTTCACAAACTCATCCACAAGTGTCTATCTACTAATCAGATTTTTGTATGAAATTGATATGAGTACCAGAAGTTGAATTAAATCGAAAGTAATTAATTATAAGAAGGCACTAGGGGTTCAAGGATCCACTTGTAGCAATCCTTGATGTTCAATCCGCTGTGGTTTCTTATTCTCTCAACTAGAGTCGACATTCAAGTCTATCTAGTCGGATGATAGAGCTGTTAAACCAAACAGTCTGTAATATGTAAGTTCTGTGCATAAGATTCACTCAATGTAGGCTGAGCTGAGCATGCTCAATTGCATAGGTCATTCCCCTTTCCTATAGGTCCAGTTCTCAATCATAACCATCCTTAAGTCCTCTCACAGGACAAGGCTAGATCAGGATTTGAACTGGATTCAAATCACATGCACAGCCCATACTTATTCCAGAAAAACAGAAAAATAGAACTTTGGTATGAAGTCCCTTTATGAAGAGCTTAGTACTAGAGCGCACTCTGATTCCTCATATCATACAGGTCTAGACCGTTGCAAACAAATTAAGAAGCTAAGTAATTCATCCAAACATCCATGAGTCATCACAAGACTAAGAAAAATTACTTAAAAACTTGTATAAACTTCAAACCTTAGTTCATAATCATGGATTCCAAACTAAAAACCACTTAACTACGAATCAAAACATCTTGGATTCACTACAAGCTTCACCTCTTAGCCCTAGCTAAGAGGTTTAGCTGCTCATGATCCAAGGAAACATGAAACAACAACAAAAAGCATGAAAACAGCAAAGCAAACCAAAAGGAGTTGTGAAACTCCAATCTCCACTTCCACAGCCTCCAACGTCGCTTGAACCCTTCTAGGATACCCTAGGAACAATCCCTAGGTGTCTTTTTATAGTCTGGAGGCTCCACAACTTCGGAAGAATCGAGAAATTGCGTAACACTTACGCAGCGCAGAGAATTTCGGGCTGAAATTAGAAATTTCTAAGTCTTCACGCACAGCCGACCGGTCACGACCGGTCGGCCTCAATAAACAATCACTCCAGCAAGCATGCCCGACCGGTCAAGACCGGTCGGGCCTATTTATCTTCAGTCCAGCAATGATGTCCGACCGGTCATGACCGGTCGGACGTTTTTCTTCTCATACCAGCAGCCATGGCCGACCGGTCATGACCGATCGGCCTTATATGATGTTCCTCCAGCAACTATGTCCGACCGGTCATGACCGGTCGGACATCTTCAGTAGTCCCCCAATGTACATGGCTGACCGGTCCAGACCGGTCGGCAGTCTTCATGCTTCTTCATTTCTTCCTTTTCTTTCTTTCCTTGCTTCTTTCTTTCGCTTTCTCTCTTCTTTTCTTCTTTGGTCCTCAAGTAATGTCCATTAGAATAGTCCCAAATGAGCTCTTTATGTCTTCAATTGAGTAGAGTCCACCCTCAATCCTGTAGTCACAAAACATGCATTGAATTAGCTTACAAACCATACAAACCTTGCACAATGAGTGATGAATTGGGGTTATAATATGCACAATTAAGAGCTCAACATCCGTCGACTCCTGCCCAATCCGCCAGGCGTGGTCGTCCAAAGAGGGCCGGTAAAGGTGCAAAACAGGTGTACCTGGAGAAGCAGGCCAGGTCTAAGTCTGATAAGATGAAGATCGTTTGGTCAACTGTTAAGCTGGTCACCTCCCCTCTTGCCATACTGAATCCTTATACGTGAGGGTATATTAGGTCCACCAGAAGTTTTCAACAACATCGCTCTCTCCCGAGCATCGAGCCTTCAGACGTATGCCGTGCCAATTCCTTTTTTAGCATGGATACATGGACATCTACTCTTACACCATTCCTTAACTGCTCTTTGTCTGAGAATGGAAGACGCCAAGCTGTTCTGGACCCGAAGATCATGATTTTCTTAGAGCCGAACCAAGACCCCCATCGGCCCTTCCCTACTCATTATTTTGAGACCCTTCGTCAAAGGTTTCATCATTTGGGAGACACCTAAATTTGGCTGTCGGGTGCATTCCAGACCCGGGGTCATTTGATTGCCCATCTTAGATATGAAGCTTGGGCGAATCGAATTCTAGAACAACATAGAGAGGCCCTGAAAGCGGTAGGCCTCTTCAAGGTTATTGCAGCGACTTCAAGCTATTTCTGCCGCGAACCTTGGGTCTATAAAGGATTTCTGAACCACTGGTGTTCTATCACCAATACTTTTCACTTACCGCACGGAGAGATGAGTATCTCACTTTGGGACCTGAACCGGATCGTCGGTCTTCCGATTCGCAGGAGAATATATGACAAGTGGGTCCCTAGTGATGACGAATTATCTCGGAAGAAGAAGGGGGTGAATGAGGGCTTCTTTTCTCCGACTTACTATGAGCTATTTGTGGAGCTTCCGCAATTCTGAGGCTTCAAGGATAAGCTTCCATTCGAAGATTGGCTAGTTTATTTCAGTCATGGCTTGGAGTAAGTGCTTTATTACAAGTCGCACACCATCACTTTGTTCCGTCTTTCTTTCTTCCATTAATATCTTATTTTCTTTCTTTCAGCTTGGACTATGTGGCTTACGATGAAGGCCGCGGGGATAAGGCATTTTTAGAGAACTGGATGAAGGAAAACTTCCCTCGCCCCAACAAGCTTTCCTCAACCTATGAATTGGCCGGCTCCTTGGCGTATTGGCTAAGCTGCGTGGTCTTGCCGAGTTCCAAGCAGGCTGACAGTGTGAGGGTATCTTGCTTTGCCGTCGCAGGGGCCTTGGCTAATGGTCATCGATATGTAATAGCTCCTGCTGTTTTGTGCTCTCTTTATCGGGCCTTCAGTTGTATCATCAGCAACAAGGATCGTGCTGCTTTTGGTATGAACTCTGCCTACTGCGGGTGGCATTTTTTGTTCGGGTGGCTCGAAGTATATTTCCCTTAGGTATATGGCATAGAATCCGGGGATTATATTCAGAGAGGAGTGGTTCCGCTATACTTTTTCCAAAAGCGGAAGATGGTTAGGCAGAACCTGAACACCGTCAAGGAGAGAATCGCTAGATATGATGACGTCCACTTTTTCCACTTTTCGGGTACCAGAAGCAAAGATTCAATACTGTCCACGGACGACGACAACATCGACTACAATGAACGCTCATTCTTGATAGCTGTAACGCCTTGGATTTTCACAACCCGAGTTCTAGACCCGTGTTTGAAGACCCGGGCGTTATCCTATGAAGAAAACCCACATATCAATCCATTTTCAACTGTCATTCCAAGAAGGGTATTCACTGCGGAAGAAAACAAACCATGCATATAGGAAAGATACAACAAACATCGCAGAGTGGTGCCCATAAGGCTTATACAAACCAAATATCTCGAATTTAATTCAGAATACACTAATAAACAATTACAATTATATACAAAATTTAAAGCAACAACCATTAAACACGCCTCTTTGATCCATGACATCAGCATAACCTGAGCATCCTGCTCCATTCCAGTATAACCTGTACATTATTCAAATCACCTGCACCAACTGTACGGTTGAAATTTAACAGCATGAGTAGCCAGCTCAGTGTGAGGTCCCCTCAAGATTACACACTAACACATTAATCAAGAATAATAAAAAAATGTACAAAACATCTATGATGCAATCTTTCTTAAATGCATGAATGCATGCACATGTCCCTCAGCCTGGGGATGCACATCCAGCTGGAAAATGTGGTCTGGAAGTCCCTAAGGACACACATCAACCCCATAATGCAAATCCATCAATTGATGATCCGGAAGTCACTAAGGACATACATCGGCCTCACCCAGTGGTCTAGAAGTCACTAAGGACACACATCAGCCCCACAATATCATGAGTGGTTATCACCAGCGAAAATATCAAAGGTACGTGCTCTCAGTGAATGACACACTCTATGGTGGTCTAGAGCCAACGAAAATACCTCAAGGGTACGTGCTCTCAGCAACCAGACCACCCAACGGTAATATGGCTCGTCACCACACGTCCCGTCTGTGCCATGATATGCATGATTAAACCAACCATTATTATTCCAATTTACAACCAAACCAATTATGACATTCCCTTACAACTAGTGGCCTTTCATCACAATAATTCTCCAAAATATTTCCACACGAGTCCATCTAGGGACATAATCAATAATTTATCTCACAGGACCATTAGTCCATCAAGTCCATCGGGAATCCCAACAACTCATCTCAATAGGACATTCAGCCCAACAAGTCCATATAAGGACGTCATCAAAAATATTTCCATACTAGTCCAGCTAGGGGCATAATCAAGATCTCATCTCATTTAACATTTAGTCCAACACTTCCACCTAAGGACACCATCAGGAATCTTTCCAATAAATCGCTTCCAAAGGCCACCAGTTTAAGGTCCCATCAAATATAGGTGATCGTAACCATTCAAATTCATATTCCACTTTCATATTCCAAACATGAAGAATGAAAATGACAATTCCAAAATTCGTAAATAATTCACAGTTATAAAGAAATTCACGTATAACAAGATTAAATATATGATTTATGACAAAATCAAACATTAGAGGTAATCATGAGACAGAGTAAAATTTTCAGTCATATATGAATAAAACTAGTTCTTAATTAACATGAAGGCGGAAAGCTCAAGGGGAGGAATCATCACCTTAAGAATCGACGCATCTTTCAATGTTGTTTGAAACATGCACACGCTCGCTAGAATTCGACCCTACTATATTTTAGACCATTTATGCGGTTAGATTGTCATATTCATAATTTATACGGTTAAGATCAACCCTATGGTGGTGGCTCTAAAATTTTAAGGAGTTGGCCTATGCAATCTAAATTCAAGTTTTATGGTTTAAATGACCTATTTAATACTTTAGGAAGGTGGTGGATTCCATAGATGTGACTCCACGTAGATTTTTAATTAAACCGACTTTACATGCATAAATGGTTTTTGCTAAGTTTGGGTCCAATTTTTAATCACAAGGGGCTATCTTCTAGAGAAATAAAATGACCACTACATAGACCAATGTATGGTCTTCAAAACTCATAAGACGGATCCCTTTGTTTGCGTGTGTACAATTTTTAACAAAGGCCCAAACATGGGTACTTGGAGTTGTGCAGAAACGTTAGTGCATAAATGATTTTGGCCCAACTTTGAGCACATACCGCCATCAAATGGGACCACCTTTTGGCGTGTTGTTAAGTCCCCCTCGTAGACCTATATATGGGCTTAAGAAACCACCAGACATCCTTCCTAGATTGGTTGTATACAATTTATAGCGATGGCCCAAAGATAAGTACTTGGAAGAACTGTGCAGAAATGTAACCCATAATTGATTTTGGCCCCACTTTGGGTAGGCTCCATGATCAAATGGGGCCACCTTTTTGCATTCCTCAAAGTGTCCCTGATAGACCCATGTGTGTTCTACAAAAGACACCTTATATGACCTGCTGGATGTACACGTGCAAGTTTTACCCCATGGACAAATATGGTTATTTGAAATTTCTATGTCGAATTTTTTGCACAACAATTCCCAACCCCATTTTGGGATCAACTTCCCGATCGCATGGGGGCCGCTTCGACCCAGGTGATGTGTCATTCGTGTTACCACATATACCAAATAAAAGGTCCAAGTGGTGGCCTCTATATTGCTCATACGTGGGGCCCACCAAGGACACCCAAACATGGCCTAAAACACTAAAATCCAACGTAGATTTTTGAAATAGAAATGGGCAGCAAGCACAAATGTGCATGAAACATAGATGAAAGGTGGGTCCCATCTGCCACATTATTGAGAACTATCGGCCCTACAATGAGGTGCTAAAATAGGTGAACCACGTAGATAAACTATATACATCAAGGTGGACCCAACAAGCTGGCCCCTATGAATGTTTCAATGGTGGACATCACTATCCCCACTGCTTCACGTGGCATGGTCCACTAGACATTTGGATATGCTTAAATTTTGGGCTCAGCCACTAAAATGAGCTGGAAAAACATATGGACGTAATAGATAAGGCACATACATTCTAGGTGTGTTCCATGAGTGGGCCACTTGCTGGGCAGCCCAACCAGCCCAGCCAGCGCCCCCTTCTATTGGATGACAAATAAACATCACTGTAGTGGGGCCCACAGAAGCTTTCAATCAAGCTGATATTTTGTTTTCCCTTCCTGTGCACACGTGTGAACTCATCAACAGGTTGGATCTCAAATAAACATCATGGTGGGCCGTAGGAAGGTTTCCACGGTAGGGTCACTGTCCTCACTGTTTTCTTACAAGTGGGGTCCACTTAAGATGTGGATCTGTCTCATTCTTCAGATCATGCCCTAAAATGATCTCCCCAAATGGATGGACGGTGTGGATATAACACGTACAAAATGGTGGGGCCCATGGGAGTTGGTGACGTCACTCCAGTAGCTAGATAGCTACGCAACGTGCGCTGGGAGCCTTCTCCCCTTTCCTTTTTTTTATTATTCTTATATTTATTTATTTTTTTTGTTTTCGTACAGTGGGGCCCACAAGCGGATGATCCACTCCATCCATCAGGTTCCCCAGCTCATGGGGGACCCAACGAGCCCAATATTGGGTATGTGAATAGGTCTACAAACAACAAGGTGGACCGAGGAAGTTTCGACAGTGGACATCATGTTCTCCATTGTTTCTTGTGGTGCGGTCCGCTTAAGATTTGGATCGGCTTCATATTAGGGCCCTGGCCCTAAAATGATCTGGGAAAACAGATAGACGGTGAGGATACAACATAAACATCAAGGTGGGTCCCACGAGTGGGGACCCCACTCCCACGTCATCCGGTCATTGACGACGATGGACTGTTCCAGCGTCTCTGACGCTGTGAGCGTCCAGCGTCCCCAAGCACGTTTCTTCCTCTCTTTTTTTTTCTTCTTTCTGTGTATATCAAGTGGGGCCCACATGAGTATGATCCAATCCGTTCATCAGGTTCCCCAACTCATGAGGAGCCCATAGAGTCCAATATTTGACCAGTAAAAACATTCACAAACATCACGGTGGCCCAAAAGGTTTCGACAATGGACATCCTTATCTCCATTGTTTTTTATGGTGTGGTCCACCTGAGATCTGGATCACCTTTATTGTTAGTGGGCTAGAGAAACAGATGGACGGCGTGGATCAATTACATGCATCAAGGTGGGTCCCACGAGTGGGCCCCAATGCTAACGCCCAAATTGGGCTAGGCGCTGCTGGACAGCAGCGTCCTCTGGACGTTGTCTGTCCAGCGGCCTCCTCTTCTCCCCCCTATTTTTATTATTATTATTATTATTATAGTTATGTGGAGCCTATTCATGGATGATCCAGCCCACCCATCTCATTGCCCATCACAAGGTGGGCCCAGAGAAAGAAAATGAAAGGTAAACAAGAAAAAGGGGGGAAGTTTGCACTCACCTTGGTATCCTTGATCAAAGGTCGATCTTGACGGTTGAAGTGAATGAATGGTTAAGATGGAGGGGAGGTTGATGAAGATGGCCCACTCCTCTCTCTCTCTCTATCACACACACACACACACACACACACACACACACACACACACACACACACACATAGTGAGGGCGTGGATGGAGATGAAGGAAGAAGAAAGTAAGGATGGAAGGAGAGAAACGTCTCTCCCTCCCTTATATTCTTTTTTTTATTATTATTTATTATTTTTTTTATTTTTAAAGAAGGCATGGAGAGAGAAATGGGGTGACGTGGGGAGGAGTGGGGAGGTATGGTGGTGAGATTCTAGCCATCATTACTTTTTGTACTTTTTATTATTATTATTTTTTTTTCATTAGTTCATTATTTTATTATTATTATTATTATTATTATTATTATTATTATATATATATATATATATTAATATATTAATTATAAAGGAGACCGTGTAGTGGGCCCCACATTGGGTGGCCCCACACGAGTGTGCACAATCACATTTTTTTGGTGTTTTGATTAAATGTCCATATCTTTGCGCTCGGGTATCAGATCGACACACTATTTTCGCCATTGCGGTCGCGATGACGGCGCGGTCAATATGACAGAGGTTTCGGGATCTTAGGACTTTGGTCATTTGGGTGCAAACTACGCACTGCCAGTCCGAGGCACCAGGAGTCGCACACACCTTGACGAAAGAGTCACGACATTACACATACGCATATACTTTGGATTCTCGTGGTAACACCCGAGTACAGAAAAGTACAGGGTGTTACAATAGCCATCCGCCCATCATCGCTTCCTTTACGTGAAGGGTTGGAGTTCTGGAGAGAACCGTATTACCCCAATCGTTTCACTCTTCAGTTCGGGTATGATCAACGAGTACCTGAGACACTAGAGCCAGTGACTCGTGAGCAGCGGGCGCATGGTGTCAGGCCTATTCATTAACATGGATGTGGTGGCAGCGCCTGCTAACTAGGACTGGTTGCTCTTTTGTTATCCCTCGGACAAAGAGTGTCACTGGGGCCTCTTTCGGGTGGATGAGATGGTGGGCTCATCAGTATTCGTTGATTCGGAACGGCCATCATGTCACTGATCCTGTCTTCGTTACGCCTCCGATTATCAGTCCGTCTCCTGCTGATGGACTGGGATATGTGTCGGAGCATCTTTATCAGCCTGCTGCACCGGGTACCCGGAGGCTAATGACTTCCATGAACGTGATAATTGATCATGAGAAACCCGAGCATACCCTAGAATGTTGGATTTCTTACGGGGAAAGAGGTATCATGCAAGAGGGGCCAGAGTTCTTGTCTTTTGGGCCTATTGACAAGGCGCCTCAGGGAGGTGACGTCCCCAGGGGTAATGATGATCAAAATAATGGAGATGGTGATGATGATGATGATAATGATGGTGGTGGTGGAGAAGATGGTGGTGATGATGGAGATGGTGGAGATGATGGTGATGATGGTGGAGATGATGGTGGTGGTCAGAGAAGTCAAGGGGGTCTGCCTAGATGCTCTGCTCCCGGGGACAGTGATGATGAGATGTCGACTGAGCAAACTGGTCCTCGAGTGAAGAATGCCCATCGCACTTTGGTAGTCGATGGAGGAAAGAATATTAATGAGATGCGCAAGAGATATACTGAAGAGAGATTACAGAAACGACTTTTCGAGACTGCTGGTGACATCCCGACTGGCGATGCAAGTGTGGTTAGGGAAGAGGGTGAGCTGAGTCTTTAGGATAATTTGAGCGGAGATCGTCACACTGGGGAAGGTAATGATGATGAACTGATATATGACAAGTTCGTCCCTGAGGCAGATGTAGAAGCTATCTTCATGGACTTGGATGATGAGATGCCCACTGAGATTGTTCCTATCTTTGATAACCCTTTGGCTGAAGCTGAAGATGATCAAGGTTTCATTCCTGAAATGATCGTCACTGCTGCGGCGAGGGTTGTATTTCGTCACACTGGGGAAGGTAATGATGATGAACTAATATATGACAAGTCCGTCCCTGAGGCAGATGTAGAAGCTATCTTCATGGACTTGGATGATGAGATGCCCACTGAGATTGTTCCTATCTTTGATAACCCTATGGCTGAAGCTGAAGATGATCAAGGTTTCATTCCTGAAATGATCGTCACTGCTGCGGCGAGGGTTGTATTTCCCTCTACCCTTCCCTGTGCTGAAGACACTGTGGTAGGGGATGCTGATCTAGCTTCTCAAGATGCTACGGCTTTTGTCACTGAATCAAGTGTACCCGAACTTATCTTAGAAGCACCTCCGACTGTTGGACCATCATCAGCTAAGCCTATCGTGGAAGCTGTTCCCGTTATTGGACCGTCGTTAACTGAACCTATCGGGGAGGCTTCCCATGGGGTTGAGGTTTTTGATAAAGTAGTAAGTGCATCGGAACTTGCCGCGGAAGATCTTCCTACTATTGTACCATCGTCAGTTGAACCCGTTGTGGAAGTCCCTCCTATCGTCGTGCCAACATCTGGCACCAATATTGCTGAGGTCGTGCTATCTTCTCTGGAATTACCTGAGTCATCGACCGAGGGGATCGCTGAACCTGCCCCAGTATTGTCTACGCCCACTGCCTCAACTAGCGTGTCTGTTGTTGATGTTCCTGAAGCCACCGGTATATTACTTGTCTTCACCATTTCAGCTATTTTCTTCCTTACCGCGGTCTCTTTATACTGATTCTTATCATTTCTTTATGTCAGCAACTGTTCCTGTCCGTGCTTCCGCCTCTGTCGCTTTGCCCGAGGCGTTCATTTCTTCTCTCCGAGGACTGTCGAGGGTGAAGGTGGACCTTTTGAAGAGTCTTTTAACAAACATTGTTACCTCTCTGAAGAACATGGATGAATGGTCCATTTTAGATGAAGCGCTGCAAGCACTTGAATATAACGCTGCATGGCTTGGGATTGACGTTTCCTTGATAGTCAATCATGTAGTCTTGTTTAGGGAAGGCATGGCACAACTCAATGAGGCAAAACACTTTAGAGTTGATCCCTCTGTTGAGGAGAGACGCGGTCATTTACACTCCCTCATACCAAAGCTTGAATTGTGCAAGGCAGACATAACCGCGATGAGGTAGGATTGGCAGGCTGCTACTGTCGGGCATCAGGGAGCTACGGATCGACTTACAGAGATAGACAATGAGATAGCGCAGTTACAGGCAGAACGCTCAGTTGTCTATCTTAATCTCTCAAAGTTTGGTAATCAGAAGGCTCGCCTGCAATCATCTGTCGAAAAACGCGAGGCTAAACGTAACGCCATACAAAATCAGGTTGTAAAATTGAGGGAGTTCCTTCAGAGCGTTCCTGATCCTACACAGGTTTTAGCTAAGGCAGAGGCAACACAGAGGGCAACTCAGGAGTCTGCAATTTACTTGTTAGAACAATGTTTGAGAAACTTGAACAGTTAAACTTTGTGATCATTTTATTTTGTAATTTGTGGAGACATGTTGTTATGATAATGTTGTAATGATATGTATACTATTCACGTGATTTTTGCTATATGTTCCATCTACTTAATATTTCTTTTGTTTGAATTTAGGTTTGAAAATAAATCAGATTATTTTGAAAAGAATGTCCCCTTGTCAGGACTCAAACCTATGCATATACGAAATGGGTGTGACCAAGTCCTGATCTTAAGGCTCACTTTCTATTCTAATTCTTAACAATCTTGAATCAGGCGGGGTGATGGTGCCTGATACGTCTTGGGTCTTAATGATCTTTCTGATACCTATGAAAACACACGAAACAGATGATTAGTACCTGTAATTGTAAGCACTAATTGCTGTATGGTATGATTTCTTTTGGTGTTTGTTTATGACACTTTCCCTCTAACGGGGTGTTTACAAATCACAACTGTATGTTATGTCAAGTATAATATCTCTTCAAAAATCGGCCATTTACCAACAAACTGATGCCCTGCCCCTTGTAATCGATTACTCGATAGGCCCCATTGGAATAAACTTCATCGATGATACATACTGGATCCCATTTCGGGTCAAATTTGCTTTTAAGACCTTGAGCTGGTACCAAGCGTTTCATCATTAGTACCAAATCACCCCTCTTGAACGCCCTACTGCGAACTCGTTTGTCATATGAGGCTGAAATCTGCTTCTGATACATTTCGAGCCTTTGCTGAGCTGCGAGTCTCTTTTCATCCAAATCGTCAAGCTCGGCCATTTTAGCCTTGGCGTTTTGCTCAAATGTCAGGGAGTGCCGGAGTTCGACCCGTAATGACTCAACCTGTATTTCCATCGGAACTACCGCCTCCATGCCGTATACCAGTGAGTAAGGCGTGGCTTTGGTGGCTATGCGGTATGTGGTCCGATACGCCCATAATGCTTCGGGCAAGCGCTTGTCCCAATCTTTCTTTTTTTTCGCTACCGTTTTCTTCAAAATCTTCACGATAGTCTTGTTAAAAGCTTTAGCCAACCCATTCGCAGGGGGATAATAAGGTGTCGAATAACAGTGCTTGATCTTAAACTTCATGCACAACTTGTTGATGATGGCGTTCTTGAAGGGTGTTCCGTTATCGGTGGTGATCTTCTCGGGAATACTATGTCAGTATAATATAGTATGATGGATGAAACCTTCGACATGTTTGGCCTTCACGTTCCTAAGTGACACTGCTTCGGCCCACTTGGAAAAGTAATCCGTTGTAGCCAAGATGTATTGATGCCCTTGGGAAGAGGGTGGGCTGATCGGTCCAATCACATCCATGCCCCAGGCTGTGAAAGGCAAGGACATTACTGATTGATGCAACTCTTCCAGTGGCGAGTGTATAATATCTGCATGGATCTAGCACTGATGACATTTCTTGACATATTCTATCGCATCTTTTGTCATCGTAGGCCAATAATATCCCATGTGTCGAACACGGTGATGTAAGTTCTTGCATCCTTGGTGAGCACCGTACTCTCCCCCGTGAGCTTCCTTCAATGTGGCATACGCCTCATCTTGGTCCAAGTAACGCAGCAATACTCCCTCATACGAGCGCTTCTAAAGAATGCCGTTTTGTATTATAAATGAACCGACGCATCTTCTGACCTGCGTGCGTATCTTGGGATCTTCTAGTAAAAATTCATATTTCAGATAGTCGACGAATGGCCTTTTCAAGTCATTTCCTTCTGTAATCTCAAAGCAACAGATGGGGTTTACACTTGATTCACCACCATGTAGTACAGTTGTCGGTAGGATCCTTCTTTCTTCAATTGTTACTTGAAGTGGGCTGCCCCCGAGATTAGCCAGAGCAGCGGCCAGACTGGCCAACGTGTCGGCCTATACATTCTCCTGCCTCGGTATATATGAAATGTTGCTGTTACGAAACTGGTCAAACAATGATTGCGCTTAGTGGCAGAAAGGTGACAACTCCAGCTTGCGGAACTCATATTCTGTTGTCAACTGTCCGATGACTAGCCTAGAGTCACCATAGATCTGTATTGCTTTGATTCACATCTCTAGGGCGAGTTGTAGTCTGATGATGAGGGCTTGATATTCTGTTTCACTGTTGGTGTAAGCTAGCACAATCGTAAATGAGTAGGGCAGCAAATCTCCCTGTGGGCTGATAAATATAACTCCTGCTCCTGCCCCTGTTGACCTGGAGGCTCCGTTAAAGTACATCTGCCAGAGTTGTGGTTCTCCGATCATCATAATCGGGCCATTTGGGAGGTCACATTCCATTTCTTCATTGCTTGGGAGTGGATGCGCATCGAGAAAATCTGCGATCGCCTGTCCTTTAATAGCTCGGGCTGGGACATATGTAATGTCGAATTCAGAGAGGAGAAGGGCCCACTTAGCTAAGCACCTAGACAACATAGGCCGATTCATGAGGAACTTGATCGGGTCTGCCTTTGATATCAATGTTATTTGGTGCGAGAGGCAGTAATGCCTCAATTTCTTCATAGTAAAAATGAGAGCGAGACATATCTTTTCGATTGCTGAATAGTTAAATTCGGCCCCCACCAGCGTGCTGCTCAAATAATATAGCACATTCTCCTTTTCTTCTTCGTTCTTCTACGCCAGGAGTGCCCCTAGTGAGTTATCACCTATGGCGATGTATAGAATTAGCGGCTTTCCTTTGATTAGGGCGGCGAGGACTGGGGAATTCCCAAGCATTTCTTTCAATGAATCAAAGGCCTTTTGGCAGGCATCATCCCATTCAAATTTAACGTCTTTCTTGTTGAGGCGGGAAAACGGCTGACATCGACCAGCTAGGTTCGAGATGAATCTTCTCAAGTACGCCACGCGGCCTTATAAACTCTTCAACTATTTCAGGCTCTTCAGAGGTGGCATTTCTATGAAGGCCTTAATCTTCGCGGGATCGATTTCTATGCCCCTGTGCCTGACAACGAAGCCTAAGAATTTGCCAGACGCAACCCCGAACGCTCACTTCAATGGATTCATATGGAGACTCTTCTTGCGCAACCGTTGAAACACTTGCCCCAAGTGTTCTCTGTGCTGTTCATGATTGGCCGACCTCACAACCAAATCATCTACATTGCACTCAACATGCTTGTGCATCATGTCCTGAAATATAACGTGCATTGCACGTTGATACGTTGCCCCTGCATTTTTCAACCCAAAGGGCATCACACGGTAACAGTAAATGCCGAGAGTTGTACGGAAGGCTGTAGCTTCTTCATCTTCTAGAGCCATGCGAATTTGATTGTTTCCCGAATACCCATCCATGAAGGACATCACTGCATATCCTGTTGTGATGTCAATCAATAATTCTGGAATCGATAAAGGAAAAATTGTCTTTAGGGCAGGCTTCATTAAGATTCCGGAAGTCGACGCAAACCTGGATCTGTCCACTCTTCTTCTTAACTGGCACGATGTTTGAAATCCATCGAGGGTGCTTCACCTCTTGAACGAACCCAGCCTCAATCAGTTTCTTGATTTCTTTCTCAATCTTGGATACAATGTCAGGGTGGAATCATTATTGAGGTTGCTTCACTGGCTTCTTTTCCTTCATGACACTCATCTTGTGCATGACAATTATTGGACTGAGCCCTAGCATTTCTAAATATGTCCAGGCGAAGATGTCCTTATTCTCCTTCAACAACTGTATGTATTTCTCTCTTTCATTTTTCGGGATGTTCCTGGTCAAATATGTGTTCTTGGGTTCCTCGAGGGTACCGAAATTCACCTCTTCAAGTTCATCAATCGTCAGTTGTCCACCATCTTCTAGTTGCACAGGTGCGACACTTGGCTGGAAATGTCGATAGGGTCTTGCAACTGAATTTCTTCGATGGTCACCATGTTCACGCTTGCCTTGGCTCCTAGACCTTTTCTGTTTCTGTATACTATTCATTGAATCGCGGAAGAAGTCTCTAAAGTTCAGTCTCCTAGCAATCTCTTCTTTGTGTTTGAACCTTGGTCGAAGAATCTCATATTCCTTATAATCTTCCGGCTGGCTCTGCTATATCTCTTCTCTTCTATTGATCGGGGTTGGGCAGATTCTCTTCCCTCTTCTCTCTCTTCTGATGATATTGGCTGACTTAGCCCTGAGTGAAACTTGATATCTCTCTGGGTGATATATCTTAACGGCACGATGAATTGGCTTGGAGCTTTCGGGAATGGCTTGGCTCTTCCTATCTTAGGTACCGGCATATTGAAGCTGGACTTGAGCACACTCATGTGTTGATCTGAGATCAGTTTTAACACAGACTGCCCTAGTTGACGCAAATGTTGTGGTACCACATAGAACTTATTTATGATCGGCTGAGGCAGATTTTCTAACTGATATTGAGATCTTCCCTGAGTGATAGGCTGAGGTTTACTTTTCTGTACAAACTTCTTAACTCGAGGTTTTGCCCCTTGCCCTTTCTTCATTACGTCGGGCTTTTTACTGGTTTTACCGCTATCGGACAAGTTATAATATTTTACATCGGCTAAAAATGACTTAGCTATTTTGTATGGCTTTGGATCTACTGCTACCCTGTATTGGACCCCGTCTCTGTTGTATTTGAAGTACTGATGATACGTCGAAGGGATTATGCAGTTTTGATGGAGTTAGGGCCTTCCTAAGAGGAGGTTGTATGTTATCACTGCATCGATCACCTGACACGTTACTCTCGTCGTCAGTTCTTCGACCTCTAACATTACCGTGATTGATCCGAGTGTACGCTGACTATCTTGATTAAACCCTTGAATCATCATGAGACTCGGGCGTAATGTCGATTGCCTATAACCTAGCTTCTGTAGTGTCTTCAATGGCATTATATTTACAACATACTCATCATCCAACATGCACCTTTTGACCTCTGTGTCCCTGATTGTTCCCATGACCATCAATGGACGATTGTAGTCTGTTAATTCGATCGTGCGGTTTTCTTCTGAGAAAGTAATTGTCGAGGGACAGTCGACATGCATGACTTGTGACACCGGCATATACCCCTCCCAAAATTTATCTATATTATTCATTTCTTCTTCTATTTCTATCATCATGACCTCCCTGACCTCACTATCAAGCAAGGCATTGATTAACATTTCTCTGTACACTTTCAATAGACATAAAGCATTGTATATACTTAGGCGGGCGGGAACCTTCCGTAAGTGTGACACAACGTCATAGGCCACTGGTCTCGGGCTTGGTTGACTAGTTGTTGCCTCGACAACCTTCTCTTTCAGTTTTTGCATGCAAGGTCTCTCTTGCGGCCTGTCAGGATATCATCTTCTTACATCGGGTCGTCTAGTCTTGAAGGGGTACGGTCAGGTATTTGCTTTCCTAATCGTAAGATGACTACGTTAACTTCTCCCTCAGTTGCTTATGGGGTTTCCTCGGACAGTGCTTGTTCAACAAATGATACCATTCCACAGTGTACCATGTTCGTCGCGGGTCATATCTGTCCCTGTAATATTTCTCTCCTTCTTCCCCTGCTATTTCTTCGGTTAACGAGCCTTCGTCTGTTCTCGAGTCTTTTCTTGCTACTGACTAAAGTCCATGGTTCCTTCGGCTCAGGGAATGAAGTCGGTCGGTTAGTGTCATTTTCTATTAGGGTTACTGAAGTTGTCCCGGCTGTCTCCTTTGCCGTCTCGGGTACTTTCATGCTGATGACCCCTTGATTGATCAACCCCTGTATCCTTCCTTTCAAGGAGAAGCAATCTTCTATTTTATGGCTGACACATTGATGATATTTGCAATATTTGGGATCGTTTATTCACTCGACTTCGTGGGGACGGACAGGCTCTGGAAGACGCATTAAGCCTTCCTCGATAATTTGTTCCATGATCGGAACTAAATTGTCCATATCAAATGTTTATGGGCCCTTTACCCTTTCTCTCTCAGCTATCGATATGCGTTTGGGTGCATAAGGCCTTTTACCCTTGTCTTGAACAACCATTGCTTTTGTCTCTGGCTTGTGATCGACAACGGGACTGTTTTCGGTCTTTCTGGTCCCTGCTCTTGTATACTTGATGGGTCTCTACTACTCTTCCCATCTCTCTCTTTTGTCTCTCAGGTTTGAAGTTTACCCGGAACGCCACTTCCTCCACCAGATGCGCTTTCGTTGCCAGCTCAAGAAAGGAGTTAAAGGTATTGCCTGATAATCCGTATGAGATCATAGGGTCCAGAGCCCTTAGGCACATCTTCATTTGCTCACCTTCACTGGGTAATTCACGACATTGAGTTGCTGTGGTCCTCCATCGGTCGATGAACTTCTCAACCGGTTCACCGTTTCTCTGCCTGACCAACGCTAGGTCTATTAATGAGATCTCCCTTTCTGTCGCAAAGAACTTTGAGATGAAGGTGTCCTGCATTTGCTCCCATGTCCTTATGGAGCTGGTTGGTAGTAACATATACCATTGAAAGGCTTTCCCTGTCAGGGTTGATCCGAAGAGCCGCATGCAATACTGCGGGACTGTGGACCAATTTCCTAATGTAGTCAAGAAGTGGATGATGTGTTCTTCTGGTGATCCTCTGCCGTCGAACTTTTCGAAGTCCGGGCATCTGAAATTGGCCGGGAATGGTACATCTTTTACCTCTGGTGGGTACGGGACCTGATATTTATAGTTGCCTCTCCTCTCCTTCTCTTTTTCTTGCTGCATCATGTGAGCTATCGTCTGGGATAACTCTTCTCGTGACATGTACGATGTAGAAAGCAGTGCACGTTCTGTTAGCGCGACTCTGAATTGGACGGGTGGTTTGGGTTCAGTCGGACCTTCTGCTGCCCCTTGGGATTCCTCTGCTGACTGACGAGTGGGTGGTGCGATACTTCTAGTGGCATTCTGGGCTATCAAAGTGGCCAGGGATTCTTAAATAGCCCTCATCCGATCGTTTGTCTCGGGATTAGCCTTAACTAATCTGTCGATTTGATCTTGGAATGGAGGTAGTTCTTCTTCTTCATATGGTCCTTCCTCTTCTTCTCTAGTCACTTATACCATTACCACTTGCGCTGACTGGATCTTCTGAACCGACCTTTGTCTCCGTTTGAAGACTGTCGTGGGCTTGGATTTCTTTACATGTGCGGGCTTGGTAGGTTTCTGCGAGGTGAAAGGGGTCTCAGACAACAGCGAGAACTGCTCGACTGTCATCGCAGTTACTGCGAGCTTGGCTAATATGACCTGGCTGTTGATAGGGATCTTCTGCCCCTGCTTCGGCTGCCACTGTTTTCTTATGACGGAGCAAGGTTTTGCAATATTCGCCCTCTTATGTGCAGTTATGATAGCCGCTTTCTTCTGTTCTTTCTTCTGCCTTCGAGTCTCAACCAACTGTCATTCTGAGCTTGGGCTGGCTGTTGCAGTTATGGTGAAACGGGGGAAGTTGAAACCCCCATTGGCAAGAAAGACGCACGGACTTGTCATCAAGTATGCCATTTCTTCTATCTGTAGTGGTATCTTGCTAATTCTGCAGTGTAAGAAAATCATTAGAACAGTTCATAAATGCGGCCGGGAGCGTGAACCCATCGATCGCGGTGCATAAACTAATAAAAATAAGAAGAAGATAAATACGTATAGTTGTGGGAGTTCATGGGTTTGAAAACCTATAATTTATCGTCTATCGCCTTAAAGATGAAGGGATGAACGTTCCCGTTGAGAGTTGTCAGTTTGGCGCCCGAGGGCGCCGAAACATTATGCCTTGTGATAGATTTCCTATGTACATTCGTGTTTGCGAATGATTAATCTTAGAACATTTCTATACTCAGAGTTGACCAGAGATTCTGGTCTTGTTCGATCCCCAGGAGAGTCGCCAGTTTGTTAGAACTAGAAAATGCTGTAGGGACATTTTCTGTGTAATGTTGCTCTGGAGTTCTGAGTAATGGAAACATTCATAGACAATCACAAGCATTCACACAAAAGTACACAAGAAGAGATATCGCAAGGCGAATTTTATTTCAAAGATTCTGAGATCTTGTACATTCCAGGGCGTGATCTGGCAAGAGCCCTTAATTACATCGAATGATCGATGACCCTTGATTAAAAGGCAGAAGACTAGTCAGCGGGGACCATGGTTTTAGAGTTTGTGGTCGTAAAGACTGAACCATCTTTGTATTGATTAGACGTCTATGTCCCATGTTTTGGCCAGAGATCCGGGCAGAGACTGTCAGGATTTTTTAACTGAGAGGGTACGAATCTGGGCCTGCAACTGTCATGTATGGACAGGCAACCTTGGGAAGACCGGTTCGCAGTTGTGTGTACCTGAGCAGCCCAAACGACGGATGCCGTTTGGATGGATAGGGCACGACCGTTGTGTTGTGGCAGTTCATAACAATCGCTTTGTAGAGAATTGAAATCTTTGATATGGTTTATTGTGATAACCATAATCTCGTTTGTCTGGCTTTCAACCCTAATTGGATCATATCTTATAGTAGATATAAATAATGATATATTTACATAGTTCTGGTGGCTTCTTTCCGAGAAAGTCATTTCATTCATCGCGTAGAATCTGGTCAAACCTCGAAGACACGTAATTTTGCTCATTTAGAGATCCCAAAATATTTGTTTGACCATTCCGTTGTGTCCGGAACGCTTGAAATACCCAAAATAGCCTCAAACGGATCTTGAAAATACTTAAAATTGAGTCTGGCACACCCGTAGACATTTTCTGCAATTCGCTGATTTTTTGGGTGTGTGGGACCTAATTTATGGGTGCGTGGGAGGTTAACGCACCCTTAAATTGGTTATCCGATTCTTGTTGAATTTACGGATGCGTGGGACAATTCTCGTGTGCGTGAGAATCCAATGCACCCTGAAAATACTTGTCCGAATTATGTTAAATTTATGGATGTGTTAGGACTATTTTTTCGGACGCATTGGAGTCTAATGCACCCTGAAAATACTTGTCCGAATTATGTCGAATTTATGGATACGTTGGACTATTTTTCAGATGCATCAGACCATTTTACGGATGCATCGAACTTTGGTGCATCCTGAGGTTGTTCGCTGAAGTTGTGGGTGCGCTACCACACTTGCATTTTTATGAAATTCGGACCTGTGGTAGTATTGGTCGGAGTGGTTTTCTGGTAAAAGATACCGGTGATCGGAAAGGGATTCCGGCGAGGGCTTCCGACGATAGATCCCAAGTACCCAGGGGATAATAGCTCTCTCTCTCTCTCTCTCTCTCTCTCTCTCTCTCTCTCTCTCTCCTAATCTATACATATGAATAGTGCAAAGGGGTATTTATACCCGAAAATATCGGACAGTGACTAATGAGGGGCTGTCACGTATGACGCACCCCAAAAAGCCTTTGACGCACCCCAAAATAGGTGCGTGGGAGCTCCGACGCATCGAAAAATGATGTTCTGAAATATGCTGATTTTTTTGGTGTGTCAGGCTATTTTTCGGATGCATTGGAGTCCAATGCATCTAAAAAATGATTTTCTTATTCTTGGTGAATTTATGGGTGCGTCAAGCTATTTTATGGATACGTCAGACCATTTTACGGATGCCTCAAGGACCAATGCACCCCAAAATTGAAGTTCTGAATTTACTGAATTTATGGACGTGTCAAAGGTATTTTATGGATGTGTTAGACATTTTACGGATGCGTCAAGGTCTAATGCACCCCGAAATTGAAGTTCTGGATTTACTGAATTTATGGAAGCATTTAAGGTATTTTTTGGATGCATTAAGCTGTTTTTCGGATGCGTCAGAGGTAAAATACATTCTGAAACGTTTCTTGAATTTTCATGAATTTAAGGGTGCGTCAAGTGAAATAAAAGGGTGCACTTGACGTACCTGTTGTGTGCGTAAATTGGGTTTTACAAAATGAAGGGTTTGCGGGACCCGCTCTTTAGCGAATCGTCATGCACTACTTATTATAATTAATAATGAAGGTGTCCGCTTTATTTCAGACGGTTTTGATCACGGTGATTCGTGGGGCCCGCTGGAGAAAAATGGCTAAGTACTGGCTCTTTTGCAAATCTTAATACTTAGGTGCGTTGGATGGTATTTTTTTTTAAATTTCCTCAAAGCATGCTCCTATTTGATTTGTTTTGGAAGGTACTGACTTTTGGGACCCCAACATCCTCCAATGCTTAAGTCAGTACGTATACAGAAAGGAAGATTTGTGTGATGGGTGTTGCATATGATATTGCGTACCTTAGACTATAAAGAATACCTCTATTTATAGGCTTTCTTGGAGGGCCATTGATAGATATTTAGAGAGCCACATCATAAGCATTGAGAGGGCCATGATTTGTGGCGGTTCCATAATTTATGGCAGAAAATTTGGGTTTTGCCCGTTATGGATTATAATGAGGCTGGATAATTCTTATCTCTTGGATTTTCTCCTTATTCCCGTGCGCATTTATGGCGGTTCGAGCGCTAGAGAGTGGAGCGCTGGAGAGTGGCTAAGTAGGCCGAGTAGGCTGAGGCAGAGTAGATCGAGGCTGAGTGACCCAGGTCGAGTAAACCGTGGCCGAGTGACCCAGGCCGAGTATAATGAGGCTGAGTAAACCGATGCTGAGTAAACCGAGGCTGAGTGACCCAGGCCGAGTGACCCAGGCTGAGTATACCGAGGCCAAGTAAATCAAGGCCAAGTATACTGAAGCCGAGTGAAATATGAACCCTAGTAGAAAGCCTTATGTGCTTTGAGCTCAACCTGAATCTACCTATAACAAACTGCTTTCCATAACAGAGTATCTCGCAAATCTTAAGGATTGTTTGGTTAATGAGTTTTGTTTTCCTTAGGCTTACTAATTTCTTAGTTTCTAATGATAATAATTAAAAAAAAAAAAAAAAAAAAAAAAACCAAGTTTGGTCATACTGATTGTTTGGTTTTTACATTTCTATGGGCTTGGCCTCTTTGTTTGTTGGGAAGTACATTCCCTAGCTTTTATATGAGCTTTCCATATGTGGGTTACATGGTAAATGTTAGAGTTGGCCTATAATTTTATTCTTGGGAAGCGTAGAAAAGTCTTTAATTCTCTAGCATTTTCATCAGAAAGCAAGATGCTGCCCCGTTCTTTTTTACGGAAAAGCTGAGGAAAGGTACGCATGGGAATGTAAAAACTAACCAGCAAGTGGTAGTTAACTTGCTTTTATAACAAGCTGAGAATTACTAAACTGATAACTACAAAAACCACCGACTAAACAGCCCATGAAAGATGAATCATACCCCAACAATGAATTAGGATTCAATATTTGTTTTCTTATGTTGAATGCAGGCAATTTAGAGCCTATTTGGGAACGTGGATTTGGAACCCCCTAAATTCAGAATACCCTGGTTGTGTTTGGCACCTGGATTTGGAATCCGCTGTTATCCAAAATTATGTATGCATAGTATATTTACAAGGGTTTGAATTTAATTACTAAATCAACTTTAATATCCCCAAATAGTGTACCTATATAATGTTTGACACAATGCTTGTAATAAGCCTGTTGGAATATATGCTTTGGCAAAAAAAGATGAAATTCTAAGTCTAGGATGGGCCAAAAGCATAGCATCACATCCAAGCAATTAAGCAACGAATTTTAACCATTGATTTACTTGGACAAATATTTGGACTATACAGATCATCTTATTAAAGTAATTTTAGTGATGTAGTTGATGATTTGATTGTTTTAGGATATCATCAATAGGCCACGTGCCTAATAGACTAGTAACCTAATGAAACACATGTTACACATGCTACTCATGCTGGGCGGATATGAGGTAATTTCAAATCCCCTCCTTGTTGGGCACCATAAAGTAACTGGGGTTTCAAATCTCATCAAAGAAAGGGTTTGAAATCCAAGGTGGAAGTTGGGATTTCATCTAAAATCCTTCCGTGTCACATGTGTAACATGTGTCACTAGGCTACTAATCTATTTGGCCTGTGGCCCACTGATGATATCCTCGAAACAATCAATTAATTATCAACTGCATCACTAAAATTACTTTAATAGGATGATCGACGTAGTCCAAACATTGTCTATGTAAATTAACAGTTAAAAATCATTGTTTAGTTGCTTAATTGTGATCCTATGCTTGCGGCCCACCGAAGACTTGAAATTTCATCATTTTCAGCCAAAGTATATATTCCAACGGACTTATTACAATCATTGTATAAAACACTATATATATACATTAATTAGGGATATTAAAGTTGATTTAGTAATTAAATTCAAACTCCTTTTTATATACTATGTATAGCTACTTTTGGATAATAGAGGATTCTAAATCCAGTTGCCAAACACAACCAGTTATTCCAAATCCAGGGTTCCAAATCCGCTCCCACACAGGCCCTTAATCAGAAAGGTCTGCTCATCCAGTGGTGCGCACCGTATGTTGATTTTCTCCATTGATTCTAATTGTTTGGCCACCAACGTTGGTATTGTGCGATGCTAGAAAAGTTATGTGGGCCACCATTATGTATTTTATCCGTGCCATCCATCAATGTTTTCAGCCCATTTTATGGCATGGTAAAAAAAATGAGACAAATCCAAATCTCCCGTCGACCTCACCATTAAGAAACAGTGGTGATTGAACGCCCACCATTAAAAAATATTCTTGGGGGTTATAGAAGTTTGGATCAATCCGACTTTTATATTTTCCATTCGTCCACGTTTGTATGACCTTATCAACAGGCTGGAGAGCAAATAAACATTAAAGTGGGCCTTAGTAAGTTTTCAATGGTGGGTGTCCAATCACCACTTTTCCTTATGGTGTGGTCCACCTGATATTTGAATCTGCCTCATTTTTTGATCGTGCCCTAAAATTAGCTAGAAAAATGGATGGATGGCGTGAACAAAAGATATACGGGCCACACAGCTTTTCTAGCGGACGCCGATGGCCTGCCAAAGGCTTTCGCAGGCATCTCCCTACTTCGGAATCTAGGTGGGGCCCACCGTGAGGTTTGTGAGAAATCTACGCCGTCCAACGGTTCTGTGAGATCATTTTAGGCGTTGCCACGAAAAATGAACGGGATCCAAGACTCAAGTGGGCCGAAAACGTGACGATTGAACTTCCACAGTTGAAATATTCGTGGGGCCAGAGAAGTTTTGAATCACGATAATATGTGGTTTCAGTTCATCTCAGTAGGAATGACATTATGAACGGTATGGATGGCATATAAACATCACTGTGGACCCATAGATGTTTCAACAGTAGGGATTTCCCTATCCACCTTTTGCTTGAGTGCGGCCCACTTGAGTCTTGGATCCAGTTCATTTTTTATTGCAACGCCTAAAATGATCTCACAAACGGTTGGACGGCATAGATTTCTCAAAAGCATCACGATGGGCCCACCTAGATTCCGAGCGCAGGAGATGCCTGCGAAAGGCTTTCGCAGGAAATCCGCGTCCTTTTCCAGCAGCACATCCTACTGGCGCATCCTACTGGCGCGGATTTCCAGCTAAAGCCTTGCGCATGAATTTCCTGCACTGGAGTCAAGGTGGGCCTACAGTAATGATTTTTGATAAATCCACATCGTTCATCCGTTTTGGGAGCTCATTTTAGGACATGAAAACAAAAATGAACCGGATCTAAGACTCAAGTGGGCCGAAAACGTGAGATTTAAACGTCCACAGTTGAAATATTTGTGGACCCACAGGAGTTTCGAATCAGGATAATATTTGTTTTTCCAGTTCATCCCAGTAGTAGTGACGTTATGAACGGTATGGATGTCATATAAACATCACTGTGGACCCCAGGGAGGTTTCAACGGTACTAATTTACCTACCCACCTTTTCCTTTAATTCGGCCCACTTGAGTCTTGGATCCGGTTCATTTTTGTTTACATGTCCTAAAATGAGCTCCCAAAGCGGATGGACGGTGTGGATTTATCAAAAATCATCACTGTGGACCCCGCCTTGTTCCCAGTGCAGGAAATTCCTGCGCAAGGCTTTCGCAGGAAATCCGCGCCCACATCCTACTACGCAATCCCAGGAAGGCCCAACTTTTGTGTCAGCAAGTCTTCATGGTGGGGATTACCGTCTGAATGGTACGGATCTCATATACAGTGAGGTGTTGGCAGGAAACAAGTTGCTGCACGACAAGTTAGCTTACTTTCAGGCTGTAGGTGATCATTTAGCTCTCTTTCAGAAAGTATGTACGGTAGCCGTACTTCTTACCTGTCTATTTGCAAACGACGAATTGAAAGCTTGGGATTACCGGAAGCGGATTGCGTACTGAGTAACTCCGCGCTCTGTGGGGCCCGCAGTGATTTACGTATTTTATCCAATCCGTCCATCCATCTTAAAACAAAAATTTAGGTATGGTGCCAAAAAATGAAGCATATCAAATTATAAAGTGGACCACACCACAAGAAATGTGTGAACTGAATGTCTACCATTGAAAAATTCTAGGAAGACACAGAAGTTTTAGATCAAGCTGATATTTGTGTTTTCCCTTCATCCATATCCATGTGATCTTATGAATAGGTTGGATGACAAATAAACATCACTGTAGGGCCTGAGAAGGTTTCAACGGTGACAATCATTATTCCCACTGTTTCCCGTGGCATGGTCTACTTGAGATTTAGATATGCTTAAATTTTGGGCTCAACCACTAAAATGAGCTGAAAAAACATATAGACGAAATAGATAAAGCACATACATTCTAGGTGGGCCCAACTGAGTTTACTCCGCACGATAAGAGCGTGCGGAGTAACTCCGCACGCAATCCGATTCCGGGATTACCTTCTAAAATTTTCCATCATGAAGAAATAAGATTGGGTACTAACTCATTACCCTTTTATCGTACTGAGTAAACTACTTTGGGCCCACCTTGAATGTATGTGATTTATCCACGCCGTCCATCCGTTTTTCCATCTCATTTTAGGTGTAATCCAAAAATTGAACTATATCCAACGCTCAAGTGGACCATACCACAAGAAGCAGTGGGAATAATGATTTCGACCGTTGAAAACTTCCTAGGGCTCACAGTGATTTTTATTTGTCATCCAACCTGTTCATAATATCTCACAGACATGGATGAGGGGAAAACACAAATAGCAACTTGATCCAAAACTTCTGTGGCCCCAAGAAATTTTTAACGGTAGACATTTAATTCACACTGTTTCCTGTTGTGTGGTCCACTTAAGTTTTGGATATGCTTCAATTTTGGGCTCAAGCCATAAAATTATCTGTTAAAATGGATTAATAGAGGGGATAAAATACATAAATCACAGTGGGCCCCACAGAGTTTACTCAGTACGCAAACCCCCTCCGTCCATAAAGGGCTCCGACAAACCAATATCATGGAGCAGTGAAACATGGCCCCACTTGCACTTATACGTGATGGGTTTTCAGGATCATGCTTCATTGATCCAAAACCTTTGTTTGTTGGATCTATCTTCGATAGACCATGGCCAAAAAGTGATATACGGTTAAGAACTGGAAACGTATGCTTTGCATATATCCTCTGGTGATTCCTACCGTTCATCACGGTTCACTACTTGAAAGGAAAATAAATGCCCAAAAGCACTGGGGGCGCCTTTTGTTCTCCTTGAAAAGTACAGAAATGCAAGATATCAATCACAAAGAAAGCATATCCTACGAACTCTACGGCCCAAATCTACCCATGAATAAATCTACGACACCTAGGTAAGGTGCACCCTATCTCTAGTCCTACTCTGCTACCTCTAAAGGCTAAGTTCGGCTGAGAGAAATTGCAGCATCCTCCATCAGAGGCTTTGTGCAGTATACTCGGGTTTTCACTTGTGATCACAAGTTGGGCCCTATGGTTCGATAATCCGGACCATTCTAGATTGAAGGATCCCGGCCACCGAATTTGTGACCCGCTTATTTTGAAAGCGGGCAGTGGCTGTGTTTCCTTTTTAACCATTTATTTAAAATAGATGGTGACAGTTTCGAAAGCTAAGATTTGGTCTAATTCAACCGATGGATGGTCCAGATTACCACGTTATATGCCCCAGTTTTTAGAAATGGAAATCAAGGAATGTGCAATGCAATGATCGAGGATCCTATAGTTCCGAAGTCATAGAATGGGAACTTGGGGCCTCCTTTTCACCGCTGGATGGCTTTCATGTATGAGATCTGAACCGTTCGTTAAGTAGTGTACACTGTGAACAAGCGCTGGACCAACCAAAAAAGAAAAAGAAAAAGAAGACGAGTTTTCAACCGATCAATCAGATCACACTTGTATAATAAAAACGGGCGGTTAGAAAAAGGATGCTCATGCTCAAAGTGGGAATATGATCTCTAACCAGCTGGCTGTGGGAAAACGTATCGTACGAAGTTGCGTTTGCACCCATATCTGCTATTTATTGTAAGCACATATGCTTCTTCCGTTGGAATGGTGCGACTTCCTTCCAAAGAATGCTTGCTCAAGCTAGGTATGAAATGCTTGGTTTTTGCCCTATACATTATTTTTTTATTTTTTTTTTAAAGAAAAGATTTATTCACAAAGGCCACAGCCAGACAAATTACAGACACACATTCGGGGACCTCAAACCAAAAGACCCTGAGGCCGCCTATTCGTGGGACCTTGGTTTTTGCCCTATACATTCCTCCACATGACCCAACGTGGCAAGGTGTCAAACATCTGAGCCTTTGGTAAGGTGGGCCCCGGCTATTCAGAGGTCCTAACCATCAGGATCACCACATTGCATGAAACAAAATGGCCCACCTGATGAGTGGACCTGCCTGAGTTTTTGGCGAAGCCATCTAAGGGATGCCAAACAAATGGAAGGCTGGGATGTTCTTCACTTGTGCAACAGTGGCACATGTTGCAGCTTGTATTGGTCTTCCCAAAATAATAGGGAACTGCTGTTTACAATCATGTCCATACAGTCATGTGGAAAAGGGAAGTGCTGTTTACCAATAGTGTCACCCCAAAAATAACACAAACACCTGTCCATGAAATCATGCTTGTGTTGCATCTTGCAGGAGCATAACATCACCGGTGAGAGAGAAGGATGAAAAGAACATGATTTAAGGTACGTAGAATATTCTACAATCATAATATTTTTCTTTTCAATTACAGATTATTTACTTATGATGCGTTTGCTTGCGTTGAATATCGTGAAATTTCATGATTAGTCAGTCTAATTTAGTGAAAAGCTTAATGATATTTCAGTAAATCTATTACAACCAAATACACCCTTCCATATACAAAATAAAGAAGTAAATAGGATGGAAAAGAAAAGGCCTTGATCGAGCTGTTGTTCAGTGCTGGGGCCAAATGCCTGTGTTAGAGTGGGTCCCATGTTCGAGTAATCTGAGTTCTTCCTATGATGGGCCTCGAATTGATGGTACTCCATGCACAAAATAAAAATAAATAAAACTCCCTGGGTAGGAAGATCCCAGCTATAGAGTATTTTGGCTTTTTGTTTTTTTTTGTTTTTTTTTTTTGGTTGGAAAGTTGGCTAGCTCCCTAATGCTGGGATTTATACCATGAATGGTTTGGAACTCAGCCATAGACCAAGATGTCAACCTTGCAAGTGTGTGCAACATCTGGGCAGTGCAGAAGATGGCCTCAACTGTGAAGCTAATCAAGCAGGCAGCCAACACATATACGTTGAATTCTACAGCGGCGACCCACCTAATGAGTGGAAGTTCTTGGCTGTGGTCATCTTAATGGTCGGACCCATCTCATTTACCGGTCAAGTGACTCACATACTTGCAAGATTGATGATCTCTGCGAGTAGTTTAGATAAAGGTGAGTGTAAGAGTGGGACTCGTAAACCTCGAATATGGTGGATAATAGGAGAAGAGAGAGGGTCCAATAAATGGGTTCTTGTGAGGTGAAACATAAGATTCTGTTTGGATTTGCAAAGGAAAAGGCCATGTTTCGTGGAAATATAAATCTATGAAAAAAATCCAACCAAACCCTATTTGATTTAGCACTAGTTATTTCCTTGAGAATGTAGAGCAATTTATAGTTAGAAAGTGAAAGCTATTTCTCAAAAGATTAAAAGGAGAATCATCAAGGTTCTGTTTAGAAATATTAATTTTCATCTCTTGGGGAATACTGTGGAAAGGAAATTCGTTTTCCACAGGTGACTTTGTCTCGCAAATGGTGGAAATTGTCACGACTGTAGTGTTGGAGAGTCTTCAAACATTAGAGTCCACTGACCGGTCAGCACGATCAGTCGGCCAGTGGACAGTTTCTATGAAGAAACTCTTTGGATGTTTTTAGTGTTTTTCAGATCAGTCGGCCGACCGGTCTGAGGGTGCTCAGACCGGTCGCCAGACAAGTCTGAGTTAAGGCAGCAGCAAAAGTTTTTTGGGCATAAACTCTCTGGACAAGTTGCGACCGGTCGGTGACCGGTCTTCTGGACTTGCGAATTTTGAGTATTTTGCGTGGTTTTGCGCTATACGTTTCTAAATTCGAATGGACTCTTATATATATGCTTCCTAATCGTGTTTGGAAAAATGTTAAGCAATACCTAGGTGATCTAAACGAGGTTAGGGTCATTGGGAGAGAGGATTGAGAATTTTAAGAGCCTTATTCATCTTTGGGATCTACTCGGGTAGTTATCGCTTTGTAATCATCTGTTTATCATAGTGGAGGTGTCGCTTTGTGCCGTGATTTTTTTCCGCAAGGGTTTTCCACGTAAAATTCGTGTGCTTTTGCGTCGTGTGCTTGTGTGGCCGATTGTAGATTGTTTGATTTTCTTCGTTGCTTCTGCTGACCGGAGTTCCAACAAGTGGTATTAGAGCTATCGTTGGAAAGTTGAAAAAGAAGTTTGTTGAAACAATCTCATTGCTTTAAGTAAGAAGTTCAACGTTGGGAAATTCTCGGGCAAAAACAACTTTGAGTTGTGGAAGGTGAAGATGCATGCCGTCTTAACTCAGCAAGGGGTCGTGAACGCCCTTGGAAAGCGACCTGCCGAGATGAAAGATGATGAGTGGACGAAGATGAATGAGAAGGACAATGGCCTCAATCCAATTGTGCCTTGTTAATGACGTCCTTTATAATGTCATGAAGGAGAAGACCCCTGTAGAGATATGGACCAAGCTAGAGAAAATCTATGCGAAGAAGTCTCTAGAAAATCGCATGTATCTAATGATGCAACTCTTTACTTTGAAGATGGCGAAGGGGACAGATGTGGATGACCACATTAGCACGTTCAACAAACTGATTTACAAGTTGCTCGATTTTGGTGAGCAGATGAATGACGAGTATCAAGCATTGATATTGTTGAACTCGCTTCCTAGTTCATATGAGTCACTCAGGGACTTGTTGTGCGTGGGTAGGGACACTATTAGTGTCGAAACCGTTGTCGTAGCCCTTCAATCGAAGGCCATGAGACAGAAAAGCAGTGATACTAATTCCTCATCCGAAGCACTGTTTATGAGAGGAAGGAATTCTGAGCGAGGTGAAGGATCGTCGCGTTCTAGATCCAAATCAAAGGGCAAGGGCAAAGGCAAGTTGAAGTGTTGGGGATGTGACCAAGTTGGGCATATAAAGAAGGGCTGCAAAAGTCCTAAATATAAGAAGGAAAAGTTAGGTAATTCTTTTAGGGAAGCCAATACCGCTGAAGCTGAGGAATGTGGTAGTAATGTGTGCGAGGTCTTGATGGTGTCAAAGTCTAAATCTCTCTGCAATGAGTGGATCATGGACTTCGGGGCTTCATATCACATGTGCCTAGATAGGAGCATTTTTACTTCCTATAGGGAGTATGAGGGAGGCTCGGTATTTCTAGGCGATGATTACGCCTGCAAGGTTGTGGCGATTGGTACTGTGCACATCAAGATGTTTAATGGAATCGAAAGGACCTTGATGGAAGTGAGGCACGTTCCTAAATTAAGGAAGAATCTGATCTCCCTTAGTGCACTCGAAGCATTGGGGTGTAAGTTCACCGGTTTTGACCGATTTTGCAAAGTTTTAAAGAGGGCCCTTGTAAGTATGAAGGGACAAAGGCATGGTAACATTTACAAGCTGATTGGGAACACTTTAGTAGGTGGTGCTACAACGATTGTAGCAGATTCCACGTCTGCACGTATGTGGCATGCATGTTTAGGCCACATGAGAGAGCGGGGCATGAAGGTACTCTCTGAATGATTTTTTATTCCTTAAATCTGTAGACTTTAGTATATGTGAACACTGCATGTATGAGAAACAGTCTAGATTGTCTTTCAAAGGGGGAAAACATGTATGTAAAATGGTGCTTGATTATGTCCATTCCGATGTATGGGGGCCGTCACCCGTTATTTCTGTTGGGGGGTCATCGTGGTTCGTGTCGTTCATCAATGATTATATCAGGAAGGTTTGGGTTTATTTTCTAAAAAATAAATTCGATGTCTTCATGACCTTCAAGTATTGGAAGGCGATGGTGGAAAATCAGTCAGAGCAAAAATTGAAAAATTTTGAGAATCGATAATGGAGGTGAGTTCACTTCCAAGGAATTTAACACATATTGTAAAGAAGAGGGGATCGTGAGGTACAACACAATGCGCTACACATCAGAGCAGAATGGTGTGGCAGAGCGGATGAATTGGACTCTCTCAAAGAGATCCCAATTCATGATTAGTAATGTTGGGTTGGGCAAAGAGTTATGGATTGAGGCCGTTAACACGGCTTGTTACTTGATAAACCGGTCACCCTCTATGGCAATTGAATGTAAAATCCCTAAGGAAGTGTGAAGTGGCCGTACACTAGACTACTCAAGTCTGCGAGTTTTTAGTTGTGAGGCTTACTCTCATGTATCATTAGTTGAGAGAGATAAGCTAGACCATAGGGCTATAAAAGGGATCTTCGTGGGCTATGGTGATGGTGTGAAGGGATATCGAATATATGACCCTGTTACACGAAAGATCATACTGAGCCATGATGTCAAGTTTGATGAGGGTTCTTTATTCCGTAAGGATGCTACAAAGGAACCAGAAACATCAGAACAGGTTGACACTCATGAGGACAGAGATGAGACACGGGCTGATAGTGAAGCGCAGACAGAGGTACAGGATCAGGTGGAGCAGCTACCTGTGCAAAAAAATTCACCCATGGATCGCAGGTTACCGGCAAGGTATAGGGATGATTTGAACGTTGCATTCACTCTCATTACAGATGAAGGGGATCCGTCTAACTTTGAGGAGGCACTACAGGATGTAGATATTAAAAAGTGGAAGACGACAATGCAAGACGAGATGGACTCTCTGTAAAAGAATGAGAATTAGGAGCTTGTGAAATTTCCAGTGGGCTGAAAAGTGATAGGGTGTAAGTGGATTTTTCAGAAGAAACAAGATAGATACAAGGCAAGGTTGGTAGCGAAAGGGTATGCTCAGGGTGAAGGCGTGGACTTTAATGAGATCTTTGCGCTAGTTGTGAAGAAAATATCTATCAAGTTCATGTTGGCATTGGTTGCCCAATACAACCTCGAGCTGGAACAAATGGATGTAAAGACTACTTTCCTGCATGGGGAATTGGAAGAGCAGATTTACATGGTGCAACCAAAAGGTTATACAATGCAAGGGGCCGAGAAAAAGATTTGCAAGTTAAGGAGATCGTTGTACGGTTTCAAACAATCGCCTAGGCAGTGGTACAAGAAATTTGATTCATTCATGATGAGTCAAGGCTTTTCCAAGAGCGAGTCCGATCATTGTGTTTATTTTAAGACACTGAATGATAAGAAGTTTCTCATACTGGTGTTGTGTGTCCATAACATGCTTATTGCCAGTCATAGCATGTCTGACATTGATGTGTTGAAGACTCAGATTTCAAGGACATTCGAGATGAAGGATCTGGGGGCTACAAAGAGGGTTCTTGGTATAGATATTTATAGAGACAGGAAGAGGAGTAGGTTGTGATTATCTCAGGAAGAATACCTTGAGAAGGTATTAAGAAAGTACGAGATGGACAAGTCCAAACCGGTTAGCGTTCCCCACACGAGTCACTTCAGGCTTTCTTCTGAACAGTATCCCAAGACAGATGAAGAAAAGCAAGTTACGTCTCATATGCCCTATTCAAGTGTTGTGGGCAATTTAATATATGTTATGGTCTGTACAAGACCAGATATTTCACAGGCTATGAGTGTTGTTAGCCGATTCATGTTTAACCCGGACAAATAACATTGGGAAGCTGTGAAATGGCGACTTCGATATATTTGGGGTATGCATGACTACGTCTTGACGTTTGAAAAGTCCAAGGACAAGTTGGTTGGTTACGTCGATTCTGACTACGCAGGTAGTGTGGACAGTAGGAGATCGACTTCACGGTACTTGTTTGTATTAAGCGGGTGGAGTGATTAGTTGGATGTCTAAGCTTAAGTCTATGGTGGCTCTTTCCAGTACTGAAGCTATGTATATGGCAGTAACAGTAGCTTTCAAGGAAGCTGTTTGGTTGAAAGGAATGATAAATCAGTTGGGGCTTTAACAGGAAGTCGTGCCTAGTGCTATCAATTTGGCTACAAACTCTATTTATCACTCACGTACTAAACACATTGATGTACGTCACCATTTTATTCGACAGGTGCTTGAGGAAGGAGATGTGACTCTGGACAAGATTCACACTATCGTGAATCTGGCAGATATGCTGACCAAGGGTGGTCCCTACAGAGAAGTTCAAGTTCTGCCTAACTTATTTGTGATTGGCGAAGGCTTGACGAAGACGCAGTGATGCATGAAAGTGGCAACTATGATTGATGATGAGTTGGTTCTTTGAAGAGTAGAAGAGATGGTTTAATGTGTTGAAGCCTTGGTGGAGTTTGTTGGAGAGTCTTCAAACATTAGGGTCCACCGACCAGTTGCACGATCGGTCGGCCAGTGGATAGTTTTTGTGAAGAAACTCTCTGAACGTTTTTTGTGTTTTTCAGATCGGTCGGTCAACTAGTCTAAGGGTGCTCGAATGGTCGCTAGACAGGTCTGACTTGAGGCAGTGGCAAAATTTTTTGGGCATAAACTCTCTAGATAAGTTGCGATCGTCTGCACTTGCGGATTTTGAGTATTTTGTGCAGTTTCGCACTATACGTTTCCAAATCCGAATGGACTCTTATATATATGCTTCTTAATCGTGTTTGGAGAATGTTAAGCAATACCTAGGTGATCTAAACGAGATTAGGGTTATTGGGAGAGAGGATTGAGAGTTTTGAGTGCCTTGTTTATCTTTGGGATCTATTCAGTAGTTCTAGCTCTGTAATCATTTGTTTATCATAGTGGAGGTGTCGCTTTGTGCCATGGTTTTTTCTGCAAGGGTTTTATTCGTATGCTTTTGCATCGTGTGCTTGTGTGGCCGATTGTAGATTGTTTGATCTTCTTCGTTGCTTCCGTTGACCGGAGTTCCAACAAGTAGAAAATGAGTTCATTTCCATGCTAAAAGATAGAATTCCACCAATCCAAATAGGAGGCCCCGCATCTAGAATTGTTCGGATGATTGGACCCTTCCATCTTGTGGCACTTCAATGGGGTGATCATGACCACCAACATATGAATAGTTGTATGTTTCCTTTCAAATGCCTACATTCAACTATTATAGATGAATGGTCCTTATTATCCATTTAGTGTGAGCTCCAGACTTTTGACCTATCCACAGCAGCAGCTATACATTGTGAACGGCTTCATTAATGCCATCATATCTTGATGAGGGCCCCACGATTCATTTCACGCTAGATGAGCCTGTAGGTGTCAGTTTAGGTGAAACGATGTCTTTTTCTTTCATGTGTATACAAGAGCCTGTTTGGCTACAAAAGTAACTAATTTTACGTATAACTGTTGAAAATGATGTAATGGCACGGTTGTTGCGGGGACACTCAAATCCTCAAAATTATAGCGTTCATTTTTTCCTGGTAAAAGGGAAAACGAAAAAGACAAGAAGCTCCCAAATCCTCAGACAAAAACTTTACAGGGTACTCTAGATGCATGAGCAAAAAATTGTAAGGTCTAAATGATAGATGGCCTAGTCAAATGTGGGACCCACACATAATGGATGGTGAAAATTTGGGGCCGAAAATATCGATACTGACGTGATTGTATTCTTGGCAATTGATCGGATTGGTGGGATGAGCATTATATTAAGAGGCATGAGCAATAAAAGATAGGGGACACATAGTGGATTGTTCGTTTTGGTGATTGGATCTTTCACAATACAGTTGATTTGGACCGTCCACTTTCCTAGAAATTTAGGATGGTTAGAATCATTTGATTCCTTAGAGTCATGATAGCCGTGTCAACCGAGCTTGCCAAGGAAGGCTAGAGGCAAAATAGTTACGTGGGAGCTTAGAACGAGCATGACGTTCATGGGTCTCTTTTTATTGTTGGTGAGGCTCTTTCTCGATTGTATAGATCCGTTGGAGGGGCTTGTATGTGTGTCCTTTTCCTAAGAACAAGACAATTACCGGTAGTGTGCTCTCACCCAAAAGGAAAAAATAAAATAAAATGTTTTGATGGTTTGTATCAATCATAGCTCCACGTGTGATTCAACCATTTTCAATATAATTAATTTGGACCGTCCATTTTATCTGACCATTAATCAGATCGTTTCTATCATCTAGTCAAAGTGATTTTCCATATGCAAAGGCAACCAGACGCGGGGAGACATGGTGGCATTTCTGGATTAGTAATCGGAATTTTTCTAATATAAACAGTTTGGACCCATTTTCTTAGTTGTTGATTGGACTGTTCAAATCATTTGCTCAAATTGATGTTGAAACATATGGGTAATAAAAGATGGGGCCCACATGATGAATAGCCCAAATTGATGATCAAATAACTTTCAATATGATTAGTCAGGACCATCCATTATATGACCATGGATTGGATGGATGGAAATATCATATCAAAGTGAATATTGCAGGACGGGGGAAATCTAGGCTGGGGCATGCTTGATGGTTGAGTCCGATCAATGAATAGGCCTTTAATAGTATGATTGATCTGGACCATCCATTTTCCAAGCCTTTGAATGAATGGCTGGGATCTCCTGATCAAAGTGATTCTTGAAAGAAAAGAGCAATAAATCGCGATCCTGTGTGATGGATGCTTCAATTCAATGATCAAACCTTCTAGTGTAATTAATTTAAACCGTCCATTTTCTTTTTGATTGACCGGCCAGGTAGGCCAGTTTGGATCATGAGCAATCAAGTGACAGACAATCAGATTGATAATATAATCTTGATATCTAATACCTAATGAGTTTATATCAACAACAAGCAATCAAGTGACAGACAATCAAATTGATAACATAATCTTGATATCTAATACCTAATGAATTTATATCAACAATAATTATCTATTAGAGATCTTGATCTCTAATTTATAATTACTGTTAAATAAAACGAAAAAAAACTAATTTTTCAGGTGTCTACCAAATAAATAAAGATGCACATCGATTCAATCAACTTGATTTTGGATGAAATTGAAATTGAATTGATCTCAATTTTGAAATTTTGAATTGAAATTGAATTGACCCAAATTTTCTAAGATTAATATAAGATTGAATTGATGGATTTTTCGATTCAATCTGATTTTCCAGTTTGTAGGATTAATTCTGGACTTAATGAAAAATTTAAATCGATGAATTGAATTACTCGAGACAACCAATGCAACTAGGAACACTATAAATTATAATCTTATGAGAGTACTGAAGCATTTCCCATTATATAATGTTTTATCAAAATTGTGCATGTAAAAATTGTATTACTAGACCGAATGTTCTCAATATCATTCTTCATACCATAGACATATGACAAACTAAGAAAAAAGTCAGCAATGGTTGAAGATGATGCTTATAAATCCATAAAGCAGCAAGCATAAAAGTCGTAATTTGATTGTGTTAATGTGTTATCATGTCCTAATATGTTAAGCCATAGATGTGAATGACATTTAGCACATAAATATTTGCACATGCCACTGCGAAGTAAAAACTTCTTGCCATCCAAAAAAATAAAAGTTCCAACAAATATAGTGCAAGTATTTATTATTATTATTATTATTTTTGTGTGTAAATGACCATACTATGATATTTCTAGCATTATGTGTATGCACATTAATTTGCACAATATTAGAAATATTTTAAAGAGTATAATTTTGCTTAACAAGAAATTTTTCTTAAAAACTTACAAACGAAATGAGAAAAGAGAACAATATATTAGTGGGCAAGATATATCAATTATAGTCTTCTGCACAGGGCAGGTGCAACTTGGCTAGGGCTAGGAGTAGCGATGTAGGTAGGACCCTGACTATGGGCCCTACCTCGATGCATGTGCTATAGCGATGTGGGAGTAGCGATGTGGGTAGGACCTTTCGAATTTTTTTTTACCTACTTACACAATTTAACTAATTAAATAAACTGCCTAGTCTAAACATGCATAGATAATCAAATGATTATACAAATCAAGCTCCTAATCTATGCAACCTATGTATAGACTTATGGGAATGGATCAATGAGCTCAAGTCTACACTAATAAGTGAAAGTACATCTTATGTGTAAATGTGTCTATCTAGTGCCTAGCATACATTCCTATCAAGCATTCATAATTAAACAATTAAACATACAATGCTAAGATAAACAATGTGCTCAAATCAATCACAAACATAAGTATGTATAGTGGTTCGACTTTGGATCTACTCCACTCTCGGTTCAAGTACTCAACTTCATTGAGCACACCGCATTCACTATCGGAGGTTTTAAATGAAGTTCACCTCTCAATCTTTACACAGAGGTTTTACCGGTTCACCTCTCAACCATAAATAAAGTTTTTGGACAAGGCTAACTCTCAACCCGACGCACATTTACTCCCGTATCGGAGGCTCCACCTTGAAGACTAATTTAAGCCCGACAAATATGCCAAGGAACGACAAATGTCTATGGATGTTTAGGCCCGACAAACGTGCCAAGGATCGGTAAATGACCCTAGTTCGAGTTTGAAAAACAAACTATACACTCAACTCCCACATGGAATTGAGTGAAATGACTCTTAATAAAGACAACCTTACTTGTCAGATGAACCCCTTCTGCAGTGCCGCTTCGGGTTACTTGATCTTCGCTCTCCCATGCTTCAATCAGCTTCCCTTGCTCCCCCGATCATGTTACCACTGTGTTGCCAATGGCTCAGCTACACTTGATCAATCACCTTGCAATAGATGCCTTTGAGATGTTGAAGGTGATAGGAGGGTAGGTTTGAGAATTCTACAACTAATGGGAAAGGGTTGCCTATAGTTGCTCACCTACAAAGATCTTATATTTAGAGCTTTGGATAAGAATATGACTATCAAGAAAGATCCAAACTCTAGAGATCAAAGAGGAACAAGATAATATTTTTTTTTTAGCTTGGAATGCTCCATTCTTATATTTAAATCACAAGGAAGATGTCTTGTAAAGGTTAGAAATGAGCCTCTAATGGTCTCCAACAATGGTGGCTTCAATCCTTTCAAAATCCCTCTTATTACCCCTTAAAATGAGCCGTGCCTATATATAAGAAATTTCCCAACGGATTCAAAATGGGCAATTAACGGCTAGTACCGACCAGTCGTGACCGGTCGGTGTCATGCCCCAAAAATCAAGTGTCGGGCAGTCCGTGGCTCCCGACTCTTCCGAGGTGACTGAATTTTGCGGAAGTATAGTTTAATGGCACAAATCGATGGCATCAAGTCATAAATAGATATTTAAGCTAAACAGTGTATAATTCAGTTTGAATTCAAAGTGTAAATATATACAATTATCCACACAATCAAGGAGTCCACTTAGCTGGGGCTTAATTTTATACATGTGCAACGAAGTCTTTAAGAATATCGACCCAAGACGTCCAATTCAAGGCAGAAAATGAAACGCAAGATATAGGTAAGCCAATAGGTCCTGCATCTCTGCATCAAGTGACAGCAACTCCTGCATCAAAATAACTGGTTGGTGTTTTAAAACACCCCCCAGGTGGGAGTGAGTAATCATACTCAGTGTTACCATTCCCTAAGTAAAACATATCATTAATACAATCAAGTACAAGTAGTGAAGCATAACAAATGGTGGGGCTCTCACACCTACCACCTGAGCATCAATAGATAGCATAACCTCACAATCAAGTTCTTATTCTAGTTAAATAATGCATGCAGTCATGATATGCAAATGTTATGTTCCGGAGAAATAAACGGTGGGGTTACCACCCAGCAGCAGCATCGGACCAATACACGTGAAAATGTGATGCATGCATGTTTACCAAGTATTTATTTAATCCCGTATTCAATCAGCAGTATTAGCGAAGCCAGAATACCTCAATTTTATCAAGAGTCTTACAAACAGGAACACGACCGACAGAAACGCGGCCGAACACTAGACAACGAGGAAAGCTGGACACTAGACAGTGGCCTTACCGAACACTGGACAATGCCAGGTCGGGGTACCCTCTACCAGGCCGGGACCCACCGCCAGCTAGGGCGTCCTATGCCCGGCTCCTGGAATCCCAATTTAGGTCCGTCACCTAACATAACTGAATAATGAATCAAATGGTAAGGGTCTCGATGCCCTAGAATGTCATATGCATGGTAATGGGTCGTCACCCAAGATCAATGATGTTAAGCTCGTCACCTAGCATCGGTGCTCAAGACTCTCGATAAGACCATCAAGATCAATACCGGTCAAAGACAGCACAAGCACAGTTACCCATATACTATGCATAGCCCATGAGCTTCAGTATGTAGGATTCAATGCTCGAGGCTATTGGAGGGCTCATCACCCACACCAGCCAAAGACAGCACAAACACAGTTATCCATATTCCATGTCTGGCTCATGAGATTGATACGTACAGTTATAAGTGACTGCGTAACAACTGGTAATTGTGGTATTCAAGATTCTACAGAATATGTAACAATGATCAAACAGATATGATTAACCCTGAAATTGACTAATTTGGTAAGCCGAACGAAACATCAACCAAACCGGCGTAGCCAGGGTCGGTCGATCATATTACTCCCAAGTCGACCAAACAAGTCCGTGACGGCCAAACCCAAGTAGGCAGTCCATAAATTGTGATTTTCAGAGATTAATCCTAATCATGTCAATTAAATATTATACTAAGCATGTTGTGAGAAGAATAGAACATCATAGCATTCATTGTCTCAATCAGGCATAAAACTAAACAGTTGATATGCGATATACTTCATTTCATATATGGGCGTAAAATAAAAAAAAACTTGACGTGCTATTGCAGGCCAACTCATCAAATTCACAATCAGGCACTAGCCTGGGTGGATGGTAATCCACTTACTCAAGCATATGTGAACTTCTATTCACTCAAGAATTTTATCAAACACTTGATATGCACAACACATCAAATCTCGTATTTTCATAAAATCGATTCAAATGGGTAATAATCCACACATCGAAGTAAGCATGTAATTAATCAACATATATAGAACATCAATCAAAACATAAATCATTCGGCACTTAACTTTGAATGGAATTCAAGAAAAACCTAATTTTCACTATTTGGAATCCTCATGGGCTGATAATAGCCAACTTAGAAGAATAGTCCTCACCTATGTTGGTGAATCCACACGCTAACAACATCTAGAGCAACTGATTCGAAAGAAGTAACGAAAATCCTACATAAATTCGAATAAAGATGGTTTTGAGAAAGAAAAGTTTAATTTGGGTTTGTAATTCAGAGTGTAGATCGGAGTATTACCTATGATTGATAGCTGGCATCGATCGATTGAAGAATTTGGCAACGCATGCGACGAATCCGGGAGAAATTCCCAATTCCTAGCTACCCAAAATCCCTAATTTCATCTCAAATGAAATTCTCAAATGGGGCTGACTATTTATAGTTCCAGATTACCCAAGGTTGAGGCGAGTCACACAACTCACCTTCTCTGGTCTTGATCTAAGTTGTGCAGTTCGGGATAGGGTGTCGGGTATCTAATATAGGGGAAAGGTCAAGCCCACTAACGAATGGTCTATAGCTGTTCTAAGTTTTCAGGACATCATTTAAATGATTTAGAGAACTAAGTTCAGCGAATCCTTTCACTAGGTCGTAGCGGGCATAGCTAGTTACATGATGTGATATATGGGGTGCATTTGTTTGCAGGTTAGAGGCGGTTAATCTCATTCGTATGGTTTTATATGTTAAAAGGGCTATTTTGTCAAATCGATTTATAAACTTAAGATTATCGAGATTTGATTACTTGATTAGGGTAGTCTAAGGTGGATCTGCATTGTAAGTCGGTTATATAGGTTAATCCATTGTGATTTTAGTAAATCATAGATTGAGATTCATTAATCAACGGATCGGATGTAGGATTAGACAATTAAAAAGGAATCCGTAGTTATCCATGATATCTAACAAAGAATGTACGGTTAGATTGATGTGTCTAAATGTCTTACGAGGTTTTGATCAAATCGGATCGTCTAAACTAGGGTTTATAATATAAATCTCCTAGAGTCTTAGTTCTAAATCAAGCGTCTGCATTCTCAATTGATAAATAAATTACAAAATTTTCTAAAGGTGCTCGAGTACTCTCGAGGCTCAAGGATTGACATTTCCAAGGCGTTACAGTCGGACAGAGGTCCACGACCGGTCATGACTGGCTGGTCTCATGGGCCTTGACGACAGAGATGTTGTTGTCTCAACTGGGGGCTGGTCTGACCGGTCAGTCCAGTCCAGTCGACCGGTCGGTCAAAGCCAGGGGTATTCTGGCAAGGTTGTTGCCCCAACATTTGGTCTAAGGACCGGTCAGCCAGAGGTCCGATCAGTCAACAGCACTTTCCCCATGTTGTTTTCAGTTATATTTTGCAGCAGTAGGGGTACGTCTTTGGCTAACCTATTGGTGATCTTTTGGGACACCTAAGGCCAAACTAAGATGACTAAAGATATGCTTAAATGGGCCAAGGTCATCAAGAGGTTATGGTTATGGTTATGGTTTTGGTCAAGGTTCAAGGCTCACCAAGGCATCTCGTTTACCTGTTTCTTCTTCCTTGATGCAGTAGGTCCCCTTGAGTCTTTGGTCTTCATTTTCATTAAGCTCAACCGACACTAGACTCATTGACCTAAGTGATTGACAAACAAGGTGCACTAGTATGCTACAGAAAAGTGCACTAACAGAAAGCAACAGAGCAAAGGGTCCAGCATCAACCAAATCAAATCAAAACTCTCAATTTATCTTTCAATTATCATGCTCCTTATCATTTTCTATTTACATTCCTTACTGTAATTAGTATCCTTAGTTTCATTTTGTTTTCATTAGCGTAATTTTGCTTTTACATTCCATAGCATTAGCTGTGAAATCACAATTTGTAGCAGTAGAACAGTAACAATAATCCAATAGCTGGTAACTTTAATTGTACCTGAAGTCTAAGCTCATATGCTAGACTTGTTTTAATGAAGTGTTTCGCTCAAAAAGGAGATTTGTGACACGTTCCACGCGACTGACTGTAAGTATCCCTTTTCTGTTGTATTTATTTCTATATTAAAAAGTCCTTTTGTACAAAAGGCAAAGGTATAACCCGTTATTGAGGGACGCACTCCACCTTTCAAAAATTGCTTGATGATTAGAAAATAGCTATGCAAATGGTTGAATAGGCGACCGATCTATATAGGTCCTAGTCACATACTGCTGGTTACGGCATATCTGCCTAGTTTGGCGCTTGAGGTCATTGTTGTTCGGTTTGAATCGAGCCGTACATTTGATTCTAGCACACATGCACACACATTACACGCGTAATCGAAAAAAATGAGAGGAACATTTTTTGGCACGCCCGTTGGGACCCTACTTTGGTTGATTAACCGATGTGATATTATGAAAAAATATATGACTAGAAGAAGCAATCAAGTGGCTAGGGTTAACCTGTGACTCCTACTCCACCATCCCCTATGGAGGATGTTCCGGTCTAAATGGCCCCCAAATTGAATTTAAACAATAATCAGCCATTCGACCCTAGTAATCAGTGGGGATCATCTGTGTCCCAAACCACATCTTTGGAAGACATAACGATTGGGCTCAGGGAAGTTCAGATGAATGTACAACACGTACGGGAACAAGGAAGAGCTCAGGCAGAGATGATACATGCTTAGGCTAAGCATCTTAGCGTGCGAACTAAGAGCTTCAATAGGTGGATGACACATCAAGCCAAAGCTAGCCATTCATCACCTATTGAGTGTTGTTAGTAAAAGAACATTTTTTTCACAATTTCTAAAATGGAGTCTTGTAAAATAGGCTCCACAATTTCTGAAATGGCTACAGGATCATCCTCCTTGTCCATCACATCCGTGGTTACGATCTCCTCTACCTTCTCAGAATTTTGAACAATTTTCGAGACAATGATGGGCTGTATGTCATGTTCCTCTTCTAAGCCAGGAATCTCACTTGCCCCATTAGATTCGTCGATGAGATTTTGATCAGGAACATAAGATTGCCCCTTTTACTTGGAAAGCTTCAAGAGGGTCTTCCATGTCTTCAGAATGACACATGTTCGACTAACGGGACTAGTAATCTGTTGCGACTTCGTCTCAACTAGACATGATTCTTGCCACAATTAGTTGTGGGATTGTTGATATAGTACCTAATCCTCATAATTAATGGTGTATAAAAAACATGCCAGAAGTTGTTGCCTCGTCCACAACCATGAACATAGTAGTGCTTTCATCTGTCGCCTTTGTTAATTTTGAAGTTGCTCCCACCGAGTTGAAGCGCCCCTTTCAACTTTAATGCTACATATTGAACATTTTTGAAGAAGTATACCTTGTAATGTTTTTTGTCTCTCCCGATGGAGAGTTTTCATTCCCTCTTAAAGATAATGAATCCCTTGATTACCGTCAGCGGGTATTTTGTCCATACCTTTATAAAGAGATATCGACCTGAGGAAACTCTTCACTCTGATACCACTTGACGCGGGGAGGATGTGGTGAGTTCGATCACCTTCTTCTTCTCGGGATAACTACCTTTAATCTACAAGGCTCATTGGACTCCTTAACAGGGCTTCCTCGAATCCATGAGAAAAAATGGTAAAAATTAAAATTTTATTGAATAATAATGAGAATTAACATTAAAAATGAATTTAACAACCTTATATAACCCTAAATAAACCATAATTCTAATTCGTACTTACTAAAAATAGTAAGTTGTCCAAAATAGAAAGTTACTAAAAAATAATAAAATCCTAATTAAAGACTACTACTAAATAGACTCTTTGTAAAACTCAATTCTCAATAAAAATATAAACTCCTAAATAAAAAAACTCTAAAAGAAGGAAATACACTAAAAATTGAAATTACTAAAAATAATAGTTTTTACTAAAATACCGTTTGTTTGCTTTAACCGCACGTTTTCTGGTGGAACTGATGGACACAACCCACTTTAGTTAGTTGGTTCACTCCAAAACGAAATTCCAGTTGGAATCCATATGCTGTACGTGTTGTAACTTGTTATAGGCAAAATGGTGGAGATAAGATTTCACGTGGAAATGTCCATTCGACTCTCGAGATCATCTGATCGAGAGTCGAATATTGGACAAGTGCGGAACGCCCATTCGACTCTCGAGATCATCTGATCGAGAGTCGAATATTGGACAAGAGCGGGACGCCCATTCGACTCTCGAGATCATCTGGTCAGGAGTCATGGATAGTCAAAATACGGAAAACTAGATTCGCGAGTAGACCTTCTCACAAGTCGTTGAAAGATATTATACCCAAAGTATGTACGTGGACTCGCGACCACATTTTAACCTGCGAGCAGCTTTATTGCGGGCGTCTCCTTCCTTTTCGGAGGTCATGACTCCCAGCTGCGGGCGTCTCCTTCCTTTTCGGAGGCCATGACTCTAACTATGGCTTCTGGCCGGATCCATCCGGATTTTAAGGGATTGCCATCTAGGGGCGTGATTGTTGGAAGATATCATTGGCTTGGATCTGACTAAAAAGATAGGATCTTATCCCACGAAATCAGCGGATTCTCAGTATCGTATGCGATATCAACGGGATTTCGACATCTCACGTAACAAATTGGGTTGCTTCAGATCTATATAAAGGGGTGACTCCATTAAGAGAAAGGTACGTACTCATCATTCAATCTGGGTCCCGTTTGGCTTGGCTTTTCTTCTGTGGCCTAACTTAAGCGTCGGAGGGCTAACGGCTGGTCCCCAGCCACCCTTTTTCGCTGTCTTGTTTCAGATCTGGTGGTGGAAATCCCTCCTGGAGCGAAGGAAAAAAGCCGGAGGATCTCGTTACAAAAACTGACGTTAACAGTTTGGCGCCGTCTGTGGGAACGACTTGATCATCAAAATCAATCGTGTTAACCATCGATCAAAATCCTTCGGTGATGCCTCCTAAAAAGACTGTTCATCCTTCAACTTCAAGGCAGGCACCACCTCCGCCCGGTGAGACGGAATCCGCACCTGCCCTCCCACCTGTTCCGGCAGATATCCCTCAAGGAGCCCCGAACATGCCATCAACAAATCCATTATTGGAGGCTTCTGGAAATCAGGATGATGTCCTACGATTTCTCGGGAACACTCTCCTAACTCTAAACGCCGGAGTTCAAGCATTGTCAAATCGACTTGATCAGCACTTCCCTGAACCGCAAAGACAACCCTCCGAAGGGTTACCACCGCCACGTATACCAGTTGCTTCCAGGCATTCTATGGATGAACCACAGGTCCCGCCACTTGGCGGCCATCTCCCTGTGCCGTCTCCACATTCTATACATTCTAGTTCGTCTCGACAACCTCAACCGCAAGGCTCCATCGCCGAAACATCTAGCTATACCCTACCGTGGGAAGGTGATCTCAAGAGAATCCAAGATCGTTTTGATGTCATGGAACAGAGATACCAGGCAAATCGGCCATCTCCCGTTACGGCGGCGATACATCAATCTGAATCTCCCTTCACTAGCGAGGTCATGGAAGCCCCGTTGCCCAGAAAGTATCGAGCGCCTGTTATCGCTCCGTATACAGGCATTGGCGATCCTCTGGAACATTTGGAAACATACAGGTCCCTCATGGAATTGGAGGGACATGGTTCAGAAATCATGTGTAGGGCTTTTCCCCTTACATTGAAAGAAGCGGCTCGTACGTGGTTTCGGGGGTTAAAGCCTCGTTCCATCAGTTCCTTTCCTCAATTATCAGAAATATTTCTTTCTCAATTCATGGGAAGTATTCGCATTAAGAAGCCGGCCTCCCATCTGATGAATCTGAAACAGCAACATGGGGAGACAATAAAAGAGTTCACAGTACGGTTCACTGCTGAAGCCGTTCAAACCGAGAGTTACACTGAAGAAAAGGGTCTCACAGCCCTCATCGCTGGAATAACAAGCGAGAAATTCAGGTTCGCCTTAGATAAAAGCCCGCCGAAAACTATGGCAGAATTCCAAGCCAAAGCTCAGAAATATATCAATGCGGAAGAAGTCGCATTGACACGCCATGGAGTACAAAGTAAGAAACGCAAGCCAGAGGGAACTTCTACAGATAAGAAATACCGTCGTGACCAGCGCGATCGTTCTCCCAGGAAGCCTTACTCTGGTAAATATCATAATTACACTCCTCTTGATCGGTCCCCTGAAAAGGTTCTAATGGAGATTAAACACAAGCCATATGTGAAGTGGCCCGCAAAGATCAAATCCGATCCCGAGAAGAGGGATAAGAGCAAGTTCTGTTACTTTCACAAAGATCACGGGCATAGGACCCAGGACTGTATCTCTCTACGAGATCATATCGAAGCCCTTATTCGAAAAGGTCATCTCCAAGATTATGTTGCTCGTAAAAATCGGTCACCAGAAAGGGCGAAGACCTCATCTCGCCAGAAGGAACCATCTCATCATCAAACCGATCAAGAGGACGCTGAGCCCACTGGAGAAATTCGCACTATCGTCGGAGGACCAGCTTGTGGGGGTGACTCTCAAGCTTCAAGAAAGGCATACGCTCGAAAGGCGTCCAAAGAACCCCAGCAAATTTATTGGCTGGAACAGACGTCCATCTCATCAAAAGCGAGCCATCCTCCAATTTCTTTCGCCCTCGAAGATGCAGCGGGAATCCACTTCCCTCATGAAGATTCTATCGTAGTTACATTGAAGGTATCAAATTATCTGACTCATCGGATTATGGTGGATACAGGTAGTTCAGCCGACATTCTGTACCTGGAGGCTTTCAACAAAATGGCACTTTCTAGAAGCCTCCTCAAACCAGTGTCGACCCCTCTTGTCGGCTTTGGAGGAGAGGTAGTAACACCCGAAGGAAGCATCGATCTCCCAGTTACTTTTGGAGAGAGTCCGGCGAAGACCACCGTCTTCATAAACTTCCTCGTCGTAGATCGAAAATCAGCATATAACGCCATTTTGGGACGGCCGTCTTTGACTAAGGTTGGAGCGGCCTTGCACCCTTCATATCTGTGTGTTAAATTTCCAACCCCAAATGGCATCGGGGTCGTACGAGGAAGTCAGCAGGAGGCACGGTCCTGTTACCAGATAGCCCTCCAAGATCGGAAGAAGGCTCAAACGACGCCCATCCTAGAAATAACTCAAGGATCGCCTGGTGTTCCCTCGACCACCTCGTTGGATCCGAGAGAAAATGCTCTGAAGTCGGGAACTCCAGGGGAGGAAACAGTGGCGATCCACCTGACCGAAGACGATCCATCTAAGATCGTGTGCATCGGGTCCTCCTTGACCACTGTCCATCGTGAAAATTTGATCAGTTTCCTCACCGAATACAAGGATGTGTTTGCTTGGTCTCATAAAGATATGCCAGGCATCGATCCTGATGTCATCGCACATCGTCTCAACATTGACCCGAAGCATAAACCCGTACATCAGCGTCGACGTGCCTTTACTGCAGAAAGACAAATGGCAATCAAAACTGAAGTCGAAAAGCTACTCGCGGCTAATTTCATAAAGGAAGTTGACTACCCAGAGTGGGTCGCGAACGTAGTTCTCGTACGGAAAGCTAATGGCAAATGGAGGATGTGTGTCGACTATTCAGATTTGAACAAAGCGTGCCCCAAAGATAGCTTTCCGACACCGCGGATCGACCAGTTGGTCGACTCGACAGCTGGACATGCTCTCCTCAGCTTTATGGATGCTTATTCTGGTTACAACCAGATTATGATGCATCCACCTGATAGCCAGCATACTGCCTTCATCACAGATCGAGGATTATATTGCTACCAGGTAATGCCGTTTGGACTTAAAAATGCAGGAGCCACTTATCAGCGTCTTGTCAACAAAATATTCGCTGCTCAAATCGGTAGGAACATGGAAGTTTATGTTGACGATATGCTTGTGAAAAGCATCAAAGAAGATGACCACATTCCAGATCTTCGAGAAGCCTTTGATCTGATGAGGAAGTATCAGATGAAATTAAATCCAGAAAAATGTGCATTTGGAGTATCTGCAGGAAAATTTCTTGGATTCATGGTTGGCCAACGCGGAATTGAGGCGAACCCAGAAAAGATTAAAGCGTTGATAGAGATGAAATCCCCAGTGACTCTGAAGGACGTTCAGCGTCTAGCTGGTCGCATCGCATCATTGAACAGGTTCATCTCGCGAGCATCCGACAAGTGCCTGCCCTTTTTCAAACTCCTCCGTGCAACGGCCAAGTCTGATTGGAGGTGGACACCTCAATGTGAAGAAGCTTTTCAACAACTGAAGCAATATATGAGTGCTCCCCCCATTTTATCTAAGCCTATGGTGCATGAGCAACTCATTCTTTATTTATCTGTGTCTTCTACGGCCGTTAGTGCCGCTTTAATAAGAGAAGATTCCGGGGTACAAAGGCCCGTTTATTATGTCAGTCGAGCAATGGTTGATGCAGAAACTAGGTATTCTGATTTGGAGAAATTGGCCCTAGCCTTAATCACGGCAGTTCGAAAATTGCGACCGTACTTTCAAGCCCATGCCATTTTAGTACCAACAAATCATCCACTACGTCAAGTCCTTCAAAAGCCTGAGGCTTCCGGGCGTTTAACTAAATGGGCGGTCGAGATCAGCGAGCATGATATTTCATTCTGTCCTAGGACCGCAGTCAAAGGCCAGGCCGTGGCTGACTTCATCGCCGAATTTACATATTCTGAAGACAGTGGTATGACCAGCGAACAACCTTCTTGGTCACTCTTTGTAGACGGGTCGTCACGGGCCAGCGGCAGTGGAGCGGGCCTGATTTTAGTGGCTCCAGACGGGTCGCATTTTCAATACGCTCTGCGTTTTGAATCACGCGTCTCCAATAATGAAGCAGAATATGAGGCCCTTATTGTCGGCCTCGAGCTAGCCGTTGTCCTCGCAGTCCAGAATTTGATAATTCATAGCGATTCCCAGCTCATTGTCAACCAAGTTCTTGGCGAATTCGAAACCAAAGAAGAAAGAATGGCCTTATACAAGTCTCGTGTTCTCATCCTGCTCGCCAAACTGAAGACTTACAAAATATTCCATATCCCTCGCGAGCAGAATCAACTGGCTGATTCCCTGGCAAAACTCGCTTCTGCACCAGAATCAGAACTATCACATTCGATCCCCATCGAGCACCGTCAACACTCGAGTATCGACCAAGTGACTCCCGAGCAAGTAATATCGGCACAATCGTCTCCATGCTGGATGGATCCTATCATCCTTTACCTCAGAGATGGATACCTTCCAGAAGACAAAAAAGCTGCGAGACAAATTCGGCTTCGAGCTGCCAGGTACACCTTACAAGATGGAATATTGTTGCGAAAAAGCTTCTCCTTGCCATATCTAAGGTGTCTTCATCCAGAAGAAGCACATCGTGTTCTAGATGAGATACACCAGGGGGCATGTGGTAATCATCCCAGGGGGCGATCCCTGGCATATAAAGCGATGAGGCAAGGATATTATTGGCCCACGATGAAAGCAGACGCCATCGAATTTTCTAAAAAATGCGACAAGTGTCAACGATATCTACCCATACGTCGTGTACCGTCTGAGCGGATGACCCCAGTGGATAGCCCTTGGCCTTTTTCCCAATGGGGGATCGATATCGTCGGGCCCTTACCTATGGGAAAAGGACAGAATAGGTTCGCGATCGTGGCGGTTGATTATTTCACCAAATGGGCCGAGGCAGAACCGTTAGCCAAGATTACTGAAAAACAGACTACTAAGTTTATATGGAGAAATATCATATGTCGTTTCGGGCTTCCTCATACTATAATTACCGATAACGGAACGCAGTTCGACAACGCAGCCTTTGATGAATTTTGCGACAAATGGAAAATACGTAATCTCCGCACTTCTCCATATCATCCTCAGGCGAATGGGCAGGTCGAGGCAGTAAATAAAATAATAAAGCACCATTTAAAGACCAAGCTAGGTGAATGTAAAGGGGTGTGGCCAGAACTTCTGCCAGAGGTATTATGGGCCTATAGAACCACGGCTTGTACATCAACAGGTGAAACTCCTTTCTCCTTAGCATTTGGTGTTGACGCAGTGGTACCGGTGGAAATTCAAGTCCCCTCATATCGGATCGAACAGTATGATCCCGCGAGCAATCAGGAAAATATCCGACTTCATCTCGATCTCTTGGAAGAGCGAAGAAATGCTTCCCAAGTACGAGTGGCAGCATATCAACAACGTATTGCTCGTTATCGAAATGCAAAGGTTCGACCTAGATCCTTCCAGTTCGGAGATTTGGTTCTAAGGCGAAATCTTGGAGTTCCTGTTCGTTCGTTGGATCCGAATTGGGAAGGCCCATATCGGGTTATGAGGGTTGTGCGACCCGGTACTTATTATCTTGAAGACATGCAAGGGAAGCCTGTACGTCGCCCTTGGCACGCAGAGCATTTGCTAAGATACTACCCCTAGAGTCGATGTAGTTTTATCATAACATTTTATGAATAAAGTGAAATATCTTTTGGTCGCTTCTCCATTCTCATGGACTCGAATAGCCCTGAAGAGTGCTTACACATCCTCTTGGCCAATTGCCTACCCTTGGTAGGGCTGAAATCATTACTAGTTGGTCGCTTCTCCATTCTCATGGACCTGAACAGCCCCGAAGAGAATGGATACCATCTCTTGACCAACCTTCTGCCCTTGGTAGAATCAAAACCTCAATCGATAGATCAGTCTATCTCAACGCGGACATGGTCTCACGACCCCCGGATTGAGTCTAATTCATTTTTTTTCATGAGTTAGTTACTCGCGATTGGTGAGGAGGAATCGCACTCCAAAATGCGAGCACCACAGCTCGTGCCCAAATTAAGGCATTGAACGGGGTCACATCCTGATCGCGAGCAGTTTAATTCATACTCGAATTAAAGGGTCACATCTCTGACGAATCCATTTAAGATTAACAAGCCAAAAATGAAAGATGAAAGGAGAACAGCAACGAAACAGCAATACTTCCAAAAATATCTTTTCATTGATAATCATATGATTACATATACATGATCGCAGATACAAGAGAAGAAAATAATAGGAAATCAATCGCTAGGAGGAGCCACGCTCTCGACTTCAGGGCCCATTTCAGGAGCCCCTCCAGCCTGCGTGGCTTCGGTCACCTCGTTCTCGGCAGCAGCTTGCTCTTCTGCAGCGATGATGGTCGCGACTCGACCGAATTCCCCCATATCGAAGGATGGGATCATTCGTTGCACTACTCTCAGTGCAAAGTCTCGACCAGCATCGTATGACTCATATCGTTCATCGTCATACAGCTGCGAAGTCCGGAACTCGGAAACTGCCCGAGTACCTTCCTCCGAAAGCATTTTTACAAGGGCGACTCTCTCCTCGTCCCAGTGGATCGAGTCATCCTTAAGCTGCGCAAGAGCGGTGCGCTCCCTAGTCAAGTTGTCGTAGGCCTCCTTGAGCTGCGACCTGGCTCCCGCGAATTGCTCCTCTAATGAGATCTTGTCCTGCCGGAAGATCTCCCTCTCTCTCTCTGCCTTCTCCTTCAGACCCGTGAGCTTCGCGTAGTCTGAGTCCAAGGCCTGATACCTGTCGGTCAGGACTTGGATCTTCTCAATGAGGATCTTTTTCTCCTCATCTCTCTTCGAGATCACTGCCTCACGAGCCTTGAGCAGTTGATCTCTTCCTTGAACTGCCTTTTCCAAGGCAGTCCTCTTCCCCTCGGCCTCCTCTATCGTGCGACGGGCGGCAACGATATCACGCCTCGTTCGCAGAATCAGATCTAAACCCTGCACAGAGATGAAAAGTATAAGATTTCTGGAAATGTATCAACAGGTCGAAACAGATTTTGACAGTCTCACCTGAACCATCCTCATCCCCGCTTCAAGGATAAGGTTCTCAGGGCTTGGCTCGGGAAGAGAGCCGAAGGCGTGAGGTGGAACGTTCTCGAACAAGAACTTGCACACAGGGTGGAGGTGGCGTGGAATCGAGTACGTCCCACTCCCAGACGGTTGGGCAACGACCAAACCGGTCTGCTCGCGGGGCGGAGGCATGGACTCTCGAGCAGGTCCCTGCTCGGCAGCTGGGACCAGTTCCCGAGCAGGAGTTGACCCTTGAGGCTCTACCTGCTCTCGAGCCTCTTCAGCTGGGGGGCAGCTGGACCCCACCCCATCTGGGGAATTGTCTGCAATGTTGATCACTGGTGGCCCAGGTGCGACCACCAGTGAGGGGACAGTAGGCTCAGCTGGGGCCCCCGCCACACTCGCGGGAAGGGCAGGCTGATCGCTGCCCGCGCGGATGGAAGGTTGAGATGGTTCGGCAGGGGTCCTCTTCTGCCTTTTGGAACCTGTGCCCTTTAGACGGGGCAGTAGGCCTCTCTTCTCTCCAGCCTTCGTCATTTCGACTTCTCTTCTGGATATGAGGCCTGCTGCTGCAAGTCGCTGAGGCGATAAGCAAGCCTCGATATGCCTATCTCCGACAGGCACCTTGTATACTCGGACGATCTTCTCGTTGATCCCGCCCTTCAAATTCGGTTTCCGCAAAACTGGGATACCTGCGAGCACAAATCATGGTCAAAACAAAACCCTAAAAATTTATTTTAAGGAAACTGCACAATACGGGATTGTCTACCTTCACAGAAAAACCGGGTCACTCCTGGACCCCTGGAGGAGGCAGACTCCCAGCTCCCGGAAGCATAGAACCACCGCTTCCTCCAGCCGGGATAGTTCGAGGAGGGCTTACCCAACACGAAGTTATCCCGGTGCCAGTAGCATAAATAATACCAGCCTTCGCTGGATGGAGCTTTCTTCAGGCGGAACATACGGAGGAACTCCTCCGCTGTGAGTTCCCCGTTGCCAGCCTGAGCCCAAAGGGCAAAGGAGCCCAACACCACCCTCCACCCGTTCACAATAAGTTGCCCAGGGGCAATCTTGTAACATCGTAATACATCGCGAACAAAGGGATGGAGGGGAAGGCGTACCCCCAAGATGAGCTGGTACTCGTAAAATGCTACGCATCCTGGGGGGGGGGGGGGAGTCGGGTGTTTCTCCACCTCCGGGCAAGCGGAGAGTTACAGAGGCAGGGATTTGGTATCTCTCCCGGAGCTCAGCCAGCCGGTCCTCCGATAAAACGGAAGGATACCCGGCTGCTGTGTATCTCCCCGCCGAAACCCTTGCACTGCTGGAGGCAGAAGACTCCGGAGTGGCATCGCCAAGGGGGACAGTGGTCTCGTCAGAGTTCCCAGCCATGGGGAGATGAAAATAAAAAAGAAGAAAAAGGAAGTAATACCAAGAAAGAGATTGAGCACCGGAAGAAGAATGGAAAGGAAAGGTTGCAGGTTTTTTTCAAAAAAATTCTGTAGAAACTCAAAGAAATGGCGGACTCCGTATATTTATAGGCAATCATTCCGCCGTATCTGATGGCACGTGGCAGTCCCTCGTTGGACACAGCGCTCGAGCAGGCACGCCCATTAACTCCTCAAGCACGTGGCGAGCGCCCCTTCATTTCCCATCAGCGAAAAGGCTGCGAAAAGCTGGCGCTCATTAATTTCAGCCCATCATGAGGGGTGTCATTCTCGATGAAGGTAGCGAGCGGTTTCGTGTGAAAATTAGCTAAGTCCTTTCCTTAAGAATCCTTAGACGGTAAGGACTTGGGGGGCATCTGTTATAGGCAAAATGGTGGAGATAAGATTTCACGTGGAAATGTCCATTCGACTCTCGAGATCATCTGATCGAGAGTCGAATATTGGACAAGTGCGGAACGCCCATTCGACTCTCGAGATCATCTGATCGAGAGTCGAATATTGGACAAGAGCGGGACGCCCATTCGACTCTCGAGATCATCTGGTCAGGAGTCATGGATAGTCAAAATACGGAAAACTAGATTCGCGAGTAGACCTTCTCACAAGTCGTTGAAAGATATTATACCCAAAGTATGTACGTGGACTCGCGACCACATTTTAACCTGCGAGCAGCTTTATTGCGGGCGTCTCCTTCCTTTTCGGAGGTCATGACTCCCAGCTGCGGGCGTCTCCTTCCTTTTCGGAGGCCATGACTCTAACTATGGCTTCTGGCCGGATCCATCCGGATTTTAAGGGATTGCCATCTAGGGGCGTGATTGTTGGAAGATATCATTGGCTTGGATCTGACTAAAAAGATAGGATCTTATCCCACGAAATCAGCGGATTCTCAGTATCGTATGCGATATCAACGGGATTTCGACATCTCACGTAACAAATTGGGTTGCTTCAGATCTATATAAAGGGGTGACTCCATTAAGAGAAAGGTACGTACTCATCATTCAATCTGGGTCCCGTTTGGCTTGGCTTTTCTTCTGTGGCCTAACTTAAGCGTCGGAGGGCTAACGGCTGGTCCCCAGCCACCCTTTTTCGCTGTCTTGTTTCAGATCTGGTGGTGGAAATCCCTCCTGGAGCGAAGGAAAAAAGCCGGAGGATCTCGTTACAAAAACTGACGTTAACATAACTCTTCCTGAATCAAAAGTTATAATCGATTTATGGTCCACCTTCTTTTGGTCCATCCATGCAAAAATTGTCAATTTTATCAACTTTTCCTTGATCTTTATTCGGCCCATGTGCAATAAGAATGTGCTTGATCCATGCCCTTGATTGAGCCCCACTATGCATGGGAGGTGACGAATCAATACCACTAGTTGATGATCTTGACCATCTGATTAGTGGCATTCAAAGTGCTCTATTTGTGCAAATTCATTTACTTTTTAGCACGGTCGATCCATGGTGGATCCACGATCTGCATGGTGCGAATCATCGCACAATGTATCGATGCTTATACTGTCCAGTACGATGGAGGATAAAGAAATCAGATTTTCCTTATGTACCGCAACACCTGTCACAAGGAGCCGCCCGATCAACATTATGTGAGACCCCCCACGATGCACGTGTGACTTCCACTCCCTCCATCACCCTGTCCAGCTCATATTAGGAAGTGACTCAAATATGAAACTCAAATGGGCCACACCACAAGAAACATTGTAACGGTAATCCCAACCATTCTCACCTTCCTAACATGGGGACGTGTAGCCATTCATCATGTCGGGCCCACCTTGAATATGAGCTGGATCAAAATCAGGCAAGTCTTTTCTTAAGGTTAGCATCGAGTTTAGGTTGAATATGAACCCTATCGTCGATTTCTCTACCAAGACCAAGTCAGAACTGTTATTAATTTCACTAGGCACCTCGTGATGAACGTACGTAATCCCGTAAATGTGTGTTACATTGAGACCTGTCCAGCAAGCCACCTTCAGGATGGCCACGCGCGCGATTCTCGGTGTGGCCATTGGAGGATGGGTTAGGTTTCGGACGCGATTTCGACACGCTCACCATTCCCGCCAGATACGCTCTGAACCTCCAAAAGTATCTGCTCAGAGTTCCGCTCTAGGACGCGTCTCGAGATTCTCCCGCGCGAAAAGAGGAAGCAACGCTGTCGTATCAATTCATCAGCTCCAATAATTGTAGCTTCTAGCTACATGTCGCTCTTCCATCGCAACATTCTACCAGTAAGAAAGTAGGTGGGCCCACCATGATGTATGTCAGAAATCCACCCGTCCATCTGGTTTTTCAGATTATGTTACGATATGAGCCCAGAAATGACGCAAATCCAAAACTCCACAAGCGGGCTGCACCACAGGAAAAAGTAAAGAAATATCTACCGTTGAGAGCTCCTAGAATCCACCGTGATGTTTATACTGTTCATAAGGTCATTCCTACTAGAATGAATCTAATCCAAGCAACATGAATGGACGGAATAGATTTGTCACAAACATTACGGTAGGCCCCACCTAGCTTTCCATGTAGGAAGTTACTGCGAAAGGCCCTGGCATTCGCCATCTTGCATACGTAAAATCCACTTCTTATATCAGATTTTATCCTCGATTAGGGATCCTGGGGATTCATCACGTTGAATTTAGAGGTTTTACCAGCAATTTTACATTGTTGTGTACGGTTATAATTTTTCATGAGGCTATCAATTTTAGGTTACGTTTAAATAATAGCTCTCTCCTGATAGACGAAATCAGATTGCGTCCTGAGTTACTCTGTATGCTCTTATTGTACTGAGTAAACTCAGATGGGCCCACTGTAACTGTATGTAGTTTATCTACACCGTCCATCTGCTTTTTCAGATCATTTATGGGGTTGAAACCAAAATTGAAGTATATCCAAAACTCAGGTGGACCATAATACAGGAAACAGTGGGTATAATGATTTCTACCGTTGAAACCTCTCTAGGGCCCACAGTTATGTTTATTTGTCATCCAACATGTTCAAAAGATCACACAGGCATTGATGAAGGGAAAAACCAAATTTCAGCTTGATCCAAAACTTTCACAGCCCCCAAGAATTTGTCTACGGTACAGGTTCAATTCACATTATTTCCTGTGGTGTGGTCCAGTTAAGATTTTTAAATGCTTCGTTTTTTGTGTCAATCCATAGAATTATCTGTTAAAATGGATGAACAAAGTAGATGAAATATATAAATGACGGTGGACCCCGCAGAGTTTACTCAGTACACAATCCTACACCTGTTTGCGCATGAAACACGGTGCACCCCCACAGAACTCGGATGTTTTACGCAACTACAGCTACTTGCGGGTGTAGCATTTTAAAATTCTACTATCCCCACCAGTTGCCACATGAAACTGTGTCAGATTCAGATCCCGAGTAGTTTGGACTGTCCTCTCAAATCTCATACATCCTCAATACTAGCACGAGATATTTTCAGTGCAACTTTTACTCTAGGATGTATCTAAATTAGGGCTCGTGCATGTGCCAGATTTAATTGCGAAGAAGATCTACTGGCATTAGATAATGCGGGCGTTGGGATGGTGAGGAACTTTAGGAAGTCCTTTCAAGAGAGAGAGTGGGAGCCTTTAGCTGTTTCCTCTCCCTACCGACCTATGTAGTTTGCTCTCCTTTTGGGCCTGTGATTTGTGTTGGGATTGGTTTTGTAAAGGGGTTTATAACAGGAATGCACCGCTATCTAATCCATACCTATTACGGGCTATCTCCACCATTACATTTCTCAAGCAATCTTGGCAATTCAGTTGATGGCTATCAAAATAGAAGGCTATTTAAGACTTCTTAAAGTGGGCCTACATATCAATGATTAGGATCTAACTAATTATGGATAATTCAGATCTAGCATACCGGTGGACCCCACTTAACTCGTGGTCACATTGAAGACGTGTCAGGTGTGATATCAAGTATGGAGTCATGAATGTAAAGGAGTTTCGGTGGGTTTTACTTTTGTGAATAAAAACAAATAAATAAAAAACTCACTTCATCCGATTTGTTATAAATAACAACTAGGTCCCCACACCTATACAATGATCATGGATACAGACTTTCCCATCCCTTATTGTCCTCTAAAGGTATAAGGTGTGGAAGATCCGATCCGTCCAACTCATCTCATGACTTCTCAAATAGGTACACAATTTCGGATTTGATTATTTCGATTCCTACAATCGATACATAGATCGATCCCATATTCTGCATTTCAGATCACATTTGGTATCAGAGTAACTATGCATCAATTGTGGCGGATCAATGCAGATTGATGAATCCAATCACGGATCTTATTGGTCAGATTTGAGTTATCCATTCATGGATTTTCATAGTTAGATCTGGGCCATTGATTCTTACATATCAATGATCGAATTTGGGAGCCGAAATCTTGAGCTTAATATTGCTATTTTTTCTAAGGCCTACTTTGGGCATATTTATTTTATTTTATTTTCTCTGTTATCATTCAACCCATCGGAGCATCTGACCACTTTAGCATGAGGCCTTAAAGCCTTTTAATGGATCTTTCCTTAAAGCCTACATTTAATGGGATTTTACTTAAAAATCATGTTTAATGTTATCTTAAAAACCATGTGTTTAATAGATCTTTGTATGGTCAGTCGATTACGACCCATTTTGACTCACAATTTGGCTCCCTTTGCATCATCTGATCTAATAATTTTGTTTTCCTCATCGAGAGGTTCGAATAGAGTGGTCACTCACCCTGATCAGATTTTGGATGATGGAGATATTGAACGAACAATATTGATCACTCATTAAGTGGCCACATATGATGTTTCAATGGTCAGATTTGAGTGAAATTCGGTCTGAGTAACTAAAATGATATGATCTTTGATATGAACGAATCGTATTTTTCAAAATCTATTCAGATCTGGTCAAACTGATCGTGACTATTTAAAGGGTGTTTTGGATGGATCTGCTTCATTTTGAATTAGATTAGGTTAAATATTTTTAAATTTTTTTTTTTATTCACAACAAACTGGGAACTATTTACACGGGGATGCCACCTCATTTAGATAGCGCGACGCCAAAATTTGCTCGAGCCATCTATCATAAGAAAACTAATCCTACCGCGACCTAGAGTAGACCACACTATCTCTCCCCTAGCTGGCTCAAGCCTAAACGATCTAAAAACACCTCCCCTCAGACCAGCATAGGAAGCTCGACGACCCTATATATGATAGACTGAGGCTATTTGGGCGGCACTTCCCATCCTTGTCAAAGTGTCCGCTACCCCGTTTGCTTCCCTTTGCACAAATATAAAACTAACTCTCCTCCCTCTCCTCATCTTCGCAATTTTGTTCCACCAGTACAAAATCCCCCACGAGGCCGGCTTTTCCTCAACCAGGAGGTCGATTAAGACCTTGGAGTTGCTCTCAACGACAATATTGGAGAACCCACAGTTCACTACCATCGATAGACCCTGCCACATCGCACAAGCTTTTGCAAAAATATTCAAGGCAAGACCATAACCTTATAAGAAAGCAAACGACATTTCTCCCCTCAAAACTCTGGCAATTCCTCCACCCTCAGCCATGCCTGGATTGCCCCTAGACGAACCATCAACATTTAACTTTCAATCAGTCCGACTCGGGCCTTGACCACTTGAGCACCCTCACCAATCTGATCCTACTGGGCTTAAAATTGATGCCCATTTCTTGACAAACCATGGACCTTAGCTAGATTAGAATCTGCAGGCAAGGGAAGATCTGGAGAGATCAAGCTTGCCCATCTCTTCACCGCGAAATCACCACTGAAGCGTTACCCTGGGTGTAACGCCCCGAATTTTCAACTCTCGTGGACAACACGATCTGTCGAGTTTCGAGTGTTAACTCCTGTGTGTTAACATCATTATTCCAAACACGCATACTGTACTTATATAAATTCATGGCATTCAAGCAAAGCGACGGAAAATAAAGATCTTATTCCGTAATTGTCTACTCTAAGTTCAAAATCAAATAAAACATGTTTAACAAAATGTTCATTTAAATGTCCCCATAAAAGGAACTTATTTCGAATTCAAAGAATTAACTTTTCTCTACTAAAGCAATAAATAGGTCATTATCAATCTACGTAGGCTTCATTATCCACCATTTGTTGCCACGAGCCTTCATATTTGTCACCCTGCAGATCGGGCTCACCTAATGGATCGTCACCTGTAATATCTGGTGGTGTTTTAAAAATACCGTCCCAGGATGACGTGAGTTGCTCGCGATCAACTCAGTAAGGATTTCCAATTAAGACTATTACAATAATATCCAAACAATGCATATATCAAACAAAACACTCAAAAAATATTTTGGTTAATGCTATGCATGAAATGCATGCTCTGGTTCAGGCACCGTGATCAATGAGACGGGATCACTCCACTCTCTCACCAGTCACTAGCAACTAGAGGTTCTAGTTAGGACGGGAACACTCCACTCTTCCCATACACCAAAATCAATTAGTGAAACGGGCCCATGCACACTTTCACTAGCAAACGATGAATGCATGATTTAGTTCCACATTTAGTTAAGTAGCTTATCATTCAGCAGTTTTAGAGATGTTCCTATCCCAAGGTCGATCTATACCCCATCCATGGTCCGTCATGACGTAGAATAGTCGTTTCCTCTCAATAGGGGCCAACCACGAAAAGACGTACACATCTTAGTCAAGATGAGACACATGGCACCCAAAACATTTGTATCTGACTCAAGAGTCCATCATTTACTTATTCACATAGATCATTGGCACTTCATTAACATCACGATCATGGTCTTACCAAAATACATCTCATGGGCTTCTTACTAATCTATCATTTTCTACATATATAGTTATACTATCCATGGGGCAAGGGCTTCCGTTAGGACGACATCCATACATATAACCATCCTCATACATGAATCAAAATCCCAACCTTATACATGTGAACAAACAGTTGAAGCATGGTGCATACATAATCTCATATACACATGTGAATAGGCATACTGAAGCATATTGCATACATATTCTCATATACACATGTAAATCAATCATCATTCTTCCCTTAATCCTCAGATCTGACATACAATCTATATAAAATGAAATTTCAGCAATTAATGTCAATTATATTCGTCAATACACGATTTCATAAAGGATTCACAATGATTCATGGTTTCAAGTAACATACGACAAACCATACAATAAGACACAATTCGACATACCATGTGATATTGCTATAATTAGGCTTAAAAAGAAATCCTCACCTTAGAATTCAATGATATGATCTATTGATAGTGTGCACCTCCTCTAGACCCTAACCCTATTATAATTGTAGAAACACGCAACCAGGAATTGTTTCAGCATGATATACAGCATTGTGGACATCTAAGTTTGGCCCGGGAGTCGAATGGACGGAGTGGATTTGGCAGTGGGGTCCACTGGAGGGCCAGCGTGGAACCCACAGACGGACAGCGCCGTCCGCTGTGAATGCGGAACGAAGAAGACGGAGGGGGAGGCTGGCGCATAGTGCGCACGCGGTACAGGAGACCGCGTGCCACCACTGCGCCTTACACACGTGGTCCACTAGTGTGGATCTGGGCGATCTTCTCCGTCCATCATGTCGGCAATGAAAAATTAGCCGTTGGCCAGAAATTTGAGACAGATTCGAGTTAAGGTGGGCCATCTAGGGTCCGATTTCTGATGAAGGCATTTGCACAATGATCGAGGGGCTGATTTTCGACGTGTATGGTTATTTTGTGTTAGATAAGCCATACACTAAGTTTAGGGTAAAAAATGATTGTGGAAACTGGGTTGCTTAAATGGTGGGGTTTTAGGTAGTGGCATTTTCATAATTTTTCAAAAAGGTGAGTTTAACAAAATGCAGCCATTCTGGACCATTTTAGAGGTTAATTAGAGCAAGTTTTATAAATGAGCCCGCCTTAGATTCCCTACAGTTGATTAGATATAACCCTCTCAAGATTAACGGCTAAAATAAAAATGAATAAAATAAAAAATAAAATAGGGGAAAATACGGGGTGTTACACTCCTCCCCTCTTAAAACAAACTTCGTCCTCGAAGTTTACCTATGATTGGTCGACAAAGAGCTTGGGGTATTCCTTCCTCATCTCCTCTTCATTCTCTCACGTCGCTTCTTCTTCACCATGGAAGGACCACAAGACTTTGACTAGGGAGATGACTTTCTTTCGGAGGGCATATTCCTTTCGATCCAAAATGTGCACTGGTTCTTCTACATAAGATGCATCATCTCGAACCTCGATCCTCTCCCACTCGATCACATGGGAATCATCTCTCTTGTACTTCCTTAGCATGGAAACGTGGAAGACATCATGGACATTTGACAATTGAGGAGGTAGAGCGAGACAGGTATGCCACTTCTCCTACACTGCTGCAGAATTTCGAACGGGCTTATAAATCGTGGTGCTAGCTTGCCCTTCTTCCCAAATTGCAACATACCCTTCATCGAGAATACCTTCAAAAATAAGAAATCGCCTTCCTTAAATTCGAGATCTCAACATCTAATATCGGCTTAACTTTTCTGTCTACTCTGGGCGGTCTGCAAACGTTTGCGGATGATTTCAATCTTTTCTGAGGTAAGCTGCACAATTTCTGGTCCAAGCACATTACGTTCTCCAACTTCTGCCCAGCAATGCGGTGCGTGAAACGGACAACCATAGAGGGCTTCAAAAGGTGCCATGCCTATACTTGCTTGGTAGCTATTGTTGTAGGCGAATTCAGTGAGGGCTAGATAGTCCTTCCCATTTTCCTTTAAAATCTAACACGCAGGCTCTTAACATATCTTCCAATATTTGGTTCACTCTCTCGGTCTGACCATCGGTCTGGGGTGGAAAGCTGTGCTATACTTAAGAGAGGTGCCCATCGCTTGTTGCATTCTAGACCATAATGAGGATGTATAACGCGGATCTCTGTTTGAGATGATCGATGCTGGCACACCATGTAAACGCACTACTTCTTTAACATACAATTCTGCCAATTCTAAAACTGGGGCGGTCACATGGATCGGAATGAAATGAGCTGACTTGGTGAGGCAGTCCACGATGACCCATATTGTGTCGTGTCTCTTATTTGACCGGGGTATTCCTGTGATGAAGTCCATCGAGATATGCTCCCATTTCCACGTGGGGATTTCTGGTTGGATTAACAACCCACCTGGTTTCTTATGTTCGGCCTTTACTTGCTGGCATGTGAGACATTTTGACACAAATTCGGTTATTTCACGTTTCATGTTATTCCACCAATATTGTCTTTTCATATCTTGATACATCTTCGTACTTCGTAGGTGAATTGTCAATTTAGATCTATGTGCATCTTCCATTATTTCACGTTTCAGCTCTGGGTCATTTGATACACATAGGCGATCATGAAAACGAATTTCCCCATCGGATCCTATTCGCCAATCCTTGTTGTGTTCTGGATCCCTTGCCTTGGCTATTTCTTCTTGGAGGTCCACATCTTGACTTTGAACGTCTATGATTTTGTGTATCTTACTGGTTCAATTACGACGTTATTCAAGTATACTTTGCGCTTGTTTAGGCTCAGTTTGACTTTTAACAGAATTTAACATTTCCCACTTCCTCACCGTGCAAGATGCTGCTACCTCATGAGTTTTCTTCCTGCTTAGCGCATCGGCTACTGCGTTTGCCTTGCTCGGAATTGTAACACAATTCGATCTGAAAATCCTTCAAGCTTTCCATCCAACGACGCTGCCTCATGTTCAGGTCCTTTTGCTGAAATAGATACTTTAGGCTTTTGTGATCCGTATTTAATTTAAACTGTTCGCCGTACAAATAATGCCTCCATATTTTTAGTGCTAAAATCACAGCGGCTAGCTCTAAGTCGTGTGTGGGATAATTCTACTCGTGAGGCCTCAACTGTCGAGAGGTATAGGCTATCACCTTGTCTTTCTGCATCAATACACATCCCAGTCCGGCTCTTGACGCATCGGTGTACACTACGTACTCGACTCCTTCTGGCAGGGTTAAGACTGGGGCTAATGTTAAAAGCTCCTTCAGTGTCTGAAATGCTTTTACTGCCTTATCGTTCCATTTGAATCGAGCACTCTTCTTGGTGAGCTCTGTCAAGGGTCGGTCAATTTTAGAGAATTCTTTGATAAACCGTCTGTAATATCCGGCTAGGCCAAAAACTACAAATTTCTATGATGGTTGTTGGTTGACTCCAATGTCGGACTACATCAACTTTTGACTGATCCACTGCTATACCTTGACGTGTCACTACGTGACCAAGAAATTTCACTTCTTCTTTCCATTAGTCGCACTTCTTAAGCTTGGCGTATAAATGGTTACACTTTAGAGTTTTTAAGGGCGGTCCTCAAGTGCTCGGCGTGCTCTTCTTCGCTCTTAGAGTAAATTAGGATATCGTCGATGAACACAATATGAACTTGTCTAAATAGGGTTTGAACACGCGATTCATTAAGTCCATGAACACGGCAGGGGCATTTGTCAACCCAAAGGGCATGACTAGGAATTCATAATGACCGTATCTTATTCTAAAAGCAGTCTTCAGAATATCCTCCTTCTTTATGCGTAGCTGATTATAACCAGACCTTAAGTCGATTTTTTAAAAGAATCTTGCTCCACGCAGCTGGTCGAAAAGGTCCTCTATGCGCGGTAAGGGATTTTGTTCTTGATGGTGGCTTGGTTCAGCCTCCTATAGTTAATGCATAGACAAAGTGAACCGTCCTTCTTCCGCACAAACAAGACAGGGGCGGCCCAGGGAGAAACGCTTGGGCGGATAAACCCTTGGTCCAGGAGTTCTTCTAACTACTTCTTGAGTTCTTGCAACTCTACTAGTGCCATCTGATATACGGGTAGAGCTATTGGAGACGTGCCTGGCATAAGATCAATAGTGAAGTCTACCTCACGCTCAGGGGGTAAGCTGGGAATATCTTGGAAGACTTCTGGGAACTCTGCTACTATGGGAATTCGCGCAATCAATAACTCGGCCGACTCTTCTTCTACTACGCTCATCAAGCGTTTGATGACCGCTTTTCTCCTCTTACCCTGGAAAACTAACAGGTCTCGTCCGGGGAGGGCTAAAGAGATAGTCTTGGCGTGGCAATCCAAGATACGAAGTGTTTAGAGAGCCAATCCATGCCTAAGATCACATCGAACGTCCTCATATTCATCACTATAAGATCAACCTTAATGGTGACTCCATTGATATTCAAGGGGCATCCTCGGCATATCCTTCACAATTTCACGATCCGGCCTATAGGAGTAGCTACTACAACTGACTCATCTAAGCGATCAATCTGAAGGTCTAATTGTGCTAGTATGGATGCAGAGATAAATGAAGCAGATGCACCACTATCAAATAAAACTAGTACCAGAATGTCGCAAATGTAAATAATACCTTCCACGGCTCGTGGTTCCTCTTCCACTTCTTCTGATGGTGCCATGACAAAGAGACGGCTCGGGTTCTTCTGGTTCGAGTTCGTCGTCTCCTTTTTCTGGGCTGAAGGGTGGGCAGGTTACACTGTCTTGGGGCCTATTGAGGTTGCTGAGTTCGGTTGTCCCCACGCGAAGCTGTCCTCTGTTCATCTGCTAACTTCTTAAGACATCTGGTGGCTAGGTGTCCGGGCTTCCCGCAGTAATAACAGTCTCTACTCTCTGGAATCTGACGCTGATCTGGTGCATTACGCTGATGATAGGTCGCCCTAAATTTCTTCTCAGGAGCAGGTGGGGCATTTGGTGATGCCTTATTCTTAGGTACAGCGGGTATGGCCTAACTATGCAGCTGTAAGTAATGTTCTGTGTCCTTTTCTGCAATCATAGCACGATCTACTATCTCTTTGTATGAATTGAGCTTCAGAATGCTAATGTTAGATCATATGCTCGACCTTAATCCTTCTTGAAACTTGTGAGTTTTGTACATTGGGTCTTCTACTGTTTCAGGCATGTAACTGCCTAGTTCAGCAAATTTGTCTTCGTACTGGGCCACAGACATGTTTACTTGTTCCAACCTGAGGAATTCTGACATCTTTTCCTTTCGATAGGCCTCAGGGAAGTACTTGTCATAGAACTTGATACAGAATGCTTCCCACGTCCACTGATAATCTACCGGGGCGCACCTCTTGGTCACTTGCCACCAGACATGTGCGGGACCGTCCAACATGTAAGCGGCTAGAATCACTCTGTGATGAAGTGGGCATGCCAATGTGTCTAACTTCTTGGTTATCTGCTTGAGCTAATAATCTGCCTTGATGGGGTTTGGTCCTCCAAATAAGGCATGTGGGTGCAATTTCATGAACTTCTCGATCATGATGGTTTCTTCTGGTAGCGCGAATCTTGGCTGCATAGGTGGTGGCGCTTGACTGGGCGCTGGAGGTGGCATTTGGGTCTCTAGGTTATCCTGCGGCACAGAAGGCACTTGACTGGGTGCTAGAGGAGGTGTTTGAGTTGGGGCCTGGCTTGATGTCAGTAAGGTCACGAGTCTTTCCAAGAGGGCTTGTTGTCTAGCTTGTTGTTCATGTTGTTGTACTTGTTGCTGATGCATCATGCCAGCCAACCGATCGAAAGCTCCGAACATGACCTCCTACGGTTGAGGGCCAGTTGGCATTGGTGGTGGTATAGAATAAAATCCTTGTGCACTGGGTCCCGTCGATGGTCCGGCTTAAGGAGGTAGGGTCCCCATGGGAGTGGATTCCTGATTTGGGGCATTATTTTCAGATGGTGGGGCGATTGAGGGGATGGAGAGTACGCTTCTGTTCTTCCTTCTTGGGGCCATCGATAACTGAAAGTAAGTATTAAAATAATTAGGAGAATAATCCTAGGGTGAAATTAGACCCTCAAGTAAGCATTTTTTTTTTTTGCTCACCTTAATGAAGAGTGACTAATAGGGAATTCAGAACATAGTTGCGCTCCCAGATTTTTATCTCTTAGCTTGGATGTCGGTTTCTGCTGAAATTTGAAACACAGGTAGGGTATTAGGTGGGGAATATGTCAAAATTTTATTAAGTCCAGATTAGAACTATAACTTAGGGTTCCTGCCACTTTTACCTCAAAATTCTCTGCAAATCAGCGCTGGATTTCGCAGGATCTTGCCTACTGGCGAAATTATTGTGATTTTTTTGTTCGTCGGTAAAATCTAAAATTTTTCAGAGGCATTGTAGGTTGAGTTAGGAGTCCAGAAATAAAATTTCAAAATTTTATAGTCTCTAAATATTTACTTATGACAGAATTATCATGAATAGGTTTGGAATCCTATTTTTGGGAATAAAAATCGTTGAAAATTTAAGATTTAAACTTTCTGATGGGTATACCATATCCTAGTCAGCGAGTTTGTTGAGATAATCATGGGGAATAGATAAGAGCCCCAAGAAATGAATAGAAATTTTTTTTTTTTGTAGGATTTCTCTTTCTCGAAGTCCTAGATTCAAGTTTCTATGTGTAATGATTACCCTATTGATTCTAAGGGAAACCTAATGTGGGTTTCTAAGTTTGAACACTTCACAAAACCATTTGTGGCATACCTAGGATGATTGTAATTAGTCATCAAGGGGTCTAAGTCCTAGGGTGAATTTATTATGTAGTGGGTTGGGTGTCACGCCCAAGGTCCGGTTTATGCTTTGATACCAACTTGTAACGCCCCGAATTTTCGACTCTCATGGACAACACGATCTGTCGAGTTTCGGGTGTTAACTCCTGTGTGTTAACATCATTATTCCAAACACGCATACTGTACTTATATAAATTGATGGCATTCAAGCAAAACGACGGAAAATAAAGTTCTTATTCCATAATTTTCTACTCTAAGTTCAAAATCAAATAAAACATGTTTAACAAAATGTTCATTTAAATGTCCCCATAAAAGGAACTTATTTCGAATTCAAAGAATTAACTTTTCTCTACTAAAGCAATAAATAGGTCATCATCAATCTACGTAGGCTTCATCATCCGCCATTTGCTGCCACGAGCTTTCATATTCGTCACCCTGCAGATCGGGCTCACCTAATGGATCGTCACCTGCAATATCTGGTGGTGTTTTAAAAACACCGTCCCAGGAGGACGTGAGTTGCTCGCGATCAACTCAGTAAGGATTTCCAATTAAGACTATTACAATAATATCCAAACAATGCATATATCAAACAAAACACTCAAAAAATACCTTGGTTAATGCTATGCATGAAATGCATGCTCTGGTTCAGGCACCCTGATCAATGAGACGGGATCACTCCACTCTTCTCACCAGTCACTAGCAACCAGAGGTTCTAGTTAGGACGGGAACACCACTCTTCCCATACACCAAAATCAATTAGTAAAACGGGCCCATGCACACTTTCACTAGCAAGCGATGAATGCATGATTTAGTTCCACATTTAGTTAAGTAGCTTATCATTCAGCAGTTTTAGAGATGTTCCTATCCCAAGGTCGATCTATACCCCATCCTTTATGATATGATCTATTGATAGTGTGCACCTCCTCTAGACCCTAACCCTATTATAATTGTAGAAACACGCAACCAGGAATTGTTTCAGCATGATATACAGCATTATGGACATCTAAGGTTAGGTCCATCTAAAATTTTAAAGTAGAGGCTGTCTATAAAGGACAATATCATAGAAAATGGAGCCTACCTCTTAGAAATCCGGATGTCGGCTGAGTCGACTCGTTTTGGCTCGGTTCGACCCGGTTTGGCTCGAGATTTCTTCACTACCTCTCTTTCTTCTTCCTTTCTTCTTCCTTTTCCTTTTCTCCTCCTTCTCCTTCACTGGACGGAGTCCAGCAGCAGCTGTCTAGTGATAGCCGTCCGGCAGCAAACGTCCAGCGACAACCCCTTCCTATCTCTCTCTTTCTCTTACTCTCTCTCTCTCTCTCTCTCTCTCCTCACGGCCTCTCTTTCTCTCTCTCTGACGGCTTCTCTCTCTCTCTCTCTCTCTCTCTCTCTCTCTCTCTGACGATCATGGAGGTGGATGAGGTGAAAAAGAGATTTTATATAGTTCGGATTAGGGCCCGGAGGAAGCTTCTAGGTTCCGGTTCCGTACTTCACAAGGATGACGATGGGAAGCTCGGATCTCTCTACGCACCGGTCCCTTACGCATGAGGACCGTCCATAGGGAAGGGAGGGTCCACAAGAAGGTTTTAGAAGTGGTCTCATGTGCCCATGCAGAGTAACGGATCAGATCTTGATCCTTCTTCTAAAGAACGGTGATCTGGAGTGAGCCGTACAGGTGACGGTCGGCGAAGATTTTCAGGAGGACTATGTTCAGTTGGCTCAGGAGTCGAATGGATATAGTGGATTTGGCAGTGGGGTCCACTGGAGGGCCAGCATGGAACCCACAGACAAACAACGCCGTCCGCTGTGAATGCAAAACGAAGAAGACGGAGGGGGAGGCTGGCGCGTCGTGCACATGCGGTACGGAGACCGCGTGCCACCGCTGCTCCCTACACACGTGGTCCACTAGTGTGGATTTGGGCGATCTTCTCCGTCCAGCATGTCGGTAACGAAAAATTAGCCGTTGGCCAGAAATTTGAGACAGATCCGAGTTAAGGTGGGCCATCTAGGGTCCGATTTCTTATTAGGGCATTTACACAATGATCGAGGGGCTGATTTTCGACGAGTACGGTTATTTTGTGTTAGATAGGCCATACACTAAGTTTAGGGTAAAAAATGATTGTTGAAACTGGGTTACTTAAATGGTGGGGTTTTAGTAGTGGCATTTTCATAATTTTTCGAAAACGGTGAGTTTAACAAAATCCAGCTGTTCTGGACCATTTTAGAGGTTAATTAGAGCAACTTTTATAAATGGGCCCGTCTTTGTTAATCTTCTACCCGAAAACTGCCTGAAAAGACGCCAGGAAGTCGTTAATGTGCCCTAGATTTCTACTGCTGCAATTGAAGAATAGGAATGTATCGTCTGCGTATAACAAATGGGAGACAACTGGGCAGTTTCTATGCACCTTGAAAGGTTGACAAACATCGTTGTGAAACAAAATTTTAAATCCTCTGCTGAAGGCTTCCGCGGCTAATACAAATAGGTATTGGGATATTGGGTCTCCTTGATGTAAACCCCTGGAGGACTTAAAAAACCACAGGCCTCCCCATTCACTAGCACAGAGAACCAACTACTGTCCCAACACTATTCTACAACATTAATCCAGTGGTTGGAGAAACCAAATTTCCCAAGGACAACTTTCAGGAAGCACCAATCAACTCTGTCATATGCTTTCTCCAAGTCCAACTTGAGCACTACATTGTTCCCTTTGATTTTTCTGCCAATATCTCTGAATACCTCATGAGCTAGCGCAATATTTTCCACCTGGACCGCCCAGGTATAAACGCACCTTGCTCCTCAGAAACCAACTTCGGAAGAAGAATGGCCTGCCGGTTTGCAACCACCTTTGAGATAATTTTGTAAACACAATTACATAAGCTAATGGGGCGGAAGTCCGAGAACTTAACTGGGGCTGGGATCTTTGGAGTAAGACATAGTAGAGTTGCTGCGAAAGCTTTAGGGATCTTTTCCCCTCTGAAGAAGTAACGAGCTGCATTGAGAATGTCCGTTCCGATAAAGTTTCATGAGGATTTAAAGAATGTGCCTGAGAAGCCGTCCGGGCCTAGCGCACCGTCGAGAGGGAGCGCCTTTACAACTGCGTGAACCCCCTCTAGCGTTGGCTCGGCTACCAGGGCATCATTATCAACGTCCTCCACCTTCTAAGGAATTGGATCCAGAAAATTGCCAACCTGAGCACATGTTTCTGCCTGAAACAACCCTGCGAAAAAATGTATTTCCTTGGCCTTTATCTGATTGAGACTCTCTATCTTCGTACCGTTGCCCAGCTGAATTTCACGGATCGCCGCTCTCCTGGCCCTATCCTTCACTGAGTTGAAGAGGAAAGCTTTGTTTTTGTCACCTTACTTAAGCCACGAATTTCTGGATATTTGCTTCCAGAAAATATCTTCCAAGAGCTTCAAATTTTTCGACCTCCCTTTAGCCTCAGCAAGATGGTTAAAACTTATAGAATTTGGGTCATTCTGCAAGTCCAACTCCAAACTGTTAACCACCTTCTCGGCCTGGTTGATCTTCTGGAAAATGTCCCCATATACGTCTTTGTTCTAGACTTGAATATCTCTCTTCACACGTTTCATTTTTTCCAACAAAGTATGCATCAGGTTAGAAGTTGGAGCATCCTCATCCACCGACCAGACTTCCTTCACCAACGGGAGGAAGTCATCGTGCTTTAGCCACATCCTTTGAAACGAAACGGCTTCAGACTGGATAAAATGGGATCCGGGAAGGAAAGAAGGAGCGGGGCGTGGTCTGAGTCAACCCTCGACAGATGCGTAACATGGAAGGAAGGAAATCCCGTCACCCACTTGCTGTTGCATAGGATTCTATCCAGTATAGCCCACACCCTTGATAAACCTGACTGATCGTTGCACCAAGTGAAGGCATTTCCCCAGAATCCCGCATCAAGGAGGGCAGCCTGATTTGCTGCATTGACAAACTCGAGGAAAAAAGAGTTAACTCTGCCACTGCCACCTCATCTCTCTTGTGGAGACATGACCTCATTGAAATCACCACACACGGCCCAAGCTCCCGAGGAAGATGAAACGAGGTGCGCTAAGTCAGCCCACAACAATCTTCTTTGAGAAGCCGAACATTTAGCATAAACAATAGAGATAAGGAATTTATTAGCCCCTCCTTGCGAAGAAACCTCCAACGTTAACATCTGGATGGAGGCAGAGCGTTGGGTTGCTTGAAGAGTTCCTTTGATGAAGATCCATATCTTCCCTCCCTCCCCTGCATTCAGAAAGGAGGAGTGAAAGCCCAACTTCAAACCAAATTTTATATGCTTCTCGTCCCCTAGCATCGGCTCCAGGATCACAACTATGCCCGGCTTGAAGGATCAGACATAACGCTTTGCCGAAGTAATCGTTGTTGTGTTCCTTACTCCCCGAGCATTCTAAATAATCATGTTATCCATCTGTCACACATCCTGAGTTTACAACCCTCCAGTTTGTGTCTCTAAGACTTCCGGACCATTCAGCCGAGTCCAAATGCAGCGGAGCCTTGTTAGCTTTGTATTTTCTTCTAACTGTAGGGTCCTTGTCCTGTTCAACCCCCTCATGTTCCTTTCTTGACCGACCTTGGTTTTCCATCTCTTTATCCATACCTCCGGGTTCTTGGATATCTTCTTGATCTTCCTGGCTTATCTTCGTTCTTTTTGCTTGCAAATCCTGATCAAAGGAGGGCTGATTGCTAAACCTCCCTACTTTTATCTTGAGTTCTTCCAGGGGGACCCTATTGAGCTCGAAGCTTTCCTTACTCTGCGGAACCTGCTTGCTGAAAAGTAAGGGGGATAAATCCACAGCTATTTGAATCCCCCTTAGATCTTGTCCTATCTGATTCCTTTGCATCATATGTTCTGGACTTCTGATTGAGCATTATATCTGGGAGGGTCATTCACATCCGTCCCATGAACCTTCAAACAAGGATCTAACTCTCGTCTAGTCATCTCTGATTGGGGACATGTGCCTAACCATCCTTCTTAAAGGCAGTTGCTGAGCTTTTAGGGAATTTAGCACCTGAGTTACATCTAATTCAGTTTCCATTCCTCCCTGGTGAATGGTCCCCAGCGGGGCTTCCATTCTGTCCACTGTAGGCCTAGCCTCCACGAGAGCGGGAGCCTCCAACGCAGTTTTCCCCATTTCATTCGCGTTCTCCCTTATATCTTCTATAATAATCACCTCTCCTCTGCTTGGGATGTCCTTTTCCAACATGTCCTAGAGGCTGGAAGCTTTGAGAATAACTCCTTGTGAAGTAGGATCACCCCCTATGACATCTATCAAAGCAATATTTCCTAGCTGTTCCCTTTGGAGTTGGGCTTCCCCTTGGACCCTTGTAGGTGTTTGGAGCTGAGCTTGCAATGACGAGGCCCTAAGTTCCACATTTTGACAAACATTTGTCATGCGACTTGGGCTATGCTCCCCTAGACCTTTAAGACAAGGCTCTGCCTCCACCTGACTTGAGGGGGAGAGCCTCAACGGCCTTCTTACAAACACCCAATGCACTTGAGAGTTGCCCCACCTCTGGATTGATGAAGTTGCGTTTCACCCATGCCTTTGTTGAAGGCCCGACTTCCTTCTGATGTACATGATGTATTTTACTGCCCTCAAAAGGTGTTTACTAATCAATCGAGACCTACCCAAGCTTAGCATGAATCTCAAATGATTCATTTCCAGCTTGGAGCCTCAGTACCTTGTGTAAGTTCACGCTCGACTTGAGCTTCACTTTTACCCTAGGAAATACCTGGATGATGCCATACCTGGCTACTGTATCTATCTCCACCACTGAATCGAAGTAGCTCCCCAGATCCACAATTACCGATTCCATCAATGTGTGGGCAGGAATCCCAAATAATCTCATCCAAATACCCTAACCCCCCAATACCTGATCTGGTTTCTAGGGTGAAAGATCATAGAGACTTAACTTTTCATGGAGAGAATGGTCTGACACAAAATCAATCAGCTCCACTCAAGTTTTGAAAACCAACAGGAAACGATCCAAGGTGATTCTAGTAACATCAATGGCTGAATAGGCAAACCTGGATTGGTGGATGGAGCGTATCAGGTGCAAGATCGAGAGCAAACGATCTGTGGTAGATGCCACAATCCCCAGTTCTAGCTCTCTTCTCTTCCTGAGGACCACTGCTTCGTTGGCTCTGGTTGCAATGTCGTCCTCCACTGCCCAATCACCATGCCTAGAACCCGACACTGACGATCTGGTGGGGCCCTGCTTACGACCAGGAGCCTTCGCCGTTGTTCGCTCGCCTCAAGTGCAAGGCTGCGATGTAGTAATAATCTTGGTAAGACCGAGGTCGATCCACAGGGAAGGAAGTAAACAATTCCAATTATCCTAATAACTAGAATCTAAGAGGTTTGTGAAATCAATTTTTGAACATGAAACAGGAAAATCTGATAATGAAAAGATAACTAGAGTATCAAGGATCCACTTATAGTTCTCCTTAGATACATAATTCGCTATGATTTATCACTTTCTCAACTAGAATCGAAATTAAGTTCTATCTAGTCGAATGATAGAGCAGTTAAAACAATCAATCTGTCACATGTATGTTTCATGTACATGATTCTCTCAATGCAAGCTAAGACTTGAGCACACTCAATTGCATAGGTCAGTCCCAATTCCAATAGGATAAGATCACAACCATAATCATCATTAAATCATGTCACAAGCTAAAACTAGATCATAATTTGAACTTGATCCAAATCACATACACAGTCTTACATAGTTCAGAATTTCCAGAAAAGTAGACTTTTGGTATGAAGCTCCCACATGAAGATCATAGATCTAGAGCGTATTCCAATTCCTCAGATCATAGAGGTCTAGACTAGCTCAAAATACTTAAGAACTGAAGCAATTCTTCTAAACATCCATGAGTCATCATAAGATTAAGAAAAACTACTTAGAACTTTATTTAAACTTCAAACCATTGTTCTTCAATAGAAATCCCACTTGAAACGAATAAAATGAATTAAACAATCTAAGAAAACTATAAGGTTCACCTCTTAGCTCTAGCTAAGAGATTAGCTAATGAAAAGCATATTAAAAATAAAACTAGAACTAAGAAAAGGAAGAAAAACTAGCTGGAGGAGGCTAGGAAGCCTCGTATGACTTGAACTCCTTGCTCTCCACGTCCTTGTTTGATTTTGAATAGAAGAGAGAACCTCCTTTTATAGTGTAGCAAGAGTACCGCAACATAACAGATTTTGTTTCGCTTCGTACGGCTTAACCAATTGTCAGATTGCCTTCAAATTTGATTTGTAGCTTCCTTGTAATGTGATCTTCCTCATAGATGATTTATATTTTCAAAATTATCTTCTGAATGAGCCCACCAATCAGATCAGTGACCGCCTCTCAAAATCACGTAATTCGGGTACCTTTAGAACCAGTCATCTTGCTTTCAACGCTCCGGAGTGTGCAGAGGTCGGATTGATCTCAAATTTTCAAAATTGGTAGAAAACTTCAACCTCTACATGATAGATGGATTATATTGTCCAAAAAAATTTCAGAATATGGTCAAAAAATTAGAACACTCAGGCCTTTTATAAAATCTGCGCAGTTGGATCTTTCTGGATGGTCCATCTTTCTTCAACCGGTACGATCAAACCACATATCCTTTTGATCTGAAACTTTGTGGTTATTCATATATGGATGTGGTCTAGAAGATGGTCAAAGTAGATTCTTCATATCATCAATGATGGGTCACCTGGACAGGCCCAGAGTGGAGTAGGCGGAATTTGGAACTTTCTGGATAGTTCGTATTGTTTTGGCCACCACGCTCAATCCGTATCTCCGATCGACACGAAACCACTTGGGTTATTTCGGCGTCGAGCTCCTCTTCAACATGGATGTGTTGGATTTCCAAATATCATCAAGATGGCTCCAGAAAATTGTGTCGAAAATTTAAAAAGGGGAATAGCCTGCTGTCTGAAATCTGGAACTCTAAAATTGCATGGCCGACCGGTCTTGACCGGTCTAGCCCATGTGTCCTTGCTCCAATAGCTTTAAGAGAGGGGAGAGCAATTGGCAGACCGGTCTTGACCGGTCGGAGCCCCACAAGCAATTGGCCCACCGGTCTTGACCGGTCGGACCACCTTGTGGGGCTCCTTTTCATACTTCTTTCTTTTCTTTCCTTCTTTCTTCATGATTCTTTGGCCCACCTTGGGTCTTCATCCAAGGTTCTTAAATGTACTTCTTTTAGCTATGGATCGAGTGGACTCTCTCTCATTCCTGCAATCACAAAACCATGCATTGTAATAGTCTTTAAACATAAAATCCATGCATAATGAGTGATGAATTGGGGTTAGAATATGCACAATTAAGAGCTCAACAGCTGCTTCTAAGAAGGAAAGCGGGGCAGGGAGGGCTTGGTTCACAATGGGGCCTTTGCCTACATCGGGAGGATGGATCTGCTTGGCTTGCACAGAGGGTGCTAGACCCTCAATAGGAGGCTCATTCTGCGTAGGTAGGGCTGACGAAGACGATCTGGGAGCTACTTGGTCAATGAATTTTCTGGGCCTAGCCTCTTTCACTGTAACTAATCTTCCCCCAATCCGTTTCCTGTCGAGAACACCCTGCGCTGCTCTAGCATCAGCTTCATACAGGAACCTTACAAAAACAAAACCCCTAGGCTTTGTTGAAGAGGCGTGTGTAGGCACGAATACATCAGTTACCTTCCCATGGACGCCAAAGATCTTCACAATTTCTTCAATCGAGTAGTCGAACGACATATTATCAACGAAGAGGCTGAAATCGCCCTTGATTTTCTGTAGCCTCGTCACCGTCTGCCATTCATTGCTTTCGCTTCTAATTGGCTGTCGTCCTTCAACCGAGATTTAAGGGGCGGCGACCCTCGAAGAGCCCCCTGGAGCTTCCATCCAGATTTCAAAACCGTAGCCGTCCCTATTTTCAAAATCCTCAAAAGTGGATTCAGTTCCCTTCCTCCAAGTCTATGGTGACCTAATCAACAGGTTGGATGGCAAATCAACAGTACAGTTGGCCCTATGATGTTTTTAATAGTGCACGTTTAGTCACTATTGTTTCCTTTGTTTCTTAGCCTAATTAGTATGTTCCGATCACATTTAACAACTTAGATTGACCTATGAATGATCCAATTTTGGAGGTTTGAGCAAACTAGTTATTATATGTTGTTCTTTATAGTTACAATGAACTTTAATTGAGTTGTCATTTTGTACAAGTAGACTAGATTAAATAAATAGACGGTTGATGGGTTTCACTTAATGGATGACCCCAGTAATTTAAGTATATATATTATTAAGTTATGATTTGGTCCAAAATAAGGCCATTACCTGTATACATGGATGATTTTAGTTATTGACTTTTAAATCGTTGTTCTAACCGTCAATTTAGAAAAGATTTCTTCCAACCTTTAGATGGTCAGCATCGACCGCATTTTAGGCTAAATTATACTACTTTAATATGATTCGTTGAGGGCAGGATTATATATGCAATCTTAAGTCTAATTTTGTGGAATTTGAACTAATTGTGTTAGCCACCACAATGACCTCAATCAGTGAAAATTTTATAAATTTTAGCTCGTGATTATAGGATTTAGTATTATGATTGCACAGGGTTTAATGCAAGAGGTGATGAAAACACAGATGATCGTCATTTGGCAGGATACAAGCGGTGTGGAGTAAATGATGATGGTGGTGTGAGGTTGAGAGATCCATATCACCCACATATGTTGAGTGTCTCAGATTTACATGACTAGCATCACGTATCTTCATGTTCAGGAGAGTCACTTCCATATCATGACTTCATCCCATAAGAGGAGTCGTGATGATGCAATGGACTCTCACCAGGATTGTGTGATTGGGTCCATCATCATCCTGAACAATTCAATTAAAGGCTCCAATTAATCGAATATTAATCATGAATTTTGCCTGATACTTAGTTGATGTTCATGAATAATTAAATACTTTACTAATGTGAGTGTATTTGTAACCAACTAATGTTCCAAAACAATACAATCCTATACCTCATTTGACTGGGTCCAATTATCGCAAATGAAAAGAGTTCGTAGAAATATTCCTATGGTGTATATGGATATAGACCTTGCCTTGGAAGAGGAGGAAAGATTTAATAAGCAAGGCAAGACACATAATCTCCATCTTGTAACCTCAGGACATAGACGTAATGGGAAAAAGAGGAAAGAAGGTTTTGATAAGCAACCTTCAGGTTCTTCGAGCAATCAACATCAATCTGAATGTTAGTCGAGTAAAAAGCGGGCAAAGAAGAATAACTGCTTCTCTGCAAGAAGCTGGGCCATAAGAAAAATGACTGCATTAAGTTCAAGCAGTGGCTCGTAAAGAAGGGTAAGGATTATATCTTGGTCTATTTTGAATCCAATCTGGCTGATGTGTCAATCGATTCTTGGTAGATAGATTCTAGAATAACTATTCACATTTGTAATTCCATGCAAGATATGTTACAGAGCCAGCCACCAACTGATGAAGAGCAATTAGTTTATATGGGCAACATCGTTAAAGTTGGCATAGAGGCAATTGGAGAATGTAGGCCTAGGTTAGAGTCAGGTCATACATTAAATCTAGTAGATAGATTTTGTGTGCCTTCCATAAGGCACAATTTAATTTTAATTTCTCATTTAGACAAATCCGATTATTCATTTAAATTTGAGAATAAAGGGTCTAGTACGTATTTACTACGATTCAAATGTTATTGACACTGACACTATGGTTATATCAACTAGACTTAAATGCCTTGCACATCTATGATGTAGACTCTTAGTGCAGCTATGACGGAGTAAGATCGATCACCATCTCTCTCACAAGGATAGTTATTCCGAATTCGTGGAACTCCCGAGACTCCTCAACCGATCTTTTTTGAATCCACAAAGGAAAACTCGAATCCATGAGCAAAAGTGTATAACTCAAGAGATTTTATTAAAAGATGAATATTGATGCTTAACAACGAATTATAAAGAATATTTATAACTTAGGTTTAGTAATAGAAACCCTAAAGTGAGTAAATTAAGAGTCATAAACGAATTGGGAAAGAAAAATTTTCAAAATGGAAAGTTCGCGCAAAATTTATGCGTCTGCTCGCGCATGGTCGAGCGTCCAATGTAGAGCATTCAAGCGCTTGCCAAACTCTAAAATAGTCTAGCAAAACATCAATCTCACTGAATTTCGGGCGCCCGGTTGAAGGGCGGTCGAGCGTTCGACGAGAACAAAATTGTCTAGAGAGTTGGGATATAATTCGAACGAATTTTGGGTGCCCAGTAAAAATGGTTGGGCGTTCGATGATGGTTGTTCTCTCAATGAACTATTGGTCGAGTGCTCGACGGGGCTAGATTTACTGAATTTTGGCGAGTGCTTTGTCTCTCCACCTGGCTTCCTTCCGATGGTCCATTGTAACATCCCGAGATTTCGACTCTCATATATAACACGACGAACGAATTTCCAAGGTTACTTAAAATGTGTGAGGGATATAACCCCTACATATTTATTCACTATTATACACATTTCACACTATTTGGTTATCATGAGCAAAATGGCAAAAAAGTACTTATTATTTCATTATCTAAGCTAAGTTATCAAATAATATAGCTATTGTTCAAAGAAATCAAATAATCACCATGTCATTAACTATGTCCACCTATTAGGACTTACAACAAATTCAAATTCTTCTAACTAATGAAAATTTAAACTAATGTTAGGCTACACTAGCCTTGTCTTCCACCATCTGCTCCCATAAGCCTTTGTAACCATCTCCTTGTGGCTCGAGTTCCTGTGGATCGTCACCTGTATATTCTATATTGTTTTTCCACAAAAAGAAATCGTCAAAAGCGGTATAGTGATGAACCACATCAAAGTTAGCACAATAATCACATGAAAACGTAACAAAATAACCATAATTCTTATTTAATGCAATGTATGAAATGCATTACCTGGTATAGGATTTCTTAACGTCAGGGTTTCTGGGACACTTATGCCCATAATTTTGCCTGACCAAGTGAGAAGTGGGACACTCATAGCCCAAATCTCATGAGACAATGTACGAGAGAAGTAGGACACTCTAGCTTATTTCCAATTCCGTACACCCACATGGAGCCAAGTGAATGCATGAGATTAGCCAATCCTTTATTATTACCAGTTTGCACACAACTAATTAAGCGCGACCAACCTTAGATACCACCATAATCATCCGCATGGTTCATCATCAACCAAAGAAGCTGTACCCAACGTATCTCTACCAAGGATGGCGGGCTGTACCACTAATGTTCATGACAACACATGTACACTCATAACTTCATGAACATCCATAAATAAATAAAAAAAATAAAAGAAAAAGGATCTATGAAACACTTAATCGGGCGGTCTGATATCACCACCATAGGTCAAGGCGGCCACTTAACCGGATAGTCTAAAAGCACCATCTAAGATTAAGGCTACCTCTCAACCAGGCAGTCCTGATATTCACCACCATAGATCAGGGTTCATCCAAGCTACTACAATAACATAAGCAAAATATCATCAATAAGCTTTACAAATCAACTTTTAACATTATAAAGAATGGATGATGGTTCCTCCAAAGGCAATTATACAACCACATATATGTAACAGCAATCCAATCTTTTGTCCGTTCTTCAAGTTCAATATACGTATACATCATCAAGTTATAGGAATAAGGTATTTTAAAATATTTAAATCATAAAATACACAGTCATATGAAAATAAAATATCATTATATAACAATGCATGAGAATAACATCCACCATCAAAGTATGTAATTATTACACTAAACTTAAAGTAATTCTCACCATCTTCCCATCACTCTCTCTCTCTCTCTCAAAACGTCTCTTTCTTTCTCTCACGTTTCTCTCTCTTATCTCTCTCTCTCTCTCTCTCTTATTTTTCTCTTATCTCTCTCTTTCTAAAACGTCTATGAGGGGTGCTCCTACTATAAGAGGGGTTTTATAGAGGTGAGGGGACATCTCTAAGTCGGTGGGAAACTGCACACATGCACAGATATGTACGGAGGCGCGGTGGAGGTGTTTCAAGTGAACTTTTGGGCTGGATTTGGAAAGCACACACACGATGGATGGCTGAGATCTTTTAAAAGTTGGGTATAGTGGGGATGGTCCACCAATGGATGAATGATTGACGTGCAGAACGAGGGAGAAAGTGGTGCGAAGATGGTGAATTGCACACAGGGAGTTTATTTGATGATCGGACACTTCTGGATGGTCTAGATGGGTCCAAGGAATCATGTGGGATCCACAAATCTAAGCTTTTCAGAGGTTTAGTTGGTGGGTTATGCAGTGGAAAGATTCGGGTGGTGGATTGCAAGAGAGATGGAAATCTCGATTTACAATGCAACAGTGACTATTGACCATCATTCGCCCGACCAACAGATATCGGGCACCCGAAATTACTCTGGAATGCTAGTTTGGTCTCTGGATAGTTTTGGAGTCCTTCGGTCAATCAACCGATTGCTTGAACTCACTGGCCGGTCAACCGACGGTGATCGACGAACAAAGGAAATTTGTGCATTTTTAGTTTCTGCTTCCTTGTTTGCTTAGTGGCTTTTTAATTACATTTTAGGGTTTGGTTTATAGTATTTAAACACTTTTAAAATCGTTGATTAGGGTCAGCTATCATATTATTCAATAAAATTTCAGACTTTTATCTCTTTTTTTCTCGTGGATTCGAGAAAAACCCTTGTTGATTCAAGGTAGCTATCTTTTGAGGAAGACGGTGATCGACCTCATTATGTATTTCCTTGCGTCAAGTGGTATCAGAGCTAGGACTTCCCCTCGGATCGATGACAACTAACGAAGTTTTGGACAACAACCCAACGGATGGTGCTCCAGGGGATTATCCACTCATTTTGGTGGCTTTTGAGATGTCTCTTGAGGCTTTTCGGCAAGGGAATTGGCTAGCTATGCAAGGGCTATAGGCTACCCTTGACCTCATCGCAAAGTTACTAATAACACCCTGATTTCAAGGTGACAATCCGCCTCTAGTGATTGTTGGGCCACATAATCACGCTGTTCGAGGAGCACTACCAGCTGTGACTCGCAAGGCCACACGATGATGCTAGCTCTAGCAATGAAGAGGTCGGTGATCTGATTTTACATCAGCCCATACATGGAGAAGATCAGGATTTTAAGATCAAGGCCGACCCCCGAGTTTCAATGGCCAGTTGCACATTGAAGATTTCCTTGATTGGCTGGTGAAAGTCAAACGTTTTTTCGACTACACGAAAATACCGAAAAAGAAGAAGGTGAACCTTGTCGCCTACAATCTTAAGGGTGGTGCTTCAGCGTGGTAGTATCAATTCCAACTCACATGAACTCAATAGATGAAGGCGCCCGTTTGTTCATGACATTGAATGAAGCGTCTACTACGCGTACGATTCCTCTCCAGTGACTACAATAAGGTATTGTTTCAACAATACCAGAATTGTCAGCAAGGAAGTTGGCTGGTGCAAGAGTACATCGAGGAGTTTCCTTGTTTGGCGGCACAAAACGACTTGGCAAAAATCGAATAACAACAAATTGCTCACTTTATCGGCGAGCTGCGAGTGCTGATCCAGGATCAGGTTCAGATGCATCCCGCCTAGACGATGGATGAAGAAATTAAATTGGCTACTAGAGCTGAAACTTAATTAGAGAGGTCCATCGTTTGGGCCTATCCTGCACAACGGGCCCCTACGGTGTGTCCTGCACAAAATAGATTGTTGGCCAAGGGGAAATAGCCGGTAGGGGGCATCCTCAACCTCCTACAGCTACAAACCAAGTTTCGGGAAGCGGCCCATCAAGACCGCAATTCGCAACGTCAAGTGCCTCGGGTGCGAGTAGGATCCCCAATCCTTATGGTCGGCCAAGGCTGGAACATTGTTTCCGATGTAGCTAGCTGGGTCACTTTTCAAACACGTGTCCACAATGCCCCACAACCAATGTAGCCATCAATGAAGGGGACGCTGACAATGTGGAAGAAGACCTTGGGTTTGGTGAGGCAGAACAAGCAGCCGATGAGGAGGTCGGCGAAGGAAATTGGGTGAGAGAAGATCACAACGAGTCTCTCGTTGTGAGAAGACTCTTGTATACTCCGAGGAAGGAGGTACACTTGCAGCGACATAACATATTTTGCACACGTTGTACTATGAATGGAAAAGTCTGTAATGTGATTATAGACAGTGGCAAGAGAAAACATCATTTCGAGAGTCATGGTGGAGAAATTGCACCTGAAGACGGAGAAACACTAGGCCTGGATATTCTAGAGGCAATGCGCTCATTTTTCAGAGGCGGAGTAATCCCTTGTGCGTTCACTTCTTCTCTCATTTGCCTAGTGCTGAAAACCCCATCCCTAGTTAAGTTTTTGGATTATCGTCCCATCAGCCTATGCAATTGTTTAAATAAAACTTTTTCCAAGGTTCTTGCAGGGAGGCTAAATCTGTTGCTTCCCAAATTTATTTCCCCTGATCAAGGGGCTTTTGTCTAAGGTAGGGACATAGCTGAAAACATTGCCCTTGCCTAGACTTGTATCGGGATCTAGACAGGAAGGTTTGTGGGTGTAATGTTATTATTAAGTTGGATTTAGAGAAGGCCTATGATAAGGTGGACTGGGATTTCTTGAAGGAAGTTCTTCGGAAGTTCGGTTTCTGTCAACAATGGGTCGATTTAGTCGAAAATTGTTGGGAGAACTGTTGGTTCTCTATTCTTGTCAATGGAGAAGTTTGTGCTTACTTCAAGTCATCATGTGGACTGCGTTAAGGGGATCCTATTTCATTGAGCCTTTTGATCATTGCAGCTTATTTTTTCAGTAGAGGCTTCAAGCGGCTTGTTGAGAGGAAATTGTGTCAGCCCTATAAGGTCCATCAAGGTTGTCAACTAATATCCCATCTACTTTTATGGACGACACAATGTTGTTCATCAATGAAAGTTGTAATTCCCTCCGTGTAGTCTAAGAATTCTTGCTGAATTTTAAAAAAGCCTCTGGCTAGAAGATCAACAAGCTAAAAAGATATCTTTTCACTTTGGATAAGATGTCGAGAGCGCGGGTTAGAGCTGTTGAGATTTATATTGGCATAACAAGGTCTGTTTCTTCTCTTAATTACCTTAGTGTTCCAATCAGTAAAGGACAGTCCCGTATCACCATGTTTCGACCTCTTGTTGATAAAGGGCATGCTGAAAAGAGCCGCTGGTTGTGAAAGGTAGGTTGTCAAGCAGCTAGAGTTGTTTTGATTAAACATGTTCTCTCTAGCATCCTGATTCCTACGCTGGCAGCTGTTGAAGTCCTGAAGGAGGTGCTGTCTTCCCCGGAGAAAGTTTTTTCTAGCTTCTTCTGGGGCTGAGAGAGTAGGAAAAGGAAGCTCCACTGGACTAGTTGTGCCGCATTACAAAGCTGAAAGAAAAATGCGGTCTAGTTCTTAAGTTGTCGAATGTTATGGCCTCTTTTAAATTAAAGATGGCATGGAATATCTGTTGTGGTTAGAACAACATCCTTTGGGCTTCCTTTATGCAGTCTAAATATGGCCTCGGTTCATCCCAGAATACGGATGTTGCTCCTACGTCTTCCTCTATTTCTCCTTTGTCGTCCTTGCTCTACGGCTTATACCTAGTGGCTTCGTCCCTCTCTTGTTGGCTGGTGGGTGGTGGAGAATGTAGTCTTTGACACGTTGATTGGATAGGACTAGGGCCACTTCGAGACCACTGTTCTGCTCCTCTCCCTACAAGTATGAAATGCCTTCAGGTTGAGGATGTTCTACGCCCGGGGGGACATTCTTCCGCATGTAGACTGGGCAGCGTTCCTCCATCAAGCAGTGACCAACCATATCAAAGATGAGAGATGTTTCTCTTCTTCCAAGGAGGATAAGTGTATCTGCACTTTATGCAGCTTGAGAAAATTTCATGTGAAGTTAGCTTGGAACTTCTGCAAGATTGCAGGGATCGATCAGTAGATCGTGGGCTAAATGGGTGTGGTATCCAAAGACCTTGCAGAAACTTTTCCTGTTTTTTTGGAAAATTCTCCATGGAGTAGTTCCGGTAGATGAAATGGTCAAATCTAAAGGTGTTCAAATGGCTTTTAAGTGCGAATGTTGTGCCTTGGATCGTCTTCTCCATTCAGGTATGGAATCTCTTGACCACCTTGTTGCTAGGGGGACCTCGTAGCCATGGCGTGGCATCATTTCAGCATGTTATTTGACGTGGCCTATTTGGAGGTCCAATCGGCTTAGGGGCGAGCCCTTCAATGGTGTGCGTCCGCCTCTATAGCGGATTTCACTTCGCGCAATTCTTCCCGGCATCATCTTTTGGGAAATTTGGATAGAAAGTAATGTGAGCCATTTTGAAGCCACTTGAGTGAACCATGAAACGGCAATTTCCAGGATCTTGAGATAGTTGTGCTCAATTAGCCCTTATCTTTCCCCTCCTAAGCCTTCCTCTTTGTCTAGTTGGGAGGCTTTCCAGGCAATCTGGCTTGATTCCCCCTCCCTTAAGGGATAAAAGAATCTCCATTATTAGATGGGCGCATCCAGACGTGGGCTGGGTCAAGGTGAATGTAAATGGGTCGGCGCGGGGCAATCCGGGCCTCTTGGGGGAAGGAGTCTGTAGAGAGCCAAAGAACTTTGTTGTTTTCTTTTTCTAGCGGCTATGGATGGGTTCGAATATGCATGCGGAAGCTTGCGCCTTAATGGAAGGCATTTCAATCTGAGTGTACTGGGGTTTCACTAATATAGCAGTTGAGAGCGATTCCAAAGTCATTGTTGAACTGCTCAATAAGAGCACGATAACAATGTGGTGGATGTGGTACTGGATTGCAGGGTGCAGGCGTTAAAATGTTTGGCGAGTGTCTTTATTATGTACGCACCTCTGAGTTGAATGTTGTGGTGGATGGTCTAGCCCGAATGGGCAGCGTGTCCCAAGCTAAGCCAGTTTTCCTTGCTTTGTCAGAGCTTCCCCAAGTCATTAGGGGTTCCCTCTTCCTTAATAAAGTCGGGATGGGTTGCATCAGAGAGGGCTGGGTTTTTTCTTTGTGCTTCTATTTTTTTTGTTTTTTTTTTTTTTCACCTTCCTCAGGGATATAGGATAGGCTACCCTTGGGATTTTTGCTGAGCGGCTGCTTGAATGTGCTTGTTGTCCGCTTTTGTGAATAAAAAATCTCCTCTTGAAAAAATTGTTGTTTACAATGTGAATGATGGCCTTGTATAAGGAGAAGATGTTGTAGACTCTTAATTCAACTCGGACTAGTAAATTTTATTATTTTCCCCAAGTAGTAAAATTTACTAAAAATAGCAGAAGAACATTTAATCCCATCCAAACTCATAAATGACTCTTAGATGATTAAAATAAGGAATTTAGACCATAACAAACCTTTAAAAATATAAAACTAGCAAAATTATACTTGCTAAAATAATAATTTTTTAAGAGACAGTGCCTTATAAATGTCTATATTTTGGTTGAATTCCAAAAATACAGACGCTTTTAAACTCTTTCCTAAAACCCGCCTAAGGTTTTCAAATAAGTCGTAAAACCATTGATTTTGACTTTGACTAACGGACATCAGCTTTGCTACTTGTATTAAAAAAAGAAAAGTATACCCTCCTTTGCTACTTGTGCAAAGGTGGCGGATTCTACTCCAAAGGTGGACTATGCTGTGGGCCCCACAATGATTCATTTGTTTGATCCAAGCTGTCCATCCTTTATAGATCATGATTAGAGATCATGAGCTCAAAACTAAAAATGATCTAAATATGAGGGCCCCACAAAAGTTAATAGTGACAATTAAATCCCACATTAAAAAATGGTAGGGCCTACTATAATTCTTTTTTCTCCATCCAACTTCTTCATCCAACTTCTTCATTAGGTGATGTGGACCTAAATTAAAGGGCCCTTTGTAAATTTTTTTTTTTTTTTTTTTCCATCTAACGTGTTTGGCCCCTAAAAAGTTATCAAGGGTAGGCGTTCAATCCCTCACATTTCATATGGTATGGTCCACTTGAGATTTGGATTTGCCTCGTATTAAGGCACATGCCCCCCAAAATGACCTCAAGAAATTAATGAACGGTATGCTTGTACTACATACATCAGGGGCTACAGCTTTCAAAAAAGGGAGAGTAGGGGTGTCAATGGGCCGGGTTAACTAGGGTTAGGTCAAGCTCTGTTCAAGCTCAGCCCGCCCCTCTCAACTAATGCCCAAACTCGGTTCGGACCCGTGATGAGCCAAAATAGTCTAGCCCAAGCCCAACCCAAGATGCAAATGCAGGGTCCAGCCCGAACCCAGCCCCAGCCCAAGCCCAAGCCCGACCTTTCACATAAAGAAAGAAGTTATCCTTTAATCATGCGTTTTCCATATATATATATATATAAAAAAAAAAAAATCATCAACACTAGAGAGAATGAAAAAAAGCTTTTTGAGGGAGATGGACTTTTAGGAAAAAATTGTGTAAAATTAAAATTTTGAAAGAAAGAAAAATATTTTAACTTAAATTTTAAATTAAAAATATATTCGGGTCGGGTCAGGTTATCGGGCTTTTGAAAAGCCTAGTCCAAGTCCGGCCCGTTTGAAAAATGGGCTTATACTTTAGGCCCGAACTTGACCTGTGGGCTTGATATTCTAGTCCAAGTTCGGCCCAATGCAGGCTAGGCCCAAAAGCCTGTCGAGCCAACCCGGTCCATTGACAGCCCTAGAAAGGAGGGGCTCTTATTTTCTTAGAAAAGGCTTTCCTATACCGAAGGTAGGTGGGCACCCACCGCGATCTTTGTGAGAAATCCACCCCATTCATCCATTTTGCAAGTTCATTTTAGGATAGGCAACAAAAACTGATACTGATCCAAGACTTTGAGTGAAAACAATAGAATTGAACGACCGTTGAAATACTTGTACGGCCATAAAAATTTAGTATCAAGATAAGGTTTGCTTTTTTTTTTTTTTTTTTTTTAGTGCATCCCAATGGGAATGAACTTATAAACGGTTTGGATGGCATATAAACAACAAGTGGAGCACAAAAAAGGTTTCAATGGTGGACATTTACTTTCCAAATTTTCCCTCTCGTGTGGTCCACTTGAGCCCTGGACTTGGCTCTTTTTTTGTCCCATGTCCTAAAATGAGCTCCCAAAAAGGGTGGGCGGGCTGGATTATTCTCAGACATCACAGTGGCCCCATCTAACGTCTAGAACTTCTTGCCAGCTTTGGCAGGATATCCGCTTCCGGAATCAGGGGCGCAAAATAGGATTGTGTACCGAGTTACTCGGCTCAGTAGGCTTTTATCCTACGGAGTAAACTCAGTTGGGTCTATTGTAGATGTATGTGGTTTATCCACACTGTCCATCAGTTTTTTCTGCTCATTTTAGGGGTTAAGCGCAAAATTGAAGCATATCCAAAGCTCAAGTGGACCATACCACAGGAAGCAGTGCCAATAATGATTTCCACCATTGAAACCTTCCTAGGGCTGACAGTGATGTTTGTTTGTCATTGAACCGTTCATAAGATCACAAATACATGGATGAAGGTAAAACACAAATATCAGCTTGATCCAAAACTTCTGTGGTCTCCAAAAAAAATTCAATGATAGAGATGCAATTCACAATGTTTCTTGTGGTGTGGTCCAATTGAGCTTTGGATATGCTTCATTTTTTGAATAAAGCCATAACATTATCCGTTAAAATGGATGGACGAGGTGGATAAAATAAATGAATCACGGTGGGCCATATATGGTTCACTCAGTACGCTAAAGGTTTCGAGTTACTCAGCACGCAATCCGCTTCCCAGGGGTGCGGCTTCTGGTATCCCCATCCACCCATGTGGGTGGGATCCCTCAATGTGGGCCCACCTTGATGTATATTCCTTACATCCACGCCTTCCAACCGTTTTGACAGGTCATCTTTAGGGCATGATCCCAAAAACGAATCAGATCCATATATCAGTTGGACTATATCACAAGAGACAGTGGTGATTGAAAACTTCTAATCGGCCATAAATTTTTTATTTATCAATCTGAAATTTGTGTGAGCCTTTCAACCAGTCTTTGTGACCTTACAAAAGGTTGGATGCAAATAAACATTTGGGTAGCCCCTAGGATTTTTTTAACGGTGGGAATCAATCGCCACTGTTTCCTGTAGTGTGGTCCACTTGAGATATGAGTGTGCTTCATTTTTTGGATCATGCCATAAAATGATATGTAAAAACGTATGGAAGGCGGGGATGTAAGCTACATGAATCATGATGGCCCCACAGTTAGGTATCCACTGAAGCTGCCGTGGGAACAGTGATGTGGGTGGGGCCTGACCGTAGGTAGGGGAGGGCCACAGTTAGGTATCCACTGAAGCCGCCGTGGGAACAGTGATGTGGGTGGGGCCTGACCGTAGGTAGGGGAGGGGTTTTTTTTTTTTTTTTTAAGGGTTTTATACTTTCTTTTTTTTTTTTAAGGGTAAAAATGACTTTTAAAAATACAGTAGCTCATACTTAACTGTATAAATTGGTAGGTGTTCTTTTGGCTAACGGCAGAAAACTTAAGCGGATTTTAGGAAGGAGTTTAAAAACAAACTGTTTTTTAGAATTCAACCAAAATACAGGTGCCTATTTGGCATTGTCTCTTTCTTTTTTTAACTAAAACACCATTTTTCCCATAAAATGGCCTTTCTTGAAGAAATCATTTGAGGCTCAACAAAGCAGTCCCAATGGACACTAAGGTGCAAAATAAAGGGATATACCTTGCATCTAGATGTTGTTGCCGTTCTGTGGAGAGATCCCCTCCTGTAGAAATCGAGTCCATGGACCACCTCTTCTCCTTCAATGTGTTGGCGAACAAGGTGTGATCTAAACTCAGTGCCATGTTCAACGTCTCCTTTCTACCAGAACAAACAAGGGCGATTCGTGCAGCCCAGTGGTGGTGGGCAACATACACCAAAGATGGTTTCTTGTCACTGAAAGGTTTGGTGCCCAACTTCTAGGAGATTTGGAGAGCTAGGAACGAATTTCGTTTTGAAGGGCTGCCAATTTACACAGATAAGGTGGTAGCTAGGATCCACAGTTGGGTTTGATTGATCAGTCCCTCCCTCTGATTGCCCCCTACCCAGTACACTAGCCTTTCAACAGCTTCAATTGGAAGGCCACCAGGAACATGTCTTACTTGGTGGTAATATGGGCTAAGCCAAATCAACAGTGGGTTAAGGTCAATGTGGACAGCTCCTTCCCTGGGAAGCCGGGGTCTTTGGGTGGGGGAGGAATTTGTAGGGGCAGCAACAGTGAGTTCCTCTTCGCTTTCACAAACGGCTGTGGGGTTGGCTCCAATTCTAGAGCAGAAGCAAGAGCGCTGGTGGAAGAGCTATCAATGCGTGTCCTGCGGGTTTTCCAAGATTCTCATGGAAACGGACCGTAAAATCGTGGCTAACCTGTTGAATATGGAGGGCATTGGGGTACTGGTGGGCTATGGTCAAAGAATTCAGAAAAGTAGTTGAAATTAGGATTGCCCGTGTCCACAGAAAAGCCAACCAGGTGGCTGATGGTATGGCCAAGCAGGGCAGTGCCTCCCAAAGGGAGCTGTGTTTTAACTCAATTTCAATCTTCTGAGGCTAATTAGGGGTAGTCTCCTCCTGGATAGGGTGGGGTTCGGCTGTATTAGGGAGAGCACTAGAGCTCCTTAGGTTTGTTTGGTTTCTGTTTCGCCAGGGGGGGATGGGCAGGCCTGAGGTTTTTTTGTTAGTCCTCAAGCCTCACCTGAATGTGTATCTCCTGTACATCACCCGCTTGGTAATGAATTGGAACCTTTTTTTTTCTTTTCTTTTTTTAAAGGTGGGCCTTATATGATAAATGGTTCAGATTAGTTAGTTAATCAATATACACCACTCATTTCTTAAAAAAGAAAAATAATAATAATAACTATTACAATTGAGGCCTTTTGCCTATGCTTGCCAACAGCATATTATATGAGGGAATCCGCTAACGGATCACAAAGTCATAGCCATTAAAAGCTATAGTGCATATTTAGGCTAGTTTTGCCCAATCGGGGCTCCTCGTACCGAAATTTGTGTGATCCTCGCACTCCATTGAGTCATCCATGACCCATCCTACACAAGGATGTGATACACGCATGACGGTGGATTCAATACTGCTCTAAGCTTACTATAGAATCATTGCTCTAAGATCTCATCCCAAGTCAAACAAAGTCGGAATGGCAAGAAATTAACAACACCAAACTATTGTTATCTCCCTACATATAAAATAGCTCAAGAAATTCATTCCCTTCCCAACTAAGAAAAAGGAAAGTTCCACCTTCTCCTCGACAGTGTGCTTTTCACCAGCAAAGATCCGATATACTGAAGTTGTTAACATTCCTCGTATCTTCCCCCTTTCTTGTTCTTCTTATACATAATATTCTTTCTACCTCTAATCTATGCTGAAGAGGGGTTCCCGCCCAAGGGAAGGCTTTTGACATATTCCGAAGTTGTAGGCATATTCTTTTCCTAATTTCTTGGTTGTATTATCCATTTTCCACTAGGGCTAGAGAGAGGATGGAAGAGAGACATTTTGGAGAGAGAGTATGTGCCAAAGAATAGTGGAGAGAGAAAGTAGGCATTGGAGGCATTTTTTTCTTAATGAAAAAAATGGCCTTAGTTGATGACTCACATTTGTAAAATGCCCTAAATAGCCAGACCCTGACGTTTTTCAAATCTTAAGGTTGAGGACTCTCCTAGATACTAGTTGCAGGGGCAAAGTCGTCTAGAGCAGCTGGCTTAATAGAAAGCTATATATTCTATTATGTTGTCAACTTTTGTGATAAACTTCTTATACATTTTAGGCAATAACTAATTATTAGTTCCGAATTTAGAGATAGATCGAGTTTTCAGCTGAGGGTTCATGTCAAGTAGACTTGATGAGCTTTCGAGTTTTGGATCTTGGAATCATGTGGAGAACAGATCTTTAGCAACTTTTTTCAGAACCCAAAGATGGGATTGAATCATCCTTAATACGATTTTGCAGCGAAATCTTCTCGTCACTGAAAACCCAACGGACTTCTGATCTATGGTTATAGGAATGCTTTTTGATGTACTTCATCGCTGGTAATTATTTCACAAAGATTCTGCCATTTAATTAATTAATTTAATTTCAACCATTTTCATCTGCAACTCTTCCATTGTCATGTTGAACCTGCAAGTGAGAATAGATTGCTGAATAGATCTTTTCTGATCTAATACAAAATGATATGAACCCATGATGTGCTAAAATTAAATAGAAATTCTACTAATAGAATAAAACGATTTTAGGTGACTTGTTGTTGGAAAACGGACGCCTCAAATCAGTTGCGCAAGGCTACCGACCGGTCGGTCACCGAGGATCAAGGCAGCAAAGCTGCTATAGTTATTTTTAGGCCATCCGACTGGTCGGCCGACCGGTTGGTAGGAGTGTCCGACCGGTCGACAATTTCCTTGTGCAACACGGATTCTAGCGCGGGTTGCGTGCAAGAGGTTTTTAAATCCGTTTTTCTTATCTATTTAAGGGGTAATACGGGATTAGAGGTTTTCAAGGTTGCAAAGGGGATTGAGGGAGCTTTTAGGTGAGAGAAAGAGCTTGAAGAAGATGGTTTTTTTCTTAGGTAAGTTTGTAATTTCTCTTGTGGGCTTAGTTTTTGGGTATTGGGTTCCATCTCTTATAACTTCTAATATTATAGTGGATTGGTGTCGCTTTGTGTAACGACCCAAGATTTTCAACTCTCGTGTATAACACAACGGTCGAATTCCCAAGTACATCATAGACTAATTGATTTGTTAAATAATGAAATATAACATTCAAGCACAATGGCGGAAACAAATGTTCATCTTATTCTATCAAACTTACTACTTCATCATCAATGTTTAAATAAGGGAACCAACCAATATTCATACTAATCAATCAAAATATTAAACCATGTTTTCTCTGGAAGACTTATTACAATTTCCATAAATGTAACCACTAATCAAAAGAAATGTCTAATAAATGAAAATATCAACTAAATTCCTTCAACGCCTTCATCTGCCATGTGATCGTACGAACTATCAAACTCTTTACCTTGAAAGTCGAGTTCGATACCCGGATCTTCACCTGCATCATCTAAACTGCGATTGGGATAACGTTAAACTCTATCATAGTGGGAAATATTTCCTTAAAGACAATCAAGAATAATAATGTATAAAACTCAAAGTAACGCAACACAATAATATCTTTATTCAAACAAAACAATCAAGTAAAAATCGTTCTTAATATGACGCATGGAATGCATGCTCTGGCTAAGGCACCCTGATTAGAATCACAATACATGAAGTGGGAGACTCCCTGTTACAACTTCACGCTAGCCACTAGTCACCAGAAATTCCTGGGACGCACAAGCGCATAGTTTTGCCCGACCACGTGAGAAACGGGACGCTCATAGCCCAAACCTACACGTGACAGTGTACGGGAGAAGTAGGACACTCTCACCTATTTTCAATTCCGTACACCCACATGAATCCAAGTGAATGCATGCCTTAAGTTTCACCATTATTTAAGTAATTTCACATACAATCATTTTTAGCAGCTCACTGGACACTATGGAGAGTCGCAAGTGACCCAGCATAGGCCGACAGCTTGGGCTTAGTGTCCGTGGCACTAACCCTGACTCATGAGAATTTGTATACCATTAGTGTCCATTGTCCTATTTTACGATTTCATCATGTCCCAAAAAGCCAATGTTGTACATCATGACTAAATTCATTAAAATACTCATATAATGTAAATGGATTCAATCAAGCATCATGTCCCGTTTTATGATTTCATCATGTAAGGATCCATTGACAAACAATCACTTCATTCTCTCAGTTAAATCAAGAGATATTCTTCCATTATGGACACCTCTCATGGTTTCTATATCTCTACATCGAATAATTTTATCAACTTATGGACAAAGAGTATACAATAATAGGATGTCTATATGATGATCTTATACACATATTTCATATATATCACAATATGAAAACCAATGTTACTTGTAACACATATACTAAGAAAATAGGGCCATAGGTTTCACAAAGATAAATAACACAAATACACATGCTTCTTAATAGAAAATTTAAACAAGGAGTCACATTATTATATAATGATATTCATTACAAATCCTACATTAAACTTCTTGTTATATGGATCAGCAATTCAAAACAAAATAACTTCATATGCCACAAAAGAAGCTTATGATAATCGTGATATTATTAATGAAAGGCTTGAAGGAAAATCCTCACCTTAGGATGGACTTAGAAGAGGGTTGTAGAAGATCCTAACCGTTGGAAAAATATAAGAAAGAACTCCCTTCTCTCTCTCTCTCTCTCTCTCTCTCTCTAGGGCATGGAGGCTAGGGTTGGGAGAAGGGCTTGGAGGTGCGTAGTAGGAATATGAAGAGGGATGTAAGCACATGGAGAGAGAAAAGAAGGGCATGTGTGAGGTCTTGTGTAACCACCTCTTGAGGTAGGTTTCTTAAATCTCAATATTCGGTTGATCTTTGATCAATTCCAATCCGTTCATCTTATCAAGTTCGAAGAGTAGAGTCAGAATACGTAAATTTCTTGATGATCCATATTCTAGATTGGCCGATCCTTAAAAATGGCCTGACGGGTGCTAAAATGGGCTTGATCTCAATTAACGGTCTACGCTTGATGATCAGAGCCCAAAGTTTCAAAAATTATGTAGTCATAATAGGCAAACAATTGTGCAAAGTTTAGTAGTTGATTAATGGTGAGAAATGCCTAAATCTGAAATTCCAACTTTTTATGGAAAAGGAAGGGGCTGGCTTTGCGGTTCAACGGTAGTAGGATTATAGATCGGGGTCCAAATTTTGTGTAAACTCGTAGTCATATAAGTATAATGGGTGGTCCAAATTTGAGAAACGATTGATAGTGAGAAGTGGGTAAATTGAAATGTTTAGATTTAAAAAGAGTTGGTAACTCGTTAATTTCTAGAACGGAATAACTTCGCACATAAGAAAGAGGCTTATCAAGGTGGGGCACTCAAATCACATTATTGGTTCATGATAAAGACGATCCAAGTCACTCATATGAAGAGAAATATTCGACTATGACTAGCCATCTACTTTCCTCACTCGATGGACATGAAAATCAAGGGTTAAGGGGCTGATTTGACAATTGGACCACTTCTACTATAATTTAAAGGCTGAAATTTGACGTGTATGGTTAATATGTGCCCAAAAGCTTAAATCCAGGATTTTGCATGAAAGTGATCGTCAGAAACTATAATACTTAAAAATGGCATCTTAACTTAAGTTTAACTAATGTCATTTTCGTAGTAATCTAAAAAGTGCATGATTTTTGAAATCTGATCTTTCTACGATGTTTATGGTATCGTTTTAAGTAACTTTTGTAAAGAGTCCCCTATCGGATCTCCTACGGATGTCCCGCTATCCGCAAATCAACGGTAAATGTACGATAATTAATAAAAAAAATTAATTAAAAATAAATTTTAAAAAATTTTCAAATAAATCTCAAAAATTTGAGGCGTTACACTTTGTACTGTAGTTTTTTTACCCGTGAGGGGTTTTTCCACAGTTAAATTCAGATTGTCTATGTGTGGGTGATTGCATGCATTATGATTGCATTGTGTTGCTTGTTTGATTCAATTTGATCTTTGTGTTCAGCTTTGCTTTCGCTGCCTGCTATCCTGTCCTAACAATTGGTATCAGAGCGATCGTTGGGGTGTAGCAGAAATTCGAATCTGAGACAAGAGCATGGCATCGGGCATGAGGTTCGAGATAGAGAAGTATTAGGGGAAAAACAAGTTTAAACTTTGGAAGGTGAAGATGAAAGGCCTTCTAGTTCAACAAGGATTGCAAGATGCACTTTTTGGAGAGCGACCAGAAGCTATGAAAGAAAGAGAGTGGAATAAGATCGATGAAAATGCTAATGTCTTAATCCAGTTGTGCCTGGCAAATGAGGTCCTGTATAACGTCATGAAAGAGAAGACTGCGGCTGAAACATGCGCGAAGTTGGAGAATATCTACGCGAAGAAATCTCTGAAAAATCGCATATACTTGGAGCTTCAGTTATACAATTTGAGGATGGCGGAGGGAGCCGATGTCGAGAGCCACATCAGCAATTTTAATAGGCTTATTTGCAAGTTGATGGATGTACTTGAGCCGATGAAGGACGATGATCAAGCGTTTATCCTGTTGAATTCTCTTTCAGAATCATATGAGTCGCTCAAGGACTCTTTGTGCATAGATAGGGAGACTATTGGCTTTAAAACCGTTATCTCAGCCCTTCAGGCGAAGGCGATGAGAAGGAAAAGCGGTGGCGTGGGTCCCTCTACTGATGAAGCATTGGTTATGAGGGGGAGAAATTCTGAGTGGGGAGGAGGATTTCCTTCTTTGAGATCTAAATCAAAGGGTAAGTGGATGCACGAGGTGAGATGTTGGAATTGTGGGGAAGAATGTCATGTGAAGATGGATTGTTCGAATCCCGAAAAAAGGCAGGAGAAAGTTGGAGATTCTACCAGGGAAGGAACCAATACCATAGAGGACGGTAGTGACGGTTGTGATGTATTGACTGTATCCAGCATAGAGCCTCTTGGTGGAGAGTAACTCTTGGATTCAGGGTCATCATGTCATGTATGTCCTGACGGAAGTTCATTCATGTCATACAAGAAATATGATGGTGGATCGATGTTTGTGGGTGGTGGCTACGCTCGCATGTGATGGGGATTGGTTCGGTGCGCATTAAGATGTTCAATGAAGTTGAACGAATCCTTGAAAGTGTAAAGCATGTCCCTGAGATGAAGAGGAATGTGATATCTCTTGGTGCACTTGAGGCGAAAGGGTGCAGGTTCATCGGCTGCGATCGGTATTGTAAAGTGGTGAAGGGAGCACTCATGATGATCAAAGCACGGAGGTGCGATAATCTTTACAAGGTGATTGAGAGCACAATTCATGGTGGAGCTACGGCATTGGCAGCGGAATCCACAGTTGTTCGTAGGTGGCGAGAGAAAAAGGGCCACATAGGAAGGTAACAAGTAGTGTGAAGATGCAAGGATAAAGTCGATGGGGCATAAGAAGTGACGGGATTATAATGATGACAAAGTAGAGGTGGAGATTGTGCGTGGCAAGGTAGTGCATGATGATTTGAGTCGTAGTAGAGTTTGTTGGAAAACGGACGCCTCAAATCAATTGCACAGGGCTACCGACCAGTCGGCTGATCGGTCGGTCATAGAAGATCAAGGCAGCAAAGCTGCTGTGTTGTTTTTAGGCCATCCGATCGATCGGCAGTTTCCTTATGTAACACGGATTCTTGCGCGGGTTGCACGCAAGAGGTTTCTAAATCCATTTTTCTTGCCTATTTAAGGGGTAATACGGGATTAGAGGTTTTCAAGTTTGCAAAGGGGATTGAGCGAGCTTCTAGGTGAGAGAAAGAGCTTGAAGAAGATGGCTTTCTTCTTGGGTAAGCTTGGAATTTCTCTTGTGGGCTTGGTTTTTGAGTCATGGGTTCCATTTCTTGTAACTTCTGATATTATAGTGAATTTGTGTCGCTTTGTGCTGTGGTTTTTTACCCGTGAGGAGTTTTTTCACGTTAAATTCGGATTGTCTATGTGTGGGTGATTGCATGCATTGTGATTGCATTGTGTTGCTTATTTGATTCAATTTGCTGTTTGTGTTCGGCTTTGCTTCCGCTGCCGGCCCTCCTATCCCAACACCTCCTAACAAGACACCCAAGAGTTGTTTCTAACATACCTTAGTTGTAACTTTAAATTCAATTGCAAATTTATATGGTTATATGAAATTCAAATTAAATCAACTAATAATAATCCTTAATCAAACACTCTTATTGGTTACTAATAACCAAATCTCTCAAGAGACAATATATCTTAAAACATTCATTTCCTTTATAAGAAGTTTTTGATGTTGAAACATGGTGACAACTATGATATCACTAAACAGCGGCGACTATATATTTCTATATGACATGAAACAGTCATATAGAAATATCAGTCAGAGCTGCATTGATGAGTAGACATCATTTCAACTTGAAAATGATCTGGAACCATCAAAAGCATTAATGTAATCCATTTATAAGTGGGTCACTACATATATATGCATCGGAAACGTCAAAATTTAGGATAAATGTCAGATGCTCCATCCAGGAAGTCTTCCGTAGGTAATATCGTTAATGATGCATTTGTTTAGATTCTTCATCATGGTGTGTTTGCCACCATTTATTTAATAATGGTAGTGACTCGTCCCCTGAACACACCACATGCATGAGCATCAATCCATGCATCCAGATCATGGATATGGTTGTGGGTGGAGGATTATAGAAATTACATTGACATGATAATCTTAACAATTTGATTTCAGATGTTTAATTGGGACTGCAGGGCTGCTTCTTTCCTACGGTCACTAGATAAATATCAGATGTTCAATCCAGGAAGTATTCAGTAAGAAATTAATTTTATTGGAAATGATCCATAAAGATAATATTTAGTGGTTTGATGCTATGCACATGCATATTCTACATTCGAATGGGTGTGACTTGTGAGCGATGTTGATGGTTCTGCTTGGGGAAATCCGGGGCCCAGCGGGGAGGGGCCTTGTTCATGGGATTGGAATGACAAAGTCCTGTTTGATTTCCATAACCACTATGGTTCTTTATCTAATGACGTAGCAATTTGTAAATCGATGTACATTCAGGGGGATTATCTTGATACTTGAGAGTAATACCCAAATTGTTGTAGAGGGCATTTGCTGCGGGGGCAGGGGTGGTCGTCAATGGGTCGATGGCTTGGCGTCGGTGGAAAGAGATTAGGTAAGTATTATAGGACAACTGTGCAGAGGTCCGGCATTATTCAGAGAATGCAACCGGCGGGTAGCAGATTCGTTGGCTAGGATATGAAGTCCTGGCAAGCAGAACACGCTGTACGACGAACCATCTCCTTTCGGGCTGTGCTTAGGACAAAAATCCCTAGGGACGTCTATTGTATACTTGAGTCAGAACGGAAATAACAGCTAAGCTTGAACGGAGCTCTCTCTAACAGAGCCCAGCCCCATACGGTCTAGGAACTGTTGGAAGTTACGAACCAAACCAGCAGCTGTAGCTGTTTTGCAGTCATTGGGATTCTGTAACAGATGACTTTTTGGCTTATCAAAGGGTCTCATTAAAGAATCTATAAGTGATTTATGGGAGAATGAAGACTCCTATAACAGATGACCTTTGGAAAAATAGAAAGGCTTGTAATAGCCAAGGGGGTTATTTCCATCTAGAATCTATAAATAGATGTTCTATGTAGTCATTTTAAAAACACTAATCAGAAATTCAGTAATAGAGTACTTTGTTTTCTTCATTTCTTGTGTAATTATTCAGAAAATTTTCTCCAAGGCTTTGTAAAGCCAACATACTGGTATTTAAGCCACTGGTCCTAGGTGCTGATTCCATAGTCTAGTGAAGATGGCCACCACTATTCAGTATCAAATTCCGAGGTTGTCAAAAGACAACTATGAGAATTGGTGCATCTAGATGAAGGCACTGTTCGGGTCGCAAGATTTGTGGGAGATCTTTACCGATGGGTATGTTAAACCCACAACGGAAGAAGAAGCCATCTACACCGCTGATCAAAAGATGGTCCTTAAAGATCAAAGGAAGAAGGACAAGAAGGCTTTGTTTCTTGTCTATCAAGGGTGTGATGATTCCACCTTTAAACGGATCGCTGGCGTGACAACATGCAAGCATGTATGGAAGACTTTTAGCACCATTTTCAAAGGAGTTGATCGATTAAAGAAGATTCGTCTCCAAACCTTTAGGGCCGAGTTCGAGACCTCACACATGAAGGAAAGTGAGACCATTTCTGATTATTTTTCAAGATTACTTGTTATTGTTAACAACTTGACAAGAAATGGTGAAAAGATCAAGGATTTACGCGTGATTGAAAAAGTATTTACAATCTCTCACAACCAAATTTGAGCATGTGGTTGTGGCCATAGAAGAATTAAATGACTTGGAAAAACTGTCCATTGAAGAACTGATGGGATTGTTGCAAGTACATTAGCAACGTATGCAAAAGAATGCTAGTTCGATGATTGAACATGCCTCAGAGTCTAAGTTGATTCTAAATGAACAAAAGAATGGCCATACACAACGAGGGAGTCGTGACACTAACAATTGTACAAGAGGCAGATGGCATAGATATCATCCAAGCCATCCACAAAATCAACAAAAGTTTACTAATTTTTGTGGAAGAGGAAATGGTAGAGGCAAATACATGCGTGGACGTGGAAATACAAAAAATATTCAATGTTACAATCACAACAAGTTCAGCCATTATGCTTCCGACTGCTGGAGTAAACTAATAGATCAAGATGAGCATTCTAATTATGCAGAAGCATCAAATCATGAAAAAGAAGACTCCTCACTTCTTCTTGCACAAGAAGAGGCATGTGATCAACAGGGCTCGTGGTATCTTGACTCTGGTGCGAGTAACCACATGTGTGAAAATGAGCTGTTCGTGGAACTGACAGAAGATGCTCGTGGCAACATGAGTCTAGGAGACTCATCAAAAGTTCCTACAAAAGGTAAAGGAAAAGTTAAAATCTATCAGAAAAATGGTGTGTCAAATTTTATCTCCAATGTATATTACGTACCAAACATGAAAAGTAACATCCTAAGTATCGGTCAACTCCTTGAAAAGGGGTATGTCATACACATGGAGAACTTCTCTCTTTCTTTGAGAGATACGCATGGGAGACTTGTGACTCAAGTCCAAATGGCGAAGAATCGTATGTTTCCGCTCCAAATCAACACAAAAGCTAAGAAGTGTCTTGGTGGAATCATGAAGAATAATTCATGGATATGACATCTTCGCTTTGGGCATCTCCATTTTAGTGGCTTAAAGTTTTTGTCTTCATCAAGCATTGTATAGGGCTTGCTTGCTATTAAAGCTCCAGAACATGTGTGTGAGGCATGCACACTTGGCAAGGAAGAAAAGAATTCTTTTCCAAGTGGAGTGTCCTAAAGAGCAAATGAACCATTTGAAACACCCTCCTTTGGAGGTAATAAATATTTTATTACTTTCATTGATGATTTTAGCAGAAAACTTTGGGTGTATTGCATCAAAGAGAAATTAGCCGCTTTCAGTATCTTTAGAAATTTCAAAGCTCGAGTTGAAGTTGAAAGTAGCTATAAAATAAAAGTTCTTAGATTTGACAGAGGTGTAGAGTACACCTCAAATACATTCCGAGATTATTGCAGGAAAGAAGGCATCAAGCAGCAGCACACTACAGCCTACATGCTACAAGCAGAATGGCATTGGAGAATGAAAGAACCGCACCATCCTCGACGTGACAAGAACCATGATAAAAGAGAAAGGCCTGCCAAAGAGTTTCTGGTAGAGGCAGTTGCATGTACTGCGTACTTGCTCAATCGGTGTCCTACCAAGAGCGTCAGAAACATGACACCAAATGAGGCATGAAGTGGTTACAAACCGTGGCGCACCTAAGGATCTTTGGGTGTTTCGCCTACGCTCAAGTTCCAGAGGCAAAGAGAAGGAAACTTGATGATCGTGGCGAGAAATGCATCTTCATAGGCTACAGTGAAGAATCTAAAGCATACAAGCTCTACATTAATCCACTAACCAATAAAGTAGTGGTGAGTAGAGATGTAGTTTTCAGTGAGGAAGAAGCTTGGAAATGGAACGATGAAGAATCAGCCAAAGATATTCAAGTCGAGATAGAAAAAAAGGAAGAAAGGCATGACCGATAAGAGCAAACACCCATAACACCATTTTCGACTACTCCATTAATACACAGAAGTCCAGGAGTACTCCATAAAGTCAAAATTCGGCCAGCTCGTCCTCACCCATAACACCTATCAAAATGAGAAGTTTAAGCGACATCTATGAGCAAACTGAAGATATCAATCTTTTCTGCCTGTATGCAGATCATGAGCCCCTTACATTCCAAGAGGCCATAAAAGAAGAATGTTGGAGAATCGCTATGGAAGAAGAAATACATGCCATCGAGAAGAATGACACATAAGAGCTGACTAAGCTTCCTAGTGGCTAGAAAACTATTGGTGTCAAGTGGGTGTACAAGATCAAGCGCATAGCCGATGGAGAAATTGATTGTTACAAAGTAAGGCTTGTGCCTAAAAGCTACAAACAAAAGTATGGTGTAGACTATGAAGAAGTCTTTGCTCCTATTGGTCGCCTTGACACGGTGAGAATGATAATCTCCCTTGCAGCACATCACAGTTGGATGATCTACCAACTGAATGTGAAATCCTGTTGCTTATCTCTCCGACTGGTTTAATGTTAGATAGATTGTTTGAGTACTGGTGGAGAGGTGCATCGACTAAGGATTTGATCTCCCTGCTGTGAGGCTTGGCTTCGTCCTTTGTGATATGGGAGCTATGGAAAGAGAAAAACAGAATAAGGCATGAGGATAAGAGCATGTACAAGAACAAAGTTTTGAGTAACATCATTTTATGGTTGCAGTGGGCTAGCAGGAACGCTCACCCAAAGGACTCCTTCAGCAGTGCCATTGGCATGTTCTGCCTGGCTCTGGGTTTGACTAAGCCTTCTTATTCTCTCCCCTTGTTTGACATCATGGTTTGGAACAAACTGCCCCCGGGGTGGGTTAAAGTTAACGTTGACGGATCAACGAGAGGTAACCCAGGGCCATCCGGGGGTGGTGGTGTTTGCAGGGATGATAAAGGTAATTTCCTATTTGAAGTGTCCTCAGGTTCTAGAGCCGAAATGCAAGCCATGCTTACCGGGCTAGCTTTGTGTGTGGATAACGGCCTTCCCAATATTGTTCTGGAGAGCGACTCCAAATCTTCGATGGAGGCTTTGAACGGTGGGTCATCTAGTAGGTGGAAGATGTGGTATTGGTAGGCGGCGTTTGGGGAGCTTTGGAACAGGGCTCACGTCCGGGTGGTGTATGAACCCCGTGAAGCTAACCAGGTCGCGGATGGTCTAGCTCGGCTAGGAAGCGAGCGGCAACAAGAATTAATATTCGAAGCAGAAAGAGAGATCCCTCAAGTTACCAAAGGTAGTCTGTTCCTTAATCGGGTTGGGCTGGGTTCTGTGAGGGAGCGAGCTCTAAGGCCTCCCTACTAGAGTTTGGTATTTCCTTTTTGTTTGTGTGTTTCCTGGTTGTTTCCTTTAGGATTGTTGGTGCGTTGGATCTTAGTTAGATCCTTGTTTTGCTGTTTTCAGCTCCTTGTGATTAATACATTTTCAGGTGGGGTTTCCCACTGTTTCTTAAAAAAAAATAAAAATAAAAAGAAAATTGAATGTAAAATCCGAATTTCTAAATGGAATACTCGAAGAAGAGCTCTATGTTGAACAACCTAAAGGTTTTGTTGTACAAGGGAAGGAACAAAAGGTGTATCGGCTGAAGAAAGCCCTCTATGGGTTGAAGTAGGCTCCTCGTGCCTGGAATGCTTGTATCGATGGCTATCTTCAAGAAAATGGCTTCACCCAATGTCCATATGAGCATGCGGTCTATATTAAAAAGAATATTCATGGTGATATACTCATAGCATGCTTATATGATAGTGATTTACTGTTTACAGGGAATAGCTAGCCGATGTTTGATGAATTCAAGAAGGTCATGTTTAAGGAGTTTAAGATGACCGATGACGGACTTATGTCTTTCTTTCTGGGCATTGAGGTGAAACAACAACTTGGTGGCATCCACATATCTCAGAAGCATGCAAAGGAACTTCTTGAAAAGTTTAAAATGACCAATTGTAATGCCGTGAATACGCCTGTAGCAACGTGCCTCAAGCTGACAAAAGAAGGAGAATGAAAAAGCGTGAACTCGACTCTGTTCAAGAGTTTGATTGGAAGCCTAAGGTATCTTACAATCACAAGGCCGGATATCGTCTACAGTGTTGGGCTTTTAAGCATGTACATGGAAGTGCCAAAAGAATCACATTGGCTAGCCGTAAAAAGAATTATCAGGTACGTCAAAGGTGTTGAGTGTGGAGCCAATCACTCAAGGGATGGTCGGGCGCCCGGATAGGCTTTGTACCAGGCGCTCGGACAGGCTTTGGAACGGGCGCCTGACCCAGTTTGACTAGGCACCCGACTGACTGCAAACTAAAGTGCGTGGTTTCCTATTTTGAGTTGTAATTTCGAGTTTTACTATAAAAATGGGTGTAATCCGAGATTAGGATATGAGATTAGGGTTTCTATACGTCCAAGGTGAGAAAGAGGTGAGAGGATTAGCAAAAGGGTCATCTTTGTGTATGGGAGCATATGAGAAGGTAAGTGTATTGCTTGTAACTTCATTTTCTTCATAGTGGAAGTTTGCACCCGTGGTTTGTATGAATTCTACTTTTAGTTATTATTTCTTCTTGTTTATCGTTTGTGGGTGAGATCAGAGATTGGATCTCGGTTCACCGGCATTGTTGGCGTGCTGCGCAACAATTGGTATCAGCGCTATTGGTTTAGTTCAGTGGGAGCAATGACGGAAGAAGGGAAAACTAGAATTGAGAAGTTTGATGGTTCAAACTTTGCCTTATGGAAGATGCAGATGGAGGATTATTTGTATCAAAAGGACCTCTATATTCCTCTAGAAGGAAAATATAATAGACCAGAGAAGATGACAAATGATGAATGGGCTTTAGTGGATCAGAAGGCTTTAGGAACGATCCGACTCTCTTTGTCTAAGAGTGTCGCCTTCAATATATCCAAAGTAAAGACTACAAAAGAATTAATGCATGATTTGGCTACGATGTATGAGAAACCCTCGGCGTCCAACAAGGTTCATCTCATGAAATAGCTATTCAACATCTAAACGAGTTCAATACAGTCACGAGCCAATTAGAATCCATTGGCATCACGTTTGATGATGAGGTCAAGGCACTATTGATCTTATCTAGTTTGTTAGACAATTGAGATAATTTGGTGATTGCCGTGAGCAATTCCTCAGGAACGACGAAGTTGACATTCGATGATGTGGCCGGTTTAATTCTCAGCGAAGAATCTAGAAGGAAAGCAACGGGAGTATCAGAGGATTCCGGGAATGCTCTAAACGTTGAAAGAAGAGGAAGATCTTTAAACAAAGGTGGCAATAAATACGAGCGTTCTAAGTCGAGGAATAAGTTCAAAGGACCGAAAGACAAGGACGGGTGTTGGCATTGTGGGAAGAAGGGGCACATGAAGCGTGATTGCAGGGCGCTTAAGAAACAAGGAGGCTCTCAAGGTGGTAAGGATTCAGTGAATCTATCTGAGGAGAGTGACACAGAGGCATTGATCTAGTCTCTTGATGCGCGGAATGAGTCTTGGGTTGTAGACTCGGGTGCTTCATTTCATGCCACTTCGTCGAAAGAAGTTCTTTGTGATTATGTGTCAGATGACTTCGGAAGAGTCTACCTAGGTGATGATGAGCCATGCAGTAGTTGTTGGCAAGGGAGACATTCACTTAAGTCAGAAAGATGGAATGGTCTTGAAGTTGAAGGATGTCAGACATGTACCCAGTTTGAGACAGAACTTGACCTCAGTGGGGCAGTTGGCCGATACCGATTATGTGACGACATTCACTAGTGATTCCTGAAAGGTCACAAAAGGTGCCTTGGTGATATCTCGAGACAAGAAGGAAGGTACCTTGTACGTGACTTCCGGATCGTACAGTTCACTCGCAATCGCATCAACTGGAGTGAATGGGCAGTTATGGCGTCAGAGGTTAGGACATATGAGTGAGAAAGGGATATAAGTGCTATTGTCAGAGGGAAAGCTACCAGGTTTGAAGGAAATCGATCTAGAATTATGCGATGACTGTATGTATGGCAAGCAGAAGAGAGTAAGCTTCAAGAAGACAGGAAGTGCTCCAAAGATGCATCTATTGGAGCTTGTACACACTGATGTGTGGGGACCGACACATGTATCATCTCTTGGTAGATCACGTTATTTTGTCTCTTTCATTGATGATGCTAGTAGAAAACTGTGGGTTTATTTCTTAAAGCACAAATCGGATGTATTTGATGTATTTAAGAAGTAGAAGGTTATGATAGAAAATGACACAGGTAAAACTGTAAAGTGTCTCAGATTGGATACTGGGGGAGAGTACTGTGATAAGAGATTTGAGGAGTATTGTGCAGCAAATGGGATCAAACATCAGAAAATGATTCTAGGGACACCGCAGCAGAACGGTGTGGCTGAGTGCATTAACATGACTGTCCTTGAGTGCGTAAGGAGCATGAGGCCACATGCAGGGTTGCCTAAGACCTTTTGGGCAGATGCTGTGAATGCTGCCATATATCTCATCAATAGAAGTCCCTCACCACCATTGGATGGTGGGCTACCAAAAGAAATGTGGACTGGAAAAGAGGTGAACCTTGCACATCTCAGAGTGTTTGGTTGCACGTCTTATGTTCACATTGATGTAAAGCACAGAAACAAGCTAGATGCGAAGTCCAGAAGGTGCACGTTTATATGCTATGGGCAGAATGATTTTGGCTACTGGTTTTGGGACACAGAGAACCGGAAGATCATTAGAAGCAAGGACGTAGTCTTCAATGAAAAAGTGATGCATAAGAACAGTGTGCAGCAAAAATAGAACAAGGCCGATTAGAGGAATTTGTAGAGTTAGAAGAGTTACCGGACATAGGTGCCACAGTGCCACAGGACGAGCATGCACAGGAGCATGATGAGGCAGAGCCACAGACACCGGTTGTGAGGAGGTCTACTCGAGAGAGAAGACCCAAGGTTCGATACCCACCCTCCTTACATTATCTACTACTGACAGATAATGGTAAACTAGAGTGTTTTGAAGATGCATTATAGTTAGATACATGGGTTAAGTGGGAGCAGGCCATGGATGATGACATGGACTCTCTTGAGTCCAATTGTACGTGGGAGCTAGTCACTACCTAAGGGTAAGAAAGCTCTTCATAATAATAGGGTTTACAGATTGAAGAAGGAGCACGATGGTTCGAAGTGGTACAATGCTAGATTGGTTGTGAAAGGATTCCAATAAAAGGTAGGTATTGATTTCACTGAAATATTTTCACCAGTGGTGAAGATATCTGCGATTTGCATGGTCTTGAGTATAGTGGCTACAGAGGACTTGCATCTAAAGCAGCAAGATGTTAAGATAGCCTTTCTTCATGGGGATCTTGAAGAAGAGATATATATGCATTAGTCGACAAGATACGTGGTACCAGGAAAGGAGAACAAGGTGTGTAGATTGAAGAATAGTCTATATGGCCTAAAGCGGGCCTCGAGGCAGTGGTATAAGAAGTTCGACAGTTTTATGTAGGGAAATGGGTACAGGAGATGTCATGCAGACCACTGTTGCTACTTGAAGAAGTTTGATATGTCGTACATCATTCTTCTTCTGTACGTTGATGATATGCTTGTGGCCGGATCAAGCATGAAGGACATCTCAGATCTCAAAAGACAATTGTCTAGAGAATTTGCCTTGAAGGATTTAGGAGTTGCAAAATAAATCCTAGGCATTAGGATAAAGCGTGACAGGAAAGACAAGAAGCTTGTTTTGTCACATGCAGAGTACATAGCTAAAGTACTTGATCGATTAAGTATGGGAGGTGTTAAGCCGGGTAGCACTCCATTTGCTAAACACTTTAAGCTTTCTAAGGAGAAAGGAGCTAAGAGGCAGGGGGAACGAGACTACATGGCTAAAGTCTCATACGCGTTAGCTAAGTGAGCCTCATGTATGCTATGGTTAGCATGAGGCCAAATATTGCTCAAGCAGTGGGAGTTGTTAGCAGGTTCATTAACAACCCCGGGAAGGAACATTGGGAAGCTGTGAAGTGGATCCTCAGATACCTGGTAGGTACTATGGATGTAGGGATGTGTTATGGAGGATTGGAAATCAAGCTACAAGGCTACGTCGACTTAGATTTGGCAGTGGATATCGACAGCAGGAACACGACAGGGTACGTCTTTACCCTGGGTAGTGCTGCATTCAGTTGGGTCTCTCAGTTACAGAAGATAGTATCCATTAGTACAACGGAAACAGAGTATGTTGCAGCTACAGAAGCGTGCAAGGAGATGGTGTGGATGCAAGGTTTTATGGAAGAGTTGGGAAAGAAGCAAGCAGATTGCAAGCTATACAGTGATAGTCAGAGTACAATACACTTGGCTAAGAATTCATCCTTTCATTCGAGAACCAAACATATTGACATCAGATATCACTTCATACGTTCGTTATTGGAAGATGGATCGATTACTTTAGAGAAGATCCATACAAGTGAGAATCTTACAGATATGTTGACCAAGGCAGTCATATGGGAAAAGCTGAAGCTCTGTTCAGCTTTGATTGGTCTTCAGGCTTGAAGACGGGGAGGTGGTGCACTCCGAATGTAGAAGACGAATGACTATAGTGATGTGTCTCCAAGTGGGAGATTGTTAAGTGTGGAGCTAATCACTCAAGGGATGGTCGGGTGCCCGATATTCTTGTTTTAGAGACTGTTGTCTCTAGACTGTTTTGGGAACAATCGGGTGCCCGACTGTCAAGTGGACCGGGCACCCGATATTTGTCCGCTTTTCTATTTTTACCGCTGGACTGTTTCAACATTGGGCGGGTGCCTGACCCAGTATGACTGGGCGCCCGACCAGCCACGAACTAAAGTGCGAGGTTTCCTATTTTGAGTTGTAATTTCGGGTTTTACTATAAAAAGGGGTGTAATTCGGAATTAGGCTATAGAATTAGGGTTTCTATATGTCCAATGTGAGAAAGAGGCAAGAGGATTAGCAAAAGAGCCATCTTTGTGCATGGGAGCATAGGGGAAGGTAAGTGTATTGCTTGTAACTTCGTTTTCTTCATAGTGGAAGTTTGCACTCGTGGTTTTTTACCCTTGTTATGGTTTTTCCACGTAAATTATGTCTTGTGGATTGTTGGTTTGTGTGAATTCTACTACTAGTTATTATTTCTTCTTGTTTATCGTTTGTGGGTGAGACCAAAGATTGGATCTCGGTTCATCGGCGTTGTTGGCATGCTGCGTAACAAAAGGAACAATGGAATTCAGTCTTTTCTATTCATACGAAGATGAAGCAATGCTGTATGGATACTCAAACAGTGATTGTGATACATTTTCTATCTTGGATCGACTGCTTTCACATGGAACTCAAAGAAGCAAAGTGTCGTCGCTTTGTCCACATGTGAAGCAGAGTACGTGGCAGCATCATCCAAAGTCTGTGAAGCAATTTGGTTGAGAAACCTGCTAAAAGAGCTGAAGCATCCGCAGGAAGGATCCACAGTCATATATGTGGATAATAAGTCAGCAATCGAGCTTGCTAAAAATCCGGTGCAGCATGGAAGGAGCAAGCACATGGATACCCGATACCATTTTCTCAGAGATCAAGTAAAGCAGAAAGTGGTGAAATTGGAGTACTGTCACACCACTGAACAGGTCACGAACATATTCACTAAGGCATTGCCAATTGATGCATTCAGACGACTAAGATCAATGCTTGGAATGAAGTTGGTTTTGGTTTGAAAGGGGGTGTTGGAAGTTACAAACCAAACCAGCAGTTGTAGCTGTTTTGCAACCGTTGAGATTCCGTAACAGATGATGTTTTGGCTTCTCAAAGGGTCACATTAAAGAATCTATAACAGCAACATATAACAACCATTGTAATGGTGATTTATGGGAGAATAAAGAGTCTTGTAACAAATGACCTTTGGGAACATGGAAAGGCTTGTAACAGCAAAGGGGGTTATGTCCATCTAGAATCTATAAATAGATGTTCTATGCAGTCATTTTAAAAACACTCATTAGAAATTCAGCAATACAATACTTTGTTTTCTTCATTTCTTGTGTAGTTATTCAGAAAATTTTCTCCAAGGCTTTGTAAAGCCAACAGGAACAAGCACCCTCTAATGTCTTGGGCGAGCTCCAAGAGTGAATTGAAGATCCGGTTCCCCTGGGAAGTGCTCCCCTTATGGGCTAAGCCATCAGCAACTGAATTGGCTTCCCTCAGAGCATGCTCAATTCTCACTTGAGCTTCCTGCTTGATCGAAGCTACATTAGCCCAACAGTACCACCATCGCCACCTTGAAGGGCTGTCATCTTTGAACTCATCAAATGTTGAACCGACCTTTTTTGCCAAGTTCTTACCTTGTTTTTAGTCCTTTGATGGTAGAGAAAATAAAGGTTGTTTTCATCTTCTACTTCTAAAGAGCTCCAGCGTTTCATTACAAAATCATGCCACCTTGAGCAGAAACATCTGGGCCCAAAATCATCTAACCTTTGATCGCTAATGGGCCGTGATCAATCATGTATGTGTTGACAGCTTTGACCTTGGAAGGCATGGTACCGAATAAAATAGATCAAGTATCTAGCAAATAAATTTTGAGTGGAATTCTCTCATGCTATCGTGAAAGCAACCAACGGAGTAGGAGACTTGTTAGCCATATCGGGCAGCAATGGAGGCAGTAACAAGGTTTTCTTTTCTATGTCTACTCTGCCTAGAGAAGCTAGAGTTGTTATACATGCTTTTAGATGCATGAAACCTGGCTGCCTTAAAGTGGTCTTAGACATCTGCATTGTAAGCACGATGCTTCTTCTTCTTCTTCTTCTTTTTTCTTTCTTTCTCGTAGAAGGTAGGAGCACACCACCTATAACTTTGTTAAATCCGAAAAGTACTTAACAATAATTCAGGTACCATGTCAACTCTGCCTAGAGAAGCTAGAGTTGTTATACATGCTTTTAGATGCATGAAACCCCGTTGCCTTGAAGTGGTCTTAGACAACTGCATTGTAAAGCATGAAAAATAGATGCTGATTTCTAGCATGATGTTTTTTTTTTTCAAAGAAAAGTAGGAGCACACCACCTATAACTTCATCAAATCTTAGGCAAGTGCTACAAAAAAAGGGGCCATATCCATGTAGTAACTATGCTTTTCTCTCATCTCCAACCAGTGTTTTAAATAGCGAATAGTGTGTAGCGTAGCCTTCACCCCTCTAAAGCGTGAGGCGTAAGCTACATAGCGTGTAGCGTAAGCTACATGCTACTTAGATTTTTAATCAAGTTTGCACTTAGTTGCACCAAATTAGATGATTAATAATAAAATTTAACAAATTTTCATGATATTTGATGCAACCAAATGCAATCTAAAGTAATAGCAAGGGGTGATTATTAAGTATGAAAGTGAAGAAAGAGCGACAAAACTGATTTAAAACTGTTTCTTATATTATTTTACTAAAAGCATGGATAAGTCTAATGAATTTTCATTGAAATAGAAAAATGTAACAAATCATTAAAAACATTATTGATTTTAATTTTATAGTGAAAAATGACTTGTAATGTGAGATATGTAGCATGTAGCGTAGTCTATTTAGTGTGTAGCATATCCAAATTAATCATGTAGCGTAGGCTACATGTAACTTAAGCTATTTTCACGAGCTACGTAGCGTTTAGGCTAAGCTACGCTACGTAGCGTAAGCTACACGCTACATAGCGTAGCTATTTAAAACACTGTCTACAACTAACTTGAAGGCCTGCCAAGCTCCAACTCCCTAAAATCTAGTAAAAAACAGACACATGATGCTTAACCATTTTGTAGCTTGTAGAATCTGTTGCTGGTATGCTATATTCTCCTGTGCTAAGCTCTTTCTTGTTCTCTTGGAGTAAAATACGTCAAATTTGAGGTGATAAATTTAAACAAGATGATGAAAGATCTTAAAATAAAAATAAAAACATAAAAAAATATAGAAGTCTCTAAAGAATTTTTGCTGATAGTGGATAAAGCCTTATCTCTTTAAGGGGCCATTGCGGCTATGTCATCTTTTGGTCCTTGTTTCGCCTCCTTAGAGGGTTGGGTATGTATTTCCCCTCCTTTAATTGTAAATAGCCTTTTCATTCATTCATTCATGCCAAAAAAATAATAATAATAATAATAATAATAATAATGAGTCAAATATTCTCATTGAAAAATATCTCAATTAATAAAAAAAACTATAGATATTTGATGCCGAAGGACGGTGTAAATGATCGTTTGGAGATTGTTTCCACCTTAGTGCTAGATTAATATTCTTTTATTTTATTGTCTAATTTGTTTAGTTTAGACAATTAGTCTCTCACGCTTGTGGCCCACTTTTTAGGCCTCAAACCATGTTGGAACAACATAAAATTGATCTTGTTTGAAAGATTATTGAGTTTTCTTTCCAATGAGCCAATGATTACATAATTCTAATACCCTTTGAGAAATTTATGGTCGATTCACTAAAGGCCTTATTATTATAATAAGATTAAGGAATATTTTTTGTCCTTTTTTTCTTTTTAAATTGATGATTAGGATTGAAAGTTAGGATGTGGGGCAAAGAGTCTACATTTATTAGGTTTAAGGGTTAGCATAAATGCTAGCTTTGCTTGAGTAACCGTTGAATAGATGAATTCGAGTACTCTCTGAGAGAAGGAAAAAGAAGAAGGGACTAGATTGCCTTCATCTATTCTTTAATCTTCTAGGTTAGATTTTGTTGCTTGAGACCCTCATGAATCACCCATTTTTGGAGCATTTCTTGTCACCATGCTAGAGTTGATGGCCAGAATTGAAGTCCTCAATTGTAGTGGCTGTGCCGGGAGGACATGGTGCATCCCTTGCGGTTGTCCCTTTTAGCCGAGGACCCATTTTTCACCAATACTTTTCACGAATCATCTCTATCTTCATCCTTTTTCTTTTGAAGAAAAACGAATTTATTAAATGAAAAGAGGGATGTACACTGGAGACATACAGTCAGGCCAGCTTGACGCAATAAAAAAAGACCCTAGGCTCGCCTATCATAAAGTCTAAGGATAGAAACGCAAAAGAAAGCCACCCAAGACTACATGAAGGGGAAGAAGACTGGCTCACTCCGACACAAAGCCCAGCCCCACATGATCAAGGAGAAGGTTTCTCCTGATGGCGTGGGAAAGATCCGATAATCTAGAGAAAGACCTATCCCATTGGGCCTCACTCCCCAACCGTGCCAGCCTGTCTACAACCTGATTAGCTTCCCTTAGGCTGTGAATAATTCAGATTAGGGCCTTCCTTTTGAGGAGCTCCACCCTAACCCCCCAATACCATAAATACCATTGAGTCCTAGTTTTCTCACCAAACGGCTCAACCACTGACAAGAGTCACTCTCCACTACAATATTCGAGAGCCCACGGGCAACATACATGGACAGACCATCTACTATGGCTCTAGGTTCTGGAGATTTTAATGTCAAGCGAGATGCTTGGTGGCAGGGACCCAGATTTGAGAAGTATGAATGACATTAATGATGTGATTGGGAATGCGAGGCTAATTGATGCCATTTATATGGGAAGCAAGTATGCATGGTACAATAACCATGATGGCCTAAGTAGAATGTGGGCAAAAAAAAAAAAAAACATAGAATGTGGGCTATAAAGTTTCTTTCCTCTTAAGGTAAACCACCTTCCCCATGTTTGCTCTGATCACTTGCCAATGTTGTTATCCATCCAAGAATAAGTGGACTTAGCCCCCAAAACCCTCTTATTTTGAGCGAATGTGGCTGCCCAAGAAAGGGTTGCTTGATGTAGCAAAAGGTGTGCTGTAAGAAGAGTTGCAAGGTTCCCAATGATGGTGATTCTCTTGAAAATGAAGAAATTAAAGAGACCTCTAATAGTGTGGAAAAAGATAGTCTTTGGTAACATTTTTCAAAAAGTTCGGAAAGATGAAGATAGAGTTCTCAATGTGGATCTGGAGGTGGTGAGATGCTGGGATGCCCCCATTGAAATAAACATTAACAAAGTCTAGTGGGGATCTTGAAAAGGAGCAACTTCAGGAGGAGATTTTCTGGAAATAGAAAGCAAAAGATAATAACCTGAAATCCTTTCATGATTCGGTAATAGAATGTAGAAGAACATTTTCCATTGGTTGCATAAAGTTATATCGATGGAATTAATTGTGGATCCAAATAGGAATTTTTTTTTTAAAATCTAAAGCTTTTTTATAATAAATAAAATTTATACAACCAGCCAATTCAGGAGGCCCTAGCTGCTAAAAGACCAGCTCAGTACTCCTATCATAAAACCCAATAGGGGAAAAAAAGAGAAAAGGCTATTGGGACCTAACTACACCGAACCCTGCTCGGTTAAGAAAGAGACTCCCTCTAATTTCAGGGGGTAAATCATGTGCGGACTGGAGGAGACAATTAGACTGGGTGCCACTGGCCCACTTAGCCAAGCCATCCGCCACCGTGTTCACTTCTCTAGGAGAGAACAAGATAGAGATATCTATCATAGATCGCAGTGCATTTACCCGCACCCACCAATAGCAAAGGTCCCACCTAGGGCATGATCTACTATTGAGCAAATCCACCACTACTTTGGAATCACTCTCCACTACCACCTAAGAGATACCCCTCATCGCACAAAACTCCAGGCCCTCGAAAATCACCCTAGTTTCTGCCCTAGAATTTGACCCTAACCCGAAGCCCTTAAAGAAAGCAAACAGGAACTCCCCTCCTCATCCTTACAAACCCCACCACCCCCTGAAGAATCCGAGTTAGACCGAGCTGACTCATCAATGTTAAGCTTAACCCATCCCTGTTTCGGTCTCACCTATTTCACAATAGCCACCTTACCACGAGGTGGAGGATTGGGGAAGATCTTCAAAGCTTTAAGCGCGATCTCTAAAGAGAGCTTTGGGCGCAGCGGGAAAGAGAGGGACGGGCCGACCCTTTGCATCCAACTGATGATGCGGGAAATAACCCTTTGCGCCTTGGCTTGGATACCTTCAAAACGCACTACATTCCTCTCCGCCCAAATTTCCCACACGATGAAGCAAGGAAGAATACCTTTTAGGACTGAAAACCCGTCCTTCGAGGACGTAACTCCCCACCATTGGCGCAGAAGGCTGTAGATTGATGAAGCAGCTTGAAAAGGGGTCTCTAGGATAGAGCAGAAGTGTCTTCAAACCTAAATAGCTAGGGCCCCTTCCATAAACAGGTGAGCAATAGTTTCCTCCTTCGGAGAATTGTTGGAGTTCAAATAGGATAAATGGAAGAAACTATTATGCATTCAACAAACTCTTCTCAACCATGGAGTGTGTGGTTCGGGGGAGATATTTCATTGTATTCCCCTTATCATTTCTTTAGACGAAAATGAGAGATAAACACAAGTCTTCTTGGGAGAAAGTGAAGCATTTGGCTCTTGACATGCCCTGCCCGGGATAACACCCCTATTAGATGACATGATGTTGTTTATGAATTTAAGTCTGATTCTTTACATAAAAAGTTATTCCATGATCTCTCATAGGTTTCAAGTGGGCGAACACCCCAATGTCCTACCTTGGTGTCTTGAATTTTAAAGAAAGAAGTGCGAGTTTTTTTTTCTTTTTCTTTTTTTGTTTTGAAGCACGTGGTTTATTTTGCAAACACTCAAGCAAAAAATTCTTCACTGCATAGTAGGGTTGGCCCAAAAATTGGTTCTCATCAAGCATGTGCTTGTAAGCATTCTAGGGTGGGAAGGCACCACCCGGAACTCTATAAATAAAAAATTCGCTATGAAAACATTCCGGCGTGCCCTATGAAATCATGAAGCCCATGGGGTTGCTGGAATCTTGTCCTTAGAATAGTAGTAGAGGATCTCATGTGAGAAGGAAGCTGAAGAAATGACCCTTTCTTCATGCAATCAGTGATTGGCGTAACAATGGTACAAAAGTTTCGCATGAATCGATGATAGAACATCACCAACCCATGGAAACTCCGCACGTCATGAATGTTCATCGGGGTCGGCCAATCTCGAATAGAGCAGAGCTTCTCATCGTCCACATGGATGCTCGTGGATGTCACATCAAAGCTTAGAAATAGCAAGCTCTCGGTTAAGAAAATGGACTATTTTAGATTTAGGTATGGTTTGTTGTCAGCCAGGACCTGTAACACCTGCTGAGATGCTCCATGTGATTCGCTTCGCTCTAACTATAAATAAGAATATATGTCATCAAAGTAGACTACTACGAACCGCCCAATAAAAGGCTTCTACACTTGATTCATCGGCCGTATGAACGTACTTGGCACGTTCGATAGACCGAAGGGCATAACCAACCATTCGTACAGCCCTTCCTTGGTCTTAAATGCAATTTTCCACTCCTCACTCGGCCATATTCGAATCTGATGATAACCGTTGCGCAAGTCTAACTTGAAAAATAACTTAGCACCCTTAAGTATGTCTAGCATGTCATCTAACCACGGTATCGGAAGCCAGTATTTGATAGTAATCTTATTAATCATCTGGTTGTCGACACATATGCACCAACTCTCATTCTTCTTCGAGGTTAATAATGTCGGTATGACGCATGGACTCATGCTCTCTCTCAATAAACCCTTGTAGATCAATTCCTCCACTGTCCCTAAAGGATCTCGCGCTCCTTCAAATTCATCCGATAGTGAGGACGGTTGGACAAACTAGCCCCTGGGATAAGGTCGATATGATGTTTAATGTCCCGCATGGGAGGTAATCCGTCAGGTAATTCTTCAGGCCAGACTCCTCGCCCTTCACAATTACGGCATACTACCTTCCAGTCTCCTTGGATTCCTCTACGAAATCCCAAATGGTTAGGATAGAGCTCCCATCCACTTTAGAAGCTTTAGGGTGGTTCTTCGGTGTCATAGGAGTAAGGATCGTTTTATGACTATCCTTGATGAAAATATACACGTTATGTCGTCTGCGGTAGCTCGTGTCATGGTCCAACCACCATGGTCGACCAAGCAACATATGGAAAGCTTTCATGTCTACCACGTCACAAACCACTTGATCTTATAGTTTCTACAAATTGAAAACGAGATAGTGCATTGTTCGGTTACCTTGGACTGCTTCATCCATAGTCCAGACCGGATGCATCTAAACTTGATCCTAGATTGTTAGTTATAAGCTGCCAATGAACCACGCCACTTTCTACATTTCAATCTCCATGAAGTCATTCTACAATGACAAGCCGCAGGAACTACTTAGTGTATTTTGCTACAGGATGATTCGCTTGCCAAAAATTCTAGTACTGTTGGAACAATACCTGTTCATAATCCCTTGGGAGGAATCATGCATGGAGGAGGCGTCTCATCAATGGCCGTGATTGGACGAGTGCCTTATTATATCGGGCTAGCAAAAGCTATAATTGTTCTCACCATGCAGAAGCCAATGCCTTTAACTTGTAGTTGACTAACTTCACCATCTTCTCTTCCGGCATGTCCATATAATCGAAGTAATGCTCAACTTCCACCATCCAATCAAGAAATTCTTCTCTACGTAACTGGCCGTTAAAGCCTAGAAGATTGACCTTACCTCTATAATCTCTTTCTACATTGTTTATCCAATCGTCTCCATGCACAGGTTGTCGGGCAATGGCATCGTCGACTTTCTCATCGCTGGAGCTTAATTCATCTAGAGTAGCCCTGCGATTCGCCGTCGGAAGCGCGATCTATGAGAAACTCGATTGTCTTGTATAGTGATCACGGGAGGTTGAACATCGCCTTGGGCCTGGGGCGGAATTAGCGCATTCGCAAGATAGTCAAGGCTTGCCTGCAACCCTTGCATGGCTAATTGACTCTTTCGGTGGAGAGCTTCCATCCTCTCCATAAGATAAAGGATCCTTGAGTCACCGTCCACGGGATTGTTATGCATACCTTCATTAGTTACCATCGACTTGAGGGGAGTCCTCGCACTGATATGACTTGACGCAGGGATGAAGAACGACAAAGGTTGAAGTTTTATTGATAATATGAGATATAATAATTAAACCGAGTTTAATAACATTAAATACTAAAAAACAAACCCTAAAAATGTATTAAAAAAGTCCTAATAACAAAAGGAAACAAAAATTGAAAAATTGCACAAACTGTATAAAAGGCTATCGGTGGCACCGAAGGTCGCCTTAGGTGGCACCGAAGCCAACCGAAGGAAACTTCGGTTGCATTGAAATAGGCCAAAACTTCACAGCGTGTAGTCTCTGATATCCAACAAAATTCGGTCACATCGAAGGGATCTTCGGTTGCACCAAAGTCATCAAAATCGGGACAACAAGAAATTGGGGATTTCCACTTAAACTCAGTCGCACCGAAGATAATTCGGTGGAACCAAACTATGGTGTAAACTATCAATTTCTCTCGAACTTGGGTTCCTTCCTTTGGTCCATCCTTACCATGAATGTGTCCGTGACGTGCTCTACATCAATAAGCAAGATAACTAGAGCTTAATGGAGATAACTCAAAATCAAAACCAACTATTATTATTAAAAGAGTATGTGGATACGCACATATTGCTTGCAGAGAGAGAGAGAGAGAGAGAGAGAGAGAGAGATATGCTTAATTATTCATGCCTGAGCTAAAAAGTGCTAAAACATAACTATAACACTTTAACTTTTAACCTTGAGCAGGATCAAGAGAGAGATTTTTGAGAGAGAGAGTATCGATCCTTGGCGTCAAGAACTGCATCTAGGAAGGGAAAAAGGCAAATCAAGGAAGGGATTGAAGGGGTCTAAGAATCAATCTACAACTAAATGCTTGAAGAAAGCCAAGGTCATCACCCACTTTGGTTTTATCCCTTTCATCATCGTCATCGACATGAATTCAGAGCTAAAACCCCATCTATCTCATCTCCTCAGCTCTGTTTGATTCCTTTCCCACCCACATGACAATTTCGCTGCTTTTTTTTTTTTTAAAAAAAGAATAATTTATTATCCACAGATAAAATGTACAGGATAACCATATTTCGGGCAGGGCCGCCCCCGACAAAAAATCCAAGTCTCGCCTATAGTATACCAAAACTAAAATCCCTGCACATTCCTTTTAGCTTTTCAACAACCACACAACCAAAACCATCCTGCCAATGAAGACCTTGACATTCTCTCTTCAAATAGAAAACCCTCACAGACCGCACAAGCAGACTGAGATGATCAACACCAACACTTCCTGCGGATGATACCCAGCCCCACCTTATCGAGGAAGAGCACCCATCTAATGTCTTGCAAGCGGACCATGAGCCCATTAAAAGACTAGGCAGCTGGAACTAAGGGGGGGGACTGCTCTCTCAATATTTGTACCCAATCCCACCCATTCTAAAAAAAAAAAAAACCCTCCAATTGGGCGAGGAAGAGTAGAGTCCCTCTCAAAGACCCTCCACACTTGATTGAGGCTTCCTAACTTGGCCAACGCATCCGCTACCTGATTAACTTCCCTTAGAGCTTAAGATATTACAACCTCCACATCCTTTTTAAAAGACTCGATGTGGGCCCTCCAATACCACAGGTTCCAGTTGGAAGCTCCAACCGACTTGAGCATGTCTACCGGGACTTTCGAGTCACTTTCAACTTGGATTTTATCAAATCCCCTATCCACAGCCAAAGATAACCCCTGCCAAATAGCTCGAGTTTCTGCTCGAATAATAGATCCCTGACCGTAGCTGCTAGAGAAGGCAATAAAGAATTCTCGTTTAGGGCCTCTGCAGACTCTCCCTCCTCCAGATTCTCCCAGGTTGCCACACAAAGAGCCATCGACATTCACTTTCACACAGCCCACTATTGGCCTTTCCCACTTTAGGATGGAAACAAGTTTTGTGCGTTAAAATTTAGAGATCAAGCCCAACTCCTGGAAGGCCTGGTGCCTAAACAACAAATTGTCTTTAAGAGGAGGAAGGGCTGGACTAATGTGGTGTAGCCACCTTTGGATAGCCAAAATCATCCTACCCACCTTTACAGATAAACCTTTGATACGAGGTCCATTCCTTTCTTTCCATATCTCCTAGAATATTATGCATGGCAATATGCCATGCAAGGACGAGAAGCCGCCTCCAATGGGGGCAGCTTGTCACCATTGAGAAGGTCTCCCAAACACCGATTAGCCTGGGATACTAGAAAAATAAAAAAAATTGGCTGAAGTGCCTCCATACCTTTGTAGCTAGCTTGCCTGAGATGAATAGATGGTCGAGAGATTCTCTATCCGGGACCTCATCTAACCAACAACATACACACTTGAAAACGAGTTGAATGCCTTTCGCCTGGATTCTGGAATCAATCAAAACAACCCCTTCGATCACCTTCCAATTGAATACGAAGATTTTCGGTGGTAATTTGGGGTGCCGAACCCACTTCGACCAGGCCTTGCGATCAACTGAAGATCTGGTCAGATTCCAAGTTGCATTGTCGGAAAACTCACCTGAAGGAGTATGGGCTCATATATATATATATATATATATATATATATATATATATATATATATATATATATATATATATATATGTCCTCAACAGATGACGTGCAAATACCTTACTGGTTGATGTGGTCGTTCACCGCTTGCGGAAGGATAGCTGAGATTGGAGATACTAGGAGAAGTCCCAAGGGAACCAGCATGTCTCTAACCTTGAGATGCAGCACGCTCTGAGGAAGTGGATCGACACACCATCTTAATAATGGTCCAAGACCTGTCCAGTCAGTTGACCACAAATTATCTTCTCCTCTGCTTATCAACCACCGAACCTCCTCTTGAATCAAAGGGAAGCACTCACGGAACCTTTTCCAGAACGAAGACTTCTGATGACTCCTGCCATTCTCTTGCCTCCCTTCCACATCTAGGTTGTATTTGCATTTAACAAACGACGACCAAATGCTGTCCGCACTCGAAAATATTACTGCCCAAGCTAATTTCATTCTCAGGCTTTTCATTACATCTTGCAACTTTTTAACCCCGAGCACCTCTGATTCGGTAGTGCCATTCTTTTCCAACTTGTCCAATGCGATTTCTTTCTCCCTTCTTCCCAACTCCAGAAGAAGCTTGCAAACTCCTTTTCTAGCATAGACAGGACGCTCGTTGGAATATGATAGTTTTTGTGGATTTCTAGCTCACATCATATTCATCCAATCGACATCTATAGGCTCTCTCTATCCCTTCCTCTTCTTCTTCTTCTTCTTCTTCTTAACTTTCTTTTGGGGACTTTGTGGTTTTATTTTTGTATTGGAATCCGCAATTCCCGATTCGTTGTTTCGCTTCAGTATAATGGAGTAGTTGTGTTTGTTGATCGATATCTGCACCCAAAAAAAAAAAAAAAAAACCTTGTTGAGACCATACATTAGCAAACCGATTTGATCAAGTTGTTTTGCATCATTGTTTCATAAATTCTGACTATAGGATATTGTTCATTGAAAAAAAAAAAGTTGTTTTGCATCATTTGATACCTCAAAAAATGGGCTGTAGGATGAGTGATTGGAATTACTAAGAGAGACCTTAAACCTGTACATATCATGAAAAGCTAAGAGAAAATCTTTCCAAGAAAATTATGCTTAGATGGGAATCAATCAGCTAGACGCCCTTCATGTGAGACGGACAATGGTGGCCCACTCTTCATAGAGGCATTATCAGTGTCCTCTGGTAAAATAAATAATAACAATCCACACAAAATGGACTAAATTTTGAGCCTCACAAGGCCATGGTCAAAGGATGCTCAATGATCAATGGTAGTGAATAATTTGACCCCAACGCATGGTGCATAAGAGGTAATATAAAGGCTCGGAGTTCTTGGAGGAGAAAGATCTTCCATTGATTGTTAAGAGCAGACTCTTCCTTGACAGGGTAGAGCTGGGTACAGTTAGAGAGAAGGTAGCGTAGGCTTCCGGTCCCTCCAATGAACTTCCCATTTGTTTCTTCTAGGGTGGGGTGGGGGCTCCTGAATGGAGGTTGTATTCAGATATTCTCCTCAATGGAATCTTCTAATTTTTTCAAAAAAAAAAAGGCTCATATCCTAAAATGATCAAGCACTAAGAAAGTAAGTACACATGAATTTTATGGTGATTTAAGAAAAATCGAAATCTTGCCCTTTCTTTTTGGCTATAAAGATAACGGCTAATACAAATTTGAGTGTACCGGTTTTGATAAGAATGATTATTGAAGCAGGATTGAAAAGCTAACCCATTAGCTACACAAGGTTATGGTGACAATGATGATGCATAATTGGTATCTCTAGGATACTTTGTGGCGCCTTCTTCAATTATCATCCTTTTAAAGCATACTTTCTTTTATTTGATACTTGATTACGATAATCTTTCTAATGGCTTTCATGTTCATATTTTATTGGTTAATCGACTAGTTTATCTGACGTGGACTTCTATCTGTACCGCGTGGAGTAGACCAAGACGAACCCAAAGACTGGCTAGCTGAATTAATTTTTCCGCTGGCTAGAAGTCGGTAGACAAGCTAGACAGCTCTCCAGCGGGTGAAAAAAAAAACTGTCAGCATATGCACCCAATAATCGAGGCAACAATTTTCTTGCCGCATTTATTTTAGTGATCTCTAGACATATTTTCTTCTTCCATATGGATGTCAAGTCGACATAAGATGGGTTTAGGGTATTTCTAGGTCCCACATGGAGTCATAGACCCTTCCAAGTTAGCACTTTAGAGTTTTTGTTTGCTTCGTTGTTTTTCCAGGCTCATTGGCTCTTAGTTTTAGAATTTTATTTTTGTTGGTTGTTTGAGTGCTAGGTTTATATTCATTGGTTGTTTAGCCTCGGGGTTTATTCTGATTAGTAGAGCACAATATTGTGATTAGTTGAATCATTAATAAAAGGCCTGATGGAAAGAGTAGGGAGTTCATTGGTTTAAGGTAATTCACAGTAACTTTGTGAAGAGAGGCTACCAGCATCTCCTTTGTTTTTCCTTTGAATCTAGGATATTATGTTCCATCTTTTATATCTTAACTACTGTTTAATTTCTAATTACAAAGTACTTATTTCTCACTGTAGACGAAACCATGGTTTATTTTTGGCGTCTCTCTTCTCTGATGCTTTGTTCTTCTCTCCATGACAGGTTCGTGTAAGGGTCCATGCGTCAACAAGTGGGCCAAACTATTCAGGTCAGTAGAATGAGCCTAGTCGATCAGTCAACTAGTGGGCCAAATCATTCAGGTGAGCAAAGTGTGCCTAGCCAATCAACATCTATTGTTATCTTTGAATTCCAATTAAAGTTTTAAATTCGAAATAATAACCCAACAATAAAGAAAATAGTTGATCTTGAGAGTAGATTAACCATGAGTTTGAATTAAAATTAGAATTTGAATTTTTTGAAATGCCATCAGTATTCATATAGTTCCCAGCCATTAATGGAAAGAAGAGAATTTTTTCCAAACAATCTTTTGAAAAGAAGGGCTACAGGTCAGCGTCCCTAGGACTGTATTGCGTATTCTTCGGTGGATTAAACATATCAGCCCGCTGCTCCCTCCTCCAAAGGACAATATCCTCTCTAGGAAGTTGGCGATGCAGGCTTTGGGGATTGGTTTGGGGAATCCCAAGTGCCCCATCATCTCGGTGGTGAAATGAGCCACACCTATGGTAGGTTGGGCCAAGTTGAATGTGGATGGTTCGGCACATGGGTACATGGGCCAATCCAAGGGAGGTGGTGTTTGCAGGAATTGGAGGGGAGAGTTCATGTTTGCGTTCTTGAGTGGGTATAGTTGGGGCTTCAACTACCAGGCTGAAGCCCGTGCCCTTAGGGAGGGGTTGCAGTTATGTGTAGGGCGTGGTTTGACCCACATAGCTGTGGAGAGTGATTCCTGAGTCATAGTCGATTTGTTTAACAAAGAGTGTCCCTTGATGTGGAGTATGTGGTACTAGAGGGCCCGGGTTAAGCCTCTTAGGCGAGGCATTCAAATCACCATTTCTCATGTCCCACGGGAAGCGGATGGGGTGGCGGATTGTCTCGCCAGGCTGGGGAGCGAATTCCAAGCAAAGATGTTTTTTCCAGTCGCTAGAGGATCTCCATACTTCCATCAGGGGATAGCTCATCTTGGACAAAGTCTCAGCATGGGTTGTAATAGGGAAGGTAGGGCCTAATTTAGGTTTTCTTTTGGGGCGGTCTTGGGGTAAATGATAGGCAGGCTCTGGCATTTTTTGCAACAAGGGGCCTATCCGAAGGTTTTATAGTTGTACATATATCGCCATTGTGATTAAAATTTTCTTTTCTAAAACAAAATAATAAAAAAAAAACTTTTCCTTAATTGTAAGGCGGGATAGTCCATACTCGAATTTGGATTAGTTTTTGTAATCATCTGAGTACGGTTGTTTCATTTGGTATTAAAGACAATTTGGGTATGCCCATGCACAAGATAGAAGGGTAGAGTGATGATCATCGAGAAGGACATAGGGGAATTGAAGTCCGCCATGAAAGAACTCAAACAATCAATAGAAGTTCTCATAAATCAAAATGAGGTCTTTCCAAATTAAAATCGTGACAACCATAAGGACCATGAAGAACCTTAGGTTTCAAGTGGCAACAACATCAACAATGGAGGATTGATTTGAGGGCTATATGCTTGAATTGACTTTCCAAAATTTCTGTCAAGCCCAATTGAGTGGGTGTATTATGCGAAATATTTTTTAAAATTTCAGGACACACTAGAAGAGGATAAAATGCTCCTTGCATCTTTTCACTTGGTAGGCAAAAGCAAATTATGGGTTCTAATGGTACGAATGCATCAATCCCATGATAATATTAGCCAGATTCATGAAGGCCTTGTTTGTGCAATTCAGTTCATTGGATTATAAAGACTTTAATGAGGAATTGCCAAAGTTGTGCCAAACGAGGATGGTTCGCAAATATCGAATGCAGTTTGAGAAGTTGGCAAATCGCATAAGAGGGTCGCCTGAGAAAGCATTAGTCAGATGTTTTATCACAGGCTTGAAAGAGGAGATTCGGGTGGACATTAAAGCCTTTTCGTCCCACCATGACATTGGGCACAATGGGTTTGGCTTGTACGTAGGAAGACCGGTTTAAAAAGTTGTCACAATTCCAAACTCTTCAATCCATGTGCAATCACTCCACCTTCCACCATCAATTCAGGGAAGAGGCCTCTCATGAGGCACCTCAATTGGCTCAAAATACAAGCTAGACACAAAAAAGGGTTTGTATTATAATTATGATGAAAAGTTTACATCGGGACACTGATATGAAAGACAACAATTTCTTGAAGTAAGATGAAGAGACTAAAGCCATTTTTGAAGAGAAAAAGGCAAATGGTTCACGAAGCCACCCAGATCATCTTTTATAACAATTTTTCAATGCCAACCTTGAGGACAAGGTTGTAGCTCAATAGGTGGGGAATGTTAAGATCCATGAGTATACTAGTGGGGGCTAAACCAGGTCAATAGAATAGGCCTAGTCCATGGGTCAAATAGTGGGCCAAATTATTTTGGTGAGCAAAGTGAACTTAGCCAATTAATATCTATTGTTATCTTTGAATTTCAATTAAAATTTTGAATTTGAAATCATAATCCCACAATCAAGGAAATAGCTAGTCTTAATTATAAGACAGAAGATTAACCTTGAGTTTCAATTAGAATTATAATTATAATTAGAATTTAAATTTTGTGAAATGCCAGAAGTATTGATGTAGCTCTCAGCCATTAATGAAAATAAAATAAAATTTCCCAAACAATCTTTTGTTTAATTGTTAAGAGGGACGGTCCATCCTCAAATTTGGACTAGTTATTTTGATCATCCAAGTACGATTTTATCAATTTCATACCTACAAGGATGTATGTCTAACTTTTATATGAGAGATTATTTACCTATATGACATGTTTATAGGTCAAAAGTGATCAATCTAAAATGAGTTTCTTTTTTAATTAATCTCCTGATTGGTAATCTGGATGTGTACTTTAGTGTCTTGCTTCCATTTCCAAAGAATTTCCACAGATATTTATCCTTCCTATAATCATGTTAACCCTAAGCTTGACATTATAGCTATGGACTTCGTAACATACATCTTGATATGGGTTTTATTCCGACGCCTGTAACAATGATAGGTTTTCCTGTTACATAAAATGTAATAAACTCAGTGCTTACTTTCTCTTTAAAAATAAAAAAATAAATAAAGTACCAGTGCTTACCTTCTCTTTGAAAGTAAATAAATAAATAAAGTACCAGTTCTACTCAACTTACTGCAAAACTACTGTCTGAGTTCAAGCTTTAGCAATCCTCCGGAATTTCAGTCTTCGTTTCAATCCTGCGTCTCGCGTGAAGCAAATCTGCTTGCAAACTTGTTCACTTTCTAGGCGTAGAAAATGTGTGTAACATGAACTAAAGTGTCAGATGGGTAATTCTTCTCTGGTGCATCCCATCCAATGATGTAGAAACATTTGCATCGTTTGTAATGATGTTGACTACATGGACAGTCATGGCCTTGGAAACAGTTGTTGGGATAGGAGGGCCGGCAGCGGAAGCAAAGCCATACACAAACAGCAAATTGAATCAAACAAGCCGCACAATGCAATCACAATGCATGCAATCACCCACACATAGACAATCCGAATTTAACGTGGAAAAGCTCCTCACAGGTAAAAAACCACGGCACAAAGTGACACCAATCCACTATAATATCAGAAGTTACAAGAGATGGAACCCAAGACCCCAAACCTAAGCCCACAAGAGAAATTCCAAGCTTACCCAAGAAGAAAACCCTCTTCTACAAGTTCTTTCTCTCACCTAGAAGCTCCCTCAATCCCCTTTGCAACCTTCGAAACATCTAATCTCGTATTACCCCTTAAATAGGAAGAAAAACGGATTTAGAAATCTCTTGCACAAAGAAACCACGCAAAATCTGTGTTGCACTAGGACACTGCCGACCGGTTGTCTGACAGGTCGGACACCCCTACCGGCCGGTCGGCCGACCGGTCGGATGGGCAAAAATTCATCCAGCAGCCTTGCTGCCTGGTTTCCAGCATGACCGGCCGGTGGCCTCTGTGAAAATACAATTTGAGGCATCCGTTTCCAACAAATTCCACCACGACTCAAATCACCATGCACCTCCTGGCCACGCACAATCTTCACCTCTGCTTCTTCATCATTATAGTCACGTCGCTTCTCATACCCCATCAACTCTATCCTTACATCTTCACACGCCTTGTTGCTCTTCCTATGTGGCCCTTTTTCTCTTGCCACACTTGAGCAACTGTGGATCCCGCAGCTCTACCATGAATAGTGTTCCCGATCACATTGTAAAGATTATCGCACCTCCAGTGCCTTGATCATCACGCGTGCTCCCTTCATCACTTTACAATATCGATCGCAGCTAATGAACCTGCACCCTTTCGCCTCGAGAGCACAAAGAGATATCACATTCCTCTTCATCTCAGGGACATGCTTCACACTTTCAAGGATCCGTTCGACTCCATCGAACATCCTAATGCGCACCGAACCAATCCCTATCACATTGCAAGCATAGCCATCGCCCACAAACACCGATCCACCATCACACTCTTTATATGACATGAATGAACTTCGGTCAGGACATACATGACATGATGCCCCTAAATCCAAGAGCTACTCTCCACCAAGAGGCTTTATGCCGGATACAGTCAATACATCACAGCCGTCACCACCGTCCTCTATAGTATTGGTTCCTTCCCTAAAAGAATCTCCAGATTTCTCCTGCTTTTTCCCGGGATTTGAACTATCCCTCTTCACATGACCTTCTTCACCACAATTCCAGCATCTCACCTCGTGCATCCACTTACCCTTTGATTTAGATCTCGATGAAGGAAATCCTCCACCCCGCTCAGAATTTCTCCCCCTCATAACCAATGCTTCATCAGTAGAGGGACCCACGCCACCACTTTTCCCTTTCATCGCCTTCGCCTGAAGGGCTGAGATAACGGTTTTAAAGCCAATAGTCTCCCTATCTGAGCACAAAGAGTCCTTGAGCGACTCATATGATTCTGGAAGAGAATTCAACAGGATAAACGCTTGATCATCGTCCTTCATCGGCTCAAGTACATCCATCAACTTGCAAATAAGCCTATTCAAATTGCTGATGTGGCTCTCAACATCGGCTCCCTCCGCCATCCTCAAATTGTATAACTGAAGCTTCAAGTATATGCGATTTTTCAGAGATTTCTTCGCGTAGATATTCTCCAACTTCGCGCATGTTTCAACCGCAGTCTTCTCTTTCATGACGTTATACAGGACCTCATTTGCCAGGCACAACTAGATTAAGACATTAGCATTTTCATCGATTTTATTCCACTCTCTTTCTTTCATTAGCTTCTATTCACTCTCCAAAAAGTGCATCTTGCAATCCTTGTTGAACTAGAAGGCCTTTCATCTTCACCTTCCAAAGTTTAAACTTGTTTTTCCCCTAATACTTCTCTATCTCGAACCTCATGCCCGATGCCATGCTCTTGTCTCAGATTCGAATTTCAGCTACACCCCAATGATCGCTTTGATACCAATTGTTGGGATAGGAGGGCCGGCAGCGGAAGCAAAGCCGTATGCAAACAGCAAATTGAATCAAACAAGCCACACAATGCAATTACAATGCATGCAATCACCCACACATAGACAATCCGAATTTAATGTGGAAAAACACCTCACGAGTAAAAAACCACGGCACAAAGCGACACCAATCCACTATAATATCAGAAGTTACAAGAGATGGAACCCAAGACCCAAAACCCAAGCCCACAAGAGAAATCTCAAGCTTACCCAAGAAGAAAACCCTCTTCTACAAGCTCTTTCTCTCACCTAGAAGCTCCCTCAATCCCCTTTGCAACCTTCGAAACATCTAATCTCGTATTACCCCTTAAATAGGAAGAAAAACGAATTTCGAAACCTCTTGCGCAAAGAAACCGCGCAAAATCCATGTTGCACTAGGACGCTACCGACCGGTCGTCCGACCGGTCGGATGGGCAAAAATGCGTCCAGCAGCCTTGCTACCTGGTTTCCAACGTGACCGGCCGGTCGGACACCCCCACCGACCGGCCGGTGGCCTATGTGAAAATACAATTTAAGGCGTCCGTTTCCAACAAGTAGGACATTGGATCTTATAATATCATATGGGCAGGAATAAATGTGTGTCCCTACCTTCAATATAGAAAGCTATAATTCAGATTCCTCTAATGATTCTCATCTTTGAAAAACATCATACGGTCTGGCAAACATCTTATGGCTATCAAAACTTCTAGTAATTGTTTGGATGGCAAGTGAAACATCTAGTAATTGTTCTCCTATATCCGTTCTGATTGGCCTCGGTGCATCAGCACAGACCTCTCACTAATTTTATGTAAGGGCTAGAAGCAAAGACAATTGCTTCATATAAACTATCTTTAGTTTGTGACGTAGGGAGGATGTGGTATAGGGTGATCACCGTCTCCCTAACCAATTGTTTCTCGAATCCACGAGAAGAAATAAAAGATAAAAAGAGGAAATAAATTCCGAATAATTACTTTATTGATGATTCAATGAATAGAAATGGAATTACAAATCATATAAATAGGCAAGTAAACCCTAGGTAAAGTATCAAACTCTAACTCGAACTCAAATGCCTAGAAAATGTGACTTACTATAAATAGTAAACTTACTATTTATAGAAATCATTCAATCCTACTAGAACTCTTGGTTTTCGGCCAAAAATAGAAAGTTATCAAACGGCCTCAACCAGGTTGTTCTACTAAATATTCTAAGCACTTTTCATGTTGGGCATTAACTCTAAAGCCCTACAGATCCAAAGTTATGATCGAATTAAAACTTACTATAAATAGTAAAACTGAAAATAAACTAGCCTAATGACCGTCAATATGGTTGAATCTTGCGATTCAGGCATGGGCAACCCGGCGTAGCGGGGTTGGTTGGCTAAAGTAGCTCGAGCTACCCCAAATTGATATATTATATGTCCCGAAACTCATTCCAGATTGTGAGATATGGCCGGTTTAAGGTCCTGACGGTCCGGATCACTTTTGACTCCGACCAGTCTTCTTTTGATCCATCTGGGCCATGTAATAATCAGCGACCCGTTCTACATCAGTCTCCTCCACTTCGAAAGAACTCGACCTCGAGTTCTCGTCCAGCTTTGGTTCATGATATTCGTACAGATCTGCCACGTTGAAAGTCCTTGAAATCTCCATGTCATCCGGAAGATCAACAACGTAGGCATTGTCATTGATCTTACGAATAATCGGTACCGGTCTAATCTTCTTGTGTTTCAACTTGTTGTAGGTCCCAGTAGGAAATCACTCTTTACGTAGATGGACCATCACTTGATCACCTATTTCGAACACTTTGGCACGCCGATGCTTGTCGGCCGCTTCTTTGTATTTCTCGTTCGAAGCCTGTAATTTGTTACGCACGTTTGTATGTATATCCATGATTCAGTCCGCCATATGTTCAGCTGTAACGCTCATGCCTAGAAGCTTGGGCAGGGGAACCAAATCGAGTGTGTGACGAGGCACGCACCCATAAACAATCTGGAATGGGGACTTTCCTGTCGATCGGTTTACCATGTTGTTGAACGCAAACTCTGCTTGAGCCAGGGCCATGTCCCACTGCTTCAGTTTGTCACCTGAAAGGCAACGGATGAGATTCCCCAATGTGCGGTTTACGACCTCAGTCTGTCCATCTGTTTGCGGATGATAAGCACTGCTGAATTGAAGTCGCGTACCGAACCGATTCCACAAGGCTCGCCAAAAATGGCTAACGAACTTTGTGTCCCGGTCTGAAGTGATCGTCTTAGGAATCCCACGTAGTCGCACAACCTCTCTGAAGAAGAGGTTCGCAACGTGTACTACATCAAAGGTCTTCTTACACGGAATGAAGTGTGTCATCTTCGAGAATCGGTCTACTACCACGAACACTGAGTCCATGCCGCGTTGTGTTTATGGGAGCCCTAATACAAAATCCATAGATAAATCCTCCCAAGGGGCATCTGGCATGGGTAATGGCGTGTAAAGACTTGTATTTTGAGATTGTCCCTTAACTGGTCTGACAAATATGACATCGTTGTACCGCCCTGCTAACATCACGAGCAAGTTGCGGCCAGTAATACCTCTCTTCCACCATCGCTCGAGTCTTATCTCGTCCTAGATGACCGCCGAGGCCACCGCCATGTAGCTTGATAATAATTTTGTTCCGCAATGAACTCTGCGGAATGTAAAGTTGATTTCCTTTGAAGAGGAAACCATCTTGAATTAGAATGTCACTCGGGTGACCCTCTTGGCACTTTTTCCATGCATCTGCAAAATCCTCGTCATCGGCATAAAGTTCCTTGAGACAGTCGAATCCAACCACCTCACTGCTCACGGTAATAAGGAGGGATGCATGTCGGCTTAGTGCATCTGCTACCTTGTTCTGCTGCCCTGACTTGTGTTTCAAAACGAACGTGAATTCCTGTAAAAACGAAATCCATCTAGCATGTATACGATTCACATTAGTCTAAGTATTGACAAATTTTAAGGCCTGATGATCAGTGTACAGTATAAATTACCTTTGAATAAGATAATGGCGCCAATGGCGCAGTGCCTAAACCACTGCATATAATTCAAGCTCATAGGTCGACCACTTCTGTCGTGCATCGCTGAGTTTCTCATTGTAAAAGGCAATTGGCCTACCCACCTGAGAAAGGACTCCCCCAATGCTGACAATAGATGCGTCAAATTCTACCTCAAATAACTTATCGAAATTAGGGAGTACCAGGACAGGGGTAGTGGACAACCGATGTTTGATTTCTGCAAAACTCTTCTCTACCCCTTCGGTTTATTGAAACGGACCCTTGTTCATACAGTCGGTAATCGGCGCGACGATACTGCTGAAATTCCGCACAAACCGACGATAGAAGGTCGCCAACCCATGGAAACTTCGTATCTCATGAATGTTCGTTGGAGTCGGCCAATCCCGAATAGCTCGAACTTTCTCTTCGTCCACTCGGATACCCGTGGACGACATAATGAACCCCAGAAACAATTGATCAGTTAAGAAGCTACACTTTTTCAGATTTAAGTATAGTTTGTTGTCGGCCAGCACTTGTAGCACTTTTTTGATGTGGGTATGTGCTCTGTTTCATCCTGACTGTATATTAGGATGTCGTCAAAGTAAATGACAACAAAACGGCCAATGAACAGCTTCAACACTTGGTTCATTAAACGCATGAAGGTGTTTGGTGCGTTGGTTAGACCGAAGGGCATAACCAGCCACTCATATAACCATTCCTTGGTCTTCAAGGCCATTTTCCACTCGTCACCTGGCCTAATACGGATTTGATGGTATCCACTCCGTAAGTCCAGTTTTGATAACACCTTGGAGCCCTCGAGCATGTCAAGCATGTCATCCAACTGCGGTATTGGAAATCGATATTTAACTGTTATTTTATTGATCGCGCAGCTATCGATACACATGCGCCAAGTTCCATATTTCTTTGGGGTAAGGAGTGCTGGAACGGCACACGGGCTCATGCTCTCTTTGATGAGACCCTTACGGGCTCACACTCTTTCGGACTCATCCGATAGTGCAGTCGGTTGGGCAAACTGGACCCTGGGACAAGGTCGATGTGATGTTTTATGTCTCGCATGGGAGGCTGCTACAACCCGAAGATTGCACACCCGAGTGCAGGTAGCGAAGTAGTAAAATACTCGGTAAGACCGAGGTCGATCCACAGGGATTGGGGTTAAGAACACTTAGAAGAATTAATTTAGGTGAGTGAGATGAATTCTGGTTTATCCACGAGAGTGGAGCAAGTTGTGTGTGGTGAAAGACAAAAATAGAAAAGGGGCTAAGGCATCAGGGATCTACCTTTGATTCATTGGTCCAGCTATGACTCAACTGGAATCGAATAAAGATCCGTTCCAATCGGAAGATAAAAACGGTTAAACTACTTGCATATATCATAAAAGATGGTGATCTAAATCGATTGAATTGAACATGAAGCACTCGCTAGTTGATCGCAGGGAATTCCAAGCATCCACTGTGCCCGGAGTCGACAATGGATCAAGGAATTGTACAGATCAACAACCTTGCCAACAAGTCAACCAATAAGATCACAATTCACACAATCAAATGCATACTTACAAGATAGGAGGCTTTGATTGACCAATCCAACCGTTAAGATCTCGTCTATCGATCGCAGGGAATCCAAAGCATCCAATGTGCCCGGAGTCTACAATGGATTAAGGGATTTTACAGATCGATGACTTTACCTGCACTAGCTTGATGACCGTAGGGAATCCAAAGCATCCAACGTGCCCGGAGTCGACGATGGATCAAGGGACTTTATCGATCATGAACTAGCTAATTGGTGTGCAAGGGATCCCAAGCATCCAACGTGCCCGGAGTCGACGATGGATCAAGGGGCTTGCACAACAATAGCGTCTGCCAAGGTGGATAACCGAACCAATCAACCAAAGAGAACTCCAACATTTACACCACACAATATTGAACCAAAAGAACCATAGCTTGCAAATTTCTTCAAAGGCTTCACTCCTAGCCTTAGCTAGAGGTTTAGCCAACCATACTACAATGGAAGACAAACTCTCTACAAAAGAGAAAATTCTACACTACTCTACACTACAAATGAAAGAAGGAAAGAAAACTAAAGAAGAGAAGAGAGGAATTGTAGAGAATGGGATGATGAGAATGAGAAGGGATTGCCTCCTTTTATAGACTTTTGAGAGGCTCCTAAGCCTCCTCCTAATCCTAGGTGGCACCCAAGCCTAGGTGGCACTCCATGTGTTGGGAAGAGAGAAGGAGAGAGAGAGAGAGAGAGGAGAGAGAGAGAGAGAGAGATGTGTTGGGAAGAGAGCAAGAGAGAGAGAGAGAGACATGTGTTGGGAAGAGAGCAAGAGAGAGAGAGGGAGGGAGGGAGGGAGAGAGAGAGAGAGAGAGAGAGAGAGAGAGAGAGAGAGCTCCTCTTGCTGGAATATGTGCAAGGGTGGAGAGAAAGAGAGAGACAGCTAGAGAGAGAGAGAGAGCTTCTCTCTTGCAGCCATGTGATGGTGAGAAGGATTCAAGGGCCAGTACGTGTGCTGGAGAAGGTGGGGTCCACTGCTGCAGCTAGGACGTGCTTGCAGCACGTGTGAGGAGTGGACGGCTGAGGTTTGAGCGTGCTGCTGTTCTTGGACGGACGCCCACCGCTGGAGATGGTGGGCTTGCTGGTGCTGTGGATGGCTGCAATGATCTAGCCATTGATGATTGCTGGATGTTGTGGACGGTGGAGATTGAATCTGGTTGATGACAACCTGCCATCATTTGATGCGGCCCAGTGAGGAGTGGGACGTTCTTCAACAGCAGTTGCTGCGGACGGTGATTGAAGATGAAGGGGACGGTGATAGTTGAAGGAGTTGGACAGGTCTTCCTTGGTCGCTGGATGGTGATGAAAGGCTAGACTTCCAGCTTCATCTGCTACGTGCGTGGGCCCCGACTTGATGGACAGTGATGATTGAGAATGGTGGACGTCCAAGCCTTCATTCGATGTTGGATGGCTGATGGAGTTTGAAATGGTGTGATGTTGGCTTCCATCTGCTGGCTGCACGTGTGGGCTGCAAGTAGTGAGGATGAAGAGGATGTGGGCTCCACATTGATGGACGGAAGAGGTGCTATGTGCCAGAGCTGCATGGACGGCTGGAAATGGATGCAGTGGATGCTGGAGATGGACGGATGGAGATCAAGCTGCTGTCCTTGATGGACAGCTGAGTTGATGCAGATTGCTGCAGCTGGAGTGATGGTCGGTCAGGGATGGACGGCTGGTGGTCTTCATCATCCAACCTTCATGGATGGACGGCCTGGTGGCGTTGGTTGATGGTGCTATGGATCGTCCAGATATTTGCTGCACGTGTTGATGGATGGCTGGAGAGCTTGGTGGCGTTGAAGATGGTGGGCCTGGATGATGGATGGTGGAATTTGGACGGTGGAGCTGTTCTCTTATTGCTGACCCACATGATGGACGATGGTTGATGCTGGTGGAGTGGACTGCACGTGTGGGCTGGAAGACGTCCACCTTATTGGACAGCTGAGATGAAGATGGCTGATGATGGAGATGAAGGAAGGCTGGATGTGGACGGTGGCCACTTGCTGGACGGCTGCTGATGAGTGGCACGTGCTGCACGTGTGGGATTGCTGGATCGTCCAGACTGATGTTGTTGTTGTCGTCCATCCCTGCACGTGTGAAGAAAAATGATCCCCCTAATGGACGGCTGGATGTGGATGTCCAACAGTTGGAAATGGACGGTCCACTTGATGCTGGCTATTCATGGCCTTCGTCAGCTGGACATTGAAGCCGGAGTTGCTGCACGTGTGAAGGCTAACACACGTGTGGAGGTTGGAGGATGGACGGCTGGAATGAAGATGCGGTGTGTGACCCACCTCGCAGCTTGGATGTCCACTGGATGGATGGTTGAATCAGCACGTTGGTGGGGCAGAGCAGTTGTTGCTGTTGGATGGTGGACAATGGTGAGCTGCACGTGTGAATGTGGGAACCACTTAATGAACTGGTGGAATCTGATGGAGTGGTCCACCTGATATGGACGGTTATTGGATGAAGGCTAGGATGTTGGTGATGCTTGCACGTGTAAGGCACTTGGACACCAACCAGATGCACACGTATGGATGGCTGTGGAACATCCTCTGTTGCTGAGCATTGGATGGACGAATATCCTCCATTGCTTGATTGGAGATGGCCCGTGATCATCTTGGAGATGACCATGGATCTGGCGGATGTGATGGAGTCTTCTTCCATGTTGCTTCTTAATGCTTGGATAGCGAGGATTGGATGACCAGATGGTCCCCCTTCCTTGGCTGATTGCAAGAGTGGTGTGGACGGTCCACATGATCTAGCTGAACACACATGAGAGGGTGAAGCTGACTCGAGTTGTAGTTCTTTAGATAGTGGAGATGATCTCCAATTGGCATTTGATGCAGGCTTGCCCCTCATGTGGACATCCAATCTTGACAGTCCAAACCTGTGGGATCGGTCAATCACAATCATGAACAACCTGAATTTCTAAATGAGTGGTTGTGGTGTGGTCCACCGTAGAATATGATCAATCCTTTTATCTTTACGATTTGATTTCCTGCAGGACTGTCTCACACTTGATCTTGATCACTTTTAGGCCTTTAATCGCCTTGATTGGCTCGGATCTTGTCCAACTTCTCCTGATCACCCTGAAGACAGAAAATTCACCTAATGAGGGATAATTAACTAGAAAAACAATGATAATGCCCTTAACAACCCGGGTTAATTATACAATATTAGGTACTCATTAGAGGCAACTCATCAGGTAAATCTCCAGGCCAAGTACTTCGAAATTCGTCTAGCAACAGTTTAAGGCGTTGAGGAATATTAGAGGATCCTGACTCCTCGCCTTTTACCATAACAGCATAGATTTCGCCCGTTTCCTTTGATTCCTTAACAAACTCGCGAATGGTAAGGAGAGAGTTCCCCTCCACTTTAGAAGCTTCGGGCTGTTTCTCTGGTGTCATAGGAGCCAAACACAATTTTTCGACCATCCTTGGTAAACATGTATATGTTTTCTCATCCACCGTGTTTCACATCTCAATCCGATTGCCATGGCCGCCCGAGTAACATGTGGCAGGCTTCCATGTCAACCACATCACAGAGGACTTCGTCCTTATAACTTTTACTAATGAAAAATGAGATAGTGCATTGATGAGTTACCTTTGTCTCGTTCACCTTCTTGATCTAACCGATCGAGTAAGGGGTTGGGTGCTTCGTCATAGGCAGATGTAACTTATCCACCATAATCTTCGAGACAATATTTTTGCTACTCCCACTGTCTATGATCACATCACATATTTTGCCCTGCACGGTGCACTTTGTGCTGAAGATATTATGTCATTGTGGGTGCACTTTCTTCCTGGGAGCGTAAAGTAGTCGTCTCACTACTAGCGACTCCCTATTATCTTCAGTTAACCAATCTATATCTTCAGTGTCCCCCTCTTCAGCCTATTCCAATGCAGGGTTGTCTTCCGTTACTTCACCATCCGCGCCACCTTCGTTCGTAGTTAAGTGGGCTGCAGGGCGTTGAAGGCAAGCGTTCGACCAGTGACCTGGTTGGCCACAACGGAGACAATGGTCTGGCCTTGGTCGACCATATGGGTTGGGATCCTGCTAGGACTCGCTGTAGTGGGAGCTGCACGTTGAGGTCTTGAGGGACCGCTTCCCTAGTCCCGGTTCGTGACCGTAGGAGGTTGAGGATGCCCTCTTATAGGCTCCTTGCCTTTGGCCAACGTTGTATCTTGAGTGGGTCCGGTGATGGGATTCCGTGTTGCTGGATAGGGTCGAGCAGGGGGCCGCGACAACTGTGTTTCTGCTTGGGTGGCCAATTAGTTGGCCTGACTCAACGTCCAGACTGGATGCATCTAGACCCGATCCTGGATTGCAAATCGCAACCCACCAATGAATCGTGATACTTGCTGTGCCTCTGATTCCTGATAAATTATTCCGTGTAGCCAATCGCTGGAATTCTTCAAGATATTCGGCTACGGTTCGATTTCCCTGACGATAATTTTGATATTGTTGGAACAAAATTTGTTCATAGTCGCTAGGGAGGAATCGAGCTCTAAGAAGCTGTCTCATCCAAGGCCATGTTCGGATGGGTGTCTTATTCTGACGGGTGTGGAAAACCTGTAGATTTTTCCACCATGCTGAAGCACCAAATTTAAATTTATATGCAATTAATTTTACCTTCTTGTCGTCCGGCACTTCCATATAGTCGAAGTATCGTTCGACCTCTGCCAGCCAGTCGAGGAACTCTTCTATTCGAAGTAGGCCATTAAAGCTGGGAAGATCAGCTTTGCCCCGATAGTCTCGTTCTGCTCGTTCCACACGCTCATTCCCTAGCGCAGGTCGTCGTACCAGGATGTCTTCGACCTCGTCATAGCTTGGTTCTGATTCTTCTGGTGTAGCCCTACGATTATCCACCTGGGGTGCTCTACGGACTATAGGATTGTCCTGTATAGCAACTGTTGGTGGTTGTTGGTCTTCTTGGGCTCAAAGCGGAGCTAGCGATGCTGCAATTTGGTCGAGGGTCGCCTGTATACCTTACAGGATCAACCGATTCTCCCGTTGCACTGCTTCGAAAGCTGTCGCCGTTAGATAGTCCATTGGAGCATCGTCCTTAGGATGAGGATCCAACCCTTCATTAGAGGTCATCGTCCTGAGGAAGAAACTTCTCTCTGATACCAATGACGCAGGGAGGACATGGTAGGGCGATCACCGTCTCCCTAACCGATTGTTTCTCGAATCCATGAGAAGAAATAAAAGATAAAAGAGGAAATAAATTCCGAATAATTGCTTTATTGATGATTCAATGAATAGAAACGGAATTACAAAGCATATAAATAGGAAACTAAACCCTAGGTAAAGTATCAAACTCCAACTCGAACTCAAATTCCTAAAAAATGCAACTTACTATAAATAGTAAACTTTTTTTTTTTTTTTTTCAAAATTTCACTATTATCATTCAAAAGAAGCTATACATTCGGGCGAGCCAAAAGGACAAAAAGAACCCCAGGCCGCCTATCGTGGGAGGAAACTAGAACTACAGAGGGCCCGCCAACGAGGCAGCCCCACCATGGAAAGAACATCAGATTCCATCCTCCCTGATGGAACCTAGACCGAGACGGTCGACAAATAACAAACCTCTACTGTCCAAAGGGAGGGAGACCGCCGAAAGAAACTCCTTGGCTACCTGGGTCTCACTCCCGAGTCTGGCAAGAGCATCCGCAACAGAGTTAGCTTCCCTAGGAGTGTAACCGATAAGAACTTGGGCATATTCTCGTATCTTCTGGACTCTGGCCTTCCAATACAGAAACTTCCATGGGGTGAGAGCTCGATTTTCGAGCAAATCCACGACGACTCTCGAATCACTCTCCACCACAATCTTACTATGACCTCGCTTCACACACAACTCTAGCCCATCCGCGATAGCCCTAGCTTCGGCACAAAAATTTGTCCCCAGCCCATAGCCCGTGGCGAAGGCAAAGAGAAACTGGCCCTCATCGCCCCTACACACACCCCCTCCACCAGATGGCCCGGGGTTACCACGAGAAGAACCATCAACATTAATTTTCACCCAGCCCCTCTCGGGTTTCAGCCATTTGACAATAGAAATACGAAGCTTCCGAGGGGGTTTAAACGACAAGCCCAAATCTTGAATTAGATCCAAGGAAGCAGGAGACATGGAACGCGTCAAGGGGATGCCAGCAGCAATAAGAGATAACCACCACCGCACCTTCCAAATAACTTGCCCAGCTATCGCCTTCTCACCTTCAAAGCGCTGGCGGTTCCTCGCTAGCCATATCTCCCAGAGGATTAAGGAGGGGACGAGACCTCACATCAAACCCACTACATCAGCCGAAGGCGCAATGGTCCACCACTGGGAAGCCCTACTTAGCACCGACTGCCCCTCCAAAAAGGAGATCGCAAAGGTCATAGAGAAATGCTTCCACACCAGAGTCGCCAGCTCACCTCCCGTGAACAAGTGGTCCACCGATTCCTCAGAGGGATTCATCTCACCCCCACAACACTCACATTTAGACGCGAGGCTAGCACCTCGAATTTTAACTTGGCTATCCACTGGAACGGCTCCCAACAGGATTTTCCACACACACGTAGCAATCTTAGTAGGCATCTTAGCATGCCACACCCAGCTCGCCCAAGATTTTCGCGTACCTGCACTACGAACCAGCTGCCAGGCAGACCTAACTGAAAACGTCCCTGAATTCTCCCTGGTCCACACGTTTTTTGGCGGGCTCGGGAACAGCCCAGACTAATCACAGTAAGAGAGTCCAATCTCTGAAATAGAGCTTAGTCTCTCCATAGTAGTAGTAGAAGGCGTCAGTATCTGACTTGATCCAATAGAGTCAGAACACCTTTATATCTAAATGGTGACTCCGTACCGACGCCTCACTACTACAGATTCATTAATGAATTAACGGCTAAGCGATTTCATAACCGTAGCTTTCCTTAACCAGCTGACCGTCACTTCGTAACCGTCAGCCTCCCTTTCTTTCTTTATAGTTCGACTGACGTGACTTCGTAACCTTAACGTACTTTCTTTCGTACTTTCTCAGGTCTAACCTTCGCCACTTCAAACGGGCGCTTCGCCCCTATTTTTTTTGTTGAATTAGAAAGAACGGGACGGGGGGATGAAAGACAAAGAAAGGGATCAGGGGGCTTTATGATCGGAGAAAGGGAAGGGGCGTGGTTGGTGTGTCACTGGGTCGGTGGGGGAACCCGTAGGAAGGGGGGACGACCCGCCGAATTCACATCAGAAATCGCCGTCCCGAAGAGTAACTAGGACCAATTCAGTCACGTTTTCATGTTCCAATTGAACACTTTCCATTTTTTATTATGATCAAAGGAGAAGATTCTTCTTTTTACCAAAATGTGCGGATCAAATCACGATCTTATAATTATAATAAGAACAAGAGATCTTTCTCAAAGAAATCCGTTCCCGAGCTGGTACATATACCCTGCATCCGCACATGATTTTTTATCCAATCTGGCATAAACTGCGCAAAAGGAGTGTGAGGCAGCAAACCATTCTCCCCCAACACATCATGAACTAGAAGATTCTCCAGAGCAGGAGGAATAGGACCAAGATTACAGTCTGAAAGCAAACCTAACCCCGTCCAGTTATGATCCCAAACATTGCAATCTCCACTCCGTAGCATTAGGCGCGAGTTTTCGAGCAATAACTCCTTGTATTTACAGATTTTCTTCCAGCAGGTAGAAGGCCTTCTTCTAGAAGTAGAGGAGGCAAGAGCTAGAGTGTCGACCCCATACTTCGCTTGCATGAAGTTGGCCCAGAGATTGTTGTTGCGGCCGCAGAAAACTGTCCACGCCATCTTCACCCTAAAAGCGTTCATAATATCCCTCAACCTTTTCACCCCTAGCCCTCCTTCCTCCTTCGGCTGCGAGATATTCTTCTAGCTAACCCAATGGAGTTTTCTCTTTCCATCCACCCAGCCCCAAAAGAAGTCTGCAAAAGCCTTTTCCAGCGAGTCCAAAAACCCTAGAGGAACCTCAGCAGCAGCTAGCGTGTGGACAGCCATACTGCTAAGAACATGTGCAATAAGCGTGGTTTTCCCCCCTTGATTCAGCAAACGACCCTTCTAGCCTCCTATCCTGCGAAGAATCTTATCGAGAATATGGTGGAATTGAGATCTGCGCGGTCTCCCTTTGGTGAGAGGGACTCCCAGATAGCTGAAATCTGCCCCAGATCGCGCTATACCGGTCACCCTTTCCACCACTCTAATTCGCCCTTCCGCCATCTTCGAGGACACAATCAGCTTGCTTTTCCCCTTGTTCACCTTCATACCTGACACAGCTTGAAATCTGGAAATGAAGTCGAAAAGAACGCTGAGGGATGCAGTAGTACCGTTTGTGAAAATCAGAGTGTCGTCTGCAAATAGAAGATGAGAGACGACGGGGCAGCTGTTGTAGGAGTGATAAGGCTTACAAAAACCCCTCCCCACTAATCTTTTAAGGCCCCTACTGAAGGCTCCCACCGCTAGAATGAACAAGGATGGCGAGAGAGGGTCGCCTTGGCGCAGCCCCCTTTGGGATTGAAAGAAGCCGCAAGGCTGGCCATTGATGAGCACCGAAAACCAACAATTATCCCAGCACTTTTCCGCCAAGCGAACCCACTGGTCGCTGAAACCAAACTGATGAAGCACTGCTTTGAGGAAAGCCCAGTTAACTCTATCATACGCTTTTTCCAAGTCTAACTTCATGATAACATTGCTCCCGCGAACCTTCTTGTCGATGTCTCTGAAAAGTTCTTGGGCCAGCGCAACACTATCCGCCATGGATCTGCCTTGGACAAAAGCTGCTTGCTCCTCCGAGATTAACTTGGGAAGGAGGGAACTAATTCTGCCTGCAATCACTTTAGAAAAGATTTTGTACAGGCAATTACACAAGCTAACTGGGCAAAAATCAGAAAATTTACAGGGATTGGAGGTTTTGGGGACCAAGCAAATAAGAGATGCCGTGAGTATTCTAGGGAGATCCCCTCCTCGAAACATGTAAATTATAGCATTGGAGATGTCCTGACCAACAATCTCCCAGCAAGTGGTGAAGAACGCACCTGAAAATCCGTCTGGCCCAGGGGCAGCGTCCGCAGGTAAAGAGAAAACAGCCTGTCTAACCTCTTCAATGGAGGGGTCATTCAACAGCATCTGATTGTCTTCAATTGATACTAGCCTTGGGATTGCATCGAGGAAGTCTTCTAGCGGCTGAGTGGGTTCATTTTGGAACAAGGTGGAGAAGAAAACAACTGCATCAGACTTGATTTTTGACATGTCTTCCGATCTCTCCCCATTTAGCAACTCCATCTCCCTAATGGTAGCCCGACGAAATCTCTCGTTAGCTAGTCTGTGGAAAAATTTGGTGTTCCTGTCCCCTTCCTTTAGCCATTTATTTCTAGCCTTCTGCTTCCAAAACACTTCTTCCATCCCTTCTAGACGAATCAGCTCGTCCTTAGCTTGCTGTAGACTCTGCAGGTTGGATGTGTTTGGGGCAGCAATGGATAGGGCCTCTGCTTGCTGGACGTCAGATTCTACCTGCTTGATTTTGGAGAAAACATTACCAAACACATCTCTGTTCCAGCCTTTCAACGCACGTTTAGTTCTGCCTAACTTGCTGCACAGGGATAAAACAGGATTGGACACTTCTGACGACACCCACACGTCCGCCACAGGATTGGACACTTCTATAAACTTACTATTTATAGAAGTCATTCAATCCTACTAGAACTCTTGGTTTTTGGCCAAAAATAGAAAGTTATCAAATGGCCTCAACCAGGTTGTTCTACTAAATATTTTAAGCACATTTTATGTTGGGCACTAACTCTAAAGCCCTAAAGATCCAAAGTTATGATCGAATTAAAACTTACTATAAATAGTAAAACTGAAAATAAACTAGCCTAATGACCGTCGATACGGTCGAATCTCGCGATTCAGGCATGGGCAACCCGGCATAGCGGGGTTGGTTGGCTAAAGTAGCTCGAGCTACCCCAAATTGATATATTATATGTCCCGAAACTCATTCCGGATTTGAAAGATACGGCCGGTTTAAGGTCCTGACGGTCCGGATCACTTTTGACTCCGACCGGTCTTCTTTTGATCCATCTGGGACATGTAATAATCAGCGACCCATTCTACATCAGTTTGTAGTGAGATTATCTAGATTTGAAGAACATTGAATATGGTTCAACAACTTTTGCTCCTCCTCGGATCAGTATTAGGTTAAGATGAATTAGCTAAAATTATGTCTTTCATGAATGAATGCTACATGTAAAAATCGGAGGTTAGTTAATTCCACACGTGTATAGAGCCCTGCCCATCCACACACATCCCCACATGCCAGCCAATATAGAACATGTGTGCAAGATCTCAACCAGCCAACTGATTGAGAAAGAAATACTTAGATATTTTGCTTAAAAAATCAGCTGTTTGACAACTCAGTGGCTCACAGTGTACAAAGTAAACAGGCAATTAAAATGTTTCACTCTATCTGTGTATTTGTATTGTGTGTTGGGACCCACCTAATGTTTGAAATGGCCTGATTTTTAAGTCTGAAGAACAATACTGTGTAACCGAACTGGCGGAAATAATGGCTTCTTCACATATGCTCTATGCTGCAATCTTTGCCTGCCAATGGCAGGGCTCCCACACAAGGTGCACGATTGGCAAACCTATTCAAAATAGACAACCATGTTGGTCGTCAGGAATTATACGATCCTCATCAGAAAATGTATAATTTTCTGAGAACATAAGATTTCATGCAGTTGGGACCTATGGGTCAATAGTCCCTTCCATATCTAAATGTCATACCCTTTAGTATTTGGCATTGAATTTGGACTGCTGCTGCATTTCCTTTTACTCAAGTCTTGTACTTTCAGACTTCAATATCAAAGGGCTGGGATCTTGCATATCCTCATACATGATGAGGACCATCACAAAAACGGTTTGAATCATCAAAACATGGGTCCCTCAACCACACCAGCAAAGTATAGATCAGCTGATTAGCATGACCCCATGGTTCGTTGTTCATGAATGACTTGTGAAATGACCCACTTCTTTCCTTCCTAAATCCCCGAACCAATGGACTCGACATGCTTTTACATGCTTTGTTTTCCTCTTGCAGAGCCCGCTTTCTTCAATGAAATTTGGTTGTTTTAAATAAAATAAAATAAAAAACCTGAGCTAAGCTTATTGTTTGCATGAACTAGCGGTTTTCTGGAGGTCTTTTTGCAGTAATTTTTGTACAATTTTACTCTTGTACCATTCTCAAAACTGTATATGGTATGTATTATAATAATCTCCTACTATTTTATGTGTGTATACCACATATGCTACTATAATGCAGTACAATGTTAAAGCTAGCTAGAGGGCGTTCTACATCATCACAAAATCAAGATTTAAATGTACAAGTGCAATTACAACAACTAGTCTGCAACAGAAACATTCAAATCAGTTGCATTTTTTTAAAATATTTTTTCTGTTTATTATATTATTTTGGGTGAAGGTGGTTCAGTGCTGCCAACCTTAAACACAAAGTATCCAAAGAAAAAAAAGAGTTAAGGAATTGTAATGTGAATGTCTGATGGAGCTGTGGTCGATTCTTTTTTTCTTTTTTTTCTCTCTCTCTTTTTTTTAATAAAGAAAGTGGGAACACACCACCGTCATTGTATCCATAAAGCTGAAATAAACACTTATGCTGGGGAGGACGTGAACCTTGCCCAGAACATGCTCTATACAATGTAATCTAGGGACTCAACAGAAAAACCAGGGTCTCCAACAAAAGAACGAGTCAAGCATAATAAAAGCATGAAACCCTGTCTCAGAAATCCACTGCAGTTCCTTTCCACCGCATTGTTTCCAAAAAGAAATCATACAGCCACTTACCATTACATAAATTAAAGTACCCTAAATAATCCGCTCTTGGAAAAAAAATTCTAATTATCTAGTATATCAAAGAAGGAAATATATATACAATGCTCGTGTTCGTGTGTCTGGAATTTTCAGTAGTCTTTGAAAAAATTATGAAAAAGATTTATATAGATCTTCTTTTATTGACTCAGTTGATTATTGTTTTCACTCGCTTTCGATTATAGCCTATCTTTGAGAGATTGACTTCTTCCCAATGAGCCTAAAATGACAAAAAAAAGCCCTTAAATTTATCCTTTTTATTAGTCTCATGTTTCTATATGCATATGTAATTCCCCTTCTTCTTCTTCCAAAAAAAAAAAAATAATAATAATAATAAAAGATCCAAGGAAAAAAAATGTAATTTCAGTTTTAAACCCAAAGTAAAATTACGTTTCATGTTTCCATGCACTAATTGACGTAACTTCGATTTTAACATGACACTCTCACACCAAATCACATCTCAGAAGCAATTCTAAATGGGGTCCAATGATGTCACAACCAAGTTCTCATATGATATTTACACCAAAGAGCAAAATGACAGAGTGATAAATATCGTACCCAAAGCCAACATCACCTTTAAAAGATAGATTTGAACTTGAAAAGAATTGCCAAAAGACCTAAGAACATTCTCTAGCTTGCTAGATTCGTTTTTTTCTTTTTCTTTACCTTTTTCTTTTTCATTTTCATTGCTTCTACAATTATAGACTTGGATCCCCATCTATAGATTCCAATACAGCGGTTTGGTTATCTTAAAACCCATCATTCTTCGGTAGTGATTCCTTAGATTAGTTTTGTGTTTACACATGACATAGAATCTTACAAAAAAAAAAAAAAAGTACACGAACATTCCTCTGAAACTATACACTCCATAAAAAATGAAATAACAACTTCCAAAATTGTGGACACATGCTCTTCAAGAGTAGATCGAACCATTTTAGGAATCCCAGAACTCAACATTCCCTTTTTTATTTTTATTTTACTTATTTTGGTGGGATATTCATGATCATTACCTCATTGGAGTTCTGGACAGACTCGATCCCGGATCATGCCTGGGAGAGTAGGTGTCTTAACAAGCTTACTGAGCTAGAGACCAACATTCTTTTCTTCTTGTTTTGCTTTGTTTTGTTCTTTATGGTGGCGCACTGTGGATTGGTGCCTCCAGGTGTATGTTAGATGAATAGCCCTGCAGCTTTGGTATTGATTTCTTGAAGCATTTCCATGTTTACACACAGAGTTTAAACCCATATATTTATGCTTTAACACAAAAGCTTGCAAATCATAAGAATATTAAAACTTCTGAAATTAAGAAAAATGAAATAACATCTTCAAGCGCTTTGCACGCATACTCTTCAAAACGAGATTGATTCCCATTTGGGTAACCTAAAAACCAAGAGGTTTTTTTATTTATTTTATTTTTTTTAACTTCCTAAGGTGGGTAATTCAGGGTCATCACTTCCTCTCAAAGGCCCTATACAGGAAACTCAATCCCAGGTCATGCCTCGGAGAGCAGGTGTCATAACCAACTCACCCATTGAGCTGGAGACCAAAACGCAAAAATCTTCAGCAGTGACTTCTTGAAGCATTTTTAATTTGAGAAAAACTTTGATACTCTGGACAAAATGTAATTAATCAGACGCAGTCACTTAGAAATTACTTAAAAATTGTATAATTGGCACAATGCAAATCAAATTAAACCATACAAATTATGTGCACATGTATACGTGTATCACGACCCAAAATTTACGCTTAATCATCTCATCTGAATATCAGATTGGTGGACATTTATTGGACGATTAAAAATGAAAAGCATCCAATGGTCTTATTTGAGCCAGTGTCTACCAATCAGAGGTTACGATTGTTCAAAAATCTTAGTTTTAGGTTGTAACCTAACGAATGGTTCCCACAATTTAGCGGGCTTAATTTCAGTTATTGTAAGCCACGTGTACCTTCTAAGTGCTTGTGTGTCAAGCGTCATAGATAGCCAGAGTATCAAATAACTCCCTTTTGTAAGTTTATACACATATAGCTTAAACCCATATACCTAGAATCATACAGAACATAAGAACACCAACACTGCTCTATAAACTACATAAAACTAAAATTTGCTCACTTACCCTTGTGAAGATGAAAAAAGAAAAACAAATGGGATATTGATGGGACAGAGCTATTAGAGGACCATTACTTGTAAGAGATAAGCCTTGCTAATCGCATTTCCTTCCATCTTATCCTAAGCAGTGCAAAATGGAAGAATATCACTAAGAGACTTTTCCCAAGCCACAAACATCAACCCCTATAAATTTCTAAGCATGGTGTCGTTGGAATCTCTCAGTTGGTACAATAATGAAAACGAAATTTCTCAAAATGGCCCATTGAGATGAAAAGGACGGTCTTGAAAACGCACTCAGTGACTTGCTAAGTACAGCAAAGTTCAGTCCTTTGTGTCCATTCAAATGGAATCTGGACATGGCTAGACTTCAGGCAATGTATACACCAGATGTTTTTCTTTTACTTAAGAAAAGGACCGGTTAGAAAATGACTTAAAATGACTTCAATGGAAGGACTCTTTATTAAAAGGAAATGAAAGCACTTACATTTGACAGGGACAAAGCAATGTCATTATCCATCACTGGGCACTTAACATGCCCTAGTCTTTACATCTACAGATGTGGGTTGCAGTGAGCGTCTGGTACCATTTAGTAAAATGTAGCAAGTATAACCCTTGCTAAGAGCTGCAAATGCATGAACAAATCTGGACCGACTAACTTAGGCCGCATCATTGATTGATCGATAGATGGTAAAAAACATGTAGTAATTGGCTTTTTGTTAGGGGCGCAGATCTGGTGGCGTTGCCAACACCACCCCAACGGTGATGTGTTGATGTGTTAGGCGCTTTGGGGCTCAATGTGATGTATGTGTTTTATATCCACGCCCTCCATCCATTTTGCACTCATCATTTTAGGACATGAACCAAAAAATGCAGCAGATCTGAAGCTCAAGTGGACCTCACCAATGGAAACAGTGATGATTGAATGCCCACCGTTAAAAGCTTCCTGGGGCCAGAAAAGTTTGGACCTAGCTCATATTTGTTTTTTTACCTCCATCCAGGTCTGAGTGACCTTATCACTAGGTTGGATGACAAATAAACATTACGGTGTGGGCCCTATAAAGGTTTCAATGGTGGGTGTCATTATCCCCCGTGTTTCCTGCGGTGTGGTCCAGTTGAGCTTCAGATCTTCTTCATTCTTGAATCCATGCCCTAGAATTATCTTGAAAAATGGATAGAGGGCGTGGATATAAAAAACACATACATTACATTATGCCCCACATCGCCCAAACACATGAACACACCACCGGTGGTGGTGGTGGTGGCAGAACCAACTAATCCCCGTCCTTTTGTTACCATCAAATTTGTTTAGTATTTAATGGCCGAGAGGAATGAATGCTGTTTGCAGAGATCGACCGAAACATGACACAGGCAGGAGATCCAGGTAATTCATCAGGTGTGGCTGGTGATGGATGCTTCGTAATGGAAAAGGTATGGTAGATCTACGGCCACCTGACGAATGGGCCAGCCTGATTTTTAGGCTAGAAAATATTCACCCAAGGAAATGCCTATTGCTCTTCCAGGACTCACACGTATGCCATGTGGATGTGTTGGACACTCAAACTTTTCTTGATCTTTGGAAATAGTGACCAATGGGTTGATGAACATCCCTTCCAAGAGAAGTATGCGAATAACTGATCGCAGGATCCATCACCAAACCCAAACAATCAACGGTTTGTAACGTTGATATCATATGCTAAACTTTGTTAAATGGTACTGAACGCACACCATTGTTCCCAAAAACTCCAAAACATGGATCACGGATGGGAGGGAAGGGACATAGGCGTCACTATAAGGGCAAAAAGAGCGGCATGTACATATGGAAATGAAAGACAAGATCAGAAAGTAAGAGAAAGGGACATCTCACCAACGAAGTGGGGTTTTGAGTGTGGACTGCACTATTGCCATTTCCGTGTGGTGCAGATGAGCCAATGCCGTCTGTCGATTGGCGAGTAGGGAGAAGGGCTCGCGAGTGGCAGGAGCCGCGTGTACGGACACCCCATCCTTTTGATATTATCAATCCCACTGTCTTTCTTGACAGTTTAGAGAGTGAGAGAGAGGCAGCCTTCTTTATGGTCTACAAAAGGAGTAGGCACCAAGAAAAATAAAAACCCTAGGAACACGCGTCGTATGGGAGTAGGAAGATCACAGACATTCCCATGTTTCCTGTAGATCTTGGCCCAAACACTGTACCTGGGACATGGCAAACGTGTGGAAAAACTCATCGGGTGGGCCTGGTTGAAAAGTTTCCTAACCTAAAATCTAGTTCTGACCCATTTTCAGATTGGTTATCCATTTTCTAACTGTGTCTTTTTTTCATACATTGATGGCCTACCAGGAGTGTGGACTGGATGGATTTTTCCGATAACAAACATTCCTCTGGAGGGCCTCTTGATTTGGTGGCCTGGATCTTGCATCCTTATGCCACATAGGAATGTGTAGGACCGTCGTTTGTGGCGCGCGCAGATGCCCAACGTAAAATTCATTCACTGTTCCATATTGACAGAAAATGCGTGTATTTATCTCTTTACGACATTGCGCAATGAACCAGTTTTAGTTAGTTTGCAACCTAAAGCCCTAAGTCGTTGTGTAGTCAGTGAAGCTGGTCTGTGAGTCTGGACAGACTGTTTGGGGTCCACCCATGGTTGATGCACTGTCCTTGAAAAAAAAACTCTTTAAATATTAGGAGCCCCATCTTTCTTTTCACCGTCGGTTTCATGGCCAAGAGATTGGAAAGCAAGAATCGATTTTATTAATTCTCAAAACCTTTAGGCCATCCCAGGTAGGGATCACCTGATGAATGGTTTAGATTCACTGGTTATACAACCAGTTGGTGATTTGGGAGTTGCGGAAAACCAGAAAGGTATATTGCGAGAAATGCTGGAGCAGTTTTACTGTAAGTACAGAGAGAGAGTGAGAGGAAAGTGATGGAAAGTATTTCAGTCAAAGGAGCATTGCCTCTAATGGCAGTCGCCACATCAAATGCCTTGGAGAAATTATTGTCCTTAGGGTCTAAGACACGTGTACGCTACATGTGAAAGATCAAGGCGTACGTCCCCGAAACAAGCGGTTGTGGTGCTCTAAATGAATGATTACTTTCCAGTTCGTCGCGACGTTGTGATTTAGTTAATCGTATCTCCCGCATCATACATTTGAGCGTATACTCAGTGAATCTTCATCGTCCACCTTTTTGGGCTTAGGTTGGATGATTCGCCATAAATGTGTTGTATATTGATTGCAGGAATTCTGATCTGAACTATCCCTTTCAGTGTGGACCGTTGACTGCTTATCATACCGGAAATCGGAATGCGTGCGTAGAAACTCCGGACGCTCTTATCTCTTGTGGAGTAAACTATGTTGGGCCCACCTAGAATGTATGCTCTTTATCTATTTCGTACATATGTTTTTCCATGGGTTGAGCCTAAAAATTTAAGCATATCCAAATCTCAAGTTGAGACTGCCACAGGAAACAGTGGGAATAATGCTTTCCACCGTTGAAATCTTTTCAGGTCCCACAGTGATGTTTATTTGTCATTCAACCTGTTCGGAAGATCACATGGACATGGATGAAGGGAAAACACAAATATCAGCTTGATCCAAAACTTCTGTGTCCCCTGAGAATTTTTCAGTGGTAGACATTCAGTTAACACTTTTCCTGTGGTGTGGTCCACTTTAGATTTTGATATGCTTCATTTTTTGGCACCATACCTAAAACTATCTGTTAATATGGATGGACGGAGTGGATAAAAGATGTAAATCACGGTGGGCCCCACAGAGCATGCGGAGTTACTACGCAATCCACTTCCATCATACCGTCGCTTTTGAATGTTACCAATTGGATAGCTTCATGGCAAGATCAGTGGGGATGTTTCACCTTGTTCATAGACTGATGGGCGAATGGACGGTTGGGGCATGTTAAAATATAACAACGCCGGCAGTGGAATTGCTATGAACCAAGACAAGTTCATACCGCAATGAACCACTGTCCGGGCTCATGAGTGAAACCCTAACCCTACACTACACTACACACTATCCGCTAAACCCTCCTCCTCTGTCTCCGTCTCAATCCATCAAAATACATGGAATCCAAGCAAGACAGTCCGGTCCTATTTGTTGAATAACGGGCTTAAAAGTTAATGGGTTGCTGTCAATCTCTCTCCAGCTCCACGTGATCTGAACTGTGCCTCCTCTCTGGACGCGGATTTCCTGCGAAAGCCATGCACAGGAAGTTCCTGCGCTGAGCACTTACGTGTAGCCCACAGTGATATTTTCTGATAAATCCACTCCGCCCATCCGTTTTGGGAACTCATTTTAGTATGCAAGGAAAAAAATGAACCGGATCAAAGACTCAAGTGAGCCTCACTAAAGGAAAAGGTGGGTATGGAAATTATTACCGTTGAATCCTCCCTGGGGTCCACAGTGATGTTTATATGACATCCATACCGTTCATAACGTAATTACTACTGGGGTTAACTGAAAACACAAATATTAGCCTGATTCGAAACTCCTGTGGCCTCACAAATATTTCAACTGTGGATATTCAATCCTCACGTTTTCGGCCCACTTGAGTCTTGGATCCGGTTCATTTTTGTTTTCATGTCCTAAACCGAGCTCCCAAAACGGATGGACGGGGTGGATTTATTAGAAAACATCACTATGGGCCCCACCTAGGTTCCCAGCGCAGGAACTTCCTGCACAAGGCTTTTGCAGGCAATCCGCGTCAAGCTCTCTCTCCCCTCTCACACGCGCAAACACACACCTTTCCCCACTCAAGCTCTCTCTCTCTCTCTCTCTCTCTCTCTCTCTCTGTACACCCCAACACCGACCGTTTCCTATTGCTCAAAAGCTAACTTCACAAATAATTCAAAACAAAAACATCCCTTCTGATCGATGATATATACCAGCCATCGAGCTCCGTAAACTGCATCTCTCTCTCTCGGTGTGGAAATCCCTTCGAGACGGAACGAGTGGAGCTCTTTCGAAGCAAGGTACTCCTTATCTATGGCTGCAAATTCAGCCACGTCATAAAAATTCCAATACATTGCTACACACATATAATATCTCCACTCACACAGTCAGATTCATATCTTCGAGAAAGAGACCTTCTACGGTGGTGCAATTAACAGCCACAGATGTTCCCATCTAACAGTGCAAATGGCGTTCTGCACCCATACGGTGACGAGTACCTACTCAACGACACCTTCCCTTCATCTAGAACCGTTCCTTTTGCATCTTTCCTCCACTTCTCCCCCACCGTTGATCACAGCGAAGCCTTCTACCACAACGCTGACCTTTACGGAAACCACTTTCCACAGACTATCTTCACGCCCAATGCAAGCACATCAGATGCAGCTGAGCGCGTAATTAACGCCGTAGATCCGACCCAAGTAGCAGGTAAGGATACGTCCACTACAGATGCCGTGCAGAACTTGTTTTCCAACACTAAAAGCCCTTCTTTGGGTGTGGTTAAAAAGAGAGGAGGAACAAAGAAAGATCGTCACAGTAAGATTTTAACTGCCCAAGGACCCAGAGACCGAAGAATGCGGCTTTCCCTCGAGATTGCTCGCAAATTCTTTGATCTCCAAGACAGGCTTGGCTTCGACAAGGCTAGTAAGACTGTTGGATGGTTGCTAACAAAGTCAAAAGCAGAAATTGAGGAGCTTACTATGGCCAGATCACAAAATAAAGGCTGCAACAGACGAGGTGGCAAATCCATTTCTTCGCCCTCTGAAGGCGAAGAGGTAGTATCTGGATTAGATGAGATCACAGACAATATGGATCATGGGGACGAGTCAAAGGAGAAGTCTATTTCCGTGGCGGCAGCAATTCCCAAGGCGAAAAGGATCCGAAACTCACGGAGAACTATATTTCATCCTCTTGCAAGAGAGTGGAGAGAAATGGCAAGAGCAAGGGCAAGAGAGAGAACAAGGGAGAAGATGTTGATTAGGACTGACAGATCAAAGAAATGGCCCGGTGAAAATCCTCACAACTCAAATCACTCAAGGTCCTTGGGTCTGGTCGAGACAGGAGAGGACTCCGCTTCCCACAGTAGTCATGATAAGAAGCCTCCTTTGGAATTGGTGGTTGAACTTGTAAAGCCAAGGTCTCATTCTCTCGAACATCGAGGGTCTGATGAGTTGCTTCCGGAAACCTCCAAATCAGGAAGTTTGATCTTTGATAGAATTCCATCTCCGCAAATGGTGAACACTGACGATTTTGTCTCCCTTCAGAACAACGACATGATCAATATTTTTAGAGAGAATTTGGACATTGGTAGCACAAGAATACATTCAGGTTACAATGCCGTTACCAATATTCAATCGTCAACAGGTAACACCCAAGAACAAGTTACTAATCCAATCCTTGAAATGTCAGTTGGTGGTCATTTGCTGTCCCAATTCACCAATGTTCATTTTTCCATCAAGCCTTGGGAGGCCGAGAACTATTAAGATTTTGCAGTCACGTTTGCTTACTGTCTCTATATAGGAGTGTAATAGATGTATGAGCAAAATAAGAGTGTTCGTGTGCCTTCGCTCATATGTAATGTATTAATGTCTTTGATTTCTCCATATGTGCTGGTGAATGTTTCCATTCTTCCTTGACAACTATGGAGATGTGATCTTATTATAGAATTTCTTCCAAGTAAATAAAATGACTATAATTTGTTGTGTGGATCATATTTGCAATTCCGTAGCCTATTGAAAATGGATTAAGAGGGTAATAAGGGTAGAATGGATGTCTAAGCTTTTTCAGGCAGCTAATAGATCCACGAAGAGCTTAAACCTCAATCTATGGTGGAGATTCACTATGTTACTCTACTAGTTGATAATTTTAGTTTTCTCCTCGGAAATAAAGTTTTCAGTTGGAAGGGTTTTTTTTTTTTTTAAATCTTTTGTTTGGATAAAATGGAAACTTTAATAATAAACGAGAAACCTATCTACAAGAACTAAACAGATAGCATATGGTCTCACATCATTAAACCATCAAATTTGCTAATCATTTGTAATCTTTGCTATCAATTAACAATTTGAGCATTGTTGTGGATGAAGATAGAATATTGCAAGGTTTCCTGTATCCTGAAAATTACAATGTAAGAACATTTATCTCTGAGATGGGACTTTAAAAAATCAATCAGAAATCAATGCTTAATTTTGCAGCCTTTTTGTCCTTCCATTTGGATACCCACCCATCTATGATCTTTTTTAAATATTCCATATTGAACATTATTAGGCTTGTCCAAACTCACCCTTATTGATAGGAAGACATGTACATGGAATAAACATGCGAACTACAAAAAATTGATGCTGAACCCAAAGAAATGCATTAAAGAGAAGGAAAGACAAAGAACTTTGTTGCTATAACTTGGATCGAGAGTATATACACCAAATGAGAATAAGAGAAGGAGATAGCTTGGGGACTCATTCAACAAGGGGTAGGAGAATCATTCACCCAACAAGAGAGGAATCACTGAACTCTTAGTGGAGATACCAAGGCTCTCACAAATACAAAGCTTGTACAACACAACTATAGAATGCCCTCCAGGAAAACAAAAATGAAATGCACTCTAAATATTGACAATAAATGAACTTTGAATGTTGGAGAGCTTCTCCATTGTGACTGTTAGTATCTTCAAAGCCACACTTGAGTATAATATGGTGCTTCTTGGTGTAAGAAGGGTTGCATAAAAAAATATGATTACTTTTAGACCATACAGTAGGTTTGACTTCCCAAAAGCTTTCTAATTTTTCTTTAGTTCTATAAAATAATAATGCTTAAGTAACATTGCAACCTGTTTTCATGTTGGTGTCTTTGTTCATGGTATATATGATAGGCAGGGTCCCAGTCTTTTTGTGGGGCCCCTCCCGAATGTCTGTATATCTTTTTCCCGATCAATAATATTTCCTTGTAAAAAAAAATTGCAAGAGAGAAGAAAACCCCAAGTTTGTTGGTAGGATTCTATCTTTAAAGGGTGATAATCACTATTTTATTTACTTATTTATTTTATTATTATTATTATTTTTTTATTTTTTGGATATGGCTGGAACAAAATCCAAAACTGTGTTTCCCCGTGAAGAATCTACTCATTTTAGAATCTTGTTAAAAAAAAGAAGAAAAAGATTTTGAAGATATAGGTGCTATTGAGAACAATGCGTTGTATGGTTGTGATCATTTACGACGTTGAGTTGGAAGATGAAATCGAACTATATATATTACTGGATCAATGGATTTTATATGGGTTTATTAACATAATAAAGGGTGCTATTGAGAACATGAGGATTTTCTGTGGAAAAGAAACTTCAAGAAAATGCTTCAAGCGGGAGATATTTCATGGAGTTGGGCTTAAATAAAAGTTTCCTGATTATGTAAACCTAGAAAATAATTTCTCAAACAGCTATGGAAAAAGGAAGAAGGTAAAAGTCAATCCTAGTATTGGTTCTTTTATTGAAGTGAATGTTTGATAACTGTAAAAGTGTGACGTTTAAGGGATGTATCTTTGGTATTGAACATTGGATTAGTTGAATTATAAAGGATATAGGAACCTTTAACTATGAGAGGTTGAATATATGAGTGAATATCCTGGATTGGGGATAAAATTTATTGGTTAAGGCTCCTCTTTTTATTCATGTTTCTTCTCCACTTCTTTCTACCTTTCCCCTTCTTCTGCTTCTTTTGCTAATTTCTTCCCCATTATTAGATGAAACATGAAATTACACCTAGGAAGGGCAAGGCCCTACCATACCCCTTGGCCAAAACTATACTTTTTTCTAGGGCTGAAAGTCGGGCGGTTTGGGTCGGGTTGGTGCTCAACCCTAACCCAACCCAAGGTTCCTATACCTCAACCCAACCCAACCCAACCCAACCCAACCTTAGGTTGGGAATTCTCAACCCAAGCCCAATCCAAGCGGGCTCGGTCGAGTTGATCGGGTTGATAAATGCTAATATCTTCGTTGTTACATTAGTCTATTATGTTTCGATATACGTCTTATTTTTCGTACCTATGGCTTTATTAATTATGTATGTAGTTATTTATTATAAAGAACTTCACTTTTTTTCTAAACAAATTAGCTAAAATATAGGATAATTATTCTTTTAATACTCAAAGCATATCAAATTCAAGTATATCAAATTTCAAACGTTATAAGTTTACTTACTAAAGTAATATAAACTAATAAGTTTACTTAAGTAAAGTATAATAAAATTATAAGTTACTTGTATATAGATTGAGTTCGGGTTGGGTCAGGTGACCCGAGACCTCAGCCCAAGCCCGACCCAAGCTTTATCGGGTTGGTGTTTGTATAGCCCAAGCTCGAGATCGAGTTCAATGTTTCCTGCTCAAGCCCAACCTAATTTCGGATCAGTCACGGGTCGGTCGAGTTGAACCCGCCAAACTTTCAGCCCTACCTTTTTCTTATTATTCTCCTTCTCCTCCTACTCTTTAGTCTTCATTTATTCTACAGGAGCCGAATCGCTACAGAGGCGTGGAATTATTTTAGTAATGTTTTTTATATGAGAATGGCCTAAGGGACATCCATCCCTCAACGGATCAAAATTTAGATGGCCAAAGCTTCCCCCTTCTCTATTTTCCGCAGTCTTAGGGGATTAGCTCCGGCCTTTATAGTCTGGAAATCTGGCTAGCCCGCAATTCCAAAAGATTTGATGATGTAGAGATGAAGCAGGAAGCAATTATTTTCAAAGTGAAGTGATGGCTGCAAGTTACTGTCAGTCGGATCTCAAATAAAGGAAGTCACTCCCTATCTGAGTCCCTATCCTTCCAGGCTCTTGGCGTTTCCCCCACCCCGACTAGTGAGGAGGAAGGTTTTCATATTGTTCGTTGGACTAGGCTGGAGGTTGGATGGGTTAAACTTAATGTGGATGGCTCATCGAGAGGTAACCTAGGAGAAGGTGGTGGAGGTGGAGTGTGTAGAAACCATCAAGCGAAAGTTCCTTTCACTTTCCATAAGTCTTATGGGGTTGTTTCTAATACTTAGCAGTAGATGGCATTCAGTTATGTGGGGATAGGAGTTTCTTAGAGGTAATTGTTGAGACAGATTCAAAAGTTTTAGCGGATGTAGCATCCGACCCCTTCCGTGAGAGCCCTTGCCCTTGGAACATATGGTATAGATTAGGCGAAATTAATAAAATGCGCCTATCTATGAACCTAAAATTTTCTCACATGCTAAGAGAAGGAAACGGAGTGGTGGATGCGCTTGCCAAATTGGGTTGTGAAGGTTTCCCTGATCGTTTATTTCTCTCTAGAGCGGACCTTCCGCCTTCGATTCGGGGCCTTCTTACCTTGGATAATGCAGGGATCGACTCTCTTAGGAAGCGAAAGATCTAACCCCAATTTTGTGGCTTGGAATGGGTATGCATAGGGGGGAATCTGTTGTACAGAATTAGTTTATACGATAGGCATCGTCTGATCTTTTTGTAGGCCTGCCGGAATGAGTTTGTTCACTATATTTCCCTTTGAATAAATTTTGGTGGTTTCGCTCCACCTTTTATTAAAAAAAAAAAAGAAGAAGAAGAAGAAGTCTTCATCTGATCTTTGTTTTCATCTTCTCTTCTTTCTGACAGTTGCTATGTAAAATCATGCCATGCCATCCCTCTTGGTATGAAGTTATTTTAAATGTTTTGTAATGGTAGGTAAGAACACTGCATAGTATTTTTTTTAACTTGGATTATCATAAATTTACATGGATTTTGGGCGGCTGTAGTGTTTTTTTTTTTTTTTTGGTTCTGAGTACATGGTTTGGACAATGGAAAGCTTTTCATCTAACATTCTTCCAGAGTTTGATCATACATGTTAGTGAGTTCCAGCCACTGATGTTTGTCAGTCTTGTGACAATTTTGGAGCTTCGAAGTAGTCAGTTTCCTTGGATGTTAGGGTCAAGATGATCTTGTTAGGTATATGATGGTAAACATGGCATTAAAAAAGTTGCCAATGCAAGGAGGAAATGCGATAGAATTTTTATTTTTCTTGACAGAATGGTATTGATGGTATTTTGGTACATTTAGGATGATTTCTTTTCTGCAGCTTTAATATGCAGCCTTTAAATGACACATTTACTTAGATGAGCTTAGGATATGTGTTACCTGTGAGTTCCCTAATCAACATCGATGTAGACTTAAAGGGTGGGTTTGGATACACTATCGAATTAGAATGCTACCAATCATCTATTAAAGTGTAGGTAGCTAAATTGTACTTTCCCTCCTTGGCATTCATGTGTCGCATCTGGGATGCAAACTATAACTAAGTTAATTTCTTACTGTACTTTGAAAAAACATAACTGTAATGTGAAGGCTACATAACAACGCACAGGAATCTAATTACAGTTTTTACAATTCCACTCTAGTAAACTAATTATTGCAATTGAGCAGAACAGTGCAGCCAATGCAGAGAAAGGTTTTCTCTCAAAGATATATGTTTTTATTGGCAGCAAGAATCCAAACTAGTGTTATGGATATTTTGGATGGTTGGAGCTCTTAGAAGCATCCAAAAAATCACATAAATGATAGCAGTGTAGACTAAGAAACATGCCATAAATTGTACAAAATGGATGATTATCCTACAAAAGTTAGGGAAATCGGGTGGATTCCATACTGTGGTCATGTTAATTCCAGTGGCTCCTGAGTTTTGAGAATGGAATATGATTGAATGCAGTGAGCTTCGAAAGGCCTTACAGTTCAAGGATATGATTGTGCAATGCCTCTATTCTTCCCTGTTGGAATAACGATACTGCATCTTCTGCCCTTGTGCTGCCATCAATGCCCGCCATTTTCATTTCAAAGAGCAGCGATCATGAAAACATAGTTCACTGGATAGGTTACATTTTCAAACATCAGATACTGCAAGCAGCACCAAAAGATTTGTCACTGATTTTATGTTATTCTCTTCTAAACAAATCAACTTCTCTCTTCTTCTTCTTTTTTTCTTTTTTCTTTTTTTTATTCTAACTGACTTTCCATTAGAAAGAGGCCCAAATAGCCATTCTGAGATCAACTTCTCTAAAATCACTGAGATCTCCTTAAACACATCAAATGTTCAATGCAAGTTGTCCCACTATGACCATCCGATTGGCCTAACATAATGGGATTGCTCTATAGGAAACAAGAACACTTATACCTATTGAAGAGATTCTTAACATATTTCTCGAGCTTGGAAACGACTAGAGATGATATTTGGCCCCTAGGGTCCTCGAGAGATTTGGTAGCCCCACCTAGCCAATTGCCGGACATCTTAAAATCTACTGATATTTCGAAATACATCATGATTATATCATCATGTGTATCTTTCATGACATTATTGCTGGATTTTCAGAATCTAGGGGATCTTTGTCACACTGCCACCCGCTCACACACCGGATCAAGGGAATGCAAAATTGATGATGTGATTAAAACGGTCTCTTATTGGAATGTTTGTGATTTTTTTTTATTATTATTTTTTGAACACGACCCGGCCCGAACATAACCCACACGACCCAGCCCGAACCCGACAGTCCCCTATTGGAATGTTTGTGATTGTTTGATCACATAATATTGGTATCATGTACAATCATTGGAAAGCCCTTCGTATCCAGTGGCCCACCTTGGTCATACGTTGGTTCACATGGTAACCGTGTATAACCTTTCACCATGAAAAAAGGTTCATAGGATCCGCACCATCGTAGTACATCTCTCTCTCTCTCTCTCTCTCTCTCTCTCTAAGAACATGTTCTTATGCTGCCAAATCATATGTAGAGACCGGGTGGGTCCACTATGATCACGGTGGACCACTGGATGGGAAGGGTCCATTTGAATTATTTTTTTCTCGGCCTGAACCCGCTCCAACCCAAACTGGGACCCGACTGGGCCAGGCCCAATCACTCGACCCGAAGCACCTAAAGGTGCTGTCAATGTGTCTCGAACCTTAGACCAACTGGATGATAAACTCGAACTCAACCAGCTGGGCTACAGGCCCTTCCACAGGGTCCATTTGAATTTGCCCCCAAAACACCATGACTTGTGATCGCCTACAAGCTACGACCATTTTTCTCTTACCTTTCGTTTTGCATGTGCTAAATTGGATGGGCTTTGAGTATCCAATATGGTTATTTTGAGGATTTATGCCTTTGCAAGCATATAAGGTTCATGAGCTCGGACTGTATCATCTCGCGTTCTCTGTGGATGCATGTGTGCCTGCGTGGAGAAACCCTTTTTTTTTTTTTTTGGGTGAGAAAAGTGGGAGCACAGCACCTATAATTCTATTGATATTGGAAAATTTTACATCTTCCATGGGGCATAATCACTGTATAAAGAGATGGTCTCTAATAAAAAAATAGGGAGACAGCCCTGATCAAATCCAAGCATGAAACTATACAAGTGAGTATAAGAATTTACACGAAACAAAACCTGCAAAATGGGGCTATTTCAGGATGCCTAGCTTCAGAACCGGGCGCAGGATGCCTTAGGAGCATTCTACAGCTGCTATGGTTCCCACCAAGCATGGGACGAGCTCCAACCACCAACAAAAATCATTGCCCCAAAACTGGATGCATTCCAGCCACCCACCAAAAACCATTGCCACAACCAAACCACTGCTGATACCAGATGAGAGCAGAAACAGAAGCACCCTAAAACCCTCCAGCACCATGCTAGTCATCGAAAAATAATTAAACCAAACAATCATTGCAAGCACTCCAATGGCACAGACCAGCACTTCCATGAGCAAACAGCGAGGACTCATGATCACTGGCTATTCAACCATTGCCTCCAAACCAGCAGGCTAAAATTGGTTCTACCTGGATCTGCTGACACATCTGAGGCTGAACCTGATATAAAAGCTGAACTATCCCCTGGAGCCAAACCACAGCACGCCACAATAAACTCTCAGCCATGAATCCTGACTAAAATGGATCAGATTGACCAAAACTCGAGTAGCACAGGAGCAGCTTTGGAATCTACCACAGATTGCAGCAAAGAAACACCCAAGGTTGAACAAAGCATGCTGTAAGCTCTGCTAATAGTGGGGCTAATGAGACTGCAACAGAAGGCCTACCTCAGCTTCTATTGAGAGACCACAGAGATCAAAAAAGGCCTTTTTTAATTATTTTTTTATTTTTTATTTTTTAGTTTTTAAGGTTAGCTAGACCAAATACCCAACCAATAATACACAGACAATCCACAAAATCAATGGGACATCCAAACGCGACACAGAGACCCTTAGGCCTTCCTTTCCTCCTAATGAGACCCTTTTTTTCTTTTTCTTTTTTCTATTGAGACCTACGCCCACATTATCCATGGCTATCAAACCTATGACGTCCCTAGGAAGATCCGCTCTTCTTGAAAATACTCTCAATTTTATTTTTTTATTTTTTTAATTTATTTTTTAAAGGAGAGTTCATTGCTGGATAAAAGAATTTACAATTCGGGTGGGCGCCCCAAAAAACTATTGACGACCTCACCTATCATAAAGCTCAAGATATATTCTTTTCGCAATCGACCCCAAAAAGATAACGGGGCAGGGCCACCTACCAAACCCCTCCCTACTACACATTTCTATCACGAATGTGGCCTATCCCCACTTTGTTTAGGAGAAAAGACCCCTGAATCTATTTCGGGAGATCGGACCGAGCCCAAAAGGTCTTCTCCAATTGGGACTCGCTGCCAAGCTTTGCCAATGCATCCGCCACACTATTCACAATCCTAGGCACATAGATAAATTGAACCTCATTGCCCCTCGAAAGAGACTTAATACGGGCCCACCAATACCACCCGGCCCAATTGATTGATGAACCATGACAAAGAGAATCTACTATCACCTTAGAGTCACTTTCGATAAAGATCTTCTTAAAACCTCTCTTCAAGCCTCGAGATAGGCCTTCCCAAACTGCCCTAACCCTAATCTCTACACGATTGTTAGATGGAATTGGCTGACCAAGCACATCCAGCCCTGCACACGGGTGATGATCCTTTCTGCGTTCACCTTAGCCCCTTCGAACCTGAAATTGTTCCTAGCCCGCCAGATCTCCCAAAAAATGAAGCACAACACCAAGCCCCTCAAGGAAGTTAGGCTGTCAGCCTCCAAGGCCAAATGCCACTGTTAATGTCAAATTTCGTAACGAGATCCTCCGGCTTTTCTCCTTCGCTCCAGCAGGGATTTCCACCACCAGACCTGAAGCAAGACAGCGAATAAGGGTGGCTGGGGACCAGCCGTTAGCCCTCCGATGCTCAAGTTAGACCACAGAAGAGAAGCCAAGCAAAACGGGACCAAGATTGAATGATGTGTACGTACCTGCTCTCAATGGAGCCACCCCTTTATATAGATCTGAAGCAATCCAATCTGTTACGTGAGATGTCGAAATCCCGTTGATGTCGCATACGATACTGAGAATTCGCTGATTTCTTGGGATAAGATCCTATCTTTTTAGTAGATCCAACCCAATGACTTATTCCAACAATCACGCCCCTAGATGGTAATCCCTTAAAATCCGGCTGGATCCGGCTGGATCCGGCTGGAAACCATAGTTGGAGTCATGACCTTTGAAAAGGAAGGAGACGCCCGTAGTTGGAGTCATGGCCTCCGAAAAGGAAGGAGACGCCCGTAGTTGGAGTCATGGCCTCCGAAAAGGAAGGAGACGCCCGTAGTTGGAGTCATGGCCTCCGAAAAGGAAGGAGACGCCCGTAGTTGGAGTCATAGCCTCCGAACTGGTTGCAACCCGTAGGAAAGCTGCTCGCAGGTTAAAATGTGGTCGCGAGTCCAAGTACATATTTTGGATGTAACATCTTTCAACGACTTGTGAGAAGGTCTGCTCGCGGATCGAGCTTTGCCGTATTTGACTATCGGTTATGAAGACTCGAGACTTGCGAATAACTGCTCCATATTTTTCAATCTATGACTCCTGATCAGGTGAGCTCGAGAGTCGAATGGTCGTCCCGCACTTATCCAATATTCGACTCTCGATCATATAATCTCGAGAGTCGAATGGACGTCCCGCACTTATCCAATATTCGACTCTCGATCAGATAATCTCGAGAGCGAGAGCGAAGTGGGCATTTCCGCGTGAAATCTTATCTCCATCATTTTGCCTATAACAGATGCCCCCCAAGTCCTTGCCGCCAAGAATTCTCAAGGAAAGGACTTAGCTCACTATCACACGAAACCGCTCGCTACTTTCATCGAGAACGGCACCCCTCATGATGGGCTGAAATTAATGAGCGCCAGCTTTCCGCAGCCTTTTCGCTGATGGAAAATGAAGGGGCGCTCGCCACGTGTTTGAGGAGTTAATGGGCGTGCCTGCTCGAGCGCTGTGTCCAAAGAGGGACTGCCACGTGCCATCAGATACGGCGGAATGATTGCCTATAAATATACGGAGTCCGCCATTTCTTTGATTTTCTACAGAAGTTTTTTCGAAAGAAACCTGCAATCCTTTCTTTCCATTCTTCTTCCTCTTCCGGTGCTCATTCTTTCCTTTTTCCGGTATACTTCCTTTTTCTTCTTCTTTTATTTTCATCTCCCCATGGCTGGGAACTCTGACGAGACTACTGTCCCCCTTGGTGATGCCACTCCGGAGTCCTCTGCCTCCAGCAGTGCAAGGGTTTCGGCGGGGAGATACACAGCAGCCGGATATCCTTCCGTTTTATCGGAGGACCGGCTGGCTGAGCTACGGGAGAGATACCAAATCCCTGACTCTGTAACTCTCCGCTTGCCCGGAGGTGGAGAAACACCCGACTCCCCCCCCCCCCCCCCCCCCCCAGGATGCGTAGCATTTTACGAGTACCAGCTCATCCTGGGGGTACGCCTTCCCCTCCATCCCTTTGTTCGCGATGTACTACGGTGTTACAAGATTGCCCCTGGGCAACTCATTGTGAACGGGTGGAGGGTGGTTTTGGGCTCCTTTGCCCTTTGGGCTCAGGCTGGCAACGGGGAACTCACGGCGGAGGAGTTCCTCCGTATGTTCCGTCTGAAGAAAGCTCCATCCAGCGAAGGCTGGTATTATTTATGTTACTGGCACCGGGATAATTTCGTGTTGGGTAAGCCCTCCTCGAACTATCCCGGCTGGAGGAAGCGGTGGTTCTATGCTTCCGGGAGCTGGGAGTCTGCCTCCTCCAGGGGTCCAGGAGTGACCCGAGTTTTTCTGTGAAGGTAGACACAATCCCGTATTGTGCAGTTTCCTTAGAATAATTTTTAGGGTTTTGCTTCGTTTGACCATTATTTGTGCTCGCAGGTATCCCGGCATTGCGGAAACCGAATTTGAAGGGTGGGATCAACGAGAAGATCGTCAGAGTGTATAAGGTGCCTGTCGGAGATAGGCATATCGAGGCTTGCTTATCTCCTTCGCGACTTGCAGCAGCAGGCCTCATATCCAGAAGAGAAGTCGAAATGACGAAGGCTGGAGAGAAGAGAGGCCTACTGCCCCGTCTGAAGGGCACAGGTTCCAAAAGGCAGAAGAGAACCCCTGCCGAACCGTCTCAATCTTCCATCCGCGCGGGCAGCGATCAGCCTGCCCTTCCCGCGAGCATGGCGGGGGCCCCAGCTGGGCCAACTATTCCTTCACTGGTGGGCGCACCTGGGCCACCAGTGATCAACATTGCAGATAATTCCCCAGATGGGGTGGGGTCCAGCTGCCCCCCAGCTGAAGAGGCTCGAGAGCAGGTAGAGACTCAAGAGCCGACTCCTGCTCGGGAACTGGTCCCAGCTGCCGAGCAGGGACCTGCTCGCGAGTCCATGCCTCCACCTCGCGATCAGGCCGGTTTGGTCGTTGCCCAACCGTCTGGGAGCGGGACGTACTCGATTCCACGCCACCTCCACCCTGTATGTAAGTTTTTGTTCGAGAACGTCCCGCCTCACGCCTTCGGCTCTCTCCCCGAGCCAAGTCCTGAGAACCTTATCCTTGAAGCGGGGATGAGGATGGTTCAGGTAAGACTTCGTCAAGATCTGTTTCGACCTGTTGTTACGTTCCAGAAATCTTATATTTTCCATCTCTTTGCAGGGTTTAGATCTTATTCTGCGAACGAGGCGTGATATTGTTGCCGCCCGTCGCACGATAGAGGAGGCCGAGGGAAAGAGGACTGCCTTGGAAAAGGCAGTTCAAGGAAGAGATCAACTGCTCAAGGCTCGTGAGGCAGTGATCTCGAAGAGAGATGAGGAGAAAAAGATCCTCATCGAGAAGATCCAAGTCCTGACCGACAGATATCAGGCCTTGGACTCAGACTACGTGAAGCTCACGGGTCTGAAGGAGAAGGCAGAGAGAGAGAGGGAGATCTTCCGACAGGACAAGATCTCGTTAGAGGAGCAATTCGCGGGAGCCAGGTCGCAGCTCAAGGAGGCCTACGACAACTTGACTAGGGAGCGCACCGCTCTTGCGCAGCTTAAGGACGACTCGATCCACTGGGACGAGGAGAGAGTCGCCCTTGTAAAAATGCTCTCGGAGGAAGGTACTCGGGCAGTTTCCGAGTTCCGGACTTCGCAGCTGTATGACGATGAACGATATGAGTCATACGATGCTGGTCGAGACTTTGCACTAAGAGTAGTGCAACGAATGATCCCATCCTTCGATATGGGGGAATTCGGTCGAGTCGCGACCATCATAGCTGCAGAAGAGCAAGCTGCTGCCGAGAACGAGGTGACCGAAGCCACGCAGGCTGGAGGGGCTCCTGAAATGGGCCCTGAAGTCGAGAGCGTGGCTCCTCCTAGCGATTGATTTCCTTTATTTTTTTTCTCTTGTATCTGCGCTCATGTATATGTAATCATCTGATTATCAATAAAAAGATATTTTTGGAAGTGTTGCTGTTTCGTTGCTGTTCTCCCTTCATCTTTCATTTTTTGCTTGTTAATCTTGAATGGATTCGTCAGAGATGTGACCCTTTAATTCGAGCATGAGCTAAGCTGCTCGCGATCAGGATGTGACCCCGTTTGCTGCCCTAATTAGAGCACGAGCTGCGGTGCTCGCATTTTGGAGTGCGATCCCTCCTCTCACCAATCGCGAGTAACTAACTCATGAAAAAATGAATTAGACTCAATCCGGGGGTCGTGAGACCATGTCCGCGTTGAGATAGACTGATCTATCGATTGAGATTTTGATTCTACCAAGGGCAGAAGGTTGGTCAAGAGATGGTATTCATTCTCTTCGAGGCTGTTCAGGTCCATGAGAATGGAGAAGCGACCAACTAGTAATGATTTCAGTCCTACCAAAGGTAGGTAATTGGCCAAGAGGACGTGTAAGCACTCTTCAGGGCTATTCTGGTCCATATAAATGGAGTAGCGGCCAAAAGATATCTTTTACTTTATTCATAAAATGTTATGATAAACTACATCGAATCTAGGGGTAGTATCTTAGCAAATGCTCCACGTGCCAAGGGCGACGTACAGGCTTCCCTTGCATGTCTTCAAGATAATAAGTACCCGGGTCGCACAACCCTAATAACCCGATACGGGCCTTCCCAATTCGGATCCAATGAACGAACAGGAATTCCAAGATTTTGCCTTAGAACCAAATCTCCGAACTGGAAGGATCTAGGTCGAACCTTCGCATTCCGATAACGAGCAATACGTTGTTGATATGCCGCCACTCGTACTTGGGAAGCATTTCTTCGCTCTTCCAAGAGATCGAGATGAAGTCGGAGATTTTCCTGATTGCTCGCGGGATCATACTGTTCGATTCGATATGAGGGCACTTGAATTTCCACTGGTACCACTGCGTCAACACCAAATGCTAAGGAGAAAGGAGTTTCACCTGTCGATGTACAAGCCGTGGTTCTATAGGCCCATAACACTTCTGGCAGAAGTTCTGGCCACACCCCTTTACATTCACTTAGCTTGGTCTTTAAATGATGCTTTATAATTTTATTCACTGCCTCGACCTGCCCATTCGCCTGTGGATGATATGGAGAAGTGCGGAGATTACGTATCTTCCATTTGTCGCAAAATTCATCAAAGGCTGCGTTGTCGAACTGCGTTCCGTTATCGGTAATTATAGTATGAGGAAGTCCGAAGCGACATATAATATTTCTCCACATAAACTTAGTAGTTTGTTTTTCAGTAATTTTGGCTAATGGTTCTGCCTCGGCCCATTTGGTGAAATAATCAACCGCCACGATCGCGAACCTATTCTGTCCCTTTCCCATAGGTAAGGGTCCGATGATATCGATCCCCCACTGAGCAAAAGGCCAAGGGCTGTCGACTGGGGTCATCCGCTCAGACGGTACACGAGGTATAGGTTGATATCGTTGACACTTGTCGCATTTTTTAGAAAATTCTATGGCGTCTGCTTTCATAGTAGGCCAATAATATCCTTGCCTCATCGCTTTATATGCTAGAGATCGCCCCCTGGGATGATTACCACATGCCCCCTGGTGTACTTCATCTAGAACACGATGTGCTTCTTCTGGATGAAGACACCTCAAATAAGGCAAGGAGAAGCTTTTTCGCAACAAGATTCCATCTTGTAAGGTGTACCTGGCAGCTCGAAGCTGAATTTGTCTTGCAGCTTTCTTGTTTTCTGGTAGGTATCCATCTCTGAGATAAAGGATGATAGGATCCATCCAGCATGGAGACGATTGTACCGATATAACTTGCTCGGGAGTCACTTGGTCGATACTCAAGTGTTGACGGTGCTCGATGGGGATCGAATGTGATAGTTCTGATTCTGGTGCAGAAGCGAGTTTTGCCAAGGAATCGGCAAGTTGGTTCTGCTCGCGAGGGATATGGAATATTTTGTAAGTCTTCAGTTTGGCGAGCAGGATGAGGACACGAGACTTGTATAAGGCCATTCTTTCTTCTTTGGTTTCGAATTCGCCAAGAACTTGGTTGACAATGAGCTGGGAGTCGCTATGAATTATCAAATTCTGGACTGCGAGGACAACGGCTAGCTCGAGGCCAACAATAAGGGCCTCATATTCTGCTTCATTATTGGAGACGCGTGATTCGAAACGCAGAGCGTATTGAAAATGCGACCCGTCTGGAGCCACTAAAATCAGGCCCGCTCCACTGCCACTGGCCCGCGACGACCCGTCCACGAAGAGCGACCAAGGAGGCTGGTCGCTGGTCATGACGCTATCTTCAGAAGAATATGTAAATTCGGCGATGAAGTCAGCCACGGCCTGGCCCTTGACTGCGGTCCTAGGACAGAATGAAATATCATGCTCGCTGATCTCGACCGCCCATTTAGTTAAGCGCCCGGAAGCCTCAGGCTTTTGAAGGACTTGACGTAGTGGATGATTTGTTGGTACTAAAATAGCATGGGCTTGAAAAGTATGGTCGCAGTTTTCGAGCTGCCGTGATTAAGGCTAGGGCCAGTTTCTCCAAATCAGAATACCTAGTTTCTGCATCAACCATTGCTCGACTGATATAATAAACGGGCCTTTGTACCCCGGAATCTTCTCTTATTAAAGCGGCACTAACGGCCGTGGAAGACACAGATAAATAAAGAATGAGTTGCTCATGTGCCACAGGCTTAGATAAAATGGGGGGAGCGCTCATATATTGCTTCAGTTGTTGAAAAGCTTCTTCACATTGAGGTGTCCAGTTCCAATCAGACTTGGCCGTTGCACGAAGGAGTTTGAAGAAGGGCAGGCACTTGTCAGATGCTCGCGAGATGAACCTGTTCAATGATGCGATGCGACCAGCTAGACGCTGAACGTCCTTCAGAGTCACTGGGGATTTCATCTCTATCAATGCTTTAATCTTTTCGGGATTTGCTTCAATTCCACGTTGGCCAACCATGAACCCAAGAAATTTCCCTGCAGATACTCCAAACGCACATTTTTCTGGATTTAATTTCATCTGATACTTCCTCATCAGATCAAAGGCTTCTCGAAGATCAGGAATGTGGTCATCTTCATCGATGCTTTTCACGAGCATATCGTCAACATATACTTCCATATTCCTACCGATTTGAGCAGCGAATATTTTGTTGACAAGACGCTGATAAGTGGCCCCTGCATTTTTGAGACCAAACGGCATTACCTGGTAGCAATATAGTCCTCGATCTGTGATGAAGGCAGTATGTTGGCCATCAGGTGGATGCATCATAATCTGGTTGTAACCAGAATAAGCATCCATAAAACTGAGGAGGGCATGTCCAGCTGTCGAGTCGACCAACTGGTCGATTCGTGGTGTCGGGAAGCTATCTTTGGGACATGCTTTGTTTAAGTCTGAATAATCGACGCACATCCTCCATTTGCCATTAGCTTTCCGGACGAGAACTACGTTGGCGACCCACTGTGGGTAGTCAACTTCTTTTATGAAATTTGCCGCGAGCAGCTTCTCAACTTCAGTTTTGATCGCCATTTGTCTTTCTGCAGTAAAGGCACGTCGACGCTGATGTACGGGTTTATGCTTCGGGTCAATGTTGAGACGATGTATGATGACATCAGGATCGATGCCCGGCATATCTTTATGAGACCAAGCAAACACGTCCTGGTATTCAGTGAGGAAACGGATCAAATCTTCACGGTGGATACCGTTTAAGGAGGAACCGATGTACACGATCTTAGACTGGTCGTCTTCGGTCAAGCGGATCGCCACTGTTTCCTCCCCTGGAGTTCCTGATTTCAGAGCATTTTCCCTTGGATCCAACGCGGTGGCGAGAACGTCGGATGAACCTTGAACTATTTCCATGACAGGTGTCGCTTGAGCCTTCTTTCGATCTTGGAGGGCTATTTGGTAACAGGACCGTGCCTCCTGCTGACTTCCTCGCACGACCCCGATGCCATTTGGGGTCGAAATTTAACACATAAATATGAAGGGTGCAAGGCCGCTCCAACCTTAGTTAGAGACGGTCTCCCCAAGATGGCGTTATATGCTGATTTTCGATCCACGACGAGGAAGTTTACGAAGACGGTGGTCTTCGCTGGACTCTCCCCAAAGGTAACTGGGAGATCGATACTTCCTTCAGGTGTTACCACTTCTCCTCCAAAGCCGACAAGAGGGGTCGATACTGGCTTGAGGAGGTTTCTGGCAAGTGCCATCTTGTCGAAAGCCTCCAAATACAGGATATCGGCCGAGCTACCTGTATCCACCATAATTCGATGAGTCAGATAATTTGATACCTTCAGTGTGACTACGATGGAATCTTCATGAGGGAAATGAATTCCCGCTGCATCTTCGAGGGTGAAAGAAATTGGGGGATGGCTAGCCTTCGATGAGTTGGACGTTTGTTCCAGCCAATAGATCTGCTGGGGTTCTTTGGACGCCTTTCGGGCGTATGCCTTTCTTGAAGCTTGAGAGTCACCCCCGCAAGCTGGACCCCCGACGATAGTGCGAATTTCTCCTGTGGGCTCAGCATCCTCTTGGTCGGTTTGATGATGAGACGGTTCCTTTTGGCGAGATGAGGTCTTCGCCCTTTCTGGTGACCGATTCTTACGAGCAACATAATCCTGGAGATGGCCTTTTCGAATAAGGGCTTCGATATGGTCTCGTAGAGAGATACAGTCCTGGGTCCTATGCCCGTGATCTTTGTGGAAGTAACAGAACTTACTCTTATCTCTCTTCTCGGGATCGGATTTAATCTTTGCAGGCCACTTCACATATGGCTTGTGTTTTATCTCCATTAGAACCTTTTCAGGAGACCGATTAAGAGGAGTGTAATTATGATATTTACCAGAATAAGGCTTCCTGGGAGAACGATCGCGCTGATCGCGATGGTATTTTTTATCTGTAGAAGTTCCTTCTGGCTTGCGTTTCTTACTCTGTACTCCATGGCGTGTCAATGCGACTTCTTCTGCATTGATATATTTCTGAGCTTTGGCTTGGAATTCCGCCATAGTTTTCGGTGGGCTCTTATCTAAGGCAAACCTAAATTTCTCGCTCGTTATTCCAGCAATGAGGGCTGTGAGACCCTTTTCTTCAGTGTAACCCTCAGTTTGAACGGCTTCGGCAGTGAACCGTACTGTGAACTCTTTTATTGTCTCCCCATGTTGCTGTTTCAGATTCATCAGATGGGAGGCTGGCTTTTTAATGCGAATACTTCCCATGAATTGAGAAAGAAATATCTCCGATAATTGGGAAAAGGAACTGATGGAAAGAGGCTTTAACCCCCGAAACCACGTACGAGCCGCTTCCTTCAATGTAAGGGGAAAAGCCCTACACATGATTTCTGAACCATGTCCCTCCAACTCCATGAGGGACCTATAGGTTTCCAGATGTTCCAGAGGATCGCCAATACCTGTATACGGAGCGATAACAGGCGTTCGATACTTTCTGGGCAACGGGGCTTCCATGACCTCGCTTGTGAAGGGAGATTCAGATTGATGTATTGCCGCCATGACAGCAGATGGCCGATTTGCCTGGTATCTCTGCTCCATGACATCAAAACGATCTTGGATTCTTTTGAGATCTCCTTCCCATGGCAAGGTATAGCTAGACGTTTCGGCGGTGGAGCCTTGCGGTTGAGGTTGTCGAGACGAACTGGAATGTATAGAATGTGGAGACGGCACAGGGGGATGGCCGCCAAGTGGTGGGACCTGTGGTTCATCCATAGAATGTCTGGAAGCAACTGGTATGGGTGGCGGTGGTAACCCTTCGGAGGGTTGTCTTTGCGGTTCAGGGAAGTGCTGATCAAGCCGATTTGACAGTGCCTGAACTACGGCGTTTAAAGTTAGGAGAGTGTTCCCGAGGAATCGTAGGACATCATCCTGATTTCCAGAGGCCTCCAATAATGGATTTGTTGATGGTATATTTGGGGCTCCTTGAGGGATATCCGTCGGAACAGGTGGGAGGGCAGGTGCGGATTCCGTCTCACCGGGCGGAGGTGGTGCCTGCCTCGAAGTTGAAGGATGAACAGTCTTTTTAGGAGGCATCACCGAAGGATTTTGATCGATGGTTAACACGATTGATTTTGATGATCAAGTCGTTCCCACAGACGGCGCCAAACTGTTAATGTCAAATTTCGTAACGAGATCCTCCGGCTTTTCTCCTTCGCTCCAGCAGGGATTTCCACCACCAGACCTGAAGCAAGACAGCGAATAAGGGTGGCTGGGGACCAGCCGTTAGCCCTCCGATGCTCAAGTTAGACCACAGAAGAGAAGCCAAGCAAAACGGGACCAAGATTGAATGATGTGTACGTACCTGCTCTCAATGGAGCCACCCCTTTATATAGATCTGAAGCAATCCAATCTGTTACGTGAGATGTCGAAATCCCGTTGATGTCGCATACGATACTGAGAATTCGCTGATTTCTTGGGATAAGATCCTATCTTTTTAGTAGATCCAACCCAATGACTTATTCCAACAATCACGCCCCTAGATGGTAATCCCTTGAAATCCGGCTGGATCCGGCTGGAAACCATAGTTGGAGTCATGACCTCCGAAAAGGAAGGAGACGCCCGTAGTTGGAGTCATGGCCTCCGAAAAGGAAGGAGACGCCCGTAGTTGGAGTCATGGCCTCCGAAAAGGAAGGAGACGCCCGTAGTTGGAGTCATGGCCTCCGAAAAGGAAGGAGACGCCCGTAGTTGGAGTCATGGCCTCCGAAAAGGAAGGAGACGCCCGTAGTTGGAGTCATAGCCTCCGAACTGGTTGCAACCCGTAGGAAAGCTGCTCGCAGGTTAAAATGTGGTCGCAGTCCAAGTACATATTTTGGATGTAACATCTTTCAACGACTTGTGAGAAGGTCTGCTCGCGGATCGAGCTTTGCCGTATTTGACTATCGGTTATGAAGACTCGAGACTTGCGAATAACTGCTCCATATTTTTCAATCTATGACTCCTGATCAGGTGAGCTCGAGAGTCGAATGGTCGTCCCGCACTTATCCAATATTCGACTCTCGATCATATAATCTCGAGAGTCGAATGGACGTCCCGCACTTATCCAATATTCGACTCTCGATCAGATAATCTCGAGAGCGAGAGCGAAGTGGGCATTTCCGCGTGAAATCTTATCTCCATCATTTTGCCTATAACAGCCACCATTGAGAGGCTTGTGCCATCGTCGATTGGCCACCTAGAAAGGCTATATCAAAAAGAAAACTAAAGTGTTTCCATACCTTAGAGGCCCACTCCCTAGCAAAAAAGAGATGGTCCAACATCTCTCTGTCCGGCCCTTGCTCCCAGGTACAACATTCACATTTAGACGTAATCTGGATGTCCTTGGATTAGATCCCCTCATCGACAGGATTCGCATGAAGCAGGATCTTCCAGACTAAGCAATATGTTTCTACATTACTCTCCCGGAAGACACAGAGACAATGAAATTTAGGGCCAGTTTGGATTCATGGAATCCCCCGTAATGAGTGGTATTTCCGTAATGATTATATCTTTCAGGGTATTCACTAAGAATTCCACAAATAGATCAGATTACAGTTCATTTCCTGTAGTTGTGGCTTAGTCGGAACCAATTCCTATTGTAATAGTAAATCGGGTGATTGGATACGTTTATCTAAGCATAACAAAACGGGTGCAGCCTCGATTGTGACTGGATACACCTCCAGGACTCTTTTTTTTTTTTTTTTTTTTGAAAAAGAAATTTTCATTAATAGGATGGAAGATCAACATACAACATTCGGGTAGGCCTCCACAAAAAAATGCTTAGCACCCCACATATCATTTTAGGATCTATCTTCAAGAGCAAAGGCAAAAACTATTTTTTCCTAATATATCCTAGGCCCACCTTGTCAAGGAAGAGCAAGCCGCGGATCACAGGCGGTAATCCCTCAACTGAGTCAAAAACTTGACGGCCCTGCGATCGGCTGCCCCAACGGGCCAGCCCATTCGCGACCGAGTTGGCTTCCCTTGGGGAGTGTGGAATTTTGACCTCCAATTTGCCCATTAGCTTGATTATCTTAGAATGCCAATACCAAGCTGACCAGCCAATAGGAGCGGGATTAGAGAGGGTGCCCTCCACCAGCTTGGAGTCCGTGAAAATATCCACCTTGGAAACACCATGGTCGATACACATTTTCAACCTGTGGACCCTCGCCGATTTCTCCGCGCTCCCACACGACGTTCGCTCTCCCTTTCCTTTCGGAAGAAGAAGAAGAAGAGGTGCGTGAGTGCGAAATCGCCGTTTGTGCCACTGGCTTGCCTCGTTCTCGAGGGCTTTGTTTGGTTGTCGTATTGAGCTGGATATGTTTAAGTGAGTTTATATAAGACCAGAGTCGCCACTAGCCAGTTACTTCGAATCTACAGTCGGCTAGACCCCGTAGAAACGTTAGAGAAGAGAATCCGAAGATTCCTTCCTCTAAAATGACTCCTGTTGATCTGCGGCCAGAGATTCAAGGTAAGGGATCACGGTTACAGGGTGGGAAGAGGTTAAGCACCCCACACACTGCCCGTACCGAAGTACGGTCTCTACTTCACAGAATCGATCGAATACTTGAAAGTCTAATTTAATCCTCGTATATTCTCATGAATGACATGATGCATGAATGCGGGTCTGAACAGTAAGAGTTTCTGATGGGCAGGTTCCAACAACGGGCAAGCCCAGAGCATACGCTCGAACTGACAGGTGCTTTATGCGAGATGATGCATGCTGTGTGCTTGAATATTCAAAGTGCTTATAGTGATATGTACGTGAATGCAGGTCTGAACAGTAAGAGTTTCTGATGGGCAGGTTCCAACAACGGGCAAGCCCAGAGCATACGCTCAAACTGACAGGTGCTTTATGCGAGATGCATGTGGTGTGTTTGAATAATCAAAGTGCTTGCAGTGAAGCAGGGGGGTTGGAAGAAAAGTAAATGTTGCACTTATGCTAGATGCAAATGAGATGATGCTGGAAAATGAGTAGCTGGGTGGACGGAGGTGTCGCAAGGGTTGGCTTCGAGTGGCTGGATCAAGACTTGGATGGCTTGGGAGGCTTGGACCAATGGTCAGGCTGGGCTGGACCAGGGTTAGACTCTCCTCACTCGGGCTCTCCTTGGTGGAAAAATGGGCTAAAGGGTGGAGAGATGGACTCAGAGCTCTCGGACCGGCTGGACTTCGAATGGCTTTGAATGGATGTTGAAATGAGAAGGGGAGGGGGGTATTTATAGCAGCGAGCAGTGGCAGATTGCGTAATTTTGTCCGGGCGGCCTGCCATGGGCCGCCCGTACGGCCGCTCCTCGGTTTCCAGCGAGTACGGCCGTTCCCTCGGGGCTGCTGTTGGACTCGCTGGTTGACTCAGTGAGTTGACTCAGCGGGTCGACTCGGTGGTTTGACTCGACGGGTTGACTCGACGGGTTGACTCGGTGTTTTGACTCGACGGGTTGACTCGACGGGTTGACTCAGCGGGTTAACTCAGCCGGTTAACTCAGCGAGTTGACTCAGTGAGTTTGACTTTTTTGGGATTTTTTGACTGGACTTTTTTATGGGGGGTTTTTCAGGGTGGTTTTTAGGACTGGGTTGACTGGGTTCAGGCTTGAACTGGGCTATGTAATGGGGCTTACAAGGGTGAGTTTGGCTGAGTTTGGACTTGGGATTTGGGGGTATGGTCCTCCGTTCAACCAGCTATCTCTACCAACAGTGTAGCCGAAGGTGGGGTGTCTACAGATGCCCCTCTTTGGCAGAGGTTGCGTGCAACCGAATGCCAAAGCGAGTGGACACCCCACTTCTGACCCGGTCATTCATAGATCATGTTCTGAAATCTTTGCTTGCCTTTGCATCTGTGCCAGTTGATCGTTTGGAGATCGCTCACTTGCACATACCGCGAGAGTTTGGAGAAAACATTGCGATTGTCCCTGCAGTTTGCTGCAACCTGGGTACCCAATCGCAACCCTTCCATTCCCGACCGGTACTAACATCGAAAAGGTACAGCAGAGCCTCTGCGTCGACAGTCTTACGAGGTTACTGACCCTGTGATTGATTGTATGTTTGATGTTTTCCCAGATCACTCCAGGAGTACTTGTTTCGCTTGACTGTCAAAGTGGTTAGACGCCCTGCGTCCGATAGTCTTACGGGATTCTACTACGCCGACTTGGACTCAGTCAAGGTACTTCAGGCATCCACGCCTAGGTATGTGCGGGTGGGCTTTTCCACCCGATCTGCTGGTTTTGATGCTTGGTTTGCAATTCATTCTTTCCTTGATTGTGGTCTGGAATCTTTGTTGTCCTTTGTATCTGAGTCAGTTGATTGTCTGGAAATTGATAACTCGCACATACCGCGAGAGTTTGGAGAAAACGTTGCGATTGTCCCTGCAGTTTGCTGCAACCTGGGTACCCAATCGCAACCCTTCCATTCCCGATCGGTACTAACATCGGAAAGGTACAGCAGAGCCTCTGCGTCCGTTAGTCTTACGAGGATGCTGACCCTGAGACTGATTGTGTGATGTTTGATGTTTTCCCAGATCACTCCAGGAGTACTTGTTTCGCTTGACTGTCAAAGTGGTTAGACGCCCTGCGTCCGATAGTCTTACGGGATTCTACTACGCCGACTTGGACTCAGTCAAGGTACTTCAGGCATCCACGCCTAGGTATGTGCGGGTGAATTCTTTCCACCCAATCTGCTGATTTGGATACTTGGGTTACAATTCATCGTTCCCACCTGTTCAAATGGTTTCTGTGACCGAGCCTTTTGGCTTTCATCTTTTTGTATCTTGGCATGTGGTACGACCGCACTGACACTGGAGTTCAGTTCGACCGTACTTTGAGTGCATTGGATCCGATGGTCTCCGGGGAAACCGCGAGACATCGGATCTCATTTGATTTTTGCGTCGGCTCCTACCCAGAGATATGGAAGATCTCCTGGTGTTTTGGAGGCAGAACGCTCTACTGGGAAAATATTTTTGGATTTTTGAAAAGATACCCACTCTGGGGAGTGATACTCCGTGGGGTTTTTATTTGCAAATAGAAATATTTTTTGTCTTTTTGAAATGAAAATCTGGTTCGCATGTGCCTCCACTAGGGATGCCTGTGGGGTCTTTAGCTAACCGACTTTTATTTTGAAAGCAGGTAAACATGATGATTGATGCGATGGATGCTGATGCATGGAGATGCATGATGAATGCATGGCTTTGGCTCATTCTCTTCCAGTTTGATGATTTTGCTTTTGCTATGGGTGTAGAGAACTTTGAGCTTATTGCTTGTAGGGTTGTGCTTCCCTTGGGGATTTTTCTTTTTGATACGGAGGTTTGGACAGCGGGTTGGTCAAGATCCCGACCCGTGGTCGATCAGGTCCATCGTCCCAAGATGCTGTTTCTTTGCTAATGAGAATGTACGAGGATATCATTCGACTTCAAGATGTTCTTCTGGGCATACACGTGATTGAGATGGTGTTTGGTTGCCCGTTTTGGTCAAGATTCCAATTTGCGGGCGATTGGATCCGTCATCCCATACTGTGAAGTGAGCGGAGTTCAAGACTCCTGAATTGTAGTGCTGGGGATGCTAATTTTTGTGATTTTTTTTTTGTAGATATGTGGTCCGAATCTTTACCTGAGCGATCAGGATAGAGATTGGTTATTGAAAGCACAGGAAATATTTTTGTGATTTTTGAAATATTTTGATTGAAAGCAAGGGAATATTGATTTGCATATTGATGAATATTTTGTGATTTTGAAGAGATGATTTTGCAATGTTTTTGTATTTTGTGATTTTTCTGAAATGCAGGGAAAAGATATGGAATTTCCATCCACTTCCAGCTTCTACTGCTGGTAAGGCACCCGATCCATTTTACGTCAGCGAGCAAGACGAGTCTCACACAGTTAAGTGCCGTAGTTTTACATCTTCGGATGAGGGGATTTTGAGGGTTTTCAGTCAACACACCCACAAAGTTGCCTGTTCCTCATGTGCAATGCACATAGACCACGTATCGTCCGACGGACTCCTTCGGCCACAAGATGAGCCACATCCTCACATTTCCCTTAGTCAATCCAGTTTGGGGTCTTACGTTGCTCACAATTCCGTGAGGGTGAGCTTCACCTCCCAACAGCCTTAATCCCCTTCATGAGTTCTAGGAACAGGGAACATCCGTCAGCTTCAACAGCGACTTCCAACTCAAGGTTGTCTATCACGGTGCGTTCAACACGAACAGGATTGCGGAGTTCTGCCCGCCTCAGCCTTTACCTGTTTAAGGAGATTCCAGACACCCGTACGATCAAGTGTCAGCCATGTCTGGAACAGGTTAGGAAAGAAAGCCCCCGAGAAGTTAATCCCAGTGTAGTTTTAGGTCTTCGGACCACTGGGGATAAATTGGTGGATCAAAACTGGTGATGAAAACTTTTTTTGTTTTATATTGTATATATTTTTTTTGTTTTGAAAAAGTTCCAGACTTCAACTCGAGTAATCGAGATTGACACTGGTTTTTATGGAAAGCTTTAAAATATTTTTGGTATTTTTGAGATGATCCGGGTTATCGAACCATGATCCCAACGGTCGAGGCCGATGCCGGTTTTTAGTTGAAAGTGAGAAAGGTCCCCCGAGAAATTAATCCCAGTGTAGTTTAAGGTCTTCGGACCATGAAACTGTACAAAAGAGGGGCAAACATGTTTTTTTTGTTTTTGGAAAAATGTCCGCTGTCAGCGGATGGACAATCCAGACTGATGCTGGTTTTTATTGAAAATCTCTCGGGATGTCGATCCCGACGTAGTTTAAGGTCTTCGGACCAAAACTTTAAAAGCGGGGCTGGTAATATATTTTTTTGTTTTTTTTTTCGAAATGATCCAGATCATCAGATCTTGGCCTGAAAGGCTGGGATCGATGTTGGTTTATATTAAAAATCTCTCGGGACGTTGATCCCGACGTAGTTTAAGGTCTTCGGACCCAAAACTTTAAAAGAGGAAAGACATTTTTTTTGTTTTCTTTTTTTGGAAAAAATTCTGGGTCATCGATTCTAATTTTGATGGTCGAGATCGATACCCATTTTTATTAAAAATCCCTCGGGATCTTGATCCCGACGTAGTTTAAGGTCTTCGGACCATGAAACTGTACAAGTGATGCATATATTTTTTGGGTTTTCTGAAAATGTCCGGAGCCACCAGATCTTGAAGAAGACTGATGCCGGTTTTATTGAAAATCTCTCGGGATGTCGATCCCGACGTAGTTTAAGGTCTTCGGACCAAAACTTTAAAAGCGGTGCATATATTTTTTGGTTTTCTGAAAATGTCCGGAGCCACCAGATCTTGAAGAAGACTGATGCCGGTTTTATTGAAAATCTCTCGGGATGTCGATCCCGACGTAGTTTAAGGTCTTCGGACCAAAACTTTAAAAGCAGTGCATATATTTTTTGGTTTTCTGAAAATGTCCGGAGCCACCAGATCTTGAAGAAGACTGATGCCGGTTTTATTGAAAATCTCTCGGGATGTCGATCCCGACGTAGTTTAAGGTCTTCGGACCATGAAACTGTACATGTGAACAGTGATCAAGGGCGGAGATTCTTGGGATTCCTCTTGGAATGGTTTGGATCATCTGGTCATGCCTTTGGATGGTTGAGATCATTGTTTGACCAAGTCAAATTTTCCTTTCTTTTTCTTGGAAATTCCATGGAACTTTTCCACATCATCCACCCAATTTCTCACCCATTTCTCATGAGATGAGATTTTGGTGAGATTTCCTCTTTTTTCTCACCATTCTCTTCCATCACTTCATTCTTACATGGAGGTACAAGATTCACTTGCAACCACCCTTCCCAAGGAGGAGTTCTTCCCAAGGAGAGGGAGAGGGAGGTCGTTTCAAGTAGGTGGAGGCTAGGACGGCCTCCCATGGGCCGCCCGCCCGGTCTCTGCCTCCTGGTCTCTTCAGGGGGCTGGGTAAAAGGGTGCCTTCCCCTTTTCTATATAACATGGGACACCCTCCCCCCCTCAAACGTGCAATCTCTCTCTTCTCTCTCTCATACTCTTTCTTTCTTCAAGTTTCCTCTCTCTTCTTTGGTGATCCTTTGCTCTTTTCAAGTGGTGGGCCTTAGAGAAATCTTGGGACAGCAAGGTGGTCCTTCTTTGGTGAGTGGTAAAGGTATGGACCACTTCCTTTCTCTTTCTTGTCCTTTTCCATCTTCATTGTCTCTTCTCATGATCCTTTTCCTTTTTCATGTAGCTATTCAAAGGGGTGTGAAGGTGGGCCCAAGCATTCTTGATCTTTTCTTAGATCTCAAGTCTTTCAAAGGTGGTGCATGGAGAAGGACATTGCAAGCTCTCCACTTCCTCATTTTTTTCTTTTTCACACTCCCTCCATGTGCATGTAAGGAGTAATTTTGCCATGTCATCAAGTGTGCATGGCAAAATATTCTATCTTTTTCATGGGAGTTGGGCCTCTTTTCATGTGTATCAAATGGGCTCAAAGTGAAGTCATGGCCCTTGGTGTATTTGATGGGCCCAATGCTTCATTTTGGGCTCCCTCATGCTTTCTTGCCTTTGTCATTTTTCCTTTGGAGCTTTCTTTCTTTTCCATCTTTTTCAAGATTTGGGCCCATGGGCATGGTAGGGCCCATCTCAAGTTTTGGGCTCATGGGGCTCACTTTGGGTGACCCCATCTTTCTTTACATGTGTATGGATCAAGGTGGCTAGCCCATTCTTCATTTTGGATCTCAAGTGGGCTAGTTTTCCTAGGTGGGCTTATATGGACAAGTAGCCCAAGTCTTCCACTATTTCTTTGATTATGATGTACATCTTTGCACAAAGTGTGGTGGGCTCCTTGGAGTTTTTCATGTGGATGGGCTTTTGGGCCTTCATTGAAACTTGGGCACTTCTTTGAACCATGTGTGCCACACTACACTTTGTTCATGTAGGCTTTTTCTTTTCATGCTTTCTCTCTTGATGGATGGAGGACTTGAGTTACTTGACCATCTACAAGTCCCATGAGTGAGTTGTTCCCACAATCTCACTAAGTTCAAATGGCTTCCTTTGTGGTAGGAATGTGATTCTCAAGAGTTTCCCTTTAATGTTATCAACCTCAACTGGATGATCCTCAAGTGAGTGTCCATACAACCATAGCTCCTTGAACTTTTCTTTGGGGGCTTGGTGGGTCATCCACCATCATTCTCAAGTATGAGTGGTTCTTCTTTCCATTTGTAGGAAAGAATGATACCCATAAGTTGCCCATTTTTGTCCCATGCCTTGGGACATTTTGGATTTTGATATTCAAGTGGGCTATGTGTAACATTCTTATCCATTTTCATGATGGTTGGGTGACTCATCAAGCCATGCTCTTTTGTGCTCAAATGGTCTCCCTTTTTGGTGAACAAGTTGGTGCACATAAGTGGCCCAAACTTGCCTTTTCATGGGCATTTTCAACCTTGATTCTTCATGTGGGCTATGTGCATCGACTTTCTACCCTTAGCTTCTTTAATTCATATGTTTATGGGTAGACCTCCTTGTTGTATTCTCATGGTCAAAACTTTCATCAAGATGAGGCACATAAGGTTGCCCATGGTTAACCCATGAATGGGTCCTCATGTTCTTCAAGTGGGCTATGTGCTCTCTCCAATCCATTGAGATGAGGCATTTGGGTTACTCTTGGAGACCCGTTTCCTTTCTACTCCCCACTTGTCCATGCATATGTGTAAAAAGATGGAGACATCCTAAGTGAGAATCATGACCTTGGCATAAAAGTGAGTCAATCCTTGGCCACATGTGGACTTTGAAGAGGAACTTCTCATGTGCAGTAGGACTCTCATCCTTAGTTGATTTCATGGCACTTGAGTGCATTTGTTGTCCAAAATGTGTCCTTGGATGATGGACTTTTCTTACCTGAGGCATGCCATGCCACCTTCTTTAAGGCAGGCCTTACTTTTTCCAATGGGTCCAACACATATCCTAAGTGACACATGGAGTTGGACTTTAGATTTTTCATTTGAATGTGAGTCCAATCCCATGGGTTTCTTGGATGAGAATTTGGATGTTAATGGGTAAAGGATAGGGACTTACCTTGCCAAGCTTGTAGGATTCCATGGCGGATGGTACCAGGGGCCACCGAGTGGTTGACGAGGATGATCCTGCTTTCATTGTCCGCCGAGGGGACCATATGTGTTCCCTAGCTATGGAGCATCAACCTCTTCCTGCTATCAAGGGTCGAGGTACCAGGGATCGCTGGGACAATTGGATGAAAGAGCCACAGCCCTTGCTTGAGCGAGTACTAGATGGTACTCCTTTTGCTGGCCTCCTCACCCTACGCTTCCATAATAACGACGCCAACCGCATTATGCTTGCGGCCCTTTGTGAGAGGTGGCGGGATGAGACTCACACCTTTCAGCTCCCTTGTGGGGAGTGGGGAATAACCCCCTTGGATATTTATATGCAGATAGGTTTCCCGTTTCATGGGGCAATTGTCCCTCAAGTTAGCTCTCTAGCTCCCCTCTCTTCCACCGATTGGCTGCGGCTTGTCGGTGACGTCCCTCCTGAGGGTGAATTCCAAGGCCATCAAGTGAAGATGCGATGGTTTTACAACAATTTTGCTTCCGTCGTCCCTACCACCGAGCGAGAGGCCCTCCACAAGGCGCGGGCCATGATCACTTATGCTTTTGGATCCTTTCTTTTTTGCCATGCGAATGAGAGAGTTGATCCTAAATTTCTTCGTTTAGTCGAGGATCTTCATCACCCCTATAACTGGAATGGGGCCATCCTGACCCGTCTCTTTCAAGGTCTGGACAAAACCTGTCGGCATAGCCGGTCCTTCACAGGCTTCTGGCCTGTTGTTGAGGTACCTCTTCTTTCATCCTCCTTGGAGCCATTTGCCTCCTTTCTCTCTCTGATCTTTAAATGTACTTTCATCCAGACCTGCTTTTATGACCATTTTCCGCATCTTGCGCCGAGGATGCGAGATGACATTGAACCTGCTCAGTATCGCCACATGTACTGGCATCAGCAGAATCGTCAGCGGAACTCCCGAGTTCCCGGGGACAATTGGCGTGCTGATATAGACGGGCTGACCGTTGAGGACGTAAGTATCTTGCTTGTCTTTGTCCTTGTACTGTACTTGTAACTGATCGTGGTAACCTCTTCTGCTGCAGTTTGCCCGGATGCCGTACGCTAGTTTCCCTCTCTACTACACACCCCAGCGCGTGGAGGCATATGATGCTTCATGTCTCCGTATTATGCTTTCTGACGCTGAGTCCTTCCAATGGTACTTGGGAGAGAGATTGCTTCGGCAAGTCACTGGGGTAGCTCGGGTCCCCTGTTCTGCACCTCCTCCAGCTGCTCGGATGCCAGCTGATGAGAGAGTTGAGGCTCTGGTGGGCCAGCCTGGCTTCCGTTTCACGATCCCAGATCGTGATTATGACGAGTGGTATCTGCTATTCGGCCAGGGGCCTTTGCTTCCTTCGCTTTACGTTCCAGGTGGCCGTCGCAGGTATGCTGGAGGTTCAGTGACTGCTCCTTTGATGGATCTTTATCGTCGGGAGCGGGACGCGAGGAGGGGCGATGATGATTATGTTGGTGACTTGTAGCTGGCTCTGCTTTATATGGTCTTGTACTTTTGTTTTTGTCCCCTTTTGTATCAAGCACTTTTGGATGAATATACAGGCTTTGATTTCTCCCAAATTCCTTGGTGATGTCTGGATGCTTTGACTCTTGACTCATTCCTTCATGATTTGTGATTTCTCCACTGCATGGACAATGACTTGAACGGTTTAGATTGCTTGTTTAGGCCCTGCGGGGCCCACTTGATGATTGGATCTTGGATTTTAGCCCTTCTTTTGATGATTGGTCTTTTGATCTCGCCACTCCATGACTTGTGTAAGCTTCCCAATGGTTTGGATCTTGATGATTTGGCCCTTGAATGGTTCAGATTGATGGATTTGGCCCTGTGGGCCCACTTGAGACCTTAGCTTTACTTTGGGGCACTTCTTTTGATGATTTGTGAGGTTAGGAATGCTTCTCATGGCGTGGATGATGGCTTGAACGTCTCTGATCGCTTGATTTGGCTTTGTGGGCCCACTTGATGATTAGATCTTGGATTTTGGCCCTCCTTTTGATGATTGGACTTTCGATCTTGATACTTCATGACTTGTGTAAGCTTTCCAATGGTTTGGATCTTGATGATTTGGCCCTTGAATGGTTCAGATTGATGGATTTGGCCCTGTGGGCCCACTTGAGACCTTAGCTTTACTTTGGGACACTTCTTTTGATGATTTGTGAGGTTAGGAATGCTTCTCATGGCGTGGATGATGGCTTGAACGTCTCTGATCGCTTGATTTGGCTTTGTGGGCCCACTTGATGATTAGATCTTGGATTTTGGCCCTTCTTTTGATGATCGAACCTTTGATCTTGCTGTTTCATGGCTCATGTAGGTTCTTCAATGGTTTAGATCGTGATGATCTAGTCTTTGAATGGCTTGGATTGCTTGTGGCCCCCACTTGATCACCTTTCCTTCTCTTTGGCTTGATCAGCCCTATTCCGGTCATATTGCTTCATGATTGGACCAGTGGGGCACCTTTTGTATGATCTTGATCATCTTCAGTCGAAATCGGGAGTGGACCGGAGCCTTGGGCGGCCCACGGAGCGCCATCTGCTGACGTGGACTGTCAGCCTCACCTACCAAAAGCCCTGGAGCCAATCCCGCGGAGAGAGGGGAACCGCGTCCGTACGGGCGGCCCAGGGCAGGCCGCCCAAGGCTCGCCTCTTGAGCGGCCTGGGCTGGCTCTGGTTCGGACAGTGAGCATATTCCTCTGGCTGCTGTCTCCCTCATCATCTGCATCCGATTCTTCGATTCAGCCATGAATCACTTCCTTGTCTCTTCTTTCATTCTCCTTTTGTCTTTTTCTTGGTTTGTCCTTTCTTGGGCATTGGATGGTGGAGATTTAGGGGCTGTGGGGGCTGTCCAAGGTGGGTCCCACACTTCAGATTTTCAACTGAGCTTTGATAATGGGGAGATGCCTTTAATGGATGGGGTAGATGGGGCATTAAATGGAAGCATTGATGAGGGGTTAAGCTTGGTGGTTGATGGAGCTTTGAATAGCTCCATTAATGGTGGGATGGCTGGATTTTCTGATTTGAACGGGGCCCTCATTATGGGAGGAATGGATGGTATGGATGAGATGATGGGATGGGACATAGGTGAGGCTATGCATCCCTCGAGTGTGGGCCCCATGGATGATGTGATGGACGGTGATGATGGGACTATGAGGGACATAGATGGGCTGATCTCATGTCTGGATGGTATGGATAGCTCAGATGGTACCTTTGACGGTTTGGATGCTCTGGATGAGGGCCAGGATGTGCGGTATACTTCTTTGGGCGGTCTTGATGTGATCATTGATGATGTCCCCTTGATGATGGACGGTGTGGATGCCTCGATGATCCCTTTGATCGGTCAGGATGATGATTGGATTCATGATCTCCTACTGGAGAGGGTCGCAGGTCCGGATCTGGCAGTTGATTTTTCGATCGGGGTAACCGAGACCCTTTTGGATGGTTCAGATGTATTCTTTGATGGTCAGATTAGCCAGGATGTCACGATGTGCGGTGTGATCTTCACTGATAGTCCTTTTGATGGAGAGCATTGTCCTTCCTTTGGTCATCGGCCCTTTGCGCACTCTGTTCACTAGGTGGGCGAGTCTTCTCATGCGGCTGAAGTTGTGACAGTTTCCGACAGTGATGCGGCTATATCAGACATAGCCGTTACTGGGGACAGGTCAGGGGCTGTCGAGTCTGCAGAGGTTCCAGCTTTTCCTTCTCCTTCGCCTGTTGACCTTCCGATCTTTGATGAGTTGTCCTCGATTTCTGGGCCTTTTGTGCTGGAGGGGATACCGGTGAGGACTTGTCAGCTGCTTCCTCGTTCTTCTTGCTCGCCACGACTGCTTGCTTGGCTTGATAGCTTGTCAGCTTATGAGATTCGAGATTTGGAGTCTTATGGCTTTGGCAGTCTGATTCATATGGCTAGAGTTGACATTGACTGGAGGATGCTCGGAGCTGCCTTGATTGACTGGGTCCCTTCGTTGAACTTGTTTGCGTTCAATGATATGGAGATGGGGCCTTCTTTGGAGGAGCTTGCACGCTTGACAGGCTTACCCTTGGATTATACTCAGTACTTTTCGCCGAAGACATCGCCGAAGACTGCTACACCGCAGAACTGGTTTGGGATCCCTTATCTTGTTCGACCTGCAGCTAGTGGCCAGGATGCTGTAGTGTTCTCTTTGGACTTGCTGTATGATCTTTTTTCGGGTCCTCAGAGTACGGCTGGTTCCACCTTTGCTCGGAACGCACTGATGTTCTGTTTGATTGCTGAGGTGCTGTTCTCGGGATGGCGCAGGTCCCAGACTCCTTTGCTTTTTGAGGTGATGAGCCGAGCTGTCCGTCGGCAGGGGATCATTTCTCTCATCTTGGCCGAGCTATTTGATGGGCTGACCGACTGTGCCCTGGGCCGCACTCGTGTCCTTCGCGGCTGTTGCGCTTTCCTTCAGGTATCTTTTCTGCACCTTTTTTTCTTCTTGCTTTGCTAGGAATTATTTTGCTCTAGCTGAACTTCTCTTGCTTTCTGTGATCAGGTATGGCTATGGGAGCGTCTTTCTCTGACCGTTCCTGTACCTCTTCCTGGCATTCCTAGCTCTGACATCATGCGTTATATCATCGAGTTCCTTCCGCATACGGCTAGGATGAGCGAGCCCTTGTATCGCAGGATGTTTGCTGAACTTCGTGACTGGAACGTTCGTTGGGAGTCATCTTGGCTTTCACTTCCTCCAGTGCTTTGCGATGCACACCGCCTTCCTCTGATGTTGGTAGGCTTTCGATCCTACTTCTCTTATCACCCCATTCGGTTCCTGCGGCAGTTTGGGTACGAGCAGGATGTTCCTCTTTTCGCTTTTACGGGTATCGGGTGTCGGGCACTTCCACCTAGATCCTCTGACTTCAGAACCCGGATTGATTGTTCTTGGGCGAGTTATTTGACAGCTGATTTGTTGGGATTTGAGCTGCGGACTTTTTCGATGGCGACCGCCCCATATCAGTACTGGGCTGCTGAGCAGTCTTTGTATCGACGTATCCCTTGTTGGCACCAGACTGCTGATGAGGATGAGCAGGATATTCTTGGAGATGCTGGCTCTTCATCTGGTTCATATGAACCTTTTGAGGAGCGCCCGTTTATCGATCCTAGCTTCCTCTTGGCCACTCATGGTCATCTGCTGTCTGAGATCTCTGCACTTCGGTATCATTTTGAGATGATGTCGAGGAGATTGGCTGCCGATCAGAGATTGTCTGATGAGGAGATAGCGATCCGTACCCTTGAGCGCGATGAGGCGCATTACCTGCGTATGGAAGTGAGCAGGTTGAGAGCGAGACTATCTTTTTATGAGTCAGAGGACTCACCTGATGTGGCCGAGGAGGAGGGTAGAGATTGATTGTGTTGGCCACCTGCACACTGATTTTTGCATATATGATTGATGATGATGCATTTTTTTTGTATTTTTGAAAAAGATGATATGTGTAAGAGAAATATAATGCATTTAATTGAAAAGAGAAAAAACTGTTTGAAAATCTACTGTGCCATGAGTTGTCTTGTGAGTGTGTCTGGATTTTGTGTCGGGATATAGGAATCAGAACTGGGGCTCGGTCAATGATTTGACCGATGTCTCGAGATTTGACTTGTGTGTTCCTTTGGTTCCCTAGAGATGTAGGCAATGGAAACTCTTGCTTCCTGAGATTGTCAGAGTTTGTAGAGTTCTTCGCTCCTGACTGCGCTTCTTCTTGTTCTTGAACTGTAACCGCTTGAACTGATCTGGATCGTCTGCTTCTTAGTACCTGCACTTTTATTTTTTCTTTTCTCTTTTTTTTTTCTCTTTTTTTTTATTTTGAGCCATTTTTGCCTGTAGTGCTCTTTCGAGTTTTCACCACAGCCGGCTTTTTCCCGTCATTTTTGCCCGTGGCGCCCTTTCAGGTTTTCACCACGTCCCGGGTATTTGGTCTTGCCTGCCCCTTGGCAGCTGTGCTGTTTTTACCCTTGGCGCCCTTTCAGGTTTTCACCAAGTCCGCTGTATGCCCACTGTTTTTACTCGGAGCGCCCTTTCGGGTTTTCACTCCGCCCTCTTTGTTTAGGCACACATTTTCTTTTTTCCTCTTTTTTTTTTTTTTTTTTCTTTTTCTTTTCTGGATCTCTGGATAACTGCGGCGGCTAGAGGTCGGGAATCCGTCGTTGCCGGCCGATGGCAGTCCTTCAGCCCTTATCCTGAGTTACGATAATGGAGCTGTCGGTCTTTGCTAAAGACCCCTCTGAGATGGATGGATGGATGACTATGTTTCTTCTTGGGTTGATTTTTTTCTTGGGTGCCTTGCTTTGGCTTCCCTTTTTCTTTCTCTTTTCTTCTTTTCTTTTCTTTTTCTTTTTCTTTTGCATTCTTTTTCTCTCTTTTTTTTTTTTTTTTTTTTTTTTGAATCCCCTTATTTGAAACACTTGTTGGTGGACGGGAATGATTTCTCAGAGGTCTTAGCTTTGACCCCCTGGACTTCAGCTCGATTAAAGTAACTCTTGATAAGGTCAGAATGACTTACCCGTGAAAGATCTTCACGTTGTCGGCGTTGGTTGGCTCAGGAAGATCCACCCCTCTCATGCTGGTGAGTCTGAGGGCGCCTCCGGGAAGTACTTCTCTGATGATCAGCGGCCCGTCCCACGAGGGTTTGAACTTTCCTCTGGGATCCGGAAGGTGCGACGGTAGAATCTTCTTCATGACCATGTCGCCTACCTTGAAACTTCTTTTTCGGACTCTCTTGTTGTAAGCCCGAGCGATCCTTTTCTGATAACATTGTGAATGACTTAGTGCACGCATGTGTTTTTCATCTGCTAGCTGCAACTGGTCGAATCTGGCCCGTTGCCATTCTCCTTCTTCAATTCCGCTTTCTAGTAATACCCGTAACGATGGTATTTCCACCTCGACTGGTAGGACTGCTTCCATTCCGTAAGTAAGCTCGAAAGGAGTAACGCCCATAGCAGACCGTACAGACGTTCGATAGGCCCAAAGTGCATATGGGAGCATATCTGACCAATCTCGATAGGTCACGACCATCTTCTCGAGTATCCTGACGATTGTTTTGTTTGCGGCTTCTACCCCACCATTCATCTGAGGACGGTAGGGGCTTGATCGATGACGTTGGATCTTGAACTTGCTGAGGAAGTCATCCATCTTCTTGTTGACGAACGGGGTCCCATTATCTGTGATGATAGCATTAGGGATTCCATACCGGCATATGATGTTGTTCTTCATGAATTTGATCACTTGAGATGCTGCAATCGTGGTGTAGGAGGCTGCCTCTACCCACTTGGTGAAGTAGTCGACTGCCACAAGTATGTACTCGTGACCTTTTGATGCTTTGGGACTGATCTTGCCGATGATGTCGAGTCCCCACATGGAGAAGGGCCAGGGGGTGGTCAGGTTGTATAACTCTGATGATGGGGCATGGATTTGATTCGCATGCTCTTGACACTTGAAGCATTTTCTGACGTGCTTGCAACAGTCTGTCTCCATGGTGAGCCAGTAGTAGCCGAGTCGTAGAATCTTCTTTGCCATCATGTGCCCATTCATGTGTGGGCCACAGATTCCTTCGTGTATTTCTTTCATGATCTTTGCAGCTTCTGTTTCATCGACGCATCGGAGGAGGATGTGATTATAGGATCGCTTGTAGAGAACTTCGCCACTGATGGTGAACTGGCCGGCCAAACGCTGAATGGTTCGGCGATCTGTTGCTGTTGCTGATTCTGGATACTCCTGGGTTTCGAGATATTGCTTGATGTCGGCATACCAGGGTTTGTCAGGGACAGCTTCGGCTTCTTCTATTTGCAGGCAAAAAGCAGGTTCTTCTTGAATTTCGACTGTGAGCTCCCATTCTGAAGCTCCTTTTGGGATCTCGAGCATTGATGCGAGCGTGGCGAGAGCATCTGCAAACTGGTTCTTGGCTCTGGGCATGTATGAGAAGGTGATTTCCTTGAATTCTTCGATCAGATTGTCAAGATACACATGATATGGTATCAACTTCTCGTCTTTGGTCTTCCATTCGCCATTGGTCTGATTGATGATAAGCTGTGAGTCTCCAAATACTCGTAGCTTCTTGACGCCCAAGATTATGGCTTCCCTTAAGCCAGTGATGCATGCTTCGTACTCTGCCATGTTGTTGGTGCACTCAAATGCGACGCGCCTCGAGATAGGAATAGGGACATCATCTGGAGAGTAGAGGATTGCTCCAATACCACTCCCTTTAGAATTTGCTGCGCCGTCGAAGAATAACGTCCATTCATCTTTTTTCTTCTTTTCATCCCCTTCAATAAGCAAGAGATCTTCATCAGGGAAGAATGTCTTGAGCGGATGATAGTCCAGGAGAGAGTGAGCCGCAAGATGATCGGCGAGGGCCTGTCCCTTGATTGCCTTTTGAGTGACATAGGTGATGTCGAACTCAGACAAGAGTAGCTGCCATTTAGCTATCCTTCCAGTGAGTGCCGGTTTCTCGAACAGGTATTTGAGCGGATCCATGTGAGCGAGAAGGAGAATAGGGAATGCAATCATGTATTGACGGAGTCGCTGAGTTGCCCAGACTAGGGCGAGGCAAGTCTTCTCGATCGGGGAATACCTGGTCTCGTAGTCGGTGAACTTTCGACTCAAAAAGTATATTGCTTGTTCTTTCTTCCCGGTTTCGTCGTGTTGGCCGAGGACACAGCCAATGGCTTCTGCTGCTACCGAGATGTATAACAATAGTGGTCGTCCGGGAGTGGGAGGCACTAGGACTGGAGGATTCATGAGATATTTCTTGATGCGGTTGAAGGCGACTTGGCAATCGTCATTCCATTCTTTTGGGACGTTCTTCCGAAGGAGCTTGAATATGGGCTCACAGATAGGTGTGAGCTGTGCGATGAAGCGACTGATGTATTGAATTCTGCCGAGGAAGCCACGAATTTCTTTCTCTGTTCTAGGAGGGGGCATCTCGATGATTGCTCTGGTTTTGGTCTCGTCGACCCTGATGCCATCTTCGCTCACCATAAAGCCGAGGAGCTTACCTCCCATTGCACCGAAGACACATTTCTGAGGGTTGAGGCGGAGCTTGTACTTTTCTAATCTGTTGAATAACTTCTTCAGATCTTCAAAGTGTCCTTCAATTGTGCAAGATTTGACGATCATGTCGTCCACATATACTTCGAGCTCTTTGTTCATCATGTCGTGGAATAGTGCTGTCATTGCTCGCTGATATGTTGCTCCTGCGTTCTTCAGACCGAACGGCATTACCCTGTAACAGAAGGTTCCCCAGGGAGTGATGAACGATGTCTTCTCGCGATCTTCGACGGCCATCTTGATCTGATTGTAACCTGAGAACCCGTCCACGAATGAGAAGATTTTGTATCCAGCAGTGTTGTCGACCAGAGTGTCGATATGTGGCAAAGGTGTAATACCCCGAAAATTTGGACGCACGAGTAAGTACACGAGTGCATGTTCACACGTGAAAAATTTAAATTCTAGGCTGTGTTGTTCACACACGTATATACTTTTATACGATTTCTAACACTTTTTAAAGCATTTGAAAACTCAGTATACTTAGCTAAATCAATAAACTGACCCTTAAGATGACCTATCGTGGCTAGACCGGAAGATTTAACCATCCACTCCGATTTCGAATTACGCGATCAATGTAAACCGCCGTACATCATCCTGTATACATGTCTGTCCATAAATATGACCCGTACGTTGTGTCCGTCACAAGGCATAGCTTAGACCAGTGATTACTTGGCCCTATGAACCTGCTCGGGTGCGTTTGTAACACCCTAGGGTTTTAGAATAATTTAAATTATAATTTAGTTAATTATTTAATAATTTAAATAAATTGAAATATTGATAAATTAATAATAAATCATCCGTAGGGAATTACTATATGGTCTCTTTGTTAAAGTTGCTTAGAATAAACCCTAGAACAACATGGAAGTGATAGATTTTACAAAACTCGTAAATTTATGATAATTACGAAAATGCCATTAGTTAAACTTAAGTTATACCACCTTTTTAAGTTTTATGATTTTTGAACATCATTTTCACACGAAACTCTATATACTAGTTTTAGGACACGATCTAACCATACACGTCAAATTTCAACCCTCCGATCATTCTACAAATGTCCAAATCAGAAAATGGGCCATAAGTGGGCCGCCTTAACTTAGATCTGCCTCATTTTTCTCATGGGCGACTAAATTCTTGTTATCCACCATTTGAACGGAGGTAATGACCTCTAACTATTGCAAGTGGGCCCCACATGAAAGTGGAGCACGAAATTTCTGTTTACGTGCGCCGCACGTAAAGTTACTTTTTTTAAAGCATCTTCTTCTCACGACATTTTCAGCGGACGCTGTTACAGCGTCCGCCCGCTGTTGATGGAGGGACTCCATTGGATCAGAAGGGTGGGCCCCATAGTTCGATCCACACCTTCCATTCAACTCCTCCCAAACGTGTGACCCTTTGTGTGAAGAATTTCTATCCAACGTGGCTTATTCAACGTACGTCGAACCACCGTTTTCAACCAATACGAACTTAGATTCCCAAGATCCGGGTCTTTGCAATGCATGGACGTTCAAGATCAATTGTAATAGGGTCGTGTGGATCCCACCTATCTTTTCAACGATCATAAGTGGCTTAGCCTGCGAGAAACAGAAATCGAATCCAACTTGGATTCGGAAACCTCCAACCGTTGAGCGACGACCGTGGGCCCCACACCATCCACTGTCTGGGCCCCATGTAACTGATCCAAGACACCCATCAGATTAGCACCCCAGTCGTAGTCGGTTCATTTAAATCTTGTAGCCTTTCGACGTTTGCGTGGCCCACTCCAACCCATCCTTCCAAGACCGACAGATTGTGATTCGCGTAAGATCCGCTGATCCACTTCGCATGATCAGTCCAAACCTCTTCCAAATCTTCGTGTGGACCCCACTTAGGTTTCCAATGGGTTACTTGTGCAAAGAACCTTCGGAACTCGGTTGTTTTCTACTCCAACTCAAACTGAAACTCAAACTGAAACTCTTTCCTACGTATGAGCTACCCAACCTCGGTAGGCTATAAAAACCCCTCAGTCTTGGTTTCCTGATTCCGAAAACTCTAGAGAGAGAGAAAGGTGCTGTTAGAGAGAGAGAGGAGAAAGAGAGAGAGAGAAACGAGAGAGAGATAGAGAGAGAGAGAGAGAGAGAAGCGATGAGAGAGAGGGAGAGAGAGGTAGCGTGTGGGGCTGCTGTAACTGTGGGGACAGCGTCCCAGTCACAACAAAGAAGAAGAATAGAAAGAAAAGAAGAAGAAGAAGAAGAAGAAAGAGAAAGAATGAAGAAAGAAAGAAAAGAAAAAGAAAAGAAGAAAGAGAAAGGAAGAAGGAGAAAGAAGAAAGAAAAAAAAAGAAGGAAAAGAAGAAAGAAGAAGAAAAGAGAAGGAGAAAGAAAGGAGAGAAGGAAAGGAAGAAGAAAGAAGAAAGAAGGAAGGAGAAAGATAGAAGAAAGAAAAAGAAAGAAGAAAGAAAAAGAAAGAAGAAAAGACTTCCTCTCTACACCGAGTCGACTCGCTGATTCAACTCAGATTCGAGTTGGGACTTGTTTGGAGCTTTGGAATCATCAAACTGTGAGTGATTCATCTTGGGTTATTCTTGTTGATTTTTCTTGAGTTGCTTCTTGTTTCATTCGAAGTTTTGTCTTCCTTATCCGTTCGTAATACAATTCTAGGTAGGGAATCTGTTTTCTTCTTTTCCTTTCTTAATTAAGTCTTAGATGTGAGTTATTATTATTTCTTTTCGCCATACATATCAGGTCGTAACTAATGGATTCATATCTTATTTGCGTTCTTAAGTTCCAATCGTTCCCTCCTAGTTGCACAAGTCTAGATTCTAGATAAACGTAATTTAGAAGCACCAAGACAGTGATGTTGGTACAAAACCTTACTGACGTACGTCCTCCTCAACTCTCTTGATTTACGATAAACTAAAACACTTAGATGATGAATTATTTGAATAAAGATTAATCATGCATAGTGTGATTGGATTTGAATTCGAGATGCATTGTATGCTTGATGACTGCTTCCATAAATACATACATGTGCATACATTTATACACTGCGACAGAACAGGAGCATGGTTGATTTGACTCCTGGCGTGCATGGTTGATTTGCCGCCTCGCTGTACCGGTTAGGTGAGCATGGTTGATTTGCGACAGGTTCCTAATGTTCAGTGGCAGCGAGTTCTGGTCGTTTCACTTATTGAGCATGATTGATTTGCTCGGTTGGATCAGTGGTGCATGGTTGATTTGCCCACTGGCGTGCATGGTTGATTTGCCGCCTCGTTGTACCGGTTAGGTGAGCATGGTTGATTTGCGACAGGTTCCTAATGTTCAGTGGCAACGAGTTCCTAGACGTTTGTGCTCTTACACATATCATAACATACATGACATCATGATAATCATGCTTCATTCATAATAAGACATAAAATGTGTAAATCATCACCATATCCTTGTATATTCGTATGATTCTAGCTATTGGTATTTCACATCTAACATCTTATCAACTGGAATATTACTTGTGATGGAAATGACCTCACTGGGCTTTTAGCTCACCAAAATCACCACAGTTCTTGCAGGTTTTCAGGAAGGGAAAGACGTTGACAGTGCAGAGTATTCAGATGATCACGTGTTACCCAAACGCCAGCTGTAGTTGATTTATTTTATCTTGAAAAATTCAATGTAATAAGATATCAGTGGGAAAGAAATTTTATATTTGGGATTTATTTTAGTAAAGCGATGTGTGGAATGGAATCTCATGGAATCTACGCTCGAATTTTCAATTCACACCCTGGAACTCGGGCTTTGGGTTATTGTACTCGGGTTCCGAATTTCAGGGCGTGACAGTTTGGTATCAGAGAGAGATTTCGAGAATTCCAAAGTGCCTAGGGTTAGGGCTAGCACCTAGTACTGAACTTGGATTTAGGGTTATGATCACTAGTAAAGTTTCCGCTATGACCTTTTTATGAACTAAGATGGTTGTTTAATTGACGATGGTTATATTTGAGTTAGACATGAAAGACCATTTAGGGTGTCGGAGCCTAGGTTTTAGATTCCATGGAGGATCTTAGGTATAGTTTACACTAGATCTTAGGTTCGAAGCTTAGAGAACTGAAATTTCATTTTATCCTATGTAATTTAATGAAATTCGAGTAGGGTCCATAGTTGAACATAGGAAATGGTTGTAGAGAACCTGAAAATAGGATAGCTTGTAGACACACAGGAATGGGTGCGCTATGTACGATTTTATAGTTGTTCTACTTAATGTTTGTTTTATTTGAAAAGTTATCAAATGCTTGCCTCTACTTGTGGATGTTGTTTGAACGTGACGTTTACCTTTACTGGAGGTTGTTTTGGTGGTAAGGTTATCTAATTGTTTATCCCTACCTAAGGACGTTGTTTGCACTGTAATCTTCGCCTTGCTAGTGACGTTGGTTGTAGGATTAAGTCTGTAATGTTGAGGTTAGGGTGTCTGTAGGTTTTGTCTGTGATGTTTCTTTTATTTGGACTGTTTGTTTTCCTTGTTTCATTGTTTGTACTATGATTGATTGTCTTGGTTGTGACATTGCTTTTGTTGGGATGTTATTGTTGAATTTCTTCTCTTCGTTATAGCGTTAGCTTAGGCACATCAGAGTGCATGGTGATAGATTGGTTGCGGTTATGGTTGAATCTCGAGGACGAGATTCTCATAAGGGGGGTAGATTGTAAGAACCCAAAGTCATATAGGTCATTACACACACTTGTGAGCAGATAAACCCATGACTTGTAGGGCATAGACACACTGTAGTATTCGTCTCTTAGCTTAGTGGGTTTGCTTGAATTTCGAGGACGAAATTCTGTGTAAGGGTGGTAGAATGTAATACCCCGAAAATTTGGACGCACGAGTAAGTACACGAGTGCATGTTCACACGTGAAAAATTTAAATTCTAGGCTGTGTTGTTCACACACGTATATACTTTTATACGATTTCTAACACTTTTTAAAGCATTTGAAAACTCAGTATACTTAGCTAAATCAATAAACTGACCCTTAAGATGACCTATCGTGGCTAGACCGGAAGATTTAACCATCCACTCCGATTTCGAATTACGCGATCAATGTAAACCGCCGTACATCATCCTGTATACATGTCTGTCCATAAATATGACCCGTACGTTGTGTCCGTCACAAGGCATAGCTTAGACCAGTGATTACTTGGCCCTATGAACCTGCTCGGGTGCGTTTGTAACACCCTAGGGTTTTAGAATAATTTAAATTATAATTTAGTTAATTATTTAATAATTTAAATAAATTGAAATATTGATAAATTAATAATAAATCATCCGTAGGGAATTACTATATGGTCTCTTTGTTAAAGTTGCTTAGAATAAACCCTAGAACAACATGGAAGTGATAGATTTTACAAAACTCGTAAATTTATGATAATTACGAAAATGCCATTAGTTAAACTTAAGTTATACCACCTTTTTAAGTTTTATGATTTTTGAACATCATTTTCACACGAAACTCTATATACTAGTTTTAGGACACGATCTAACCATACACGTCAAATTTCAACCCTCCGATCATTCTACAAATGTCCAAATCAGAAAATGGGCCATAAGTGGGCCGCCTTAACTTAGATCTGCCTCATTTTTCTCATGGGCGACTAAATTCTTGTTATCCACCATTTGAACGGAGGTAATGACCTCTAACTATTGCAAGTGGGCCCCACATGAAAGTGGAGCACGAAATTTCTGTTTACGTGCGCCGCACGTAAAGTTACTTTTTTTAAAGCATCTTCTTCTCACGACATTTTCAGCGGACGCTGTTACAGCGTCCGCCCGCTGTTGATGGAGGGACTCCATTGGATCAGAAGGGTGGGCCCCATAGTTCGATCCACACCGTCCATTCAACTCCTCCCAAACGTGTGACCCTTTGTGTGAAGAATTTCTATCCAACGTGGCTTATTCAACGTACGTCGAACCACCGTTTTCAACCAATACGAACTTAGATTCCCAAGATCCGGGTCTTTGCAATGCATGGACGTTCAAGATCAATTGTAATAGGGTCGTGTGGATCCCACCTATCTTTTCAACGATCATAAGTGGCTTAGCCTGCGAGAAACAGAAATCGAATCCAACTTGGATTCGGAAACCTCCAACCGTTGAGCGACGACCGTGGGCCCCACACCATCCACTGTCTGGGCCCCATGTAACTGATCCAAGACACCCATCAGATTAGCACCCCAGTCGTAGTCGGTTCATTTAAATCTTGTAGCCTTTCGACGTTTGCGTGGCCCACTCCAACCCATCCTTCCAAGACCGACAGATTGTGATTCGCGTAAGATCCGCTGATCCACTTCGCATGATCAGTCCAAACCTCTTCCAAATCTTCGTGTGGACCCCACTTAGGTTTCCAATGGGTTACTTGTGCAAAGAACCTTCGGAACTCGGTTGTTTTCTACTCCAACTCAAACTGAAACTCAAACTGAAACTCTTTCCTACGTATGAGCTACCCAACCTCGGTAGGCTATAAAAACCCCTCAGTCTTGGTTTCCTGATTCCGAAAACTCTAGAGAGAGAGAAAGGTGCTGTTAGAGAGAGAGGGAGGAGAAAGAGAGAGAGAGAAACGAGAGAGAGATAGAGAGAGAGAGAGAGAGAGAGAGAGAGAGAGAAGCGATGAGAGAGAGGGAGAGAGAGGTAGCGTGTGGGGCTGCTGTAACTGTGGGGACAGCGTCCCAGTCACAACAAAGAAGAAGAATAGAAAGAAAAGAAGAAGAAGAAGAAGAAGAAAGAGAAAGAATGAAGAAAGAAAGAAAAGAAAAAGAAAAGAAGAAAGAGAAAGGAAGAAGGAGAAAGAAGAAAGAAAAAAAAAGAAGGAAAAGAAGAAAGAAGAAGAAAAAGAGAAGGAGAAAGAAAGGAGAGAAGGAAAGGAAGAAGAAAGAAGAAAGAAGGAAGGAGAAAGATAGAAGAAAGAAAAAGAAAGAAGAAAGAAAAAGAAAGAAGAAAAGACTTCCTCTCTACACCGAGTCGACTCGCTGATTCAACTCAGATTCGAGTTGGGACTTGTTTGGAGCTTTGGAATCATCAAACTGTGAGTGATTCATCTTGGGTTATTCTTGTTGATTTTTCTTGAGTTGCTTCTTGTTTCATTCGAAGTTTTGTCTTCCTTATCCGTTCGTAATACAATTCTAGGTAGGGAATCTGTTTTCTTCTTTTCCTTTCTTAATTAAGTCTTAGATGTGAGTTATTATTATTTCTTTTCGCCATACATATCAGGTCGTAACTAATGGATTCATATCTTATTTGCGTTCTTAAGTTCCAATCGTTCCCTCCTAGTTGCACAAGTCTAGATTCTAGATAAAACGTAATTTAGAAGCACCAAGACAGTGATGTTGGTACAAAACCTTACTGACGTACGTCCTCCTCAACTCTCTTGATTTACGATAAACTAAAACACTTAGATGATGAATTATTTGAATAAAGATTAATCATGCATAGTGTGATTGGATTTGAATTCGAGATGCATTGTATGCTTGATGACTGCTTCCATAAATACATACATGTGCATACATTTATACACTGCGACAGAACAGGAGCATGGTTGATTTGACTCCTGGCGTGCATGGTTGATTTGCCGCCTCGCTGTACCGGTTAGGTGAGCATGGTTGATTTGCGACAGGTTCCTAATGTTCAGTGGCAGCGAGTTCTGGTCGTTTCACTTATTGAGCATGGTTGATTTGCTCGGTTGGATCAGTGGTGCATGGTTGATTTGCCCACTGGCGTGCATGGTTGATTTGCCGCCTCGTTGTACCGGTTAGGTGAGCATGGTTGATTTGCGACAGGTTCCTAATGTTCAGTGGCAACGAGTTCCTAGACGTTTGTGCTCTTACACATATCATAACATACATGACATCATGATAATCATGCTTCATTCATAATAAGACATAAAATGTGTAAATCATCACCATATCCTTGTATATTCGTATGATTCTAGCTATTGGTATTTCACATCTAACATCTTATCAACTGGAATATTACTTGTGATGGAAATGACCTCACTGGGCTTTTAGCTCACCAAAATCACCACAGTTCTTGCAGGTTTTCAGGAAGGGAAAGACGTTGACAGTGCAGAGTATTCAGATGATCACGTGTTACCCAAACGCCAGCTGTAGTTGATTTATTTTATCTTGAAAAATTCAATGTAATAAGATATCAGTGGGAAAGAAATTTTATATTTGGGATTTATTTTAGTAAAGCGATGTGTGGAATGGAATCTCATGGAATCTACGCTCGAATTTTCAATTCACACCCTGGAACTCGGGCTTTGGGTTATTGTACTCGGGTTCCGAATTTCAGGGCGTGACAAAAGGGAAGTCATCTTTTGGACTGGCTTTGTTGAGATCTCGGAAGTCGATGCACATTCGAACCTTGCCGTCCTTCTTCGGTACTGGTACGATGTTAGCGAGCCATTCAGGGTAGTTGGAGACTACCAAGAATCCCGCGTTGTATTGCTTGATGACTTCATCTCGGACTTTCAGAGCCCATTCTGGCTTCATTCTTCGGAGTTTCTGCTTCACTGGCTTCATATCTGCCTTGGTTGGCAGATGGTGTACAACGAGCTCTTCATCGAGCCCCGGCATGTCTTCATATGAGAACGCGAAGTTGGACAATCTTGGAGCTAGGAACTCTATCATTTTCTGTTTCATCTCAGGTGGCAACGATTTTCCAATGCGTACTTCCCTAGGGATCTCAGGCGTCCCCAAGTTTACTATCTCGAAATCATCGGCAATAACATTAGCTTTGGATTCGAACTTTTTGAGGAGATCCTCTAGTTCGGGAGCTGGATCATCATCTTCCTCGTCCCGAGCTTCGTCCAGACCCATGAGCTCAAAGTCTAATTTGATGTCGAAATCATATGATTCGACTTCAAACTCATGCGACTCTTTAGACGAACTTGGCACACTATTGAATGCAGGGAAAGAAATATTTTTTGATTTTTGAGATTTTTCTGAAATTGAGATGCTAGATGTTTTTGGTTTTTGAAAGTTTTTGATTTTTTTGGCTTTTCGAAATTCACGGGACTTTGAACAAGCGGGCATTGCAGACCATGATTGATCCCAACTTGTTCCAAAGTTTCGGTCGCTGCTTAAACATGCGTTTTTTTTTGGAAGCCAGAGCCCTCAGGTGGCTCTTTGGCTGATTCAAAAGTTAGGGGAACAGATGACCATTCAGGACCCCACACTTCCTCCCCTAGAGAGGTGGGGGTTGATGTTTTGGGCGAAGAATCATGGTCTGGCCCAATGACCATGACTTCTTGCTGGTCAGGTTCGAGATCTGAGTCGTACTCAGTCCCTCCCGGATCACTTACTTCGCATTGCAGTTCGTCTGGTTCCACAGCTAGACACAAGTTTGGAACCTGGACATCAGACCAAAATAGGGCTGGCCACTTCCCTTTCTTGGTCCAATGGATGGGCTGCTTCTGCCCCTGGCTGATGATTGATGATGTTGACTTTGCAGAGATGGGCAAGTCGTGCCCCTTGCTAATTGGTGATGAGATGGGCGAGTCGTGCCCCTTGCTGATTGAAGTGGGCAGGTTGTGCCCCTGGCTATTTGAAGTGGGCAGGTTGTGCCCCTGGCTGATTGAAGTGGGCAGGTTGTGCCCCTGGTTGATTGAAGTGGGCAGGTTGTGCCCCTGGTTGAGAGAAGGTGTCAGAGTAACCTGGTCCTGAAGCTGCTGTATTTGTCTTCCTTCTTCGTCTTTATCATTTTCTTCTTCTTCTGGAGGCTTAGATGGTTCGAGAATCTGATCCCATCGAATGGGGGGCCACGTGGCCCAAGCTAGGCTCATCGGAAGGCCTTTGTGTAGTGCAGTCGGTTGATTCCCTCCTGGATCTTTGCAAGGTTCTCCTGGCTTGACGAATTGGATGGGTGAGCACCGAAATTTCTTCCTTCTCTTGTCTATGAAGGTTGCCCTGTATCCGAGTCCCCACTTGCGTTGGTTATATACTAGCGATACCTTTCTGGACTTGAAGTGATTCTTCATTCGGTATTTGAGGCTCAGACGCTCTGCCGGTGAAAAGACACGGTCCACCCTTATCGGTTCTGGATTGGCGATAGAGTTCACAGTCTCGAATTCGAAACTGTGAAACGGGATGTCTTCTTCAGAGTGCTGGATATCGATGACCGGGATGTCTGGTTCAGTGGCAGTAGCATTGGAAGGAATGATGAGCTCCTTCTCTGCATGGATAGAGATCACTTGATTTCCACAGATATACTTCACTCGTTGATGCAGGGTTGATGGCACAGCTCCAACCTTGTGCAGCCACGGTCGTCCGAGCAGCATGTTGAAAGAGGCTGATATATTCAGGATTTGGAATGTGATGGTAGAAACTTCTGGACCTATCTGTACCTCTATGTCGACCTCCCCTTCCACTGATCGGCGGGTGTTGTCAAATGCTCTGACGCATATGGTGCTGGGTCGGAATGAAGAAGGACTGATTCCCAGGCGTTCCGCGGTCTTGAGTGGGCAGACATTTAAGCTTGAGCCATTATCGATAAGGACCAGCGGAACACAGAGGTCTTTGTATCGTAAGGCTATGTTGAGGGATCGCCCATGATCTCGTCCCTCTGGTGGCAACTCATTATCGGTGAAGGTGATGGCGCCGGAGCCAGTAGCTGTCCAATCATCAATGCAATCATCTCTGGTGCCGTATCGGAGGAGACATGAGCATCATTCAAGGTCTTGGCAAACATCTCTCGGTGTATGCGAGATGTGCAGAGTAGCTCCCATACTGAGATTTGTGCAGGGATTGACTTGAGCTGAGTTGCTACATCGTATGCGGCTTCATTTTTGTTGCCGAGGCCTGAGAGGACGCCTTTGGGATCTCCTCTGTTTTGATTATCTCTTCGGATGCAACGCCCGTTGGGATTCATGTTTCCCACTTCCGCACATTCTGGATAGTGCCATGGAACCTCTTTGTAGTTTTCCTCCCTTTTGCCTTCTAGGACCACTGGTTCTTGCAACGGTGCTGGTGTGGGTACCAGATCTTCCTCGTATAGAGCTTTTGCCTTAAGAACTACATTGTTGCCTGTGCTGAAGGGGTAATATCGAGGCTTGTCTTCATAGACCACATAAGGTCGTGGTCCTGGCTTGACTGTTCCTGGGGCAGGAGGCTCCCATGGAATGAATACTGGTCCTCTTGATATGGCAGGAGGTTTCTCTGTTCGTCCGAGCTGCCGTAGCGTGATTGACATGCCTCCGGGACTTGCCCCTTGCAATATGACAGGCTTGACTGGAAGAGATCCTTCCAAGACAACGGGCTCTTGCTGCTGATGAGTATAATCCTTCCATTGCGGATTGGATTGTTCTGGAGTTGCCCCTTGCAAGATGACAGGTTCGTATGTGGGCTCAATGTATGATTGTGCTACTTCCAGGACGACTGGTTCCCAGCTTGAATGGTTGTAAGGTGCCCCTTGAACAACTGGTATATCGTATGGAGGTGCTCCTTCAAGCACTACTGGCTCGGAGATTGAAGGAAGAAAGGGACTTGCCCCTTGCAAGACTGGAGGAGGATTTGTTGGTTCATAGGTGTAGGCATGAATGGACTGAATAGGGGAGAAGAAGCGATCGATATGGTCCCCTTCTTCTATACTATTGACGGCAGGGCCACGAGACGAACTGGGGTCTGTTGGATGCTGAGGCAGAGGATTCTGAAGGATGTTGGTGGAAGCTGCTGGAGAAGTTCCAGGGACCGAGATGACGATCTTGCGGTCATCAATCAGGTCTTGTATGGCATTTTTCAAAGTATAGCATCGATCAGTGGCGTGGCCACGTCCTTGATGGTAGGCACAGTACTCATTTTCTCGGTAATTTGGAGGCAGAGGATGAGGCGGAGGCCTAGGTGTCATCAGAGTGAGTAACTGCTTTTGTACCAGCGTAGTCATGATTTGACTAAGTGGTTGACTGAGTGGAGTGAACTTCCTGAACTCCCTGTAATTCTGCCTGTTCTGGTATGAGTATTGGCCGTTTCCCCTGAACTGCTGCTGTTGTCGAGGTGGCTGTGGCTGAGGATTCGGTTGTGGCTGATATCGCTGAGGCTGATGCTGAACTTGATTCTGCTGATACTGTTGACGTCCTTGTGGGGGAGCACGTTGATTTCCTTGAGCAGCGGTGTTGATGTTGTTTACCTCTGTTGGGCGGGGAGGAGAACCATTGCGGTTTCCATTCCCGTGCCCGATAGGTCTTCCTTCCACTCTGTTCCTCTTGACTGGAGTGGCTTGATGAGGCCATGGGGAGATCGTCCCGGCCCGGATTCCTGCTTCAACTTGCTCTCCAGCACGGATCAATTGTGAGAAATTCGCATATGGATGCGAGATGAGATACCCAGATATGCCTGGGTATGTTGAATGAACAATCATGGAGATTTGTTCTTCATCGTCGATGGGTGTCCGCATTCTGGCTGCCATAGCTCGCCAACGTCCCACATAAGATGATAGTGTTTCATCACTCCTTTGCCTGAGTGCTGCGAGGTCGGCTCTTCTGGGTGCCATGTTGAGATTATATGCGAATCTGTCGACGAAAGCCTGGGAGAGCTGTTCCCATGTTCTGATGCAGTGGCAGTCCAATGAAGTGTACCAATCTAGGGCATCGCCCTTCAGAGATTTTTGGAACAATCGAATGAGGGCCCCTTCGTTTCCTGAGATTGCACTCAGCTCTCCACAGAAGGCCTTGAGATGTGCTGTGGGACAACCGCTGCCGTCGTATCTTTTGAACTTTGGAACCTCAAAGTTTTGAGGTACCCGAGCATCTGGGAAAGGACACAAGTCTCTGAACTTGGTCGAAGGTAAGTCGATTCCTTGCTGTCGCTGAAGCTGATTTTGCAAGATCTGGAACTGCTCCCCAACTCGTCCAGTCCTGAGTGATCTGTTCGAGCGACTGGTGCCTCCTGGAATAAGGCACGTTCTTCTTCGGCATAGTGGTCGATGTCTTCGACCCTATGGGCTTGCTGAAAAGCAACCGCGGGTTGCTGAAATTGGTTTGACGATTGAACTGGATTCTGATGAACTTGTGCTTGAAATGATGGTAACTGAACTGGAGACTGTACTGAAGGTTGAACTGGAACTTGCTGGAAATTAACTGGATTTTGCTGAATTGAAGATTGCTGAAAATTAACTGGATTTTGCTGAATTGAAGATTGCTGGAAATTAACTGGGATCCCATCGGCGGGGATGTGCTGGAATTGAAAAGTGCTCCTGTTTGCAGGAGGCTGAGATGCTGGGAAGTGACCCCCTTGTTGGGTATTCGCCACTGTCCGCTGATTGATGTGGGCTTGACACTGACCCCCATTGTGGGCATTCGCCAGTGCTGTCCCTGTTGCTGGAAATTGAATTGAAATCCCATCGGCGGGGATGTGCTGGAATTGAAAAGGTGTCCCATCGGCGGGGACGTGCTGAGATCTACTGAGATTGTTGTTTGCAAGATTGACTGGAAGCTGACTAGATGTTCCTGCAATGGAGGTGCTCTGAGATGGCCTTGTCGTCGCAGGAAGATATTGAGAAGGATGCCCCATAGCGAAGGGCTGAGATGGCTGCTGTCGGTAGTCTTGGGTAGACTCCGCTGGTTGTGCTTGATTTGAACTGGAGGCCGGGAGGACCCGGCATGGCTGCTGAGCTTGCTGAACTGGGCCAACCTGATTGTTGGCTGCTGCGGTGGTTTGTGCTTGCATGAATTGCAAGAGCATTTCTTGCATTGCTCTCATTCCTTGTGCCAATTCTTGTATGATTGGCGTATTGTCAACGGGCTGTTGCGCTGGAGGTTGCGCTCCGGCTATTTCGAGAGCAGGGAAGTGATGAGTTTCTTCTTCGTGGTCGGACATGGCTTGCTGAGCCCGAGTGCGGATTATGCTGCGGAAGGGAAGTTGTCTTTGCGCACGTTGAGCCCGAGGAGGCGCAATGGTGAGGACTGTACTCTACTCTTTTTGGGTTTTGGGATTTTCTATTTTTTTTTTTGGAATTTTCTATATTTTTTTTGTGTTTGGGTTTGGGTAGAATGCTATGCAGATGAGATTGTATGAGGATCAATGACTTTCAAGTATGGGAAGGATTCTGCTTTCAAGTCGGATCACGACTAGTGGGACTAGCTAATCCCCAGCGGAGTCGCCATTCTGTGGACCCTCGCCGATTTCTCCGCGCTCCCACACGACGTTCGCTCTCCCTTTCCTTTCGGAAGAAGAAGAAGAAGAGGTGCGTGAGTGCGAAATCGCCGTTTGTGCCACTGGCTTGCCTCGTTCTCGAGGGCTTTGTTTGGTTGTCGTATTGAGCTGGATATGTTTAAGTGAGTTTATATAAGACCAGAGTCGCCACTAGCCAGTTACTTCGAATCTACAGTCGGCTAGACCCCGTAGAAACGTTAGAGAAGAGAATCCGAAGATTCCTTCCTCTAAAATGACTCCTGTTGATCTGCGGCCAGAGATTCAAGGTAAGGGATCACGGTTACAGGGTGGGAAGAGGTTAAGCACCCCACACACTGCCCGTACCGAAGTACAGTCTCTACTTCACAGAATCGATCGAATACTTGAAAGTCTAATTTAATCCTCGTATATTCTCATGAATGACATGATGCATGAATGCGGGTCTGAACAGTAAGAGTTTCTGATGGGCAGGTTCCAACAACGGGCAAGCCCAGAGCATACGCTCGAACTGACAGGTGCTTTATGCGAGATGATGCATGCTGTGTGCTTGAATATTCAAAGTGCTTATAGTGATATGTACGTGAATGCAGGTCTGAACAGTAAGAGTTTCTGATGGGCAGGTTCCAACAACGGGCAAGCCCAGAGCATACGCTCAAACTGACAGGTGCTTTATGCGAGATGCATGTGGTGTGTTTGAATAATCAAAGTGCTTGCAGTGAAGCAGGGGGGTTGGAAGAAAAGTAAATGTTGCACTTATGCTAGATGCAAATGAGATGATGCTGGAAAATGAGTAGCTGGGTGGACGGAGGTGTCGCAAGGGTTGGCTTCGAGTGGCTGGATCAAGACTTGGATGGCTTGGGAGGCTTGGACCAATGGTCAGGCTGGGCTGGACCAGGGTTAGACTCTCCTCACTCGGGCTCTCCTTGGTGGAAAAATGGGCTAAAGGGTGGAGAGATGGACTCAGAGCTCTCGGACCGGCTGGACTTCGAATGGCTTTGAATGGATGTTGAAATGAGAAGGGGAGGGGGGTATTTATAGCAGCGAGCAGTGGCAGATTGCGTAATTTTGTCCGGGCGGCCTGCCATGGGCCGCCCGTACGGCCGCTCCTCGGTTTCCAGCGAGTACGGCCGTTCCCTCGGGGCTGCTGTTGGACTCGCTGGTTGACTCAGTGAGTTGACTCAGCGGGTCGACTCGGTGGTTTGACTCGACGGGTTGACTCGACGGGTTGACTCGGTGTTTTGACTCGACGGGTTGACTCGACGGGTTGACTCAGCGGGTTAACTCAGCGGGTTAACTCAGCGAGTTGACTCAGTGAGTTTGACTTTTTTGGGATTTTTTGACTGGACTTTTTTATGGGGGGTTTTTCAGGGTGGTTTTTAGGACTGGGTTGACTGGGTTCAGGCTTGAACTGGGCTATGTAATGGGGCTTACAAGGGTGAGTTTGGCTGAGTTTGGACTTGGGATTTGGGGGTATGGTCCTCCGTTCAACCAGCTATCTCTACCAACAGTGTAGCCGAAGGTGGGGTGTCTACACAACCCCTCTGCCACTGCCTTGAACTCGGCCAAGTTGTTGGAACATCTCCCAAATCCAATAGAGAATGCGAAGACGACCTCCCCTTTGCTATTGCGGCAATGCCTCTGCCCTGGGACTTCCCTGGGTTTTGCAAAGACAAACCATCCACATTTAGAGCACACCAGCCAACTTCTGGTCTCTTCCACTTCACGACCGCCCCAATTGGATGATCCCTCAGCTCGCAAGATCTCCTGGCTGTTGGGTTATGCAGCGTAGCAGGAAGGTGACGATTCACTTGCAGCTAGCCGTGAATCTTAATCACTATTGCCCTTACATTGATCGGGCTACCTTTGAACCTTACGTTGTTTCTGGCACATCATAACTCCTAGAAAATGAAACTCGGAGCAAACCCAATCAGTGGCCTCCCCTTGCCCGAGGAAGAGGCCAACGACCACCAGCTACGAGCACGAGGAATAGCACTTTGGTGGGTAGAAGTCGGGACAGAGAAGAAAATTTTGAAATGCCCCCATACCTACTCCGCTAACTAACCTTCCGCGAATAGGTGATCAATGGACTCAGACTAGTAACCCAACGGAGCACTCTCGTAGCAGACGCACTTAGAAGCTAGCTGGATCCCTCTAGCCTGGATCCTGGCGTCCACTGGGACTGCTCGGTGGATGATTTTCCATAAAATGAGGGACATCTTTAGAGGGACAACCTCATTCCAAATCCATATGATCCACGAGCACCTCGGGCCTGCGCTCTTGAACAAGTTCCAAGCGAACCTAACTTCAAAATCACCAGATGCCGTGGCCAGCCAGATGCTCTGTCTGCAGCCTGGGAGGCACAAATTCCTTCCTCCATAATATGATTGATCACGTTTCTAGGTAATATATGGATAAAATCAGGGTCAGGCAATAACCCTTCGTGGTTCAGGATGGCTTTCACAAGCACTGCTCTTAGACGAGGAGGAGAGGAAATACACCAGTTTTGAAGAGGACCCAGCCCTGTCCAGTTGTCTTCCCACAGGAGATAGTCCCCGCTTTCCAACATATATCAAACCTTCGACTCAATCAAAGGCAGGAACAAACAGATTTTCTTCCAAATAGGAGAGGAGAAGGACTCGTCCGGTCTGACATTACACTCTTTCAGACTTCTGCCATACTTCAAGCCACAAAATGAGGTCCACAGGAAGATTTCTGCTCTAAATTTGACTGCCCACGCTAGCTTCATCTATAAGGAACACACCACGCTGTTGATGCCTTTGATGGCCAGGCCTCCCTCAGATATGGGGTTGGAGATAACCTTCCAGTTAGTCCAGTGACATTTTTTCTTCCCATTTTGCCAGCCCCAAAAGAAGTTAGCAAACATACGCTCCATCTCATTCAGCAAATTGGTTGGAATATCCGCCGCCGCCATGACATGGATAGGAATGCTGCTAAGCACGTGTTGATGGATGTACCTCACAGGACACATGATCACAAATCTAAGGTCCTCATTGATGCATGTACCTCACATCCATGCCGTCCATCCTCTTTGATAGAAAAATCCTGAAAGCACTGGATTCGAGCGAAACGTGGTGGATTCACGTCTTCATTACGATGATGTTCTTGAGGGACTAGAATATGGCGAAAGATTACGTATCCAATTAAGTGAATACTATGGAAAAATGTAAATCTAAACTGGCCCTAGATTGGATAGCTCGTAACAGGCCTCCCAAACAAATGCCAGATTTTCCAATGGCTGGGAGGTGTTAGCGATGGCATCCGTGACAACTTTGGAATTGGATTGGAGTATTATGTCACGAAGGCCCATCCTACTACATTTCTTCACTTGATCCAGCAAGGCCCAGGTCTCTAAAACCATACTGGAAACTCTGCCGTAAGCATGATGAAAGGCAAAGATGATCTTTCCTACATGATCCCTACACACCCTCCGACCCCCACATCCTTCCCCCGAATTTCTTCTAGACAACTCGTCTATGTATAATTTCACCCAGCTCAGGTTTCGCCAACTCCACTTGATCTCCTGGAATGAGCACTTCCAACATTCCTATAGAGGCCTAGTGAATGCAAACCCACCTCCTCCATGAATGAGCTTCTACACATGCTGGCAGCTTCCCACCTCCCTTAAGCTGAGATGCTCTTCGTCTCAAATTTCTGGGCATTTCTCCCAAGCCACACTTCCCAAACAATAAAACATGATGCAAGGTCCCTCAATATCTTGAATTTTTAAGTATTCCTAGCAAGCTGTCAGCATTGGATGATTCTCTGTTGGATGATTTTTTTTTTTTTTTTAAATGAATATCACAATATGACTAAAATGTGTCCATACCTTCGAGGCTAGCACACCATGGCAGAAGAGGTGATTCAGGTCATCCACTTCAGGTGGAGGATAGATGTCTGCTCTTCCCACTATGGCCTTGCCCTGGGATGTCAACATTCGTGATGCATTCACCCCAGCTGATCCATATGCAGAGACACCCCTATGGAATCTCCTTCTACCCTCCATTTCTCTTGGCTGGCCCGTTCATACCCAACACATTCCCCACAATAATACCCCTTGCAGAAACCCTACTTCGTCAAACCCTTTCAGGTCACACCAGCGCATAGGACCTGCTTGGATTTTCTTGTTGATCGCCAGAATGTCACACCCGTGCACCAGTACTAACAGTATCAGCTGCTCCGTGAACTCTGCCCCTCCGTTGACATCTCCATTCTTCGAACAGCATCAACCTCCCCTGGTTATCCCCTTCATCAGCACGCACATCTCCGGTAAGGCGACTCTGAACATCAAGCCACTGGACTTTCCTTGCCTCCCTAGCATGAGAAACATCCAGATGCTGGATTTCATATGCCAACTACCCATTGGACGTGATCTGAATTAGGCCAGCTGACCATCACCGTCCCTCTCTCCATTCACTCCTCCAATCCATCCCTGGGAACTCCAGTTTCCACTTTAGCATTGCCACCGGATGCTGCCTCATACACACAGCAAACGCACTTTGAAGCTAGCTGAACCTAAACTTGTTAGATCGCAACATCAAGTAGCACTACCTTAAGTTGGAATATGCAAACTAAAACTATTTATTGCTTGTAATCTAAGAGTTTTAGAGGCTAAGAGACTTATGACCTAAGAGACTTAAGAGTTAAGAGTCTTAAGACCTAAGAGACTTAAGAGCTAAGAGTCTTGGAGGCTAAGAGTATTAAGACCTAATGGACTTAAGAGCTAAGAATCTTAAGGCATAAGAGTCTTAAAAGCTAAGATTTTTTCAAAGCATTATAAAAAGAAGTGGTAAGAGCCAAGAAGAGCTAAGAAAGCATTGTAATGCAATAAGAAGTACCTCTTAGAAAAGACTTTTGTCTTTCCTTTCCTTCTTTATGTGTTTGTTTTGGTTCAAGGCTTAGTATAGCCAACCAACTGTTCAAATCCTATTAGCCCACCAATCTATGCACACACTTCTCTAAGGGCTTAGCAAAGCCAACAACAATATCCACCAATAAACTGGTATCAAAGTTTTGGTCGTGAAAAGATGGCCAACACAATCTAGCAGTAGATTCCAAGGTTGTCAAATGACAACTATGAAAATCGGTGCATCTAGATGAAGGCGTTGTTCGAGTCACAAGATCTATGGGAGATCGTCACCGATGGGTATGTAGAACTCACTACAGAGCAAGAAGTTTCCTACACCACCGAGCAAAAAGCCGCCATCAAAGATCAAAGAAAAAAAAGACAAGAAGGCTTTATTCATTATGTATCAAGGGATGGATGATTCAACCTTTGAAAAGATCGTCGAAGCGACATCAAGTAAACAAGCATGAGAGATCCTTAGCACTATCTTCAAAGGCATTAATCGTGTGAAACGGATTCACCTACAAGCTCTTAGAGCTGAGTTCAAGGCCGCACACATGTAGGAAGGTGAGAGCATTTCCGACTGCTTCTCAAGATTACTTGTAGTCGTTAATAATTTAAAAAGAAATGATGAAAAGATCGAAGACATTTGGGTCATTGAAAAGTTTTTGATCCCTCATAACCAAGTTTGAACATGTGATTGTAGCCATTGAAGAATCAAAAGATCTTGAAAAGCTCTCCATTGAGGAGCTGATAGGATCGTTGTAAGTTCATGAGTAACGAATATAAAAGAATACTAGATCCATGGCTTTGGAGCAAGCATTAGAGTTAAAGTTGACTCTAAATGAACAAAAGATCGGCTGTGAAAATTATCAACATGGTGGCCACATCAATAGCAATCGTGCGCGCAAGAGGTGGAAGGCGTGGATATCATCAAATACATGCACAAAATTGATAAAACTATACCGATTTTCGTGGAAGAGGAATTACTAGAGGTAGATCCATGCGTGGTCGTGGAAATATGAGAAATATTCAATGCCACAATTGTAGAAAGATCGACCACTATGCCTCTAACTGTTGGAGCAAAATAGATCACGATGAATGATCCAACTATGTCGAAGCATCATACTATGAAAATGAAAACTCCACACTTTTTCTTGCATAAGAAAAGGCGTATGATCGACCAGACGTGTGGTATCTTGACACTGGTGCGAGCAACTATAGGTGCGGTAACAAAGAACTCTTTGTGGAAGTCACAGAAGATGTTCCTAGCAATGTGAGTTTTGGTAACTCATCAAAGGTACCCGTGAAAGGTAAAAAAAAAAAAAATCAAAATTTATCAAAAGAATGGCGCACCAAATTAAATCTCCAATGTGTATTATGTACCTAACATGAAAAGTAACATACAGAGCATTAGGCAACTCCTTAAAAAAGGGTATGTCATACATATGGAGAACTTCTTCACTCTTTCTTTGAGAGATGCGCATGAGATACTTATAGCACAAGTCCAAATAACAAAGAATCGTATGTTCCCACTCCATATTAACACGAGACTTAAGAAGTGCCTCTATAGTCTTGTAAAGAATGAATCATGGAGATGACATCTTCACTTAGGGAATCTCCATTTTAGTAGCCTGAAGCTGTTATCTTCATCAAACATGGTACATGGCTTGCTAGCCATTGAAGCTCCAAAACATGTGTGTGAGGTGTGCACACTTAACAAGCAACAAAGAAACTCATTTGCAAATGGAGTGTCACGAAGGGAAAAAGAGGCATTATAGTTGGTTCACACTGACATTTGTGGACCATTAGATGTAACACCCTTACTCTAATTAGCCCTCCATACACCTCATTTTCGAAACTGGCATACCGTAACATCCAAATTGGTGAGTTTCAATCGGACATCCTATTTTAGTACCACAACGACCTGAGACTTGTACCCCGGCAACCGCGTGGGTGCAACGATTCCAACATCGTGCGGCACGCTCCGTTTAGATACCTGGTTTGAAAGATGCATACATGTGCGAAAATCAAGGCAGGTCACGCTATATACGCATGGCGTGGGCCCCACTTGCACAAATCCCATGGTAGTCTCATAAATCAATCAAGCATCCCATGCATGATTACGATTTATTAAAGATTGGGCGGGGGTGAAGCTGGCGGTGTTTGATGGCTGGAGAAACCAGTTTGAAGTGGCGGTAGGTCCTTCGTCGAAAATCGGATCAAAGGAATTTCAATCTCTTTATTGGGAACATCACCTTCGACACTTTAAAAGATGACCTTATGCGAATCTTTAGTAAATATGGTAAGCTTACAGATGTATTCGTCCCCTAGGATCAGGCTACGAATAGATCGCGTGGTTTCTCCTTCGTCAGGTTCCTTTATGAGGCTGATGCTAGTGCTACAGCAGAAGTGCTCAATGGTAAACGGATTGATGGCTGTGTGGTTAAGGTGGTAAGGGCCAACCTTAGGAGGGGGGGGGGGGGGGGGGGGGGGGGGGGGGGGGGGGGGGGGCGTAACACCCCAGAAGAGTTGGGACCGCACCCGCCTGCTGGCGCTAGGGTTGCGGTGCTCTCTTCGCTAGCTCATGCCTTCTTTTCTGGAAGTGGCCCGGGGATAGGGGAGCTATGTAATTCCTATGCCTCCTTAGGTTAAGGTGCCCGAGAAGCCACCTACTCTAGATTCCCAACATGAAGTGGATACGACGAAAGCTGATCCAGCTGAGGTGGCGAGAAAACAGGTTAAGTCTAGCATTGGTAGCAATAGCAGTGGATACATTTGTGCCTATCATTCATTTGTTGCAAGGCCTCAGAGCGTCTAGATATATAGCAGCAACTATCGATGTGGCTAAGATATGTCCAACCTGCTTTCTCATTGTATTCAAATCCTGGATGAATTGCTCTCTTTCCTTTCAGATTCGGAACTCCAAGGTCATGGGCCTATAGGGCAATGAGAATTGGAAACTAGAACCTATCCAAGGGAGCCAAGGGGTTTGGATTCATTTGTATGGGATCCTGATAAATGCGTGGCTAGAATCAGTTTTTCTTGCTCTGGGCTGGACGTTTGGGTCAGTGGTGGAGGTTGACAAGTGCTTCCTCCTTGGGATTGACCAAGTTGCTGCTAGGATTAAAGTAATACTTCACCTAGGAATCGATATCTTCATAGTTAGAAAGCTTGAGGTAGCGGGGAAGGATTTCCTGGTGTGGCCGATGCTAGAATACCCAAGCCTGGAGACATGAAGCTTGGACAAGGTGGAGCACAATTAAGTGGGAGCACGAGACATTGGGTGGAGAGAAACTTTCATCACCCGACTCCCCCTCCAGAACCATTGCCTTTGGGAACAGAGTACCTTCCACTTGTTCGATGAAATGCCCTTTCAGATATTTGGCACACGGACATGTAAGGAGAGGCCATAGATCAACAAGATGACAGCCATGGAGTTCCTTTGGTAGCTTATTAGGCAGGGATACGAGGGCAACCGACTCCGTCCGACGAGGAAAAAGAAAAGGGTGAGGCAGATAAGTGAAGTATTGCTCCTCCTTCTCTGGAACATGATAATGAAGTCTCTGTCAGTAAGCTAATAATTGCTAGTTAGGAAGGCCAGGTGGAAGTTTCGTAGCACCATCAAGAAGGTAGTCAAAATGCTAACTCGATCGCTCTAGCCTGAGGTATTTGTCTTATTACATAATTAGGGATATCTAGAGACGTGCCTGAACTTCGAGGAACCAACTATGCTCCTTCGTCTACTGCCCCTGTTTCTGTCCAGCAAGGCAATGTTCAAATTAATAATCGAACTATTGAGGAAGAGTAGATGGTAGAGATCCACCAAGAGCCTCAGTTCCAGTGTCATGCAGTCCACTTGTATCTAAGTTCTAGTGAAGAGCAGATGACTGCTTGGCTTAAGCCTCTAAACCCTTGTTGCTAGGAATAAATAGTGATATGCTGATGCTACAGGTCCCCCCTCTAGCTTTATATTTCCAGAAGGCTAGCCCTGAGGATTCAGAGGAACAACTCGATTTGCATGTTAGAACCCCTAAAGGGAAGTCTACCAAGGAGGTATTGACGTTCAAATCCCTGTCTGTGGGATGCAAACCTATTCAGGCTGGGAAGGCTTTTCCAGACCAAGATGTTTCTCTCTCTAAAGGGTTCCGGTCCCAGATTTTAGATATCTCTAATTTACAGCAGCAGATCACAAGGGAGGGTCAGAACAATTGCCCCCTCATCAGTAGGGGATGGGGCGTAGGGAATGAACCTTCCCTAGAAGTGGATCTTTCCCCCTACTTCCAGGTAGGCAAGGAAAGGCGTCTTTTGTCCCAGAGGGAACCCAAATGGATACACAGCAGGGGAAGCTCCTTAGTATCGATTCTTTGGCGGATCAGGATTGCTTGCTTACTGATCTTGTCAACGCAAAGGAAGGGGGGATTCTGGCAACCAGGTGACCGTGCGGGAGGAAGAAGTAGTGGTAGAGACAGCGGCTGATGAGGAAGACCATCAAGGTCAGGTTAAGCAGCCTAAGGAGGGTACTTAAGAAAAGAAGGGGCCCAAATATTACAAAGATGCTTGGAGGACGGTTGACTAGAGCGGGAAGTTACGTAGCCTTAAGGGAAGGGTCGTGAACTCAGGATGTGTATCTGATGGATAATATCCTTGTGTGGAAGGTCTGAGGTGTGGGGAATGACTGCAAATTGAGATTAGCTAAGCGTTTAATCAGGGAGCATAACCCTTCCATGGTAGCTCTTTTAGAACCAATGTTAAGGGAAAGCAAAAGGGTTCGCACTGGGCTAAGGTTAGGCTACAACTCTTCGTTTTCCAATACTAAGGAGGGGGAAAGATCTGGGTTTTCTTCTGTAACTCTCAACAGGTCCAGATCCACTCAATATCTAACCAGATGATATCGGTGAAGGTTACGACTCAGGAAAATGATGGTCATGTCCTCCTATCCATGGTTTATGCTAAATGCTTGGCGATCCTTAGGAGGAATCTGTGGGATGAAATGGTAAGGTTAGCTGTCTCTAACCCTGGAGCTTGGGCTATCTATGGAGATTTTAATGAAGTGCTGGAGAAATCTAAGAGGATAGGAGGGATAGCTCGTGTTGAGCCTTCAATTTATACATTTGCCGGCCCATTACATCATATTATATGCATGGTTTTCATGTTTAAAGACTAATCTAATACATGTTTTTGTGATTGTAGGAAAGAGAGGGAGATTTCACCAATTCATGGTTAAAAGAGTCACTTTGTATGCATTGAAGATTAATAGAACAAGTGCCAAAAGGTGGAGGAGAGAAGCAAGAAAGAAAGAGAAGAGAAAAAGAAGAAAATCTGAAAAATTGTCTTAGACTTGTCGCTAGACCTGTCTGTAACGGGTCGCTAGACCAGTCACCAGACAGGTCTACAGTTATTTTTTGGACTGTTTTTTTTTCTTAGACCGATCGCTAGAGCGTTCGCCAGACCGGTCGCCAGACAGGTCTAAGGTACTCTAGAAACTCCGATTTTCAATACCAAGTTTTCAGATTGCGGAAGGACTCCGTGTTTTCTCGAAGTTTCCAAGTTGGTGCGATATTTCTCTTATAAAAGACCACTTCCACTCTCTTCCTAAGGCATCTAGCAATGTGGGGAGCAAAGAGATCAAGACCTAGGAGGCTCCCTAGCCTCCTACAACTAGTTTTCCTCTTCTTCTAGTTCTAGTTTCTAGTTTTTAATGCTTTCTTTTAGCTAACCTCTTAGCTAGAGCTAAGAGGTGAAGTTTGTAGTTTGTTTCAATGCTTTAATTCGTTTGTTCAAGTACCCTTTACTTTAATTATGGATTTTCATATTCTAGTTTGAATGAAGTTCAGATTTTTATAAGTTTTGTAAGAGTTTGTGTACTCCGGACATGAGTTCCTTGCAATTCTCTGAGATTACCATGATTGGGTTATTTGAATTCGAATTGTAGTAACCTTTGAGCATGCCATAGTCTCTTGGCATGGCTGTTGCTCCGAAGGCTACAAGTTTAAGTTCTATGTGCTTCATTAAAACTAGAAATCTAATTTCTAGATTTAAATGGGACTGTTTGTGCTTGAATGTTATATCCTCCAATTAGATGAGAGATAGGACTTTGATTCTAATTGTGTTGTGCTTGGATGAATGGATCGGTACTGAACTACTACAAGTGGATCCTTGATGCTCTAGTTCTTTTTATTTTCAGATTTTTCTACTTTATGTGAAAAACTATTTTTCTAAACTTCCTAGATTCTAGTTATTAGAGTAGTTGGAATTGTTTACCTCTTTCCCTATGGATTGACCTCGATCTTACCGAGAATTATTACTACATCGCAGCCTTGCACTTGAGGGGAGCGAATAGCTCGTCTCAGTTAGGGCTCGACAAAGTTTAATTATACAGTTGTACTGGGTACTTACTTGACTGGGAATCAGGCTAGTCTGTAAGATGCAGGGTTCGTCGGGAGCAGATTCACCTGGTGCAATAACCAGGTGGGTACTTGTTCGCTCGCCTCAAGTGCAAGGCTGCGATGTAGTAATAATTCTCTAAAACTGAGGTCAATCCTCAGGGATTATCGTAACAATTCTAAATTACGTAACTAGAATGAACTAAATTTGGATTTGTATTGATGGATAGAAATTGATAACATAAAACTATCTACTTTGAAACTAAATCACGGAAAAAAAAAAACACTAGAGCGGCAAGGATCTACTTCTAATCATTCACAATGCCAATTCAAATCATTCAAGCCAATAACTCAATTAGAATCGGAGTTATATCCCTATCTAATCGGAATATAAAGCAATCAAATCATCACAACATATCTAACATGGATGAATCATCTATTGATATGGTTCTCTCATAAACAACTAAGGCATTGAGTGTATTCAATCACTCAACCCAATCCTTCACAAAACAAGCAAGATCACATTCATGATTCTTCCTCAAGCCTTGTCACTAGACTTAATTTAGAAGCATGAATTGAACTTTTATTGAACCAAAATCAATACATAAACACCTATCTCAGATTAAATCAAAAGATAAGAACCCCTTCTAGTTTAGTTCTAGATAAGCTCTTAGGAAACTTAGTTTGTAAGATCCCCTAGTATCCAACATATCATGATGAATCTAGGATCTCTACAACCAAAATCCTATCAATCAATACCCTATAAAGCAATCTCAGTAATCAAAACATCCCATGTAAGAAAAATCACATGAGATAGAAGATTAACTAAAAATACTGACTTTATTTCAAACTAGAACTAAAAGTGTTCTTCATTAAACCAAAAAGTACTTGAACTAATTCGAATTGAACATTGCAAACAACTAAAAGCCTAGCTAAGTGGTTTAGTCAATCATTAATAGGTTAAACTAAAACTCAAAGGAAACTAATGAAAAACATAGAAAAATCAAGTTTGGAGGAGTTGCAGACGCTCCACAGCGATCTCCTTCACCTCCTACGACTTCCTTAGCCTTCTATGATATGTTTAAATCCACCCCTAGGTGCCCTTTTATAAATTTAGAGTCTCATCGACTCTGAAACTTCCAAAATTGCGCAACGCTTACGCACAGTGCATGGATTTTCGGAGCTTGCTGAAAAAGCTGCTGAAAATCAGCAGAAATACACTGCTGACCTATTGACCGACCGGTCTTGACCAGTCGAACCTATCTAAGGGGAGTCCAGAGAGCACAAGAGGGGGGCCGACCTGTTGGCCGACCGGTCTTGACCTGTCGGACCACACCGGTCCTTGGTCCAGTGACCTATACAGAGGGGTAGGAGGGTGGCCGACCAGTCAAGACCGGTCGTGGCTCCCTTGGTCGATCGGTCATAACCGGTCGGACCTCATTTCTTCACAATTTCTTTCTTTCTTTCTTCCTCTCTCTCCTCTCCTTGCTTTCTTCTTTCTTTAGCCCACCTTGGGTTTTCATCAAAGGCTCCTAAATGTGTCTTTTAAGCATCAATGGAGTGAAGTCTCTCTCTCAATCCTACATTCACAAAACATGCATTAGAAGGGTCTTTTAAGTATGCAAACCATGCATATAATGTGATGTAATGGGTTAGCAAATGTATAAATTGGAGGCTCAACAGTACTTCATGTATTTGGGTGAGATTGGACCGAGTCCTTTGCAATGTGGAGTGGCTTAACTGGTTTCCATCCTTCCAAGTCCAGCATCTTCCTCGGATCCAATCAGATCACGCCCCCATCCTGCTTCTTGTTTGCTTCCCCAAGTGTAGGGTTGCGATGTAGTAATAATCTCGGTAAGATCGAGGTCGATCCACAGGGAAGGAAGTAAATAATGTAAATTATCCTAATAACTAGAATCTAAAGAGGTTTGTGAAATTGGTTTTGAACATAAAATAAAAAATCTGATAATGGAAAGATAACTAGAGCATCAAGGATCCACTTATAGCTCTCCTTAAATGCATAATTCGCTATGGTTTCTCACTTTCTCAACTAGAATCGAAATTAAGATCTATCTAGTCGGATGATAGAGCGGTTAAAACAATCAACCTAACATATGTATAATCAATGTACATGATCCACTCAATGCAAGCTAGGACGAGCATACTCAATAGCATAGGTCAGTCCCAATTCCAATAGACTAAGTTCACAATCATGACCATCATTAAGTCCTGTCACAAGACAAAGCTAGATCATGATTTGAACTTGATTCAAATCACATACATAGTCTCAAACATACTTCAGAAATCCATAAAAGTAGAACTTTGGTAGGAAGTTCCCACATGAAGATCATAGTACTAGAGCGTACTCCAATTCCTCAGATCATACAGGTCTAGACTAACACACAGCAATTAAGAACTCAAGTAATTCTTCCAAACATCCATGAGTCATCATAAGACTAAGAAAAACTACTTTAGTACTTGAATTAAACTTCAAACCATTGTTCATAAACATGAAATCCAATCTTAAAACCAATAAAAATGAATTAAACAATCTAAGAAAACTATAAGGTTCACCTCTTAGCTCTATCTAAGAGATTAGCTAATGAAAAGTATATTAAAAATAAAACTAGAACTAAGAAAAGGAAGAAAACTAGCTGGAGGAGGCTAGGAAGCCTCCTATGACTTGAACTCCTTGCTCCCCACGTCCTTGGTTGCCCTGGAATAGAAGAGAGCACCCCCTTTTATAGTACAGTAAGAGTACCGCAATGTAACAGATTTTGTTTCGCTTCGTACGGCTTGACCAATGGTCGGATTGCCTTAAAAATTGATTTATAGCTTCCTTGTAATGTGATCTTCCTCATAGATGATTTAGATTTCCAAGATTATCCTCTGAATGGGCCCACCAATCATATCACCGACTGCCTCTCAAAATCGCGCACTTCGGGTACCTTCAAAACCAGTCATCTTGCTTTCAACGCTCCGAAGTGTATAGATGTCGGATTGATCCGAAATTTTGAACATTGATAGAAAACTTCCTCCTCTACATGATAGATGGATTAGATTGTCCAAAACAATCTCAGAATATGGTCCGAAAATTAGAACACTTAGGGCTTTTATAAACTCTGCGCAGTTGAATCTTTCTGGATGGTCCATCTTTCTTCAACCGGTACGATCAAACCACACATCCTTTTGATCTGAAACTTTGTGGTTATTCATATATAGGATGTGGTCTAAAAGATAGTCAAAGTAGATTCTTCATATCATCAATGATGGGCCACCTGGACCTGCCCAGAGTGGAGTAGGCAGAATCTAGAACTTTCTGGACAGTTCGTATTGTTTTGGCCACCACGATCAGTCCGTAGCTCCGATCGACACGAAACCACTTGGGTTAGTTTGGCGTCGAGCTCCTCTTCGATATGGACTTGTTGGATTTCCAAATATCGTTAATATGGGCCCAAAAAATTGGTCCAAAAAACCAGAAACGGGAATGGCCTGCTGTCTGCAATCTGAAACCCTGAAATTGCATGGCCGACTAGTCAAGACCGGTCGGACAAGGCTGGCCTTGCTCCAGCAGCTTTAAGAGATGGGAGATCTATTGGCCGACCAGTCAAGACCGGTTGGGGCCTGTTTGGCCGACCGGTCAAGACCGGTCGAACCACCTTGTGGGGCTCCTTTTTCTTTCCTTTCTTCTTTCTCTTCTTTCCTTTCTTCTTCCCTCTTTTGTTATTCCTTTCCTTTGATCGTCAAGGTATGTAAGAAGGGTCTCAAAGCATCTGAATGATGAAGTCTCTTTTTCATTCCTACAACCACAAAACGATGCATTAGATTAGCCTTTAAATCATGAAAACCATGCATAATGAGTGATGAATTGGGGTTAGAATATGCACAATTAAGAGCTCAACACTTCCCTCAAGTCCTAGCTAACTTTCCGAAGCCCTTCCGCTACCAACATATTTGGAGGAGTGTTGGGGTCCCAAAAGGTAGGGACTCTTAAAATAAACAAAATAACCATATACCTCTGAAGGAATCATGCAAAACGCCTTCCAATGCACGCAAAACGGAAATATATAGGATTTCCTTACTTAGCCAAATTCTCTAGTGAGCCCCGCCGATCACCGTGTTCAGAACCTCCCGGAAGTGGACCCGCAACCTCATTACTATTCATGATGAACAGTGCAAGTGATTGCACAACAAAACGGGCCCCACAAACCCTCCAAAATTCAAAACCCAATTAATGGAGCACACATTTACGTGTCCACGCACCCATAAATTCGAATACCCCACGCGCCCGAAAAATCAGCAAAAACAGGAATTCATCCAAGGGTGTTTTGAGTCCCACGCACGCTGAAAATGGTGCCACGCACCCTTAAAAACGACATTTTATGATTCTCATTACCAAGAGTGTTTTGAGTCCCACGCACCCTGAAAATGGGTCCACGCACCCGTAAATTCCACAAATTTTCAGGAATCAAATTACAGATGCGTGGAGCCCCACGCACCCGTAAATTAAGTCCCACGCACCAAAAAGTCGAGTATTTTCAGAACATGTTTCTGGGAGCGTCGGACATCCGCACGTCATTAAACAGGTGCGTGGGGAACATTTAACAGGTGCGTGGCACGTGGCAGCCTCTCATTGGCTGACTTCCGGCCGACTTCGGCTATAAATACCCCCTCCACCCATTCATTCGGGACGATTCCAAAAAGAGAGAGAGTTGCCGCCGCCGGAAACCCAAAATCCCCGCCGGAACCCTCGCCGGGATACCTTTCCAACCATCGGAATCCCCTTTCCGATCGCAGATACTCCACTACAGGTATGAATCCTACAATCATAAGTTTGGCCACGCACCCATAAAAGGACCCCACGCACCCGAAAGCGGCCCACGCGTCTGTCAATTCGGCCCCACGCATCCATAAAATCGACAAATCGAACAAGTATAGCGGACTCACGCACCCGAAAAGTGGCCCACGCGTCCATTAATTCGGGTCCCACGCGTCCGTAAATTCGTCAAATCAGATTTATGAATTTCGTCCCACGCATCCTGAATATGGACCCACGCACCCCTAAATTAATCATAAATTCTGTACTTAATTTTTAGGTGCGTGGAGCCCCACGCACCCGTTTAATAAGTCCCACGCACCTAAAAATTTAGCCAATTGCAGAACATGTTCGCAGGTGCACCGGGCTCAATTTTAAGTGTTTTCAAGGTCCGCTTGAGCCTATCTTGGGTATTTCGAGCATTCCGGACGCAATGGAATGGTCGAACGAACGTTCCGGGAACTCTAAACGAGTGGAATCGAGCATCTTCAGGGTTTGACCCGATTCGACGCGATTAACGAAGCGACTTCCCGGAAAGGAGCCGCCAGCATCCAGAGCTATGCAAATATGCCGTCATTTATGTTTACTGTAAAGGCATGATCCGATTTGGGTCAAAAGCTAGACAAGCAGGGCTATGGTTATCAGGATAAACCATGCCAAAGAGTTTCGATTCTCTACAAACCAATTGCTCTCAACTGCCACATCACAACAGTCGATGCCCTACCCATCCAAACGGTATCCGTTGGTTGGGCTGCGCAGGTACACACAACTGTAGAATGGACTTCCCGAGGTCACCTGTCCCTACATTGACAGGCGCGGGCCCAGAGTCGTCTATCTCAGTCATAAACCCTGACAGTCTCAACCCGGATCTCCTGCCAAAATATGGGACATAGACATCTGACTAACACAAAGGTGGTTCAGTACACAGCAAAACAAATACAGGTCTCTACGACCACAAACTCTAAGACCATAGTCTCTGCTGACTAGTCTTTTGCCTTCTAATCAAGGGTCATCGATCATTCGATGTAATTAAGGGCTCGTGCCAGATCACGGCCTGGAATGTACAAGATCTCTGGATCTCTGGAATAAAATTCGCCTTGCGATATCTCTTCTCTTGTGTACTTTTGTGAATGCTTGTGATTGTCTACGAATGTTCCTATACTTAAAACCCCAGAGCAACAAAACACCACACTTCAGAAAATGTCGTTACGATCCATTTTCTAGTTCCAACAAACTGGCGACTCTGCTGGGGATCGAACCCAGAACCTCTGGTTAGTTCTGAGTATAGAAACGCTCTAAGATCAATCATTCACATATGCGAATGTGTACACAAGAGATTTATCGCGAGGCATAATGTTTCGGCGCCCTCAGGCGCCAAACTGGCGACTCTCAACGGGAACGTTCCTCCCTTCATCTTTAAGGCAGTAGACGGTAAATCAAAGGTTTAACCACAAACCGCTACAACTACGCACGTTTGTCTTCTCCTTGCTTATTCCTACTAGTTTATGTACCGCGATCGATGGATTCACGTTCCCGGCTGCGTTTATGAACTGTTCTAATGATTTTCTAACACTACAGAATTAGCAAGATATCAGGACAGACAAAAGAAATGGCAGGCTCGATGATCGGTTCATGTACCTTCCTTGCCACCGGAGGCTTCAGCTTCCCCCGTTTCACTGCAACTGTAAATCCAAAACCAGAGTGGCAGATGGTTGAGACCCGAAGGCAGAAGAAGGAACACAAGAAAGCTGTCATCTTAGTAGCATACAGGAAGGCAAACATTACAAGACCTCGCCCCGTGATCAGGAAACAGTGGCAGCCAAAGCAGGGGCAGAAGACGCTTATCAGCAGGAGGGTTGCGTCAGCTGAGCCCGCGATGCCCGCAATGACGGTTGAGCAGTTCCCGCCGTTATCCAAAACCGCTCTCACCGCGCAAAAGACTACTGGGCTCATGAATGTAAAGTCCAAGCCCGCGACAACCCGCGTACAGAAACAAAGCCCGGTTCGAAAAATCCAGTTGGCGCAAGTAGTAATGGTCCAAGTGGCCGTAGAGGCAGAAGAAGAACCTTATAAGACAGAAGAATTACCTCCGTTGCAAGATCAGATCGACAGATTGGTTGAGGCTAACCGCGAGGCAAACGAACGAATGAAGGCTATCCAGGAGGCCTTGACCACTCTAATAGCGCAAAATGCTACCAGAAGTATCGCGTCGCCCACCCGTCAATCGGCGGAGGAATCTCAAGGCGCGGCAGAAGGTCCGGTTGAGCTTGAACCACCCGTCCAACCCAGAATCATGCCAATAGGACGTGCGCCGCTTGCCACGTCTCATGTATCACGAGAAGAGTTGTCTCAAACAATAGCCCATATGATGCGGCAAGAAAAGGAGAAAGAAATGAGAGGCAGCTATAAATATCGGGTCCCATACCCGCCAGAGGTAGAGGAGGTACTGTTTCCGGCCAATTTTAGATGCCCGGACTTCAGAAAGTTTGACGGCAGAGGGTCGCTAGAGGAGCACATCACCCACTTCTTGACCACATTGGGAAACTGGTCCGCATGCGGCTATTCGGATTACCTTGACAGGGAAAGCCTTTCAATGGTACATGTCGCTACCGGCCGGCTCTGTGAGAACATGGGAGCAGATGCAAGATGCCTTCATCTCAAAGTTCTTCGCGACCGAGAGAGAGATCTCCCTAACAGATCTAGCAATGGTCAGACAGAGAAATGGGGAACCAGTCGAAAAGTTCATCGACAGATGGGGAACCACAGCAGCTCAATGTCGTGAATTACCCAGCGAAGGCGAGCAGATGAAGATGTGTCTAAGGGCCCTAGACCCGATGATCTCGTATGGCTTGTCAGGCAATACCTTCAACTCCTTTCGCGAACTGGCAACGAAAGCACATTTGGTAGAGGAAGCAGCATCTCGGGTAAACTTCAGACCCGAGAGACAGAAAAGAGAGATAGCAAGAGTAGTGGAGACTCACCAGGTCGACAGAAGTAGGGACCAGAAAGATCGAAAACGTCCCGCTACCGATCATGGGTCAGAGGTAAGGGCGGCAGATATACAAGACAAGAGTAAAAAGCCCTATGTACCAAAGCGTGTGTCGATAGCCGAGAGAGAGAGGGCGAACGGCCCATACACATTCGACATGGCCGATCTGGTTCCGATCATGGAACAGTTGATCGAAGAGGGCTTGATACGCCTACCAGAGCCAATTCGTCCACACAAAATTGGACGAACAAACGACCCTAAATACTACAAATATCACCGGTGCATCAATCACCAAACAGAAGATTGCTTCTCCTTAAAAGGAAAAATACAGAGGTTGATCAATCAAGGGGTCATCAGCATGAAGGTACCTGCAACAGCGAAGGAGGCAGCCAGGACAATTTCAACAGTCCCAATAAAAGGTGAAACCAGTCGATCAACCTCGTTCCCTGAGCCGAAGGAACCATGGACTCTAGTCAGTAGCAAGAAAAGACTTAAGAAGAGACGAAGACTCGTGAAACGAAAGAAGAGCAGAGGAAGAGGAAGAAGAGAGAGGTCGCAGGGGCAGGAACGACTCATGACAAGCATGGCCCACTGCGGAATGGTGTCATTCGTCGAACAAGCATCGCCTGAAGAGACCCCGCAAGTAGTGGAAGGGGAAGTTGACGCAGTCATCCTACGGTCAGGAAAGCAAATGCCTGACCGTACTCCCCCAAGACCAGACAACCCGATGCCAGAAGACGGTACCCCTGACAGATCACAGGAAAGTCCTCGCATGCAAAAGTCAAAAGAAAAGGTCGTCGAAGCTACTGACCAGTCAGCCAAACCCTAGGCCAGTGGCATACGACATCGTGTCGCACCTACGAAAGGTTCCCGCCCGCCTAAGCATATACGATGCTCTATGTCTCTCGAAAGTGTATAGGGAAATGTTAATCAATGCCTTACTTAACAATGAAGTCAGGGAGGTCACAATAATAGAGATAGAAGAAGAAATGAATAATTCAGATAAATTTTGGGAAGGGTATATGCCGGTGTCACAAGTCATGCTTGTCAACCATCCTTCAACCATCACTTTCTCAAAAGAAGACAGCACGATAGAATCAATGGACCACAATCACCCGTTAATGGTCACAGGAATAATCAGGGATACCGAGATCAAGAGGTGCATGCTGGACGATGGGTCTACCATGAATATCATGTCCTTGAAAACATTGCAGAGATTGGGTTACAGGCAATCGGCGTTACGCCCGAGTTTCATGATGATTCAAGGTTTCAATCAAGACAGTCAGCGTACGCTCGGATCAATCACAGTAATGTTAGAGATCGAAGAACTGACAACGAAAGTAACACGTCAGGTAATCGATGCAGTGACAACATACAACCTCCTTCTAGGAAGGCCTTGGCTCCATCAAAATCGCATAATCCCCTCGACATATCACCAGCGTTTTAAATATAGCAGAGACGGGGTCCAACGCAGGGTAGCGGCGGATCCAAAACATACACAATAGCCGAGTCATTTTTAGCCAATGCAAAGTACTACAACTCGGCGGACGGCAGTGAAACCAGCGAAAGGACCGAGGTATCAAAGAAGGGGCATGGGGCAAAGCCTCGAATAGAGAAGTTCGTGCAAAGAAGTAAGCCTCAAACCGTCGCCCAGGGGAGATCCCGACATCAGCTAGAAAATCACTCTCAGCCGATTACGAAGAAGTTCTATGTGGTACCGCAACATCTGCGTCAGCCAGGGCAGTCTGTGTTAAAACTGATCTCAGATCAAGACATGAGCGTGCTCAAGTCCAGCTTCAATATGCCGGTACCCAAGATAGGAAGAACCAAACCATTTCCAAAAGCTCCAAGCCAATTCATCGTGCCGTCAAGAGACGTCACCCAGAAAGACATCGAGTTTCACTCAGGGCCAAGCCAACCAGTACCATCAAAAGAAAGAGAGGCGGGAAGGGGACTTGCCCAACCTCGACCGATAGAAGAGAAGAGATATAGCAGAGCCAGCCGAAAGATCATGAAGAATATGGGATTCTCCGGCCAAGGGACAGACACAAAGAAGAGGTTACTGGCTCCATTTGAAGAACATAAGTGAGTATACCAAAACGGAGAAGGTCTAGGGGCTAGGGCAAGTGTAAACATGGTAACCATCGGCCCGGCAGAAGAGATTCAGTCGCAGGAGCCTATCGATATTGTCCAGCCAAGTGCCGCACCCGTGCAACTAGAAGATGGTGGGCAACCGACGATCGATGAACTCAAAGGGATAAATCTGGGCACCCCCGAAGAACCTAGGAATACATACTTGAGCAGAAACGTCCCGAAAAGTGAGAGAGAGATACCTGCAGCTATTAAAGGAGAATAAGGATATCTTTGGCTGGACATATTCAGAAATGCCCGGGCTCAGCCTGACGATCGCCATGCATAAGTTAAGTATCATGAAGGAAAAGAAGCCAGTGAAACAACCGCAGCGACGATTTCATCCGGACATTATACCTAAGATTGAAGAAGAAGTCAAGAGACTGATTCAGGCCGGGTTCGTTCGAGAGGTGAAGTACCCCCGATGGATCTCAAACATCGTGCCGGTCAAGAAGAAGAGCGGACAAATCCGAGTATGTGTTGATTTTTGAAATCCAAATGAAGCCTGCCCCAAAGACGATTTTCCCCTCCAAATTCCACAACTGTTGATTGATAGCACGACAGGGTATGCAGTGATGTCCTTTATGGACGGGTATTCGGGATACAATCAAATTCGTATGGCCCCAGAGGATGAAGAAGCCACGGCTTTCCGCTATAACTCTCGGCATCTACTGCTATCGCGTAATGCCCTTCGGATTAAAGAACGCAGGGGCAACATACCAGTGCAGCAATGCACGTCATATTTCAGGATATGATGCATAAACACGTCGAATGCTATGTAGATGATTTAGTCGTAAGGTCGGCCGATCATGAGCAGCACAGGGAGCACCTAAGGCAAGTGTTCCGACGGTTGCGCAAGAAGAGTCTCCGTATGAATCCACTAAAATGCGCGTTCGGAGTTGTGTCTGGCAAATTTTTAGGCTTCGTGGTCAGACACAGGGGCATAGAAATCGATCCCGCAAAAATCAAGGCCATCATAGAAATGCCACCTCCGAAGAACCTGAAGCAATTGAAGAGTTTCCAAGGCCGCGTAGCATATCTGAGAAGATTCATTTCGAACCTGGCTGGTCGTTGTCAGCTGTTCTCCCGCCTCAACAAGAAAGATGTCAAGTTTGAATGGGACGCTGCTTGTCAAAAAGCTTTCGATTCATTAAAAGGGATGCTCGGGAATTCGCCAGTCCTTGCCGCCCCAATCAAGGGAAAGCCACTGATTCTATACATCGCAGTAGGTGATAACTCGCTAGGGGCGCTCCTGGCACAGAAAAACGAGGAAAGCAAGGAAAACACGCTATATTATTTGAGTCGCACGTTAGTAGGGGCCGAATTTAACTACTCAGCGATCGAGAAGATATGTCTGGCTCTCATCTTCGCCGTGAAGAAACTCAGACATTACTGCCTCTTGCACCAAATAACGTTGATATCCAAGGCCGACCCGATCAAATTCCTCATGAATCGGCCTATGCTGTCTGGACGCCTAGCAAAATGGGCCCTTCTCCTCTCTGAATTCGATATCACTTACGTCCCGGCTTGAGCTGTTAAAGGACAAGCGATTGCGGATTTTCTCACTGCGCACCCCGTCCCAAGCAACGAAGAAATGGAATGTGACCTCCCAGACGACCAGGTTATGATAATTGAAGAACCGCGACTCTGGCAAATGTACTTCGACGGAGCCTTTAGGTCCACAGGGGCCGGAGCAGGAGTTATATTTATTAGCCCGCAGGGAGATCTACTGCCCTATTCATTTACGATCGTGCCAGCCTGTACCAACAACGAAGCAGAATACCAAGCCCTCATTATCGGACTACAGCTCGCCCTCGAGATGCGTATCAAGGCAATACAGATCTACGGTGACTCCAGGTTGGTCATCAGACAGCTGACGACAGAATATGAGGTTCGCAAACCCGAGTTGTCGCCCTTTTTCCACCAAGCGCAGTCTTTGTTCAACCAGTTCCGCAATAGTAGCATTTCACATATACCAAGGCAAGAGAATGTACAGGCCGACGCATTGGCCAGCTTAGCCGCTGCTCTGGCTAATCCCGGAGGCAGCCCACTTCAAGTAACAATCGAAGAAAGAAGGATCTTACCAACTACCGTGTCGCGCAGCGACGAATCGAGCGTGAATCCCATCTGCTACTTCGAAATCACAGAAGAAAACGACTGGAGAAGGCCATTTGTCGACTACTTGAAATACGGATTTTTACCGGAAGAGCCCAAGATGCGCACACAGGTCAGAAGACGCGCCGGTTCATTTATAATACAGAATGACGTCCTTTACAAGCGCTCGTATGAGGGAGTGTTGCTACGCTGCCTGGACCAGGATGAAGCATACGCCACACTAAAAGAAGCTCACGGAGGAGAGTGTGGTGCTCACCAGGGGGGCAAGAACTTACATCACCGTGTCCGACACATGGGGGATTATTGGCCCACAATAACGAAAGACGCGATGGAATACATCAGGAAGTGTCATCAATGCCAGATACATGCAGATATAATACACTCGCCACCGGAAGAGTTACATCAATCAGTAATATCTTGGCCTTTCGCCACCTGGGGCATGGACGTGATAGGGCCGATCAATCCGCCATCCTCTCAGGGGCACTAGTACATTCTTGCTGCGACCGATTATTTCTCTAAATGGGCTGAAGCCATTGCCTTGAGAAATGTGAAAGCCAGACACGTCGAAAGTTTCATCCAGTCACTTCATATTATACCGGCATGGTATCCCTGAAAGAATCACCACCGACAACGGAACGCCCTTAAAAAATGTCACTATCGATAGGCTATGCGCAAAGTTCAAAATTAAGCATTGCTATTCATCGCCTTACTACCCTCCCGCGAATGGGTTGGCCGAGGCGTTCAACAAGACTATCGTGAAAATCCTGAAGAAGACGGTGGCAGAGAATAAGAAGGACTGGGACAGACGATTGCCCGAAGCGTTATGGGTATAAGACCACGTACCGCACAGCCACTCGAGCCACACCCTACTCATTGGTGTACGGTACGGAAGCTGTGATCCCGATGGAGATACAGGTGGAGTCACTACGGGTCGCGCTCCGACACTCCTTGACGACCGAGTACAATGCTAAAATCAGAATGGTCGAGCTGGACGATTTGGACGAAAAGAGACTCGCCGCTTAGCAAAGGCTCGAAATGTATCAAAAACAAATCTCAGCTTCATACGATAAACGAATCCATGGTAGGTCATTCAAAAGAGGCGACTTTGTGCTAATAATGAAACGTCTAGCACCAGCTCAAGGTCCAAAGAGTAAATTCATTCTGAAATGGGATCCGGTGTGTATCATCGATGAAGTGTACTCCAATGGAGCCTACCGGGTGACAGATTGCAAAGGACAGGGCATCAGTTCACTGGTGAACGGTCGATTCTTGAAAAGATATTATACTTGACGCAAGACTATCATTATATTTTGTAAACACCCCATTAGAGGGAGAATGTAATGAAGGAAATATTGAAAGAAATGATACCGCATAGGGTTTGAAGCGAAGTACTAATTATCTACTTTTTCTTTTGCTTCCACAGGTGTCAGAAAGTCGTTAAGACTCAAGACACGTCAAGTATGGCACCCCGCCCTTCCAAACCATCAAGAAAGGGGATAAGCCCTTAACAAAGGCTCGGTCGCATCCCTGCTCATACAAGCACAGGTTTGGGTCCTGACAGGGAGACGTTCTTTCCCAAATAGTCAACCAGTTTACATTCTCGCAAATGAACTAAAGACCCAGCATGAATCCGAAATTGCGATAGTATACATATTGATACATTAATTGCGATAGTATACATATTGATACATTACCTGCGATAGTATACATATTGATACAATATCCATCACAAAGGTGTGTTAAAATTACAAACAAAAAACCGTCACTGTTCAACCATCTAAGTTCTTCATGCATTGTTCTAACATATCGATCGCAGAACTTTGGATATCCCTTTGTGCCGCCTCTGCCTCAGCCAAAACTTGTGCAGGGTCGGGGACGTTCTGAAGAAACTGCTGCAGTTCTGTGACCTGGGCCTCTATGTCATTGCATTTCGCCTCATGTTGATCGATAGACAACTGCAAGCGAGCCTTCTGACTGGTAAACTTGGAAAAGTTCAGGTGAAAAATCAAACGCTCGGCCTGCAGCCGTGCTATTTCACTGTCAATCTCTTCTAGACGATCTGTGGCCCCCTGACATCCAGTGCTAGCGACTTGTCAATCTTGCCTCGCCGCGGCCACGTCTGCCCTGTGAAGTTCCAGCTTTGGAAGAAGAGACTGCAACTGGCTACGCTTCTCTTCAGTAGAGGGATCAGGTCTGAGACGCTTTGCGCCAACGACACGAGCCATCCCCTCTTTGAATCAGACCACGTGATCGACCATCGAAGAGACGTCAACCCCGAGCCACGTAGCGTTATGCTCAAGCGCTTGTAGCCCTTCATCCAGAATGCACCATTCATCCTCGTTCTTCAAAGAATCGATAATAGTCATCAAAAGACTCTTCAAGAGGTTCGCCTTTATCTTCGACAAACCTCGAAGAGAAGAAGTGAGTGCTTCGGGCAAAACCACAGGGGCAGGGGCATAGGTCGGAACTACTGCTGACAAAACAAACGACAAACGTCAATACAGGAAAATCGCCATCAGAAAGAAAGCAGTCGAGGCAGTAAGAGCAAGTGATATACCGGCAATTTCAGGAATGTCGGCGGCAAGAGCGCCGGATGGAGCAGCGGGCACGGGTGACACTGGGGTCGGTTCCGTTGTTCCCTCAGTCAATGGTTCGGGTAATTCTGGAGAAGATATCACCACAACCTCGGGAATATTGGCATCAGGTGCTAGCCCAACGGCGGGAGGAACTTCAGTAACGGGTTCGGTTGATGACGGCTCAGCAGAAGGAGGAGCTCCCACAACAGGTTCGGGCACACTTAACTCAATAGAAGGGGCCGCGATCTCTTCCACTACGGCGGCGACGGTCACTTCTGGAACCGTGCTCTGAGTTTCAGCATCTGCCACAGGAGGATTGGGGGGAAGGACGGATTCAGCAGGTGCTTCATCATCCAGGTCCATGAAGATTGCCCCCACGTTCTCCTCAGGGACAGATCTATCACATATAGGCTCACTCTCGTTACTCCCCTAGGTAGGAAGCCTTCACTCAAGTTGGCTTAAGAGCTTAACTCACCCTCTTCCCTGGCCTCTCCTGCGTTGACGGCCGGAGCGCCGCCGACCTCTTTAGAAAGTTGCTCCCGCAGACGCTCGGCTCTGCACAGGTTCCACAAGTCCTTTATCTTCTTGCCACCACAAACGGCAGGGAGACTAGGGGCAGTTTTCACCCGAGGACCAGTGCGTTCAGCCCATACCCTCTCATCACCATCATCACCATCATCACCATCGTCATCACCGTCATCACCATCAAAGCCTTCGCCTTCACCGCCACCCACATCTTCATCACCTCCACCAGCTCCGCCCATAGCATCATCACCATCCCTACCACCGTCACCCTCAGCGGCAACATCATCTTCATCACCCCCTGCCTCGCCCATGGCATCATCATCATCGTCACCCTCTTCGCCATCATCACCTTCATTCCTCCCTCCCAGAACATCCCCCTCTGCGGGTAACTCATCAATGGGCCCGACGGACGGGAACTCTGGCCCCCCTGCTGTCACATTTCTCTCTCCATGGGCGATCCAACCTTCCAGGGTATGTTCCGGCTTTTCATTGTCGATCACTACATTCAAGGAGGTCTGCAATCTCTCCGTGCCCAGCACCGCAGGTTGATGAAGATTTTCTGATACATAGCCAAGTCCGTTGGCAGGGGAGGGAGTAATGATAGGAGGTGTGACGAAGATGGGCTCAGTGACGAGCATTTTATTCCGAACCAGCGCATACTGGTGGGCCCACCACCTCATCCATCCGAAGGTAGCCCCGGCAAAACACTGCGTCCCCGGGATGATGAAGGAGCAGCCGGTACCAGTCAGCAGAAGTTGCCGCCACATCCACTTCCAATGAATGGGCCCAACACCATACGCCAGCTGCTCGCGCGTCACCGGTTCTAATGTCGCTGGAACCCCCTGATCGTATCCGAATTGGCGGGCGAAACGATTCGGATAATAGGGTTCCCTCCAGAACTCCAACCCTTCGCGAAGCGGCAGTGACAAAGGACGAATCGCAATCAGGAAGGAATGCTCGTAATAGTCGACGCTATCATCATCCGTGCACAGGACCGATTCTTCACTCCGGGTACCGGAGAAGTGATAAAAATATACATCGTCATCCGCGCGATCCTATCCTCAATAGTGGTCAGGTTATGACTGATCATCCTCTCCTTCTGAAAGAAGTGTAGCGGGAGTTTCCCCTCTCTGATGTAATCCCCGCGCTGCACGCCGTAGACCCAGGGGAAGTACACCCCGAGCCAACCAGAGAACAAGTGTCATCCGCAGTAGGCAGAGTTCATCCTGTAGGCGGCGTGCTCCTTATTGCTGATAACGTAGCTGAATGCCCGATAGATGGAGCATAGGACCACTGAAGCCAGCGTGTACCGATGACCGTTTGCTAGGGCCCCCGCAACGGCAAAACAAGACACCCTGATGTTATCTGCCTGCTTGGAGCTCGGAAGCGCCACACAGCTGAGCCAGTACGCCAGGAAACCAGCCAGCTCGCAGGTGGGGGAGAGCTTGTTAGGACGAGGGAAGTTCCCTCTCATCCGTTTCTCCAGAAGTGCCTTATCACCACGGCCCTCGTCATAGGCCGCGTAGTCTAAGCTGAAGGGAAAGGGACGAGGCGTTAGCAGAAAGAAAGAAGTGTGACTAAGCAGTAAGGTACAACTAATTACAGAACACTTACTTCAAGCCATGGCTGAAATAGACCAGCCAGTCCTTGAATGGGAGCTTGTCTTTGAGGCCCCAAAATTGGGGTAATTCCGCGAACAACTCATAACATGCCTCGGAGAAGAAGCCTTCGTTGACGCCTTTCTTCTTTCGCGACAGCTCATCGTCACTTGGGACCCATTCGTCGTAGATTCTCCCACGAATTGGGAGGCCTGCGATCCTATTAAGATCCCAGAGCGAGATGCTCATCTCGCCGCACGACATATGGAAGGAGTTGGTAATTGAGCACCAGTGATTAAGGAAGCCCTTGTATACCCAGGGCTCTCGGCAAAAATAACTTGACATAGCTTCGATCGCCTTATATAAGCCCACCGCCTGTAGGGTAGCCCGGTGCTGTTCTAAGATCCGGTTCACCCACACTTCGTAGCCCATGTGGAGGACCAGATGGCCGCGGGTTCGAAATGCCTCGGTTAACCAGACTTCAGTATCCCCTAGATGATGAAACCACTGGCGGAGGGTCTCAAAATAATGCTTGGGAAAGGGCTGATGGGTCTGGGAAATCCAATGAGAAACAGTGAAATGACGAGAATAGGCCATCTCCTCTATTTATAGTGGGACCCAGGAAGTCCGTTGCGTCGCACCAGACGATCGTGAGTCCGTCGCGACCCACCGGAGGGGCATCTGTTGGGGTCCCAAAAGGTAAGGACTCTTAAAATAAACAAAATAACCATATACCTCTGAAGGAATCATGCAAAACGCCTTCCGGTGCACGCAAAACGGAAATATATAGGATTTCCTTAGCCAAATTCTCCAATGGGCCCCGCCGATCACCGTGTTCAGAACCGCCCGGAAGTGGACCCGCAACCTCATTACTATTTATGATGAACAGTGCAAGTGATTGCGTAACAAAACGGGCCCCACAAACCCTCCAAAATTCAAAACCCAATTAATGGAGCACACATTTACGTGTCCACGCACCCATAAATTCAAACACCCCACGCTCCCGAAAAATCAGCAAAAACAGGAATTCATCCAAGGGTGTTTTGAGTCCCACGCACCCTAAAAATGGTGCCATGCACCCTTAAAAACGATATTTTATGATTCTCATTACCAAGGGTGTTTTGAGTCCCACGCACCCTGAAAATGGGTCCACGCACCCGTAAATTCCACAAATTTTCAGGAATCAAATTACAGATGTGTGGAGCCCCACGCACTCGTAAATTAAGTCCCACGCACCCAAAAGTCGAGTATTTTCAGAACATGTTTCTGGGAGCGTCGGAAATCCGCACGTCATTAAACAGGTGCGTGGGGAACATTTAACAGGTGCATGGCACGTGGCAGCCTCTCATTGGCTGACTTCCGGCCGACTTCAGCTATAAATACCCCCTCCACCCATTCATTCGGGATGTTTCTAAAAAGAGAGAGAGAGCTGCCGCAGCTGGAAACCCAAAATCCCCGCCGGAACCCTCGCCGGGATACCTTTCCGACCATCGAAATCCCCTTTCCGATCGCAGATACTCCACTACAGGTCTGAATCCTGCAATCATAAGTTTGGCCACGCACCCGTAAAAGGACCCCACGCACCCGAAAGTGGCCCACGCGTCTATAAATTCGGCCCCACGCATCTATAAAATCGACAAATCGAACAAGTATAGCGGACTCATGCACCCGAAAAGTGGCCCACGCGTCCATTAATTCGGGTCCCACGCGTCCGTAAATTCGTCAAAATCAGATTTATGAATTTGGTCCCACGCATCCTGAATATGGACCCACGCACCCCTAAATTAATCATAAATTTTGTACTTAATTTTTAGGTGCGTGGAGCCCCACGCACCCGTTTAATAAGTCCTACGCACCTAAAAATTCAGCCAATTGCAGAACATGTTCGCAGGTGCACCGGGCTCAATTTTAAGTATTTTCAAGGTCCGCTTGAGCCTATCTTGGGTATTTCGAGCATTCCGGACGTAATGAAATGGTCGAACGAATGTTCCGGGAACTCTAAACGAGTGGAATCGAGCATCTTCAGGGTTTGACCCAAAATCGATGCGATGAACAAAGCGACTTCCCGGAAAGGAGCCGCCAACATCCAGAGCTATGCAAATATGCCGTCATTTATGTTTACTGTAAAGGCATGATCTGATTTGGGTCAAAAGCTAGACAAGCAGGGCTATGGTTACCAGGATAAACCATGCTAAAGAGTTTCGATTCTCTACAAACCAATTGCTCTCAACTGCCACATCACAACAGTCGATGCCCTACCCATCCAAACGGTATCCGTTGGTTGGGCTGCGCAGGTACACACAACTGTAGAATGGACTTCCCGAGGTCACCTGTCCCTACATTGACAGGCGCGGGCCCAGAGTCGTCCATCTCAGTCATAAACCCTGACAGTCTCAGCCCGAATCTCCGGCCAAAATATGGGACATAGACATCTGACTAACACAAAGGTGGTTCAGTACACAGCAAAACAAATACAGGTCTCTACGACCACAAACTCTAAGACCATAGTCTCTGCTGACTAGTCTTTTGCCTTCTAATCAAGGGTCATCGATCATTCGATGTAATTAAGGGCTCGTGCCAGATCACAGCCTGGAATGTACAAGATCTCAGGATCTCTGGAATAAAATTCGCCTTACGATATCTCTTCTCTTTTGTACTTTTGTGAATGCTTGTGATTGTCTACGAATGTTCCTATACTCAGAACCCCAGAGCAACAAAACACCACACTTCAAAAAATGTCGTTATGATCCATTTTCTAGTTCCAACAAGGAGGAGGATTCCTTTCTTCCACTTGTTGAACATACCTGGGAGAATGCAGAGCAGATCGCCACCTCGAACCCTATGGTTGCGTTATTAAGAAAAATGAAAGCTCTAAAGAAGGCATTGCGGATCTGGAACAGAGACTGATTTGGGAATCTGTTTCATCAAATTAAGGAGGCTGAGTCTTCTATTTTTAGTGCGGAAGATGAAGTCCTAGCTGACCCTACTCTGTGGAATCAGATCAAGCTCAAAGATGTGAGAACTGCGCTAGCCTAGCTGGAGCTCAAAGAAGAAATATATTAGAAGCAAAAAATCAAGAAATAGGTAGCTTCTTGAAGGGGATAGGAACACCAAGTTCTTTCATCAGTTGGCAGCAGATCGGGCAAGGAGAGCTTGGATCTCTACAGTCCATCTTTAGAACAGAGAAAAGTCTTCAAACATAGCAACTATCAAGGAAGAACTTGTTAGGTCCGTGTGACCAATGATCTAACCCTTGGGTGATGGCTTCAAACTAAGGCCCTAGTGACAAATGTGCTTGACGTGCCATCGAACCAGAACTATGGATCTAGGTTATATGGATATTGTTTTGCCTCTCACTACCATCTTGAGCATTTAGCGCAACAGGTTGGAACAGTGCTCCATCAATGGCCTCGAGTCAGATCAGGGGTTCGAATCACATCCAGGGGTAGTTCCTTGGGGGGGGGATTGTTAGGTCCGTGTGACCAATGATCTAACCCTAGGGCGATGGCTTCAAACTAGGGCCCTAGTGACAAATGTGCTTGACATGCCGTCGAACCAGAACTGTGGATCTAGGCTATATGGGTATTGTTTCGCCTCTCACTACCAGCTCGAGATTTTAGCGCAACTGGTTAGAACAGTGCTCCATCAAAAGCAACTGCCTATTTTGCTAAATTATTTTAAGCTGAAGCTTGTGACCAGCCGGGTGACTTTTTTTATGCTATTCCTCCCATTGTCTCTCCCTTGAAAATGAATCCCTCCTAGAAGAGCCCTCTATGAAGTAAAGCTGGCAGTGGACGATTTGCCTAAGGATGGTGCACCGGGACTTGATGGATTCTTGGGTGCTTTTTTCTAAGCACGTTGGCATATTATAGGCAAAGATATTCTCGAAGCAGCTGGAAAGCTAAAGACTGAAGATTCAAGTGGAACAGAAGCATCAAGGAAGAAGAACAGATAAATGAGATGCCTTGATAACCCTAACCCTTTGAACCAAGACACCCAAATCCTCTTAAATGACTTGGACCAACTAGGTATGCCCTTAGTCATCCTTATAAGCCTTAGATTATATAAAAAAATATGATAAATTAGGTTAATTAAAGAGGTGGAAGTTGATGTACACAATCAGGCCCAAACAATAATTTTCAATAGGTTTTCGATATATCGGAGACCAGTTCGATAGGTCTTTGATTAATCGAAATGACCATTTCGATATATCGAAGTATGTCCAGCAAACTTACAAACTCTTTGGATAGTTTCTTCGATCAATAGAATTGTTCATTCGATATATCGAAATGAGTGTGTTCGATATATCGAAACCCCTTTTCTATATATCGGGTATTTCGTCCAACAGCTAGCTGATTCTCTGGACATATTCTACGATATATTGAACTGATATTTCGATATATTGAAGATCACTCCGATCAATCGAAACCCCTTTTCAATATATCGAAGCGACCATTTTCTGCCCGTTTTGTGACCGTTGGAGATATTTCTTTAAATATGGGGAGAGATGTTTTTGGGCATAAGAGGAAAATTTTGAGGAGTTTGAAGCCACCATTATTGGAGACCATTAGAGGCTCAAATCCTAACCCTTTCAAGTAATCTTCTTTATGATTCATCACAAGAATAGAGCATTCCATGCTAATGATGAAGATGCACTTGTCCCTCTTTTGATCTCTAGAGTTTGGATTAACTTTGATAGTTATATTTCTATCCAAAATTCTATTATGAGATCATTGTAGGTGAGATACTCTAGGCAACCCATTCTCATTAGTTGTAGAGATCTCAAACCTAACCTCCTAGCACCTTAAGCATCTCCATTGGAGCATCATAAGAAAGGTTGCTGATCTTGGAGTTGAAGCATTGGCGACGCAACGGCATTAAAGATCGGGGGAGCACAAGGGAAGCTGATTCAAGCACGGGAGAGATGCGTGATGTCAGCTCTGCTCGTCGGGTGATAAAGGAAGGAGAGGACAAAATACAGCTCTTGGAGCAGGTAGTCCAAGGGAGAGATGATCTCTTGAAGGCTCGTGAAGCCTTAGTCACTAAGACCAATGAGGAAAAGAATATACTCATTAATAAAATTCAAGTGTTGACTAATCGATACCAAGAATTAGATCAGCAGAATGTCCGACTTGGTGAGATAAAAGAGAAGGCTGAGAGAGAGAGAGAGGGAGGAGAAACATTCCGTTTGAATAAGATAGCATTGGAACAAAAGAACGCTGATCTCAAGCTACAGTTCAAACAATCCAAGGAGGAATTTTACTGGCGCATATCGCAGATGAAGGTCCGCGTGCCGTTCAGGAATTTCAGTGATTGCAGCTCTATGAGGAGGAACGCTATGACTCCTATAATGATGGTCGTGACCTTGCTTTAAAGGTCGTATGACTGATTGCCCCGGGGATTGACTCGGGGGAATTTGAGAGCGTCACGAACAGGGTCATAGCTGAGGAGAACGAAGTCTCTACTTAAGAGGTTACCATGATGATGGAGGCTGTTAAAGCTGTGGGGATTCCTGAGGCTGGACCTAAAGTTGAGAGCCAAGCTCCTCCAACAATAAAAGATATGCCTGAGCAAGTGATGAATAATTGATTTTGTGCCTTTACTTGCCTTGAACACTAATTTTTTTTTTTTTTTGGATTTAATGATCCTTGAATAGGTTGAATTATCCTTTTAGTTAGACAAATGTTTGATTTCGTGTATTCTGTGAATGTTCAATCCATGAAGATGGATTGTGCTCAGTCAGGGAGAGCTTTGTGGCTACATCCGTATAGAGATAGTATAATGCCCCGAATTTTCCTTAGGTGGCTTTGAAAGTATAGTATAACATATTATGTGTAAAATTTTCGCTTAACGATAATTTTAAGTAATGATTCGTGATTAATTCGATATAGATTCTTTTGTAACATATGCTTAGGATCATGCATAGAACCTTGTAAAACCATTAGGTTTTCCAAAAGTTTTAGATTAAAAATAACTATGAGAATGTCCTTGGCCCACCCATATTCGTTGTTTCTGATCAATCGAGTAAGTAATTTTTGAATCCATCTGAAAAGTAGGCATAGTTTTAGGTGTGTATCGATGTCATAAAGTTAGATTTTTTAAATGGCCATCAGATCATGGAGATCTTAACCTAGGAGCGTCCGTGGCCATTGACCGAGAAAGCTAGTCGGGAAAGAAACCATACCAAACTGATCATCTTAGTGGTAAACTCATCCTAAAATTTTTGTGATGATCCAATGAGTATAAATATAAAATCTTGAGTACTAAAAAATGTGAATGGCTCACCTTAACCTAGACCCTTGATATCTAGTTCACATGGTTTTTATGATCTGATTGATGTGAAATTTTATACCATGCCTATTTATCATAAATGAACTGCACATGTCAAATTTCAGCCTTTAGATCATAGTATAAATGGCCTAATTAGAAAATCAGCCCCTTAACCCTTAATTTTTATGTCTATCGAGTGAGGAAAGTGGATGGTTAGTCATAGTTGAATATTTTTCTTCGTGTGAGTAACTTAGATCATCTATATCATAGACCAATAGTGTGATTTGAGTGCTCCTCCTTGATAAGCCATTTTTTTAAGCGCAAAATTATCTCATTTTAGGAAATAACCGAGTACCAACTCCTTTTAAATTTGGGCCTTTCAATTAACCCACTTCCCACCGTCAATCGCAACTCAAATTTGGAACATATCTTAGCATCATATGACTACGAGACTCTACAAATTTGGACCCCGATCTATAATCCTACACCGTGGAACCACCAAGCCAGCCCCTCCCTTATCCGCCAAAAGTTGGAATTTTAAATCTAGGTCATTCCCACCATCAATCAACCACCAAACTTTGTACAATCATTTACCTATCATGAATACACATTTCTCCCAAATTTGGGCCTGATCATCAAGCGTGGATTGTTAATTGAGATCAAGTCTGTTTTGGCACCCGCCAGGCCATTTTTCAATATCGGTCAATCTAGATTTCATATCACCATAAAAATTATATATTCTGACTTTACTCTTTGTGCTTAACATGGTGAACGGATTAGAAATCATTAAAAATCATTTCTTAATCATGTTTTGATGGTGTCATAGTAAGATTGGGAGGTGTGCACACGCACTTTATGTAAAGGAGTGGTGCGCACGTCCCTACGACTCCCTTCCAACAAACTCAAGCCCAACCCTAATTTTTCAGCCCTACACGTCTAAGAGAAAGAGAGAGAGAGAGAGAGAGAGAGAGAGAGAGAGAGAGAGAGAGAGAGAGAACTTGCCCACCCTCCGATCATCTTCTTTTCCTTCTTCATCAACACATATAATCATCTCCAACCCTTCCTCGTGTCGCTGTGGTTCATGTAAAGATTTTTTCCATCAATTCTACCTAGGATTTTCATCTAAGGTGAAGGTGAGGATTTCCTTTAAGCCTAGTTACAATAATATCATGTTTTTATCGATTACATGCTTAAACACTAGGGTTTTGTTGTGTGATTTCTTGAAACCGTGCTTGTTAAAATCTCTTCATGTGATTGTTCGCTTTCCCAAGTGTAGGGTTGCGATGTAGTAATAATCTCGATAAGACTGAGGTCAATCCACAGGAAAAGAGGTAAACAATTCTAACTATCCTAATAACTAGAATCTTAAGAGGTTTGTGAAATCGGTTTTGAACATAAAATAGAAAAATCTGATAATGAAAAGATAACTAGAGCATCAAGGATCCACTTATAACTCTCCTTAGATGCATAATTTGCTGTGGTTTCTCACTTACTCAACTAGAATAAAAATCAAATCCTATCTAACCGGATTATAGAGCGGTTATATTATTAAAGCAATCCAACACATGTGTTGTTCATTAACATGATTCCCTCAATTCAAGTTAGGACATGAGCACATTCAATTGCATAGGTCAATCCTAGTTCCAATAGATTAAGATCATAACCATAATAATCATCAAACCTTGTCATAAAGCTTAACTAATACCATGGTTTGAACTTGATTCAAATCACATAAACAAACAATACATGTTGTTATGGAATAAAGTTGGTCGTCGAAGAAGGATTTAAGCAAAATGCGATCAGCAAGCGCCTTTTAATAAGAGTCGCGACCAGCCTGCTTAATCGCGAGCTTTCCCTATTTATACTTCATCTCAGACCTCCGACCACACCATCCGATCTCATATGAGCAGCCCAGTTCGTGGTCGTTAAAAGGGGTCGCATCTCCGCATGCGAGCAGCCCAGCTCGTGGTCGTTAAAAGGGGTCGCATCTCCGCATGCGAGCAGCCCAGCTCGTGGTCGTTAAAAGGGGTCGCATCTCCGTATGCGAGCAGCCCAGCTCGTCGTCGTTGAAAGGGGTCGCATCTCCGCATTCGAGCAGCTCAGCTCATTGTCGTTAAACGTGGTTATCTCCAAGCCTAAATATTCGTCGCCTTTTAGTACCAGCAGCCCGTATAAGTCAATTTTGGCTCGTCTTTATTCATAGTTCTAGACCATGGAAGTCTCTTATTGAGGAACGTAATCGGCTAGACGTCTAAAGTGATTATACTATCTTCTTATTTAAGGATTAGGAGGAGAGGCTTCTTATCCCTCTAAATCAGGAGTGATCTTAATAGCTTGCGTAAGAGACTGGATCACCTACATTTGCATAAATAGATGATCCCATAGTTGATAAAGGGACACAATCTCTAAGCCTACATTACACACTTCACCTTACTATTAAATCATCTCTGACTTAAGCTTCGGAGGGCCAACGGCCAAGCGCCGGCCACCCTTAGTTTTTCTTCTTTGTCTTTTAGGTCTAGATGAGAGCTTGCTACAAGGAGGGTGAGCGTCTGGAGGATCCTGTTACCAGAATTAGACATTAATAGATTGGCGTCGTCTGTGGGAATTCTTTCAGAATTCAATCCATTCTCGTCACTGATCATTATCTCCCACTATGCCTCCCAAAAAGACGGTTCATCCTTCCACTTCAAGGCAGATGTTACCTCCGCCTGACATCCCTGAACCAGCGTCCAATCTCCCTCAGACCGCTTCGACGGGCATTCCCCCAATAGAGTCTAACCTACCGTCACAGAATCCATTTCACAATGTATCTGGTGGTCATGATGACAATATGCGTTTCGTCGAAAACACACTCCTTACCCTCAAAGTTGGGCTTCAAACCTTATCCAATCGGTTTGATCAGCATTTCCTGAACCACAGCAACCTCCAGAAGGGCCGCCACTGCGATCTGTACCAGTAGCCTCTAGACATTTTGCAGGTGAACCACAAACCCAGCAAAATCCTCCTTCGAATCGAATGCCACTCGGCAATCAAGTTCCGGTACCTCCTCCACAATCTATGATCTGTTGTTGAAACCTCGAGTTACACTTTACCTTGGGAAGGAGATCTCAAGAGAATCGAAGATCGCTTCGCTGATATGGAGCAACGGTATTGGTCTAACCTTCCACCTGTTGCTTTTGCATCAATCCACCGATCTAAACCTCCCTTCACCCGTGAGGTTATGGAGGCCCCTTTGCCTAGAAAATACCAAACGCTTAGCATTGTCTCGTATACAGGTATCGGCGATCCTCTCGAACATCTGGAGACCTATAGGTCTCTCATGGAGCTAGAAGGATATGGTTCAGAAATTATGTGTAGGGCTTTTTTCCTTAACTTTAAAGGATGGAGCACGTACATGGTTTCTAGGCCTAAAACCTCGATCTATCGAATCCTTCTCCCAATTATCGGATCTCTTCCTCTCTCAGTTCATTGGAAGCATCCGTATCAAAAAGCCTGCATCTCGTTTAACGGATGTAAAGCAACAACATGGGGAAACAATTAAGGAGTTCACAGTTCGATTCACTGTAGAAAGCCGTCCAGACTGAAGGTTATACTAAAGACAAAGGCCTCACTGCCCTTATAGCAGGATTCACCAGCGAGAAATTTCGGTTCGCCGTGGATAAAAACCCTCCTAAAACCATGACTGAATTCCAAGCCAAGGCTCGAAAATACATTAATGCAGAAGAAGTCGCTTTGGCGCGTCACGGTATACAAGGGAAGAAACGTAAGTCTGAGGAGATCTCTCCCTTTGATAAAAAATATCGGCACGATTGGCGGGATCGTTCCCTTAAGAAGCCTTACTCCGGTAAATATCATTACTATACACCTCTCAATCAATCTCCTAAGAAAGTATTAATGGAGATAAAACATAAATCTTATGTGAAGTGGCCTCTAAGGATCAACTCTGATCCTAAAAAAAGAGACAAGAGAAAGTTCTGCTATTTCCACAAAGATCATGGGCATAACACCCAAGATTGTATATCCCTGAAAGATCACATTGAAGCTCTTATTTGAAAGGGACATCTCCGCGATTACGTTGTGCGACAGGATCGGTCACCTAAAAGAATCGATGCCCCGTCAAAAAGGAAAAAGTCACCTCAACATCATCCTCCATAAGAAGATACAAAACCCACTGGTGAAATCGGGACCATTACTGGAGGTCCAGCTTGTCGGGGAGATTCTCAAGCTTCAAGAAAAGCATATGCTCATAAGGCGTCTTAGAAGCCTCAACATATTTATTGGCTAAAAAAATCGCCTGATACATCAAATCCTAGCCGTCATCCAATCTCTTTTTCTCTTGAAGATGCTGAAGGGATTCATTTCCCTCACGAGGACTCCATCGTGGTCACGGTAAAGGTATCAAACTATTTAAGTCATCGTATTATGTTGGATACAAGTAGCTCCGCTGATGTTCTTTACTTGGAAGCTTTCAACAAAATGACACTTGCTAGAAATTTACTCAAACCTATCTCCACTCCCCTCGTTGGCTTCGGGGGCGAAGTCGTAATACCAGAAGGAAGCATCGACCTTCCTATCACCTTCGGAGAAAGTCTAGCCAAAACTACAGTCTTCGTTAATTTCCTCGTGGTGGATCGAAGATCGGCGTACAATGCTATTTTGGGTTGACCCTCTCTCACCAAGATAGGAGCAGCTTTACACCCCCTGTATCTATACATCAAGTTCCCTACTCTGAGCGGAGTCGGGGTAGTACGAGGAAATCAGAAGGAAGCTCGAGCATGCTATGAAATCGCCGTACAAGATCGAAAATTGCCCAAGCAGCTCCCATTATTGCAATCACAGGAGACTTAGCGGACCTCTTGATAGCGACAACGTTGGACCTGAGGGAAGGTGCTCATCAATCAAGTACCCCGGGGGAGGAGACAGTTGAAATCCACTTGTCCAAAGATAATCCATTCAAGAATGTGTACATCGGATCCTCTTTAAGCGATGTCTTTCGGGCAAATCTAGCTCATTTTCTAGCCGAATATCAAAATGTATTTGCTTGGTCTCACGAAGACATGCTAGGTATCAACCCCAACGTTGTGGTCCATCGTCTGAATATCGACCCGAAGTATAAACATGTTCATCAACGTCGACGAGCGTTCACTGCAGAAAGGCAAATGGTGATTAAAGCTGAGGTCGAAAAGTTATTGGCCGTCAATTTCGTTCAAGAGGTCGATTATCCGGAATGGGTTGCGAATGTGGTTCTTGTCTGCAAAGCCAATGGTAAATGGAGGATGTGTATTGACTACTCCAATCTAAATAAAGCGTGCCCAAAGGATAGTTTCCCAATTCCCTGCATCGACCAAGTGGTTGATTCAACAGCAGGACATGCCTTGCTAAGTTTTATGGACGCCTATTCTGGTTACAACCAGATCATGATGCATCCGCCTGATCGTCAAAACACTGCCTTTATCACCGATCGAGGCTTATATTGCTATAAAGTAATGCCTTTCAGTCTCAAGAATGCGGGAGCCACTTATCAGTGTTTGGTCAACAAAATGTTCGCCACACAAATTGGTAGGAGTATGGAAGTTTACATCAATGACATGCTCGTGAAAAGCGTCGCGGCAAATGATCATCTCACAGATCTCCGGGAAGCTTTTAACCTGATGAAAAAGTACCAGATGAAGTTAAACCCTGAAAAATGTGCCTTCGGAGTCTCTGCTGGAAAATTTCTTAGGTTCATAGTTGGTCAACGGAGAATCGAAGCAAATCCCGAGAAAATAAAGGCCTCAATAAAAATGAAGTCTCCATCCACTCTCAAAGACGTCCAATGATTGGCTGGTCGCATTACATCATTGAATAGGTTTATTTTGCATGCCTCTGATAAGTGCCTTCTTTTCTTTAAGCTTCTTCGTGCTATCACAAAAACCAACTGGGTATGTACTCAACAGTGCAAAGAGGCATTTTAACAACTGAAGCAATATATGAGCATGCCTCCTATTTTATAAAAACATGTTTTACACGAGCAGCTCCTTTATTTATCTGTATCTTCCACGGTCGTTAGTGCCGCATTAATAAGAGAAGATTCTGGGGTCTAGAGGCCCGTTTACTATATTAGTCAAGCGATGGTGGATGTCGAAACTTGATATTCTGATATGGCAAAATTAGCTCTCGCCTTAGTAACTGCAGCTCAAAAATTACAACCATATTTCCAAGCCCACCCTATATTGGTACCTACGAATCATCCATTAAGACAAGTCCTCCAAAAGCCTGAGGTATCAGGGCGATTGACTAAATGGGCAATTGAGATCAGTGAGCACGACATTTCATTCTGTTCGAGAACTGCCACTAAGGGTTAAGCCATGGCTGATTTCATTGCTAAGTTCACGTATTCGACCCCAGTGGATTCCACCTCCAACAATGACCCAACGACCAGCGACCAGAGCCCCTAGTCGCTCTTTGTGGATGGGTCTTCATGCGCCACTGGTAGCGGAGTCGGCTTGATCTTAATCGCTCCTGATGGGTTACATTTTCAATATACTTTACGCTTCGACACTCATGTCTCTAACAACGAAGCGGAATACGAGGCTTTGATCGTTAGCCTCGAACTAGCGAATATGCTTGCAATACAGAATTTACTTGTTTATAGTGACTCTCAGCTCATAGTTAGTCAAGTGCTTGGCGAATTCGAGGCGAAAGAAGAACGAGTGGCTTTATACAAATCTTGAGTGCTTATCTTGCTCGTAAAGCTAAGCAAATATGAAATAATTTACATTCCCTGCGAGAAGAATAAACTCGCAGATTCCCTGGCAAAGTTAGCTTCTGCACCAGAATTTGAGTTAATGCGATCCGTTTCCGTCGAGCATCTCCATACTCCGAGTATTGATCAGTTCGCCCCAGAGCAAGTGGTCACAGTGCATTTCTCTCCATGTTGGATAGATCACATTATCCTTTACCTCAAAAGCGAACAACTCCCAGATGATAAAAAATCTGCGCGACAAATTCGTTATCGCGTTGCCAGGTACACCTTACAAAACGGAATTTTACTACGTAAAAGTTTTACTTTACCATACTTGAGGTGTCTCCATCTAAAAGAGGCACACCGCCTTCTTGATGAAATACACCAGGGGGCATGCGGTAACCATCCTAAGGGACGATCTTTAGCATATAAAGCAATGAGGCAAGGGTACTACTGGCCCACCATGAAGGCGGACGTAATCGAATTTTCCAAGAAATGCGATAAATGCAAGCGATATTCTCCGATCCCTCATGTACCATCTGAGCAGATGACGTCGATGGATGGCCCTTGGCCCTTCGCCCAATGGGGAGTTGATATAATTGGGCCATTGCCCACCGGGAAAGGCCAAAATAGGTTTGCAATTGTAGCAATCGATTACTTTACCAAATGGGTTGAGGTAGAACCTCTAGCCACAATTACCGAAAAGCAGACCACTAAGTTCATATGGAGAAACATCATATGCCATTACGGGCTCCCCACACTATAATCACCGACAACAGAAAGCAATTCAACAATACCGCATTCTCGGAGTTTTATAAAAAATGGAAGATACGAAGTATTCAAACCTCCCCATATCATCCCCAAGCTAATGGACAAGTTGAAGCAGTCAATAAGATCATCCAACATCATCTGAAAACTAAACTCGATGAATGCAAAGGTATGTGGCCGAAGCTTCTACCTGAAGTCTTATGGGCCTATAGAATGACAACTCGCACGTCAACTGGAGAAACTCCTTTCTCTTTGGCATTTGGCATCGATGTAGTTGTACCCATCAAAGTTGAAGTACCCTCGTATCGTATCAAGCAGTACAACCCAACGAGCAACCAAGAGGGCCTCAAGCTTCATCTCGATCTCTTGGAAGAGAGAAGGGAGTCATCCCGACTTCGAGCAGCAGCTTACCAACAGCATATAGCTCACTACCGTAACGCGAAAGTCAGACCTAGAGCTTTTCAGCTCGGCGATTTGGTCCTTAGACAAAATCTCGGAACACTTACTCGTTCGTTGGATCTGAATTGGGGAGGCCCTTATCGGGTTATCAAAATTGTGCGACCAGGTACATATTATCTCGAAGACATGTGAGGAAGACCCCTACACCGCCCTTGTCACGTAGAGCATCTACTTCGATATTTTTCATAATCCGATGTAAATTCAAATATCCGAATAAAGATGGATTCCCTTTCCTTCGCGTGGCCGACTGATTCACAAATTTGGTTGCTACTCCATTTGCTAGACCCGAATAGCCCTGGAGAGAATATAAACATTCTCTTGACCAAATCTTTTATCCTTGGCAGAGTCAAAGACTCAATTGATAGGTCAACCTTTCTCTAAGCGGACGCAGTCACTCAGACCCCCCAAATTGAGCCTAATTCATTTTCATGAATTTAGTAAAGCACCTAAATGGTTATTAATTCTTGCACAACAAAGAGGTTAACAAAACACCTATTTTCATTAAAAGTCTTTTGAATTATAATAGATGGGAGAAGATACATGTATTTTGAGTCAGAAAAGGAAAAGGGGAGTAACTCAGGAATTATTCACTCCTCATTCGGATGAGCTTCTCGGCTCTCTGCCTCATGACTCGCTTCAGGAACACGCCCAGCATCTGTAGCTTCTGTAACTTCATTCTCGGCTGCAGCTCGCTCTCTAGTTGCGACCTCGAAAGTAACTCTATCGAATTCCTCCACACTGAAGGACGGAGAAATTTGTTGCATAACTCTGACCGCAAAGTCGCGACTAGCGATGTATGCCTCATAACGCTCGTCCTCATAGAGTTGAGAAGTCCAGAACTCCAGAATAGCACGGGGACCCTCTTCGGCTACCATCTTGACGTAGGCTGTCTTCTCCTCATCCCAATGAATTAATGGAGTCGTCCTTCAATTGGGCAATGGTCTTTTCAGCATCTTCGAGGCGAGCCTTGTAATCCCCGAGCCGTTCCTCGAGGGAGATCTTGTCTTGACGGAAGATCTCCTTCTCCTTCTCGCTCTTCGTATGTACCTCGGAGAGCCTAGCAAACTTAAGGTCCAACGACTGATAACGATCAATCAAAACTTGGACCTTGGCAATGAGGATTTGCTTCTCCTCGTTTAACTTAGTAACTAGGGCTTCTTGGGACTTTATTATACGATCCCTTCCTTAGATCTCGCCCTCCATCGCCTTCTTCTTCTTCTCCCCCTAGTCGATGATGCGGTGAGCGGCATCGATGTCACACCTTGTTTATAGCGTGAGGTCCAGACCTGCTTGAAGAACCAGAAGTATTATCATTTCACATATAAGGTCTTCAAAAAGCAAAGAAAAGAGAAAGAAGGGGAAGGATCGTTACCTGAATTAATCTCACTCTAATGTTTGTGGAGAGAGTCTCTGGACTGGGCTCTGGGAGAGCCCCAAAGGAGTTAGGGATTATATTCTCAAAGATAAACTTGCAAATCGGATGCAAGTGTGCAGGGATGGTGTAGACTCCAGCCCCCGAGAGTTGGGCTACGACCATCTCGGAAGAACTTATCTCGCAAGTAGCCAGAGGCCCCGGAACAGGAACAGCCTACTCACGAGCTGTGTTGGGCTCACATCTCGCCTCGTTCGAAGGGTGACTTGGCCCTGCCTCATCACCTCTTGGCAAGTTAACAGCGACATCAATTATCGGCTAGCCACGGGGACCAGCTGGGGGGGTCGCAGCCACTTCCGCTTGAGGAGCACTATGCGGCTGCGACCCATGAGCAGGCTCATCTGGTTGTGCAGGTGCAGAAGAAGGACTAGTCGCTGTCCTCTTTTGCCTCTTCGAGGCTATGCCCTTCAAATGGGGAAGTACCCCCAATGCTCCCCTCTTATCCCCTACGTTCGTCATCTCCTCTTGAGAGATAAGACCAGTAGCGAAGAGACAACGAAGATTTAGAGTAGCGTTGATGTTGCGGGCGACCACCGAGAGTTTGTAAACCTTAGTGAGCTTCTCATTGAGTCCTCCCCACAAGCTCGGCCTCTTCCCAATGGGAATACCTGCGAGACATAAATAAGAACAGGTTAGTCAACATCAAAAATCAAAATTTACTTATCCTCGAGCAAAAGGGTAAAACTCAACCTACCTTCGCCGAAGAAACGGTTGACATTGTGGCCTTTGGGGTCAGAGCCCACATCAGACTCCTAGTTGCTAGAGGCGTAAAACTATTTTTTCCTCCATCTGGGATAATTTGAGGTAGGATTTCCCAATATAAAGTTATCTCGGTGCCAAAAATAGAGATAGTACCAACCCTCACTGGATGGGGCCATTTTCAGTTGGTACATTCTCAAAAACTCATCAGCAATCAGGTCCTCATTTCCCTCCTGCTTCTAGAGGACAAATGCACTCATAACCACTCTCCAGCCATTTACTATGAGTTGGCCGGGGGCAATTTTATAGACACGGAGGACGTTACGGATGAAGGGATGAAGGGGAAGGCGTACACCGAGCTGGATAATATTCATACATAGCAACACAGCCCGATGGTGGGGAATCGGTGGTTTTTCTTCTCACGGTAGTCTAAGAATGACGGAGTCAGGGATCTGGTACCGTTCCCGTAAGCTCAAAAGCTATTCCTTCGTCATTATCAATGGGTAACCAGCGGCTGAATACCTCCCCACCGGCACTCTGGCGTTATTTGATTCAGATGAATCGGGAGTATCATCTCCCAAAGGAACGACTTCTTCATTAGAATTCCCCGCCATAGCCAAGAAAAGAGAAAAGAGCAAAGAAGAAGAAATACCTCCACGAAGAGGTTACACCAAATACAGGAAGAAGAGAAGGAGGGTTTCTGGTGTTCTCCAGCAAGATTTTAAAAATGAAGTAACCTCCGTAGGCTCTGATATTTATAAGCAATCATTTCGTTTGATTTGGGTGACATGCGACAACCCTCTGTCTGGCATGACAGTCGAACGAACATGAGCATTAAATCCTGAGACACGTGGCGAGCGCCGCTTCATTTCTCTTAGCTGAAAAGCTGCAGAAAGCTGGCGCTCATAAATGCAGGGTCATTCTTGGTCAGTCATGTAGGACTTTTTCTCTAATAGGCAGTTATATATACAAACAAATCCTTTGGCGTAGCTTCTCAACGCTAAGGACTTGGGAGGCATCTGTTGTGGAATAAAGTTGGTCGTCGAAGAAGGATTTGAGCAAAATGCGATCAGCAAGCGCCTTTCAATAAGAGTCGCGACCACCCTGCTTAATCGCGAGCTCTCCCTACTTATACTTCATCTCAGACCTCTGACCACACCATCCGATCTCATACGAGCAACCCAGCTCGTGGTCGTTAAAAGGAGTCTCATCTCCGCATGCGAGCATCCCAGCTCGTGGTCGTTAAAAGGGGTCGCGTCTCCGTATGCGAGCAACCCAACTCGTCATCGTTGAAAGGGATCGCATCTCCGCATACAAGCAGCTCAGCTCGTGGTCGTTAAACGTGGTTATCTCCGAGCCCAAATATTTGTCGCCTTTTAGTACCAACAGCCCGTATAGGTCAATTTTGGCTCGTCTTTATTCATAGTTCTAAACCATGGAAGTCTCTTATTGAGGAACGTAATCGGCTAGACGTCTACAGTGATTATACTATCTTCTTATTTAAGGATTAGGAGGATAGGCTTCTTATCCCTCTAAATCAAGAGTGATTTTAATGGCTTACGTAAGAGACTGGATCACCTAGATTTGCATAAATAGATGATCCCATAGTTGATAAAGGGACACAATCTCTAAGCCTGCATTACACACTTTACCTTACTATTAAATCATCTCTGACTTAAGCTTCGGAGGGCCAACGGCCAAACGCCGGCCACCCCTAGTTTTTCTTCTTTGGCTTTCTGGTCTAGATGAGAGCTTGCTACAAGGAGGGTGAGTGTCTAAAGGATCCTCTTACCAGAATTAGACATTAACACATTTTTAGAATTTTTAGAATGGATAGAACTTTGGTTTGAAGTTCCCACATGAGAATCCAAATCTAGAGCGTATTAAATCCGATTTCTCGGAGCATACAGGTCTAGATCCTTGCAAAACAATTAAGAACTAAAGCAATTCTTCCAAATATCCATGAGCCATCATAAGATTAAGAAAAACCACTTAGAACTTTATTCAAACTTCTAAAAACCATTGCTCTTCATTAAATCCAAACTTGAAACCAACAAAATGAATTAAAACATCTAGGTAAACTATAAGTTTCACCTCTTAACTCTAGCTAAGAGGTTAGCTAATGAAAAGCATAAAAATGAACTAGAACTAGAACTAGAAAAGGAAGAAAAACTAGCTGGAGGCGGTTAGGAAGCCTCCTATGACTTGAATTCCTTGCTCCTCACGTCCTTGCTTAATTTGGATTAGAAGAGAGCAGCTCCTTTTATAATGCAGCAATAGTATAGCAACATAACAGATTTTGTTTCGCTTGGTACGGCTTAACCAATGATCGGATTACCTTCCAATTTAATTTGTAGCTTTCATGTAATGTGATCTTCCTCATAGATGATTTAGATTTCTAAGATTATCTCCTGAATGGGCCCACCAATCATATCAGAGATCGCCTCTCAAAATTACGTAATTCGGGTACCTTCAAAACCAATCATCTTGCTTTCAACGCTACGGATTGTACATAGGTCGGATTAATCTCAAATTTTGAACATTGGTAGAAAACTTCCTTCTCTACATGATAGATGGATTAGATTGTCCAAAAAAATTTCAAAATGTGGTCCGAAAATTAGAACACATAGGGCTTTTTATAAAATCTGCGCAGTTGGAATCTCTTTGGATGGTCCATCTTTCTTCGACCGGTACGATCAAACCACACATCATTTTGACCTAAAACTTTGTGGTTATTCATATATAGATGTGGTCTAGAATATGGTCAAAGTAGATTCTTCATATCATCAATGATGGGTCACCTGGACCGGCCTAGAATTGAGTAGGCGGAATCTGAAAACTTTCTAGACAATTCGTATTGTTTTGGCCGCCATGATTAATCCGTAACTCCGATTGACACGAAACCACTTGGGTTATTTTGGCGTCGAGCTCCTCTTTGACATGGACATGTTAGATTTTCAAATATCATCAAGATGGGCCTTGAAAACTGGGCTGAAAAACTAAAAATGCGACTGCTGCTATTTGAAATTTGGATTCTGAAAGTGCATGTCCGACCTGTCAGCCGACCGGTCGGATCACAGGTCGGCCTTCATAAAATTTGTCTAGAGAATTTGTTGTTTCTGGAGGGTTTGGCAGGCTGGTCGGTGGCTGTGACTGGCCGGCCGGTGGGCATGAAAAATGTGATTTTTGCTAATTTTTCTTCCTCCATTGCATTGCATCTTTCTTCCATCTCTTATATTTATTTCTTTGATCTTTAAGGCATGTAAGAAGGGCCTCTAAACATCATAATGACGAAGTCTCTCTCTCATTCCTACAACCACAAAACTATACATTAGATTCGTCTTTAAATCATGAAAACCATGCATAATGAGTGATGAATTGGGGTTAGAATATGCACAATTAAGAGCTCAATACACCCCCCAACCAGCATTTTGCTAGTCTCAAGCAAAACATGCGTGAAACAAGTTTCATTCTCCAAAACCCAACTCTCCTTCAGAAACTATGCTTCTATACACTTCAAGATGTGCAAGTGCAAAAATTAGGAAAACTTAATGATAGAAGTTGAGGCCTTAATTTTCTCAAAACATAACAAGTGTTCATATAGAATTCCCGCTGATTGATTGATAAATAGAAGAATCCAAAATAATTTAACCTAATGCGCATAGTGAATGTTCATCTCATAAATTTTCGGGGTTATCTTCTTCATAGATCAACTAAATTAGGGATCTAAGGTGTACCGATCAACAACAAGCCTATGAAAGGAATTTATGTTACCGTCCTTCCGATGGCTTTAACACTCCGTCCCATTTTCAACTTTGGTTATAGGTAGCTCTTTTTGAAAATTTTCCATCATATTTTCAATCATTCTTATATTTTCATCCTTTCTTTCCTTTTTATACATATTTGACATGATTTTTAGAAATCCATATCTTTTGTTATTTTCCCATGGACAAGGATGGACGAAGTACCCCGGCTTGGTTTCTCAACACCTCAAATCTAAACCTAGCCAATCCACAAATCTACATAATCCTTTCAAAACATGAGAATCGTATAAAGTGAACCAGGTATAAAAGTGTTTCAATTTTTCTACCAATCAAATCAATAGGGGGATCCAATTAGAAAATCATTATGTTATAAGTCCTTTAAGAGTTTCAGAATCATCTCACTACATCTTTCTTCCTTTCATACTTACGACATCCCAAGTGCATATAAACGTGGTTTTCCAAACGAGTTTTGAATTTTCAGAAAAATTAAAAAATTTCTACATAATTGTTCGAAATGTCACAAAAGCTAGTAGATTCATCTAAGGAATCTCACCCCCCAACCAAAATCTTACATTGTCCTCAATGTACAAAGATATGCGATGTGCTTGACATGAGAGCAATGACATAAAACAAAGGGGAGTGAGAACGAGAGTACTTGAGGTAGCAAGTTGATAAATTCTAGCATCTTCCATTACCTTGAAGAGACTTATTCAAACCTAAATGCAGAAAAGAAATCCTAACCTACCTACCTATCTTTGATTAGTCCGATCGACTACATGATCAAATTTGAGCAGGATCTTCAAGAATTTCAATAGGTTTCTCATGAGGACCATCCAAAGTCCTGCTCGAATGTACACATGGGTGCGTTTCTTCATTAAGGTCCAATCATAGTGTGCATTACACGCATGTAAGGAGTAGATAAGAGCAGAAAAAAGATATCTCCTCAAGTTCTGAATTGGGTTGTAATTGATTAAAAATGGGTCCTCCCAATCAGAATTTTCAATGGGCTGAAGAACCCATGATGGTGGAGAGATGTTCATCAAGTATTCTTCAGTTCGGGTTGTCTCCTCCACAATTTTAGAATTGCACGGCGCTTCCATAAACAATGGTAAAGAGTGTAAATCAGTGGAATGGTGTTCTTCAGGCACCGACACTGTGTCTAACAAACTATCCAACTCCTTAATCATCTCATCATCAAGATTATAGGGTTGGGCCATGCATTCCTCTAGGAAATCGAGAGAGTGGGATGAAGGGTCATCATTCTCCTATAAGTGATTGAGGAAATTCTGTTTCAAGGGTAAAGAATTCCTCCTCTATAGAGGGGAGGTCTTCCAAAGAAAATTTTTCAAATTCAGTGGTGAGCACATCATCTAGCATTGATTGATCTTTTGAAATTTCATATTGTGCCACCCCATCATCCAAAGAAACAGAATTTTCAACCTAAGGAAATTCTTCCACAATAGAATCCAGCATGTGTTGTCGATGGAAGGACTCAAAAATATCGACTTCAGCCATCTCTCTAGCAAGAATATCTTTCGACAACTCATAAGCATTTGGCCATTTGGAAGAAGAAATCATTGACTCACAATCATCCTTCAAACCTTTATTATAGGCAATCAAACTATCACTTTCAGATTTTGTAGATTCCTCGGGTTCGGCAACTGTCCTTGAAATCTCTTCATCATTCAAATCGGAATAGCTAAAAAAGATAGTTAATTTACCATAATCGATGGTAATATTGGGATCACTGAGATCTACATCCCCTAAAAGTTTAGTCATCAAATCGGAAGAGGGTTGGGCTTGGATAGACTCATCCTCCTCAATGTTGGGGAATGATTCGGTGTTCCCAATGTCGGGTTCAGGATTTTGAGATGGCGAGAGGTTTTGTATGCATTACTCAGTTATTTCCATAAACTCTCGTAGCGTATCCTCAAGAGTTCGTGTCGGTTGTGGCTCATGAGAAAGAAACTCTTGAGGATAATTGTTGGCATCCATGGTTGGCTCATCTCCCAAATTGAAATTTTGATGCTCTCACCTATTAGGATTATGCATGTCATATGTTGGACTATTAGATGGTTGTTGATATGTGTAGCCAAACAAGTGATCATACATTGTCTTAACCGGTGGAATATTATTCATCTCTTTCCGATACTCTCCTATTGTCTTACGTGGGGGACTATTAGAAGTAGATTGAGTCATAGAAAAATATTCATGCTTGCAATGGTTCCAATCATAATGAGTTTTGATTCCACGGTCCGACCTCTCATCTTCCAAAAGGTATTTAGACAATCCACCCGTCCAATCATTCATAATGAAATTATAAGAAGTTGAAACAATCCTAATCTAGGAAGACAATTAAAAAGAAGAAAGGGAGATGGCGAGATGTTACCCGTGAAGGTAAGAACTATGTCAGCAACTAAGTTCCTATAAAACAGAAAAATAGAAAATTGTTAGTAATCTACAAAAAAAAAATCAGAAACTACTTATAGAAAAGCCGGAAATCGTACCTAACTAAGACTACTCTATAACTACTAGAACAATTAGAACCGTTTAAACTCTTTCCCCGGCAACGGCTCCAAAAACTTGTTCGCTTCCCCAAGTGTAAGGCTGCGATGTAGTAATAATCTCGGTAAGACCGAGGTCGATCCAAAGGAAAGGAGGTAAACAATTCTAACTATCCTAATAACTAGAATCTTAAGAGGTTTGTGAAATCGATTTTGAACATGAAATAGAAAAATCTGATAATGAAAAGATAACTAGAGCATCAAGGATCCACTTATAGCTCTCCTTAGATGCATAATTCGCTGTGGTTTCTCACTTACTCAACTAGAATCAAAATCAAATCCTATCTAGCTGGATTATAGAGCGGTTATATTATTAAAGCAATCCAACACATGTGTTGTTCATCAACATGATTCCCTCAATTCAAGTTAGGACATGAGCACACTCAATTGCATAGGTCAATCCTAGTTCCAATAGATTAAGATCATAACCATGATAATCATCAAACCTGGTCACAAAGCTTAACTAATGCCATGGTTTGAACTTGATTCAAATCACATAAACAAGCAATACATGTTTTAGAATTTTTAGAATAGATAGAACTTTGGTTTGAAGTTCCCACATGAGAATCCAAATCTAGAGCGTATTGAATCTGATTCCTCGAAGCATACAGGTCTAGATCCTTGCAAAACAATTAAGAACTAAAGCAATTCTTCCAAACATCCATGAGCCATCATAAGATTAAGAAAAACTACTTAGAACTTTATTCAAACTTCTAAAAACCATTGCTCTTCATTAAATCCAAACTTGAAACCAACAAAACGAATTGGTACCTCCTTTTATAATGCAGCAATATTACAGCAACATAGTAGATTTTATTTCGCTTGGTACGACTTAACCAATGATCGGATTGCCTTCAAATTTGATTTATAGCTTCCTTGTAATATGATCTTCCTCATAGATGATTTAGATTTCTAATATTATCTTCTGAATGGGTCCACCAATCAGATCAGCGACCGCCTCTAAAAGTAATGCAATTCGGGTACCTTCAGAACTAGTCATCTTGCTTTCAACGCTACGGAGTGTACAGAGGTCGGATTGATCTCAAATTTTGAACATTGGTAGAAAACTTCCTTCTCTACATGATAGATAGATTAGATTGTCCAAAAAAATCCAGAATGTGGTCCAAAAATTAGAACACTTAGGGATTTTTATAAAATCTGCGCAGTTAGAATCTCTTTGGATGGCCCATCTTTCTTTGACCAGTACGATCAAACCACACATATTTTTTATCTAAAACTTTGTGGTTATTCATATATAGATGTGGTCTAGAAGATGGTTAAAGTAGATTCTTCATATCATCAACGATGGGTCACCTGGACCGGCCCAGAGTTGAATAGGCGGAATATGAAAACTTTCTGGACAGTTCGTATTGGTTTGGCCACCACGGTCAATCCGTAGGTCCAATCGACATGAAATGACTTGGGTTATTTTGGTGTTGAGCTCCTCTTCGACATGGACATGTTGGATTTCTAAATATCATCAACATGGGCTCCAAAAATTGGGCCGAAAAATAAAAAATGGGACTGCTGCTATTTAAAATCTGGATTCTGAAAGTGCATGTTCGACCTGTCGGCACACCGGTCGGCCCACCGGCCGACCAGTCCATCCAGCCGGTCGGACCACAGGTCGGCCTTCATAAAATTTGTCCAGAGAATTTGTTGTTTCTGCAGGGTTTGGCCGGCCGGTTGGTGGCTATGACCGGCCGGCCGGTGGGCATGAAAAATGTGATTTTTTCTAGTTTTTCTTCCTCCATTGCATTGCATCTTTCCTTCATCTCTTATCTTTATTTCTTTGATCTTCAAGGCATGTAAGAAGGGCCTCTAAACATCATAATGACAAAGTCTCTCTCATTCCTACAACCACAAAACTATGCATTAGATTCGTCTTTAAATCATGAAAACCATGCATAATGAGTGATGAATTGGGGTTAGAATATGCACAATTAAGAGCTCAACAGTGATTATGATTTGTATGGTATTCCTTGATGTGTACTATGAATTTTGATATATATGAACCATGATTTATGCTTGTGTTTGGAAAAGGGAACTGTAATGATGTATATGCTTATGTGGAGACCATGTTTAATTTACGTTCGTTATATGCTCATGATAAACATGATGATTGATTTGTTGTATGATTCAGAATTTTGTATATGGATGTTATGTTAATGAACGCCCCTTTAACCACGTATTAATATAACCGTTTGATATTAAGAGATGAGGCCCATATGAGGCCTTATTATGTTGGCATTACCATGTGGATGTTTTTGGATGAATATGCCTTATTGGTTGTAGTAAGAATTGACATCACCATATGCATTATTGAATGATATGCCTTAACGTTAAGGATTAAGTGTTGGCATTACCGTAGATGTGTTGTTGGTCATATATGCCATGATGTTGAGTTTGGCACTACCGTGTGTATTGTTGGATACGTGCCAAGGGATCCTTGTTTGATATGCTACCTGTGGTGGACCCTTTGAGGAATGAGATTGATGAATACGAGAAGTTTCATGAGCCAGGGTTGGTGGTATGGGACACTAAGCCTGAGCTGTCAGCCTATGCTGAGTGACAAGCCCCCCATAGTGACCTTGAGCTTCCCTAAACTAATTGGGGGTAAGGAGTGATCATTAATCGTTAACATCATTAAATTGGCTGGATGTTAAACTACTTAACTAAAGGTAAAACTAATCATGCATTCACTAGACCTGACTTGGTGGGTCAGCCCTGCGAGCGCTGTGACGCTAGCCTGTGGTAGGGGGATGGGTGGTCATTGTTGAGCTCTTAATTGTGCATATTCTAACCCCAATTCATCACTAATTGTGCAAGGTTTGTATGGTTTGTAAGCTAATTCAATGCACGATTTGTGATTACAGGATTGAGGGTGGACTCTACTCAATTGAAGACATGAAGAGCTCATTTGGCATCATTCTAATGAATAATATTTGATGATCGAAGAAGAAAAGAAGAGAGAAAGTGAAAGCAAGAAGCAAGGAAAGAAAAGAGAAAGAAGAAAAGAAGTTTGAAGGACTGCCGACCGGTCATGACCGGTCGGCTAAGGAAGCCAGACCGGTCAGCGACCGGTCAGCCATGACACTAAAGGATGCATAAAGGTGACCGAACGGTCTTGACCGGTCGGCTACAACTGCTGGAGGACTTTTGAAGATGTCCGACCGGTCATGACCGGTCGGACTGGGTTGCTGGACCAAGGGTGAATAGCTCCGACCGGTCATGACCGGTCGGAGGTGCTTGCTGGACTGTTGTTCCACAAGACCGACCGGTCTTGACCGGTCGGCCATGCGTACTGAGTTAGAAATTTCTAATTTCATCCCGATTTTCTCTGCGCTGCGTAAGTGTTACGCAAGTTCTCGATTCTTCCGAAGTTGTGGAGCTTCCAGACTATAAAAGGACACCTAGGGATCGTTCCTAAGGCATCCTAGAAGGGTTCAAGCGAGGTTGGAGGCTGTGGAAGTGAAGATTGGAGTTTCACAACTCCTTTTGGTTTGCTTTGCTGTTTTCATGTTTTTAAGAGTTGTTTCATGTTTCCTTGGATCATGAGCAGCTAAACCTCTTAGCTAGGGCTAAGAGGTGAAGCTTGTAGTGTATCCAAGATGTTTTAATTCGTAGTTAAGTGGTTTTCAGTTTGGAATTTATGATTATGAACTAAGGTTTGAAGTATACAAGTTTTTAAGTAATTTCTCTTAGTCTTGTGATGACTCATGGATGTTTGGATGAATTACTTATCTTCTTAATTTGTTTGCAACGGTCTAGACCTGTATGATCCGAGGAATTGGAGTGCGCTCTAGTACCAAGCTCTTCATAAAGGGACTTCATGCCAAAGTTCTAGTTTTGGTTGATTATCTGAAATATGTATGGACTGTGCATATAATTTGAATCCAGTTCAAATCATGATCTAGCCTTGTCTTGTGAGAAGACTTGAGGATGGTTATGATTGGGAATTGGACCTATAGAAAAGGTGAATGACCTATGCAATGAGCATGCTCAGATCAGCCTAGAGTTGAGTGAACTTTATGCACAGAACTTACATGTTACAGACTTCTGGTTTAACAGTGCTATCATCCGACTAGATAGACCTGACTGGTGATTCTAGTTGAGAGAATGGGAAACCACAGCGGATTGAACATCGAGGATTGCTACAAGTGAATCCTCGAACCCCTAGTGCCTTCTTATAATTGTTTACATTCAATTTAGCTTAAACTGTTAATCACACACATTCTATTCAAACTTTGATTGTTAGCTTCAATAGAAACTTGTGGATGAGTTTGTGACATCCTACATAAGTTCACTGTGGATCGACCTCGGTATTACCGAGTTTATTACTACATCGCAACCCTACACTTGGGGAAGCGAACAGTCATCATCTCCATTGGTTGGGTTTGTTGACATGAAGTTGTGGAATTACCCACTTCATTGTGGACTCTGGTGACTAGTGGCTGGTGAGAAGACTTAGAATAAGTCCCGTCTCATTTAGTCAGGGTGCCTTAGCCAGAGCATGCATATCATACATTGCATTAAATAAGCTTTTCTCATGTATGTTTTGGTTGGGTATGCTTATGCTTGAATATTATTGTGCTAATCTTAGGGGGTAACCTTCACTGAGTTGATCGTGAGCAACTCACTCCCTCTTGGGACGGTGTTATAAAATACCACCAGCTTGTTGCAGGTGACGATCCATTAGACGAACCCAACTTACAGGTTGAAGAGTATACAGTTTAATGGCGGTCAATGACAGACGATGAAACTGTATCAATTTGAAGATGAATGATGTTTACTATTTCCATTTTCATAGAATAAATTTATTTTCTTGTAAATCGAATTAAGTCTCCCAGGAAGATGGAAAGTAAAATATTATATATTTTGTATGATTTAAGGACATTATGTTGACAACGTAGAGTAGACTAACATTGAATAAGAACCTTAAATTCTGTCATTATGCTATGAATGCCATGAATGTGGGAAATAAAGATGAATGTATGAAAATATATCCCTAATACATTTTAGTTAACACTTGGAAACTCGGCCCATCGTGTTGTCCACAAGAGTCAAAATTTCAAGGCGTTAAAGATAAACTGATCTATCAACTGAGTCTTTGACTCTGCTGTTAACAAACAGAAGACTTAGTTAGGAAAATGTTTAATATTCTCCTTAAATCTTTTCGGGTCCTTAAATAGAAACATCAACTAAGTTGTAGGAATTCCCAATTGATGAACTGGAGTAGAAGTTGTCCTTTATTGGAAATGATTTACGTGTTTGTACATGAATGCTTCATGGATAGTAACGAAGAAAATGTTTTGCATTCCAGGGGCGTCGTAAGGCCCTTCAGCGCATTTCTTCCAAGTAGTAAGTACTTGGTCGAACGAATTTAGTAACCCGATAGAGGCCTTCCCAATTAGGATCCAATGCTCGTATAGTTGATTCGACGATTTTTTTAAGCACTAAATCGCAGACTTGAAAATTTATGGGTTTGACCTTTGAATTATGATAGTGAGATATCCTTTGTTGGTTAGCTGTCGCTCGGAGTCGAGACACGTCCTTTCTTTCTTCCAACAGATCCAGGTGGAGTTTTAAGAATTCCTCATTTCCTACTAGATCATAATTTTCTACGCAATAAGTAGGTATTTCAACTTCGACTGGGACAACGGCTTCTGTGCCAAATGCATGGGAGAAAGGCATTTCTCCTGTTGAGGTGCGAGTTATAGTCTTGTATGCCCATAGGACTTCTGGTAAACATTCTGGCCACATGCCCTTGCGTTCTTCAAGCTTGGTCTTCAAATGATGGTTGATAATTTTATTAACTGCTTCTATTTGCCCATTAGCTTGAGGATGATAAGGAGATGTGAAGACATTGCGTATCTTTCATTTCTTGTAAAAATCAGTAAACGCTGCATTGTTTAACTATTTTCCATTGTCAGTGATTATGGTATGGGGGAGTCTGTAACGACATACGATATTCCTCCATATGAATTTGGTAGTTTGCTTCTCGATGATCATGGCTAAGGATTCTGCTTTGACCCATTTGGCGAAGTAATCAACTGCCACAATCACGAATCTGTTCTGGCATTTCCCTTTAGGTAACAGGCCAATTATATCAACTCCTCATTGCGCAAAAGGCCACAGACCATCCATAGGCGTTATTCGTTCAGGTGGTAAATGAGGTATGGGAGCGTAACGCTGGCACTTATCACAATTCTTTAAAAATTCGATGGTATCTGCCTTCATGGTAGGCCAATGGTAACCCTGCCTCATAGTTTTGTAAGCCATTGATTGGCCTCTGGGATGATTCCTGCATGCCCCCTAGTGTATTTCTTCGAGCACACGTTCAGTTTCTTCCGGTCGAAGGCATCTTAAATAAGGCATTGTGTAGCTTCTTATTAGCAATACACCATCTTGAAGCATATACCTAGCAGCACAATATCACATTTGCCAGGTGTTGGGGTCCTAAAAGTCAAAAACTTCAAAACAATGATTATGAGTGTCCAAATCATCACCTGATTAGATTTAGGGCCAGTGCACCGGAAATCGCGGCAAAAAAATCACAACACACATCAGACTTGACCAAAAATGGAAAATTAAGCCAGTGGTGGACCCCACCGTTCATCATGATCAGAACCCCCCGGAATTGGGAGGGTTACTCCGATCATGAAAAATAGAGCCAGTGTATCGACATCCGTCGCAAAGCGGGCCCCGCAAGCCCTCCGTTTCGCAAAACCCAATTTTGTAAAACACGAGTACGTTAGCGCGTCAAGAAATTCACGGTCAGCGCATCTAGAAATTCAGACAGTTTACAAAGTGAATTTCAGGACGCACTTCCCTCAGCGCATCAAGAAATTCACCCAGCGCATCAAGAAAATCGTCTAGCGTATCCAATAATTCAGGAATTTCAGGACGCACTGACCCTCAGCGCGTCCAATAAATCAGGCATTTTCAGGAATTTCAGGACGCACTAACAGCCAGTGCGCCCTAAAAATCAGCATTCTAATAAAGACATTTTTAGACGCACCGAGTGATTTTCTCGACGCGCCGGCATGATTTATCGACGCGCTACACGTGGCGGTCTCCTATTGGCTGACTTCGGGTATAAATACCCCTCCATTCGCCTCATTTGGACGAATCGAGAGAAGGAGAGAGTTTTGGGTTTTGAGATCGCCGGAATCCCTCGTCGGAATCCCTTTTTCGACCACCGGAAACCCTTTTCCGATCACAAAAATCCCACTTCCGACTACAGCAGGTCTGGTGGAGAAATAACCTAAAATTATACAAGTGTAGTGGCGCATCACGAAATACGTTGAACCAAACTTATTTTTGGACGCACTGGCCCCAGTGCATCGCAAAATAGGCCAGCGGATCAGAAAAAAATACACATCTTAAAACAAGTTATTTTTGGACGCACTGGCCCCAGCGCATCACAAAATAGGCCAGCGGATCAAAAAAATACACATCTTAAAACAAGTCATTTTTGGACACACTGGCCCCAATGCATCATAAAAATCGGCCAGCGGATCAGGAAAATAGAACATTTTTAACAATCATTTTTGGACGCGCTAGCCCCAACGCATCAGTAAAATCAGGCCAGCGGATCATAAAAATTAGCACTTTGAACGTTCATTTCAGCACCTTTAAATCTTCATTTTATGATGTTTTCGGGCCCCGTTTGGGCCTATGTTGGGTATTTCGAGCATTCCGAACACAATGGAGCAGTCAAATAACTCATCCGGGCCACCCAATGAGCAGAATGCAAGCCTTTGGAGTCCGATCCAATCCAAAGAGATGAACGAAGGAACCTCTCGAAAAGAGGCCGCCAGTGCCCAGAATCATACTGATGTATCATCATTATGTATATTATCATAATATGACCCGGATTCAAGTCCGGACTAAGCAAATGGGACTATGGTTAACACAATAAACCATATAGAGAGAGTTCTAAACTATTACACACAATTTGTTAAAGACTGGTGCTTCAAGAACAGTCGATGCCCTACCCATTCAAACGGCATCCGCTGGTTGAGCTGCTCAGGTACATAAAACTGCAGATCGGTCTTCCCGCGGCCACCAGTCACAAATGACGGGCGCAGGCCTACAGTCGAACCCCTCGGTTAAAAATCCTGACAGTCTCAGCTCGAATCTCCGGTCAAAACATGGGACATAGACATCTGACTCGTACAAAGATGGATCAGTCCATAACAAAACACAACAAACACAGGTCTCCGCGACCATACAAATACAGGTCTCCACTACCATACAAATATAGGTCTCCACGGCCATACAAATACAGGTCTCCACGACCATGAATTCTGAGACCATAGTCCCCGCTGACTGGTCTTCTGCCTTTTAATCAAGGGTCATCGATCATTCGATGTAATTAAGGACTCGTGCCAGATCACGGCCTGAAATGTATAAGATCTCAGGATCTCTGGAATAAAATTCACCTTGCGATATCTCTTCTCTTGCATACTTTTGTGAATGCTTGTGATTGTCTATGGATGTTTCTATTATTCAGAACCCCAGAACCACAAAACACCAGAAAACTGCGCCCGAGCATTTTTCTAGTTTTAACAAACTGGCGACTCTACTGGGGATCGAACCATACCAAAATCTCTGGTTATATCTGAATATAGGAACACTCTAATATCAACTACTTGCAAACACGAATCTACGCATAGAAAGCTACCGCGAGGCGTAATGTTTCGGCGCTCTCGGGCGTCAAACTGGGGACTCTCAACGGGAACGTTCTTCCCTTCATCTCTAAGGCAATAGACGTTTAAAAGGTTTTCGAACCCACAAACTTCCACAACTACACGCATTTGTCCCCTTCTTGCTTATTTTTGTCGGTTTATGCACTATAATCGATGGGCTCATACTCCCGACTGCACTTGTGAACTGTTCTAATGATTTTATGACACAGCAGAATTAGCAAGATACTAAGACAGATAGAAGAAATGGCATGCTCAATGAACAGTTTGTGCACCTTCCTTGCCACCGGAGGCTTTAGCTTCCCTCGCTTCGTCCCAACCACGGCAGCTGCTTCCAACTCAGGATGGCAATTAGTTGAAACGCGCCGACAGAAGAAAGAGCAGAAGAAGGTAGCCGTCCTAACAGCACGCAAGAAGGCGAACATTGCAAGACCTCGCCCTGCAATCAAGAGACAATGGCAACCGAAATAGGGGCAGAAGATCCCTATCAGCAGTCAGGTCACATCAGCCAGGCCCTCAGTGCCTAGGATGACAATCGAGCAGTTTCCACCATTGTCAATGGCTACCTGCATTACACGAAAGTCGACCGAGGCTGCACATGTGGAGAGCTCCAAGCTCGTGACAGTTCTTGACCCAAGACAGGGGCAGGTTCAGAAAGTACGACCGATGCTAGTTGCAATGGTTCAGGTAGCAAAGGAAGAAAAGGGACCATATGAAGCAGAAGAATTGCCGATAGTCCAAGATCAAATCAACAGATTAGTTCAGGCCAATCGTGAGACAAATGAATGGATGAGGATCATTCAAGAAGCATTGACCACTCTGATAGCCCAGAACGCTACCAGAAGTCATGTACCACCAACACGCCAATCAACCAAAGAATCTCAAGGGGCAGCGGAAGGGCCAGCTGACTCCGAATAGCTTACCTAGGCCAGGAGAGTCCCAGCGGAGCGAGCACCGGTCCCGACTGCGCAAATGTCAAGAGAGGAACTGTCGCAAACAATTACGAGCCTCATGCGACAAGAGAAAGAGAAGGAAAGAGGAACCGGGTATAAATACCAAGTCCCGTACCCACTAGAGATGGAAGAGATACCATTCCCGGTCAATTTCAGATGTCCGGATTTCAAAAAATTTGATGGTAGAGGATCACCAGAGGAGCATATTACTCACTTCCTCACAGCGTTGGGGACTTGGTCGGCCATCCCACCATACTGTATGCGGCTATTCTGGTCGACACTGACAGGGAAAGCTTTTCAATGGTACATGTCACTACCAGCCGGATCAGTGAGATCGTGGGAGCAAATGCGAGATAGTTTTATCTCGAAATTCTTCTCTATAGAGAGAGAAACATCATTGACAGACCTGGCCTTGATCAGACAAAGACAGGGCGAACCCGTGGAAAAGTTCATAGACCGATGGGGGACGATAGCTACTCAATGCCAAGAGTTGCCTAATGAGAAAGAACAGATGAAGATGTGTATGCGAGCCCTGGACCCAATGATATCATGCGGATTATCGGGGAATAGTTTTCACTCTTTTTGAGAACTAGCCACCAAAGCGCATCTGGTAGAAGAAGCCGCAGCACGGGTGAACTTCAGGCCCGAAAGGCAAAGAAGAGAAGGAGTAAGGATTGCAGAAACGCACAATATAAACAAAGGTAAAGGCATAATAAACCGGAAGCGGCCCGCCGTGGATTCCAAGACGGACGTGAAAACAACACCTACCCAAGATAGAGGAAAGAGGCCTTATATTTCTCGAGGAGTAACAATAGCCGAAAGAGAAAGAGCCAATGGCCCATATACATTCGACATGGCCGATCTGATCCCCATCATGGAACAACTAGTGGAAGAGAATGTAATCCGCTTACCAGAACCAATTCGTCCACACGAAGTTGGGAGGGTGAATGACCCCCGATATTGTAAATACCATCGATGTCTGAGCCACAAGACAGAAGACTGTTTTAGTCTAAAGGGAAGAATACAAGGGTTGATCAATCAAGGGTGATCAGTATGAAGTCACCAGAAACAACAGGAAAGGAAACGTCTGGAGTAATTTCAGTGTTCCCCTCAGAAGAAAGCATCCGATTGCACATCCCGTTCCCTGAACCTGAAGAATCCTGGACTTTGGCCAGTAGCATGGAGGAGGCTCGAGAATAAACGAAGACTCCTCAACCGCAAGAAGCAAGGGGCGAGAAAGAAGAGTAGCCAAGAGAAGAGCCGACTTATCGAGGCTTAGGTACATTGCGCAATGGTATCATTCACGGAACAGCCGTCAACAGGAGAGACATCAAGGGCACGTGAAGAAGAAGTCAATGCCGTCATCCTCCGATCCGGAAGGCAAATGCCGGAACGCGCTCGGCCAGAACCAGTCGACCCGATGCAAGAAGATGGAAACCCGGACATATCATTAACAAGACTCCAGGGGCAGAAGTTGAAAGGGAGAGTTGTCGAAACCACGTCCAGTCAGCCGGAGCCAAGGCAAGGGGCAACGCCAGTATCATATGATGTTGTGTCACACCTGCGAAAGGTCCCGGCTCGCTTGAGCATATACAATGCCTTATGTCTCTCAAAGGTATATAGGGAGATGTTAATCAACGCACTATTAGACAGCGAAGTCAGAGAAGTGATGATGACAGAGATCGAAGCAGAAATGAGCGACCCAGATAAGTTTTGGCAAGGAAATGCACCGATTCAGCAAGCGATGCAGATAAATCACCCCTCCGTAATCACATTCTCCGAAGAAGACTGCATGATTGAAGGGACAGACCACAATCGTCCGTTGATGGCTATAAGGACGATTAGAGACACAGAAGTTAAGCGATGTATGCTTGACGATGGGTCCGTAGTAAACATCATGTCATTGAAAACACTGCAGCGGTTAGGCCACAGACCGTCAGCCCTGCGTCCCAACACCATGGTGATTCAAGGGTTTAATCAAGATAGCCAGCGCACTCTGGGATCGATCACCGTGATGCTAGAAATGGAAGAGCTAAAGACGAAAGTAACATGCCAAGTGATCGACGCAGTAACAACGTATAATCTCCTGTTAGGGAGGCCGTGGACTCCATTGAAACCACATCATTCCCTCAACATATCATCAATGCTTCAAATACAACAGAGAGGGAGTTCAATACAGAGTGGCGGCAGACCCGAAGCCGTATTCAATTGCGGAATCATTCTTGGCCAATGCCCGGTACTATGACTTGGTCGATGAAAGAGAGGTCACGAAGAAGCCCGATGTAATGAAGGGCAAGGAGCAAAACCTCGAGTCAATAAGTTTGAACAGAAAAACAAGCCTCATTTCATTGCTCAGGAAGAAACCGTAAGTCAGTCAGCTGAAGAACCGCAACAGACTACCAAGAAATTCTATATAATCCTGAAACACTTGCGACAGCCAGGGCAGTCCGTCTTAGAGAGGATATCGAACCAGCATATGAGTGTGCTCAAATTTAGCTTCAACATGCCAGTGCCGAAGATAGGGAGAGTTAAGCCTTTCCCAAGGGCTCCTAGTCAGTTTTTGGTACCACCAAGTGCCAATGCGAAGAAAGAAATCAAATTTTATTCAGTACCAGATGAGACTATGCAGTCTAAGGGTGAGGTCGAAAAATCATTCCGTCTACCTCAACCGATAGAAGAAGAAAGATACAGTGAAGCCAGCCGCAACATCATGAAGAATATGGGCTTCTGTTACTCAGAATCAGCCTCGAATGGTAGAATGTTAGCACCATTCGAAGAAAACACCGAAGCTTACCAAGGAAGAGAAGGGTTAGGGGCAAAAATGAAAGTTAGACACGTCAACATGGTGACAATCAGTCCCACAGAAGAGGTGCAGCTACAAGAAGTAGTTGACATCATTCAACCCAGTGCCGCACCCACACAGATGGAAGACGGGGGACAGCCCACGATAGATGAGCTTGAAGAAATAAATCTGGGAACCCCAGAGGACCCTAGAAATACATACCTAAGCAAGAACGTCCCAAAAGAAGAGAGAAAAAGATACATTCAACTGTTGAAACAAAACAAAGATGTATTCGCTTGGACATACTCAGAAATGTCAGGGCTCAGTCCAACAATTGCGATGCACAAGCTGGGCATCATGAAAGGGAAGAAGGCGGTCAAACAACCCCAACGACGATTCCATCCAGACATAGTGCCCAAAATTGAAGAAGAGGTCGAAAAGTTAATCCAAGCTGGGTTCATCCGAGAAGTCAAATACCCACAATGGATTTTGAATATTGTGCCGGTCAAGAAAAAGAATGGTCAAATCCGAGTATGCGTAGACTTTTGGAACCTCAACGAAGCATGTCCTAAAGATGACTTCCCACTGCCTATCCCAGAACTACTGATTGACAGCACGACAGGATACGCGGTGATGTCCTTTATGGACGGTTACGCGGGGTATAATCAGATTCGTATGGCCCCAGAGGATGAAGAATCACAGCATTCCGTACGACATTGGGCATATATTGCTACCGCGTGATGCCGTTTGGGTTGAAGAATGCAGGGGCAACATATCAGCGCGCGATGCAAGGAATCTTCCAAGACATGATGCATAAGCACGTCGAGTGCTATGTAGACGATCTGGTAGTGAGGTCGGCCGGACATGAGCAGCATAAAGAGCATCTACGGCAAGTGTTTCGAAGACTGAGAAAGAAAAGCCTCCGTATGAACCCGTTGAAATGCGCATTCGGGGTTTTCTCTGGCAAGTTCTTGGCGTTTGTTATCAAACATGGAGGCATAGAAATCGACCCGACGAAGATTAAGGCAATCAGGGAGATGCCACCACCAAAGAATCTCAAAGAGCTGAAAAGTTTTCAAGGCAGGGTCGCGTATCTAAGAAGATTCATCTCAAACTTATCAGGCCGTTGTTAGCCATTTTCACGCCTTAACAAGAAAGGGGTCCAGTTTGAGTGGGATGATGCTTGCCAGAAAACATTCGACTCTCTGAAAGACCCACTCGAAAAGTCTCCAGTCCTTACAGCACCGATCAAAGGAGAGCCATTAATCCTCTACATTGCCGTCGGCGAAAATTCACTAGGAGCCCTCTTAGCCCAGAAGAACGAAGAAGGAAAGGAAAGCGCACTTTATTACCTGAGCCGCACACTGGTGGGAGCTGAGTTCAACTACTCAGCGATTGAAAAAATCTGTCTGGCCCTGATCTTTGCCGTCAAGAAGCTTAGACATTACTGTCTCTCTCACCAGATAACATTAATATCCAAGGCAGACCCCATCAAGTTTCTCATGAACAGACCCATGTTGTCTGGGCGGTTGGCTAAGTGGGCCCTTCTCTTGTCAGAATTTGACTTGACATACATGCCGGCTCGGGCCATCAAAAGGCAAGCAATTGCAGACTTCCTTGCCGCACATCCAGTACAGAGTGGTGAAGAAATAGAATATGACCTCCCAGATGATCAAGTTATGGCAGTAAATGAAGCACGCCATTGGGAGATGTATTTCGATGATGCGGCCAGAGTGATAGGGTCAGGGGCAGGAGTTATATTCATCAGTCCACAAGGGGACTTGTTACCCTATTCATTCACGATAGTCCCGGCATGCACCAACAACGAAGCGGAGTACCAGGCTCTTATCATCGGGTTACAATTGGCCCTAGAAATGCAGATCAAGGAAATACGTATCTATGGAGACTCTAGGCTTGTCATCAAACAGATGACAACAGAATACGAAGTCCGCAAACCCGAGTTATCGCCCTATCGCCACCAAGCGCAGTCCATGTTTAATCAGTTTTGGAACAGCAGTATCTCACATATACCAAGACAGGAGAATGTACGAGCAGATGCACTTGCTAGTTTAGCCGCTGCTTTGGCTAACCCCGGGGGCAGCCCACTTCAGGTAACAATTGAAGAAAGAAGAATTCTGCCGACAACCGCGTTGCGCAGTGGAGAATTGAGCGCCAATCCCATTTGCTGCTAAAAAATTACAGAGGAAAATGATTGGAGAAAATCATTCACCGATTACCTGAAGTACGGATTTCTATCGGAAGATCCCAAAACGCGCACGCAAGTCAGGAGACGCGCCAATTCATTCGTACTCCAGAATGGCGTGCTTTACAAACGATCATACGAGGGAGTACTACTGCGGTGTCTAAGCCGAGATGAAGCACATGATACACTGAAAGAAGCTCATGGAGGAGAATGTGGTGCCCACCAGGGAGGCAAGAATCTACATCACCGTGTACGACACATGGGTTACTACTGGCCCGCAATGATGAAAGACGTGATATAGTACGTCAAGAAGTGCCACCAGTGTCAAATCCATGCGGATATCATACATTCACCACCAGAAGAATTACATCAGTCGATGATGTACTAGCCTTTTGTAGCCTGGGGCATGGACGTGATCGGGCCGATTAGTCCACCATCCTCCCTAGGGGCATCAGTACATCCTTGCGGCAACCGATTATTTCTCCAAATGGGCCGAAGCAGTCACCCTGAGAAATGTGAAAGCCCGACATGTCGAGAGTTTCATTCGTCACACCATATTGTACCGGCACGATATCCCTGAGAGAATCACCATGGACAATGAGACACCCTTCAAGAACGCTACTATTGATAAGCTGTGCGCAAAGTTCAAGATCAAGCACTGTTATTCATCGCCTTATTACCCTCCTGCGAATGGATTGGCCGAGGCATTCAACAAGACCATCGTGAAGATTTTAAAAAAGATAGTAGCAGAAAATAAGAAGGACTGGGACAGACGATTACCTGAAGCATTATGGGCATACCGAACTACGCACCGCACAGCCACTTGAGTTACACCCTACTCGCTGGTATACGGTACGAAAGTTGTGATCCCAATGGAAATGAAGGTTAAGTCACTACGGGTAGCACTTCGGCACTCCCTGACAACTGAGCACAATGCCAGGATCAGAATGGCCGAACTTGATGATTTAAATGAAAGAGGCTCGCTGCCCAACAAAGGCTCCAAATGTATCAGAAGCAAATTTCAGCCGCGTACGATAAATGTGTCAGGGGGAGATCATTCAAGAAAGGTGACCTCATGCTAATGATGAAGCGTTCGGCACTGACCCAAGGACCGAAAAGTAAATTTGACCCGAAATGGGATCCCGTCTGCATCATCGATGAAGTGTATTCCCATGGAGCCTATCTTGTAATAGATTGCAAAGGGCAGGGCATCAGTTCGCTGGTGAATGGCCGATTTTTGAAAAGATATTATACTTAACACAAGCTTATCATTGCGAGTTGTAAACACCCCAGTAGAGGGAAAGTGTAATAAAGTAGACACCGAAAGAAATGACACCATACAATGATTAAATCAAAATACTAATCGTCTACTTTTGTGCTTGCACAGGTATAGGAAAGTCGATGAGACTCAGGACACGTCAAGCATGGCATCCTATCCTTTTCGAGACCATTGAGAATCGGGATAAACCCCAAACCAAGACTCGATTACATCTTCGTTCACATGAGTGTAGGTCTAAGTCCTAACAGGGGGACTGTTCGCTCGCCTTAAGTGCAAGGCTGTGATGTAGTAATAAACTCGGTAAGATCGAGGTCGATCCACAGGGAAGGAAGTAAACAATTCCAACTATCCTAATAACTAGAATCAAAGAGGTTTGTGAAATTGATTTTTAACATAAAATAGAAAATCTAATAATGAAAAGATAACTAGAGCATCAAGGATCCACTTATAGCTCTTCTTAGATGCATAATTCGCTATGGTTTCTTACTTTCTCAACTAGAATCGATATTAAGATCTATCTAGTCGGATGATAGAGCTGTTAAACCAAACAATCTGTCATATGTAAGTTCTATGCATAGGATTCACTCAATGTAGGCTGAGCTGAGCATGCTCAATTGCATAGGTCATTCCCCTTTTCAAAAGGTCTAGTTCACAATCATAACCATCCTCAAGTCCTGTCACAAGACAAGGCTAGATCAGGATTTGAACTGGATTCAAATCACATGCACAGTCCATACATATTCCAGAAAAACAGAAAAATAGAACTTTGGTAGGAAGTTCCTTTATGAAGATCATAGTACTAGAGCGCACTCCGATTCCTCGGATCATACAGGTCTAGACTGTTACAAACGAATTAAGAAGTTAAGTAATTCTCCCAAACATCCATGAATCATCACAAGACTAAGAAAAATTACTCAAAAACTTGTATAAACTTCAAACCATAGTTCATAATCATGAATTCCATACTTAAAACCAACAAAACGAATTAAACAATCTAAGAAAATTATAAGGTTCACCTCTTAGCTCTAGCTAAGAGATTAGCTAATGAAAAGCATAAAAAAAAAAAAACTAGAACTAAGAAAAGGAAGAAAAACTAGCTGGAGGAGGCTAGGAAGCCTCCTATGACTTGAACTCCTTGCTCCCCACATCCTTGGTTGCCCTGGAATAGAAGAGAGCACCCCCTTTTATAGTGCAGCAATAGTACAGCAACATAGCAGAATTTGTTTCGCTTGGTACGGCTTAACCAATGGTCGGATTACCTTCAAAATTGATTTGTAGCTTCCTTGTAATGTGATCTTCCTTATAGATGATTTAGATTTCCAAGATTGTCCTCTGAATGGGCCCACCAATCACATCACCGACCGCCTCTCAAAATCGCGCACTTCGGGTACCTTCAGAACCAGTCATCTTGCTTCCAACGCTCCGGAGTGTACAGACGTCGGATTGATCCCAAATTTGGAACAGTAGTAGAAACCTTCCTCCTCTACATGATAGACGGATTTGATTGTCCAAAAAAATCCCAGAATGTGGTCCGAAAATTAGAACAATTAGGGCTTTTATAAACTCTGCGCAGTTAGAGCTTTCTGGATGGTCCATCTTTCTTCAACCGGTATGATCAAATCCCATATCCTTTTGATCTGAAACTTTTGTGGTTATTCATATATGAATGTGGTCTAAAAGATGGTCAAAGTAGATTCTTCAGATCATCAATGATGGGCCACCTGGACCGGCCCAGAGTGGAACAGCGAAATCTGGAACTTTCTGGACAGTTCGTATTGTTTTGACCACCACGATCAATCCGTAGCTCCGATCGACACGAAACCACTTGGGTTAGTTCGGCGTCGAGCTCCTCTTCGACATGGATGTGTTGGATTTCTAAATATCATTAAGATGGCTTCAGAAAAGTGGTCCAAAAAGTCAGAAACGGGAATGGCCTGCTGTATGCAATCTGGAATCTGAAACTTGCATGGCCGACCGGTCACGACCGGTCGGACAGGGCTGGCCGACCGGTCATTGTTAGTACACCTTTTGTTGTCAATTGGCGTGTTGGTTGGTCGCGTCTTGTCATATGAGCCCCGGTCGAAGAATTGAAGAATCAAGTCTTGAAGATTACGCTTCGTCCATTGCTCAAGCTCATGCTGAAACAAGATCCCAGGTAAGTTGCATATAGATTGACCATAGAAAACCCAAAACATCAAAGAATGGCGTAAAAGACTCACATATCCTATCCCCATTCTTCTCGACCCTTGGACAAGTTGATCAGGCTTGTGATCCTTAGATTGGTGCTAAATGTAAATGAAGATATGTCCATACATTGGACCCTTGCACCTCATCACTTAAAGTGATCTGTTGCTGTGTTGAGAATCTTGGTCCTGCAAGATCGCTATGACTAAACCATATAGACAGAGACCAGGCATCTCTAACACTTCAGCAACCTTGTTGAGAGCCTTGCTGTGGATTTGTTGCTGGGACAGCCGACCGGTCTTGTCCGGTCGGCCAGGCACTTCAAATATTCAGAATCTTTGCTGGAAGGCCTTCTAAAATGGACTGCCGACCGGTCTTGACCGGTCGGCCAGCATATCCTTCTTTCCAGCAGCTTTGCTGCATGCTTCAAGTGGGTAGCTGTGGACCCTCGTCGATTTTTTCGCGCTCCCCACACGACGTTCTTCTCCCTTCCCCTTTCGGAAGAAGAAGAAGAAGAGGTGCGTGCGTGCGAAACCGCCGTTTGTGCCACTGGCTTGCCTCGTTCTCGAGGGCTTTGTTTGGTTGTCGTATTAAACTGGATGTGTTTAAATGTGTTGATATAAGACCAGAGTCGCCACTAGCCAGTTACTTCGAATCTACAGTCGGCTAGACCCCGTAGAAACGTTAGAGAAGGGGATCTGAAGATCCTTTCCTCTAAAATGACTCCTGTTGATCTGCGGCCAGAGATTCAAGGTAAGGGATCACGGTTACAGGGTGGGAAGAGGTTAAGCACCCCACACACTGCCCGTACCGAAGTACTGTCTCTACTTCACAGAATCGATCAAATACTTGAAAGTCTAGTTTAATCCTCGTATATTCTCATGGATGACATGATGCATGAATGTGGGTCTGAACAGTAAGAGTGTCTGGTGGGCAGGTTCCAACAACGGGCAAGCCCAGAGCGTACGCTCGAACTGACAGGTGCTTAATATAAGACGTATGCAGTGTGCTTGAATGATCAAGGTGTTTTATGGTGAAGCATGAATGCAGGTCTGAACAGTAAGAGTTTCTAATGGGCAGGTTCCAACAACGGGCAAGCCCAGAGCATACGCTCGAACTGACAGGTGCTTAATATAAAGACATATGCAGTGTATTTGACGAATCAAAGTGCTTGCAGTGAAGCAGGGGGGTTGGAAGAAAAGTGAATGTTGCACTTATGCTAGATGCAAATGAGATGATGCTGGAAAATGAGTAGCTGGGTGGACGGAGGTGTCGCAAGGGTTGGCTTCGAGTGGCTGGATCAAGACTTGAATGGCTTGGGAGGCTTGGACCAGTGGTCAGGCTGGGCTGGACCAGGGCTAGACTCTCCTCACTCGGGCTCTCCTTGGTGGAGGAGTGGGCTAAGGGGTGAAAGAGGGTGACTCAGATGGACGGGCTCTCTCTGGCTGAGTGGTCTGTTGAAATGAGAAGGGGAGGGGGGTATTTATAGCAGCGGAGAGTGGCAGCTCTCGTAATTTTTCCCGGGCGGCCTGCTATGGGCCGCCCGTACGGCCTCTCCTCGGTTTGCAGTGAGTACGGCCGCTCCCTCGGGGCTGCTGTTTGACTCGCTGGTCGACTCATTGAGTTGACTCAGCGGGTCGACTCGGTGATTTGACTCGACGGGTTGACTCGGTGTTTTGACTCGACGGGTTGACTCAGCGGGTTAACTCAGCGGGTTGACCCAGTGAGTTTGACTTTTTTAGGATTTTTTTACTGGCCTTTTTTCTGGGGGGTTTTTCAGGCTGATGTTTAAGACTGGGTTGACTCGGTTCAGGCTTGATCTGGGCTATGGAATGGGGCTTACAAGGGTGAGTTTGGCTGAGTTTGGACTTGGGATTTGGGGGTATGGTCCTCCATTCATCCAGCTATCTCTACCAACAGTGTAGCCGAAGGTGGGGTGTCTACAGATGCCCCTCTTTGGCAGAGGTTGCGTGCAACTGAATGCCAAAGCGAGTGGACACCCCACTTCTGACCCGGTCATTCATGGATCATGGTTTGAAATCATTGCTTGCCTTTGCATCTGTTCCAGTTGATCGTTTGGAAACCGATCACTCGCACATACCGCGGGAGTTTGGAGAAAACGTTGCGATTGTCCCTGCATGCGCTGCAACCTGGGTACCCAATCGCAACCCTTCCATTCCCGATCAGGTACTAACATCAGAAAGGTACAGCAGAGCCTCTGCGTCGACAGTCTTACGAGGATGCTGACCCTGAGATTGATTGTATGATGTTTGATGTTTTCCCAGATCACTCCAGGAGTACTTGTTTCGCTTGACTGTCAAAGTGGTTAGACGCCCTGCGTCAGATAGTCTTACGGAATTCTACTACGCCGACCTGGACTCAGTCAAGGTACTTCAGGCATCCACGCCTAGGTATGTGCGGATGGGCTTTTTCCACCTGATCTGCTGGTTTCGATGCTTGGTTTGCAATTCATTCTTTCCTTGATTGTGGTCTGGAGTCTTTGTTGTCCTTTGTATCTGAGTCAGTTGATTGTCTGGAAATTGATAACTCTCACATACCGCGAGAGTTTGGAGAAAATGTTGCGATTGTCCCTGCAATTTGCTGCAACCTGGGTACCCAATCGCAACCCTTCCATTCCCGATCGGTACTAACATCAGAAAGGTACAGCAGAGCCTCTGCGTCCGTAGTCTTACGAGGTTGCTGACCCTAAAACTGATTGTGTGATGTTTGATGTTTTCCCAGATCACTCCAGGAGTACTTGTTTCGCTTGACTGTCAAAGTGGTTAGACGCCCTGCGTCAGATAGTCTTACGGGATTCTACTACGCCGACCTGGACTCAGTCAAGGTACTTCAGGCATCCAGGCCTAGGTATGTGCGGGTGGGCTTTTTCCACCTGATCTGCTGGTTTCGATGCTTGGTTTGCAATTCATTCTTTCCTTGATTGTGGTCTGGAGTCTTTGTTGTCCTTTGTATCTGAGTCAGTTGATTGTCTGGAAATTGATAACTCACACATACCGCGAGAGTTTGGAGAAAACGTTGCGATTGTCCCTGCAGTTTGCTGCAACCTGGGTACCCAATCGCAACCCTTCCATTCCCGATCGGTACTAACATCGGAAAGGTACAGCAGAGCCTCTGCGTCCGTAGTCTTACGAGGATGCTGACCCTGAGGCTGTTTGTGTGATGTTTGATGTTTTTCCAGATCACTCCAGGAGTACTTGTTTCGCTTGACTGTCAAAGTGGTTAGACGCCCTGCGTCAGATAGTCTTACGGGATTCTACTACGCCGACTTGGACTCAGTCAAGGTACTTCAGGCATCCACGCCTAGGTATGTGCAGGTGAACTCTTTCCACCCAATCTGCTGATTTTGATACTTGGGTTATAATTCATCGTTTCCACCTGTTCAAATGGTTTCTGTGACCGAGCCTTTTGGCTTTCATCTTTTCGTATCTTGGCATGTGGTACGACCGCACTAACACTGGAGTTCAGTTCGACCGTACTTTGAGTGCATTGGATCCGATGGTCTCCGGGGAAACCGCGAGACATCGGATCTTATTTGATTTTTGCGTCGGCTCCTACCCAGAGATATGGAAGATCTCCTGGTGTTTTGGAGGCAGAACGCTCTACTAGAAAAATATTTTTTTTGGATTTTTTGAAAAGATACCCACTCTGGGGAGTGATACTCCGTGGGGTTTTTATTTGCAAATAGAAATATTTTTTTATCTTTTTGAAATGGAAATCTGGTTTGTACGTGCCTCCACTAGGGATGCCTGTGGGGCCTTTGGCTAACTGACTTTTATTTTGAAAGCAGGTAAACGTGATGATTGATGCGATGGATGCTGATGCATGGAAATGCATGATGAATGCATGGCTTGGCTCCTTCTCTTTCAGTTTGATGATTTTGCTTTTGCTGGAGATGTAGAGAATTTTGAGCTTATTGCTTGCAGGGTTGTGCCCTCTGGGGATTTTCTTTTTGATACAGACGTTTGGTCAGCGGGTTGGTCAAGATCCCGACCCGTGGTCGATCAGGTCCATCGTCCCAAGTTGCTGTTTCTTTGCGAATGAGAATGTACGAGGATGCTATCCGACTTCAAAATGTTCTTCTGGGCATACGTGTGATTGAGACGGTGTTTGGTCGCCAGTTTTGGTCAGGATTCCAATTTGCGGGCGATCGGATCCGTCATCCCAAATTGTGAAGAGAGTGGAGTTCAAGACTCCTGAAGTGTAGTGCTGGGGATACTGATAATTTTTGTGATTTTTGCAGATATTTGGGTCCGAATCTTTACCTGGGAGGTCAGGATAGAGATCGGTTTATTGAAAACACAGGAAATATTTTTTTGTGATTTTCGAAATATTTTCTTTGAAAGCAAGAGAAATTTTTTTGTGATTTTTGACAATATTTTGATTTGAAAGCAAGGGAAATATTTTTGTGATTTTTGATAACATTTTGAAAGCAAAGGAAATATTTTTGTGATTTTTGAAGAGGTGATTTTGCAATGTTTTTGTATTTTGTGATTTTTCTGAAATGCAGGGAAAAGTATGGAATTTTCATCCACTTCCAGCTTCTACTGCTGGTAAGGCACCCGATCCATTTTACATCAGCGAGCAAGACGAGTCTCACACAGTTAAGTGCCGTAGTTTTACATCTTCGGATGAGGAGATTTTGAGGGTTTTCAGTCAACACAGCCACAAAGTTGCCTGTTCCTCATGTGCAATGCACATAGACCACGTATCGTCCGACGGACTCCTTCGGCCACAAGATGAGCCACATCCTCACATTTTCCTTAGTCAATCCAGTTTGGGGTCTTACGTTGCTCACAATTCCGTGAGGGTGAGCTTCACCTCCCAACAGCCTTAATCCCCTTCATGAGTTTTAGGAACAGGGAACATCCGTCAGATTCAACAGCGACTTCCAAATCAAGGTTGTCTATCACGGTGTGTTCAACACGAACAGGATTGCGGAGTTCTGCCCGCCTCAGCCTTTACCTGTTTAGGAGATTCCAGACACCCGTACGATCAAGTGTCAGCCATGTCTGGAACAGGTTAGGAAAGAAAGCCCCTGAGAAGTTAATCCCAGTGTAGTTTTATGTCTTCGGACCGCTGGAGATGAACTTGTGCAATTTGAAATTCTTGATGAATCAATTTTTTTATTTTTTTATTTTTTTTTTGAAAAGGTTCCAGATTTCAACTCGGGTGATCGAGATTGATGCTGGTTTTTGTGGAAAGCTTTAAAATATTTTTGGTGTTTTTGAAATGATCCGGGTTATCGAACCTTGATCAAGGCTGATGCCAGTTTTTATTGAAAATCTCTCGGGATGTTGATCCCGACGTAGTTTAACGTCTTCGGACTCTGAAACTGTAAAAGAGGGGCAAACATTTTTTTGTGTTTTTCGAAATGATCCAGATCATCAGACCTTGGCCTGAAAGGCTGGGATCGATGCTGGTTTTTATTAAAAATCTCTCGGGACGTTGATCCCAACGTAGTTTAAGGTCTTCAGACCAGAAACTGTACAAAAGGGGGCAAACATATTTTTTTTTGTTCTTTTTTTTGGAAAATATCCGGTATTAGCGGATCTTGATTCGAGCAGTCACGACCGATCCCGGTTTTTATTGAAAATCTCTCGGGATGTTAATCCCGACGTAGTTTAAGGTCTTCGGACCATGAAACTGTAAAAGAGGGGCAAACATTTTTTGTGTTTTTCGAAATGATCCAGATCATCAGACCTTGGCCTGAAAGGCTGGGATCGATGCTGGTTTTTATTAAAAATCTCTCGGGACGTTGATCCCAACGTAATTTAAGGTCTTCGGACCAGAAACTGTACAAAAGGGGGCAAACATATTTTTTTTTGTTCTTTTTTTTGGAAAATATCCGGTATCAGCGCATCTTGATTCGAGCAGTCACGGCCGATCCCGGCTTTTATTGAAAATCTCTCGGGATGTTAATCCCGACGTAGTTTAAGGTCTTCGGACCATGAAACTGTAAAAGAGGGGCAAACATTTTTTGTGTTTTTCGAAATGATCCAGATCATCAGACCTTGGCCTGAAAGGCTGGGATCGATGCTGGTTTTTATTAAAAATCTCTCGGGACGTTGATCCCAACGTAGTTTAAGGTCTTCGGACCAGAAACTGTACAAAAGGGGGCAAACATATTTTTTTTTTGTTCTTTTTTTTGGAAAATATCCGGTATCAGCGGATCTTGATTCGAGCAGTCACGGCCGATCCCGGCTTTTATTGAAAATCTCTCGGGATGTTAATCCCGGCGTAGTTTAAGGTCTTCGGACCATGAAACTGTAAAAGAGGGGCAAACATTTTTTGTGTTTTTCGAAATGATCCAGATCATCAGACCTTGGCCTGAAAGGCTGGGATCGATGCTGGTTTTTATTAAAAATCTCTCGGGACGTTGATCCCATCGTAGTTTAAGGTCTTCGGACCAGAAACTGTACAAAAGGGGGCAAACATATTTTTTTTTTGTTCTTTTTTTTGGAAAATATCCGGTATCAGCGGATCTTGATTCGAGCAGTCACGGCCGATCCCGACTTTTATTGAAAATCTCTCGGGATGTTAATCCCGACGTAGTTTAAGGTCTTCGGCCCATAAAAAAAACTTTATGTAAAGTAATCAAGGGTGGAGATTCTTGGGATTCTTCTTGAAAATGGTTTGAATCATCTGGTCATGCCTTTGGATGGTTGAGATCATTGTTTGACCAAGTCAAATTTTCCTTTCTTTTTCTTGAAAATTCCATGGAACTTTTCCACATCATCAACCCAATTTCTCACCCATTTCTCATGAGATGAGATTTTGGTGAGATTTCTTCCTTTTTCTCACCATTCTCTTCCATCACTTCATTCTTACATGGAGGTACAAGATTCACTTGCAACCACCCTTCCCAAGGAGGAGTTCTTCCCAAGGAGAGGGGGTGAGAGGTCGTTTCACCTAGGTAGGGGCTAGGACGGCCTCCCATGGGCCGCCCGACCGGTCTCTGCCTTTTGGTCTCTTCAGTGGGCTGGGTAAAAGGGTGCCCTCCCCTTTTCTATATAACATGGGGCACCCTTACCCCCTCAAACGTGCAATCTCTCTCTTCTCTCTCTCATACTCTATCTTTTTTCAAGTTTTCTCTCTCTTCTTTGGTGGTCCTTTGCTCTTCTCAAGTGGTGGGCCTTAGAGAAGTTTTGGGACAGCAAGGTGGTCCCTCTTTGGTGAGTAGTAAAGGTATGGACTACTTCCTTTTCCTTTCTTGTCTTTTTCCTTCTTCATTATCTCTTCTCATGGCTCTTTTCTTTTCTTCATGTAGCTATTCCAAGAGGTGTGAAGGTGGGCCCAAGTATTCTCGACCTTTTTCTAGATCTCAAGTCTCTTTCAAAGGTGGTGCATGGAGAAGGACATTGCAAGCTCTCCACTTCATCATTTTTTTCTTTTTCACACTCCCTCCATGTGCATGTAAAGAGTGATTTTGCCATGTCATCAAGAGTGCGTGGCAAAGCACTCTATCTTTTTTATGGGAGTTGGGCCTCTTTTCATGTGTATCAAATGGGCTCAAAGTGAAGTCATGGCCCTTGGTGTATTTGATGGGCCCAATGCTTCATTTTGGGCTCCTTCTTACTTTCTTTCTCTTGTCATTTCCTTTGGAGCTTTCTATTTCTTTTCCATTTTCTTTTCAAAATTTGGGCCCATGGGCATGGTAGGGCCCATCTCAAGTTTTGGGCTCATGGGGCTCACTTTGGGTGACCCCATCTTTCTTTACATATGTATGGACCAAGATGACTAGCCCATTCTTCATTTGGATCTCAAATGGGCTAGATTTCCTAGTTGGGCCTATATGGACAAGTAGCCCAACTCTTTCATTATTTCTTGATTATGATGTACATCCTTGTACAAAGTGTGGTGGGCTCTTTGGAGTTTTTATATGGATGGGCTTTTGGGCCTTCTTTGGAATTTGGACACTTTTTTGAACCATGTGTGCCCCACTACACTTTGTTCATGTAGGATTTTTCTTTTCATGCTTTTTCATTGATGGATGGAGGACTTGAGTTACTTGACCATCTACAAGTCCCATGAGTGAGTTGTTCCAACAATCTCACTAAGTTCAAATGGTTTTTCTTTGTGGTAGGAATGTGATTCTCAAGAGTTTCCCTTTAATGTTATCAACCTCAAATGGATGATCCTCAAGTGAGCTATCCATACAACCATAGCTCCTTGAACTTTTCTATGGGGGCTTGGTGGATCATCCATCATCATTCAAATATGAGTGATTTCTTCTTCCATTTGTGAGAAAGAATGGTACCCATAAGTTGCCCATTTTTGTCCCCATGCTTTGGGACATTTTGGATTTTGATCTTCAAGTGGGCTACGTGTACCATTCTTACCCATTTTCATGATGGTTGGGTGACTCATCAAACCATGCTCTTTTGTGCTCAAATGGTCTCCCTTTTGGTGAAAAAGTTGGTGCACATAAGTTGCCCAAACTTGTCCTTACATGGGCATTTCCAACTTGGTTCTTCATGTGGGCTATGTGCATCAACTTTTTTTACCATTAGCTTCCTTGGTTTTGTGGGTAGACCACCATGTTGTATTCTCATGGTCAACGCTTTCATCAAGATAGTGCACATAGAGTTGCCCATGGTTAACCCATGAATGGGTCCTCATATTCTTCAAAGTGGGCTATGTGCTCTCTCCAATCCATTGAGATGAGGCATTTGGGTTGCTCTTGGGGGCCCACTTCCTTTCTATCCCCCACTTGTCCATGTACATGTGTAAAAAGATGGGAACATCTTAAGTGAGAATCATGGCCTTAGCATAAAAGTGAATCAATCTTTTGGCCACATATGGACTTTGAAGAGGGGCTTCATGTGAATTAAGATCCTTTGTTGATCTCATGGCACCTGAGTGCATTTGTTGTCCAAAATGTGTCCTTGGATGATAGACTTTTCTTGCCTAAGGCATGCCATGCAACCTTCCTTAAGGTGGGCCTTACTTTTTCCAATGGGCCCAACACATATCCTAAGTGACACACGGAGTTGGACTTTAGACTTTGCCTTTGAATGTGAGTCCAATCTCATGGGTTTCTTGGATGATAATTTGGATTTTAACGGGTAAGGGATAGGGACTTACCTTGCCAAGCTTGTAGGATTCAATGGCGGATGGTACCAGAGGTCACCGAGTGATTGACAAAGATGATCCTGCCTTCATCATCCGCCGAGGGGACCAAATGTGTTCCTTAGCTATGGAGCATCAACCTCTTCCCGCTATCAAGGGTCGAGGTACCAGGGATCGCTGGGACGACTGGATGAAGGATCCACAGCCCTTACTTGAACGAGTACTGGATGGTACTCCTTTTGCTGGCCTCCTCACCCTACGCTTCCACAATAACGATGCTAACCGCATGATGCTCGCGGCCCTTTGCGAGGTGGCGGGATGAAACCCACACCTTTCAGCTCCCTTGTGAAGAATGGGGAATAACCCCCTTGGACATTTACATGCAGATAGGCTTCCCGTTTCATGGGACAATTGTCCCTCAAGTCAGCTCTCTAGCTCCTCTCACCTCCACCGACTGGCTACGGCTTGTCGGTGACGTCCCTCCCGAGGGTGAATTCCAAGGCCATCAAGTGAAGATGCGATGGTTCTACAACAATTTTGCCTCCATCATCCCCACCACCGAGCGAGAGGCCCTCCACAAAGCGCGGGCCATGATCACCTATGCTTTCGGATCCTTTCGTTTCTGCCATGCGAATGAGAGAGTTGATCCCAAATTTCTTCGTTTAGTCGAGGATCTTCATCATCCCTATAACTGGAATGGGGTTATCTTGACCCGTATCTTTCAAGGTCTGGACAAGACCTGTCGACATAGCCGGTCCTTCACAGGCTTCTGGCCTGTTGTTGAGGTACCTTTTCTTTCGTCTTCCTTGAAGTCATTTGCCTTCTTTCTCTCTCTGATCATTAGATGTGCTTTTGTCCAGACCTGCTTTTATGACCATTTTCCCCATCTCGCGCCGAGGATGAGGGATGATATTGAGCCCTCTCAGTATCGCCACATGTACTGGCACCAACAAAACCGTCAGCGAAATTCCCGAGTTCCCAGGGACAATTGGCGTGCTGACATAGACGGGCTGACTGTCGAGGACGTAAGTATCTTGCTTGTCTTTGCCCTCGTGCCGTACTATAACTGATCGTGGTGACTATGTTTGCTGCAGCTCGCTCGGATGCTGTATGCCAGTTTCCCTCTCTATTACACCCCCCAGCGTGTGGAGGCATACGATGCTTCATGTCTTCGTATCATGCTTTCTGACGCTGAGTCTTTCCAGTGGTACTTGGGGGAGAGGTTGCTTCGGCAAGTTACTGGGGTGGCTCGGGTCCCTTGTTCTGCACCTCCTCCAGCTGCTCGGATGCCGGTTAATGAGAGAGTTGAGGCTCTCGTGGGCCAGCCCGGATTTCTCTTCACGATCCCGGATCATGATTATGATGAGTGGTATCTGCTGTTCAGCCAGGGGCCTCTGCTTCCTTCGCTTTATGTTCCAGGTGGCCGTCGCAGGTATGCTGGAGGTTCGGTGACTGCTCCTTTGATGGATCTTTATCGTCGGGAGCGGGACACGAGGAGGGACGATGATGATTATGTTGGCGACTTGTAGCCTGCTCGGGTGCTCTGCTTTGTATGGCCTTGTATTTTTGCTTTTATCTTCTTTTGTATCAAGCTCTTTTGAATGAATATATAATCTTTGATTTGTCTTAAGATTCTTTGATGATGTCTGGAAGCTTTGACCTTTGACTTGTTCCTTAATGATTTGTGGAAGATGAGGCTTCTTAACTGCATGGATGATGGCTTGAACGGTTCAGATTGCTTGATTTGGCTTTGTGGGCCCACTTGATGATTAGATCTTGGATTCTGACCCTTCTTTTGATGATCAAACCTTTGATCTTGCTGCTCCATGACTTGTACGGGTTTTCCAATAGTTTGGATCCTGGTGATCTAGCCCTTGCATGGTTCAGATTGATGGATTCGACTCTGTGGGCCCACTTGAGACCTTAGCTTTACTTTGGGGCACCTCTTTTGATGACTTGTGAGGTTAAGAAGGCTTCTCATGGTGTGGATGATGGCTTGAACGTCTCAGATCGCTTGATTTGGCTTTGTGGGCCCACTTGATGGTTAGATCTTGGATTCTGGCCCTTCTTTTGATGATCAGCCCTTTGATCTTGCTGTTTGGTGGCTCATGTAGGTCCTTCAATGGTTTAGATTATGATGATCTGGTCTTTGAACGGCTTGAATTGCTTGTGGCCCCCACTTGATCACCTTTCCTTCTCTTTGGCTTGATCAGCCCTGTTCTGGCCGCATTGCTTCATGATTGGACCGATGGGGCACCTTTTGTATGATCTTGATCAACTTCAGTTGAAATCTGGAGTGGACCGGAGCTTTGGGCGGCCCATGGAGCGCCATCTGCTGACGTGGACTGTCAGCCTCACCTACCAAGAATCCTGGAGCCAATCCCGCGGAGAGAGGGGAACCGCGTCCGTACGGGCGGCCCAGGGCAGGCCGCCCAGAGCTCGTCTCTTGAGCGGCCTGGGCTGGCTCATGCTCGGACATTCCCTGGTCCCTGTTGCTGCTGTCCCTACCTGTTGTGTACGTTCAGGTTCGATTCCAACAATGAATCTTCTCTTTGTCTCCTCTTTCATCATCATCTTGTCCTCATCTTGCTTTGTCCTTTCTTGGGCCATGGATGGTGGTGATTTAGGGGCTGTGGGGGCTGTCCAAGGTGGGTCCCACGCTTCAGATTGTCAATTGAGCTTTGATAATGGGGAGATGCCTTTAATGGGTGGTGGAGATGGGGCATTGAATGGAAGCATTGATGAGGGGTTAGAGATGGTGGTTGGTGGAGCCTTGAATGGCTCCATTAATGGTGGGATGGCTGGATTTTCAGATTTGAATGGGTCCCTCATTATGGGAGGAATGGATGGTATAGATAGGATGATGGGATGGGACATAAGTGAGGCTATACATCCCTTAGATGTGGGCCCCATGGATGATATGATGGATGGTGGTGATGGGACCATGATGGACATAAATGGGCTGATCTCATGCTTGGATGGGATGGATGGTTCAGATGGTACCTTTGACGGTTTGGATGCTCTGGATGAGGGCCAGGATATGCGGTATACTTCTTTGGGTGGACTTGATGTGATTATTGATGATGTCCCCCTGATGATGGACGGTGTGGATGCCTCGATGATCCCTTTGATCGGCCAGGATGATGATTGGATTCATGATTTCCTGTTGGAGGGGGCCGCAGGTCCAGATCTGACCATTGATTCTTCGATCGGGGCTGCCCGGACCCTTTTTTATGGTTCAGATGTATTCTTTGACGGTCAGATTAGCCAGGATGCCACGATGTGCGGTGTGATCTTCACTGATAGTCCTTTTGATGGAGAGCATTGTCCTTCCCCTGGTCATCGGTTCTTTGCGCACTCTGTTCATGAGGTGGGCGAGTCTTCTCATGCGGCTGAGATTATGACAGTTTCAGACAGCGATGCGACTATATCCGACATAGCCATCACTGAGGGCAGGTCAGGGGCTCTCGAGTCTGCAGAGGTTCCAGCTTTTCCTTCTCCTTCGCCCGTTGACCTTCCGATCCTTGATGAGCTGTCTTCGATTTCTGGGCCTTTTGTGCTGGAGGGGGTACCAGTGAGGACTTGTCAGCTGCTTCCTCGTTCTTCCTGCTCGCCACGACTGCTTGCTTGGCTTGACAGCTTGTCAGTTTATGAGATTCGAGATTTGGAGTCTTATGGCTTCGGCGGTCTGATCCATATGGCTAGAGTTGATATTGATTGGAGGATGCTTGGAGCTGCCTTGATTGACTGGGTCCCTTCGTTGAACTTGTTTGCGTTAATGATATGGAGATGGGACCTTCTTTGGAGGAGCTTGCTCGCTTGACAGGCCTACCCTGGGATTATGCTCAATATTTTTCGCCGAAGACGTCGCCGAAGACTGCTACACCGCAGAACTGGTTCGGGATCCCTTATCTTGTTCGGCCTGCAGCTGGTGGCCAGGATGCTGTAGTGTTCTCTTTGGACCTACTGTATGATCTTTTTTCGGGTCCTCAGAGTACGGCCGGTTCTACCTTTGCTCGGAATGCACTGATGTTTTGCTTGATTGCTGAGGTGCTGTTCTCGGGATGGCGCAGATCCCAGACTCCTTTACTTTTTGAGGTGATGAGCCGAGCTATCCGTCGGCAGGGGATCATTTCTCTCATCTTGGCCGAGCTATTCGATGGGCTGACCGACTGCTCCCTGGGCCGCACTCGTGTCCTTCGCGGCTGCTGTGCATTTCTTCAGGTATCTCTCCTACACCTTTTCCTTTTGCTTTGTCAGGACTTGTTTTGCTCTAGCTGAACTTCTTTTGTGATCAGGTCTGGTTATGGGAGCGTCTTTCTCTGACCGTTCCTGTACCTCTTCCTGGCATCCTGGGCTCTGACATCATGCGTTATATCATGGAGTTCCTTCCTCATACAGCTAGGATGAGCGAGCCCTTGTATCGCCGGATGTTTGCTGAACTTCGTGACTGGAACGTTCGTTGGGAGTCTTCTTGGCTTTCACTTCCTCCAGTGCTTTGCGATGCACACCGCCTTCCTCTGATGTTGGTAGGCTTTCGATCTTACTTCTCTTATCACCCTATCCGGTTCCTGCGGCAGTTTGGATACGAGCAGGATGTTCCTCTTTTTGCTTTCACGGGTATCGGGCGTCGAGTGCTTCCATTTAGGTCCTCTGACTTCAGGACCCGGATTGATTGTTCCTGGGCGAGTTATTTGACAGCTGATTTGTTGGGATTTGAGCTGCGGACTTTTCTGATGGCGACCGCCCCGTATCAGTACTGGGTTGCTGAGCAGTCTTTGTATCGACGTATCCCTTGCCGGCACCAGACTGCTGATGAGGATGAGCAGGATATCCTTGGAGATGCTGGCTCTTTATCTGGTTCATATGAACCTTTTGAGGAGCGCCCATTCATTGATCCTTGCTTCCTTTTGGCCACTCATGGCCATCTACTGTCTGAGATCTCTGCACTTCGGTATCATTGTGAGATGATGTCGAGGAGATTGGCTGCCGATCAGAGGTTGACTGATGAGGAGACAGCGATCCGTACCCTTGAGCGCGATGAGGCGCATTACCTGCGTATGGAGGTGAGCAGGTTGAGAGCGAGACTATCTTTTTATGAGTCAGAGGACTTACCTGATGTGGCCGAGGAGGAGGGTAGAGATTGATTGTGTTGGCCACCTGCGCATTCTTTTTTGCATATATGATTGATGATGATTTTTTTTGTATTTTTTTTGAAAAAGGTGATGTGATATGTGTAAAAGAAATATGATGCTTTTAATTGAAAAGAAAAAACTATTTGAAAATCTACTGTGCCATGAGTTGTCTTGTGAGTGTGTCTGGATTTTGTGTCAGGATATAGGAATCAAAACTAGGGCTCGGCCAATGCCTTGACCGATGTCTCGAGGTTTGACTTGTGTGCTCCTTTGGTTCCCTCAGAGGTGTAGGCAATGGAAACTGTTGCTTCTTGAGATTGTCAGAGTTTGTAGAGCTTTTCGCTCCTGACTGCACTTCTTCTTGTTCTTGCACTTTCACTGCTTGAACCGATCTGAATCGTCTGATTTCTTGGTACCTGCACTTTTATTTTTTTCTTTTTTTCATTTGAGCCATTTTTGCCTGCAGTGCTCTTTCGAGTTTTCACCACAGCCGGCTTTTTCCCGTCATTTTTGCCCGTGGCGCCCTTTCGGGTTTTCACCACGTCCCGGGTGTTTGATCTTGCCTGCCCCTTGGCAGCTATGCTGTTTTTAACCTTGGCGCCCTTTCGGGTTTTCACCAAGTCCGCCGTATGCCCACTGTTTTTACTCGGAGCGCCCTTTCGGGTTTTCACTCCGCCCTCTTTGTTTAGGCACACATTTTCTTTTTCTCTTTTTTTTTCTGGATCTCTGGATAACTGCGGCGGCTAGAGGTCGGGAATCCGTCGTTGCCGGCCGATGGCAGTCTTTCAGCCCTTATCCTGAGCTACGATAATAGAGCTGTCGGTCTTTGCTAAAGATCCTTCTGAGGTGGATGGATGGATGGATGTGTTTCTTCTTGGACTGATTTTTTTTTCTCTTGGGTGCCTTGCTTTGGCTTCCCTTTTTCTTTCTCTTTTTTTTCTCTTTTTTTTTATATTCTTTTTCTCTCCCCTTTTTTTTTCTTTTCCTTTTGAATCCCTCTTTTTTTTGTATGTTTCTCTTTTTGAATCCCCTTATTTGAAACACTTGTTGGTGGACAGAAATGATTTCTCAGAGGTCTTAGCTTCGACCTCTTGACTTCGGCTCTATTAAAGTAACCTTTGATAAGGTCAGAATAACTTACCCGTGAAAGATCTTCACGTTGTCGGCGTTGGTTGGCTCAGGAAGATTCACCCCTCTCATGCTGGTGAGTCTGAGGGCGCCTCTGGGAAGTACTTCTCTGACGATCAGTGGCCCGTCCCACGAGGGTTTGAACTTTCCTCTGGGATCTGGAAGGTGCGACGGTAGAATCTTCTTCATGACCATGTCGCCTACCTTGAAACTTCTTTTTCGGACTCTCTTGTTGTAAGCCTGAGCGATCCTTTTCTGATAGCATTGTGAATGACTTAGTGCACGCATGCGCTTTTCATCTGCTAGCTGTAACTGATCGAATCTGGCCCGTTGTCATTCTCCTTCTTCAATTCCACTTTCGAGTAACACTCGTAGTGATGGTATTTCCACCTCGACCGGTAGGACTGCCTCCATTCCATAAGTAAGCTCGAAAGGAGTAACGCCCGTAGCAGACCGTACAGACGTTCGATAGGCCCAAAGTGCATATGGGAGCATATCTGACCAACCTCGATAGGTCACGACCATCTTCTCGAGTATCCTGAAGATTGTCTTGTTTGCGGCTTCCACCCCACCATTCATCTGGGGACGGTAGGGGCTTGATCGATGACGTTGGATCTTGAACTTGCTGAGGAAGTCATCCATCTTCTTGTTGACGAACGGGGTCCCATTATCTATGATGATAGCATTGGGGATTCCATACCAGCATATGATGTTGTTCTTCATGAATTTGATCACCTGAGATGCTGCAATTATGGTGTAGGAGGCTGCCTCAACCCACTTGGTGAAGTAATCGACTGCCACAAGTATGTACTCATGACCATTTGATGCTTTGGGACTGATCTTGCCGATGATGTCGAGTCCCCATATGGAGAAGGGCCAGGGGGTGGTCAGGTTGTATAACTCTGATGATGGGGCATGGATTTGATTCGCATGCTCCTGACACTTGAAGCATTTTCTGACGTGCTGGCAACAGTCTGTCTCCATGGTGAGCCAATAGTAGCCGAGTCGTAGAATCTTCTTTGCCATCATGTGCCCATTCATGTGAGGGCCACAGATTCCTTCGTGTATTTCTTTCATGATCTTTGCAGCTTCTGTTTCATCAACGCATCGAAGGAGGATGTGATTATAGGATCGCTTGTAAAGAACTTCGCCACTGATGGTGAACTGGCCGGCCAAACGCTGAATGGTTTGGCAATCTGTTGCTGTTGCTGATTCTGGATACTCCTGGGTTTCGAGATATTGCTTGATGTCGGCATACCAGGGTTTGTCAGGGATAGCTTCAGCTTCTTCTATTTGCAGGCAAAAAGCAGGTTCTTCTTGAATTTCGACTGTGAGCTCCCATTCTGAAGCTCCTTTTGGGATCTCGAGCATTGATGCGAGCGTGGCGAGAGCATCTGCAAACTGGTTCTTGGCTCTGGGCATGTATGAGAAAGTGATTTCCTTGAATTCTTCGATCAGATTGTCAAGATACACATGATATGGTATCAACTTCTCATCCTTGGTCTTCCATTCGCCATTGGTCTGATTGATGATAAGCTGTGAGTCTCCAAATACTCGTAGCTTCTTGACGCCCAAGATTATGGCTTCCCTTAAGCCAGCGATGCATGCTTCATACTCTGCCATGTTGTTTGTGCACTCAAATGCGATGCGCCTCGAGATAGGAATAGGGATATCATCTGGAGAGTAGAGGATTGCTCCAATACCGCTCCCTTTAGAATTTGCTGCGCCGTCGAAGAATAACGTCCACTCATCTTTTTTCTTCTTTTCTTCCTCTTCAATGAGCAAGAGATCTTCATCAGGGAAGAATGTCTTGAGCGGTTGATAATCCAGGAGGGAGTGGGCGGCAAGATGATCGGCGAGGGCCTGTCCCTTGATTGCCTTCTGAGTGGCATAGGTGATGTCGAACTCAGACAGGAGTAGCTGCCATTTAGCTATCCTTCCAGTGAGTGCCGGTTTCTCGAACAGGTACTTGAGCGGATCCATGTGAGCGAGGAGGAGAATAGGGAATGCAATCATGTATTGACGGAGTCGCTGAGTTGCCCAGACTAGGGCGAGGCAAGTCTTCTCGATCGGGGAATACCTGGTCTCGTAGTCGGTGAACTTTCGGCTCAAATAGTATATTGCTTGTTCCTTCTTCCCGGTCTCGTCGTGTTGGCCGAGGACACAGCCAATGGCTTCTGCTGCTACTGAGATGTATAACAATAGTGGTCGTCCGGGAGCGGGCGGCACTAATACTGGAGGATTCATGAGATACTTCTTGATGCGGTCGAAAGCGACTTGGCAATCATCATTCCATTCTTTTGGGACGTTCTTCCGAAGGAGCTTGAATATGGGCTCACAGATAGGTGTGAGCTGTGCGATGAAGCGACTGATGTATTGAATTCTGCCGAGGAAGCCACGAATTTCTTTCTCTGTTCTAGGAGGGGGCATCTCGATGATTGCTCTGGTTTTGGTCTCGTCGACCCTGATGCCATCCTCGCTCACCATAAAGCCGAGGAGCTTTCCTCCCATTGCACCGAAGACGCATTTCTGAGGGTTGAGGCGGAGCTTGTACTTTTCTAATCTGTTGAATAACTTCTTCAGATCTTCAAAGTGTCCTTCAATTGTGCGATATTTGACGATCATGTCGTCCACATATACTTCAAGCTCCTTGTTCATCATGTCATGGAATAGTGCTGTCATTGCTCGCTGATATGTTGCACCTGCATTCTTCAGACCGAACGGCATCACCCTGTAACAGAAGGTTCCCCAGGGAGTGATAAATGCTGTCTTCTCACGATCTTCGACGGCCATCTAATCTGATTGTAACCTGAGAACCCATCCATGAATGAGAAGATCTTGTATCCAGCAGTGTTGTCGACCAGAGTGTCGATATGTGGCAAAGGGAAGTCATCTTTAGGACTGGCTTTGTTGAGATCTCGGAAGTCGATGCACATTCGAACCGTACCGTCCTTCTTTGGTACTGGCACGATGTTGGCGAGTCATTCAGGGTAATTGGAGACTACCAAGAATCCCGCATTGTATTGCTTGATGACTTTGTCTCGGACTTTCAGAGCCCATTCTGGCTTCATTCTTCGAAGTTTCTGCTTCACTGGCTTCATATCTGCCTTGGTTGGCAGATGGTGTACAACGAGCTCTTCATCGAGCCCCGGCATGTCTTCATATGAGAACGCGAAGTTGGACAATCTTGGAGCTAGGAACTCTATCATTTTCTGTTTCATCTCAGGTGGCAACGATTTTCCAATGCGTAATTCCCTAGGGATCTCAGGTGTCCCCAAGTTTACTATCTCGAAATCATCGGCTACAACATTGGCTTTGGATTCGAACTTTTTGAGGAGATCCTCAAGTTCGGGAGCCGGATCATCATCTTCCTTATCCCGAGCTTCGTCCAGACCCATGAGCTCGAAGTCTAATTCGATGTCGAAATCATATGATTCGACTTCAAACTCATGCGACTCTTTAGACGAACTTGGCACACTATTGAATGCAGGGAGAGAAATATTTTTTGGTTTTTGAGATTTTTCTGAAATTGAAATGCTAGATGTTTTTGGTTTTTGAAAGTTTTTTATTTTTTTGGCTTTTTGAAATTCACGGAACTTTAAACAAGCAGGCATTGCAGACCATGATTGAGCCCAACTTGTTCTAAAGTTCCGGTCGCTGCTTAAACAGGCGTTTTTTTTGGAAGCCAGAGCCCTCAGATGGCTCTTTGGCTGATTCGAAAGTTAGGGGAACGGATGACCATTCAGGACCCCACACTTCCTCCCCTGAAGAGGTGGGGGTTGATGCTTTGGGCGAAGAATCATGGTCTGGCCCAATGACCATGACTTCTCGCTGGTCGGGTTCGAGATCTGAGTCGCACTCAGTCCCTCCCGGATCACTTACTTCGCATTGCAGTTCGTCTGGTTCCACAGCTAGACACATGTTTGGAATCTGGACATCAGACCAATCTAGGGCTGGCCACTTCCCTTTCTTGGTCCAATGGATGGGCTGCTTCTGCCCCTGGCTAACGGTTGATGATGTTGATTCTGCTGAGATGGGCAAGTCGTGCCCCTTGCTAATTGGTGGTGAGATGGGCAAGTCGTGCCCCTTACTGATTGAAGTGGGCAGGTTGTGCCCCTGGTTGATTGAAGTGGGCAAGTTGTGCCCCTGGTTGGGAGCAGGTGTCAGAGTAACCTGGTCCTGAAGCTGCTGTATTTGACTTCCTTTTTCGTCTTCATCCTTTTCTTCTTCTTCTGGAGGCTTAGATGGTTCGAGAATCTGATCCCATCGAATGGGGGGCCACGTGGCCCAAACTAGGCTCATTGGGAGGCCTTTGTGTAGTGCAGTCGGTTGATTCCCTCCTGGATCTTTGCAAGGTTCTCCCGGCTTGACGAATTGGATGGGTGAGCGCCGAAATTTCTTCCTTCTCTTATCCATGAAGGTTGCCTTGTATCCGAGTCCCCATTTGCGCTGGTTATATATCAGTGGTACCTTTCTGGATTTGAAGTGGTTCTTCATTCGGTATTTGAGGCTCAGACGTTCTGCCGGTGAAAAGATACGATCCACCCTTATCGGTTCTGGATTAGCGATAGAGTTCACGGTCTCGAATTCGAAACTGTGAAACGGGATGTCCTCTTCAGAGTGCTTGATATCAATGACCGGGATGTCTGGTTCAGTGGCAGCAGCATTGGAAGGAATGATGAGTTCCTTCTCTACATGGATAGAGATCACTTGATTTCCACAGGTGTACTTCACTCGTTGATGCAGGGTTGATGGCACAGCTCCAACCTTGTGCAGCCACGGTCGTCCGAGCAACATGTTGAAAGAGGCTGATATATCCAAGATTTAGAATGTGATGGTGGAGACTTCCGGACCTATCTGTACCTCTATGTCGACCTCCCCTTCCACTGATCGGTGGGTGTTGTCGAATGCTCTGACGCATATGGTGCTGGGCCGGAATGAAGAAGGACTGATTCCCAGACGTTCCGCAGTCTTGAGCGGGCAGACGTTTAAGCTTGAGCCATTATCGATAAGGACCAATGGGACGCAGAGATCTTTGTATCGTAAGGCTATGTTGAGGGATCGCCCATGATCTCGACCTTCTGGTGGCAACTCATTATCAGTGAAGGTGATGACACGCGGAGCCAGGAGTTGTCCAATCATCAAAGCTATCATTTCTGGTGCCGTATCGGAGGAGACATGAGCATCGTTCAAGGTTTTGGCAAACATTTCTCGGTGTATGCGAGATGTGCAGAGTAGCTCCCATACTGAGATTTGTGCAGGGATTGACTTGAGCTGAGTCGCCACATCGTATGCGGCTTCATTTTTGTTGCCGAGGCCTGAGAGAGCGCCTTTGGGATCTCCTCTGTTCTGATTATCTCTTCGGATGCAACGCCCATTGGGATTCATGTTCCCCACTTCCGCACATTCTGGATAGTGCCATGGAACCTCTTTGTAGTTTTCCTCCCTTTTGCCTTCTAGGACCACCGGTTCTTGCAACGGTGCTGTTATGGGTACCAGATCTTTCTCGTATGGAGCTTTTGCCTTGAGGACTACATTGTTGCTTGTGCTGAAGGGGTAATATCGAGGCTTGTCTTCATAGACCACATAAGGTCGTGGTCCTGGCTTGACTGTTCCTGGGGCGGGAGGCTCCCATGGAATGAATACTGGTCCTCTTGATATGGCAGGAGGTTTCTCTGTTCGTCCGAGCTGCCGTAGCGTGATTGATACGCCTCCAGGATTTGCCCCTTGCAATATGACTGGCTTGACTGGAAGAGCTCCTTCCAAGACAACGGGCTCTTGCTGCTGATGAGTGTAATCCTTTCATTGCGGATTGGATTGTTCTGGAGTTGCCCCTTGCAAGATGACAGGTTCGTATGTGGGCTCAATGTATGATTGTGCTCCTTCCAGGACGACTGGTTCCCAGCTTGAATGGTTGTAAGGTGCCCCTTGAACAACTGGTATATCATATGGAGGTGCTCCTTCAAGCACTACTGGCTCGGAGATTAAAGGAAGAAAGGGACTTGCCCCTTGCAAGACTGGAGGAGGATTTGTTGGCTCATAAGTGTAGGCGTGAATGGATTGGATGGGGGAGAAGAAGCGATCGAGATGATCCCCTTCTTCTATACTATTGACTGCAGGGCCACGAGACGAACTGGGGTCCGTCGGATGTTGAGGCAGAGGATTCTGAAGGATGTTGGTGGAAGCTGCTGGAGAAGTTCCAGGGACCGAGATGACGATCTTGCGGTCATCAATTAGGTCTTGTATAGCATTTTTCAAAGTATAGCATCGATCAGTGGCGTGGCCACGTCCTTGATGGTAGGCACAGTACTCATTTTCTCGGTAGTTTGGAGGCAGAGGATGAGGCGGAGGCCTAGGTGTCATCAGAGTGAGTAACTGCTTTTGTACCAGCGTAGTCATGATTTGACTAAGTGGTTGACTGAGTGGAGTGAACTTCCTGAACTCCCTGTAATTCTGCCTGTTCTGGTATGAGTATTGGCCATTTCCCCTGAACTGCTGCTGTTGTCGAGGAGGTTGTGGCTGAGGATTCGGTTGTGGCTGAGGATTCGGTTGTGGCTGATACCGCTGAGGCTGATGCTGAACTTGATTCTGCTGATACTGTTGACGTCCCTGTGGGGGAGCATGTTGATTTCCTTGAGCAGTGGTGTTGATGTTGTTTACCTCTGTTGGGCGGGGAGGAGAACCACTGCGGTTTCCATTCCCGTGCCCGATAGGTCTTCCCTCCACTCTATTCCTCTTGATTGGAGTGGCTTGATGAGGCCATGGGGAGATCGTCCCGGCCCGGATCCCTGCTTCAACTTGCTCTCCAGCACGGATCAACTGCGAGAAATTCGCATATGGATGCGAGATGAGATACCCGGATATGCCTGGATATGTTGAATGAACAATCATGGAGATTTGTTCTTCGTCGTCGATAGGCGTTCGCATTCGAGCTGCCATAGCTCGCCAACGACCCACATAAGCTGATAGAGTTTCATCACTCCTTTGCCTGAGAGCTGCGAGATCGGCTCTTCTGGGTGCCATGTTGAGATTGTACGCGAATCTGTCGACGAAAGCCTGGGAAAGCTGTTCCCATGTCCTGATGCGGTGACAGTCTAATGAAGTGTACCAATCGAGGGCATCGCCCTTCAGAGATTTTTGGAACAAACGAATGAGGGCTCCTTCATTTCCTGAGATTGCACTCAGCTCTCCATAGAAGGCCTTGAGATGTGCTGTGGGACAACCGCTGCCGTCGTATCTTTTGAATTTTGGTACCTCAAAGTTTTGAGGTACTTGAGCATCTGGGAAAGGACACAAGTCTCTGAACTTGGTCGAAGGTAGATCAATTCCTTGTTGTCGCTGAAGCTGATTTTGAAAGATCTGGAACTGCTCCCACAACTCGTCCAGTCCTGAGTGATCTGTTCGAGCGACTAGTGCCTCCTGGAGTAAGGCACGTTCTTCTTCGGCATAGTGGTCGATGTCCTCGACCCTATGGGTTTGCTGAAAAGCAACCGCGGGTTGCTGAAATTTGTTTGATGATTGAACTGGATTCTGATGAACTTGTGCTTGAAATGATTGTAACTGAACTGGAGACTGTACTGAAGGTTGAACTGGAACTTGCCGGAAATTAACTGGATTTTGCTGAATTGAAGATTGCTGGAAATTAACTGGATTTTGCTGAATTGAAGATTGCTGGAAATTAACTGGAATCCCATCGGCGGGGATGTGCTGGAATTGAAAAGTGCTCCTGTTTGCAGGAGGCTGAGATGCTGGGAAGTGACCCCCTTGTTGGGTATTCGCCACTGTCTGCTGATTGATGTGGGCTTGACACTGACCCCCGTTGTGGGCATTTGCCAGTGCTGTCCCTGTTGCTGGAAATTGAATTGAAATCCCATCGGCGGGGATGTGCTGAAATTGAAAAGGTGTCCCATCGGCGGGGACATGCTGAGATCTACTGAGATTGTTGTTTGCAAGATTGACTGGAGGTTGACTGGATGTTCCTGCAACGGAAGTGCTCTGAGATGGCCTTGTCGTCGAAGGAAGATATTGAGAAGGATGCCCCATAGCGAAGGGCTGAGATGGCTGTTGTCGGTAGTCTTGGGTAGACTCCGCTGGTTGTGCTTGATTTGAACTGGAGGCCGGAAGGACCCGGCATGGCTGCTGAGATTGCTGAACTGGGCCAACCTGATTGTTGGCTGCTGCGGTGGTTTGTGCTTGCATGAATTGCAAGAGCATTTCTTGCATTGCTCTCACTCCTTGTGCCAATTCTTGTATGATTGGTGTATTGTCAATGGGCTGTTGCGCTTGAGGTTGCGCTTCGGTCATCTCAAGAGCAGGGAGGAGATGAGTTTCTTCTTCGTGGTCGGACATGGCTTGTTGAGCCCGAGTGCGGATTATGCTGCGGAAGGGAAGTTGTCTCCGCGTACGTTGAGCCCGAGGAGGCGCAATGGTGAGGACTATACTCTTTTTGGGTTTTGGGATTTTCTATTTTTTTTCTGGTTGGTTTTGGGATTTTCTATTTTTTTTTTTTGGTTTTGGGTTTTTGGGTAGAATGCTATGCAGATGAGATTGTATGAGGATTAGTGACTTTCAAGTACGGGAAGGATTCTGTTTTTCAAGTCGGATCACGACTAGTGGGACTAGTTCATCCCCAGCAGAGTCGTCATTCTGTGGACCCTCGCCGATTTTTCCGTGCTCCCCACACGACGTTCTTCTCCCTTCCCCTTTCGGAAGAAGAAGAAGAAGAGGCGCGTGCGTGCGAAACCGCCGTTTGTGCCACTGGCTTGCCTCGTCCTCGAGGGCTTTGTTTGGTTGTCGTATTAAACTGGATGTGTTTAAATGTGTTGATATAAGACCAGAGTCGCCACTAGCCAGTTACTTCGAATCTACAGTCGGCTAGACCCCGTAGAAACGTTAGAGAAGGGGATCTGAAGATCCTTTCCTCTAAAATGACTCCTGTTGATCTACGGCCAGAGATTCAAGGTAAGGGATCACGGTTACAGGGTGGGAAGAGGTTAAGCACCCCACACACTGCCCGTACCGAAGTACGGTCTCTACTTCACAGAATCGATCAAATACTTGAAAGTCTAGTTTAATCCTCGTATATTCTCATGGATGACATGATGCATGAATGCGGGTCTGAACAGTAAGAGTTTCTGGTGGGCAGGTTCCAACAACGGGCAAGCCCAGAGCGTACGCTCGAACTGACAGGTGCTTAATATAAGATGTATGCAGTGTGCTTGAATGATCAAGGTGTTTTATGGTGAAGCATGAATGCAGGTCTGAACAGTAAGAGTTTCTGATGGCAGGTTCCAACAACGGGCAAGCCCAGAGCATACGCTCGAACTGACAGGTGCTTAATATAAAGACATATGCAGTGTATTTGACGAATCAAAGTGCTTGCAGTGAAGCAGGGGGGTTGGAAGAAAAGTGAATGTTGCACTTATGCTAGATGCAAATGAGATGATGCTGGAAAATGAGTAGCTGGGTGGACGGAGGTGTCGCAAGGGTTGGCTTCGAGTGGCTGGATCAAGACTTGAATGGCTTGGGAGGCTTGGACCAGTGGTCAGGCTGGGCTGGACCAGGGCTAGACTCTCCTCACTCGGGCTCTCCTTGGTGGAGGAGTGGGCTAAGGGGTGAAAGAGGGTGACTTAGATGGACGGGCTCTCTCTGGCTGAGTGGTCTATTGAAATGAGAAGGGGAGGGGGGTATTTATACCAGCGGAGAGTGGCAGCTCTCGTAATTTTTCCCGGGCGGCCTGCTATGGGCCGCCCGTACGGCCTCTCCTCGGTTTGCAGCGAGTACGGCCGCTCCCTCGGGGCTGTTGTTTGACTCGCTGGTCGACTCATTGAGTTGACTCAGCGGGTCGACTCGGGGATTTGACTCGACGGGTTGACTCGGTGTTTTGACTCGACGGGTTGACTCAGCGGGTTAACTCAGCGGGTTGACTCAGCGGGTTGACCCAGTGAGTTTGACTTTTTTAGGATTTTTTGACTGGCCTTTTTTCTGGGGGGTTTTTCAGGCTGATGTTTAAGACTGGGTTGACTCGGTTCAGGCTTGATCTGGGCTATGGAATGGGGCTTACAAGGGTGAGTTTGGCTGAGTTTGGACTTGGGATTTGGGGGTATGGTCCTCCATTCATCCAGCTATCTCTACCAACAGTGTAGCCGAAGGTGGGGTGTCTACAGTAGCCGACCGGTCAAGACCGGTCGGCCTTCTCAAGTTCTATAATTCCAGCAAGCACTGCCGACCGGTCAAGACCGGTCAGCCAGATTTCTCAAGTGTTCCAGCAAGGGGGTCCGACCAGTCATGACCGGTCGGCCTCCATATTTCACAGCTCTCCAGCAAGGGGGTCCGACCGGTCATGACCGGTCGGCCTCCATAATACACAGCTCTCAAGCAAGGGGTCCGACCGGTCATGACCGGTCGGCTAGTCCCATATGTGCCCTTTGGTTTTTGAACGCTGACCGGTTCGTCCGGCCGGTCGAGTCCTATCTCTGACAGGTCGGACGTGACCGTTTTAGATCCGTTGGGGCTATCATTTGGGGCTCTATAAAGCTAGGTCTTGAGGTCTTTCTTGAAAGGCATTCAACACCCATTCAGAGCTGAGAGGGAGAGAGCATTTACTTCCATCCTTCCTCCCTCTTAACTCCCTTGAGTTCATCATTCAAACTTGGCCATTAATGGCTTGTCATTGAGTATTCTAAGCTCAGTTTGAAGTATGAACTCAAGACTTTCATTCATGGCTGACCTACCTTCCGAAAATCATTATTAGGTCACTTAAAGCCATTGAATGCTTGAAGATTGGTAGTTCCCTCATTTCCATTGCATTGAATAGGCAAGAGGAACTAGACCATCTCTCTCCCAACTACCCGGCATCAACATATCCTCATCATTTGCATCGGTAGCTGATCTTGGGAGCTCAAAAGAGGAGCTGAAGCACGTGGAGCTGAAGCTACTCATCAAAGGCATCGAATCGGGGCTCAATCGTCTAGGTATGTCTAGTATTTGAGAGTCCATCTTTTAAATCTCTTCTCCCTGGATTGGGAAACTCCGGCGGGAGGGTACGTGACCATCCTTGGATTAGGATTGGTGAGAGTTTGAGATCCAAACTCGTCAAGTCCCTGGATTGGGCCATCGGCGGATGGTATACGCGGTCCTAGATCAAAGGATGTCAAGGTTGATGGTTAACCTGATTTAAAACCAGGACTATAGTGATATCCGGTGGTCTCATAGGTTGAGATCGTGAACCGGGAGTGGAGTAGGGAAACCGAACCACTATAAATCGCCTTGCATTTTGAGATTGAATGATTGCTATGTGTTGAATGGTTTAGTTAATCATGAATGCTAACTGTTTGATGAAATGCCTATGATAGTCCTTGCTTACAAACTGCTCATATAAATGTTTTGAATGCTATTGTGATTGTCTTAGTTAAGAAGATTGTCTTGATTAGTTTTTTAATTGTAATTGGTTTTAAAAAGTCCTATTCACCCCCCCTCTAGGACATTAGGCATATCTCCAAGTATCTCTATAGGCGGTAAAACCGCAATTTCAATTGGTATCAGAGCGGGTTCCTCCGTTCAGGTTTAAAAACCCGGAGTGAGATCCTAAGAGAGCTTGAAAATATGTCTAGAGAGGACTCTTCATCCGTTACTAAACCTCCCTTCTTTGATGGGTCTAACTATCCATATTGGAAAGCCCGAATGCGCATCTTTTTGGAATCTATTGATTCGGACGTTAGGGATATGATTGATATTGGATATAAACCCCCAATGGTCACTATATGTAAGGAAGGTGAACCGGATGTCCTCAAGCCAAAAGAAAAGGCAATGTGGACCGATTATGATAAAGCTCAACGGGTCTGTAATGCCAAAGGGCTGAATGCCATCTTTTGTTCAGTATCTAAAGATGAATTTGGCCGGATTCAAAATTGCACAACCAGTAAGCAGGCATGGGACATCCTTGAGGTTACTCATGAAGGAATAAGCATTGTTAAAAACTCAAAACTTCAGCGCCTCTCCACACAATTTGAAAATATTACTATGGAGGAGCATGAAACATTTACTGACTTCTATACCAAGCTGAATAAGATTACAAATGAAATGTGGGGCTTGGGGGATCCTGTTCCGGAGCATAGACTATGTAGGAAAATTCTGAGATCCCTTCCGGACCGGTTCTCTTCCAAAGTCACTACCATCGAAGAATGTAGGGACCTAAATACCATGAAAGTTGAAGAATTACTTGGGTCCCTCCAAACCTATGAGCTAGGTTTCAAAACTCCCTCCAAATCCAAAAGTACAGCCCTGAAATCTTCCCACAAGAAGCAAGAGTCTGAATGTGGGAGTGAGGAAGATCCTGATTTAGAAGAAATGGCACTTATGGCCAAGAAATTTCAAAAATTCTTCAAAACTAAAGGAAATACCTCTAGAAGGAAACCCTACCAGAAGGGTAAACCTTTTGACTCCAAGAACAACAAAGGAAAATTTTTTAAGTCAAAAGATCCTCAATGCTACAAGTGTAGAGGATTTGGTCACATTGCATCCGAGTGCACCAATAACAAAGCCAAGAAAAAGGCAATGGCGGCTACATGGGATGAGACTGAAGAATCTGAATCAGAATCAGTCCTATACCAAAGTGAGGAGGAGCAAGGTTCAATCAGAATTTTAATGGCCTCCATTACTGATATTGTACCTCAAATTGAGCCCATTGTAAAGACCACCGGAGACATTGATGATCATGAATCCTCCAACACAGAAAATGATTCCTTGAGTGATGATGAGGATGAGGAGGAAGGCCTTCAGGAGGTTTATAACCAACTATACATTGAAAATATAAATACCATCAACAAGTTGGGCCAAATGAAGGCTGAAAATGACAAACTGATGAAAAATCTTGACGGATTGAAAATAAAGAATCAAAAGTTGAGTCAAGATTTAGAAGAGCTGAAAAAGAAGAATGATGAGCTTGAACAAGAAAAGAAAAAGTTCATAAGTGGTGAATCTCTTGACAAGCATGCTAGACTTGAGAGAGAACTCAAAGAGGCGAACAATGAAATCAATCGTCTTAAGTGTCAAGTCGTTGACTCTAGAAGACGGTTCGCTCAAGGAGAAGAAAACTTGGAAAAACTCCTCGGTGTTGCAAGATCACCAATGGACAAAAGAGGTTTGGGCTATGATAGTCACACTTCAAAAACCACCTCAGTCCATCCAATTATAAGAAATGGTCATGGTGCATCTGGAAGTAAAACTAGAGCATCTCCTATCTGCCATGCTTGTGGAGACATTAGCCACTTAAAATTTGAGTGCTTGGTATTCAAAAATCCAGTCAGAAACTTGAAAGGTAAATTTGTACCGACCGGGAAAAATGTCCAAGCTAATTGGAATCCTCCACTTAAGAGGGGAAACATTCGAAAGAATTATCCTGCTTTTCCTAGGAAGGACAAGAGGATGGATGAACTATTGAAGCAAGTTAAAATGTTGAATTTGAAAACTGCTCTTCTTTTGCGTGAAAAAGAAAAATCTGATTCTACCAAGAAAACTAGAGAATCTTACCATAAGAACACCCCTTATAAAAAGACAACAACTAAATGGGTTGTTAAGAACAAGTGCTTAGTCATTCATACTGCCTTAAAAGCTGGGAATACTCCTAGATGGTACTTGGATAGTGGTTGTTCTAGACACATGACAGGTGATAGATCTCAATTTTGTGCATATGACGAATTTGATGGTGGGTCTGTCACATTTGGTGATGGGAGCATAGCTAAGATCATTGGTAAAGGAACCATCACAGGGTCAGGTTTGCCTGAAATTGAAAATGTATTGTATGTTGATGGCCTTAAACACAACCTACTGAGTATCTCACAGATTTGTGATGAAGAGCACTCAGTAAGCTTCTCCAAAGATATGTGCAAGATCATGAACTCCACAGGAAAATTAGTCTTGAAAGGTCTATGCACAGGAGACAATTGCTATGTCATTGAAAATCACAACAATTCAAGCTCCTCCACCATGTGTCACGTGGCCGTTCAGGATGAAACGGAATTATGGCACCATCGACTCGGTCATGTACATTATAGAAATCTGTTCAAACTAAGTCAGAAAAATTTGGTGAGAGGTCTACCCAAGATGGGTAGAAGACCAAATACTGTGTGCGCCGCATGCCAAAAAGGTAAACAAATCAAGGTTGCACACAAGAGAACCTCTATCCTGGTAACATCAAAACCATTCGAAATGCTACACATGGACCTAGTTGGTCCTACCAGGGTACTTAGCCAAGGTGGAAAACGATACTTCTTTGTAGTCGTTGATGATTACTCCAGATTCACATGGGTCGCCTTCCTAAGAGAAAAATCTGACACTTTTGAGGAATTCAAAAAACTAGTGAAGCGACTTCAAAATGAGAAAGGATACATGGTAGCAAGAATCAAGAGTGATCACGGCGGTGAATTTGAAGATCATCGCTTCAAGGCATTATGCGATGAATTGAGCATTCGTCATGAGTTCTCAGCTCCCAAAACACCTCAACAAAATGGGGTTGCTGAAAGGAAAAACAGAGTGTTGTTGGATATGGCCACAGCTATGCTTAATAATAAGAAACTGGCTCAAAATCTGTGGGCCGAAGCTGTTAACACTGCCTGCTATATTGTTAATCGAGTTTATTTGAGGGCAGGTTTAAACAAAACAGCTTATGAACTGTGGTGTGGAAAAACACCGAATGTTAAATACTTTAAGGTCTTTGGTAGTACATGCTATATTCTGAGAGACCAAGAAAATTTGGAAAAATTTGAATCCAAAAGTGATGAGGGTATCTTCTTGGGATACTCATTGAATAGTAGAGCTTTTCGTGTTTACAACCTTCGAACCTCATCTGTCCAAGAGTCAATCAATGTGACTGTGGACGATAGCTTGGATAAACCTGTGTCTCCAGGTGATGAAGAAGAAGATGAGGGCATATGCGAGATAGGTAAATCTGATAAACCACCCTCATCTCCAAATGCCCCCACTGCTCTTGGTGATGTACAAATTGTCAAGGATCACCCCCTCAATCAAATCATTGGGGATCCTAGCATTGGTGTCAAAACCAGGAGGCAATTGGAGGCAGTCAACAGTCACCTGTGTTTCACATCAAAAATTGAACCAAAAAATGCTGATGAAGCTCTAAATGATGAATTCTGGATTCTTGCAATGCAGGAAGAGCTTCAATAATTCATTAGAAATGATGTATGGTATCTGGTCGACAGGCCGGAAAGGAAAAATGTGATTGGAACCAAATGGATTTTCAAAAACAAATCCGATGAATCTGGGAATGTAATACGAAATAAGGCTCGGTTAGTGGCTCAGGGATATTCACAAATAGAAGGCATTGATTTTGATGAAACATTTGCCCCTGTAGCCAGACTCGAGTCTATTAGAATTCTTATGGCTGTTGCTTGTGCTTTAAAGTTCAAACTATTTCAAATGGATGTAAAGAGCGCCTTCTTGAATGGTATTCTTGATGTGGAAGTGTATGTTGAACAACCAAAAGGATTCATTGATCCTAAGTATCCTCACAAGGTTTACCGGTTGAAAAAGGCGCTTTACGGACTTAAGCAAGCACCCCGTGCATGGTATGAACGCTTAACTCAGTTTCTTATAGACCATGATTTTGCTAGGGGGAGCGTAGACAAAACTCTATTTATTAGAGAAGCCGAGAATTCTGTATTGATTGCCCAGATTTATGTGGATGACATTGTGTTTGGATCCACATGTGAGAAAATGTCCATCTCCTTTGTTGAATTAATGACATCTGAATTTGAGATGAGTATGGTAGGAGAACTCAACATGTTTCTAGGGTTTCAAGTAAAACAACTTGCATCAGGAATATTCATTACTCAAGCCAAGTATGCTAAAGACCTTGTTAAGAGATTTGGCTTAGACTCTGGTCGTTCCTACACTACACCTATGAGCACCACTGTTAAATTATCAAAAGACCTTGCAGGGAAAAGTGTAGATCAACATCTTTATAGAAGCATGATTGGTAGTCTCCTTTACCTCACTGCTAGCAGACCAGATATTGCTTTTAGTGTTGGTGCGTGTGCTCGATTTCAGGCTGATCCCAAAGAATCTCATCTTACCGCTGTTAAGCGGATCATTCGGTTTGTTGGAAGCACCACCGAATACGGTCTTTGGTACCCCTTTGATTCCTCTACAGATATTGCAGGGTACTTAGATGCCGACTGGGCTGGTAACATGGATGATTGTAAATCTACCAGCGGTGGTTGCTTTTATGTTGGAAACTGCCTTGTGGCATGGCACAGTAAGAAGCAAAACTCTATTTCTTTATCCACAGCCGAAGCAGAATACATTGCTGCTGGTAGTTGTTGTGCCCAGCTATTATGGATGAAACAAACCTTAACCGATTTTGGGATCAAACAAGGCACAATGATGTTATTTTGCGACAATACGAGTGCCATAAATATATCGAAAAATCCTGTTCAGCACTCTCGCACTAAGCACATAGACATTAGGCACCATTTTATTCGAGAATTGGTTGAAGATCAAATCATATCTCTCGAACATGTGCCTACAGAGAATCAGCTAGCTGACATTCTAACAAAACCTTTGGACTCGGTTCGATTTTCGAACCTCCAGAAGTCCATTGGTGTTGGATGTATCTAGTTTAGCGAACAAATGTCTATTTTGCAGGAAAAATCTGAGGATTTTCTGATCGTTATAGGTATATCTGAGGATTATTGCCTCATTTCATTTGCTTTATTCGAATATCCGGGATCATAGTCCCAATTTCTAGCTATTTATTGTCATATCTGGACCTTAGGGGTCCCTCTTTTTGGGTTAAGGTGTACCTTGGTACACCATGACCATTGATGATGCACCCTAGCTAAGGGTACTTGATTTCAAAGGCCTGTCCAAAGGACAGACTCTATCCAGCTATTCCAATACAGAATCCCTGTCAAAAGAGGGAAAAATTACTGCTGACCGGCCAGCCGACCGGTCAAGACCGGTCGGGCGTCTCCCAAATTCCTCTGGACTCATCCAGTTAAGCCTGCCGACCGGTCATGACCGGTCGGGCTTTGAAGAAAATCCTGCTGGTGGCCTTGTTTGCGTCCCACGACCGGTCATGACCGGTCGTGCATCCCAGTGCAGCCCAGTCCACGCGTGTGCCGACCAGGTAGGGGGGTATTTAAACCTGTTTTGAGCTCATTTTAGGTCAGTTCTTCTCATTTCCTCACCTCCACCTGATGTTCCAGCTTCCCCACTAGCTCTCCAAGGTGTTTTTGAGCTGATTCATTGCTAGATTTGAGGTTCTAACCTCCTCAACTTCACTTCTCTTCAGTTGGTAAGAGATTCATTCTCTTCACTCTCTATCTTCTTTTGTTCATCTCTTTCCTTCATCTCTTGAAGTGTTCTAGAGATCCTCTTGCCCCTTCCATGTCATCCCAAGAGAGCGAGGATGAGTTCCCTTTGGGGAGGAGTGATCGTTCCAAGGCTAAACCTAAGCCTCCTCCTCGCCCTTTAAAGTCCAAGAAAGCCGCTTCCAAAGGGAAAGGGGCTGCCTCCTCTTCGGTTCCCCCTGCTAAATCTAAATCTTTGGGGGCAAAAGTCTCATCCCATTCCACCCATTGGGATGATTTCAAAGATAAGGATGTCGTCTGTGAGAAATCTGTCAATTTGGGTGATTCGTCTGACTTCGACGTGCGTTCGATGTTGGATGCCATCAATTGGGGCCCCGTACTTCACATGGGGGGCCCGGTCCAATTTGATGTTGTCAGAAAATTCTATGCATCCTGTATTCATGTCACGTCTTCTCCCCCCTCCTTCAAAGTCGAGGTTGGTGACCGGATTTGCCCGTTTACTTTGAAGTCCATATCAGATTTTGTTGGCATTCCACTTGTTGAGGAGCCTTCCTTTGATTTTTCATCCTTGGGTCCCAAACCCAACCTAGTTATCACTAAATTTTTGTGTGGTGAGGGGACACCCCAATGGGTGGGTGGTGCACTTCGAGCGTCCTCAATGACGTGGGACTTCCGCCTTTTGCATAATCTCTTTTTCCGAAATGTCTATCCGCGGATGAGCAACAAAGCGGATGTCTCCGAAACTATGTTTCGGTTGCTGTATCGGGTTGGTAAAGGTCATTCGCTCTGTCTTCCCTCTCGTATCATGAATACCATCCAACAAGTCATCCTGCGCGACGACGGGAACTCCACTAGTCTGCCATTTGGGCATCTCATATGCAAAATGGCTGGGCGTATTGGCATTGTTGGTACCGATAAATTTCACAAACCGGTCATCATCAACCGTACCATCATTGCTAGGATGGAGCTTACCAGAGAAGCTATCCAGCGTCGTCTGCAGGAGCAGCAGCAGGAGCAGGCAGAGCCATCCCAGCTTGAGGCACCTCCTATCTCTACTGGCCCTTCACATTCTTCAGCTCCGTCATCAGATCCATCCCCCGATCCTCGCGACGCTCCAGGTCGATTCAGCACGCCGCCTCGAGCTTTTTCTCGTCGGCACTCTCCTTCCGTGGATCCCTCTACCTACATTGCAGAGCTTCACCAGCTTCGAGCGGATATATTTCAGCGACTTGATAGGCTTGAAGGCCAGATCCTGCAGGGTCAGGCCACCATACTGGTGCAGCAGGAGGCTCTAGTCACTCGTCAGGCGTAGATAGAGAGTCGGATAGAGCGATGGGAGCGTGCGGCTCGTGGGGACATTCCTCCCCCTGATCTGGGCGATGGCACGGATTATTAGGCTTATGTCTTGGTCATAGTTACTTTTTGAATGACCAAGAACATTGTTTGTACTTCATGATCTATCTTTTTATGGGATTGTCTGTACTTTTTGCGCGTTATGATACATCTTTACATTGGGCTGCTTGCCCATTTTGGTATACATGTGGATGATATAGTTATATTTTTTTTTCTTTATTCGTATATTGAATATCTATCTTTTCATATGAGCTATCTGTTCCTTTATTGAATATCCCTTAGGCGGTTGGATGGTTTGGGCGTATTTGCCCATATTAGCTCATGCTTTATGTTTTCTTTTGAGTCTAGATATACATCTGGAGGGGTCGTTAAGCCCTCTATGCTTTCATGTTTACTTGTATATCTGGCATGTGTTGTTCTTTAAATCTCCTCAGGGCTTATATTTCCATATCTCTTTCCTGTGACATGTGATTGACATATTTTCGGCGCTAGCCTTGCAGCTTTCATAGGCATATCTTTTTGCTGGCTAACCCTTGTCAATTACTAACAAAAAGGGGGAGAATCATCCCACCTAGAAGGTCCGATTATATCTTTTTGCAGGACTTTGTAGGTGCAAGCATTGAGGGGGAGATTTTGAAGAAAATCGAGTCTGTACATGTCCTTTTGTAAAGATTATGTTGTATATTTGTATAGACATGTATATGGGTGTATTTTGCTTTCTGTTTAAGGGTCAATCATGATAAGGAGTCATGACTTGTCTAGGTTAGATGTTTTGTCACGCAATTGACAAAGGGGGAGATTGTTAGTACACCTTTTGTTGTCAATTGGCGTGTTGGTCGATCGCGTCTTGTCATATGAGCCCCGGTCGAAGAATTGAAGAATCAAGTCTTGAAGATTACGCTTCGTCCATTGCTCAAGCTCATACTGAAACAAGATCCCAGGTAAGTTGCATATAGATTGACCATAGGAAACCCAAAACATCAAAGAATGGCGTAAAAGACTCACATATCCTATCCCCATTCTTCTCGACCCTTGCACAAGTTGATCAGGCTTGTGATCCTTGGATTGGTGCTAAATGTAAATGAAGATATGTCCATACATTGGACCCTTGCACCTCATCACTTAAAGTGATCTGTTGCTGTGTTGAGAATCTTGGTCCTACAAGATCGCTATGACTAAACCATATAGACAGTGACCAGGCATCTCTAACACTTCAGCAACCTTGCTGAGAGCCTTGCTGTGGATTTGTTGTTGGGACAGCCGACCGGTCTTGTCCGGTCGGCCAGGCACTTCAAATATTCAGAATCTTTGCTGGAAGGCCTTCTATAATGGACTGCCGACCGGTCTTGACCGGTCGGCCAGCATATCCTTCTTTCCAGCAGCTTTGTTGCATGCTTCAAGTGGGTAGCCGACCGGTCAAGACCGGTCGGCCTTCTCAAGTTCTATAATTCCAGCAAGCACTGCCGACCGGTCAAGACCGGTCGGCCAGATTTCTCAAGTGTTCCAGCAAGGGGGTCCGACCGGTCATGACCGGTCGGCCTCCATATTACACAGCTCTCCAGCAAGGGGGTCCGACCGGTCATGACCGGTCGGCCTCCATAATACACAGCTCTCAAGCAAGGGGGTCCGACCGGTCATGACCGGTCGGCCAGTCCCATATGTGCCCTTTGGTTTTTGAACGCTGACCGGTTCGTCCGGCCGGTCGAGTCCTATCTCTGACAGGTCGGACGTGACCGTTTTAGATCCGTTGGGGCTATAATTTGGGGCTCTATAAAGCCAGGCCTTGAGGTCTTTCTTGAAAGGCATTCAACACCCATTCAGAGCTGAGAGAGAGAGAGCATTTACTTCCATCCTTCCTCCCTCTTAACTCCCTTGAGTTCATCATTCAAACTTGGCCATTAATGGCTTGTCATTGAGTATTCTAAGCTCAGTTTGAAGTATGAACTCAAGACTTTCATTCATGGCTGACCTACCTTCCGAAAATCATTATTAGGTCACTTAAAGCCATTGAATGCTTGAAGATTGGTAGTTCCCTCATTTCCATTGCATTGAATAGGCAAGAGGAACTAGACCATCTCTCTCCCAACTACCCGGCATCAACATATCCTCATCATTTGCATCGGTAGCTGATCTTGGGAGCTCAAAAGAGGAGCTGAAGCACGTGGAGCTGAAGCTACTCATCAAAGGCATCGAATAGGGGCTCAATCGTCTAGGTATGTCTAGTATTTGAGAGTCCATCTTTTAAATCTCTTCTCCCTGGATTGGGAAACTCCGGCGGGAGGGTACGTGACCATCCTTAGATTAGGATTGGTGAGAGTTTGAGATCCAAACTCGTCAAGTCCCTGGATTGGGCCATCGGCGGATGGTATACGCGGTCCTAGATCAAAGGATGTCAAGGTTGATGGTTAACCTGATTTAAAACCAAGACTATAGTGATATCCGGTGGTCTCATAGGTTGAGATCGTAAACCGGGAGTGGAGTAGGGAAACCGAACCACTATAAATCGCCTTGCATTTTGAGATTGAATGATTGCTATGTGTTGAATGGTTTAGTCAATCATGAATGCTAACTGTTTGATGAAATGCCTATGATAGTCCTTGCTTACAAACTGCTCATATAAATGTTTTGAATGCTATTGTGATTGTCTTAGTTAAGAAGATTGTCTTGATTAGTTTTTTAATTGTAATTGGTTTTAAAAAGTCCTATTCACCCCCCCTCTAGGACATTAGGCATATCTCCAAGTATCTCTATAGGCGGTAAAACCGCAATTTCAGTCATGACCGGTCGGACAAGGCTGGCCTTGCTCCAGGGAGTGCATCCGACCGGTCATGACCGGTCGGGCCTTCTTAGCCGACCGGTCTTGACCGGTCGAACCCAGTTTTGCTTGTTTTTCTTCTTTCTTTTCTTCTCTCCTTCCTCTCTCTTTACTTTCTTCTTTCTTTGGTCCACCTTGGGCCTTCATCAAAGGCTCCAAATGGCCCCTTTTTGGTCTCTAATTGAGTGAAGTCCGCTCTCATCCCTACAATCACAAAACATGTATTTGATTAGTCTTTAAATCATGAAAATCTTGTTTAATGAGTGATGAATTGGGGTTAGAATATGCACAATTAAGAGCTCAACACACCCCCCAACCAGCATTTTGCTAGTCCCGAGCAAAACATGCGTGAAGCAAGTTCAATTCTCCAAAAAACAAGTCTCATTCAGAAACTATTCTTCTACACATCCCAAGACACACAAGTGTAAAAGTCAGAAAAATTAGGTGATAGAGGTTGAAACCTTAAACTCTGAAAACATAATAAGTGTTCATATGAAATCCCCGCTTATTGATTGATAAATAGAAGAACTTGAATAAATTCAACCTAGTGTGCATAGTGAATGTTCATCTCATGGTTTTCCAGGGTTATCTTCTTCATAGATCAACTAAACTATGAATTTCAAGGTGCACAGAGCAACAACAAGCCTATGACAGGAATTTGTCTTACCGTCCTTGCGACGACTTTCACACTACATCCCATTTCCGGCTTTGGTTACGGGTAGACCATCCCCCGGTTGTAGTAGGTAGCCCTAATCGGAATTTTCCACCATTTTTCCATCATTCCCAATTTCATCCTTCCTTTTCCTTTTTTTCTTTTACATTAGATAGGATTTTTAGAAATCCATATCTTTCGTTATTTTCCCATGGACAAGGATGGACAAAGTACCCCCGGCTTGGTTTCCCAACACCTCAAATCTAAGTCTAGCCAATCCAAAAATCACATAATCCTTTCAAATCATGAAAATCGTGTAATGTGAACTAGGTGTAAAAGTGTTCAAATTTTCTATCAATCATATAAATAGGGGAATTCACATATAAAACCATTATATTAAAAGAAGTTCAAAGCTTGCAACATCACTCACTTCGTATCTCCTCCTCTTATACTCATATCATCTTGAATGCATAGAAACAACGTTTTCCAAAAGAGTTTTGAATTTTAGAAAAATCAAAAAATTTCTACATAATTGCTCGAAATGTCACAAAAGCTAGTAGAATCATCTAAGGAATCTCACCCCCCAACCAAAATCTTACATTGTCCTCAATGTAATAAGATATGCAATATGCATGACATGAGAGCAATGACATAAAACAAAGGAGAGTGAGAACGAGAGTACCTGAGGTAGCAAGTTGATCAATTCTAGCATCTTCCATTGTCTCAATGAGACTTATTCAATCCTAAATGCAGAAAGAAATCCTAACCTACCTACCTACCTTTGATTAGTCCGATCGACTACATGATCAAATTTGAGCAGGATCTTCATGAATTTCAATAGGTTTCTCATGAGGACCATCCAAAGTCCTGCTCGAATGTATACATGGGTGCGTTTCTTCATGAAGATCCAATCATAGTGTGCACCACACGCATGTAAGGAGGAGATAAGAGCAGCAAACAGATATCTCCTCAAGTTCTGAATTGGGTTGTAATTGATTAAAAATGGGTCCTCCCAATCAGAATTTTCAATGGGTTGAAGAACCCATGATGGTGGAGAGACATTCATTAAGTATTTTTCAATTTGGGTTGTCTCCTCCACAAATTCAAAATTGCACGGTGTTTCCACAAATAATGGTAAAGAGTGTAAATCAGTGGAATGATGTTCTTCAGGCACCGACACCGTGTCTAACAAACTATCCAACTCCTTAATCATCTCATCAACCAGATCATAGGGGTGGGTCATGCATTCCTCTAGGAAATCGAGAGAGTTGAATGAAGGGTCCTCGTTCTCCCTAAGTGATTGAGGAAATTCTATTTCAAGGGTAAGGAATTCCTCCTCTATAGAGGGGAGGTCTTCTAAAGAAAAATTTTCAGATTTAGTGGTAAGCACATCATCTAGCATTGGTTGATCTTTTGAAATTTCAGATTGTGCCACCCCATCATCCAAAGAAACAGAATTTTCAACCCAAGGGAGTTCTTCCACAATAGAATCCGACATGTGTTGTTGGTGGAAAGACTCAAAAATATCGACTTCGGCCGTCTCTTTAGCAAGAATATCTTTCGGTGATTCAAAAACATTCGGCCCTTTGGAAGAACAAATCATGGACTCACAATCATCCTTCAAACCCTCATTGTAGGCAATCAAACTATCACTTTCAGATTTTGTAGATTCCTCGAGTTCGTCAACCATCCTTGAAATCTCTTCATCATTCGAATCGAAATAGCTAAAAGAGATAGTTGATTTACCATAATCGATGGTAATGGTGGGATCACTGAGATCAATATCCTCTAGAAGTTTACTCATTAAATCTAGAGAAGGTTGGGTTTGGATAGCCTCATCCTCCTCATTGTTGGGGATTGATTCGGTGTTCCCAATGTTGGGTTCAATATTTTGAGATGGCAAGAGATTTTGTATGCATTGCTCAGTTATTTCCATAAACTCTCGCAGTGTATCCTCAAGAGTTCGTGTCGGTTGAGGATCATGAGAAAGAAACTCTTGAGGATAATTGTTGGCATCCATGGTTGGCTCATCCTCCATTGGACTAGAGGTGTGAGGACTCTCTCGATGAAGACCATACGTGTTATATGACGAAGACTGATAAGATGGTTGATAGGCATAACCATACAAGTGATCACGCAATGTCTTTACCGGTTGGTCATTACTCCCCCGGTCCTTTTTCTTATTCCTACCTCCTGTTAAACTTGGTGGAATACTCTTGTTATTTTCAACCCAGTAATCACGTAGCGTCTTACGTTGGGTAGTGGAGGTTGATTGACTCTCAGAATAATATTTATGCTTAAATTGGTTCCAATCATAAAGAGTTTTGATTCCATGGTCTGTCATCTCATCTTCCAAAAGGTATGCATAAGCACCACATTTCCAATCAGCCAAAATGAGATTTTAAAGAGTTGGAACTACCCTAATCTAGAAAAAAGAACAAAAAGAAGGGAGATGGAGAGATGTTACCCAATAGAGCCAGATATATGTCAGCAACAATGTCCTACAAAATCCAACAAAAAATTGTTAGTAATCTAGAAAAAAAATCAGAAAATCTTCTTCTATAAAAACTGAAAATCCTACCTAACTAAGACTACTCTATAGTTACTAGAACAATTAGAATCGTTTAACCTCTTCCCCGGCAACGGCGCCAAAAACTTGTTCGCTCGCCTCAAGTGCAAGGCTGTGATGTAGTAATAAACTCGGTAAGACCGAGGTCGATCCACAGGGAAGGAAGTAAACAATTCCAACTATCCTAATAACTAGAATCAAAGAGGTTTGTGAAATTGATTTTTAACATAAAATAGAAAATCTAATACTGAAAAGATAACTAGAGCATCAAGGATCCACTTATAGCTCTTCTTAGATGCATAATTCGCTATGGTTTCTTACTTTCTCAACTAGAATCGATATTAAGATCTATCTAGTCGGATGATAGAGCTGTTAAACCAAACAATCTGTCATATGTAAGTTCTATGCATAGGATTCACTCAATGTAGGCTGAGCTGAGCATGCTCAATTGCATAGGTCATTCCCCTTTTCAAAAGGTCTAGTTCACAATCATAACCATCCTCAAGTCCTGTCACAAGACAAGGCTAGATCAGGATTTGAACTGGATTCAAATCACATGCACAGTCCATACATATTCCAGAAAAACAGAAAAATAGAACTTTGGTAGGAAGTTCCTTTATGAAGATCATAGTACTAGAGCGCACTCCGATTCCTCGGATCATACAGGTCTAGACTGTTACAAACGAATTAAGAAGTTAAGTAATTCTCCCAAACATCCATGAGTCATCACAAGACTAAGAAAAATTATTCAAAAACTTGTATAAACTTCAAACCATAGTTCATAATCATGAATTCCATACTTAAAACCAACAAAACGAATTAAACAATCTAAGAAAATTATAAGGTTCACCTCTTAGCTCTAGCTAAGAGATTAGCTAATGAAAAGCATAAAAAAAAAAAAACTAGAACTAAGAAAAGGAAGAAAAACTAGCTGGAGGATGCTAGGAAGCCTCCTATGACTTGAACTCCTTGCTCCCCACGTCCTTGGTTGCCCTGGAATAGAAGAGAGCACCCCCTTTTATAGTGCAGCAATAGTACAGCAACATAGCAGAATTTGTTTCGCTTGGTACGGCTTAACCAATGGTCGGATTGCCTTCAAAATTGATTTGTAGCTTCCTTGTAATGTGATCTTCCTCATAAATGATTTAGATTTCCAAGATTGTCCTCTGAATGGGCCCACCAATCACATCACCGACCGCCTCTCAAAATCGCGCACTTCGGGTACCTTCAGAACCAGTCATCTTGCTTCCAACGCTCCGGAGTGTACAGACGTCGGATTGATCCCAAATTTGGAACAATAGTAGAAAACTTCCTCCTCTACATGATAGATGGATTAGATTGTCCAAAACAATCCCAGAATGTGGTCCAAAAATTAGAACAATTAGGGCTTTTATAAACTCTGCGCAGTTGGAGCTTTCTGGATGGTCCATCTTTCTTCAACCGGTACGATCAAACCCCATATCCTTTTGATCTGAAACTTTTGTGGTTATTCATATATGGATGTGGTCTAAAAGATGGTCAAAGTAGATTCTTCATATCATCAATGATGGGCCACCTGGACCGGCCTAGAGTGGAACAGCGAAATCTGGAACTTTCTGGACAGTTCGTATTGTTTTGGCCACCACGATCAATCCGTAGCTCCGATCGACACGAAACCACTTGGTTTAGTTCGGCGTCGAGCTCCTCTTCGACATGGATGTGTTGGATTTCCAAATATCATTAAGATGGCTTCATAACAGTGGTCCGAAAATTCAGAAACGGGAATGGCCTGCTGTATGCAATCTGGAGTCTGAAACTTGCATGGCCGACCGGTCACGACCGGTCGGACAGGGCTGGCCGACCGATCATGACCGGTCGGACAAGGCTGGCCTTGCTCCAGGGAGTGCATCCGACCGGTCATGACCGGTCGGGCCTTCTTGGCCGACAGGTCTTGACCGGTCGGACCCAGTTTTGCTTGTTTTTCTTCTTTCTTTTCTTCTCTCCTTCCTCTCTCTTTACTTTCTTCTTTCTTTGGTCCACCTTGGGCCTTCATCAAAGGCTCCAAATGGCCCCTTTTTGGTCTCTAATTGAGTGAAGTCCGCTCTCATCCCTACAATCACAAAACATGTATTTGATTAGTCTTTAAATCATGAAAATCTTGTATAATGAGTGATGAATTGGGGTTAGAATATGTACAATTAAGAGCTCAACAGGGACGTTCCTTTCCAAATGGCGCAATCTATCTTCATTCAAACTCATATAAATGGGCATATAGGCTAAGGACACAGCATAAATTTAGAAGTACAATAGTATACATATTGTTACAAATCCATTACAACATATTCCAACATGTTCTAAATTACAAGCAAAAAAAAAAAATTTGTTACAGTTCAACTATCTAAAGTCTTCAAACATTGTTCTAATAAGTTGACCGCAGATTCTTCAATCGCCTTCTGTCTCGCCTCAGCCTCGGCCAAGACCTGGCAGGGTCAGAAGTGTCCTGAAGTGACTGCTTCAGTTCTGTAACTTGTGCCCTCACGGCATTACACTTCGCCTCATGTTGGTCGATGGAGGACCGCAGGTGCGCCTTCTGACCATTGAACTTCGAGAGTTTGAGATGGACGACAGAATGTTCGGCTCGTAGCCGGGCCATCTCGTTCTCAATCTCCGCGAGACGTCCAGTAACCTCTTGGTACTCCGCGTCAACAGCCTGCCAATCCTTCTTCACTGCAGCCACGTCCGCCTCATGTAACTCAAGTTTTGGAAGAAGGGACCGCAAGTGACCGTGTTTTTCTTCAACAGAAGGGTCAACCTTGAGGTGCCTCGCCTCGTTCACTTGAGCCATCCCGTCCTTGAATTGGGACACGTGGCTAACTATCGAAGAGATGTCAATCCCGAGCCACGTGGCGTTAAGCTCTAATGCCTGCAGTGCCTCGTCCAAAATAGACCATTCATCTCCATTCTTCAGCGAATCAACGATGTCGGACAGTAAGCTCTTCAGAAGATTCACCTTGGTCCTTGATAAGCCTTGGAGAGATGAAAGGAATGCCTCAGGCAAGGCTACAGGAATCGGGATGCTGGCAGGAGCAGTGGCTGGCAAAAGAAATGATAAACATTAGCACACAGAAGAAAGAAAAGAAATAAACAAAGTGATAAGGACAAATAGTATACCAGCAGCTTCAGGAACTTCGCCGACCGGTGCACTGGTTGAAGTGACGGGTGTTGGAGATGCCGGGACACATTCAGTTACACTTTCCACTACTGGCTCAGGTAATTCGGGAGAAGAAGGTACTATGATCTCAGGAGCAGTGGTGGCTTGAATTGATTCAACGGTAGGAGGTGCTTCCGTGACAGGCTTCGGTGCACCAGCAACATCAGAGGGCACAGTCTCTTGAGCGGGAGGTGCTGCCTCTTCCGTAACAGTAGCAGGTCCTGCCTCAGGGGTAGGGCTAGGGTTGGTTGCAGCTACAGTACTAGCAGGGTCGGCAAGTGGAGGATCTTCAGATTGTACCCCATTGTCGAGGTCCATAGGGATGGGTTCTGTGTCTGCTTCGGGAACAGATCTCTCGTATATTGGTTCATTATCTTCACCCTCCCCTATGGGGCTGTTTCCACTTAGGTCTGCTTGCAAGCTCATCTCCCCTTCCTCCCTTGGTCCACTCACGTCGACGATCAGGACGCCGCCGGCAGTCTTGGAGAGTCGACTCCGTGCCTTTTCTACCCTATACAGCTTCCACATGTCCTTTATTTTCTTCCCTCCATCGACGATAGGAACACGGGGAGAGGTCTTCACTCGAGGACCAGACCGCTCAGGAGACAGTTCAGAATCACTATCTCCTGGAACGGAGCGTCTGGATAGACTCGTCCGACTAACCGGGCTCTGATCATGACCTCCTCGACCGTCGGTCAACGGAGTCCCTGCCGCAATACCACCCTCACCGTCGCCTTCCCCGCCATCCTCAGCATTGTCATCACCATCACCACCCTCAACATCGCCGCCACCTTCCCCATCATTGCCCTCACCAACGTCAGTGTCATTTATATCCCTTCCTTCATCCCCACCAACATCCTCATCTCTACCAAACTCACCGGCCACGTCAACATCATCATCATTAGCATCGCCAATATCATAGCGCTCTCTCTGTCCTTCGGCCATGGGACCAACAAGTGGGGAATCCGGGTTCCCTTGTAATGTGACCCTCTGACCGTAAGTGACCCACCCTTCAAGCGTGTGCTCGGGTTTCTCATGATCTATTATAACATTCAGAGAGGTCATAAACTTCTGCACGCCCGGAGTAGCCAATTGACGGAGCACCTCTGCCACATAGCCCAAGCCGTCAGCAGGAGCAGGATCGACGATCGGAGGAGAAACGAAGACAGGGTCGGCTACGTGTCGATTGTTTCGGATCAAGGAATATTGGTGAGCCCACCACCTCATCCATCAATATGTAGCGCTAGGGGTATACTCTGTGCCCGGAACAATGAAAGAACAACCCGATCTGGTGAGCAAGAGCTGTCGCCATATCCATTTCCAGTGTATCGGCCCCGTGCCATAAGCCCGCTGTTCTCTTGTCACCGGCTCAAGCGTCTCCGGTACACCTTGGTCGTAACCAAATTGTCTGGTGAATCTATTTGGGTAGTACGGCTCCCTCCAAAACTCGGCTCCCTCCCTCAAAGGCAGCGAGCCTGGGTGAATAGATATCAGAAAGCAATGCTCGTAGGAGCCAAGGCTTTCATCGTCGTCGAGCAAGACTGGGTTTTCACTGTTAGTGCCCGAGAAAGAAGTCAACGTCATCCTGGAGAGCTATCTTTGTCTCGATAGTCGCTAAGTTTCCACTGTTCATCTTCCGTTTCTGAAAGGCATGCAGTGGGACCGATCCTCTCCGAATAAAGTCCTTGAGCTCCATGCCGTAAACCCAAGGGAAATAAACCCCAAGCCAGCCCGAGAAATAATGCCACCCGCAGAATGACGAATTTATTCCGAAGGACGCCGAGCCCTTATTGCTGATGACACCGCCGAAGGCCCGATATATGGAGCACAATACAACCGGGGCCAGTGCATAGCGATGGTCGTTAGCCAGACTCCCTGCTACGGCAAAGCAAGAGACTCTCACACTGTCCGCCTGCTTAGAGCTCGGAAGGGCCACGCAGCATAGCCAATAGGCTAAGAATCCAGCGAGTTCGCAGGTGGGAGATAACTTATTCGGCTGCGGAAACTTCGCCTTCATCTTGGCCTCTAAGATCAATTTATCTCTGCGGCCTTCATCGTATGGCGCGTAATTCAAGCTGAGAAAGGAAGAGGATCATCAGTAAAAGGAAAAGATAGAATAATAAAAAAAACAACAACAACAAACACCACCCGAGTTAAGAAACTCACTTCAGGCCATGACTGAAGTAAACCAACCAATCTTCAAAGGGCACCTTATCCTTGGAACCCAAGAATTGTGGGAGCTCCACGAATAACTCATAACAGGCTTCTGCGTAAAAGCCTTCATCGATACCCTTCTTCTTCTTAGAGAGCTCCTCATCACTAGGAGTCCACTCGTCATAAATTCGGCCGCGTATTGGGAGACCTGCTATCCGGTACAGGTCCCAAAGGTAGATACTCATCTCCCCGCAGGGCAGATGGAAGGAGTTGGTGATGGAACTCCAATGGTTCAGAAACCCCTTGCAGACGCAAGGCTCCCTGAAAAAATAGCTTGACGTCGCTTGAATGGCCCTCAAGAGACCCACTTGCTTCAAAGTATCTTCATGTTGCTCGATGATCCGATTGGCCCAGGCTTCGTAGCCAGGGTGAGGACTCAGATGTCCTCGAGTCCTGATCCCACCTGTTGGCCAAATCTCTGCATCTGACAGGGGGCGGAATCTCTGGCGCAGTGTCTCATAGTAATGGGTCGGAAATGGTAGGTGTGGATCGTGGTTGGGCTCCAGGAATATCATGTCCTTCTCCCCAAGGACAGACTACAATGTGCCGTTCTTGGATACGGTGCAGTTGAGTAATGTCTTCGGAACAGATGTCCATGAATCGACGTTGTAGAAGGAATTGGCCCGACACACATCCGAAGGTTCAATACTCGGGAGAGAGCGATATCTCTGAAAGCTCTTTGGGAACCGAACGTATTGCTTCGTATATGGATTACGGATCATGAGCGACGATACCGCTAACTTAACGGACGACCAGACAACCCTCATTTTATCAGACTTTGACCTGGCCTGATTCTCCATATAGACCTGCTTGGCGCTTTTTCCAGTCATCTTCGGGCGACCCCGTTTGACAGACGGGACTGGTACGACCGGGCTAGCTTCACCCTCTTCGGACCCAACAACGTTATCGGTCCGGAAGCCTTGCAGGGGTGCATACCACGCATCCCATTCTTCTTGAGTACCCTCATCGGGAGGGGTCTGTAAGGCCTTGTCACAAAGGATCTTCTGCTGCACACTCTTCGGCAGCGTTAAAATGCGCTCGTAGAAATTGAATCTCTCCGGTGGATGGAACCACTGTGGGTTCTTGTCAAATGGTCGCACGACCTTGGGGGAGACGCACTTGCGTTTGCGTACAGCCACCTTGCGACCTGAAGGGCCGACGTTGGAAGAACCACAAGCCATGAAGATCTGCATAAACGCGATAAGACATCAGGCAAAGTACGAGAACCAAAAATGATACATGTAAGTATGCACTAAACTTTAAACAACTTAAGTTAAAAAGGAGCATCATACCCAGTTCAACATGATCCAAGGATTTCGGGCGCACAGGATTCAACAACATCCACTCATAGAAGCTTAGAGAGGAGATTGGACCCCATCCACTCCGAAAGGATGACCCAAATATCATGGGCAATGATCAGTTGACCAGGGTATGAGCGCGTTGAGCCATGCTAAGCATTCTTAATCAGGACACCAAAATTAGGCAATATCTCAACCCCAGAAATCGATGCGCGTTCAGACCATTAAATGAAGTTTTTAGGTCCAAAAATAGTATGCATTAGCCCTGGCATGTCCAACGATTAGGTCGAATTAACAAGTTCGGAAGGACATGCGCGTAGGGTTCAGCAAGTGTAAAAAATTCAAGCAAAATCTACCAAGTTCACAAATCATACGCACATGGTTCAGCACGTCGTAAAATTCATGCAAATTTTGCAAGTCCAAAAACATGACGCGCTGGCCCCAGCAAGTCCAAAAAATGTGGCAATTTCACTAAGTTCGAAATTTTGCACGCGCTGACCCTGGCGCGTCAAGAAAATGCAACCCCAAGTTCCAAGTGGGTTTTCCCAATCACGCGAGTACGCGCTACCTCCAGCGCGCCCTAAAAATGGGTTTCTCAAACAGACGTGGGTATGCGCTGAGCTCAGCGCGTCGAGAAAATCGGACAATCATCAAAGTCCTTGAAACCATGCTGGAGCCAGCGCGTCTAGAAATTGAACAAAATTTACATAGTTGGGATTTCTTTGTGCGCTGATCCCCCAAGTCCATTTTTGGACGCGTTGATGATAACGCGGCGTGAAAAGACGCCAACCTTGATTTGTTGGACGCGCGCGCCAAATAATCGACGCGCTGGCGATATTTGTTCGATGCGCTGGCGATTTTTGCGATGCGCTGGTAAGGAGCTCGCACGATGAAAAAAGCATGTGAAATGATGGAAATGACCTAGACTCTCCTATTTATAGCGGGACCCGAAAAAATCTGACGCGTCTCCATGGACCGCCGTGCGTCCATCCCAACGCATCGGAGGGGCATCTGTTGGGGTCCCAAAAGTCAGGAACTTCAAAACAATGATTATGAGTGTCTAAATCATCACCTGATTAGATTTAGGGCCAGTGCACCGGAAATCGCGGCAAAAAATCACAACACACATCAGACTTGACCAAAAATGAAAAATTAGGCCAGTGGTGGACCCCACCGTTCATCATGATCAGAACCCCCCGGATTTGGGAGGGTTACTCCGATCATGAAAAATAGAGCTAGTGCATCGACATCCGTCGCAAAGAGGGCCCCGCAAGCCCTCCGTTTTGCAAAACCTAATTTTGTAAAACACGAGTACGTCAGCGCGTCAAGAAATTCACGGTCAGCGCATCTAAAAATTCAGACAGTTTTACAAAGTGAATTTCATGACGCACTTCCCTCAGCGCATCAAGAAATTCACCAGCGCATCAAGAAAATCATCCAGCGCGTCCAATAATTCAGGAATTTTAGGACGCACTGACCCTCAGCGCGTCCAATAAATCAGGCATTTTCAGGAATTTCAGGACGCACTGACAGCCAGTGCGCCCTAAAAATCAGCATTCTAACAAAGACATTTTTAGACGCGCCGAGTGATTTTCTCGACGCGCCGGCATGATTTATCGATGCGCTACACGTGACGGTCTCCTATTGGCTGACTTCGGGTATAAATACCCCTCCCTTCACCTCATTTGGACGGATCGAGAGAAGGAGAGAGTTTTGGGTTTTGAGATTGCCGGAATCCCTTTTTCGACCGCCGGAAACCCTTTTCCGATCACCGAAAATCCCACTTCCGACTACAGCAGGTCTGGTGGAGAAATAACCTAAAATTATACAAGTGTAGTGGCGCATCACGAAATACGTTGAACCAAACTTATTTTTGGACGCACTGGCCCCAGTGCATCGCAAAATAGGCCAGCGGCTCAGAAAAATACACATCTTAAAACAAGTCATTTTTTGACGCATTGGCCCCAGCGCATCACAAAAATGGGCTAGCGGATCAGGAAAATAGAACATTTTCAACAATCATTTTTTGACGCGCTAGCCCCAGCGCATCAGTAAAATCAGGCCAGCGGATCATAAAAATCAGCACTTTGAACGTTCATTTCAGCACCTTTAAATCTTCATTTTATGATGTTTTCGGGCCCCGTTTGGGCCTATGTTGGGTATTTCGAGCATTCCGAACACAATGGAGCAGTCAAATAACTCATCCGGGCCACCCAATGAGCAGAATGCAAGCCTTTGGAGTCTGATCCAATCCAACGAGATGAACGAAGGAACTTCTCGAAAAGAGGCCGCCAGTGCCCAGAATCATACTGATGTATCATCATTACGTATATTATCATAATATGACCCGGATTCATGTCCGGACTAAGCAAATGGGACTATGGTTAACACTATAAACCATATAGAGAGAGTTCTGAACTATTACACACAATTTGTTAAAGACTGGTACTTCGAGAACAGTCGATGCCCTACTCATTCAAACGGCATCCGCTGGTTGAGCTGCTCAGGTACATAAAACTGCAGATCGGTCTTCCCGCGGTCACCCGTCACAAATGACGGGCGCAGGCCCAGAGTCGCACCCCTTGTTGAACCTCCAATTTATACATTGCATTGCCTATTACATGACATGGTTTGCATGATTTTCATGATTTAAAGGCCCATCTAACACATGTTTTGTGATTATAGGAATGAGAGCGGACTTCACTCAATTAAAGACCAAAAAGGGGCCATTTGGAGCCTTTGATGAAGGCCCAAGGTGGACCAAAGAAAGAAGGAAGCAAAGAAAGAAGAAAATAGAAGAAAGAAAGGAAGAAAACAAGAAGAAAAATAGACCGACCGGTCTTGACCGGTCGGCCAAGGAAGCCCGACCGGTCTTGACCGGTCGGCCATGCTTGCTGGAGTAATGCCAAAGAGGGCCTGACCGGTCATGACCGGTCGGCCAGCCCTGTCCGACCGGTCGTGACCGGTCGGCCATGCAAGTTTCAGATTCCAGATTCTAAAACAGCAGTGTATTCCCGCACCTAGTTTTTCGGACCAGTTTTCTGAATCCATATTGATGATATTTGAAAATCTAACACATCCATGTCGAAGAGGAGCTCGACGCCGAACTAACCCAAGTGGTTTCGTGTCGATCGGAGCTACGGATTGACCGTGGTGCCCAAAACAATACGAACTGTCCAGAAAGTTCCAGATTTCGCTGTTCAACTCTGGGCCGGTCCAGAGGGCTCATCATTGATGATATGAAGAATCTACTTTGACCATCTTTTAGAACACATCCATATATGAATAACCATAAAAGTTTCAGATCAAAAGGATGTGTGGTTTGATCGTACCGGTTGAAGAAAGATGGACCATCCAGAAAGATCCAACTGCGCAGAGTTTATAAAAGCCCTAAGTGTTCTAATTTTCGGACCACATTTTGGGATTGTTTTGGACAATCTAATCCATCTATCATGTAGAGGATGAAGTTTTCTACCAATGTTTAAAATTTGAGATCAATCCGACCTCTGTACACTCCAGGGCGTTGAAAGCAAGATGACTGGTTCTGAAGGTACCCAAAGTGCGCGATTTTGAGAGGTGGTCGGTGATGTGATTGGTGGGCCCATTCAGAGGATAATCTTGGAAATCTAAATCATCTATTTAGAAGATCACATTACAAGGAAGCTACAAACCAAATTTGAAGGCAATCCGACCATTGGTTAAGCCGTACCAAGCGAAACAAATTCTGCTATGTTGCTGTACTATTGCTGCACTATAAAAGGAGGTGCTATCTTCTATTCCAAATCAACCAAGGACGTGGGAAGCAAGGAGTTCAAGTCCCAGGAGGCTACCTAGCCTCCTACAGCTAGTTTTTCTTCCTTTTCTTAGTTCTAGTTCTAGTTTTAATATGCTTTTCCTTAGCTAACCTCTTAGCTAGAGCTAGAGGTGAAATTTGTAGTTGGTTCCAATGCTTTAATTCTTTTATTTCAAGTACCCTTTTCTTAATTTTGGATTTTGAAGTTCTAGTTTGAATAAAGTTTGGTTTTTTAGAAGTTTTGTGAGAGTTTGTGTGCTCCGGACATGAGTTCCTTGCAATTCTCTAAGATTACCATGATTGGGTTGTTTGAATTAGAATTGTAGTAACCCTTGAGCATGCCATAGTCCATAGGCATGGCTGTTACTCCGAAGGCTACAAGTTCAAGTTCTATGTGCTTCATTAGAACTAGAAATCTGATTTCCAGATTTAAGTGGGATTGTTGTGCTTGAATGTTATATCTTCCAATTAGATGAGAGATAGGACTTTGATTCTAATTGTGTTGTACTTGGATGAATGGATTGGCATTGGACTACTACAAGTGGATCCTTGATGCTCTAGTTCTTCTTAATTTCAGATTTTCCTATTTCATGTGAAAAACTACTTTCTTAAACTTCTTAGATTCTAGTTATTGGAGTAGTTGAAATTGTTTACTTCTTTCCCTGTGGATCGACCTCGGTCTTACCGAGATTTATTACTACATCGCAGCCTTACACTTGAGGCGAGCGAACAAGTTTTTGGCGCCGCTGTCGGGGAAAAAGTTAAACGGTTTTAATTGTTCTAGTAGCTATAGAGTAATCTTAGTTAGGTAGGATTTTCAGTTTTTATAGAAGTAGATTTTCTGATTTTTTTTAGATTACTAACAAATTTTTGGATTTTGTAGGACATTGTTGCTGACATAGATCTCACTCTATTGGGTAACATCTCCCCATCTCCCTTCTTTTTGTTCTTTTTTCTAGATTAGGGTAGTTCCCAATTCTTTAAAATTTCATCATGTATGATTGGACGAATGGTGCGTACAAGTACCTTTTGGAGGATGAGACGTCGGATTTTGAGACCCAAAATCATTATGATTGGAACCATTATAAGCATAAGTATTTTTCTGAGATTCAATCAACCTCCACTACCTCCCCACGTAAGACGATGCGTGATTACATTAATGAAAACAATACACATATTGAGGCACAACGTAAGATAATGGAAGAGTATCGGAAAGAGATGAATAATGTTCCACCGGTTAGGACAATGTATGATCACTTGTATGGCTACACATGTCAACAACCATCTAAAAGCCCAACATATGACATGCATAATCCAAATTGGTGGGAGCATCAAAATTTCAACTTGGAAGATGAGCCAACCATGGATGCCAACAACTATCCTCAAGAGTTTCTTTCTCATGAGCCGCAACCGACACAAACTCTTGAGGATGTGCTGCGAGAGTTTATGAAAACAACTGAGCAATACATACAAAACCTCTCGCCATCTCAAAATATTAAACCCAACATTGGGAACACCGAATCAATCCCCAACAATGAGGAGGATGAGGCTATCCAAGTCCCACCTTCTTCGGATTTAATGGATAGACTTTTAAAGGAGATTGATTTCGATGATCCCAATGTCATCATCAATTATGGTGAGTCCACTATCTCTTTTGGATGCTTTGAACTTAATGATGAAGAGATTTCAATGACGGTTGACGAACCCGAGGAATCCATAAAATTTGAAAGTGGTAATGGGGTTGCCTACAATGAGGGTTTGGTGAATGGTTATGAACCTATGGTTTCTTTTTCCCAAGGGCATAATGATTATGAGTCTCTAGAGGATATGCATGCTAGAGAGATGGCCGAAGTCGATCTTTTTGAGTCATTCCACCAACAACACATGCCAAATTCTAGTGTGGTAGACCTCCCTTTGATTGAAAATTCTATTCCTTTGGATGATGAGGTGGCACAATCTGAAATTTTCAAAGATCAACCAATGTTAAATGATGTGCTTACCACTGAATCTGAAGAATTCTCTTTGGAAGACCTCCTCTCTATAGAGGAGGAATTCCTTACCATTGAAACAGAATTTCTTCAATCATTAAGGGAGGATGAGGACCCTTCATCCGACTATCTCGATTTCCTAGAGGAATGCTTGGCCCACTCTTATGATCTTGATGATGAGATGATTAAGAAGTTGGATATTTTGTTAGACACGGTGTCGGTGCCTGAAGAACACCTTTCCACTGATTTACACTCTTTACCATTGTTTATGGAAACACCGTACAATTCTGAATTTGTGGAAGAGACAACTTTAACTAATGAAAACTTGATGAATGTCTCTCCACCATCATGGGTCCTTCAGCCCATTGAAAATTCTGATTGGGATGACCCATTTTTAATCAATCATAACCCAAATCAGAATTTGAGGAGATATCTTTTTGCTGCTCTTATCTTCTCCTTTTATGCATGTGGTGCACAATACGATTGGACTTCAATGATAAGAAGCACACATGTTTACTGTCGAGCAGGACTTTGGATGGTCCTCATGAGAAATTTATTGAAATTCATGAAGATCCTGCTCAACTTTGATCATGTAGTTGATCGGACTAATCAAAGGTAGGTAGGTAGGTTAGGATTTATTTTTCTGCAATTAGGATTGAATAAGTCTCATCGAGACAATGGAAGATGCTAGAATTGATCAACTTGCTATCTCAGGTACTATTGTTCTCACTCATATTTTACCATTGCTCTCATGTTCATGCTAATTGCATATCTTTTTACATTGAGGACAATGCAAGATTTGGTTGGGGGGTGAGATGAGATTCCTCACCTAGCATGTTGCAACATTTCGAGCCTCACATGCGCAAATTTTTTCGAATTTTCTAAAATTTCAAAATTCTTTTAGAAAACCGTATTTCCATGCATTCGAGATGATATGAGTATAAGAAGAGGAGATATGAAGTGTGTGATGTTGTAAGTCTTGAATTCTCCCAACATAATGGTTTTATATGTTAGTTCCCCTATTGTTGTGATTGATAGAAAATTTGAACACCTTCACACCAAGTTCACATTACACGATTTTCATGAGTTGAAAGGTTTATGTGATTTGTGGATTAGCTAGACTTTGATATAAAGGTGTTGAGAAACCAAGCCGGGGTATTTTGTCCATCCTTGTCCATGGGAAAATAATGAAAGATATGGATTTTTAAAAATCCTATCTAATTTTAAAAGAAAAAGGAAAGAAAGGATGAAATCGGGAATGAAGGAAAAATGGTGGAAAATTTCGAAAAGGGCTACCTATTACCAACCGGGGGATGGTCGAACCGTAACCAAAGCCGGAAATGGGACGTAGTGTGAAAGCCGTCGGAAGGACGGTAAGGCAAATTCCTGTCATAGGCTTGTTGTTGCTCTGTGCACCTTAAAATCCTTGGTTTACTTAATCTATGAAGAAGATGATCCCAGAAACTCATGAGATGAACTTTCACTATGCACACTAGGTTGAATTTGTTCGAGTTCTTCTATTTATCAATCAATCAGCGGGAATTTCATGTAGACACTTATTATGTTTTGAGAGTCCAAGATTTCAGCTTCTATCACCTAATTTTTCCAAATTTTATACTTATACACCTTGGAATGGATAGAATCATGGGTTTTGAGGGAGAGTTGGGTTTGGAGGTTTGAAATTGTTTCACGCATGTTTTGCTCGGGACTAGCAAAAAGCTGGTTGGGGGGTGTGTTGAACCTCCAATTTATACATTGCATTGCCTATTACATGACATGGTTTGCATGATTTTCATGATTTAAAGGCCCATCTAACACATGTTTTGTGATTATAGGAATGAGAGCGGACTTCACTCAATTAGAGACCAAAAAGGGGCCATTTGGAGCCTTTGATGAAGGCCCAAGGTGGACCAAAGAAAGAAGGAAGCAAAGAAAGAAGAAAATAGAAGAAAGAAAGGAAGAAAACAAGAAGAAAAAGAGACCGACCGGTCTTGACCGGTCGGCCAAGGAAGCCCGACCGGTCTTGACCGGTCGGCCATGCTTGCTGGAGTAATGCCAAAGAGGGCCTGACCGGTCATGACCGGTCGGTCAGCCCTGTCCGACCGGTCGTGACCGGTCGGCCATGCAAGTTTCAGATTCCAGATTCTAAAACAGCAGTGTATTCCCGCACCTAGTTTTTCGGACCAGTTTTCTGAATCCATATTGATGATATTTGAAAATCCAACACATCCATGTCGAAGAGGAGCTCGACGCCGAACTAACCCAAGTGGTTTCGTGTCGATCGGAGCTACGGATTGACCGTGGTGCCCAAAACAATACGAACTGTCCAGAAAGTTCCAGATTTCGCTGTTCAACTCTGGGCCGGTCCAGAGGACTCATCATTGATGATATGAAGAATCTACTTTGACCATCTTTTAGAACACATGATATATGAATAACCACAAAAGTTTCAGATCAAAAGGATGTGTGGTTTGATCGTACCGGTTGAAGAAAGATGGACCATCCAGAAAGATCCAACTGCGCAGAGTTTATAAAAGCCCTAAGTGTTCTAATTTTCGGACCACATTTTGGGATTTTTTTGGACAATCTAATCCATCTATCATGTAGAGGATGAAGTTTTCTACCAATGTTTAAAATTTGAGATCAATCCGACCTCTGTACACTCCAGGGCGTTGAAAGCAAGATGACTGGTTCTGAAGGTACCCAAAGTGCGCGATTTTGAGAGGCGGTCGGTGATGTGATTGGTGGGCCCATTCAGAGGATAATCTTGGAAATCTAAATCATCTATTTGGAAGATCACATTACAAGGAAGCTACAAACCAAATTTGAAGGCAATCCGACCATTGGTTAAGCCGTACCAAGCGAAACAAATTCTGCTATGTTGCTGTACTATTGCTGCACTATAAAAGGAGGTGCTATCTTCTATTCCAAATCAACCAAGGACGTGGGAAGCAAGGAGTTCAAGTCCCAGGAGGCTACCTAGCCTCCTACAGCTAGTTTTTCTTCCTTTTCTTAGTTCTAGTTCTAGTTTTAATATGCTTTTCCTTAGCTAACCTCTTAGCTAGAGCTAGAGGTGAAATTTGTAGTTGGTTCCAATGCTTTAATTCTTTTATTTCAAGTACCCTTTTCTTAATTTTGGATTTTGAAGTTCTAGTTTGAATAAAGTTTGGTTTTTTAGAAGTTTTGTGAGAGTTTGTGTGCTCCGGACATGAGTTCCTTGCAATTCTCTAAGATTACCATGATTGGGTTGTTTGAATTAGAATTGTAGTAACCCTTGAGCATGCCATAGTCCATAGGCATGGCTGTTACTCCGAAGGCTACAAGTTCAAGTTCTATGTGCTTCATTAGAACTAGAAATCTGATTTCCAGATTTAAGTGGGATTGTTGTGCTTGAATGTTATATCTTCCAATTAGATGAGAGATAGGACTTTGATTCTAATTGTGTTGTACTTGGATGAATGGATTGGCATTGGACTACTACAAGTGGATCCTTGATGCTCTAGTTCTTCTTAATTTCAGATTTTCCTATTTCATGTGAAAAACTACTTTCTTAAACTTCTTAGATTCTAGTTATTGGAGTAGTTGAAATTGTTTACTTCTTTCCCTGTGGATCGACCTCGGTCTTACCGAGATTTATTACTACATCGCAGCCTTACACTTGAGGCGAGCGAACACCCCTCGGTTAAAATTCCTGACAGTCTCAGCCCGGATCTCCGGTCAAAACATGGGACATAGACATCTGACTCGTACAAAAATGGATCGGTCCATAACAAAACACAACAAACACAGGTCTCCGCAACCATTCAAATACAGGTCTCCACGACCATACAAATACAGGTCTCCACGACCATGAACTCTGAGACCATAGTCCCCGCTGACTAGTCTTCTGCCTTTTAGTCAAGGGTCATCGATCATTTGATGTAATTAAGGACTCGTATCAGATCACGGCCTGGAATGTATAAGATCTCAGGATCTCTGGAATAAAATTCGCCTTGCGATATCTCTTCTCTTGCGTACTTTTGTGAATGCTTGTGATTGTCTATGGATGTTTCTATTATTCAGAACCCCAGAACCACAAAACACCAGAAAACTACGCCTAAGCATTTTTCTAGTTCTAACACCAGGCTAGTTTCTTGTTCTCCGGAAGTTCTCCATCGCGAAAAAAATGGATAATGAGATCCATCTAACATGGAGATATCTATGTTGTGGACACTTTTTCATTTAATTTATGGTCGATGCTAGGCACCAGGAGGTGCTAAATAGTGACAGTTCGAACCAAATCGCCTTCGAAAGCTTACGCTAATTTGGCTAAGGAGTCGAGCAGCCCGTTTTCTTCTTGAGGGATATGAATCAGCTCGTATTTGTTGATTTTAGCGAGTAGTTCCAATACTTTAGATTCGTAAATGGCCATTCTCTCTTCTTTTGCTTCGAATTCGTTAATCACCTGATTTACAACGAGCTGCGAGTCATTGTAAATGATCAATTTTTTTACTGCGAGTATGTTGGCCAATTGGAGACCAGCGATTAGGGCTTCATATTCTGCTTCATTATTTGAGGCATGAAAATCGAACCGCAAGGCGTACTCGAACCGCAAATCATTTGAGGCAATAAAGATTAATCTTACCCCACTTCTGGATGAGCAGGAGGACCCATCTACATAAAGCGACGATAGTAGTTGCTCATGTGTTAGTGGTTTGGATGGAGAAAGTTGAAGTGGGGGAGCAACCGCTTCGTTATGAGCAGGAACAGGATATGTGAATTCGGAATGAAATATGCGACAACTTGCCCCTTTACGGCCTTTCAGGAGTAGAAGGTGATTTCTTGCTCGCTAAGCTCTATCGACCATTTGGTTAACCGTCTGGATACTTCAGGTTTTTGGAGGACTTGCCTCAATGGCTGGTCAGTAGGAACTATTATGGGATGGGCCTGAAAATAAGGTTGTAGCTTTCACCCTGCGACCACCAAGGCCAAAGTGAGCTTTTCGATTTCTGGATACCTGGTTTTAGCATCCACCATTGCACGACTGACGTAAAAATGGGTTTCTGTACCCTGGAGTCTTCTCTTATATATTAAAGCGGCGATAATGGTCGTGGGAGATACAACTAAGTAAAGGAAAAGTTGTTCATGTGACATTGACTTTGACAAGATGGGGGGTGAGCCCATGTATTGTTTCATCTGCTAGAAAGCCTCCTCGCATTGTTGAGTCCAGGCCTAATTGGACTTCGTAGTTGCTCGGAGTAGCTTAAAGAAAGGTAGGCATTTGTCAGAAGCACGAGAGATAAAATAGTTAAGCGATGCAATGCGTCCAGCCAGGCGCTGGACTTCCTTCACTGTGGAAGGCGAACTCATATCTATCAGAGCTTTTATTTTCTCAGGGTTGGCCTCAATGCCGCGCTGGCCAACCATGAAACCAAGGAACTTGCCTGTAGAAACTCCAAATGCACATTTCGATGGATTTAACTTTATTCGATATTTTTGCATAAGATCAAATGCCTCCCGAAGGTCAGTGAGATGATCCTCTGCCTTGACACTCTTGACAAGCATGTCATCGACATATAATTCCATAGTCTTGTCGATGTGCGCAGCAAACACCTTGTTGAACAAATGTTGATATGTGGCTCCAGCGTTCTTAAGACCGAATGACATCACCTTGTATAGTATAAGCCATGGTCCGTGACAAACGTTGTTTTTTTCCTTATCTGGTGGGTGCATCATGATCTGAATATAACCGGAGTAGACATCAATAAAACTGAGTAAGGCATGCGCAGCAGTGGCATAGACTAGCTGGTTGATACGAGGCGTTGAGAAGATGTCTTTTGGGCATCCTTTGTTCAGATCAGTGTAGTCCACGCACATCCTCCACTTGCCGTTTGCTTTGCGAACAAGGACGACATTGGCTGCCAAATCAGGGTAATCGACTTCTTCAATAAAATCAACGGCCAACAACTTGTCGACTTCAGTCTTGATCACCATCTACATTTCGGTCCTAAATGCGTGTCGCCGCTGATGGATGGGCTTGAATTTTGAATCTACCTTCATGTGATGAATAGTAACTTTGGGGTCGATTCCCGACATGTCTTCATATGACCAGGTGAAGACGTCTTGATACTCAACCAGGAAGCTGGTCCAATAAGCTTGGAGGGTCGGATTCAGAGATGATCCGATATGGATTTCCTTGGTAGGATTTGTCTTGGACAACTGGATCCTGATCATTTCTTCAACTAGAGTCCCTGCTTGGAGTGCATTTTTTCTTAGTTCCAACGTTGTAAAGATTAAAAAGGCTATTGGATCTTCAGTGATGAACATAATAGGAGTGACTTGGATGCTCTTTCCTTCCTGCAGTGCTAGCTCATAGCATGCCCGAGATTCTTTTTTATTTCCTCTGACCACTCCGACGCCATTCAGAGTGGGGAATTTAATGCACAATTAGAGGGGGTGTAAGGCTGTCCCCAACTTAGTAAATGACAGGCGTCCTAGGATGGCGTTATACACGAATTTCCAGCTCACCACAAGGAAATTGACAAAAATAATGATCTTGTTGGGAGCTTTGCCGAAGGTAACAGAGAGGTCGATACTTTCTTCTGGTATGACCACCTCTCCTCCGAAACCGACGAGGGGCATGGATATTGTCTTGAGTAAGTTTTGGGCGAGGGCCATCTTGTCGTAAGTTTCTAAATAAAACATGTCTACAGAGCTGTCAGTGTCCAGTATGATCCGATGAGTTAGATAATTGGCTACCTTCAGTGCCACCACGATGAAATCTTCATGGGGAAAATGAATTCCCTCTGCGTCCTTATCAGAAAAGGAGATTGGAAGATGACTTAGGTTTGAAGAGCTTGATGACTTCTATGTCCAATAAACATGTTGGGGGTTTTGTTGTGCTTTGCGGGCATAAGCCTTTCTTGCAGCTTGGGAGTTGCCTCCGCATGGGGACCACCCACGATGGTTCTAATCTCGCCGGCTGGTTCTGCGTCTTCTTGCACAGGGCGATGTTGTGGTGATCTTTCCCTTCGAGGTTGACTCTGATGGCGTGTTGATGTGCTACGTTTCTGAGGGGAATGGTCTCACTATGCGACAAAGTCATGAAGATGCCCCCTGCGAATCAGCACCTCTATTTGATCTTCAAGGGCTATGCAATCATGAGTATTGTGACCATGGTCCTTGTGGAAATAGCAAAACTTCCTCTTAACTCTCTTCTCTGGATCCGACTTGATCCTTGGAGGCCACTTGACATAAGATTTGTTCTTGATCTCCATCAGTACTTTCTCTAAAGATCGATTGAGGGGAGTATAATTGTGATACCTCCCTGTATATGGTTCCCTAAGTGAGTGGTCTGTTGAGCCTCCAATTTATACATGATCTAACCCATTACATCACATTATTTGCATGGTTTGCATGTTTAAAAGACCCATCTAATACATGTTTTGTGATTGTAGGAATGAGAGTGGCTTTGCCCAATTGGTGACCAAAAGGGTACATTTAGGAGCCTTGGATGAAGACCCAAGGTGGGCCAAAGAAAGAAGAAAGCAAAGAGAGAGGAAGGAGAGAAGAAAAGAAAGAAGAAAGAATGTAGAAAATGGGTCCGACCGATCAAGACCGGTAGGCCAAGAAGGGCCGACCGGTCATGACCGGTCGGTTGCACTCCCTGGACACCTAACAGATGTTGAGCTCTTAATTGTGCATATTCTAACCCCAATTCATCACTCATTATACAAGATTTTCATGATTTAAAGACTAATCAAATACATGTTTTGCAATTGTAGGAATGAGAGTGACTTGGTTCAATTGGTGACCAAAAGGGCACATTTAGGAGCCTTTGATGAAGGCCCAAGGTGGACCAAAGAATGATGAAGAAAGAGAGGAGGATGAGGAAGAAAGAAGGAAAGAAAAGAAGGAAGAAATAATGCAGAAAATGGGGTCCGGACCGGTCGGACAAACAGGCCCCGACTGGTCAAGACCAGTCGGCCAACACTACTGCTTTCTACAGAAGCTGCTGGAGCAAGGCCAGCCCTGTCCGACCGGTCTTGACCGGTCGGCCATGCAAATTCCAGGTTCCAGATTCCAGACAGCAGGCCATTCCCGTTTTTGATTTTTTGGACCAGTTTTCTGGGCCCATCTTAATGATATTTGGAAATCCAATACATCCATATCGAAGAGGAGCTCGATGCCGAACTAACTTAAGTGGTTTCATGTCGATCGGAGCTATGGATTGACCATGGTGGCCAAAACAATACGAACTGTCCAGAAAGTTCCAGGTTTCGCCTACTCCACTCTGGGCCGGTCCAGGTGACCCATCATTGATGATATGAAGAATCTACTTTGACCATCTTTTAGACCACATCTATATATGAATAACCACAAAGTTTCAGATCAAAAGGATGTGTGGTTTGATCGTACCGGTTGAAGAAAGATGGACCATCCAGAAAGATTCAACTGCGCAGAGTTTATAAAAGCCCTAAGTGTTCTAATTTTCGGACCACATTCTGGGATTGTTTTGGACAATCTAATCCATCTATCATGTATAGGAGGAAGTTTTCTACCAATGTTCAAAATTTGGGATCAATCCGACATCTGTACACTCCGGAGCGTTGAAAGCAAGATGACTGGTTCTGAAGGTACCCGAAGTGCGCGATTTTGAGAGGCGGTCGGTGATCTGATTGGTGGGCCCATTCAGGGGATAATCTTGGAAATCTAAATCATCTATGAGGAATATCACATTACAAGGAAGGTACAAATCAATTTTGAAGGCAATCCGACCATTGGTTAAGCCGTACGAAGCGGAACAAAATCTGTTACATTGCGGTACTCTTGCTGCACTATAAAAGGAGGTGTCCTCTTCTATTCCAGGGCAACCAAGGACGTGGGGAGCAAGGAGTTCAAGTCATAGGAGGCTTCCTAGCCTCCTCCAGCTAGTTTTTCTTCCTTTTCTTAGTTCTAGTTCTATTTTTAATATGCTTTTCATTAGCTAATCTCTTAGCTAGAGCTAAGAGGTGAACCTTATAGCTTTCTTAGATTGTTTAATTCATTTTATTGGTTTTAAAGTTGGAATTCATGATTATGAACTATGGTTTGAAGTTTATACAAGCTTTAAGTAGTTTTTCTTAGTCTTATGATGACTCATGGATGTTTGGGAGAATTACTTAAATTCTTAATTGGTTTGCATCAGTCTAGACCTGTACGATCCGAGGAATTGGAGTGCGCTCTAGTACTATGATCTTCATGTGGGGACTTCCTACCAAAGTTCTACTTTTCTGAATTTCTGTAATATGTATGGATTGTGCATGTGATTTGAATCAAGTTCAAATCATGATCTAGCTTTGTCTTGTGACAGGACTTGAGGATGGTTATGATTGTGAACTGAACCTTTCGGAATGGGGAATGACCTATGCAATTGAGCATGCTCAGCTCAGCCTACATTGAGTGAATCATATGCATTGAACTTACATATGACAGATTGTTTGGTTTAACATCTCTATCATCCGACTAGATAGATCTTAATATCGATTCTAGTTGAGAAAGTGAGAAACCATAGCGAATTATGCATCTAAGGAGAGCCATAAGTGGATCCTTGATGCTCTAGTTATCTTTCCATTATCAGATTTTCTATTTTATGTTAAAAATCAATTTCACAAACCTCTTAGATTCTAGTTATTAGGATAGTTTGAATTGTTTTACTTCCTTCCCTGTGGATCGACCTCAGTCTTACCGAGATTATTACTACATCGCAACCCTACACTTGGGGAAGCGAACAACAGACAGGCTAGACCGGTTAAGACCGGTCAGCCATGCAATTTCAGATTTTCAGATTTCAGACAGCAGGCTATTTCCATTTTTAGATTTTTGGCCTCATTTTCGGAGGCCATCTTAATGATATTTGGAAATCCAACACATCCATGTCGAAGAGGAGCTCGACGCCGAGATAACCCAAGTGGTTTCGTGTTGATCGAAGCTACGGATTGACCATGGTGACCAAAACAATAAAAACTGTCAAGAAAGTTCCAGATTCCACCTACTCCACTCTAGGCCGGTCCAGGTGACCCATCATTGATGATATGAAGAATCTACTTTGACCATATTCTATACCACATCCATATATGAATAACCACAAAGTTTCATTTCAAAAGGATGTGTGGTTTGATCGTATCGGTCAAAGAAAGATGGACCATCCAAAGATATTCCAACTACGCAGATTTTATAAAAGCCCTAAGTGTTCTAATTTTTTGACCATGTTCTGGAATTTTTTTTAGAGAATCTAATCCTTCTATCATGTAGAAGAGGAAGTTTTCTACTAATATTCAAAATTTGAGATCAATTCGACCTCTGTACACTCCGAAGCATTGAAAGCAAGATGACTAGTTCTGAAGGTACCCGAATTGCTCGATTTTGAGAGGCGGTCACTGATATGATTGGTGGGCCCATTCAGAAGATAATCTTAGAAATCTAAATCATCTGTGAGGAATATCACATTACAAGGAAGCTACAAATCAAATTTGAAAGCAATCTGAACATTAGTTAAACCGTACAAAGCGAAACAAAATCTGTTATGTTGTGGTACTCTTGCTGTATTACAAAAGGAGGTGCTCTCTTCTATTCCAAATCAAGCAAGGATGTGGGGAGCAAGGAGTTCAAGTCATAGGAGGCTTCCTAACCTCCTCCAGCTAGTTTTTCTTCCTTTTCTTAGTTCTAGTTCTAGTTTGTTTTTACGCTTTTCATTAACTAACCTCTTAGCTAGAGCTAAGAGGTGAAGCTTATATCTTACTTAGATGTTTTAATTCTTTTCATTGGTTTCAAGTTTAGATTTATTGAAGAATAAGGGTTTTTGGAAGTTTGAATAAAGTTCTAAGTGGTTTTTCTTAATGTTATGATGGCTCATGGATGTTTGGAAGAATTTCTTTAGTTCTTAACTGTTTTGCATAGTTCTAGACCTGTACGCTCCGAGGAATTGGATTCAATACACTCTAGACTTGGATTTCCATGTGGGAACTTCAAACCAAAGTTATACCTTTTTTTTCTAATTCTAAATTATGTGATTGATGGTATATGTGATTTGAATGAAGTTCAAATCATGATCTAGTTATGCTTTGTTACAGAGTTTAATGATGATTATGATTGTGATCTTAATCTATTGGAACTAGGATTGACCTATGCAATAGAGTGTGCTCAAGTCCTAACTTAAATTGAGGGAATCATGTGTATTAATCACACATATGACAGATTGTTGATAATATAACGACTCTATCATCCGGCTAGATAGGATTTGATTTCGATTCTAGTCGAGTAATTGAGAAACCATAGCGAATTATGCATTAAAGGAGAGCTATAAGTGGATCCTTGATGCCCTAGTTACCCTTTCATTATCAGATTTTCCTGTTTCATCTTCAAAATCGATTTCACAAATATCTTAGATTCTAGTTATTAGGATTATTCTAGTTAAAGGAAGAAGCTTCATCGGTCTTACGTTTTTTTTTCTCCGCTAGCACAATGAGAAAGAGCCACCTCTTTGGCGTTGATGTATTTTTGGGCCTTAGTTTAAAACTCAGCCATTGTCTTTGGAAGGTTTTTATCGAGGGCGAATTGGAATTTGTCGCTCGTGATACCAGCGATCAGAGCGGCGAGACCTTTATCCTCGGTATAACCCTCCGTCTGGACAACCTTTTTCGTAAAACGGACTGTATATTCTTTAATCATCTCATTATGGAGTTGCTTTAGATCTGGTAGGTGAGACGCTAGTTTCTTCGTTGGAATACTCCCCATGAACTGGGAAATGAAGAGTTTCGACAACTGTGAGAAGGATTCGACCGAACGTGGCTTTAGACCGTGAAACCAAGTACACGCGGCATCCTTTAGAGTTAGAGAGAAGGCTTTGAACATAATTTCTGATCTGTACCCTTCCAGCTCCATAAGAGACTTGGAGGTCTTGGGATGTTCGAGGGGGTCACCGCTGCCAGTGTATTGAACCATATTAGGAGTCTGATACTTCTTAGGCAAATAGGCCTCCATAACTTGACGAGTGAATGATGGTTCTGCTTGATGAGTCGATGTGAGGGTCGTTGCTGGAAGATTCAATTAGTTCAGTTGTTCGATATGGGCGAAGCGATCTTCAAGTTTTTTGAGGTCTCCTTTCCATGGCAAAGTATGACTGGTGGCTTCTGCATCAGAATCTTCACGTCGTCGTCGCTTAGAGTCATCAGAATGAACGGTTTGGGCGCGTTGTACTGGGGCCTGAGCATCATGGACCGCACAATCAAATGGCGGATTTTGCTGTCCATGACGTTCATCTGCATGTGGTGGCGAATGCCTAAAAGCGGCCGATTACGGCCGCAGCTCCTACACAGCCTGCTGTTGCGGAGGAAAGCATTGATCAAACCGTTGCGTAAGCTGCTGGAATCCGGCTTGGTGGCAAGAAGAGTATCCCCCAAATGGTGTACAGTGTCATGCATGCCACCGGAGACCTACTGGAATGCGTCTTGTATTACAAGGGTTGATGGATTGGGCACAACAGGGGAACTCCTAGTACAGATTGGGGAGGATTTGGATTGTCCTCCAGAGTTTCCATTGGATGTTGCGTCTTCCTTGAAGTGGAAGGCTAGTTAGTTCTCTTCGGTGACATCGTGGAAGATAGGAGATAAAGTGAGAACGATTTAAATGTCGCTTCCCACAGACGGCGCCAATCTGTTAACATCAAAAACTGGTTACGGATGACAGATTAGGGATGGAGAAGAACCTCCTTCTCTTTTAGGTGCACGATCCGCCAAAGATGCTTCCTTCGAGATTCCTACGTTCACAGACAGAAATTAAGAGTGGCTGGTACCCAGCCATTAGCCTTCTGATGCTTAAATCAGTGATACTCTTCAGAGATGATGAAATGTGAAAAGTGGGCTAGGTATTTCGCACCTTTCATCGAAGTAGGATACCCTAATTTATAGAGAACCCGTTGGAGTAATTTATTGCGTATATGGTTAAGATCTCCCTGATTTCGTGGGATATGATATTATCCTATCCAATCCTGGATAGGTTAGAAGTCTAGATGATTATGTTACGCACTGTAGGTCCTTCAATTGTGGATATGATCCTATACGACGGAATCAACCCATATGTACAAACAAATCAGAGGTTGATCTATAATCTGGGCCAACTCCCGGACTATATGACCTGCTGAAAATCTGTCACGAATGCATCCTCGGATGTTGACTAGCGACCAGGGCTTCTCGGATAATCTTGAGGGGTCAGGACGCCTTTCTCGCATTTTAGGCGGAGATGCCTCTTATTGACCTGCTCGCAGTTCATGGTTACGGAACAGAGGCGCTCGCATATGTTATTGACCAAGCAAGGTTGCTCGATGAAGAAGGCCGATCGCATCATATCTCGAACAAGCCAGTCGTTCTGTGATCGCTATCTATAGGAATAGTACATTAGGCTGTGACCAACTTTACCCTATAACACCATCTATTCTTCTCCTTGGACGAATTGTCTCCTAGAGTCAACAACTTGATATTTAAGACGATAAATTTTAGCTTTCGTTTCCTTTATTTCATTTTTCAAGTTAAGAATCTTATCTAGAGCCTCTTATAGATTATTTTCAATGTTATTTTTGTTTTGCTCAAGAGTATTAGAGTCTTGATCTAGCTTAGAATGTTTAACTATCAATTCATCAAGACTTTTTGTTGATTCATTATTTTCAACCTTCGTTTGTCCTAACTTCTTTATGATATTCATACTTTCAATATAATTAAAGTTGGTTATATGCTTCTTGAAGGTTTTTATTTTCATCCTCATCATCACTAGAGGATTCCTCTTCATTGGAGGAGGTATGATCATCATTGTCTCCCGCTTTCTCATTTTTCAGGAGAGTTGTGGTGGTGGAGACCATAAGAATTTTCACTGATCTTTAGTCCCCATCACTACGGGATTCATACAAATCTGATTCTAAGCTAGTATCATCCCAAGTGGTAGCCATGGCCTTTCTCCTTTTATATCATCATTTTTAGAATAGTTAGGAGCAATGTAACCATACTTTCCACAATTATAATATTTCGGTTTCTTTTTATCTTTTAAAGGATTTACCTGTACAGTTCTTAGAATTAAAAGACCTTCCTTTAAAGAATTTCCTGAACTTCTTAGTCATAAGAGCCATTTCTTCCTTGTCCATTTTCTCATCAGCATCTTTATTAGATTGTTGTTTCTTGTGAGAGGTTTTCAAGACAGTATTTTTGGATTTTATGAGAAGTTTGAAGTGCAATTCATAGGTCTAAAGGGATTTTAGCAATTCTTCTATTTTCATAGTATCTAGGTCCTTACATTCTTTTAGAGTGATGACTTTCAATGAAAAGTGTTCCGGTAGAGATCTCAAGATTTTCCTACATAGCTTGTTATCCAGAACAGTTTCTCCTAATTCACACATAACATTGGTGATATTACTTAATCGTGTGTAAAACTTCATGACGGTTTCATGTTCCTCCATTCTAATATTCTCAAAATGTGTTGTAAGGAGTTGTAGTTTGGATCGTTTTACAACACTAGAATCTTCATGTGTAATTTCAAGAATATCTCATGCTTCTTTACTAGTTTTACAGTTAAGAATGAAACTAAATTCATCTGTAGAAACAGAACAGAAAATAGCATTTAATCCTTTTGCATTATAGGCACATTGAGTTGTATCATGGTCAATCCACATTGTGATCTCCTTAAGACGAAGGACCTCGGTTTCATCACCCATCTTTACAATTTATGTCGGTGTTTTCCATCCTGCCTAAACCATGTTCTCGACATGTGGATCGATGGACATCAAGAAAATACGCATCTGGGCTTTCCAATATTCATAGTTTGATCCATTAAAGAATGAAGGCTTGGTGATGGAAGTGGAATCTTCCATAAACATATTTTCAAGCTCTCTAAGATATCACTCTAGGTTGTTAGGAGGAACCTCGGTCTGATACCAATTGAAATTGCGGTTTTTACCACAGGTAAAGAGACTAGGAGATATGCCTAATGTCCTGTGGGGGGGGGGGGGGGGGGGGGGGGGGGGGGGGTGAATAAGACTTTTAAAACTTTTCCTCTTCATTAAAATAATTTGAAGATTTACAACACTAAGCTAGCATGTATGAACATATGAGTTAGATACACTAGGTAATAAGGCTTAAGAGTTCATAATGCATGTATCATTGGCATTCTATCAAACATGTAACATTCATGATTAACAAGACAAGATCATTCACAATATAAGCAATATCAATGAGCAATCATTCAATCCACAATGCACAACGATATATAGTGGTTCGACTTTGGGTCTACTCCACTCCCAGCTAATCCACTCATCCCTTGAGTGGCCAGATTTCACTATCACAATGGTTTTAAATGAGGTTCACCATAAACATTTACAACTTACACAAGGACTACTCCTACACGAGGACACTACCAAACCTACACAAGGACACCACCAAACCTACATACGGGCAACTCACGTATTCTCTCATGTCGAAGGCCTACATAAGGACTTGTCCAGTTTGGATCTCAAACTCTAACCCCATCCTACACAAGGACACACTCGAGATTGGGTTACAATCTCTCGAGTGACCAAAAGATTCAGCTAATATGGTTAGGTCAGCCATGAATGCTTTTCCTGAGTTCATACTTCAAACCGAGCTTTAAATACTCATTGAAGTGCCATTAATGGCTTGGTTTGGATGATGAACTCAAACAATGATGAGCAAGGAGGTTCGAAAATGAACTTAAATGCCTCTCTCAGAGCTCTCAATGGGTGTGCAATGCATGCCATTAAATCCCTCAATAAATGCTCTTATAGACTCTAAGAATCGAGCTCACACCGATATAAAATGGCTAGTACTTTTAGACAGGTCTGGGACCTCTAATGACTGGTCAAATTGAGCCCCCGATAGTCGACTAGTCTGTAATTCAAAATCTAGACCAAATTGTTTACTGGAGAATTTTTATCCTTGATCAACCGGTCCCCAGACCAGTCTGAAATTCAATTTCAGAAATTAATCAAAGTTGGATTGATTTTGGCTTTGGGGGACCGATCGGAAGACCGGCCGGTGGAGGCCAATGACTAGTCTTCAGATCGGTCTGCGGTCAAGTCTGAAAATGAATTTTCATTAAAAAGCTTGCTAACCTAAGGGCTCCCTTGGACGACCGGTCGGCAAGCTGTATACTTGGCCTGTTTCAAACGAGCTTTCAGCCTGACCTTTAGTGCTTCAACAAAGATGATTTTCTTTTAATTTTTCAAGGATTAACACCTATTAGTGCACTTTTCTGTGGCATACTAGTGCACCTTATTTGTCAATTACTTAAGTCAGTGAGTCTAGTGTCGGTTGAGCTTAATGAAGACGAAGACCGAAGACTCAAGACGGATCAGCTGCATTAAGAAAGAAGAAACAGGTAAAAGTGATGCCTTGGTGAGCCTCAACCTTGTACCTTCTCAAAACCATTAACCTCTAGATGACCATGACCCAATAAGCATACCCTTAGTCATCTTAGATTGACCTTAGGTGTCCCAAAAGACCACCAAAAGAATGGCCAAAGAGATTGCATGATCTGCTGCAAAACATAATCCAAACAGCAGAAAATCATGCCTGGCCAAGCGCCCGACCCAGTGTCCACCGGGCACTCAACCTAAGGGGAATCCTTCCAAGTGAGTGGCCTGCAAACCAGAAGGTCATCGGGCGCCCGACCATACCCTGTCCGGGCGCCCGACCAGTGCAAAACCTATCCAACAGCATAGACCTTTTTCTAAACCAAATTCTGGATGCCCGATCATATAAACCACCGAGCGCCCGACAGTGTAAGAATGGCCATCTGGTGCCCAACCACAAATTGTCCGGGCCCCCGACCATCACCAAATGTGTCCAGCGATAAAACTTTTAATTTAGATCGGATTTCGGGCGCCCGACCCTGCGTGAATCTGCCCATTATTTAACCATTGGGACAAACTTTATAAAAGTGGGGGATTCATTTTTATGGTTAAGGGATAAGATTTTGAAGAGATAGAAGCCACCATTGCTAAAGACTATCAGAGGCTCTATTCCAAACCTATAACAAGTCATTCTCCTTGTGTTTTCATCATAAGCTTGGGTCATTCAATGGCATAATGTGAATGGACTTGTTCCCTCTTAATTCTTAGGGTTTTAGACACCTTGATCATAATTAAATCCCTTGTCTAAACACCACTTAGGAGTACAAATGGGTGTATTCCTACAGGAAACTCATTTCCTACCATTTGTAGAGGTTTCACCATTACCTAGCACCTTGGGCATCTCCAATGAAGCATCACATGCAAGGGAGCTGATCTTGGAGCTGAAGCCTTGGCAAAGCAGAGGCATTAAAGATTGGGGGAGCACATTCAAGCACGGGAGATCAAGAAGAAGCAACTCGAGTGGCGCTACAAAGGGGCTTAATCCGACAAGTAAGGTTGTCTTTGTTTAAAGTCCATCCACTCAATTGCCTATGGGATTTGAGTGTAGAGTTTGTTAGACAAACCCGAACTAGGGTCGTTTGTCGATCCTTGGCTTGTTTGTTGAGCCTAAAACTCTAGGGACGTTAGCCGTTCCTTGGCTTGTTTGTCGGCCTAAAGACTAGGGGTTGTTTAGCACTTCTTGGCTTGTTTGTCGAGCCTAAAGTGAGGGACGTTTGTCATTCCTTGGCACGTTTGGTGGGCCTAACAAGTCTCTAAATGGAGCCACCAGCATGAGTGTGAACGTGTAGGTTGGGAGGAACCTGTAAACTCCCCGGTTGGGTGGATCCGATTTAAAACACCTTGGTTGGAAGGAACCAGATTTAAACTCCCTAGTGAATGCTGGTGTGCTCAAAGGGGTTGAGACTTGAACCGGGAGTGGAGTAGACAAGTAGTCAAACCATTATACATGCTTGTGTTTATGATTGTATTTGAGCACATTTCTTATTATGCATTGTGTTTAATTGCTTAATTTTAAATGCTTAATTAAGAATGTATGCTAGGCACTTGATAGGCACATCCACACTCACAAGATGTACTTTCACTGCTCATGTAGACTAGAGTTCTTATTGATCCATCCTCTATGGTTTACATGTGTTGCTTAGATTAGGTTGTTTATTGCATTTATCATTTGCTAGTCTTTTGATTGGACCCACTTAGGCTTGGAAGCCGAAGTGTTAATCGCTTACTTAGTTTAATTTGCTGAAACTGTTAAGTAGGTGAAAAGATTTTAAAAGGTCCTAATCACCCCCCCCCCCCCCCCCCCCCCCCCCCCCCCCCCCCCCTCTAGGACTTAGTCATAATTATAGTTGCTCCTTAAGCTTCCGCACGCGTATGCGTAGGGTGTCGTATTAGACTACCCGACGTAATTTCAATTGGTATCAGATTGGGTTGCTCTTCAAGGACTTAACCGTCTAGAGTGAGATCCGATACCGGAGCACTAGCATTATGTCCACCTGAGATGGGAATACTGTCAACCGTCCACCATACTTTGACAGATCCAACTACGCCTATTAGAAGGCTAAAATAAGAATTTTTCTCCAATCCATCGACCGATTCGTATGGGCAGCAACATTAGATGGATATTCCTTGCCCACATTACAAGTGGAGGTTAATGGTAAGATCATTGTCATTCCCAAAGATGATGAGAAATAGAATGACAATGAAAGAGCTCAATATATGGCAAATACTAAATCTCTCAATGCGATTTGTTGTGCGGTTTCCCAGGAAGAATTTCAGCACATTCTCACATGCGCAACCGCGAAAGAAGCGTGGGATATATTTGAAGTAACCCACGAGGGAACTAGCACAGTAAGACACTTGAAGCTTCAGCTCTTAACCACCAAACTTAAAAACATTAAGATGGAAGAGACTGAAACCCTCATGGAGTTTTATACTAAACTTTCTGATATTTGCAACTCCATGTTTTCCTTGGGGGAAAGGGTTCCGGAAGGAAGAATATATAGAAAAATACTTAGGTCCCTCCCGGAAAGATTCGGTACCAAGGTAGTAGCCTTAGAGGAGTGTTGAGATATAGATAACATGAAATTAGAAGAACTTATGGGTTCCCTACAAAATCATGAACTATACTTTAGGTCCCCCTCTAAGAAGAAAGACGTCACTTTGAAATTTTCACATAGACACTCACATAGGCAAAAGAAAATTAAGAGTGAGTCGTCGAAGATAGCGATGATAAGGATGATGATCTTAATAAAAGATTCAAGAGATTCCTCAAATTTGATAGAGAGAGTAGCCGTGACAAGAAGAACAAAAAGGGTGATAAACATAAAAGAAAATCATCCAAAACTTCATCTGTCCGATGTTACGGTTGCAGTCAACGTGGCCATATTGCCCTGGATTGTCCGGAAACACCTAAACTGAAAGGTAAAAAGGTCATGGTAGCCACGTGGGATGATACAAAGGGGTCAAATTCTGAATCTAGTGACTCCAATAGTAATGAGAGCCAAGATATAGTGAGAGCTCTCATGGCTTTCACCACTACCTCTCTTCCCCCTAATCTAAGAGAGGATCCCGACCGCTTTCCCTTATAGGAGAAGAAGGAGTTCCCAACCCCTGACCTTATACTACATTTTATGAGGGTGTTGTGGAAATTAGTTACCCTTAGGCAAATCAAACTAAATATAGTTAGTGAGGGTAGCTAGAAATGCTTCTATAGGAAAATCTGAGGATTTCAGCCTCATTTTTGTGTGTATCGGCAAACCAGAGGATTCAAGCCTTATTAGCCCAAATTTTGATAATTTAGCCTTGCTTTTATTTGATATATTTGCTGCTAGATTATCATCCTACTTAGATTAGCTAATCTTGCTGAATTTCATGTTTAATTATATGCTAATCTTTACTTAGGTTTGGTCATGATATACATCTTTTGGGGAGGTTGGTTGATTAGGCAATAAGCCCTCGAGCTTTCAATGCTTATGTATGTCATAAATGACAAATTGTGCATGATTAACTATGCTTATAATAGTACATTTTCTTGTTAATCATGTTCCCATGCATGCTCCATGTTTTATATGTTCATTCACCCTATACTTTCCCTGTTAGCATGTGCTTATAGTTATAACTGCGACATACTATCTTCTCTTACCTTAACATTAATTTTTGTATCATTAAGGGGGAGAGAATAGTTTGTCAATTGCTGACAAAAAGGGGGAGAAAGATCAAGTCCCACCAAAACTAGTTTGTTATTTTTTGTGATACAAGGATTAACAGGTTATGGCGAAGCAAACTGAAGAGGAGCTGCTTAGTTAAGCATGACAAGAGTCCTATATTTATCTCATTATCAATGTAATCTCTTGTTCATGTATTCGTTTTGGTAAGTTAAGTTTTTGTAAATAATAGACAAAGGGGGAGATTATTAGTGTACTTTTCTGTAGCATACTAGTGCACCATGTTTGTCAATTACTTAGGTCAGTGAGTCTAATGTCGATTGAGCTTAATGAAGATGAAGACTCAAGACTCAAGACGGACCAGCTGCATCAAGAAAGAAGAAACAGGTAAAAGTGATGCCTGTTAGTGCACTTTTCTATGGCATACTAGTGCACCTTGTTTGTCAATTACTTAGGTCAGTGGGTCTAGTGTCGGTTGAGCTTAATGAAGACGAAGAACGAAGACTCAAGACGGACCGGCTGCATCAAGGAAGAAGAAACAGGTAAAAGTGATGCCTTGGTGTGCCCTGCCTTGACCAAAACCTAACCCATAACCTCTTAGATGACTTGCACCAACTAGGTATACCTTTAGTCATCATCATTAGTCTTAGAACTCCATGAAAAACATGATAAATTAGACTAATTAAAGAGGTGGAAGCTGCTGTAATCAAATAGGCTCAAACAGCAGTTTTCGATAGGACTCCGATCAATCGGACACTGGCTCCGATAGGACTCCGATCAATCGGACAGAAGGTCCGATCAATCGGACAGAAGCTCCGATCAATCGGAAATTTTTCCAGCAACCTTGAAAATCCACTGGACATATTTCCGATCAATCGGACAGATTTCCGATCCATCGGAAGGGGTCCGTCCGATCGATCGGACAGTGTTCTGATCAATCGGAATATCTTCCAGAGACTTCACTGGATAGATTTCCGATCAATCGGACTTGTCTCCGATCAATCGGACAGGTCTCCGATCCATCGGACCTTCTTCCGATCAATCGGAGATGCACGAATCTGCCCGTTTTTTTACCGTTGGAAGAAAATCTATTTAAAAGGGGGATTCGTTTTTTGAGCCAAGAGAGGGGATTTTGAGGAGATAGAAGCCACCATTGCTAGAGATCATTAGAGGCTCTATCCCAAACCTATAGCAAGCCATTCTCCTTGTGTTTTCATCACAAGCTTGGGCCATTCAATGGCATCTTGAGAATAGGACTTGTTCCCTCTTGATTCCTAGGGTTTAGACACCTTGATGATAGTTAAATCCTTTGTCTAAACACTACCTAGGAGTCCATTTAGGTGCATTCCTCTAGGAAACCCATTTCCTACCATTTGTAGAGGTTTCACCATTCCCTAGCACCTTGGGCATCTCCAATGGAGCATCACATGCAAGGTAGCTGATCTTGGAGCTGAAGCCTTGACAAAGCGGCGGCGTCAAAGATCGGGGGAGCGCAAGGGGAGCTGATTCAAGCACGGGAGAGCGAGAAGAAGCAACCCGAAGCGGCGCAACAAGGGGCTCAATCCGACAAGTAAGGTTGTCTTGTTAAGAGTCCATCCACTCAATTCCCTGTGGGAGTTGAGTGTAGAGTTTGTTTGACAAACTCGCCCCGGGGTCGTCAGTCGATCCTTGGCCTATTAGTTGGGCCTAAACTCTAGGGACGTCAGCCGTTCCTTGGCACGTCAGTCGGGCCTAAAACAAAGTCTCCAAGGGGGAGCCACCAACACGGGTGCAAACGTGTAGGTTGGGAGGAACCTGTAAACTCCCCGGTTGGGTGGATCCGAGTTAAAACACCTTGGTTGGGAGGAACCAGATTTAAACTCCCCAGTGAATGCCGGTGTGCTCAAAGGGGTTGAGTACTTGAACCGGGAGTGGAGTAGACAAGTAGTCGAACCACTATACATCGTTGTGTTTGTGATTGTTCTTGAGCACATTTCTCTTTATGCATTATGTTTAATTGATTAATTATGAATGCTTAGTTAGGAATGTATGCTAGGCACTTGATAGGCACATCCACACTCACAAGATGTACTTTCACTCCTCATGTTGACTTGAGCATTTCTTGATCCATCCTCTCTAGTCCACATGAGTTGAATAGACTAGGTTGTTAATTGCTTTATCTTTTGCTAGTCTTTTAATTGGACCCACTTAGGCTTGGAAGCCAAAGTGTTAATCGCTTACATATTTTAATTTGCTGATTTGTTAAAGTAGGCGAAAAGATTGTTTAAAAAGGTCCTATTCACCCCCCTCCTATAGGTTCAGCCATAATTCTAGTTGCTCCTCAAGCTTCCGCACGCGTATGCGTAGGGTGTCGTGTTTGGTGAGCCTTAACCTTGTACCTACCCAAAACCATTAACCTCTAGATGACCATGACCCAATAGGCATACCCTTAGTCATCTTAGATTGGCATTAGGTGTTTGAAAAGACTACCAAAAGAATGGCCAAGGAGGTTGCATGATCTGCGACAAAACATAATCCAAACAACAGAAAATCATGCCTGGCCGGGCGCCTGACCCAGTCTCCACCGGACCCCCGACCTAAGGGGAATCCGTCCAAGTGAGTGGCTTGCAAACCAGAAGGTCATCAGGCACCCAACCATACCCTGTCCGAGCGCCTGACCAGTGCAAAACCTGTCCAACAGCACAGACCTTTTTCTGGACCAAATTCCGGACGCCTGATCATATAAACCACCGAGCGCCCGACAGTGCAAGAATGGCCATCAAGCGCCCAACCACTAATTGTCCGGGCGCCTGACTATCACCAAATGTGTCCAGCGACAAAACTTTTAATTTGGACAGGATTCCGGACGCCCGACCCTACGCGAATCTACCCATTATTTGACCATTGGGAGAAACTTTATAAAAGCGGGGGATTCATTTTTAGGGCTAAGGGAGAGGATTTTGAGGAGATAGAAGCCACCATTTCTAAAGACCATCAGAGGCTCTATTCCAAACCCATAGCAAGTCATTCTCCTTGTGTTTTCATCACAAGCTTGGGCCATTCAATGGCATAATGAGAATAGACTTGTTCCTTCTTGATTCCTAGGGTTTTAGACACCTTGATCATAGTTAAATCCCTTGTCTAAACACCACCTAGGAGTCCAAATAGATGTATTCCTCTAGGAAACACATTTCCTACCATTTGTAGAGGTTTCACCATTCCCTAGCACCTTGGGCATCTCCAATGGAGCATCACATGTAAGGGAGCTAATCTTGGAGCTGAAGCCTTGGCAAAGCAGCGGCATCAAGGAACGGGAGAGCATAAGGGGAGTTGATTCAAGCACGAGAGAGCAAAAATAAACAACCCGAAGCGGCGCTACAAAGGAACTCAATCCGACAAGTAAGGTTGTCTTTGTTTAGAGTCCATCCACTCAATTTCCTATGGGAGTTGAGTCTAGAGTTTTTTAGAAAAATTCAATATAGGGTCGTTTTCTAATCCTTGACTTGTTTGTTGAGCCTAAAACTCTAGGGACGTTGGCCGTTCCTTGGCCTGTTTGTCGGCCTAAAGACTAGGGGTTGTTTGGCACTTCTTGGCTCATTTGTTGAGCCTAAATTGAGGGACGTTTGCCGTTCCTTGGCACGTTTGGCGGGCCTAAACAAGTCTCCAAAGGGAGCTACCAACACGGGTGTGAACATGTAAGTTGGGAGGAACCTGTAAACTCCCCGATTGGGTGGATCTGATTTAAAACACCTTGGTTGGGACGAACCAAATTTAAACTCCCTAGTGAATGTCGGTGTGCTCAAAGGGGTTGAGTACTTGAACCGGGAGTGGAGTAGACAAGTAGTCAAACTAGTATACATGCTTGTGTTTGTGATTATATTTGAGCACATTTCTTATTATGCATTGTGTTTAATTTCTTAATTAGGAATGTATGCTAGGCACTAGATTGGCACATCCACACTCACAAGATGTACTTTCACTCCTCATGTAGACTTGATTTTTTATTGATCCATCCTCTATGGTCTACATGTGTTACTTAGACTAGGTTGTTTATTGCATTTATCATTTGTTAGTCTTTTGATTGGACCCACTTAAGCTTGGAAGTCGAAGTGTTGCTAGCTTACTTAGTTTAATTTGGTAAAACTGTTAAGTAGCCGAAAAGATTTTAAAGGTCATAATCACACACACACACCCCCCACCCCCCTCCCCCCCCTCTAGGACTTAGCCATAATTCTAGTTGCTCCTTAAGCTTCCACACGCGTATGCGTAGGGTGGTGTGTTAGACTACCCGACGTAATTTCAGCACCTACCCCAAGAAGGTCCAAGCCTGATGAACTTAACCTCTAAGCCGCAAATCAAATGGTCAAGACTAAACGTGATTAAAAACGCCTTAAACTGGGTGTTTTGAGATCCTATGGACTGTCTATATGCAACTTACCTTCCGAGCTTGAATTAGCTTGACCTTGAGCGACGAAAGTGGCATTGGCTTCATGTCTTGGGTCTTCAATCTTCAATCGGGGCTCACAAGACTCGACGCAACTAGATAACATGGCAATTGACAAAATATAATGCACTTATAGTCCCTCCAATCTAACTATCATACCCTTACAAACTATTCTTAAGCACATAAAGTAACGCTAAATCTTGGGGATGGATAAGGGTTCTTTATAGGACTTTCATCTCATGCCTAAGTTCAGAGGGTTGAATGAAAACCTATTAAGGGACCTAGGATGCTACACCACTTAGTTATTAGGTTTTCTTAGCCCTAAGTGAAACCTTCTACGAGCCACTCTCCAATCCTCACACCCCAGAACTGGAGAGTTATGGTTGTATAAGCCCCGTTTCTAAGGCCCTGGTTATCTTAACACTCTGCTCTGAAACCATCTCTGTAACGCCCGAGAACCCAGCACCCGAGTATGGTTTCCCAAATAATTGATTTTATGGGCATTAACTTAAATATGAGCCAAATTTGAGATAAGTACAGAAAAAGAATACACCAAGGAGCTATGAAAGAACCGTACTAGTAGCTGAGTCGACGACAGGTCCTAAGGAATCCGCAGTATATGTAGTCGCACCCGTGAATGGCTCGATGATCTCGGTCACTAATGTCGAGGTCACATACAGAAGTTTAGTAGTATCGCTATCAGTATCGATCGTTTCAGTTACCACTAGCGACTCAACCATACCCTCAACACTGGAAGCACCAGGGGCCATAGATGCAGTCGTGTCATTCCCTGGCATAGTGGACCCTGGAAGTTATCCTCTCCAATCGGCCTAGCCTGCTCTCTCACGCCAGCATGGTCTGATATTTCATTCGTTAGCCGAATCATCGTCGGGTCATCTTCACTAATTAACCGACCGGCACCCTTATCACCTTCAACCACTAGAAGACGTGTGAACCTGACTTCTTGAGACCATTTTGCTAAAGGTATTCCGAAGGTATGCTAGCCATCCAACGTAGTATCCTCCTTACAATGGTCAATTGACACACTCAGGGAGATTTTATGCCTAATGCTCGATAATAAATACGCTTCAACCTGCTCTCTATAATAACCCAAGCCGTCAGCGAGGACCTCTGTCAGCCTTGGAGGAGGAATGTAGAGTGGATCATCAACAAAGTTGTTGTTCCGAACTAGAGCATACTGATGCACCCACCATCTCAGCCAGCTATAAGGATCGCTAGTCTTCTGATAGAGGCCGGGAAGCATGAACCTCGCGCATGTTCGCGTCATCAAAAGTTGATGCCATATCCACTCCCAATGAGCATGGCCCGTGCCATACGCCCACTCTACTTTGGCCACATCCGGTAGCGTTATCGGAACACCCTGATCATACCCGAATTGCCTGGCAAACCGGCTAGGGTAATAAGGTTCTTGCCAGAACTCTATTCCTTCGCTCAGCGGAAGTGAAGCAGTACAAATAGACACCAGAAATTCCCTATCAATAGTATTCATAGAGTGTTCATTATCAACAACTTCTCGATCTTGTCCGACATCAGAAACAGGAAAGTGGTAGAAATAAATCTTCGCCCAACTGCCAATTTTGGAAGCTATCCAATCATACGACTGAGTTATCATGTTAAGTTTTCTATAGCGATAAAGAGGTGTGTGATTGGCGTGGAGATATAGGAAGAGATCTACTCCATATGTCCATGGGAAATATATGCCCAACCATCTGCAGAAGAAATGCCATGGGCAATAAGCCACGTTCATCCCTCGCCAGGGTTGGTCTTTGTTACTCTCAATATTGCCAAAAGCCCTATATAAACTGCATAACACTGATGGTGCTAGAGAAAATTGACGACCATTTGCAAGAGCTCCCGTCACGACGAAGCAAGAAACCCTAACGCCATCAGCACTCTTGGAGCTAGGCAACATAACTGCCGATAACCAGTATGCTAAGAACCCTGCCAGCTCACAAGATGGTGTAAGCTCATTCGAATTGTGAAACTTTTGTTCGAAACGTTCCTTCATTAAAGCCTGGTCTTCAGGTAACATCTCATACTCTTCATAATCAATGCTGCAAGAAGAAAGAAGTACTCATGTCAGAAACAAAGAAATTAAAGTATGCAGAGCACGAAGTATAAAAGAAGGCATCGGAAGAAGTATTACTTCATCCTATGGCTGAAGTAGATCAACCAGTTGTCATAGTGAATCTTTGTAATGTCGAACTGCGAAAACTCAGCAAACAACTCTAGACAAGCCTTTGAATGATAAGCATCTCGAGGACTTTTGAGCAGAAATGAAAACAACTCTTCATCAGTTGAGATGTATTCTTGGTAATATTCTCCTATCACAGACAACCCAGCCATCATCCAGAGATCCCATAAGGTTATGCTCATCTCTCCATATGGAAAGTGGAATGAATTGGTAATGGAAGACAAGTAGTTCAAGAAGCTTCGAAGAATCATTAGATCTCAAGAGACATGCTCAGAGGTCGCATCGATAGCCTGATGCAAGCCGACTTGTTTCAAAACTCTCTCGTGGCGGATTAAAATCTCTTTTGCCCACGGCTCATAACCAACCCGCTCGTTTAAATGACCCCGTGTACAAAAGCTCTTTGTCGCCCACATCGTCGCCTTGTCCATGTGTCGAAACCTTTACTGCACTGTCTCAAAATAATGGACTGGAGAAGGAGCATGAGGATCACAAGTAGGTGCAAGGAAAACCATTTCTCTTTGGAGACCTACCCGCTGTTCTCTCCCATCGTCGACCAGTATGGTAGTTAACAACTGCTCGGGGGCAGATGTCCACCTCTCGACTCCGTAGAACTAAAAAGGGCCTTGAATGTTGGATGGTTCGATGCTCAGGAAGGGCCTGTGCCTCGTAAGAGATTTTTCATGTAAGATGACTCGGTCAGCATAAGGGTTGAAGATGGAGAAACCGCATGTCGTAATGATCTTGTTTCTATTCCAGCCAATCTTCATCCGCTCATTCTTCAGATCAACGAGCTATGGCGATTGCTCTACTTGGTCAACTTCCTCAGCCGGCTTCTTACCTCGATTTCGTCTCTTCTTCTTCTGACCTCCCTGATCATCCTCGAAATGTTGGCCACTCACACTAGGAGAACCTGCCTCAACGACATTGGCAGCATTAGTGAACTAACAATACCAGGCAGACCATTCCTCTTCAGTCCCTTGCGTCGGAGGATTAAATGTGGTTTTATCCACATAGATACGCAGTAATACTTCATGGGAGAGCTGCTTAATTCGACCGGAGAAATCCTTCACTTCAGATTCGATCGTCTCAAAGAATTGCGAGCAACACTCTACCGAAGACGGGTTAGCAGTATCTCCAGTCGCCCTTTTCTTCCAGCGTCGTACAGACGAAGAGCCGAAAACTTGCGACTCGAAAACTTCGCCGGAAGATCCTGCTACTGTCACCATGATTCACTGCAGTAAGTAAATAAAAGTGCATCAAACAGAAGACCAGTGCATGAAACAGGCAACACAATAAGGTAAGCATCGCATCATTCAATCATGGATTTCACACACAAAACACATCAGTAAATACATGCATAAAGTCATGGCACACAACAATATGGAAACAGTGGAATCCGATCACGCATACAACAACTAAGCACGCACATGTCACAAGAACTGGGCAAAGACAAGAGACAATCCCAACATCGGATGTACACAATTGTTCACACACAACAATCTAGCATACGTTCGAAGCACTTGAGAGCAATCCGGCAGGTACACCCTGAACCTGCCTAGATGGACAATTACAGGCCATAAAAGACCGAAACAGATAGCATATTGCAGGGCTAAGGCACTAAACTCTAATCGTGTTTGAATTTTAAGCAATCTAGCCTCAAACAGCACTGAATTTGACTGAGAAACGGAGCCAGAAATGCCATTTCTTCACCAAGTGCAAAAGGAGAGGCCAAAATTTGAGAATTTGGCTAAGTGTTGGGTTAGTATGCGCCCAAGGAGGAGCCCCAGGCGTATGTGGCCCCTCACATGCGCCCAATCCACAAATGCCAACTATGATGTATGGTTTTATCCACACTGTCCATCCATTTTTGCCATATCATTTTATGGTATAAGCGCAAAAACAAGTGGACCACACCACATGAAGCAGCGGTGATAATGAAACTCATCGTTGAAACCTTCCTAGTACCCACTGTGTCCAACCAACCTCTTCATAAGGTCACATAAAAGTCAACATGGATTAAGGGAAAACACAAATATTGGCTTGATCCAAAACTTGTGTGGTCCCAAAAAGTTTGCAACGTTAATATGCACCTTACAACGCCCCAGGTGCATGTGCATGTTGACATGCACCCAGCTTAAAAGGAGGAAGAATGCAAGTTCATAACAACATGCCCCAAGCGCATGTACCCTTCCACATGTGCCCACATCCGATACATGAGATGCCATGCGCCCATACCAAAAAGTTTTAAGTCTGGAGAAGACTCCAGGCACATGTCCAAGCCACATGCGCCCAGCCATTGTGGCACCACCACATGATCCTGGGGTGCAAAATTCCCTCGCCGAAAAATGGCCGGAATGCCACATACACCCATAGAGGGACCACATGCGCCCAAGGCTCTAAGAGAAGCTCTCTTACCTCAGAGAAATCAGACTTTTCTGATCCAAAAAGTGGCAAATGACTCAGTGAGTCCCGTATTTATACTTGAGCGTGGGGACCGATGCACCGCCCTGGCCTGACGTAAGCATCCATCGCAGCGCACTGGGGGGGCACTTGTTGGGGCTCAAATTCGTACCCATTATAAAAAGGTATTCAACGGTCCATCTACGATGATTCGAACCGATTCCGAGATTCGAAATACTCAGAAGACGCCAGTGCAACCTTAACATGCGCGATCGTGACCAAAACCTATGAATGCTATTTCTAAGCGGAATCAGACATGCGGATCACCGCCAAATGATCAAAAATTCCCTAAAACCCTTAACATGTAAGTTTCAAAGTCGAGCGACGCGTATTATTACCCGTGCGCTTCTAAATGCGTTTTGTCTTGATCGTATCCAACTGTAGGGGCCCGAAAGCCTATAAATGTTATTTCTAAAGGGAATTGGACATGAGGACGGCTGTCAAATGATCTAAAGTGTTCAGAAACCCTTAAGTTCTGAATTTGAATGCCATACGATGTACACTTTTACCTGCGCCCACCGAAGTGTGTTTTGCCCTTATTTGGAGCTGGCCGAAAGGGCTCGAAAGCCTACAAGTACTATTTTGGAGGGGAATCGGACAGACGGATAGCCGCCAAATGATTCGGAATGCCTGGAAAACCTTAAGTAGCAAGTTTGAAGTCCTTGCAGTGCATATTTCCACATGCGTGCTTTTCGGAATAATATTCCTATGCAAAGAGCCGATCGGGAGGGTCCAAATTGGTAAGGAACTACCAAAATTCACAGCAGATGACCATCGGTACCCCCCCCCATTCATTCAGGAGGTTGATCATGGCCTAAAAGCGGCTTGGCGTCAGTGACTTCGGTCTTCGAGAAGGTAGCCCCCCTTTGGAGGTCGCCTGTTGAAGCCTAAAACCTGAAATATTCTAAGTGATGGAACATGCATTTACCCTCTCTCTCCACATGCGGATGCCATGAGGAGACATGCATTTTCCCTCTAACCACATGCACATGAGAGCCCTCTCTCTCCCTTTCCAATATTTCTAAAATGTTAAAAATATAAAAAAATATCAAAATTAATCCAAATGATGCTAAGTGAGGGCACATGCGCCCACCTCAGGGGCACATGCGCCCACACCACGGCACATGCGCCCACACCCTATACAACATGCGCATGACCTCTCTTGTTCCCACATGCGCTCATGCTCCATCTCAGATGTGGACCCGATCAGATACCCGATTAAAATGCTATAAATACCCCTCCACTCGATGAGACAGGGAGGAGATCATCTTCAGTTGTTGCCAGAGAACTCTGCAAGAGGTAGAATTCTCACCGGAATCCTCACCGGAAAGGGACATGCGCCCATCCCTTCATCGGATGCCTTCGCCGGAAATGGGATTTCTCCCACCGGAGTAAAATCCCCAAGTCACATAGTGACATGCGCTCACTCCTTTGTGTTTTAGGAGGAAAAATGCAAAAATCCCCAAGTCCCATGGGACATGCATCCATAGCTGGAATGTTGGGTGCATGTGCAGTGTCACATGTAGGGCTGGTCACAAGTCGAAACTCAATCGACTCGGCTCGAAAAAACTCGCCTCAGATCGCCTCGACTCAGTAGAACAAGTCAAGCCAAGCTTCATTTAGGAGCTCGAATCGGAAATCAAGTCAAGTTCGATCACTAGGTCACTCGACTCGACTCAACTCGAAACTCGACTCGATTTAAGCTCGACTCGGCTCGACCTCGACTCGACTCGTTTCATATAGATATTTGTTATAAAAAAAAATCATAATCTTCTTATTTCTTGGTTCTCTCTCCCCTCTCCCCCACACGCACATTGGGGTACAAGCTTAGGACATATAAAACCCTCACACATTGCGGGGTTTCTTAATCCTACTATTTTGTTCAGGTAAGAACATTCCTTGTTGGGCATACATGATGAATTGAGTAATTTCAAGTACAAAACATGGTGAGCACACAGTGGTTGTGTGTTTTACACACTACACAAAATAAGTGCTACGGTGAGACCACACACCATACACATATATAAAACAGGGGCTATGGTAAGACCAAACACCATATGCAACTATTGATTGCAATTTTATGAGGGAGGTGTTGCATCTGATCCATGAATTAGCTAAGCCTCATAATGAAGATGGTCCACACAATAATCAGGGCAGTGTGAGCTATGCATGTATGAGCTATGCATCTGATCCATGACTCAGCTGAGCCTCATATGAGCTATGCATGTACTGTGTTAATCTATGGTTCAAAAAATGTTACTAGTGGTCTGCATTCCATGCGTGTGTGACCTGGTTAGAGAAAAAATCGATCAAAGCTAGGTCATTTAAATGGTGGGGTCCCACCTATAGAAATATTATTACTATTCTCCCCTAATATATGTGTTACTTCTTGAACTTAATGTTATTGACTTTTAATTTGTATTTTGTAACAAAAAATATAATAAATTGAGGTGGGAGCAAGCTCAACTCGACTCGATCCACTGGCTCGACTCGAGCTTGCCTCAAAAGTTTTAGCAAACAAGGCAATCTCCAATGGTAAGCTCGAGGGTGAGCTCGAGCTCGAGCTCGAACTCGAGGAGAGCACAGACGAGTCAAGCCAAGCTTGGCCCACCTCGACTCGACTCGGCTCGGCTCGATGTACAGCCCTAGTCACATGCGCCTGAGATCCTTTCTCTCTCCCTCTTTTATTTAGTGTTGGAGGACATGCGCCCGGGAGATGGCACATGCGCCCACCATCTCTCCCATGCTCCTAGACACTAATGGGGAGGTGGGGCCTTCCATGGTGTGGCCCGCCGTCGGTCTGGATCACCTTTCGATCAAACTGATCCTCCTGGACACACATCAATGTCTTTTATCCATCCCTCAAACCGGATTTGCCAACGGTCAATGTTAAGTGGGCCAAATCAGCAATTTGATAAAAAAAGGCAAACACTTAGCCAAAATTGCAAACCTCAAAAATCCTTCCGAAAGACCGAAAACGGCCGAAATCGAGAGGAATCGGGCGGAATTTGACCGAACCCGAGAGGGAAACTTCTCTCTGCCATAACATGATATATCATAATCATGCACCCGCAACGAGGTTATCCAAACTCAGGAGCCCCGAATACCCTAATTAACCGGTCAGCAGGCCCACTACTTAGTCATTTTCAGCCCTGGGAAGTGCCATGTTGGCTCGAAAATCGACCCATGCTAAACAAATCAAAATGTGATCTCACTGTGACCCTCGTGGACATAATCCACTCCTATCGAAAGATGATTGTGACAAGTATTCACCAAATCCTCTGATCAGATCGTAAACAGGCCCCGGGAAGTGTCCTGTTGGCCCCGAAAATCTACTAAGGCCAAATGAAATCAATCGCGATCTTAAAGACGCGAGGGCAAAAATATCAATGACACAAAGATATATACGAAGCAGGACAATCAAATCAAATGCATAATTTGTCTGATACATTGAACATCTAGCATAAACATGATCCTCTTTCGAGCATGCATAAAGCATATTTACTTTGTACTGTACTCATTTGCATCCATTGCATGAATTTATTTCATCCCAGATCGAGATACGGAACTAAATCGAAGGGGACTATGGTTATCATCGAAAACCGTAATCAAAGAGTTCTAAAATGTCTAAAATACTTCATCGTTAAGACCAGTTGATGTGCGTCCTATCCAAGGCGAGATCTGTCAGTTGAGTGGCTAAGGTAATGAGTGCCTTCCAGTAAGTCACCCGTCTTAATGGAGACGGTCACTGGCCCTGGTTGCAGTAAGTGGAAACTGTGGAATGTATTCTAGAAAGTCATTTCATCCATAGAGACGCGTCATGACACTGAGATATACGACTCGGTTGAAGCCCTAGTTGCACTAAGACCCCATGGAGTGCCTTCCAGCAAGTCACCCGTCCAAACACGAGACGGTCACTGGCCCTTGTTGCAGTAAGTGAAAACTGTGGAGTGTATTTCTGAAAGTCATTTCATTGATAAAGACACGTCATGACACTGAGATATACGACTCAATTGAAACCCTGGTTGTACTAAGACCCCATGGAGTGCCTTCCAGCAAGTCACCTATCCAAACACGAGACGGTCGCTGGCCCTGGTTGCAGTAAGTGGAAACCATGGAGTGTATTACTGAAAGTCATTTCGTCCATAGAGACGCATCATGACACTAAGATATATGACTCGGTTGAAGCCCTGGTTGCATTAAGACCCTATGGAGTGCCTTCTAGCAAGTCACCCATCCAAACATGAGACGATCACTAGCCCTGGTTGCAGTAAGTGGAAACTGTGGAGTGTATTTCTGAAAGTCATTTCGTCTATAGAGACACGTCATGACACTAAGATATACAACTCGGTTGAAGCCCTGGTTGCACTAAGACCCCATGGAGTGCCTTCCAACAAGTCACCCGTCCAAACACGAGACGGTCACTGGCCCTGGTTGCAATAAGTGGAAACCGTGGAGTGTATTTCTAATAGTCATTTCGTCCACAGAGACGCATCATGACACTGAGATATACAACTCGGTTGAAACCTTGGTTGCACTAAGACACCATGGAGTGCCTTCCAGCAAGTCACCCGTCCAAACACGAGATGGTCACTGGTCCTGGTTGCACTAAATGGAAATTGTGGAGTGTATTCCTGAAAGTCATTTCGTCCACAGAGACGCATCATGACACTAAGATACACGACTCGGTTAAAATCCCGGTTGCTACTCAACTAGGAACGCTCAAAAGAGTATGGGACCAACATTTAACTGGTCTTAACAACAGCTTGGTCCATAAGAAATCCTAGACTTGGTCTCGGTGACCATGAACTCGAGACTATAATCTCTAATGATTTAAACTACTTGCTCAATCTATCCGAGCTTCATCCTTTCGATATTCCATCTATTGTATACTGCAATTCATAGTGGAATCTTGTTGCTTTGTGCCGTGGTTTTCTCCTGTAAGGGTTTCCACGTAAAAATCTCTGTGTTATCTATGCTGTGCTTTATTTATATTTATGCTCTTTTAATGCTTTCTTTAATTCATTTATGATACATGCATGCATTTACTTTTGTCTTTTAATTAAGGGTAATCAACCGTTGATGTAATTAAGGGTTCGTGACTAGTTCACAGCCTGGAATGTTGAAGATCTCGGAATCTCTGGAATAAAATTCACCTCGCGGTGCTTTCTCGTGTATACTTTGTGATTTCTTATGATTGTCTATGAATGTCTCTATACTCAGAATTCTCCCAGAATAATGAAACACAGGAAAAAGACTGCTAACGAGCATGATTTTTATAGTTCTAACAATAAATAAAGCTCCAACGGCTATAAAACGGGCAAAAAATGGTTAATTCGATGGCATCGAACTTAACTTCAATGGCATCAAAGTATTTTCGATAGGATCGAAGAACTGTTCAGAGAGTTGTTCAAGTTGTTGGACATCCAATTCAATGACATTGAACACTCTTCGATGGCATCGAACAAGCACCTTCGATTGGGTCGAAGGGTTGTTCAATGGCATCGAAGAACTATCTAGAGAGTTTAAATTATTGTTGGACATATGTTCAATGGGATCGAACTAGTCTTCGATGGCATCGAAAACCAATCAAAAAATATTTCGATAGCATCAAACTGTAATCGAAAATTATTGCCTTTGCCAGATTGTTTACAGCAGTTTGCACCTCTTTTATTAGCCTAATGTATCATGTTTTTCTAAGTATTCTAAGGCTAATGATGATGACTAAGGGTTTCCTATTTGGTCCAAGTCATCTAAAGATTATGGTTGTTTTGGTTCTAAGGGTTAAGGTCACTAAGGCATCTCATTTACCTGTTTCTAATTCCTTGATGATACTTGTCCAATTGAATCTTCAGTCTTCAACTTGCCAAGGATTAACCGGCATTACAACACATGGACGCATGTGATTGACAAATAAGGTGCACTAGTATACCACAGAAAAGTGTACTAACAATTAAAGTCATTAATGCTATCCTAGTTGAATTCTTCCTCCTCCTTAAAAGCTCAATCTTATAGAAGGTTCATACAAACCATTTTCCCTCACCTTGGCACTATAAAGGCACATCCAAATTAAGGTTGTTGATTAAGGAAGCTGAAGAAGAAGCGTGTTCATGTAAGACGAAGCTCTTCATCAAAGGTGGTATGAAGGGGCTGATCCAGACTAAGTATGACTTAGTGTTAGAGTACATAGTTTGAAACTTTCTCTTTTGTAGAGATTTAGGTTTCAGAGTTTGAGATCCAAACTCGTAAAAGACCTTGTGTAGGCCTCTAATGGGAGAGCACGTGTATCGTCCTTGTGTAGGACAAGTGTAGAGTTTGAGATCCAAACTCGACAAGACCTTATGTAAGCCACTGACGAGTGCAAAACGTGTAGACCTTGTATAAGTTGTAAAGGTTTATTGTGAACCTCATTTAAAATCATTGTGATAGTGAAATTTATCCACTCAAGGAGTGAGTGGACTAGCTAGGAGTGGAGTAGGCAAGTCAAAGCACTATACTTCTTATGTAATGTGATGAATGCAATTTATCCTTGGGTATGAAAATTGAATGATCATTATGAATGCTTAGATAAGTTGTAGATTACATGTTTGATGTTTTGTTTACATGAAATCTATCTTGTTAAGCACATTAGATGAATCTCTTGAATGGTTAGATAGTATGCATAACAAGTGTTTGCTTAATTATCTCAATGAGTTATTTATCCCTTTATATTCATCCTGTGAAAACTTCAGTTTACACTTGTATGCTTATTTCAGTTTGTGTGTGTATTAGTGACTTGACCATTGCTAAAATTTGTAAAATGTAAAAAGGTCCTATTAATCCCCCTCTAGGACTTAAGCATAATTTCTAGCTTCTACTAAAGTGGTAATTGAACTAATATTGCAATTTCACATGGTTGAGTGGCCATACACACATCACATGATCACATAGTTGAATGGACACACATACAACTCAATTTAACATGATTTAGTGGCCCTAAATATATCACATGATCATAGGGTTAAGTGGCCACATATTCATCACAATTTTGTATGGTCTAGTAGCCATACATATATCACAAGATCATAAGGTTAAGTGGCCACATATTCATCACAATTTCATATGGTCCAGTGTCCATATATCACATGATAAGAGGGTTAAGTGGCCATATACTCATCACGATTTCATATGATTTAGTGGCCATACATATATCACATGATTATAGGGTTCAGTGTCCACACATTCTGATATGGTTGTTGTACCCTATTTCCACCCAACTTCACAAGAGCCAATTAGGAGAGGACAAGTGTGATTGTTCGATTCTATGAAGTGGGTGTATGAAGCAACAAACGAGATTGTAGCAAGATTCATGTTGACATAGCTGGCGTTGATTAAGTGATGCAACGGTACCAATAAAGCAAGAATGAGTGAGTAAACATAGCCAAGTCAACAAAACGGTTACAAGGACAGGTGGCGAGCGAAGAAAGATTTGGAAGACCGATCATGTCAAGTGAAGCGTCAAGGGCCTTAGATCGTGTGGCTACTGAAGGCTATAAATAATGAAGGGCTTCAATAGAGCAAGGGGTTTAGCACCAACTAAATCAAATCATATCTCAATTTACTATGCTCCTTAGCATTTTGCTATTAACATTCCTTAGTGTAATTAGCATCCTTAGTTTCAGTTTTATTTTTATTAGCGTAATCTTGCTCTTTACATTTTGTAGTGCAAGTTGTGAATTTACGTTCCATAGTAGTAAATCAATAGCAGTAATTCAGTAGCTGGTAATTGTAGCTATACTCCAAGTCTAAGCCCACACACTGGATTTATCTCAATGAGGTGCTTTGTTCTAAAAGGTGATTTGCAACACGTTCCATGCGACTTACTGTAAGTGTTTCCTTTTCGTATTTTATCTATATTGAAAGTCCTTTCGCACGGAAGGCAGAGGTGTAACCCATTATTGAAGGATGAACCCCACCCTCCAAACATCGCCTGATAATTATAAAACAACTATGCAAGTGACTGAATAGGCGATCGATCTGTACAGACCCTGGTCATATATGATCGATTATGGCATATCTACCTATGTTGGTGCTTGAGGTCACCATTGTTTAGTTTGAATCGATCCACAGAGTCGGTTCTGGCATACCCGCACACACATTACACGCGTAACCAAAAATACGTAGGTAACATTTTTTTGCATGCCCAATGGGACCCTACTTCGGTTCATTTAATTGGTGTGGCATTATGAATAAAGAATATGAATAGAAGAAGCAGTTAAGTGGCTAGGGATGAACTTACGACCTCTACTTTGCCACCTCCAGTGGAGGACGTGCCAATCCAAATGGCCCCTGAGTTAAATCTGAATAATAACCCATCACACAACCTTAGCAATCATTCAAGGCCATCAGTGTCACAAGCAACATCTTTGGATGAGATAACGGTTAGGCTTAGAGAAGTTCAAATGAATGTACAGCACGTACAAGAACAAGAGAGAGCTTAGGTATTCAGACTGAAAGTTTTAATAAGTGGATGGCCCATCAAACTAAGGCCATGCATCGCCTATTGAATGTTGTTACTGAAAGAACATCTATTCAAACGCCTTATAATGAAGGAAGTTTTTTCTATAACATAACTTAGTTGCCATCAATGGCTCCATTACAACGAAATGTATAGCCTACCTTAATTCCGGAAGGACGTAATGTTGTTCCACCACCTGAGTATAGGTGTTCGGAGAGGGAGGTTAGAAATTTTATCCTAAAATTAAGGAACCATGGAATGCCCGATGGACAGCCATTCCAACCATTCCTTAGGAACCCACTATTTAATGAAGGGCAGAATCGTGTGGGTCCCGATCCACCACCTATTGTCGAACCACAATGGGTGGATCATGACCAGGTTATACAACTGGTTCAGGAAGTGGCTAGCCAAGTCCTCGACTGCAACAATGTCCTAGTTTATCATAAACCCTACCCAGAATGGATCGACTGATGGTGTTCGTTACAAAGAAATTATTGGTCGGATTCTGCATTATTTTCGAGCGATTCGGGTCAGTCGACCGTCATGTGGGGCAATTTACCATGCAGTGCAGTGAGTTTACCAATAATGACTATTATAAATTACAGTTTTTTTTAGCATTCATTAAAAGTCATTGCCTTAACATGGTACTCAAAATCTGCTGCTAAATTCGATCCATTCTTGGATGATTTCGGTAATTGCCTGGAGAATCTTATGAGATTTACATTGCCTAGTTCAAAAAAGTGAAAAGTCATTGCAAAGTGGTCGTTCTCAAGGTCGAATTTGTGCAACTCGCCCAAGATGGGCTGGAATACAAACTCTACAAGAAATTTATTAGTACAAAGTTTGCATACCTATATGATCTAACTCGAAAGGTTTTCAGATACGAGGAACTTTTGCTTAAGGCTCTAAGCAAAAGAACTCACCACTTGAGACATTATTATGACCCTAATTACGAAGTTGCGATTGTTGAAGTAGTCGTTAAGAAGCCACTTGTGTGTTCTGCCTTGGTTAAGGCTAAAATTACGACGTCAGTCACACACAAGCCTAAAAAACCTTATACTTTCCATATAACCCAGGCCGATGAAATATTTCAATTTCTGTTGGCTGGGAAATTCATTAAAATCCCACCTAATCATAAAGTGCATGCCCACGACCGAGGAATTGAAGAAAGGGGAATACTGTAAATGGCATGTAACTTGAAACCATTCTACTAACACTACAAAAAATTCCATTTTTACCGATGAATGATTTCGTCGGTAATCAGTAAACTTTCGTCGGGAAATGTTTTTCCCGACGAAATTTTTCGCGGCTAACATCGTCGCAGAAAGGCCGTCGGTAAAGGTTTTTACTGACGAAATAATTTTTTCGTAGGTAATAATTGAATCATTACCGACGAAATTATTCGTCGGCCAAACATATGAATTTTGTCGGGATTGAAAATGATACGTCGGTGAAAAAACTTTTACCGACGAAATAATGCGTAGGTAAAAACACGTTAAGACTTTTACCGACGAAATATTTCGTCGGTAAAAGAAAGAAAAAACTTTTTACCGACGAAATAATGCGTAGGTAAAAACACGTTAAAACTTTTACCGACGAAATATTTCGTCGGTAAAAGAAAGAAAGAACTTTTTACCGACGAAATATTTCGTCGGTAAAAAGTTTTTTCTTTCTTTTACCGACGAAATATTTCGTCGGTAAAAGTTTTCCCTGTCTCGGTTTTATTTGTTTTCAAAAATTCAGGAAAATTCCTGATATACACCTGTAAAAAAACCTATACATTTTGAATCCTACTCACATCCACAAACATACAAACAAACAAAAAGTACATCATCCATACACAAATAATCCATTCCACATCCACAAACAAACAATATTCATCCACACATAAATATATACAAGTTAAAAGTCGTATATTAAAAAAAATAATCAGGAAGATGAAGGCGGAGATGGGGGAGGTGGCGGGGCATCGGCGCCAAGGCGTGCAGCGAGAGCCTGAAACATCTCCTGCATCCGTCGCTCATGCTCCTGCCGCAACTCCTCGATCCTCCTCTTCTGCTCCTCCCGTCGCCTCTCCTCCTCCTCCCTCTGCCTCTCCAGCTGCTCCCGAATCCCATCGACGACGACCCGTAGCTGCTGAACCTCTCTCTCTGCGATGTCAGCTCGGCGTCGAGCGCTCTCACCAGCTACGGATCGGCTGGAGCCAGCTCTAGTTTGTGCCATGAGCTTAGCACCATGGCCAAGCCCACGCACATATCCTAGAACGGGTGCCAAGCACCTCGCTCAGGATTTCTGGCTCACTCCGCTGACTACCATCGGGAGTGGGCTGACTGCGTATGGTGTCCATCGCCGCCTGTAATGAAAAGATATGAAATTTCATAAAAAATGACATGAATGACATTATTATCAATCAATGCGCAATTAAATTTAACAAAGTAAAGATTTTTACCCAATGTTCACTGGCTCTAGGATGAACCCAAGATCCCGTCACCTGCCGACAGTGAGTCCCTCTGTAGAGGTCTACTGGTCCAGGCTCCTGGCCGGTGACGGAATCCCGCTGCGCAATCGAAAGGAAAAAAGACTTATAATAAATGCCAATCAAAATAATATATTAACTTAATAATCATCAATAATTTCTTACCATGTCGTAACGATGTCGTACAAATGACTTTGAACCAGCTACGTGGTTCACTTGTAACTTTTCCCTGTTCGCAGAATTTATTCTGCTCCTCTTCTGAACACATTATACAAAATACATTTCTATTAATTGCGAAATTAATTGCGAATTTAATTGTTACCGTAAGATATCGTACATGTAAATATTACCTGAAAAGCCTCCGACGAAAATCTCTCGCAGAGTATCCGCCAGTCGTCTGTACTAACGTGTGGCGGTGCGGACTGTACGGCCTCATCGTGTGTCCTGCACCGCTTGTACCACTGGTGCAACTCTCCGCGGTACTCCTTGAACCGCTCCCTAATCATGTCGTCGACGGCATGAGAAATGTAGGGAACATTCAAATCGAATTCAAATTTATCCTGCAGTTTCGTAAATTAATAAATTAAGGGAATAAACTTATTAACAATAGGACTTAACCGTAAATGAACTTTCACAAAAGAAAATTTCAATTTACTAAACTTTACCTGAAGGCGCTGACGAATGAGCTGTCGCACATCATCTGTCACGTCAGTCCAACGGGGGGTGGTGGCGGGGATCAGAGATCGGCATAGGACACCGACCTCAGACGTAAACAATCTGGCACTGTCCCCAACAGGTCTAAGGCAGTCCTGTGGGAACTCTACTGCCACCCTACCTTCACGCGTAAGTCGCTCTAAAACTAACCCACGCGTGGGTCCACGTCCTCGTCGGCTGGTAGAAGATGCTGCTGCGAAAAGATATATGTAAGTAACAATATAAACAGAAATCACTAAATAAATGTCTAGACTTACATGCAGTGCCCGGTGTATGCTAAACCGAAGGATCAGATGACTGTGATGCACCGTGCGACGTCGATGCTGTCTGCGTCGCATCACGGGTGGAAGGGGTAGATCCAGTGCGCGAACGACCTGATCTCCCACCTGGTGCCATGACTGAATATATCTGAAATACAAACTTATAAATTTAAACAATGTCAATGCAAGTTTATGAACATCATTGCAGAGTGAATTTGTGCTTATGCTTAGAGAAATGATAAAAATATGATTAGACCATTACACTATAATGCAAGCAGAATATAATAAAACCATAAACAGAATATAATAAAACCGTAAACAGAATATAAAAGTTGAAAAATCCATTACACATTGTCATTCTATATTAAATACATATATCTCATTGTAATACAAATCAACTTCGGATCAACTATCCGAAATACTCCCTGCGTAAGTTATCGTACGCTACAGATGTATATTCGATGCTGTGTGAAGCACTCGACATTGTTATAGCCAACATGCCAGTCACAATAGGAGAAATCTGATCTCTCGGGACTCCATTCAGATGTGCAAGTGATAATGTCGCATCTTCCATACGAAGTTTTCCGCGATTATATTCCTCAATCAGGTCCGAATTTCTTTGAGATTGTATAATCTTTCATCTGAGTCATCGTCTTCCTCCCTACATTTCTCGACCAGACCGGGTATCTCTCTGGCCCTACCAGAAGAATATAGGGCCGGAAAGTCCATCCGCAACAGCTGATGAAGTATGCTGCGTGCTTCCGCTACGCTCCAGTGAGTAGAGCGCATCAGATGCATCCGCAGAGTTGCTAGCGCTCAACATCTTCATCTATCATCACGTACAGAATATAAATGTACGTTTAGGCATTTAAAATTACGTGTAAATATTATGCAATACAACAATATTGTAAGTGTGGTGAGATAGAAGGTAAATTAAGCTTACACGTTTTGCAAACCATTCTGGAAACAAATCCTGATGCATTCGATCATAATTTGTAGGGTATTGGGACTTCATCTCCTCGATTTGTTCGCTATACACAATTGGTACTGTTGTAAGCAAGAAATTTTGAGATTAAAACTGTCTGTAGATATACAATAATTATGTGCGAAGACTTACTCCAAGTACGACTCTATTTCTTCACAGTTATGCAACACATACCACCGCGCCTTCGCAAGATCCCGAGAGGTCCATATCCTGAAACGTCGGCGATCCTAAAGGACGGACGTTATGTGCGAATACAGATATGAGTCCTTGTTCATGCTCCTGCCCTGCATCGGCATTACGATCTTCTCGGTTGAATCTAGTCTCTATGCCACGAAGATACATGGAGCAAAATGTCAGGCACTCATTATCAATGTACGCCTCAGCAATGGATCCCTCTGGACGTGCCTTATTCCTCACATATTGTTTTAATGTGTGAAGGTATCTGTACACAAAATCAATATGTTTAAGACATGAAAACATGGATATACGTAGTTTATGGAATGAAAAAAAATTTATGATCATTGTTCTATCACCTTTCGATCGGATACATCCAACGATATTGTACTGGGCCTGCAAGCTTCGCTTCGTGCGGTAAGTGAATTGCTAGGTGTACCATGACATCGAAAAACGCAGGTGGAAAAATTCTTTCAAGTTTGCAAAGGATTACGACAATATCCTTCTCCAGTCGTTTAATAACCTCTACATTTAAAGATTTCGAACACAAATCCTTAAAGAATATCCCCTAACTCAATCAGCGTAGCACTGACATCCTTGTTGAGGAATCCACGAATCGCAACCGGTAGTAGGCGTTGAAGAAGGACGTGACAGTCATGACTTTTCATTCCTGTTACCTTACAGTCCGTAATGTTGACGCGCCGAGAGATATTCGATGCATACCCGTCTGGAAATTTTACCTTGTTCAACCATTCACATACACGTTTTTTCTCTAGTTTTGTCAATGTGTAGCATGCTGCTGGTATAGTATATGAATTTCCATGTGGTTGCAAGTGCAACTCTTTCCTTAAACCCATTGCTTGTAGATCCAATCGAGCCTTAAAACTGTCTTTTGTTTTCTTCTCTATGTTCATCAATGTTCCAAAGACATTGTCACATATATTCTTCTCAATATGCATGACATCCAAGTTGTGTCGTAATTTCAGATGACTCCAATAAGGCAACTAAAAAAAATGCTCTTCTTCCTCCAGTTGTACTCCAATACTGTACGTTTTCTCTTCTTCAAGTGCGGTGCCTTACCAAATCTAACTTCTTCAATGTTACTCAGCTGTTGTAACACATCTTCTGCAGATAGTTCTTTCGGTGGTGGCCTATGATCTTGTTTGCCATCAAAGATTACCGTCTTCCTGCGCCAATTATGATCCCTCGGAAGGAAGCGACGATGGCCCATATAACACGTTTTCTTACCATGCTTCAATGACAATGAACAAGTTTCAGTACTACATGTAGGACAAGCCAACTTTCCCTTCGTGCTCCACCCAGACAAATTTCCATATGCAGGGAAGTCATTTATTGTCCACAAAACCGCTGCGTGCAATCGAAACGTCTGTTCTGCAAAAGTGTCATACGTCTGGACACCTTGACTCCACAACTCGTTTAACTCATCTACTAACGGTCGGAGATACACATCAATGTCATTCCCCGGTGACTTGGGTCCAGGAATAAGCAACGACATCATAAAAAATGATTCCTTCATACACAACCAAGGAGGTAAATTGTAGGGCATAAGTATCACTGGCCACATACTGTACGAGCTACTCATATTACCAAATGGATTAAAACCATCACTTGCAAGACCTAGCCGAACATTGCGAGAATCCTCTGCAAACCAGTCATATTGCTTATCAAAATGTTGCCAGGCTTCAGAGTCAGCGGGATGCCTCAATGTATTATCATCATGAAGGCGTTTCTCCTTATGCCACCTCATATCTTCAGCCGTCTTGCTTGACGTAAACAATCTTTGTAATCTGGGTTTCAATGGAAAGTACCTTAACACCTTTTGTGGAATTTTCTTACGCTTAGCTTCGTCATATTTCCACCTAGACTCTCCACATTGTGGACACTCCTCAACATTTTCATGTTCTTTCCAATACAATACACAATCATTTATACATGCATGTATGAGGATGTAACCAAGGCCCAAGTCTTGCATTAACGATTTTGCCTCGTAATGAGACTTAGGCAATGTCTCACCTTCAGGTAATACTTCTTTCAACAAGCCAAGTAACATGTCGAACGATTTGTTACTCCAACGATTTATTGTCTTTAAATGAAGTAACCTTGTAAGAAAATTCAACTTGGAGAAGTTCCGACACCCCGGATAGAGTGGACGTTGCGCATCCCTCAACAACCTACTAAACTTTTCTGATTCGGCATCACCCATAGGAGGAATATCCTGGCTAGTACTTGTCGCTGCAAAATCAGTATCCGCAATTGTTCCCCTTAACACATCCCCAATGATATCTTGCATATCGTCAATATCTTCATCCTCGTCATTACGCACAATTAGGTCAGCAAGGACTTCAGTGGCCTCAACTCTTTGGTGGAAGTCTTCACCATGATGAATCCACCAAGCGTAACCCTGGTCAATCCCAACTATGAACAAATCATATTCCACTTTGTCCAATGTCTTGTGAATCATGTTCTTGCATTTTCGGCATGGACACCTAATTCTATTACCTGAATCTGCCCGATCTCTCGCAAATTCCATGAACTCCTTAACACCTTCTTTATACTCTGGGCCAAACCGATTCTTAGCTTGCATCCAACTCTTATCCATATCTACAATGCAAAGATTAGAGTCAGGTTTAGTTTAAGTGACATGAGTTTAGGATTAGGTTTAGTCATAGGTTGAGATTTTCGGGTTCGGGATTGGATTTCGGGTTAGGTTTTCATATTTGGGTCTAGGTTTATGTTAGGTGAATGGATTCAGGAATAGGTGTAGGTTTAGTTTAAGTGATTTGAATATAGGATTAGGCTTAGGTATAGGTTGAGATTTTCGGGTTCGGGATCGGGTTTCGGGTTAGGTTTTCGTGTTTGGGTTAAAGTTTAGGTTAGGTGAATGGATTCAGGAATAGGTGTAGGTTTAGTTTAAGTGATTTGAATATAGGATTAGGCTTAGGTATAGGTTGAGATTTTCGAGTTCGGGATCGGGTTTCGGGTTAGGTTTTCGTGTTTGGGTTAAAGTTTAGGTTAGGCGAATGGATTTAGGAATAGGTGTAGGTTTAGTTTAAGTGATTTAAATATAGGATTAGGCTTAGGTATAGGTTGAGATTTTTGGGTACGGGATCGGGTTTAGGGTCGCATTTTCGTGTTTGGGTCAAGGTTCAGGTTAGGTGAATGGATGGATTTAGGAATAGGTGTAGGTTTAGTTTAGGTGAGTTGAGTTTAGGATTAGGTTTCGGGGATAGGTTTAGATTTTTGGGTTCGGGATCGGGTTTCGGGTTTGGTTTTCGTGTTTGGGTCTAGGTTTAGGCTAGGTGAATGGATTTAGGAATAGGTGTAGGTTTAGTTTAGGTGACATGAGTTTAGGATTAGGTTTCGGGGATATGTTTAGATTTTCGGGTTCAGGATCGGGTTTCGGGTTTGGTTTTCGTGTTTGGGTCTAGGTTTAGGCTAGGTGAATGGATTTAGGAATAGGTGTAGGTTTAGTTTAGGTGATTTGAGTTTAGGATTAGGTTTCGGGGATAGGTTTAGATTTTTGGGTTCGGGATCGGGTTTCGGGTTTGGTTTTCGTGTTTGGGTCTAGGTTTAGGCTAGGTGAATGGATTCAGGAATAGGTGTAGGTTTAGTTTAGGTGACATGAGTTTAGGATTAGGTTTCGGGGATATGTTTAGATTTTCAGGTTCGGGATCGGGTTTCGGGTTTGGTTTTCGTGTTTGGGTCTAGGTTTAGGCTAGGTGAATGGATTTAGGAATAGGTGTAGGTTTAGTTTAGGTGATTTGAGTTTAGGATTAGGTTTCGGGGATAGGTTTAGATTTTCGGGTTCGGGATCGGGTTTCGGGTTTAGTTTTCGAGTTTGGGTCTAGGTTTAGTTTAGGTGAATGAATTTAGGAATAGGTGTAGGTTTAGTTTAGGTGACATGAGTTTAGGATTAGGTTTCGGGGATAGGTTTAGATTTTTGGGTTCGGGATCGGGTTTCGGGTTTGGTTTTCGTGTTTGGGTCTAGGTTTAGGCTAGGTGAATGGATTTAGGAATAGGTGTAGGTTTAGTTTAGGTGACATGAGTTTAGGATTAGGTTTCGGGGATATGTTTAGATTTTCGGGTTCGGGATCGGGTTTCGGGTTTGGTTTTCGTGTTTGGGTCTAGGTTTAGGCTAGGTGAATGGATTTAGGAATAGGTGTAGGTTTAGTTTAGGTGATTTGAGTTTAGGATTAGGTTTCGGGGATAGGTTTAGATTTTCAGGTTCGGGATCGGGTTTCGGGTTTGGTTTTCGAGTTTGGGTCTAGGTTTAGTTTAGGTGAATGAATTTAGGAATAGGTGTAGGTTTAGTTTAGGTGACATGAGTTTAGGATTAGGTTTCGGGGATAGGTTTAGATTTTCGGGTTCGGGATCGGATTTCGGGTTTGGTTTTCGAGTTTGGGTCTAGGTTTAGTTTAGGTGAATGAATTTAGGAATAGGTGTAGGTTTAGTTTAGGTGACATGAGTTTAGGATTAGGTTTCGGGGATAGGTTTAGATTTTTCGGTTCGGGATCGGGTTTCGGGTTTGGTTTTCGTGTTTGGGTCTAGGTTTAGGCTAGGTGAATGGATTTAGGAATAGGTGTAGGTTTAGTTTAGGTGATTTGAGTTTAGGATTAGGTTTCGGGGATAGGTTTAGATTTTCGGGTTCGGGATCGGGTTTCGGGTTTGGTTTTCGAGTTTGGGTCTAGGTTTAGTTTAGGTGAATGAATTTAGGAATAGGTGTAGGTTTAGTTTAGGTGACATGAGTTTAGGATTAGGTTTCGGGGATAGGTTTAGATTTTCGGGTTCGGGATCGGGTTTCGGGTTTGGTTTTCGAGTTTGGGTCTAGGTTTAGTTTAGGTGAATGAATTTAGGAATAGGTGTAGGTTTAGTTTAGGTGACATGAGTTTAGGATTAGGTTTCGGGGATAGGTTTAGATTTTTCGGTTAGGGATCGGGTTTCGGGTTTGGTTTTCGTGTTTGGGTCTAGGTTTAGGCTAGGTGAATGGATTTAGGAATAGGTGTAGGTTTAGTTTAGGTGACATGAGTTTAGGATTAGGTTTCGGGGATATGTTTAGATTTTCGGGTTCGGGATCGGGTTTCGGGTTTGGTTTTCGTGTTTGGGTCTAGGTTTAGGCTATGTGAATGGATTTAGGAATAGGTGTAGGTTAGTTTAGGTGATTTGAGTTTAGGATTAGGTTTCGGGGATAGGTTTAGATTTTCGGGTTCGGGATCGGGTTTCGGGTTTGGTTTTCGTGTTTGGGTCTAAGTTTAGGCTAGGTGAATGGATTTAGGAATAGGTGTAGGTTTAGTTTAGGTGACATGAGTTTAGGATTAGGTTTCGGGGATATGTTTAGATTTTCGGGTTCGGGATCGGGTTTCGGGTTTGGTTTTCGTGTTTGGGTCTAGGTTTAGGCTAGGTGAATGGATTTAGGAATAGGTGTAGGTTTAGTTTAGGTGATTTGAGTTTAGGATTAGGTTTCGGGGATAGGTTTAGATTTTCGGGTTCGGGATCGGGTTTCGGGTTTGGTTTTCGAGTTTGGGTCTAGGTTTAGTTTAGGTGAATGAATTTAGGAATAGGTGTAGGTTTAGTTTAGGTGACATGAGTTTAGGATTAGGTTTCGGGGATAGGTTTAGATTTTCGGGTTCGGGATCGGGTTTCGGGTTTGGTTTTCGAGTTTGGGTCTAGGTTTAGTTTAGGTGAATGAATTTAGGAATAGGTGTAGGTTTAGTTTAGGTGACATGAGTTTAGGATTAGGTTTCGGGGATAGGTTTAGATTTTTCGGTTAGGGATCGGGTTTCGGGTTTGGTTTTCGTGTTTGGGTCTAGGTTTAGGCTAGGTGAATGGATTTAGGAATAGGTGTAGGTTTAGTTTAGGTGACATGAGTTTAGGATTAGGTTTCGGGGATATGTTTAGATTTTCGGGTTCGGGATCGGGTTTCGGGTTTGGTTTTCGTGTTTGGGTCTAGGTTTAGGCTATGTGAATGGATTTAGGAATAGGTGTAGGTTTAGTTTAGGTGATTTGAGTTTAGGATTAGGTTTCGGGGATAGGTTTAGATTTTCGGGTTCGGGATCGGGTTTCGGGTTTGGTTTTCGTGTTTGGGTCTAAGTTTAGGCTAGGTGAATGGATTTAGGAATAGGTGTAGGTTTATTTTAGGTGACATGAGTTTAGGATTAGGTTTCGGGGATATGTTTAGATTTTCGGGTTCGGGATCGGGTTTCGGGTTTGGTTTTCGTGTTTGGGTCTAGGTTTAGGCTAGGTGAATGGATTTAGGAATAGGTGTAGGTTTAGTTTAGGTGATTTGAGTTTAGGATTAGGTTTCGGGGATAGGTTTAGATTTTCGGGTTCGGGATCGGGTTTCGGGTTTGGTTTTCGAGTTTGGGTCTAGGTTTAGTTTAGGTGAATGAATTTAGGAATAGGTGTAGGTTTAGTTTAGGTGACATGAGTTTAGGATTAGGTTTCGGGGATAGGTTTAGATTTTCGGGTTCGGGATCGGGTTTCGGGTTTGGTTTTCGAGTTTGGGTCTAGGTTTAGTTTAGGTGAATGAATTTAGGAATAGGTGTAGGTTTAGTTTAGGTGACATGAGTTTAGGATTAGGTTTCGGGGATAGGTTTAGATTTTTCGGTTAGGGATCGGGTTTCGGGTTTGGTTTTCGTGTTTGGGTCTAGGTTTAGGCTAGGTGAATGGATTTAGGAATAGGTGTAGGTTTAGTTTAGGTGACATGAGTTTAGGATTAGGTTTCGGGGATATGTTTAGATTTTCGGGTTCGGGATCGGGTTTCGGGTTTGGTTTTCGTGTTTGGGTCTAGGTTTAGGCTATGTGAATGGATTTAGGAATAGGTGTAGGTTTAGTTTAGGTGATTTGAGTTTAGGATTAGGTTTCGGGGATAGGTTTAGATTTTCGGGTTCGGGATCGGGTTTCGGGTTTGGTTTTCGTGTTTGGGTCTAAGTTTAGGCTAGGTGAATGGATTTAGGAATAGGTGTAGGTTTATTTTAGGTGACATGAGTTTAGGATTAGGTTTCGGGGATATGTTTAGATTTTCGGGTTCGGGATCGGGTTTCGGGTTTGGTTTTCGTGTTTGGGTCTAGGTTTAGGCTAGGTGAATGGATTTAGGAATAGGTGTAGGTTTAGTTTAGGTGATTTGAGTTTAGGATTAGGTTTCGGGGATAGGTTTAGATTTTCGGGTTCGGGATCGGGTTTCGGGTTTGGTTTTCGAGTTTGGGTCTAGGTTTAGTTTAGGTGAATGAATTTAGGAATAGGTGTAGGTTTAGTTTAGGTGACATGAGTTTAGGATTAGGTTTCGGGGATAGGTTTAGATTTTCGGGTTCGGGATCGGGTTTCGGGTTTGGTACTCATGTTTAGGTGACATGAGTTTAGGGATCGGGTTTAGGAAAAGGTTCTCGTGTGCAAACCAAGGTTTAGGTTAGGAATTGGTGTAGGTTTAGGTTAGGTGATTTGAGATTAGGATTAGGTTTACGCATTGGTTTATAGTTTCGGGTTCGGGATCGGGTTTATGGTTAGGTTTTCGAGTTTGGGTCTAGGTTTAGAGTTATGGCCCGTTTGGCACCATGGATTCTAGGAGAAAGGAGGAGAAAGGAGGAGAAACTGGTTGCTTTATTCTATTTGGCACCATGGATTTGATGAGAAGTGGATTTGAGAGGATTAAAATTTACACCGTCCATTCCTTCATGTTTAATTTCTCTCCAAATCTTGACTGCCAAACAGAAAATCTGGAATTGGTAAGAACTAGAATTGATGAGAATTCATATCATGGAATCCACTTCTCCTCAAATCCATGGTGCCAAACGGGCCATTAGATGAATTGAGTTTAGGTTTCGGTTTAGCCGTAGCTTATAGGTTTTAGTTTTAGGTTTATGGTTTCGGGTTTAGGGTGTAGGTCTTGGAGACTCAAGCAACTCAAGGATAGCTCCGACGCACATCCGGGTTTGCTCCACACAAAGCGGGCCTGTCCAAATGGCCAGGCCACCCATATTGCTGTCCATAGGAAATGGACAGCTTCCTCATGGTCATAACAGCGGTTCCCACCTTCCAGGGACCCCCGCTCAACACCCGGATAGCTCCGACGCACATCCGGGTCTGCTCCATTAATTTCGAGCTAATACATAAACACGGGCCTGTCCAAATGGCCAGGCCACCCATATTGCTGTCCATAGGAAATGGACAGCTTCATCATGGTCACAACAGCGGTTCCCACCTTCCAGGGACCCCCGCTCAACACCCGGATAGCTCCAACGCACATCCGGGTCTGCTCCATTAATTTCGAGCTAATACATAAACACGGGCCTGTCCAAATGGCCAGGCCACCCATATTGTTGTCCATAGGAAATGAACAGCTTCATCATGGTCATAACAGCGGTTCCCACCTTCCAGGGACCCCCGCTCAACACCCGGATAGCTCCGACGCACATCCGTGTCTGCTCCATCAATTTCTGGGTAATACATAAACACGGGCCTGTCCAAATGGTCAGGCCACCCATATTGCTGTCCATAAGAAATGGACAGCTTCATCATGGTCACAACAGCGGTTCCCACCTTCCAGGGACCCCCGCTCAACACCCGGATAGCTCCGACGCACATCCGTGTCTGCTCCATCAATTTCTGGGTAATACATAAACACGGGCCTGTCCAAATGGCCAGGCCACCCATATTGCTGTCCATAGGAAATGGACAGCTTCATCATGGTCATAACAGCGGTTCCCACCTTCCAGGGACCCCCGCTCAACACCCGGATAGCTCCGACGCACATCCGGGTCTGCTCCATTAATTTTGAGCTAATACATAAACACGGGCCTGTCCAAATGGCCAGGCCACCCATATTGTTGTCCATAGGAACAGGACAGCTTCAGCATGGTTACAACAGCGATTCCCACCTTCCAGGGACCCCCGCTCAACATCAACATCAATCAACTACTCTTAATCACAAGTATCATGTTCGTCATCTAATTTGCCACTAAATGATAATATAATAAAATCAGTCGCCCATCCAAGGATGGATAGATTGAAATGCTATCATTATTTCCATTTACATGCCCAAGCCTAAATTTCGACAGCATCTCCCCCTATCTCTCCAGATATATTTATCTTACATTTCATTTCCACGTCAACTATCCACACATTGTGTGGATTAAATTGACAATGGAATTAAACATAAGAAACATATCCAGAGAGAATAGGAGAGTTACTGCACGAAACTAATGACCCTACGCATGTAAATGACAAACAACGATAACATTCCAATCTATCCAACCTTGGACTGTCCAACAGGACAATTTGGCAGATTTCTATTCCTCCAAAACACACTTTATCTATGCTCGGCAATATAGAAATCTCCAAATGGGCTAACTGATTCTATTATACTACCATTTGTGGACAAAAAATAATTATTAATAATAAGCCAAATACATCCACAACATACATATCCACATAAATCAACCACGGATAGCTTCGACGCACATCCGGGTTTGCTCCATCAATTCTAGATACACAAGCATATGAAAATGGCAGAATCATAACACCATGAATCAAGTTTAATCAAATACCTAATGACTATTTTGTGAACAAATAAGTATGGGCGGCCCACCATGGGAATCGGATTGCGTGCGGAGTGTAGAGTAAACTCAGTTGGGCCCACCTAGAATGTATGTGATTTATCTATTCCATCCTTATGTTTTTCCACCTCATTTTAGTGGTTGAGCCCAAAATTTAAGCATATCCAACTCTCAAGTGGACCATGCCATGGGAAACAGTGGGAATAATGATTTCAACCATTCCCAGGCCCTACAGTGATCTTTATTTGTCATCCAACCTGTTCATAAGATCACATGGATATGGATGAGGGAAAACACAAATATCAGCTTCATCCAAAACTTCTGTGTCCTCCAAGAATTTTTCAATGATACACATTCAGTTCACATTTGTGGTGTGGTCCACTTTAGATTTTGATATGCTTCATTTTTGGGCACCATACCTAAAATTTTCTGCTAAGATGGATGGACGGAGTGGATAAAATACGTAAATCACTGTGGGCCCCACGAGCAGTGGATAGCGACGGTGGGCCCCACATTTATTGTATATCATGATTTTTATTAATTTGTAAATCACACATTAAAATCCCTAATTAAGGAAGGAATTAGGGGATTTTAATTTTGAAATCCCTAATTAGGGGATTTTAATTTCAAAATCCCTAATTAGGGATTTACTAAATCAGTGGGCCCCACCAAATCGTGGACAGCTAAGGCGGACCCCACGCACATGCAATGGACAGCGATAGCGACGGTGGGACCCACATGCAATGGACAGCAACGGTGGGATCCACATGCAATGGACAGCAACGGTGGGACCCACATGCACTGGACAGAGATGGCGCATGGGACCCACATGGGCCCCACAATGAACAACGAGGAGAGAGAGAGAGAGAGAGAGAGAGAGGAAATGGAGGAAGAAGGAAGGGGGAGATGGTTACCGGCGGAGGCGGCGGCGTACGGTGGCTGGTGGAGGAGCGTGCTCACGCGGGCGGCGTCGGTGACGGCGTACGGCGGCGTGGCTGGGGGTCGGTGCTCGGGTGGCGGCCGGCTAAGGACGGCCGGTGGTCGGCAGTAAGGGGAGACCGGCCGGTGGTCGGCGTACGGTGGCCGCGAGAGAGAGAGAGAGAGAGAGAGCGCGAGAGAGAGAGAGAGAGAGACCGAATGAGAAAAGAGGGCGATCGGGTAAGTTAAAAGACCACTTTTACCGACGAAAATTTTCGTCGGTAAAAGTTTTATTTCGTCGGTAAAAATCCTTTTCAAAACTTTTACCGACGAAACTTTTCGTCGGTAAAAGTCACCTCTTTTCTTGGCGGGAATCACATATTGCACATTATTACCGACGAAAAGTTTCGTCGGTAAAAGTAAAATTTGCTGTTTTCTTTTTTAGCGACAGGTATCTTCGTCGGCAATAAGCTTTTTACCGACGAAATTATAATTTCGTCGGTAAAAGTGTATGGCGGCAATGAATTTGGTGGAGGAGGGAGATTTTTACCGACGATTTTTCCATTTCGTCGGGAAAAATGGTTTTTCCCAACGAAAATTATTTCGTCGGGAATACTTTCGTCGGTAAAAATCCATTTTCTTGTAGTGTAACAAATGCATTGTTTTCAGGAACATCATCTAGGATAACATCAACAAAGGTCTCTTAAAGTTCCTTGAAAAACACAAAGAAGCAATGTTGATCAATACGGATCCGTTTTCTCCAGTCTTGGAGGCCAATATGGTGAGAGTTTATCTCCGACAGATCGATCAGCCACGACGAAAGGTGAAATTTAGGACTTGGAGGGTACTGAGGTTCATCTTCATAGCCAGGGACCCAATCATATCATCATCATCCGAAGACAACATGGTCAACATGGCGGCCAAAAAATCAGCAGCATGACGAACGCAACTCATAAATGTGTAGCCATTGTGCTAAGAAGTTGCAGCGGCCGACTTCGCCGTATCTGCCGCAAAGGAGAATGGAACTTGATGCACCACAAACTGTGAATGGTGAGAAACTTGATCTACGACGAGGATCAAATGTGCCACGAAATCCTCAAAGCTGATAGGTCTCTACCAGACCTCAGATGGTGAAATCGCCGCCGATACAATCGGAGGTGTGAAAAAGGGTAAGGCATCCTAAACTCCCCACTATCTCAGAAATAATGACGCAGACGCAAAAACGCCAATGATAATGGCACCAAGCTGCCAAGAGAAGAGCAGCAGCCAAAGTTGGAAACTCATCTCGCGAGGACGATGTGAACACCCACCCATTATGGTGGATTTCTCTACTTGAGGGAGAACCAGTCACCGTTAATACAGTTGATGTGGTCCTCAAACCTTCATAAGCAATTATGTCATAGATGAACAGCCAAGTGAAGATCATAATCACTGCGATAATGCTACCACTACATGACTGTCGAATGGGGTGATGACTCATGAGGCTATTTCAATGACAAATGGCTTGCCAACAATGATTTGTTGATTGATGAACTCATGACTACGACCGAGCCAATGGAAGTCATCTCGCCTGCTTACGAACAAGACATTGGCCTAGAGGAGCAACGACTGAGTGATGACTATGATGACCAATCCAGTCAGGAAACACTTGGGGGGGGGGGGGGGCAATGTTTAGGTTCGAAAATTGTGTTTGGATCATTGCCACCCATGGTGTTTGATTGTAATATGGTACTAACACTTCCATCTAAATTTTTTCAAGCAAAACTATCTCAGCCTAATGAGATGGTAGGTGATATGGAGGAACTGAGCCCTCCAGTAGTGATTTAGCATGCATCCTTTTCCCCATCAGATGTAATAAATGCTCTGTCGGGAACAAATTCATTACCACAGGTAAATACTATTACTGTGGAACTAGGGCCGTCTTTTAAAAGGGTACTAATTGAAAAACCAACCCCTAACATGACCCAACATCTCAAACCTTTGTATATATCGGCTCATCTTGAGGGTTGCCCTGTCACCAAAATCCAAGTTGAGAATGATGCAGCAGTAAATCTTCTTCCGGCAGGATGATGAAAAAATTAGGGAAGACCACGGACAATTTAGTTCCATCTGATGTTACTGTCAGTAATCTTGTGGGAAGAGTCACGAACACCCATGGTGTCTCACCAGTCGATTTGACTGTAGGAACCAAAAAAGTGTTGGCTGTCTTTTTCGTGGTAGACACCTCTTCTAGATATAATGCACTATTGGGGAAAGATTAGATTCACTCTTTCGGATGTATTCCACCATCGTTACATCAGTTCATAATATTCTGGAACTAGGATAGAGTTGAGTTGGTCCTGGTCGACAATAAATCTTTTCTGGATACATCGAATGCTAATGAAGCTTATTATTATGGGCAAGAGGTTTGGTCAATGCGATTCACAGGAAGAAACAAGTATGAACTCCAAATTAGGATTTCCACTACAAAAAAATTCAAATAGCATAGTGCAAGATATATCTGCTATTCTTCGTCTTGAAGGTGAGCTGCTGAACAAAATTTTTCCTTATCGGCCCATCTAAAAATGTACCATCAAGGAGGTCCCGTGACTAGTATAACTCTAACCAGTGAAAACATGACCGACTTCATGGATAGAATAAAGAAACTTGAAGAATGCCTCAACGATGAAAATGGTTGTTTTGTAAATTTGGGCAATAGTATCGTACCACTTGATCAAGTGGTAGAGGAGTACATAAACATCACCGATTTAAAGAAAGCGCCTGATAAACTTGAAGATTCTCAAGCTCAAGTTCAAGACCCGTTGGTCGAGGTGAATTTATGTAACACCCCGAGATTTTGGCTCCCATGAATTCCACGATAGGCCAAATTTCCAGGTAATATCTAAGATGTGTCAAGGGTGGAATCCTCAACATATCACTATTTTTCCATACATTTAAAATTTAATAGCATTCAGGAACAATGACGAAAGATAAACATGTTATTTAATGAAATTCTAATCTACATTATCATCACAAAGTTCTTAAAACTAAACCAAACAAAGAATCAATCATTGCCTTCATTAAGAAAACTTATTACAATTGTGGAATAAAGCTATAAACTTCCCTAAAAATATATAATCATATAAAATCTTCAATAAGCTACTCCCACTTCGTCATCCGTCATCTATTGCCGTGAACCTTCGAACACTTCATTGTAATGCTCGATTCACTTACTGGATTCTCCTGGATTATCTGCGATGTGTTTAGATAGCGTTAAATGCTATCATAATGGGGTATATCCCTCCAAGACAACCATGATAACAATAATAGCACAGAGTATATACAAGCAGGAAGATAATATTAACCAAATAAAAAAATACAAGTAAAATCTTGTTGACGCAATAAATGAGATTCATGCTCTGGCTAAGTGTTGAACCTCCAATTTATACATTGTATAGCCCAGTACATCACATTATACGCACGGTTTTCATGCTTAAAAGGCCTATCTAATGCATGTTTTGTGATTTCAGGGATGAGAGCGGAATTCACCCAATTAGAGACTAAAAAGAGCCATTTGAAGCCATTGGATGAATAAGAAAGAAGGACCAAAGAAAGTAGAAAGAGAGGAGAAGAAAGGAAGAAAGAAGCAAAAGGAGAAAGCAGAAACAGAGGCCAAGACCGGTCGTGCGACCGGTGGTCCATCGCCAGGACCGGTCGTCCGACCGGTCCGATCATGCACAGAAGAGGAATTTTTAGAGAAGGTCACTGGACCATTCACGACCGGTCATGCGACCGGTCGTCCGATACCCAGACTGGTCGTGTGACCGGTCATTGAATTAAAAAATTAAATCAGAATTTTGAAAAAACTCTCTGGACTAAAAAGTGTTGTTTTGTGATCGGTTGTGCGACCGATCGTCAGGGGGCTCAGACCGATCGTGCAACCGGTTGTCTGCGTAATAAAGCTTCTCCGTGAAGCTCCGAGATTTTCTGCGCAGTGCGTAACCTTACGCAATTTCTGGATGTTTCCGACGCAAGAGGCTTCACACTATAAAAGGACACCTAGGGGCTCTTCCTAGGTCATCATAGAAGCCAAGGAAGGTCGTGGGAACGGACGGAAGTTGTCGTGGTGCGGCAGCAACCCTCCAATTTTTGGTTTTTCTAGTTTTTATGCTTTCTTATTTGAGTTCTAGTTGTAGTATGACAATGCTCGGCTAGAATCTCTCAGCTAAGGCTGAGAGGTGAAGCTTGTAGCTTATTTCATGTTTGATTCAGTTTAATTCAAGTAATTTCAATTCAAGTTTGGATTTTTATTTATTTTAGTCCCTTGAGTTGGTAGTTTGAGATGTTTTATGAGAGTTCATGTGCTCCGGACATGAATTCCTTGCAATTCTCTGAGATTATCATATGATGCTTGTTTAGATTCAAATTTTAGTAATCCTTGAGCAGGCCATAGTCCATAGGCATGGTTGTTACTCCGAAGGCTATGATTTTGAATTCTACATTGATTGAATGGGACTAGAACTTGGAAGTTCAGCTTGATTGGAATTGAATGTGTTTGAATACTTTATTTTCCAACTAGATGAGAGATAGGACTTCAAATCTAGTTGTGTTCTCTACTTGGATTGATTGGATTGACATGGGATTGCTACAAGTGGATCCTTGAATGCCTTAGTACCTTAAATTACTGGTTTACATTAAGTTACTGTTTTAGTTTAATTACTCAATTGAATTCTCATATCTATTGCAAACTAAGTTGCTGGAATAGTTTGAAAGTTGTTTCTAATTCCCTGTGGATCGACCTCAGTCTTACCGAGTTTTATTACTACATCGTAGCCTTACACTTAAGGCTAGCGAACACTAAGGCACCCTGGCTAGAATCATAATACATGAAATGAGAAACTCCCTATTACGACTTCACACTAACCAATAGTCACCAGAGTTTCTGGAACACACAAGCCCATAAATTTTGGACCTACCAAGTGAGAAGTGAGACGTTCATAGCCCAAATTTCATGAGACTGTACGGGAGAAGTAGGATGCTCTAGCCTATTCCCAATTCTGTACACCCACATGGAGCCAAGTGAATGCATGAAATTAATTTCACCTTTAGTTAAGTACTTTCGCATCCAGCCATATTAAAAGAACTTAAAGGTCAATATGGGGAGTCGCAAGCAACCCAGCATTAGCCAACAGCTAGGGCTTACTATCCATAACACCAACCCCGACTTATGAGATGGCATGGACCAATAATGCTCACTCCTTGTCCCTCATTATAAATCAATCAAGTCCCACAATAGCCATTGTCTTCCGACAAAGCCAACTACCAATAAAACATACATGGATACATTCCAAGTGTCAACAGGTGTAAGGATCCCATGACATATATCCCATGCATTCTCATATTCATGCCAAGACATATTACTCCACATGGACACCTCTCATAGGCTCCATCTTTCTAGATTAAGAAATTTCTCAACATGAGAACAAGGAGTGCCCATTAATAAATCATTCACATAATAATCCATATCCATGCGATGTGATCATCGATCATATCATTACTATCATAAGTTAAACTTAAATCAATGAAATCTAAACATAATCCTTATAAATAAACATAGAATACACATGATTTCTTACTTCATCACACAAACATGAAATCATTATCATCACAAGGATATTTTGAAGTAAATCTCATGTTAAATCATCAACATGCTAAACAAATCAACAAATCAACATCACATTACATCACATATATGAGAAGATAATTTAAGAAAATCTTGATATTTAAGATGAATGGCTTAAAGAGATTAATCCTCACCTTCTAGATGACAAGATTGGAGGTTTGTAAGGGCTGATGTATACGCTGGAGAATCCAAATGACTATCTCCTACCCTCTCTCTCTCTCTTCTCTTTCTCTTTTCTTTCTCTCTCTCCCCTCTCTCTCTCTCTCTCTCTCTCTCTAAATTCGTGTATCAGATGTCCCTTAGTGGGAGAGGGCTTTATTAAGGTTAAGAGGGTCGAATTGTAGAGTTAGAAGGTGCCACATATGGCTACACGTGCGCAGTTGCGATAGAAAGTGGTTTAAAACAAGATTTCGGGCCAGATTTGGAAAGCGCACACATGATGGATGGAGGAATGGTTTCAAATGTGGGGTATGATGTGTATGGTCTACTAAATGGATCTGATGGATTCTAGAATAGGGCTCACACACGGACAAACGACTCTCGTGAAAAAAATAGGAAAGAGATAACAAAAATGAGAAGTTTCAAACGGACGATTTATCTAACGATCGGACACCTAGGATAGGTTTGGATGGGTTCAAATAATCAAGTAGGGTCAACAAACTAAAGCTTTATAGCCATTTGATAGGTTTCTTGCACAAGAGAAGATTCTAGAGAATTATTCTTCAAGAGAGAGGAAATTTTCATTTTCAATATGGTTTGGAATGTTAGTTAGCTAGGAGGGATCCTCAGGATCCTCTAGAAGGTTCCCTAGCTTCCCATGCGAAGAGAATTTCCGGATTAGAAGATCTTGAAAATTAAGAGTTATTTTGGAGAAGAAGATTGGTGAGGATACGCGATGAAATGAGAAATAGTTTGAGAGGACTACATTTGGAAGGGTTGTGAGGAGGATGGACTGCTTGGATCTTCGAAAAGTGGCCCACATGGTGGACCATGGATGAACAGCGGTGGACAACGGTGATAAGAGCAAGAAGCTTCCTTTTTTTTACCGTGCACTAAATGTGTATGTGACGCACGTGGGCCCCACTATGATGGTTGTGTAAAATCCACTTCATCCATCTGGTTTCCCACACTATTCTAGGGCATGACATAAAAAATGAGGCAGATTTGAGATTGGGTGGGCCACTTATAGACCGATTTCTGAGTTGGCTATTTTTAGGTTGATCCAAGAGCTGAAATTTGATTGTACAGCTAAAATATGTCCAAAAGCTTAAGTCTAGGGTTTTGCGCCATTATGATTGTCGGAAACTAATGTACTTAAAAATGGTAGTTTAACTTAAGTTATCCAATGACATTTTTGTAATTTTCTTAAAAGTGCGAGTTTTGTGAAATCTAACCTTCTACGCTATTCATGGGTTCATTCTAAGCAATTTTTATAAAGGGTTCGATATCGGATCTCCTACGGATATTTCACTATTCGCAAATCAAAGGTAAATGTACGATAATTAATTAAAATAAAATAAAAATAAATTTTCAAAAATTTTCAAATAAATTCTCAAAAATTCGGGGCGTTACAATTTAGAAACTGAACAAAATTTCAAACCAACCTTTGTTAGTGACTTTCTCTCACCACAAATTCAGGCTAAACTCATAATTTGCTTAAAGAGTTCGCCAATTTCTTTGCATGGGATTATCAAGAGATGTCGGGACTAGACCATAGTCTGGTCGAGCACTGGTTAGCTATAAAGGAAGGATATCCACCGCATAAGCAATCGCCAAGTTGAATGATAGCCAAAGTCACTCAGAAGAATATTAAAGAGGAGATCAAGCAATTATTAAAAGCAGGATTCATTAGACCCATCAAGTATGCTGAATGAATCTCGAATGTGGTACCAGTAATCAAGAAGAATGGTAAGCTTCAAGTCTGTATTGATTTTAGAAATGTAAATTTGGCAACGCTAAAAGATGAATATCTCATGCAAATAGGTGATCAATTAATTGACCGAGCAGTCAGGCACCAAATTATCTCTTTTATGGACGGCCACTCGGGATACAATCAGATATATATTGCATTGGATGATGTGCCAAAAATAGCATTCCGTTCTTGTTGAGCTTCCATTTTATACATTTTCTAGCCCATTACATCACATTACATGTATGGTTTATATGCTTAAAAAGACCAATCTAATGCTTGTTTTGTGTATGTGGGAATGAGAGAGAGAAGTCATGAATTTATTGTTAAAAGAGCCCTTTAGAACTACATTGAAGACATTGAAAAGAAGCCCCGAAGAATCACGTCAGAAAGACCTGGATCGGCCAGAAGAAAAGAAAAATTTAGCATTCATATCAGAAGGCCACCGGGCGCCCGCCCATCATATGGTCAGGCGCCCGAAATTGGAAGGAAATATGCTGAACCCATTGGACACTTTTAGACCTAACCGGGTGCCCGACCGAAACATGGTCGAGCGCCCGATAAGTGAATTTCATCAAACCCTGCTGGACAAATTGAAGTATGGTCGGGCGCCTGACCAACACTATGACCGGGCGCCCGACCAACGTCTGATGACCGACGTAAGTGCGTAAATTGTTACACAATCCGAGGCAATTCATGATTTTTCCTATAAAAGGACACCTTGGCATCTTTGCTAAGGTATCCTAGAAGAGTTCTAAGTTCGTGGGGAGAAAGGGAGATCATCGTGGAGCGATCGCAACTCCTCTAACTCCTGTTTTTCTAGTTTTCTATGCTTTTAATTAGTTTTTCTTTTTGTTTTTAGTTCAAGTATGACAATGCTTGACTAAAACCCCTTAGCTAGGGCTAAGAGGTGATGGTTGTAGCTAGTTTTCATGTTGAATTTGTTTAATTCAAGTACATTTACTTAAAGTTTGGATTTTTAAAGTTCTAGTTTGAATAAAGTCGATACTTTTGGATGTTTTATGAGAATTCATGCACTTCGGATATGGGTTCCTTGCAATTCTCTGAGATTATCATGCTTGGATTGATTAGATTCAAATTGTAGTAACCCTAGAGCATACCATAGTCTCTTGACATGGTTGTTACTTCGAAGGCTACATGGTTGAATTCTTTGTGCTTCATTAGAATTAGAATCTTATTTTTTAACTTCAGTGAGATTGTTTGTGTTTGAATACTTAATCTTCCAACTAGATGAGAGATAGAACTTCGAATCTAGCTGTGTTTATGCTTGGATGAATGAATTCAAATGGAACTACTACAAGTGGATCCTTAAGGCCTTAGCTCCATTAATTAATAGATTTTTACAAAAGCTAATGTTTTCCTTTATTTTATAAAATCAAACTTCAAACTGTGAAATTCAAAGTTGCTAGAATAGTTTGAATTGGTTTACCCTAATTCCATGTGGATCGACCTCGGTCTTACCGAGAATTATTACTACATCGCAGCCTTGCACTTAAGGCGAGCAAACAGTTGTCCTGGTCTGTTAGGGATGTACTGCTAGGTCGTCATGCCCTTCGGTTTAAAAAATGTTGGGGCTACATATTAAATGGCCATGAACGTAATTTTCCATGATATGATCGGTTAGTTCATGGAAGTATATGTTGATGATGTCATGGTCAAGTCGGCCGATGTTGGGGATCATTTTGTCCATTCGGGAAAGTCATTTGAGCAGATGAGGCTCCATAAATTGAAAATGAACCCTCTTAAGTGCGCATTTAGGGTATCGACTGAAATTTTTCTCAGATTCTTTATACATCAACTAGGAATCAAAATTGATCAAAATAAAGCATGAGTGATTATCAACGCCCAACCTCCAAGGAATAAGCAAGAGTTACAATTTATTTCTTGGTCAGGTTAATTTTATACAGCGTTTCATTTCTAATTGCGCAGAAAAGACTAACATATTTTTTTCCATTGGTAAAATTAAAGCAGAGCGATGAGTTTAAGTGGGAGGCGGAGCATCAACTGGCTTTCGAACGAATCAAGGAGTACTTGATAAAGTCGTCGGTGTTGATGCCACCAGTCAAGAATCGGACATTAAGACTTTATGTCGCGGCCTCCACGGAATCAATTGGAGATTTGTTAGCTCAATAAGAGGATGATCGGAAAGAGTATGCAATCTACTACCTAACTCGGACGCTGCTTGACATCAAGAAGTGATATTCTACAATTGAAAAATTATGTCTATCCTTATACTTTGCAGCCATAAAGATGCAGCGTTATTTGTTAGCTGAAAGAGTCAATGTAGTTGCCTTAATTGATTTAGTGAATAACATGTTGAATCGGCCGATTTTGAGCGGTCGAATTGGCAATAGGGTATTGGCTTTATCAGAATTTGATCTCAAATATGTTCCACTGTAGACAATAAAAGGACAGGCCATAACAAATTTCTTAGCCGACCATCCATCCGACCTGGAGACTTAGTTGTCCCCAGAGGTGCTTGACTTGTATCATGTATACTTGACACCCTGGAAGTTGATCTTTGATGGTTCCATGACCGACAAAGCTTCGGGGGCACGAATCATTTGTCTCGCTGAGTGAAAACATGCATGAGTACGCTTTCCATTTAGAGCTTGAATGCACTAATAATCAGGCCAAATATGAAGCCATGATGATTGGTTTAGAATTACTCATGGAGTTAGGGGCATGAAGTATAATTGTAGTGGGCGATTCTCAGTTAGTCATAAATCAGATGGCCAGATTATTTAAATGTACTAGTCCTGCGTTGTTACCGTTTATGCTTTAGCATAAAAAATGCTTGACATTTTCTATGAAATAGAATTGATGTATGTAACCTATAATCGTAATACAGATGCCAACAAAATGGCGCAAATGGCGGCAAGGTTAGAGGTCTATAGTGGATCAGCCAATAAGATGATCATGGTACAGATGAGGTTGTTACCTTCAATTTAAAACGACAAATCACCATGGAAATATGTCAAATTGAACTAGAAGAAGATGATTGGAGGGATCCTATCATGGGATATCTCTAATGCCCGCGCATAAAAGCAAGCAGGGACCTTCAGAGATCGGCCGTTAATTACATAATGATCGATGGTGAGTTATATCAAAAAGGGGTCGATGGAGTGCTCTTAAGGTGTTTAGGTAAAAGAGAAGCCATGTTGGCTATAGGTGAAGTCCATGAAGGAATCTGTGGGACACATCAAGTTGGTAGGAAAATGAGAATGACATTGAGATGTTATGAATATTTATGGCCTAAGATGACGGATGATTGTATCTAATATGCAAAAGGATGTGAGGCATGCCAAAGAAATGGGTCGATACAGCATGCGCCCGCAACCGAAATCCATTCAATCATCAAATCATGGCTGTTTCGAGGATAGGCAATCAATTTGATAGAGTGAATCCAACCAGCTTCGCCGAATCAAGATTCTTTCATCATCATGGCCACATATTATTTCACTAAGTGGGTAGAGGCTAGACCCATGAAAGGAGTTGGCCACAGGGAGATTATCGAGTTCATCGAAACTCATATCATCTATAGGTTTGGCACTCCAAAGTCAATCACAGTGGACTAAGGCGTAGCATTTTCGTCCAGTGAAGTCAAGGTTATAGCCGATCGATATAAAATTAAGATCTTCCATTCTACTCCATACTATGCACAAGCAAATGGCCAAGTAGAAGCGGGTAACAAAGTGGTCAAGAATATCATAAGGAAAATGGTTGAAGAAAATTCTCGCAAATGGCACACAAAGTTATCTGAGGCATTATGGGCTTCTAGGAATTCACCCCGCACCAACATGAGGATGAGTCCATTTGCCATTACTTATGGGCACGATGCAGTGTTGCCATTAGAAATTACACTGTCATCACTGAGGGTCTCTCATCAAGTTGGATTAACTCCTGCCGAATTCACCGAAGCCATGTTGGTTGAACTTGAAGAACGGGATGATGTTCAGCTGAGAGCTCTTGATTCCATAATGGTTAATAAGGCCAAAATTGCTAGGGCTTATAATAAAAAGGTGAGAGGGAAAGCATTTGGAGTGGGCGATAAGGTTTGAAAAGCAGTTTTATCCCTCGGCCACAAGGATAGGGCCCTGGGTAAGACGTGGTCATCCACTTGGGAAGGACCATACACCATAGTGCAGGTTTTGAAGGGCGGAGCATATCGTTTACGTGATAAGGATAGGAAAGTCGCAAAAGATCCGATAAATGGTCAATTTTTAAAGGTCCATTACCCCTCCTTACGGGAGGTCATCGATGGGCAAGATCAATAATTGCATAATAAATAAAGGTACTTTTACTATCTTCAGAAAGGAAATATTATAATATGCAAAGGGAAATAAAAGTGGCCTATCAACCGATATACAAACAAAAGGAAAATATAATAAAAGTGGCCTGTCAGCCGATACACAAGAAAATGATGCAAAGAGGCTTTAGGCGAAAATGTAGGCGATCACGCAAGACTAGCCCTAATTTCTTTAAACTCATTATATGCACCAATTTTATCTTCCTTGGCCTGTCTCTTCTTAGTGCGCCACTCTTTTATGTCAGTCATGCTTGTCAAAAATACTGGAACAAGGTTTATGCGACAATCGAGGTTAAAGAGTTTGTTCTCTGCATCTTCTTTGTGGGCAGAGCTGTTGTGCAGCTAACTTGATAAAGGGCGATTTGAGAATCCAGGAAGGACCTCAAGCCCTGAGGATCAGTTTGATCCTGGCCAGGGTAAAGACGTTGGGTCTCCCTTACATTTTCTTCTAATTTCTTTCACTGAGTATGGAGTGCTCGCAATATGGCTTGATCAAAAGAGTATTCTCTTGCCCTGAAGAGTTGGTCATTCCAGGCCTTTTCACATTGGGCATCTAATTTGAGCAGTTCATCATGAGAACTATCCCTTCCCACCAAAAAGTCTAGCATACTTTTCGAAATCAGAATTTTCCTTTGAAGAAAGTATCCCTAAGTTCTTGCAACTTGGTAATGGCTTTCAGAACCTCTTTCAAGGATGCATCATCCTCGGTAAATGCTTGAGCATCCCTTACGAATGGAAAAGTTTTGTGGAGCATGGAACGATTAGCAAAGTAATCGATTCCAGTTGAAAGGATCTTGCCAAGAAGATCATGGGCACAACTGCGGAAGAAACTGACCACCCGATGAGTACAAATCAGGGGGTCTATGCCTTAAGATCTGCAATTGACCACCCAATGGCATTCTTATGCTCTTTTAGGGTAGTAATCAACCTACTCTCTTATTCCTGATCCAAGTGGGAAGAAATCACCACTGGATATGTCTCATCTTGGCCTAAATATATGTATTTGAGATCCATAGGCAAAGGTTTTAGGTCGAGCTTCAGAGCCTTGATACTAGATGGAAGAGGCTTATTCTTAGTTAAAGGCAAAGGCTCAAATGGGTTCTTCTATCGGTTAGTATCAAGTACCGGTACAGAGTTTAAATAGCATCCATCTCTCGTATCATGTCATCATCAATCTCATGAGAATGGGCCAAACATATCTCTAAATGATCGGAGAAAATGGTTAAGAGGGATGCATCTTCCACGAATGACTCAATCAAATTTATTTCATGGATCTCATCATCTCCATCCCATGGTTGTTTGCATAAATCAAATATATTCAACTCAAGTGTCATATTTCGAAGGACATTTGTACAAGCCTGTTTCTACAATTAATGATTGCATTTGAAGTAGCTAAGAAAAGGCAGCCAAGTATGATAGGAATTTGAGCACCAGTACCAATCACAGGGTGTGTATCCAAGACAATAAAATCCACTAGGTAGTAGAATTTATCAACTTGTGCAAGTACATTTTCTATCATCCCTCTCGGTATACGAACGGATCGATCAGCAAGTTGGAGTGTGGTTTTGGTGGGTTTTAATTCACCTAAAGCAAGTTGTTCGTAGACTGAGTATGGGATGAGGTTAACACTTACCCCCAAATCGAGTAGAGCTTGTTCGATCCGGTAGTCACCTATGATGCATGAGATGGTAGGACTACCCAGATCCTTGTATTTTTGGGGCACCTCTTGTTTGATGATGGCGCTCAAGTTCTCAGTCAAAAGTACTTTATTGTGTACATTGTGTTTCCTTTTTACTGTACAAAGTTCCTTAAAAAATTTGGCATATGATGGTATTTGTTTTACAGCATCCAAAAATGGGATGTTGATCTTCACGTGCTTAAAATTTTCAGATTTTTGTCTAGAGGTTTGGGTGAAATTAACCTTTGGAAAAAAGGGGCAACCGGCTTGTGTTGCTTTTTCGATTATTTCTCATGTGGAGTGCTGCTAGAACTATCATCCTTATTAGCAATTTCTAGATCATTAGGCTTTTGGGCCTTCACTGGATTAGACTTGTTAATTATTTTACCACTTCGCAAGGTGGTGATGGCTTTAACATGCTCCATATGTTGGTAGGATGAGATGGGATCTTGTATCTCAAATTGAGTTCTTGGGTTAGTAAGAGGTTGAGCAGGAAGTGTGCCTTTCTCCCTAACGTTAAGATGAGATTCAACTCTAGCCATTGAAGTTTTTCAAATCATTGATGGCTTGAGATGTATTTTGGTTGAATCTTAGTTGTTCTTGTATGAACCCATCAATTTTCAGAGAATTAGTCTTATTATATTCAGCTTGAACCGACACGAATGCACCTAACATCTCCTCAAGTGTAGCTTTTGGTGTGATTACTAGGGATGGTCCTGGCAAAGGTTGAGCTTGAGGGGTGTTATTTGCATTTGTAGTTGGTCCATTCCTCCAACTGATGTTGGGATGGTTCCTCTAACTTGGATTGTACGTGTTTGAGTTTGGAGCACTGAATGGTCATTGATAATTATTTATGGCATTAGATTGTTCTTGCAAAACTTCTTGAAACGTAGGAATTGTTGGTAAATCCTGTGTTTCATGTAAATTACTAGCACAAATACTACAAGCATTATCAATGACTTCCTTGGAGTTAATCGTTTCTCCTTTCTTCAATTCCATGGCCTCAACTTTTCTTATGAGGCTAGCTACATGTGCACTCATATTGTCTTCTTCTAAGAGGACATAAATTCCTCCATTTTCTCTTTGTTGACCTGTCTTGGGATTTGCTTGTTTAAATGTATCCCAAGATTGTGCATTCTCAGCCAATATATCGAAGTAATCTCATGCTTCCTCGGCTTCCTTATTCATGAATTCCCCATTACACATCATCTCTACGAATTGGCGCATGGGTGAAGTTAGTCCTTCATAAAAAAGCTTATTACCTGCCAACTTTCGTAGCCATGATGTGGGCATGTATTCAATAAATCCTTGAACCTTTCCCAATATTGGAAGAAGGTTTCATCCTCTTTTTGGGCAAAATTCATGATTAGGCGCCTTAGCATGTTGGTTTTAAGAGTTGGGAAAAACTTTTTAATGAATTCCCTAGTCATTTCAATCCATGTACCAATTGATCTTGGCCTTAATGCATGAAGCCAAGCCTTCGCTTTCTCTTTAAGGGAAAAGGGATACAATTTAAGCCGCACAACGTCATTCGATATGTTTGCAAAGTGTAATGTGGCTATCACCTCATCAAATTCCTTGAGATGTTGATAAGTACTTTCACTATCTAATCCATAGAATTTGGGAAGGAGTTGGATTACTCCCGATTTGAGATCAATGTTCCCTGCATTATATGAAAAAATTATGCACGAGGGAGTGCTTGCACTTGTAGGTTGAAAGTAATCACATAGAGTCCTTGGTCGAGGAACATTCTCAACTTCGTTCTCTCTCGTTTCCATTTGATTTTGGCCCAGATTTTGATTGGCCCTTGGATCAAGTTGATTTTCAACCATACTTTTAGAAAAAATAGGAAAATTTAAATGTTTCTTAGTGCGTGGTTCCTTATCAATTCCCTCACTTATTAATTGATTGTTTAAATCGCAGACCCAATGGGGCATGCAAATTTAGAAAAAGAAAGAAAAAGAATTCTTCCTTCTTTTCTTAACTTCTCTCTACGACCGAAGCACAAGGTGTCTTGCAATGGCTGAGCTAGAAGCAAAGATAAAGACCGATTTCTCCTGGTCAATAGGGGTTCAAAAGAACACCCCACCCACTCTTTGAATCTTTGAGAAAAAATGAAAAAAAGAAGAAAGAGGAGTAGATTGAGAAGAGAAATCTCTAAGCTCAAGGTGATCCAAGATGGCAATGCCGACCAAAAGAAATCAAGGCGGCTCAAGACCAACCTATCAGAGATCCAAGGCGGTTAGACCGACCAATAGGAGTCTCCACCCACTCTACAAGAGATAAACTAAGAATAGAAAAGAATAGAGAAGAGAAATGTCTGGAAAAACAAAACCTGGATTGAAGAGTTAGTCTACTTTAACTCCTAAAAATTCCTGTAAAATAAAAATAAAACAAACTAAGTTAGTACTAAAGAAATATTCCTAAAAATCTCAATAAAAAACTATTTTAAAAATCCTATAAACACCGTCGATTCCTCGGCAGCGACGCCAAAAACTTGTTCACTCCCCAAGTGTAGGGTTGCGATATAGTAATAATCTCGATAAGACCGAAGTCGATCCACAGGGATTAAGTACGAATTCACAGAATATCTCCAAATAATTAATCCAAAAAGAACTAAATCTGTAATTTAGTTGTATGAGAGTATTTGCTTGCCTCAAGTGCAAGGCTGCGATGTAGTAATAATCTCGGTAAGACCGATGTCGATCCACAAGGAATTAGGATAAACCAATTCGAATTATTCTAGCAACTTCAAATTCAATAATTAAGAAGTTTGAGTTTATAAACTAAGTGAAAACAGTAACTTTGTAAAAATCTGTAATTAAATGGAACTAAGGCCTTAAAGATCCACTTATAGTAGTCACATGTGAATTCATTCATCCAAGCATAAACAGAACTAGATTTGAAGTTCTATCTCTCTTCTAGTTGGAAGATTTAGAATTCAAACAAAATGATCCCCACTTAAGTCAGAAATTAAGATTCTAGTTCTAATAAAGCATATAGTATCCAAACTATGTAGCCTTCGAAGTAACAGTCATGCCAAGAGACTATGGCTTGCTCTAGGGTTACTATAATTTGAATCCAATCAATCCAAACATGATAATCTTAGAGAATTGCAAGGAACCCATGTCCGAAGTACATGAACTCTCATAAAACATCCAAAAATACTAACTTTATTCAAACTAGAACTTAAAAATCCAAACTTAAAGTAGTTAAATCAAACAAATTCTACATGACAACTAGCTACAAGCTTCACCTCTTAGCCTTAGCTAAGAGGCTCTAGCCGAGCATTATCATGCTTCAACTAAAAACAATAAAAAAAAAAAAACTAATGAAAAACATGAAAAATCAGATTCGGGAGAGTTGTAGACGCTCCACGACGATCTTCTTCACCTCCCACGAAATCTCAAGCCTTCTATGATGCCTTAGTTACGATCCCTAAGTGTCCTTTTATAATGGAGAAGCTCCACCACCCCAGAACCTTCTAGATTTGCGTAAGAGGTTACGCATTGCGCAACAATTTTCGGAGCTTGAAGTACAAGCTACTAGAACTCGAATTTTCAAGTGGTCGGCCGGTCTTGACTGGTCGAACCTGTCTGTAGGACATCCAGAGAGCACAGTGGAAAGGGCGTCCACATGGCCGATTGGTCTTGACCAGTCAGGCCTATTTGGTCCTTTGTCCAGTGAGTTGAGAGGGGGCTGGTGTGGTGGCCGACCGGTCCAGAGCGGTTGTGGCCTCCTTGGCTGACCGGTCGAGACTGGTCTAGCCTCATTTTCTTCCTTTCTTTCTTTCTCCTCTCCTTCTTTCTTCTTCCTTCTTTGGTCCACCTTCAAGCATCATTGAAATGGCTTCTAAATGCTTCTTTTAAGCGTCAATTCGGTGAAATATCTCTCATTCCTACAACCATGAAACACGTATTAGATTAGCCTTTTAACCATGCAAACCATGCATAAGATGTGATGTAATGGGTTAAAATATGTATAAATTAGAAGCTCGACACACTCCCCAACCAGCATTTTGCTAGTCCTAAGCAAAACGTGCGTGAAAAAATCCCCTTATCTGAAAACTCAACTCCCTCTTGGAAACTATGCTTCTATAAACTTTAAGACATATAAGTATCAAATTCAGAAAAACTAAATGATGAGAAATTGAAGTCCTAAACTTTCCAGACATAATGAGTGTTCACATAGAATTCTCACTAATTTATTAACAAATAGACGAATCCAAACATGTATGGTTTAGTGTGCATTGTGCATATTCATCTCATGACTGTCCAGGATTACCTTCTTCATAAATCAGCTAGATAAAAGATCTAAAGGTGTACAGATCAATCAATTGCCTAAGACAAGAATTTGCCTTACCATTCATTCGACGACTTTCACACTACTTTCCATTTTAAGCTTTGGTTACGGGTAGACCATCCCCTGGTTGGTAATAGGTAGCCATTTTCGAAAGTTTTCACAAATATTCAATGAATACCATATCCTCATTCTTTTTTTCATAAATATTAGATATGATTTTTAGAAATCCATATCTTTCATTCTTTTCTCTTATTTTGCATGAACAAGGATGGACAAAGTTCCCCAGCTTAGTTCCTAAATACTTCAAATCTTTAGTCTAACCAATCTACAAATCTATTAATCCCTTTAAACCATGAGAATCTTGTAATGTGAACTAGACTCAAAAGTAGTTCAAATGTTCTATCGATCATACAAATAGGGAGATTCACATATAAAACTATTATGTTTAAATTAATTTAGAGATTTTAAAATCATATCAGTTCATCTTTCATCCTTTCATACTTATGACATATTAAGATTTTTGATGTTTCAAAAAAATTAAAATTTTCCTACAGACATTGCTCGAAATGTTACAAATTGCTAGATTCTAGGAGTCTCACCCCCAACCAAATCTTGCATTGTCCTCAATGTAAAGAGATATGTAATTGAGCATGAATCATGAGAGCAATGATAAAATAAAAGAGGGTGAATATGAGAGTAGCTGAGAGAGTCGATCATGAAAGTCTACCTCCGGCATCAAAATCTATTAAAGCAATAAAATAGAAAGACAAACTAAACCTAATCTACTCTATACTTTTGTCAAACTAGGAGATCAGTCATCCTAATACTTAGGATCATTCAGAGTGATGGACATATTCTCTGAATCAGATTTCTCAACGAATGGTTTAAGACGTTGTCTGTTTACTTTAAAACAGTTACCATTCGATGCATTCTCTATCTCGACAACCTCATGAGGAAAAACTTCTTTAACAATATATGGGTCGGTCCATTGAGATCTCAATTTTTTCCAAAAAAGATGAAGTCGGGAATTGTACAAGAGTACTTTCTGGTCTTCATGGAATGATTTCCTGAAGATGTGTTTGTCATGAAAGGTCTTCATCCTATTCTTGTAAATCCTCGAGTTCTCATAAGCATCATTTCAAATCTCGTCAAGCTCATTCAATTGGAGTTTGCGAAGCGAGCTAGCCTTGTCAATATCGAAGTTCAACGCCCGAATTACCCAATAGGCTTTGTGTTCAAGTTTCACAGGAAAGTGACAAGCTTTCCCATAGACAAATCTATAGGGAGACATTCCAATGGGGGTCTTATAAGCGGTGCGGTGAGCCCTAAAGAGCATCGACTAATCTTAGCGACCAATCTTTGCAATCCAGGTCTCACTGTCTTTTCCAAAATTTGTTTGATTTTTCGATTGAAAATTTCAGCTTACCCACTTGTCTGTGGGTGGTATGGGGTACTCAGTTTATGTCTAATGCTATATTTCTTCATTAAGGCTTCAAAGGGCCTATTGCAAAAGTGAGAACCACCATCACTTATGATGGCTTGAGGAGTTCTAAATCTTGAAAGTATATTTTCTTTGAGGAACTTTAGAATCCTACGATGATCATTAGTTCTACATGGAATAGCCTCTATCCATTTGAACACACAGTCTACGGCAAGCAATATGTAAACATGTCCAAAAGAAGAGGGTATTTGTCCCATGAAATCGATGCCCCAACAATCGAAGACATCGAGATGTTGAATTGGGTTAAGAGGCATCATATTGCGAAGGGATATGCTACATGAAAATTGCAAATTTACCATAGATTTTGCAAAAATGACTTGGTTTAACGACGGACTTGACTCGTCACTAACTGAAATTGTCCGTCGTAAATCTCTTTTCGAGGGAATTTTGGCGGTTTGTCGTGGCACAATTTTGCGACGAATCAGTATACGACGATTAAATTAAATATACGACGAACCAAATCCGTCATATAAGTACGACGGACTAAATCCGTTGCAATTCTAGATTAGTTACGTCCATCAAAGAGCACAGAAATAATTTAGCGACGAACCTTTTCTATCAGCGACGAATGGAGTCCATCATTAAATCAAGCTTTTTATTTAAGATCTTTTAAAAACACACTTCAAAAAAGAAAATTGAGTATAAAAAAAGTAATTAAAAAAATTCAAAATTTTGAAAAGAAAATTAACTATGTTGGAGAAAATTTAAGATTTAAAAAATACCATTATTATAAAAAAAATTGAGATTTTTATAAAGTATTTGGTATTTATGATTTTGCATTTGGAAATAAATTAAGAAGTTTGATAAGAGAGAGAGAGAGAGAGAGAGAGAGAGAGAGAGAGAGAATTTAAAAAAGAATCGAGTTTGAACAAATTAATTTGATATTTAGAAAAAAAAATCATAAAGTTTAAATAAAATTGAAATTTAAAAAAAAATTGAGATTTCCAAAAACTCGAGATTTTGAGGAAAAATTGACATTTTGTATAAGAAAATTGAGAACTTAAAAAATAAATTGTGGTTTTGAAGAAATTGACAATGTTTGAGAAAAAAAATGGGATTTTGAAAAACAAATGATTTAAAAAAACTAAGAGTTTGAAAATATTGACATTAAAAAAAAATAATTGGCACTTTGAAAAAAATTTGAAAGTTTGAAAAAAAGTAGATTTAAAAAAAAAATTTGAGATTTTGAAAAAACATGTATCATTTTGTGGTTTTGAAATAAAAGAAGTTTAGTTCAAAATAAAAAAATTAACAATATTTGAGAAAAAAAATGAGATTTAAAGAAACACTATGATTTTGACAAAAAAAAAAAACACTTTAAATAAGAAAATTGAGAAATTTAAAAATAATTGTGATTTTGAAAAAAAAATTGTTCAAAAGTTCGGGAAAAAAAATTGACAATGTTTTAGAAAAATTTAGATTAAAAAAAAAGAGATTTAATAAAAAAAAAACTGAGATTTTGAAAGAAATTAACCTTTTGAAAATAAAAATCAGCATCTTGAGAAAATTCTAAAGTTTGAATAAAATTAATAAGTTTGGAAAAAATTACATTTTTGATAAGTTTGAGAAAGTTCAAAGTTTGAAAAAAAAATTATGATGTTGAAGCAAAAATAGATTTTAAAAAAGGAATGGAGATTTGAATTTAAAAAAAAAAAAAAAGATTTTGTATTTTGAAAAAAAGAAGTTGAGGAGTTTGATAAAAGAAAAAGGGATTTTGTCAAAAGAGAGAGAGAGAGAGAGAGAGAGAGAGAGAGAGAGAGAGAGAGATTTTAGAAAAAAATTGAGAAGTTTGAAAAAAAAATAATTTAAAAATAAATTGTTGAGATAGAAAAAAAAAAAGAGATTTAAAAAAAATTTAGAAATTTAAAATGAGTGGATTATATTTATTGGTGGACATTTATTGCATGGTTGAAAATGAAAAAGTACGCTCATTTAATTAGTTAACTATCAAATTGGTTTATGCATACACACAAGTTCACTTGTACAAAAAAAATGGCTCAAGTATAATGAAATATAATTGCAAGAATAATTTATAATGGCTCAAGTATAATGAAATATAATTGCAAGAATAATTTATAATGATGAAATTGATCAAATTCTATGATCAGGCCATCTTAAACTTGATATGAAGAGATATGTTCGGAACATGCTAATTAGGACATAGAAAAAAATTCAGTTTAATCTAACCTAAAAATGAATCGGATCCATCCAAAATATTCTTTTAATCAGCATGATCATTTTTCTAGATTTAGAAAGATTTTGAAAAATCTGATCGGTCCAAATTGAAGACTAAATGGCTTCAGATGTTTAGATTAAATTTCACTCAAATCTGATTGTTGGATTGCAAAATAATAGTAATTTAGTGCCTCACCATTAAAAATTCCAAATTGCCTATCATAAGGTTTTAATAATGTTTATTTGCAATCCAACCTCTTGATAATGTCCAGAAAATCTAGATGAAAGGTAAATACAAAGATTAGCTTAATCCAAAACATGTGGCCCACAAACAGTTTTTAATAACCATTCATCATTGTTTTTAGTGGTATGGTCCACCTTAGATTTTGATTTTTATAAGGTTTGGTAATGCATCTATATATATATATATATATATATATATATATATATATATATATATATATATATATATCAACTTGGCCCCAGCTAGGTTAGGATAACATACGTGGATTGGCTAGTGACCCTGCCACTAGCTAATGGCTAGTGGTTGTTGCTCTATGAGCCCCACCAAGATGTATGTGTTTTATCCGTTTGTCCACACAATTTTTTTTTTTTTTTTATAATAAATGATAATAAAATTGATAAAAAATATAATATTTAGAATAAAATTAATTATAATATTGATAAAATTTATAAAATTAAACATTCAATCACTCCTGTTTTCCCATGGTGTGGTCCACCTTAGACTTAGATCTACCTCAATTTTTAGATCAAACCCTAAAATGATATGTAAAAATTAATGGATGGCGTGGATAAAACACACACACATTACAGTGGACCCCACGGAGCACCGACCAACATCACTAGCCAAACCTTAATATCTTATTTGTAGATATAATGTAAAATGGTGGTGACTCATTCATATCGTTTGTGGCAATGATATATGGTTATCCAGACAATCCAAATAGTGGGTCCACTTGTATAGGATTAATATTTGTACAGTTAAGACAATTTTAACCATCAAATAAGTGGGCCATTAATTGTACGGCTGATAGCCCTTTTTACTTTATATGGTGTGGAAAACACACACTATAACGCATTTGAAAGATCATATCATTTTAGAAAAGGGTTTTCTAAAACCCATTCTCTCTCACGTTTGAGCTCTAGACCTCTCCTTCTCTCCTTCTCATTCTCTCGCTCGGATTCCAAAACCCAAACCCTCTCCCTCCCTCTCGCTCAGATTCTTCTTTAACCAGCGTTGGATTGCTTCCTTCCTGAGCTTCTTAATGGTGTAGCCGGTTCTTATCATCGAGAATGTGGGCTGAGGCCTTCTACGGCTCTGATTGCATTTGGAAGTGTTCCGTCCTCAGTGTCATCAAACCCTAACCCTCCATCCTTTCGCAGCCGTCACACACCACGGAGGGTTTCCACTCGCTCAATAGAGGGTTTTAGAGGAGCGATCAACCAGGTTTTTCCAATCAGCTCTTCCAGATTTTCTTGATAATGGATTTTCTTTCAATCTGTGGTGGGACTGACGATGAGTTTAGGTAGGCTTTGATGGTGCTGAGAATAGAGTTTCAGATGTGCGGGCCATGGTTCTTAGCACCTTTTGTTGGAGCTCACAGCTCCTAACGTGCCGGGCCATGGTCCAAATGTTCTAATCCGTTGACGTGATGTGGCCCAACGTGGACTGGAACCCAAAAAACAGGTTGATTCCACAATCAGTTGGGCTGTACCATGTGATTCAGTTACTCCCACCATTAAATGGGTGGGCCATGGGCCATAGTCATGCATGTGTATTATGGTTCGGGTCAGATGACCTAAACGATGTTGATGACTCATCCACCTTACACGTGGCATACATGTAGGAGAATCTATGCCATGCATTAGATCATGAGGGCCAACAGATGGAGCGTAGTTAATAAGGAAATCTTAATCATCGGATTTTGTCCGTTGAATTTGAAGTACATTAGATAGCCAGTCCAGATGATAATAAGCCAAAATCTTTCTCATTCTATCATTAAGAAAATTGAATGATGAATTTGGGGCTGACCTTGGATTTTGTAAGTCCGATATATTATATGGACTGGATTTTGTAACTCCAATATATTATATGGACTGGCATCATGATATTGTCTTAGTAGCACAAAAAATCATTCAACCTGGTGAATAGACTAGTAGGAAATGGATATATGGCCCACGCATCTCTCATTTTAAAATTTTCGCTCTATTGTAACGGGATTCCTTGTTTTATGACAAGGCTTCCAAGCCTCAATTTTTAAGAACACAACTTATTTCACTTTGACTTAAATGTGGTTGGTGCAACATCAAAATTTCCTTACCAATATTATACAGGATGCTTCTGATGATACATGGACAGTGGAAAAACAAAAATGTCCTATTGTTTGGAAGAATCAATGCCTTGTGAAATTCTGGCAACGCATCCACAGGGCCCACATGCTTATCTTTTACAAATCTCATCTAATCCAATCTATGGAGAAAGTCCTTGGCTAGAAATGCAGATTTTGTTCACCAGCCACAAGGTTTCATTTAACAACTGGCTCTAACGTGTATGTGCACTAATTGGGAACTCCTAAAATATAAATCGAGAACTCTACCCAATTTAGGGTGCTAGTTGTTAAAGGGAACCACAAGGCTCTCTATAGATTTCTGTTGACTTCTTCTATGCACTAAATTTCCTAACATCTTTTGTGATCATTGTTGCGGAATTTAGGGTTTAATTCCTCTTTCTTTCTTTATGATTTGAGAGTATTGCAAGTTTTTGGGGTTTTCATTTTGAATATGCAACCATATCACTTCTTACAACAACTATGGTGCTAGCCCAATGTAGATTTCTGTATGGTAGAGTTGTAAGGCTGGAAACATGGAATTCTTACATTGAATGAAATGAAAATTTCAAGTCTGATGGTTTGATTTTTTTTTCTAAGTAAAGATATTTTTGGAAGCATCTAATGATTTACAGAACTATTGCACATGCATTATGCAAGATTCATACATGTGAGATAATTTCTTGGTGATCCAGACAATTGATTTGAGATGCAAAAATACCCTACCCCTCGTAGTGAATTGAAAAATCATTTTTTTTTTCCATGGAACAACGTATGGTTGAACGTCATCAGCATATTCTTGGTCAAGTTCAACCAGCACAGTGCTCCCCCGGGACAACAACATCAGGTGCTGCATCTATCGTGACAAATTTGTATCATTTTTCGTATTTTAAGATAAGTGTGAAATCATTAGTAACTCCACAAAAATAATGAAATAATTTGTTGTAGGCCCATCTTCGATCTGACGATGCCATGAGTCATCAAGAAAACTCGGCCCCAACTCCACGGGGGGAATAAATTGGTTGTTCTTTAACAAACATTCGTGGTCGGGTTGTTGCACGTGGGCAGCTGCTTAAAGATAATGCTGCAAATATCTGTTCGGGATGTGTTAAAGTTATATTAGATGTTGCTGATGTTCCTAGTGCGGACGTGTTCGATGATGTTGGCGACTGAACACTTGCAGATTGTGATGTGGGTGAAGTTCTCATCTGGCCAAGCGTGCTGACAAAGGCGTGAATATTCTGGCAAAATTGACTTTTATTTTGGATTGTTTGCTAAAACCTTGTTTTGGATTTGTAGTAATTTTAGTGCTTTGTTTGACTAATCTACATAGATTTCTACTGCTATTTGTTTTGAGTTTTCCTCTTATGCGTAAAATGTTTTGATTTGAAGATTCGTTCATTGTCGACTATGAGTCTTTTGGTTAACTGGCATTTATTATGCGGATTTATAGAAGAATTGTCAAGTTTTAGCAGTTACGCCTTCTTTAAATGTACGTGGGGATGACAAAGTGTGAAGTTACCTGTAATTGAAGTTTTTAGTGATGGTGGAGGTTGCCCAATGCTTGATTACTGGTTCTTGACAATTGTGAGGTAGTTCTTTTTATTTCTACCTTCAACAAGTCTGATGATTCTTTTCATTTCTATGTCTAATGTAAAAATGTTCTGATTTGAGTATTAGAACTACGTAGTGACTTGATCCCACATTACCTTTTTGGGTACGTAGGCAGCCGTTCGAATTAGACCGTATCGGTGCGGCCACAAATTTTTTTCCCTTCTTGCAGTGTGGCAACATAGGAAAGATTGTGGTATCTCTAGTGTCAAGGGTACTCCTCAAAATCAAAGTAAGCAGTTAATGTCCGCTCACACATTTTTTTTCCTCTTTGAAAACCAGAAAACAAGTTTCTTTTTGCATCTAACTCTCATATTGCTGTGTTTGATGTTGATGTAGATGTCGACTGAGATGTTGGTGCAGATGTTGCATAGAGGTGCTTGCAGCTATGAAACGAATACTAGTGATGGGGCTAGAATTCCTGTGGCTCTCTTGCACGACTTCTTTGCCAAGGCATGTGGCTTATTAAATATAATTATCTTTTCTAAGCTATCATCTAAAAGAATCAAGTCTTCGGATTTTTCCTGATGGTATAACTCTCTTTTCCCCTTCATCTACATAATTATTGAGAAATCTCATATAAGGTCTTCTTTTATTGTCCATTGTTTGGTGTATATTTTTGTCAGGTTACCAAAGATGTTGGATTTGAACTACTGCCACTGGATGAGTATGTTGTTGGATTGTTTAACTAATCTAATATTGGGATTGTGACTTGGTGACAATTGGCTGCACAATCTAGTCGGTGTTATTTGAGTTAATATATGCTACTTTGTATAATTTATTAGTGCCTAAGTATCCAAACTGTTAGATGAGTGGATTGGATAGCACATGTACACCATGGATCCCACAAACAAGATTTACATGTATATAGGGATTGGTATAAAGGGATCATATAAATTTCCTACAAAATTTCCCCTTCAGTTTGATTGGTATATAAGGATCATATAAAGCTTTAGAGGCACTCCACTTTAATATGCTATTGCTACATAGATGCTAATTTTAAATTATTTATTTCTGCACTTGCTTTAATTTATGCCATTTTTTCAGGAAGTATAAAGAAGGAGCTTTCTGCTGCAAGGAAGAAGGTTAGTTGTTCTATCCCAAATACAAAACACTATGGTTCTGGAGATTAGTTCTTCATGTGGTTATGAAAGCTCGAAATGGGTTATAGATTGTTGATAGGCGTGATCAGGAGAGAGCGAAAGGCTAACTCCAGAATGTTCAAATACGCATCCAAATGGTCCTCCAGGTACATGTTCACCATTCTAGAAATTGTTATGCTGATGTCTTGGTCAGTGTTTTAAATAGCTGTAGCATATCGCATAGCATTCAGCCATCTATAGTGTTAACGTCAGATTCTGGTAACAGGTCCCTCCCAAGTATTCGCCCTTCTTTAAGTGAGCTCCCTTTTAAACCTGAAAGCCAAAGAAAAAAACTAAGAGTGGCCGGCGCTTGGCCGTTGGCCCTCCGAAGCTTAAGTCAGGTGGGACTTGATTGTAAGATGAAGTGTGAGACGTGAGCTTAGAGATTACGTACCTTTATCATCAGTGGGGTCATCTATTTATACAGATCCGGGTGATCCAGTCTATACCGCAAGCCGTCGAGATCACCACTGATTTCAAGGGACAATGTGCTTATCTCCTTAGACAAAGGGATGGCCTAACCACTTTAGATGTCTAGCTGATTACGTCTAATCACGGAGATTCCCCATGATTCGGGGCTACGAATAGAGACAAGCCCAAAATCGGCCTATAGGGGCTGCTGGTACTATAAGACGAGAGATGTCCCTGCCAAAGACCAGAGATCAGGGCGGCTCGCATAATGGGAGTGTCCTCGCTTGATGACCAGAGACCAAGGCTACTCGCATAACGAGGGTCTCCCCACTCAACGACCTGAGAGCAGGGCTACTCACACCCTGCGACCAGCGACCTGTCCTGCTCATATATTTAGGAATATACGAGCTGCGACCATAGAGGCTCGTTAGTCGAATGATTAGGTCGCAACTTTACGGAGTCAAAGGCGCTCGCGGGTCTTGGGTCTTCAGAGCTCTTCGACGACCAACTTTAATCTATAACATATAGCATGTAGCATAAGCTGCACAATACTTCTATTTTGTAATTAAAATAATGGAGCAAAATATAATAAATAGTAAATAAGTACAAAACAACAAAAAAGTGTTCACTATGATGATGGGATGCCCCCAAAATTTGGCCTATCCACAGTATGATTCACAATTTGAATGGTCTAGATATCTATGCTTTAGTGCAATGTGTGTGGAGGATGAGACACTACTATCTTCCAATTAGTGCTCAACACCAGTGTATAGAGCCAAAATCTTAAAATTTTGGAGCTTTAACTGTTGCATATGCTACACACTGCATGGCATATGCTACATTACAAATAGTGTAACACAACACGAGACTTGCACTAAGTAGTGCCGCAGTTTTGCTGTCAGTGACATTCAAAATATTGTCTTTGTTCTGATGTCTGATGTTAAGATTTATTGCATTATCATTGTGCAAAATTGGGATATATTAGCTTATATTGACTGTGATTTCTTGGGATTGGAATATAGGCCAATGTAAAAAATTCTAATCTGCTTCCCTCTTATGTTTATATGGTCGAATGATTCAGGCTTTCTCCATATCAGGCAACTGACTAGCTTTAGTAGAGTCAGGTCCCCACATGAATATGGACCATTAGCATTGTTTTATATATATATATATATATATGTATATATATATATATATATATATATATATATATATATATATATATATATATGTATATATATATATGTATATATATATATATGTATATATATATATATGTATATATATATATATATATATATATATATATATATATATATATATATATATTTTCACTCCATAACTTCAGTCCCATGTACATGCACCATTGGCATTTGTCCACATTGACATCTTTTATCTTTTCCAAACCTGTCCATTGTGTCTGTACACGTGTGGGGCCCACAGATATGTTCGTGATAAATCTATAATTTAAAATAAAATTAAGAAGTTTTCAATCCAAAGCTTAATGAAAGAGTTATTCTTTAAATAAATAAAAAAGCCTTGGAATTTTGTTATTTTTTCCGCTTCTTTCATTTCCCCTTCTTGTATCTTCCATAAATATGAAAGGTCGGTATTTTTGGGTCTTATTGATGAATTTGTTTATCTGTCTACAGGTTTATTCCAACAACTCTCATGCCTCTTGTGGTACATAAGATATGTCTTGTATTTCTCCTTTGTTTCTAGCCTATTCAGAATTTCTTAAATTACCATGTTTCACTTTTGTAGACAACAAAATTGGGGATTGTGTTTTGGTCTCTAGTAGTATTCGTAGGATGTTTTTGGATGCTAATTGAAAAGAATTGAAATGGTCTGGATCATTTGAACCGTAGGTTGTACTAGTACAGACTGAAAACTCTAGGATGTTATGCATATCCTCATTAATTAGAGAATGATATAACTCTATGATGGTTATACTGCACATGCGTGGCTGCATAGGCAATGTACAATTGTGTTTTGATGCAGCACTTCATTGGATTGCTAGGATGTTCTTGTTGGAGACTTTCGTCCTACACACGTGTGATGGATCCTAATAGACTATTAGCCTAGATTGTGATAGATGAGCCTTGCTAGTACGGAGTGCTGGCCCAAATGAAAAATGTTGGTAATTTGGGAGAGCATTGTCCATTTTCAATCAGTGCAATTGGTCCACTCACAATGGGGTCCACCAGTTTCCACTGTCATGCGTGGACTGTGAGCTACAGTGCTGGATGTTGAGTGAAGTCCAGTTTGCCTGCTACCAAGCTGACACCTTGTGAGCCCTCTTTCTTCCATTCCTGTTAGGTGTTGTGTTTGTGTGTCAAAATACATTAATTTGTGAGCTTTGGCAAGGCCCTATTGCCATATCAGATATGTCCATCAGATGGGGCCCACTGCAGATGGCCTGGTCTAAATAGGTAGGTCCATTAATCAGGCGGGCCATGCATACATCAGATTTGGACTTGTGGGAAATTATATTTTTAATCTGTCCATCTAAATAATTTTTAATCTATCTCCTTCGTATGTGCATTTCTGGGTCGGGTGACACTGGTGGCCATTGTAATCTAGAACAAAAATAGATTGACATTTATGTGAATGTATGAATGTTGTTCAGAATTTTATGCCATGAAGTGATTGCTATTAAGCCTATGATGCATGGTTGTCAGAATTTTATTTTTTGGTTGTTTGATCATAGTTATAGTTGTAATCCATTCTAATCAAATTCTTATAAACGGGATTTTGTTTTTTGGGTGACTGACAGGATGTAGAAAATGGAAACCCGGAAGCTGAGCACGGATTGCTTTGTTAAACCTGATCTTGGGATAGGTTTTCATTTTCGATATCCTTTTCCTCTCTCCTCTTTCTCAAAGATGTTTTGGTTGTGATTTACTGTTTCTTTCCTAGATGGATTGATCAATCTCATAGATGTTTTTGTTGTTATTTACTGTTTCTTCTAGATGGATTGATCCAACAGGGTATGTGTTAGCAATGGCTAGATACGCTGTTATTAATATTTCTTTAAAAAAGCAAAAGGCTATGGATACTGTAGCTTACAAATCACATCATGTTTTATATATGATATATTATGATTTGTGTGGATTTTTTTTGAATTTGGATAAAATGACTATCAGGTACAACAGATTAAAAACAATACGTTGATGTATGTTACTTGCAGAACTTTTAGCGACGGACCAAAACCGTCGTAAAATAAGTTGAATTTCACCACCGTTTTAAAGTCCGTCGCTTCTCCTAAAATTATGCACGGACCTTTTCCGTTGCAAAATTTTAGAACCACGAACAAAATCCGTGAAAGTGGGGAATTGTTCGTTTTGCAACGACTTTTTAGTTTTGATAAATGACGAATAAATCCGTGGAAAATTAGCCACGAATATAATCCGTGGTAAAAATTCCACTGCATAGCAAAAAACGACGGAGCATTCGACGAAGAAAGTCCGTCGCTAATCGTGATTTGCGACGAACTTGGTTTGTCGTTTTTTCACTATTTTTGGCGTATTGACAATCCTTCTAGCTTTTGACAGCGCTCGCATGCATTGCAAAACTCATGGGTGTCTTTAAATAAAGTCGGCCAATAAAAACTAAACTGTAAAATTTTTACAGTGGCTTTCTTAGCAGAAAAATGACCCCCCACATGCTTGTTATGACAAAAGGAGATTACAGAATTTTGTTCATCATCAGGAACATATCTCCTAATTATTTGATCTCAGCAATATTTAGAAAGTAAAGGTTCATCCCAGAAAAATCTGTGCACTGCCCTTAAAATTTTCATTTTATCTTGCGCAATCGAATGAGTTGGCATTGCACCTGTGGAAAGATAGTTTGTTATGTCAGCGTACCATGGTGGATGCATAGCAACAAAGAGTTGCTCATCAGGAAATGAGTCCTTAATAGGTGACTTGTTAATGGAATCAGGTAAAAATAGGTGGGATAGATGATCCGCCACCACATTCTCTACTCCCTTCTTATCCTTAATCTTTAAGTCAAATTCTTGAAGGAGTAGGATCCATTTAAGAAAACGGGGCTTAGCATCCTTCTTCACTACAAAAAAAATGGGCAAAGGCTACGAATTATGGGTTCTTTTCACTATGGATAGAATCCGTAGTGATGTTGCTACGAATTTAATCCCTCGCTAAAAGTTACCACCCCACCGAGGCGTAACTAGCCTTTTGAGGATGCCCCAAGGGTCTTTAAAAAGCCCAACGCAATATGTGTGTTTTATCTAAGCCGTCCATCCATTTTGAAAGCTCATTTTAGAGCATGAGGGCAAAAAGGAGGTGGATCGAACACTCAGGTGGACCACACCTTAGGAAACAGTGAAGATAGTGTACCATTGAGATGTGGTGTGGTCTCCTTGGGCCTTTTATCTCCCTTATTTTTTGAATCATGCCCTAAAACAATCTTGCAAAATGAATGGACATATTAGATAAACCTCATACATCAAAGTGGGCCCCACGAGCCTCAAGACCACACTCGCCTTCCGCCATCGCGCGGGCAGTGAAAAAAAAGCGCTTTTTCCCCCCCAAAAAAACCCCATGCCCCTTTTTTTCCCTAAAACAGACCCCACTCTCTCCGTCTCTCTCCTCGTCTCCGTCTCCGTCTCCCTCTCCCTCTCGCTCCGTTGAAGAAGTCTTCAGAGATTTCCAAGGGTCGGAGGGCTGGCATGATCAAAACCCTCACCACCAGTATTTTTCTCCCATTTTTAAAAAAAAAAAAATTCATGTATTTTTTGAAATTAGGGGGTTGAACGTTGTATCGTTTGGCTGCAATGTCGGGGAATTCCACCAATAGTGCGATCCATAATAAGTTTATTTTTAAATTTTCCTTATTGGTTTCTGCATGTATGATTTTTGGAAGGTAGTTTCTGTTAGTGCCTCTTGCTCTAAATTCATTTTAGGGCCTGTTTGGATTCGTTGAAACCATATGAAAAGAAAGAGGGTTGCGTGAGAAACCCTCTTTCTCGCCGTTTGCATTGTTGATTTGGGCAGAAATGGAGGGAAATCAAATATTCGATGCACCCAAATTTTCCAAATCTCTCCCCAAAAAATTTCCCCTTCCCCAACGAAAACGAGATTTCATTTCCTAAGCTTTCTCATCTTATTTAACATGGATTCGAGCTACACATCTACCCACTCGTCGACAACTTCTCCAATTGATTCAAGTGCGATTTTTCTTTTTCTTTTTTCTATATTCACTGTCCTTTTCCAAGCTGACGCCGAGGGCAGCCTGCTGCAACCTCTGTTTGCTGTCGTCTCCACAAGTTGCTGCAGTTATGGCCGCTGCTGCTGCCACTTCATTGAGCTTGAGAATTTCAAGTTGTTGTCTTCATATTCTTGTTCTCATCACAGTGAGAAATCGCAAAAGAAATGGTTGGAGGGACAGAACGTTGGTGGAATTTCATGAATGGGTTTGATAGACTCTATTTTAGATATTGCATTCGAATGTAAGTGTTTTATTGTTAGCTATGGGCCCCACAGTGGACGGTGGATGCTTGAGTAGTCTTTGGGATTGGAAGATCCCATCCACTTGAGCTAATCACGTATTTTCTGTCAATTGTGGGTGTGGTCCCTTATTTACCGTCTATACGCAGGCCACTGGTCGGATTGGACTTTTGGGGCCAATCAGATTGGTGGACTATGGAAAGATGGGTCCCACATGTATAACACATTTGCTGTGGAGCCGGATCATATAATTTATTAGAGGTTGTAGGCTTGATTTGCACATGCCTCTTTACATGGCGGTTGTTTTTATGCGTTTCCCAACTGAGCTACATGATGAAATGACAAATTCATGGGAGTTGTATGTATTCTTGATGTTATGCCAAAAGGGCGATAAAAAGGGAAAAACAAGAAAAGAAAAAAGCATGTGCTGAATAGATATTGCTATCACTGTGTAAATGATTGTAGGACATGTTCCAGCAGTTCACTTTTTCATCCACCCAGATTGATACATGCACCCTTTTTCTAATCTTAGTCATATAATAATAGTACAAGTTTGTACTACTATATAACCAAAAAGTAAATAAATGGGTCTGTCAATGAGGGTGGGTGTAAATAGTGACAACTTAGTTTATTTATTTGCTTTTGAATTTCAGGTCATACAAGAGCTGAATGATGCATTAGATGGGTTTTTTGTGATTGATATTGTTCAAAGTGATTTGTAGGTTTTAACTGTGGTGTGAGTCTCCCACATTATGTTAAATTATGGTGAGTAATCAACCTCATACACAGCGCACTTGTATGTTAATCTAGGTTGTGCAAATTGTGGACCACATTGTGGATGAAGCACAGTTAGTAAATAACAATGATTTGAAGAAGCCAATCCATCAATTGTATGGTTTAAAAAGAAGATGGTCAAAGGTTCAAATTCAGTGGACAAATCAAATGGTTACATTTGTGGTTGGTTTCTTTTTTGGCCATGCCCTTTCACATTGGGGTCAAAAAAATTTATCAGTCTTTATTGAGATAATTGTATGTTACAGTATATGAGTCACTACTATTTAGCATGGTGTGGAAAATGAACATTAGAGAGTAGCATTTGCTTATAGAGAAACTATGACAAGAATACACAAATCATTCGTCTTTCTTTTGTTTTCTTTTCTTTTCTATAGGTATTGATTAATCATTTGTAGATTTCTATATGTTGCTTCTAAACTTGGTAGCATGAACTTAACACCTACATATAGCAGAACAAGATGGTTGATATCTAGTTGGCGTCGGCGAATAGACCGGTTGCTAAGAGATTTGCTAATGCTTTTCACTACTATAGAAGGATTTCTTGATTTAGTCTGATTCTTTATTTGCCAATGCTTTTCACCACTGGATCCTCTTCTGTCATCCTGAATGAGGGATTGGTGTCGTACACTATAGATAATCTGCAGGTTTTCTATATGTTCTTTTATGGATTTTCAGTTTTTTTTAGCAATTACAATGAATATCAGCTGAATCTTCTCTATTTTTGTTTTACTTACCTTTTTTACTGTTGGCATGATTTTGTAATTTTTTAGGATTATGTGATTCTTTTTCTTTGATTTTTCTATTACTTGAATCATTAAGTTATAGAGATTTTGTTTGATGGTTTTCTACCTTTTAGACGGACCACAATCATCTCCATTCCAAATTTATACAGCAGAAATGCTACTATCCACTTCACACAATTGAAATTCTGTTCATTTCATTTCTAACCGTATATGTAGCCAACATGTACAGTGATTCGGGACTGATAATGTGACCGATCACAATGGGAGGAAACTCAAAGATGAAGGGATCATAAATTACATAAAAAAAGGTAATCACTCTTTTTTCTTGTCTCATGCATGCTTGTTGATCTGAACCATCCAAATCTACGATTTATCTCTGGATTCGACCATGGATAGAGGATTGAATCAATCTGATAATTTTAACCATCCAAACGATCTCATACAAAGTCCATGGTTGGACAGTTGCTTGCTTAATACGTTTATCTGAGCAGGTGAGAGAGCACCACGGCGTGGTTTTTATTTTATTTTTTTGGATGATCTTAGCCGCCCATTAGAAGACTAATGATTATAGAAATTGGAGGAGATGACAAGTCTGGATGTCATAAAGTTGTTTGTATCAAAATTACCAAGGAAAGGGAGGGAACAAATATTAGAAACTAGGAAAAGACTAGTATAGGTGTGTATATATATGATTTTCCTTGTTGAAAACATTATTGGACATTTCATCCTTTTCAACAAGGAAAGCTCTTGTTTCTATTTAGCTGTGTACCTTCTTCACCTGTCTTTTACTCCAACTAGCTTCTTTTTTCATGATGGATTTACATATGCAGTATCATATTTGATACAAAGCTGATTTGGGTTTTTCTCAAACATCAGGCTTTTGGAAGAGTAACTTACAATGGCCATGGGATGGAGGAGTTTGTCCTTCAAAGGACATCTGCTTATATTAGTCAGCATGATCTTCATATTGGGGAAATGACGGTGAAAGAGACTTTGGCTCTCTGCTTGATGCCAAGGAGTTGGGACCCATTACGGTATGTTGAAGTGAACAGTTTTAGTTATGAATTGTGGGAGGTTGTGGAGTTTGAATTATAATAATTTTGGTTTCTGAAACTATTTACAGAGATGTAAGACGGAGTTGTCAACAAGGGAAAATGCATAAAAAAAATTAAGCCCAATCCCGACCTCGATGTCTTCATGAAGGTGAAAATTAAGAACATCTTTTCAACCTAAAGGAAAAACTCTTCTGTTTCTAACATAATTTGAAGCCTTCTTTTTCTCTTAGTTCAGTTTGCATCATGGCATCTAAATCATTAATGAATATTCACCTCTTTGCTAACAAGGGAAAAAGTAGTTTTATAGGCATCTTTCAGACACAAAAAAAAAAAAAAAAAATCATTTTATAGACTTGTCAATGCAACACTACCATGCAAGTTTTGGTGGACTGCCCAATTTAGCAGAAAATAATTTTGATTTAGATTTTTTTTTTAATAGGCTTACATTAACTTTGGTTATGTTTTGTGTAGCATTTCAAAAAGTAGCAAACGTAAATGCATTGTGTCACTGAACTCTGATTGGAGGATAGGATCCTCCAATCAGGAAAATGTTTGAAGCATGGCACTTCTACTTCACTATATTGCAATTGGAGAACTAACAAGAGATATACAGTATTGAATCTGTTTTAGGTGGAGCCTACCTCTGGCATTTTGAAGTGATTTGTTTTTCTGCTAACCAGTCATTTCATGGGAGTTGCATTTGACAGAAACCAAATCTACTACAAGCACTTCCATTTTCTGCTGAAGGCCTTATGATGGACATTTTCCTAACAGGTAAAATGTCCATTGATTTATACATATACATGTAAATAGAGTATAATAGCATGCTTAGTCATCTTTGATACATACATATAAACCATAAACATGAGCAGAAATGATCACATAAGGACCCTTGAATGTGAACTTCCACATAAATCCCCACCTTCTTTTAACAGGTAAAATGTCCAATCTTGTTGCATGCTTAGTCAACAAGCTGGAACTGATTCAACATCTGAGCTGTCCATCAGGTAGGCCCCACTGTGTAGAAGTGCTCGCCCATTCTCACCATGTGGGCATGTATGAAATAAGTTAACCAAAGTTTTTCTACCCATCTGTTTTTTTCATGCATTGTAGCCACCTAATGAATGGGTGGGCCTAATTTTTGGGCGAGGGCCATGTGGGCACATGGTCAACATCTTGACAGGATGGGATAACATGCATATTGGAGCCCAAACCTGCATGAATGTTAAGAAAACTCCAATTTAGTTTTTTTGGTTTGATTATTGCAATTCAATTCTACATGCATCCAAGAACACCCAAAAGTTCTGGTACTAACTGATCTTTTGAACCGCTCCTGATACGATCTGCATTGCATTGCAGCTGAAGGAGTACTACCAACCGAGAAAGAGCCACCGGACTGTCTATGATCCTCCAAGGAACTGAGGTTCCTCTGTTTGGTGCAGGAGCTATCCTAGCAGTATCCGACAATGTTGGCGGCAAAGTTCCATTGAGGATTGAATTTGAGATCCGCTCACAAGGAGATGTAGTGGGAAAGTTGGTTAGAACAAAGCATCATAGGTACATCTCCTGTGCCATTGTCATGGACACTACTAAAACTAAACCCATCAAAATCTCACAGAATTCTATTGGTTTATTTTTGCATTGATTCCTTTTCTTTATCAATGGAAAATGCATCTAGTTTCTTGAAGTAGTTCAACTTGAAGGACATGCCATCACCCAAGAAGCTGTTCTATTGAGAGATAGCCATCTCCTACAGGTATTTGTCAGACCATTTTAAACTGCTGAATTTAAAAAAAAAAAAAAAAAAATCAGTGTATGTGTCTGCTATGCGATTGATTGTTGAGCTCTTAATTGTGCATATTCTAACCCCAATTCATCACTCATTATGCTTGTTTTTATGGTTTATAGACTAAACTAATGCATGGTTTTGTGATTGTAGGGATGAGAGAGAAGAAGCATCAATTGAAGACTTAAGGACGCTATTTAGAAGAAAAGAAGACCAAAGGACCAAGTGGGGAAGTGTGGAAGAAAGAAGCAAAGAAAAGAAGAAAAGAAGGAAGAAGAAGACACCCACGACCGGTCGTCTGACCGGTCGTCCAAGGCCCAAGACCGGTCGTCCGACCGGTCTCATCACTCAAGAGGAGTAATTGCAAAAGTCACTGGACCATTTGCGACCGGTCGTGCGACCGGTCATCCACACCTCAGACCGGTCGTGCGACCGGTCCTTGAATAAAAATTGCAAGATGGAATTTCTCCAAAGCTTGCTGGACTGATGAGAAGACCAGCCAGACCGTGCGTAAGATTTGGACTTTCTATTTCTGGCGCCGGATTTCTCTGCGCAGTGCGTAAGTTTTACGCAAATTCTCGAATATTCTGAGGTTGCGGAGCCTCCCCACTATAAAAGGACACCTAAGGATCGTTCCTAGGGTATCTTAAAAGAGTTTAAGCAAGGTTGGAGGCGGCGGAAGTGGATTTCGGAGTTCCACAATTCCTTCTAGTTTGTTTTACTGTTTTATGTTTTTCTTAATTGCTTCATGTTTCCTTGGATCATGAACGGCTAAACCTCTTAGCTAGGGCTAAGAGGTGAAGCTTGTAGTGAATCCAAGATGTTTCAATTCATTTTAAGTTGGTTTTAAGATTGAATTTCATGTTTATGAACAATGGTTTGAAGTTTATACAAGTTCTAAGTAGTTTTTCTTAGTCTTATGATGACTCATGGATGTTTGGGAGAATTACTTAAGTTCTTAATTGCTTTGTGTTAGTCTATAGTCTAGACTTGTATGATCCGAGGAATTGGAGTACGCTCTAGTACTATGATCTTCATGTGGGAACTTCCTACCAAAGTTCTACTTTTCTGAAATTCTATGCTATTAAGGACTGTGCATGTGATTTGAATCAAGTTCAAATCATAATCTAGCCTTGTCTTGTGACAAGACTTGAGGATGGTTATGATTGTGATCTTATCCTATTGGAATTGGGACTGACCTATGTAATTGAGCATGCTCAGCCTAGCTTGCATTGAGTGAATCATACACATGGCTCTTACATATGACAGATTGTTTAGTTTAACAGCTCTATCATCCGGCTAGATAGATCTTAATATCGATTCTAGTTGAGAAAGTGAGAAACCACAGCGAATTGAGCATCAAGGATTGCTACAAGTGGATCCTTGAACCCCTAGTGCCTTTTTATAATTGTTTACCTTCAAATTAGTTCAAAGTTGTTACTTACATCAATCTCATATAAAATCCGATTGTTAGCTCTCAATAGACACTATTGGATGTGTTTGTGAATTCCTACATAAGTCCCTGTGGATCGACCTCGGTCTTACCGAGATTTATTACTACATCGCAACCTTACACTTGGGGAAGCGATGAAGTTTTTGGCGCCGTTGCAGAGGACTTTGACGGTTTTTCACAGATTTCTGAAAATAGAATCTATTTAGGATTTTTAGGAATAGTTCTAACTTAGTTTATTTTGAATTGTTTTTCTTTTTCAGGGATTTCTAGGAAGTTGAAGAAGACATAAGGATCTCAAGTGCTCGAATCAGGTTCTATTTTTCTAAACCTTACTCTTCTCCTTCTCCTATTCATTCCTATCATATTCATCTCTTGTAGAGTGGGTGGAGACTCCTTTTGGATATCTGAAAGGTAGGCCTTGTGCCACCTGGATTCCTATAGGTCGGCTCTGCCGTCTTGGATCACCTTGTGCTCGGAGATTTCTCTTCTCACCTCTCCTCCTCTTTCTTCTTTTTCTGCACTTTTCTTAAAGGATTCAAAGAGTGGGTGGGGAGTTCTTTGAACCCCTATTGACCAGGAGAAATCGGTCTCTATCCTTGCTTCTGGCCTAGCCATTGCAAGACACCTTGTGCTTCGGTCCTAGAGAAGAGTAAAGAAGAGAAGGAAGAATTCGTTTCTCTTTTCGTTTCATATTTTTTTGGATTTGCATGCCACATTGGGCTGGGGATTCCAATAACCGACTCATTAGTGAAGGGGGAATAGTTGAAGGAATTGACAGAGAGCCACGTGCTAGGAGACATTTAAACTCTCCAATTTTGTCTGAAAACATGACTGCAAATCAACCTAATCAGATGGCCAATCCTAATCTGGGCCAAAACCAAACTGAAACGGGGGAGAATGTGGTTGAGAATGTTCTCCGACCAAGAACTTTACGTGATTTCTTGCAACCAGCAAGAGCGAGCACTCCCTCATGCATAGTTTTTCCACAAGATGCAGGGAATGTGGATTTGAAACCGGGAGTGATCCAACTTCTCCCTAAATTCCATGGATTAGACAGTGAAAATGTCTATCAACACCTTAAGGAGTTTGATGAGGTAATAACCACCATGCACTTTGCTAATGTGACTGATGATGTGGGGAGACTTAAATTCTTCCCTTTTACTCTTAAAGATAAAGCTAAAGGTTGGCTTCATGCATTAAGGCCAAGATCAATTGGTACATGGACTGATATGCATAGGGAATTCATAAAAAAATTCTTCCCTGCTCACAAAGCAAATATGTTGAAGCGTCTTATCATGAACTTTGCCCAAAAGGAAGATGAAACCTTCTTCCAATGTTGGGAGAGGTTTAAGGACTTATTAAACGCATGCCCACATCATGGCTATGAAATTTGGCGGGTTATAAGCTTTTTTTATGACGGACTGACTTCACCCATGCGCCAATTTGTAGAGATGATGTGTAATGGGGAGTTCATGAATAAGGAAGCTGATGAAGCATGGGATTATTTGGAAGAATTGGCTGAGAATGCATAGTCTTGGGATACATCAAACCCAACAAATTCCAAGACTGGCCAACAAAAGGAAAAAGGGGGAATTTACGTCTTATCGGAAGAAGATAGCTTAAGTGCACGTGTGGCTAGCCTCACAAGAAAAGTCGAGGCCATGGAATTAAGGAAAGGAGAGACGATTAACTCTAAGGACGTTGAAACTGTTTGTGGAGTTTGTGCCGGAAATCAATATACAACACAAGACTCAGCAGTTCAAGACATCTTACAAGAACAAGCAAATGCCATAAACAGTTATCAACGGCAATTTAATACTCCAAACTCAAACACGTATGATTCTAGTTGGAAGAACCATCCCAACTTCAGTTGGAGGAATGGACCCACTACGAATGCAAATAATATCCCTCAAGCTCAACCTGTACTGGGTCCATCCCTAGTCATTACACCGAAAGTTTTGCTAGAGGAGATGTTGGGTTCGTTTGTATCGGTTCAAGAGTATAACAAGACTAATTCTCTGAAAATAGATGGGTTCATGCAAGAGCAATTGAAATTTAATCAAAATACAACCCAAGCCATCAATGACTTGAAAACCTCAATGGCTAGGGTTGAATCTCACCTCAGTGCTAGGGAGAAAGGCACACTTCCTGCCCAACCTCTTCCTAACCCAAAGACCCAATTTGAGATACAAGATGCAAGCTCATCCTCCCAACATATGGAGCATGTTCAAGCTATCACCACTTTGCGAAGTGGAAAAATAATTGATAAATCTAATCCGGTGGAGGCCCTAAAGCCTAATGATCCGGAAAATTCCAAAGAGGATGATAACCTGAACAACACTCTGCAAGAGAAAGAACCGGAAAGGCAATACAAGCCGATTGCCCCGTTTTCCCAAAGGTTGATTTCACCCAAACCCTTAGACAAAAACCTGGAGATTTTAGAGGTTTTCAAGCAGGTGAAGATCAACATCCCATTGTTGGATGCCATTAAACAAATTCCGTCATATGCTAAGTTTTTGAAGAATCTTTGCACGATAAAAAGAAAAATACATGTGCAAAAGAAGGCATTTTTGACAGAGAATGTAAGCGCCATTATAAATCACGGGATGCCCAAAAAATACAAAGATCCTGGTAGTTCGACAATATCATGCATAATTGGAGACTACCGGGTGAAACATGCTTTACTTGATCTAGGAGCAAGTGTGAACTTAATACCCTTTTCGGTCTATGAACAATTGGGTTTAGGTGAATTACCCACCAAAACCACATTACAACTCGCTGACCGATCGATTCGTATTCCGAGAGGGGTGATTGAGGACGTTCTTGTTCAAGTTGACAAGGTCTACTACCCAGTGGACTTCATTGTCTTGGACACACAACCCATGGCTAATATTGGCCCTCAAATTCCTGTCATACTTGGCCGCCCATTCCTAGCTACATCAAACGCTATCATAAATTGTAGGAGTGGGGTCATACAAATGTCCTTTGGTAATATGACGATGGAGTTAAATGCTTTCAGTGTTGACAACCAACAAGAGGATGAAGATGAAGAGGTCCATGAAATAAACATGATCAATTCTATTGTGGAAGATGTGTCCCTCTCAACTCCTTACCCCAATCACTTAAAAGAAGATGCGGCCTATTCTCTTGATAAGAATGTTGATGTGATAGGGGACATAGTCGCACCTTTTGAGTCACTATTGGCACATAACGTTAGCCAAGAGAAGGATGTGGAAACAACACTTTGTTGTACTGAGAAATCAATTCATATTTCCACACCTCTATGGATCATGCATACCGACCTCTACCAACCCTGGGATGATCCATATTTGCAAAATCAATGCCCAGGAAAATCTGAATGGAGGCATATTTTTTCTGATAAATATGACGATGTCTCCTCTTATACATGTGGTGAAAACATTAATGAACCCACTGAAATTCTTTTTTGGAATCTTTAGTGGCTTATCTGGATCACTCACACACATGTATATTGTAACGTAGGATATTGGATGACATTATTGCAAAACCTTTTGATCCATCTAATGATTCTTCTTGACTTTTTGCTTTTGGACGAGTTGTTGGAATTGATCTCCTAGTTTGATGGAGGTATAGAGTAGTTAGGATTAGGATTTTGTTGCTTTTGTTTGCTTTTACTTAGGTTTGTTAGAAGGAGGAAGAATTCCACTTTTCACTTTTTCAGGTACTCTCATTCCTCACTCCCTTTTATGTTCAAATTGCTCTCATGTTATGTTCATTGCGCATCTTTTACATTAAGGACAATGCAAGATTTGGTTGGGGGGTGTAGGATCACTTGGATGAATCCAGTGTTTTGTAACATTTCGAGCAATTATATAGAAAATTTTCAATTTTCCTAAAATTCAAAACTCTTTTGGAAAACTTTGTTTCTATGCATTCAAGATGATATGAGCATAAGAGGAGGAGATATGAAGTATATGAGATTGTATGTCTGGAACTTCTCATAGCATAATGGTTTTATATGTGAATTCCCCTAGTTTTGTGATTGATAGAAAATTTGAACACCTTTACACCTAGTTCACATTACACGATTTTCATGAGTTGAAAGAATTATGTGATTTGTAGGTTAGCTAGACTTTGATTTAAGGTGCTGAGAAACCAGGCTGGGGCTACTTTGTCCATCCTTGTCCATGGGAAAATAACGAAAGATATGGATTTCTAAAAATCCTATCTAATTTAAAAGAAAAAGGAAAAGAAAGGATGAAATTGGGAATGATGGAAAAATGGTGGAAAATTCCGATTAGGGCTACCTACTACCAACCGGGGGATGGTCTACACGTAACCAAAGCCGGAAATGGGACGTAGTGTGAAAGTCGTCGGAAGGACGGTAAGCCAAATTCCTGTCATAGGCCTGTTGTTGCTCTATATACCTTGAGATCTATGGTCTGGTTGATTTATGAAGAAGATAATCCTAGAAACTCATGAGATGAATTTTCACTATGCACACTAGGTTGAATTTGTTCAAGTTCTTCTATTTGTCAACCAATCTGTGGGAATTTCATATGGATGCTTATTATGTTTTGAGAGTTTACGGTTTCAACCTCTATCACCTAATTTCTCTGACTCTTACACTTATGTATCTTGGAATGTATAGAAGAATGGTTTCTAAAGGAGAGTTGGGTTTTTGAGAACGGAATTGGTTTCGCGCATGTTTTGCTTGGGACTAGCAAAATGCTGGTTGGGGGGTGCTGTGTTGAGCTCTTAATTGTGCATATTCTGACCCCAATTCATCACTCATTATGCTTGTTTTTATGGTTTATAGACTAAACTAATGCATGGATTTGTGATTGTAGGGATGAGAGAGAGGAAGCATCAATTGAAGACTTAGGGATGCTATTTAGAAGAAAAGAAGATCAAAGGACCAAGTGGGGAAGTGTGGAAGAAAGAACCAAAGAAAAGAAGAAAAGAAGGAAGAAGAAGACACCCACGACCAGTCGTCCGACCGGTCGTCCAAGGCCCAAGACCAGTCGTCCGACCAGTCTCATCACTCAACAGAAGAGTAATTGCAAAAGTCACTGGACCACTGCGACCGGTCGTGCGATCGGTCGTCCACACCTTAGACTGGTCGTGCGACCGGTCCTTGAATAAAAATTGCAAGATGGAATTTCTCCAAAGCTTACTGGACTGATGAGAAGACCAGCCAGACCGGTCGCAACCGGTCGGCCAGTCACCAAGACCGGTCGTGCGACTGGTCGGCCATGCGTAAGATTTGAACTTTCTATTTTTGGCGTCGGATTTCTCTGCGCAGTGCGTAAGTTTTACGCAAATTCTCGAATATTCTGAGGTTGCGGAGCCTCCCCACTATAAAAGGACACCTAGGGATCGTTCCTAGGGTATCTTAGAAGAGTTTAAGCAAGGTTGGAGGTGGCAGAAGTGGATTTCGGAGTTCCACAATTCCTTCTAGTTTGTTTTACTGTTTTATGTTTTTCTTAGTTGTTTCACGTTTCCTTGGATCATGAACGGCTAAACCTCCTAGCTAGGGCTAAGAGGTAAAGCTTGTAGTGAATCCAAGATGTTTCAATTCATTTTAAGTTGGTTTTAAGATTGAATTTCATGTTTATGAACAATGGTTTGAAGTTTATACAAGTTCTAAGTAGTTTTTCTTAGTCTTATGATGACTCATGGATGTTTGGGAGAATTACTTAAGTTCTTAATTGTTTTGTGTTAGTCTAGACCTGTATGATCCGAGGAATTGGAGTACGCTCATGTGGGAACTTCCTACCAAAGTTCCTACTTTTCTGAAATTTTGTGCTATGTAGGACTGTGCATGTGATTTGAATCAAGTTCAAATCATAATCTAGCCTTGTCTTGTGACAGGACTTGAGGATGTTTATGATTGTGATCTTATTCTATTGGAATTGGGACTGACCTATGCAATTGAGCATGCTCAGCCTAGCTTGCATTGAGTGAATCATACACATGGCTCTTACATATGACAGATTGTTTAGTTTAACAGCTCTATCATCCGGCTAGATAGATCTTAGTATCGATTTTAGTTGAGAAAGTGAGAAACCACAGCGAATTGAGCATCAAGGATTGCTACAAGTGGATCCTTGAACCCCTAGTGCCTTTTTATAATTGTTTACCTTCAAATTAGTTTAAAGTTGTTACTTACATCAATCTCATATAAAATTCGATTGTTAGCTCTCAATAGACACTATTGGATGTGTTTGTGAATTCCTACACAAGTCCCTGTGGATCGACCTCGGTCTTACCGAGATCTATTACTACATGACAACCTTACACTTGGGGAAGCGATCAAGTTTCGCTTCCCCAAGTGTAGGGTTGCGATGTAGTAATAAATCTTGGTAAGACCGAGGTCGGTCCACAGGGACTTGTGTAGGAATTCACAAACACATCCAATAGTGTCTATTGAGACCTAACAATCGAATTTTATATGAGATTGATGTAAGTAACAACTTTGAACTAATTTAAAGGTAAACAATTATAAAAAGGCACTAGGGGTTCAAGGATCCACTTGTAGCAATCCTTGATGCTCAATTCGCTGTGGTTTCTCACTTTCTCAACTAGAATCGATATTAAGATCTATCTAGCCGGATGATAGAGCTGTTAAACTAAACAATCTGTCATATGTAAGAGCCATGTTTATGATTCACTCAATGCAAGCTAGGCTGAGCATGCTCAATTGCATAGGTCAGTCCCAATTCCAATAGGATAAGATCATAATCATAACCATCCTCAAGTCCTGTCACAAGATAAGGCTAGATTATGATTTGAACTTGATTCAAATCATTGATTCAGTGTATGTGTCTGCTATTCAGTGTATATGACTTGAAGGAAGAGGTGATGTTGCGTAGTTCTGCTATCAGCCTCATCAGTTCTGCTATCAGCCCCGTCCAGTGGTGGTGCTCATATCCATGCCTCGGTAGCAGTCGGTTTAGCTAGAAGGTATGTATGCAGTGTATATTCATTTTAGTGGTGGTAATATAATTTTTGTTGTCCATAGTGAACTCGTCGAAGAGCTAGCACATTTGGATTTGTTTTAATGCTAGCATATGCTTCAACTGCTTCTATAGATTTTAGAAAGCAAATTCTAGCACTTCATTTTCAACCCCTTGTCAGAGGAGGCAACCGACAAGAAGAAGCTATGGCAGAAAACTTCACTTATAAATATTTAATTCTTCACTGAGTAATCTTTGCAACTCCAGAAAATATCCATCAAATTATGCCCAAGGAGGCCGGTAAAATACCCATCAAGCTATGGTAAAATTTTCACAGTTATAGTTTTTCTTTTGGGACAAACAAACGTTAAATCAAGCATTGTGAATTTACCTCTTATCTCATGGCTGTAGGGAACATAGCTTTAATTATTATTAGCACTTGTTCAAAATACCTGAGGATCTTCCATGTTTTCTGACAGATTATTCAAAGGACTTCCCATCATATCTAAAATTCTGCAAGGATGTTGTCTTTGTTGGACTAACAATATCATATAAGGAGGAGAATTTTGCTAAACAATTGTGGGATATCTTTGAGGATCGAGAGGTGGTGTGACTCTAATATAAGTTTTAGCAAATGGATTCTATTTTGGATGTAATACTTATGCTCGCTTTCTCTGACATGTGTATTTTTAGAACCAGGAGGCTGCATTGATTTGTCGAGATAGATACTCTTTAAACCAAGGATATACATGGTACACTCGGAACTTTTGTTTGTAGAAGCAGGGTCCATGGTTTAATAATTCAAATCGTGGTAGGTGGGCCCCATAGTGGATTGGCCATGCCCATCCACTGTGGATTAAGATTGTCTAGGCAAGGAGATTTGGCTCATGAACCATCCGCTGTAGTCTCGTCACATCAAAAGTCTTGATAATGAAACCATGGGCTCTACTCATAAAAAGTGAGGACTTGAGGATACTGTACATACCCTTGTGTCGAGCATCATATAATTCCTCTAGCGTGTTCGTTGTCCCATTTTCATTCTTGCCAACTATATGACACATCAATTCTGGAGAATTGGTATGTGAAGAAAATTTTGGAAAAAAAGAAGAAGCTTGGGACAACTTCATATGTAAAAAAATGTGGACTTAGGCCTTATTTTGTTGTTTGTTATTACATCTAATTCAACATTTCCTAAGACTATTTAAATTTATGTAGGAAAATCTGTCGCTAAGCATTGTTGAGGCGAAAGAATGCTTTACATCAAAAGAGGTACTTATCTTTCTTTTGTAATTTTCGATGCTTATGACAAACTCTTTGAAGTTTGCAGCGTATTTATCAAATTTATTTGTAAACTTCAATGACTAAGATGATGGAAATTACTTGTACCTCTTGCAGCCATGTGAGGCTCACACTAATGACTTTGAGGCTTTGCCTCCTTTTTTTGTAGTGGAATTGTATTGCAAAAGAAGATGCGAACAAAAGGCATTAAGATATAATGCGCTCATGGTTGTTTGTATTGTATAACTATTCGAAAATGTTGAGATGCAGGAAACAATTCTTCTTCCAAGGCAGCAACTCAGTTCTTTATCAAAGAGACTCCAACTGTCCAGAACATATCACAAGCAATGAGGTTTCTATGCTCGGATAGTTTTGCAGAGGGCTGTAGAGAAAATGGTGGGCAGATAGAGGGCCTTGGTTCATCGAAAAGGAACTTATATGGAACTCAAGGGTCTTGGCTTCTTTGTAAATTTTTCTTCCTTGTAATGAGAACTCTCCAATGTACTTATATTAACTGAATTGGGGATGTATTAGGAACGAGTCTTCTCATATTTATGTACTTTGAGTTTCCCTTTCTAAAAATTCATGACTTTAATGAATGTTGGATTGATTTCTTTCATTTGGCAGTTATAACAATTCTTTATTTGTATTAACTTAGATGGGTCGATTTATTAGGGCATGTACCAGAAATGGCTAGATATGTTGTTATTATAAACAAAATTAAAGACAATAGCTATGGATATAGGCTGTAGCCCTTAAAACTAGCGTTATGCAGGCAAAATGCTACGGATCGGATTTCTATAGCGACGGCTATTGTCTGTAGCGGTAGACATATAGCTACGGATATAAGCCGTAGCTATAGCTTAAAAGGCTATAGCTACGGTACCAATTGCTACGGAATGACTATGAACTAGCTACGGATTATATCCGTAGCTCTATATCTATAGCTATGGATATAATCCGTAGCCTTTGCCCCTTTTTTTATAGTGCTTAAAAGGTGTTTTGAGTGCCACATGATCCGTGTAAATTATGACCTTGGATCCTATCAAATACGCCCTGAATTTTTCCAAAGTAAAAATAATGGCAATAAGCTCCTTCTTTGTAGTCGAGTAATTGACTTAGGCGGGATTTAAGGTCCTACTCACATAGTAAATAACATGGGGCTTCTTGTCCTACCTTTGTCCTAACACCACCCCAATAGTATAATCGCTCGTATCGCACATTAACTCAAAAGGAATGGACCAATCCGGTGGTTGCGTGATAGGAGCGGTTGTCAACATGTCTTCTAGCTTTAAAAATACTAATTGAGATTCGGCACTCCACTCAAATTGGTTCTCCTTTTGGAGAAGGTTACATAAGGGCCTAGAAATATGACTAAAATCATTTATGAACCTTCTAAAAAACCGACGTGTCCAAGGAAGGACCGCATATCTCGTATGCTTTTGGGTGGTAGTATGTTGGAAATAATATCGATTTTGGCCCGGTCTACCTCTATTCCATTGAACGAGATGATATGTCCAAGGACTATACCTCTTTATACCATAAAATGACATTTTTTCTAGTTTAATACAAGGTTCTTCTCCTCGCACCTTGTCAAGACCAACTTCAAGTGATTAAGGCACTCATCAAAAGTACAAAAAAAAAAATCATCCATGAATTCCTTGAGAAATTCACCCACCATGTCCGAGAAAATACTCAACATTCATCATTGGAATGTGATGGGTACATTACATAGTCTGAATGGCATCCTTCGAAATACGAAGGTGCCAAACAAGCATGTAAAGATAGCCTTCTCTTGATCTTTTGGGGCTATCTCAATTTGGTTGTAGCCGGAATAGCTATCTAGGAAGTAATAATAGGAGTGACCCGCTAATGTTTTCAAAATTTAATCTATAAATGGGAGAGGGAAGTGGTCCTTCCTAATGATCATGTTTAGCTTCCGATAATCTATGCACATACGCCAACTGGTAGTTACTCTAGTCGGTATAAGTTCGTTGTTGGCAGTTTTCTACAATTATAATACCGGACTTCTTAGGGACAACTTAGGGTAGGACTCATCCATTGGCTATCCGAGATGGGGTAGATGATACCCACATCTAGTAGCTTTAACACCTCGGCCTTGACAACCTCTATTATGTTTGGGTTTAATCTCCTTTGAGGTTGTCTAGTCATTTTTGCATTATCTTTAAGGCGTATATGGTGAGTACAAACCGTAAAGTCTATCTCTTTGAGATCCGCTATTGTCCAACCTATGGCTCCCCTATGTTCTTTGAGTAGCTCAATCAACTTGAACTCTTGGTCTTTTCCTAGGTGAGAGTCAATGCTTGCACAATTTCACTAATGATGGGGTCTTTGGAATCTTTAAAATGTGCCAAGCATGTCTTTAAATTTTCCAGTGGTTTAAATTGGAGGAGCTCCTCTTCTTCAAAGGATTCAAGCATGTTTACCTCGAGGAGTTCATCATCATTATCCCTATGCCTTTTGCCCAAGTGGAACACATTCACCTCCAATGTCATGTTCCCAAAGGACAGTTGCATTACCCCATTCCAGCAATTTATAATTGCGTTTGATGTAGCCAGGAACGGGCGGCCTAGAATCACCGGTATTTGAGTGCTAGTATCCATAACCGGTTGCGTGTCTAAGACAATGAAATCCATCGAATAGTAGAATTTGTCGACTTGGACCAATACATCCACAACTATCTCTCTCGGTACACGGATGGATCTATCAGCAAGTTGTAATATGGTTTTGGTGGGTTTTAATTCACCAAGACACAATTGGTCGTATACCGAGTATGGGATCAAATTTACACTTGCCCCTAAATCTAATAGTGCACGCTCAATCTGATAGTCACTAATGATACATGAGATTATTGGACTACCGGGATCCTTAAATTTTGTGAGGGTCTTTTGGGTGAGAATGACACTCACTTGCTCATTCAAAAAGGCCTTTTTTTCACATTGTATTTGTATTTGGTTGTACATAAGTCCTTTAGGAACCTGGCATAAGAGGGGATTTGTTTAATGGCATCAAGCAATAGAATGTTTATCTTGACCTGTCTGAAAATTTCTAAACTATCATGAGAGTTTGGGAGAGATTTTGGAGCAACCAATATCGAAGGGAATGGTGTTATGGGCTTGTGAACATGTTCCGTTTCTTGTGGGGCTAAGCTAGGTCCATTCTCATTCTCAGAAATTACCGGATCATTAGGCTTGTCGGCCTTCACCGGAATAGATTTATCCACTTGTTTACCACTTCAAAGAGTGGCGACGGATTTTTCTTGCTCCACATATTAGTTGGGAAGATTAAGGATGCTTATTTCATGTGCTTGTTTAGGATTAGGCTGAGGTTGGGCCGGAAAGGTCCATTCCCTAGCATTCAAGCGTCCCTTAATTTCATCAATCGGAACTTTAAGCTCTTGGAACATTTGCTAATTTGATTGATTGATTTGCGTTTACCCTTGCATAAACGCCTTTAGAGTATCCTCCATTGAGAATTGAGGTGGGGCCATATTTTGCATGGGTGACCCTCCATGAGAGTTGTAGGATTACCCGTAGGGCCATTCCTCTAACTGAAATTTGGATGGTTCTTCCAAATAGAGTTGTACGTGTTACCTACCGGTCCATTGAAAGGCCTTTGATACTCATATGCGGCATTTGCTTGCTCTTGTAACACCACTTGAAACGTGGAAATTGTACGACAATCTTATGTAGAGTGTACATTAGTGGCACAAATTTCGCACACGTTATCAATGGCTTCCGTGGACTTAGAAACTCCACTTTTACTTAGTTCCATGGCCTTGACTTTTCTTGTGAGGATGGTTATTCTTGCATTTACATAATCTTCCTCCTTAAGGATGTAAATCCCTCCTTTCTCTTTTTGCTGAGGAGGCTTGAGGTTACTAGACTTATCCGAGGTATCCCATGATTGGGCATTCTCGGCCAACTTGTCTAAGTAAATCCATGCCTCATCCGGATTTTTGCTCATGAACTCGTCATTGCATATCATCTCTACAAATTGGCGCAAGTTAGAATTTAATCCATCATAGAAGAAGTTTATAATTCGCCAACTTTCGTATCCATGATGTGGGCAAGTGAGTAAGAGTTCCTTAAACCTTTCCCAACTTTGAAAGAATGACTCACCCTCTTTTCCCATAAAGTTTATTATAGATCTTTAAAGGATGTTAGTTTTATGAGCCGAGAAGAACTTTTTCGAGAATTCCCGAGTCATCTCTGTCCATGTCCCTATCGAATGTGGTCTAAGAGAGTGGATCCAACCTTTGGCTCTTTCTTTCAATGAAAAGGGAAACAATCTAAGTTTGATGACATCCTTTGACACATTGTTGTATTGTAAGGTAGCAACAACTTCATCAAATTTTTTTAAGTGTAGATATAGGCTCTCAGAATCTAGCCCATGAAACTTATGTAAAAGTTGACTTACCCTCAGCATTATATCAATGTTCCCCCGGTGGTTGGTAAAACCATGCAAGAGGGTGTAGTCGTACGGGCCAGTTGTAAGTAGTTACATAAAGCTCTCATTGGAGGAGCATTGTGCACCTCATTCTCTCCTATCTCTCTTAATTTGCTTTTGTAGTTGGAGTAGGGTGGTGAAGATTCTTTAATCGTGTTTGATCTATATTCCCCAAACTTTCACAATGTTCTACGTATTTTCTAACTCATCTATGAAGGGAGAGTGGTCCAACTAAACCACCTTTAGTTTGGAGATGGTTTGTGTGGTCGCCTTCCTAATGGGACATAAACCACATAATCAAAAAAATTTAAACTAAACCTAACCCTAAAACAAAAGTTTAAAATCAAATTAAAATCTAAAAAAAACTAAAAAGCTGTAAAAGTTCTAAGTTAGAAAGATAATACCCAATTAGCTTGAACTAGGAGAGTTTCCTACAAAACAAAGCAAACTTGTTAGTTCTAAAAAATTAAAAACTAATTCTAGGAAATCAGAAAATCCTATTTATCTACTTCTTCTATAGCTACTAAAACAATTTAGAACTGTTTAACCTAGATTCCTCAGCAATGGCACCAAAAACTTGTTCGCTCGCCTCAAGTGCAAGGCTACGTTGTAGTAATAATCTCGTTAAGTCCGAGGTCGATCCATAGGGAATTAGGATAAACCAATTCGAATTATTCTAGCAACTTCAAATTCAATAATTAAGAAGTTTGAGTTTATAAACTAAGTGAAAACAATAACTTTATAAATATCTGTAATTTAATGGAACTAAAGCCTCAAGGATCCACTTGTAGTAGTCCCATGTGAATTCATTCATCCAAGCATAAACATAACTAGAATCGAAGTTCTATCTCTCATCTAGTTGGAAGATTTAGCATTCAAACACAAATAATCCCCACTTAAGTAAAAAATTAAGATTCTACTTCTAATGAAGTATATAGCATCCAAGCATGTAGCCTTCGAAGTAACAGCCATGCCAAGAGACTATGGCTTGCTCTAGGGTTACTACAATTTGAATCCAATCAATCTAAACATGATAGTCTCAGAGAATTGTAAGGAACCCATGTCCGAAGTACATGAACTCTCATAAAACATCAAAAAATACCAACTTTATTCAAACTAGAACTTAAAAATCCAAACTTTAAGTAAAGTAGTTGAATCAAACGAATTCTACATGACAACTAGCTATAAGCTTCACCTCTTAGCCTTAGCTAAGAGGCTTTAGCTGAGCATTATCATGCTTTAACTAAAAACAAGGGAAAACTAATGAAAAACATGAAAAATCGGATTCAAGAGAGTTGTAAACGCTCCACGACGATCTTCTTCACCTCCCACGAAGTCTCAAGCCTTCTATGATGCCTTAGCTACGATCCCTATGTGTCCTTTTATAATAGAGAGGCTCCACCGCCCTTCTAGATTTACGTAAGAGGTTACGCATTGCGCAATAATTTTTGGAGCTTGAACTACAAGCTGTTGGAACTCAAATTTTCAAGTGGCCGACCGGTCTTGACCGGTCAAGCTTGGCTGGCTGACCGGTCTTGACCAGTCGGACCTGTCTGTGGGACGTCTAGAGAGCACAGTGGAAAGGGCCTCCACATGGCCGAGTGGTCTTGACCGGTCGAATCTATTTGGTCCTTCGTGCAGTGAGTTGAGAGGGGGCTGGTGTGGTGGCCGACCGGTCCAGACCAGTCGTGGCCTCCTTGGCCGACCGGTCAAGACTCATTTTCTTCCTTCCTTTCTTTCTCTTCTCTCCTTCTTTCTTCTTCCTTCTTTGGTCCACCTTCAAGCATCATTGAAATGGCTTCTAAATGCTTCTTTTAAGCGTCAATTCGGTGAAGTCTCTCTCTCATTCCTACAACCATAAAACATGTATTAGATTAGCCTTTTAACCATGCAAACCATGCATAAGATGTGATGTAATGGGTTAGAATATGTATAAATTGGAAGCTTAACAGAGAGGCAATGATGAACAATCTGTGAGATTTTGAGAGTAAGTTATCAATCTAAGAAAACACTAGAGCTCCAAGGATCCACTCATACCTATCCTTGATGCTTAATTCGCATCGGTTTCACAATTGCTCAACTAGAATCAAAATCAAGTCCTATCTAGTCGGATTATAGAGCAGTTAAATTATCAGAACAATCTAAGATATTTATTGTCTATAAATATGACTCCCTCAATTCGAGTTAGGACTTGGGCACACTCAATTGCATAGGCCAATCCTAGTTCCAATAGTTTAAGATTACAATCATAACAAACATTGAATCCTGTCACTAGATTCAACTAACATCATAACTTGAACTTTATTCAAATCATATTAACATTCATTACATATCTCAAATTTCTCAGAAAATATAGAACTTTGGCTTGAAGTTCCCACATGAAGAATCAAGTTCTAGAGCGTATTGAATTCAATTCCTCAAAGCGTACAGGTCTAGATCTTACAAAACAACTAAGTAACTAAGCATGATTCTTCTAAACATCCATGAGTCATTATAAGATTAGAAAAACTAACTTAGAATTTATTGAAACTTAAACAAGCCATTGTTCAATATTAAAACCAATCCATGAAACCTTAAATACGAATTAAGACATCTAGAACAACTACAAGCTTCACCTCTTAGCCCTAGCTAAGAGGTTTAGCCTACCATCTAGGAGAAAAACAGAAAAACTACTCTAAACATGAAAAACTAGAAAGAAACTAAGCAAAGGGAGTTGTAGAACTCTGAATCCTTCCTTCTCCACGTCCCAATATAATAGATCTCTTCTAGGATGCCCTAGGAATGAAGTGGAGGAGTCCTTTTATAACTTTCAAGCCCCACGAACGTAGATGATTCAAGAACTTGCGTAGGTTTTATGCACAGCGCAGAGAAAATCGGAGCTAAACTTAGAAATTTCTGAACTGGGCGCGTGGTCGATTGATCTATTGGGCTAAGCGATCAATCGCAAGTCTGAACCAACTGTAAAAACTGAATTCTGGATGTCTGGGCGATCGGGCGATCAATCGCAAGTGGTTAGGCGATTGATCACTGGGTCCAAAAAGTGTCCTAGAGAGTTCCAGCAATAAATCTATAAAAATTCAAAATTTTTATGGCTCGGGCGATTGATTACAAGTGGCTGGGCGATCAATCGATTTTGGTCTTTTTTGTCCAGCAACTATTTTGGATTTTCTGTATTACGGGCGATCAATCGGTTTGAGAAACCGATCAATCGACAATCCTACTTCCAGTCAACAATGCTTCAACACACATGCAAGGTGATCGATCAATCGGCCTGGCTAGCAAATCAATTGACCACGCTGGTGATCAATCGACCAGAATGATTTTTTCTTCTTTTCTTTTCTTTTTCTTGCTTCTTTTCTTCACTCTTCTTCTTGCTTCTTTTCTTTGATCTTCAATGCACATTAAGAGTGTCATTTAATCATCATTTTGGTGAAGTCTTTCTCCCATCCTACAATCACAAAACCATTGCATTAGATAGGTCCTTAAGCATAGAACTCATACAGTGTTAATGATGAAATGGGGTTAGAATGTGCACATTTCAGAGCTCAATAGCGAGCGAAGAAAGATCTGAAAGACCGATGGTGCCGAGTGAAGCATTAAGGGCCTTAGATTGTGTGGCCACTAAAGGCTATAGATAATGAAGGACTTCAATAGAGCAAGGATTCCAACACCAACCAAATCAAATCAAATCCCAATTTACAACGCTCCTTAGTATTTTATTATTTACATTCCTTAGTTGTTCGCTCACCTCAAGTGCAAGGCCGCGATGTAGTAATAATTCTCGGTAAGACCGAGGTCGATCCTCAGGGATTGTCGTAACAATTCTAAGTTTTATAACTAGGATGGGCTAAATTTCGATTTATAATGATGGATGGTAATTAAGAACATAAATCTATCGACTTAAGAAGTAAATCAAGGAAATAAACACTAGAGCGCCAAGGATCCGCTAATAATCATTCACAATGCCAATTCAAACCATGCAAGCCAATAACACAATTGGAATCGGAGTTAAATCCCTATTCAATCGGAATATAGAGCAATCAAATCATCATAATGCATCGAACATAGATGGATCATCTACTGATATGGTCCTCTCATAATCAACTAAGGCATTTGATGTATTCAATCACACAACTCAATCCTTCACAAAACAAGCAAGATCACATTCATGATTCTTCCTCAAGCCTTGTCACTAGACTTGATTTAGAAGCATGAATTGAACTTCTATTGAACCAAAATCAATACATAAACCTATCTCAGATTAAATCAAAAGATAAAAACCCCTTCTAGCTTAGTTCTAGATAAGCTCTTAGGAAACTTAGTTTGTAAGATCCCCTAGCATCCAGCATATCATGATGAATCTAAGATCTCTACAACCCAAAATCCTATCAATCAACACTCCCATTAAGCAATCTCAATAATCAAAACATCCCATATAAGAGCAATCACAAGATATATAAGATTAACTAAAAATACTAACTTTATTTCAAATTTGAACTAGAAGTGTTCTTCATAAAACCAAAAAGCACTTGAACTAATTTGAATTGAACATTGCAAACAACTAAAAGCTTCACCTCTTAACCCTAGCTAAGAGATTTAGCCAACCATTAATAGGTTAAACTAAAGCTCAAAGGAAAAACTATGAAAAACATAGAAAAATCGAGTTTGGAGGAGTTGCAGACGCTCCACAGCGATCTTCTTCACCTCCCACGACTTCCCAAGGCTTCTATGATGCCTTTAGATCCACCCCTAGGTGTCCTTTTATAATAGAGAGGCTCTATCGCCTCAGAAACTTCCAGAATTGCATAAGGACTCCCGCAGCGCATGATTTTCAGAGCTTGCTGAGCAAGCTTGCTGGAAAGCTACTGAAATACACTAGCTACCTGTTGGCCGACCGGTCTTGATCGGTCAAGATGGTTGGCCGACTGGTCTAGACCGGTCTAGCAGAGGTCCGGGAGAGTCCAGAGAGCACAAGAGGGGGGCCGACCTATTGACCTACCGGTCAAGACCGGTCGGACCACTTGGTCCTTTGTATAGAGAGTTGGGAGGAGGGCTGGTGTGGTGGCTAACCGGTCAAGACCGGTCGTGGCCCTCTTGGTCGACCAGTCTAAGCCCTGTTTCTTCAATTTTTTCTTTCTTTGTTTCTCATCTCTTCTCTCCTTCTTTTTTCTTCCTTCTTTGGCCCACCTTGGGTCTTCATCCAGGAGCTTCTAAATAGGTCTTTTAACTATTATTTGTGTGAAGTCTCTCTCTCATTCCTACATCAACAAAACATGCATTAGATGGGTCATTTAAGCATGCAAACCATGCATATAATGCGATGCAATAGGTTAGAATATGTATAAAATGGGAGCTCAACACACCCCCCCAACTAGCATTTTGCTAGTCCCGAGCAAAACAAGCGTGAAATAATCCCTTTCTCTGAGAACTCAACTCTCTCTTGGAAACTATGCTTCTATAGACTTTAAGACATGTAAATACAAAATTCAAAAAAAAAAAACTAAATGATGAGAAATTGAAGTCCCAAACTTTCCAAACATAATAAGTGTTCATATAGAATCCCAATCGATTTATTGACAAATAGAAGAATGCAAACATGTATGGTCTAATGTGCATTGTGCATATTCATCTCATGACTTTTCAGGATTACCTTCTTCATAAATAAGGCTAAACTAAAGATCTAAGAGTATACAGATCAACCAATTGCCTATGACAGGAATTTTTCTTACCGTCCGTCCGACGGCTTTCACACTAGTCCCATTTTCGGCTTTGGTTACAGGTAGACCATCCCCCGATTGGTAATAGGTAGCCATTTTCGGAGTTTTCCACCATGTTTTCCATCATTCCCAATTTCCATCCTTCCTTTTCCTTTTTCTTTTACATTAGATAGGATTTTTAGAAATCCATATCTTTCGTTATTTTTCCATGGACAAGGATGGACAAAGTACCCCGGCTTGGTTCCTAAACACTTCAAATCTTCAGTCTTACCAATCTATAAGTCTAATAATCCCTTTAAATGATGAGAATCGTGTAATGTGGACTAGACTCAAAAGTGTTCAAATGTTCTATCGATCATATAAATAGGGGAATTCTCATGTAAAACTATCATGTTTAAGTTAATTTAGAGATTTCAAAATCATATCATTTCATCTTTCATCCTTTCATACTCATGACATCTCAAGTGCATAGAAATGAAGTTTTCCAAAAGAGTTTTGATGTTTCAGAAAAAATTAAAAATTTCTACAAAAACCTTGCTCGAAATGTCACAAATTGCTAGATTCGAGAATCTCACCCCCCAACCAAATCTTTCATTGTCCTCAATGTAAAAAGATATGCAATGAGCATGAATCATGAGAGCACTGATAAAATAAAGGAGTGAGAACGAGAGTACCTGAGAAAGTCGATCATGGAAGTTTGCAACTCCAAACAACTAAACAATTAAAATAAATGAAACTACTTTATACCTCCGTCAAACTAGGAGGGCAATCTTGATACACAAGATCATCCAAAGGAATAGAATTTAGCAGAATTATGAGGTGGAGTAAAAGATTTTTCAGTAAAACCATCCACCATCCTGCTTCATAATACACATGAGTGATGTTTGTTATTCTAATCCATTGAAAATCCTGCTGAAAAAATTCAGCAGGTTTCTCAAAGTTATCACTCCATGTGTTGGGAAAGGAAGATTTCTTCAGTTGAAATTCATCAAATATGAATTTCCTTTCTAACTTATCTGGGAAAAAATTATTCAGATAAGGATCATCCCAGAGATGGTGCTCTTCGGTTTGTATAAACCAAAGAGGTGTGAAGACTTGGAATTCTTCTTCACAAGTCGTTATGGTATCCACATTTTCAGATTCTACCGGTGCCTCCACTATTGATAAATCGGTTTTACACTCCGTTGAAGGAGTCTTTATAGGCACCGGTGAAGTTTTCCTTAAGGCAGTTGACAATGTCACGGATCATAAGATCATCCCAATCCTCAAAATATGTCAAACACTCTTCTAGAGTGTAGGAAACTTCGACCTTCTCGATCACTTGTATAGGTTGGAATAAGTCCTCAACCACTACACATTCAGAAATTGGCCTCTTCATAGGCAAATCAAGCACCAATCCATCAATTTCCTTCATGACAAAATTGTTCAAGTCAGTGGTTGGTGTCTTGTCAATCAAATTGTCCGATTTTGGCTCTTCCAAGGCCTCATGAATATCTAAATTTATTTCTTCCTTGGAATGAGCCAAGTAAACTTCTAAAGTTTTAGAAAATTTAGTTAAGGGTGGCTTATCATCATCCACAATTCTATTTATGAAATTAATCATGTGGATCTCATCTTCATCATCATCCTCATCCTTATCCTCTTGTTGTTTGTGTAAGTGAAACACATTCAGCTTCATAGTCATATTTCCAAAGTATATTTTCATAACCCCATTCCTACAATTGATTATAGCATTTGTGGTTGCTAGGAATGGTCGGCCTAGAATGACAGGAACTTGAGTGCATGCATTTGTAACCGCTTGTGTATCCAAAACGATAAAGCCTACCGGGTAGTAGAACTTATCGATTTGGACTAACACATCCTCAATTACTCCTCTCTATATTCTAACGGAGCGATCCACAAGTTGTAAAGTTATCTTGGTGGGTTTTAATTTACCAAGTCTAAGTTGCTCATATACCGAGTAGGGAATCAAGTTAACACTAGCCCCTAGATCGAGAAGTGCTCTATTGATCCAGAAGTTACCTATCATGCAAGAGATTGTAAGGCTTCCGGGATCTTTGAATTTTGGAGGAGTGTTATGTTGTATGATGGCACTCACTTGTTCCGTTAAAAATACTCTCTTGTGCACGTTTTGCTTACGCTTTACGACACATAGATCCTTTAGAAATTTGGTGTATGAAGGAATTTGCTTAATTGGCATCCAACAATGGAATGTTGATTTTGACTTCTTGGAAGACTTCTAGGATGTCCTGATTTTCTATTGGCATTTTTATTGAGACAAAACGTTGGGGGAATGGGGCCACATGTTTATACACTCGCTCTGGCTCTTCATCTTGTGGAGCATTGCTCAATCCACCATCGCTCTTAGAATCAATCGGATCATTAGGCTTTGTGGCCTTCACTGGTTCATAATTTTCAATTATTTTTCCACTTGTAAGAGTGGTGATGGCTTGAACATGTTCCACATGAGGATGGGTTGAAGAATTGGTGTTTATTTCCAATTGTTCCTTAGGGTTAGGATGAGATTGGGTCAAAACAGTCCCTTTCTCCCTAACTCCTAGGTGTGTCTCAATTCTTTCAACCGAAATTTTAAGTTCATTCATAGCTTGCATGTTGGACTGATTTATCTGAATATGTCTAATCATGAACGCGTTCAATGTATCCTCAAGAGTGCTCTTTTGAGAAGGTCCTTGGGACGCATTGTTTTTATTTACCATGGGTCCATTTCTCCCATTAAAATTTGGTGTACACCACCACTCAGGATTAGTAAAGTTAGAATTTGGTCCACTAAAAGGGCGTTGGTAAGCATTTGTAGCATTCGATTGAGTTTGCAAGAACTCTTGAAACGCGGGATTTGTTGGGCAATCCTTTGTGACGTGAACATCACTCTCACAAATACCACGTACACTCTCAACGACCTCACCAGTAGTTATCATGTTAACACTCCTCAATTCTATGGCCTCAACCTTCTTTGTGAGACTCGCCACCTTTGTGTTTAAATCATCCTCCCCATCCAATACATGTACACCTCTCTCTTGGGGCTGACTTAGGATTACTAGTTGGATTAGAGATGTCCTAAGATTGGGCATTCTCGGCTAGCATATCAAAGTAATCCCAAGCATCATCGGGTGATTTGTTAAAAAACTCACCATTACACATCATTTGAATAAATTGGCGAATGTTTGAACTTAATCCGTCATGAAAGAAGTCAATCAAGTGCCACTTTTCATAACCATGATGTGGGCACTCTAATAAAAGATCTTTGAACCTCTCCCAACATTGAAAAAATGTTTCATCTGATTTTTGGGAGAAATTCATGATGGTTCGCCTTAGTGCATTGGTTTTATGAACCGGGAAGTACTTTTTAAGAAACTCCCAAGTCATCTCAGCCCATGTCCCGATGCTTCTAGGTTTAAGTGATTAAAACCATGCTTTGGCTTTGTCCTTTAGAGAGAAGGGGGACAATTTCAGTTTGATTACATCTTGGGAGACATCATTAAATTGAAAGGTGTTGGCTATCTCCTCAAATTCCACTAAGGTGCGCATATGGACTTTTAGAGTTGAAACCATGGAATTTCAGGAGTAACTTGATAATTCCCAGTTTAAGATCCATGTTTCCTGCATTAGTTGGAAAAATAATGCAGGAAGACGTAGTTGTTCTCTCCAGTTGTAGATAATCTCTCAATGTTTTAACCGGAAGAACATAATGTTCCTCATTCTCATTACGTTCCATCCTAATTGGTGGTGCATCATGCTCAACATCTTCAACATTATGTGATTCATTCTCAGCCATGATTTCAGATGATCCAAGATTTCTTAGACGTTTTTTAACTCATCTGTGACAGATTAGGACTTCAACTAAATCTCCCTCACTTAAAAGTCGCGATGTATGAAAGTGTCTAAGTTAGAATGATGTCACCGGATGGAAGAACTATGTTAGAGAAGAAAAATCCTACAAAACAAACAAAATCTGTTAGTAGAAAAATTTTGATAAAAACTTACTAAAACAGTAAATCCCAACCTAACCTATCTAACCTAACTATACCTTAATTACAAAAATTAGAACCGTTAACCTAATCCCTGGTAGTGGCATCAAAAACTTGTTCGCTAACCTCAAGTGCAAGGTTGCGATGTAGTAATAATTCTCGGTAAGACCGAGGTCGATCCTCAGGGATTGTCGTAACAATTCTAAGTTTTATAACTAGGATGGGCTAAATTCAGATTTGTAATGATAGATAGTAATTAAGAACATAAATCTATCTACTTAAGAAGTAAATCGAGGAAATAAACACTAGAGTGTCAAGGATCCACTAATAATTATTCACAATGCCAATTCAAACCATTCAATCCAGCAACACAATTGGAATCGGAGTTCTATCCCTATCCAATCAGAATATAGAGCAATCAAATCATCATAATGCATATAACATAGATGCATCATCTACTGATATGGTCCTCTCATAATCAACTAAGGCATTGGGTGTATTCAATCACACAACTCAATCCTTCACAAAACAAGCAAGATCACATTCATGATTCTTCCTCAAGCCTTGTCACTAGACTTGATTTAGAAGCATGAATTGAACTTCTATTGAACCAAAATCAATACATAAACCTATCTCAGATTAAATTAAAAGATAAAAATCCCTTTTAGTTTAGTTCTAGATAAGCTCTTAGAAAACTTAGTTTGTAAGATCCCCTAGCATCCAGCATATTATGATGAATTTAAGATCTCTACAACCTAAAATCCTATCAATCAACACCCCCATTAAGCAATCTCAATAATCAAAACATCCCATATAAGAGCAATCACAAGATATATAAGATTAACTAAAAATACTAACTTTATTTCAAACTTGAACTAGAAGTGTTCTTCATAAAACCAAAATGTACTTGAACTAATTCGAATTGAACATTGCAAACAACTAAAAGCTTCACCTCTTAGCCTCAGTTAAGAGGTTTAGCCAACCATTAATAAGTTAAACTAAAGCTCAAAGGAAAAACTATGAAAAACATAGAAAAACCAAGTTTGGAGGAGTTGCAGATGCTCCACAGCGATCTCCTTCACCTCCCACGACTTCTCAAGCCTTCTATGATGCCTTTAGATCCACCCCTAGGTGTCCTTTTATAATAGAGTAGCTCTACCACCTCAGAAACTTCCAGAATTGCGTAAGGACTCCCGCAGTGCATGATTTTCGGAGCTTGCTAAACAAGCTGCTGAAATTCACTAGCTACCTATTGGCCGACCGGTCTAGACCGGTCTAGTAGAGGTCCAGGGAGAGTCCAGAGAGCACAAGAGGGGGGCCGACCTGTTGGCCGACCAGTGAAGACCGGTCGGACCACTTGGTCCTTTGTACAAAGAGTTGGGAGGAGGGCTGGTGTGGTGGCCAACTGGTCAAGACCAGTCATGGCCCTCTTGGCCGACCGGTCAAGACCGGTCTCAGCCTTGTTTCTTCAATTTTTTCTTTCTTTCTTTCTCATCTCTTCTCTCCTTCTTTCTTCTTCATTCTTTGGCCCACCTTGAGTCTTCATCCAAGAGCTTCTAAATAGGTCTTTTAACTATTATTTGTGTGAAGTCTCTCTCTCATTCCTACATCAACAAAATATGCCTTAGATGGGTCTTTTAAGCATGCAAACCAATGCATATAATGCGATGCAATAGGCCAAAATATGTATAAAATGGGAGCTCAACATTAGTGTAATCAGCATCCTTAGTTTCGGTTTCATTTTCATTAGTGTAATCTTGCTCTTTACATTTTGTAATGTAAGTTGCGAATTTACATTCCGTAGTAGTAAATCAACAGTGGTAACTCAGTAGTTGGTAATTGTAGCTGTACTCCAAGTCTAAGCCCACATGCTGGAATTATCTCAATGAAGTGGTTTGTTCAGAAAGGTGATTTGTAGCACGTTCCACGCAACTGACTGTAAGTGTTTCATTTTCTTATTTTCTCTGTATTGAAAGTCCTTTCGTACGGAAGGTAGAGGTGTAACCCATTATTGGAGGACGAACCCCACCCTCCAAATATCGCCTGATAAGTAGAAAACTAATTGTGCAAGTGGCTGAATAGGCAATTGATCTATACAGATCCTGGTCATATACGGTCAATTACGGTGTATCTGCCTATCTTGGCGCTTGGGGTCACTGTTGTTCAGTTTAAATCGAGTCGCATAGTCGGTTCTGGCACTCCCACACACACATTACACGCATGACCGAAAATACAAGGGCAACAATGTCAATGAAGCTAATGCAGCGATGTGTGTTCTGGATGGAAGATAGATGGGTGGGCTTATAATCGTTATTCGTGTTGTTAAACATAAACAACCTCAAAAGCATTTACCTAGCAATGAGGATTTGTAGGAGCCACAGTAGGGGATTAGCCCTCAAAAAATGAATTCTAGCAGGGTAGAGATGTTAGAGTCCAAGCAAGGATTTAAACCCTAAAGCAGGTCTTACTATGAAGTGGTGAAGACTAAGTGTATCCAGTAGGTTACAACTGCCTCTTTGGAAGGAGTCCCCTGAGCAATGCATGGTTGAGGGTCTGATTTTCATGGAGAAAGAGGTCTCGAATAGGAGAAGAAAAGATTTACAGTTCTCATTAGTTGGTTGTGCAGAGGATTCTAAACTTCCACTCTGCAGCTCATCGATGGGCTTTCCTCCTCCAAGTAAGCAACCTTCAAGGTTGATGTTGCCAGGATTTCTCAAGATAAATTTCTTATCTCTTTTAAATTGGGGGCGGAAATGGTAGCGTATATATCAAACTTAGACCTTCATCGAGTCATGAAACTCTCCAAAGTGGAGACCTAGACCCCATCAACGATTGTAGGCAGCCAAGGGGTTTGGCTACGAATTTTGAGATTCCAGCTCTCACTTGGGATGAACAAGTTCTGCTTCAAATTGGTTTAAGATTTGGGCACGTGATTGAGATGGATAATGAGTCTTTGTATGGATACTTCCTAGTCTTTGCTCGCATCAAGGATCACCTCCTCCCTGGTGTCGATGTCAATATGTAGCTCTATCCACAAGATCATGCCCCTATGATCCATAATGAAAGAATCAAAGATTGGGTTGAGCGATCTTTTGATATGTTGGGGATTGTTGATCCTTGTTTGGTGGTGGGAAAATCCAACATTTAGATCCCTAAATTGATAATGAGGTTCAGGTTTTGGGAACATCCAGCCCCCTTGCCAGGCACTAGTGTTATGGCTAACAAGTCTGGTGGCCCAGTGGGCACCAATTTTCCCTTAGTGGGTAAAGGAAATATTGATCTCAATGTCAAGGGAGACCAAGAGAGCTTGCTTTCTTCAAACTCTAATCTAGGACAATTGTGTTAAAAGGCCTTTGACCCAAACTGTCAGGAGAAAGAAGCTCAGGAGCTAAGAGAATAGGAAGTGACAGTGGTAGACATCAACAACTTATTTATAGAGGATGCCCTGGTTATCCCCCCATGTTTAACCCCTTATGTTATCGATCTAGGCTAGACTCTTCCAGTGCACAGGTCTAAAAGAGCTCTATCTGCCGATAGCCTCCCTTAGATAGAAGATTTTTATCCAGCAGTCGACCTCTACAATGGCTTGTTTTATCTCCCTATTCTAAGGGGGTCATTGAGCAATCGTATGCAGTCCATAACCCGTTATCAATCGACCCTACTGCAAACTCTTTGGAAAGTTCTTCTAGAATAGTGTTGACAACCCCAATTATAGGTCTGCGATGTAGTAATAATTCGATCGTGAGACTGAGATCGTCCTTAGAGATTTTCATAATAGTTCTAAATTGTGTAACTAGGATTATCTAAATTCGGATTTGAATTGGATCTTAATAATATTAACTATCTACTTTTGAAGTAAAATCAGGAAACTAAGCACTGGAGCGCCAAGGATCCACTTATAATCAATTTACAATACTAGTTCAACCATTCAAGCTGATAACACAATTGGAATCGAAGTTCTATCTCTATCCAATTAGAAGATATAATCAAATCATAACAACACATCTAACATAGATAGATCATCCATTGATATAGTTCTCTCATAACAGCTCAGGCATTGGGTGCACTCAATTGTATAAGATAACCCTTCAACAAAACAAGTAAGATCACATTTGTTATAGTCAAATTGCGGTGATCGGAGGATCTCGCGAGGACTCGAAACGTGCGAGCACCCTTATAACAGTATTCAACTTGCGATCCCACTTAGTCGAGTCTCGCACATTAGACAAGTACGATGCACAGTTACCGAGCCATCGAGCCCTTATGGTCAATGCTCGAATATTAGGAGAGTACGGAATATCTTTCCCGACATGCGAGCAGCTCGACTCATGGTTATTGAAAGGCGTCGTATCTCAACATGCGAGCAGCCTGTCTCGTGAGCAGCTCCTAACATGCGAGCAGCTTGGCTCGTGGTCGCCGAAAGGGGTCACATCTCAACATTCGAGTAGTTATTTTCGAATCAAAGCATTCTCCGCCTTTATAGTTCCAGCAGCCAATATAGACCGATTTTGGGCTTATCTTTGCCCATGGCACTAAATCTCAGGGGATCGCTATCAGGAAATGTAATCGACCAGATGTCTAATTGGATTATGCCGTTCCCTTATTTAGGGATCAACAAGATAAGCGCCTTATCCGTGGGAATTAGGAGTAATCTTGACGGCTTGCGTAACAGACTGGATCACTCGGATCTACATAAACAGATGACCCTACAAATGATAAAGGTAGACTATCTCTCGATGAAAAATCCTTCTCTTTCCTCTATAATCCTATCCCATCTAACTTAAGCTTCGGAGGGCTAATGGCCGGACTCCGGTCACCCTTAGTTTTCTTTTGTGCTTTTTCAGGTTCAGGAGGAAACTGCCTGGAAGAAAGGTGAACATCTGGAGGACCCTGTTACAAAATCCAACGTAAACAGATTGGCACCGTCTGTGGGAACTTTTCGATCGCCAAGATTGGTCGCTCTCATCACTGATCAAAGTCCTCCCACCATGCCTCCCAAAAAGACAGTTCATCCATCCACTTCAAGGCAAACGCTACCTCAGCCTGACATTACCGAACCAGCGCCCATCCCTCAAACTACTTCGACGGGTATTCCCCAGGGAGATCCCAACGTGCCATCACAAAACCCGTTATTTGATACTTCCGAAAATCAAGAGGATGTCATGCTGTTTCCTCGGAAACACACTCCTAACCCTCAACGCCAAATTTCAAGCCTTGTCTATCGGCTTGATCTGCATTTCCCCGAGCCCTAGCGACAACCTTCCGAAGGATTGCCAGCGCAACCTATGTGTGACACCCCACCTTCGGCTACACTGTTGGTAGAGAAAGCTGGATGAATGGAGGACCATACCCCCAAATCCCAAGTCCAAACTCAGCCAAACTCACCCTTATAAGCCCCAATCCAGAGCCCAACTCAAGCCTGAACCCAGTCAACCCGCCCCTAAGCATCAGCCTGAAAAACCCCCCATAAGAAAAACCAGTCAAAAAATCCTTAAAAAGTCAAACTCACTGAGTTAACCCGCTGAGTTAACCCATTGAGTCAACCCGCTGAGTCAACCCGTCGAGTCAAAACACCGAGTCAACCCGCCGAGTCAAATCACCGAGTCGACCCGCTGAGTCAACTCACCAAGTCAACCCACTGAGTCAAAACATCAGCCCCGAGACATGTCCGTACCACGCGCTGGAACCCGAGGAGCGTCCGTACGGGCTGCCCGCCCAAACCTATTTACGAGAACTGCCACTGCCCTCTGCTATAAATTCACCTCTCCCCTTCTCATTTCAACACACAATCCAGCCCAGAAAGAGTCCGTCTGTTTCGAGTCTTTCTCCACCCCCTTAGCCCACCTTTCCACCAAGGAGAGCCCGAGTGAGAAGAGCCTAGCCCTGGTCCAGCCCAGCCTGACCACTGGTCCAAATCTCCCAAGCCATCCAAGTCTTGATCCAGCCACTCGAAGCCAACCCTTGTGACACCTCCGTCCATCTAGTTGTTCTTTACTAGCATCATCTCATTTGCATCTAGCATAAGTGCAACATTTACTTTTCTTCCAACCCCCCTGCTTCACTACAAGCACTTTGATTATTCAAACACACTGCATGCATCTCGCATAAAGCACCTGTCAGTTCGAGCGTATGCTCTGGGCTTGCCTGTTAATGGAAACCTGCCCATCAGAAACTCTTACTGTTCAGACCTGCATTCATGCATCATGTCATCTATGAGAATATACGAGGATTAAAACAGACTTTCAAGTGTTAGTTCAATTCTGTGAAGTAGAGACCGTACTTCGGTACGGGTAGTGTGTGGGGTGCTTAACCTCTTCCCACCCTGTAACCGTGATCCCTTACCTCGAATCTCTGGCCGCAAATCAAAAGGAGTCATTTTAGAGAAAGGAATCTTCGGATCTCCTTCTCTAACGTTTCTACGGGGTCTAGCTGACTGTAGATTTGAAGTAACTGGCTAGTGGCGACTCTGGTCTTATATAAACTCATTTAAACACATCCAGCTTAACACGACTACCGAACAAAGCCCTCAAGAACGAGGCAAGCCAGTGGCACAAATGGCGATTCACACTCACGCATCCTCTTCTTCCTTTTTTCCGAAAGGGAAAGGGAGAAGGACGTCGTGTGGGAGCGCGGAACGGCGAGGGTCCACACTATGCCAGTGGCTTCCAGACATTCCGCGGACGAGCCACAAGTCCAACCAAATCATCCTCCGTCAAATCGAATGCCACTCGACAACCAAGCCCCAGTAATACCCCCACATTCCATTCACTCCAGTACTTCCCGGCAACAGCAATCTCAGGGGTCCACCGTCGAAACGTCAGGTTATACCTTACCATGGGAAGGGGACCTCAAGAGAATCCATGATCGTTTTGATGATATGGAATAACGATATCAGGCAAATCGACCATCTGCTGCTGTGGCGTCGATACATCGATCCGAGTCTCCTTTCACCAGCGAGGTCATGGAAGCACCTTTACCTAGGAAGTACCGCACGCCTGTCATCACCCCGTATACAGGTACAGGCGATCCTCTCGAACACCTGAAAATGTATAGGTCTCTTATGGAGTTGGAGGGACATGGGTCAGAAATCATGTGTAGGGCTTTCTCCCTAACCTTTAAGGACGCAGCTCGTACATGGTTCCGGGGGTCCATCGGGTCCTTCGCACAGCTATCGGAGCTATTCCTCTCTCAATTCATGGGAAGCATCCGTACTAAAAAGCCAGCATCTCACCTAATGGATTTCAAACAACAGCATGGGGAGACGATAAAGGAGTTTACTACTACGATTCACTACAGAAGCCGTCCAAACTGAAGGTTATCCGAAGAAAAAGGCCTCACCGCCCTAAATTACAAGCGAGAAATTAAGATTCGCCCTAAATAAGAATCCTCCTAAAACCATGACGGAATTTCAGGCAAAAGCTCAGAAATATATCAATGTAGAAGAAGTCGCTTTGGCACGTCATGGTATACAGGGCAAGAAGCGCAAGCCAGAGGAAACCTCTCCCCCGGATAAGAAATATCGGCGTGATTGACGGGACCGCTCTCCCAAGAAGATTTATTCTGGTAAATATCATAACTACACTCCTCTCAATCGATCCCCTGAAAAGGTGCTAATGAAGATCAAGCATAAACCATATGCGAAATGGCCTGCAAAGATCAAATCTGATCCTGAAAAGAGAGATAAGAGCAAGTTTTGTTATTTCCACAAAGACCATGGGCATAGTACCCAAGATTGTATATCTCTACGAGATCACATCGAAGCTCTCATTTGGAAAGGTCATCTTCAAGATTATGTTGTTCGACAAGGTCGGTCGCCTAAAAGGGCAGAAGGCGCACCACACCAGAAGAAGTCACCACACCATCACACTTCACAAGAAGATGCTGAACCTACCGGGGAGATCTGGACCATTGCCGGAGGACCAGCTTGTGGGGGAGATTCTCAAGCTTCGAGGAAAGCATACACTCGTAAGGCGTCTAAGAAACCCCAGCATATCTACTGGTTGGAACAGACGCCCAACAAATCAGAATTCGACCATCCTCCAATCTCCTTCTCCCTCGAGGATGCAGAGGGGATCCACTTTCCTCACGAAGACTCCATCGTGGTCGCACTAAAGGTATCAAATTATCTGACTCATCGTATTATGGTGGATACAAGTAGGTCTGCTGATATTCTCTACCTGGAGGCTTTCAACAAAATGGCGCTCTCTAGGAGCTTGCTCAAACCAATTTCAACCCCTCTCATCGGCTTCTGGGGCGAAGCAGTGACACCTGAAGGAAGCATTGACCTTCCAGTCACCTTTGGTGAGAACCCAGCGAAAACGACTATCTTCGTAAATTTCCTCGTGGTAGATCGAAGATCAGCATATAACGCCATTTTGGGTCAACCTTCGCTTAACAAGGTAGGGGCAGCGTTGCATCCGCTATACTTGTGCATAAAATTCCCTATCCCAAATGGCGTCGGGGTTGTACGAGGAAATCAAAAGGAAGCCCGAGCGTGTTACGAGATAGCTGTACAAGATCGAAAAAAGGCCCAGACGACGCCAATTATGATGGTGGCACAAGATCCATCAGGTCTTCCGACGGCAACCTCGTTGGACCCAAGAGAGAATGCTCACTAATCTGGAACTCCTAGAGAAGAGACAGTGGCAATCTACTTAACTAAAGACGACTCGTTCAAAGTTGTTTATGTGGGATCCTCTTTAAGCAGTGTCTTTCGGGAAAATCCAGTCCGTTTCCTTACCGAATACCAAGATGTGTTTGCCTGGTCTCATAGAGACATGCCGGGCATTGATCCCAGTGTCATAGCACATCGTCTGAATGTTGATCCGAAGTATAAACCTGCTCACCAACGCCGGTGTGCCTTCACTGCAGAGAGGAAATGGTAATCAAGGCTGAGGTCGAAAAGTTGCTCACAGTCAATTTGATAAAAGAAGTCGACTACCCAGAGTGGGTCGTGAACGTGGTTCTCGTTTGAAAAACTAATGGCAAATGGAGGATGTGTGGTGACTATTCCGATTTGAACAAAGCGTGTCCCAAAGACAGCTTCCCGACACCGCGAATCGATCAGCTAGTTGATTCGACGGCAAGGCATGCCCTGCTAAGTTTCATGGACGCCTATTCTGGTTACAATCAGATTATGATGTATCCGCCTGATAGCCAGCACACTGCCTTCATCACCGACCGAGGCTTGTATTGCTACCAGGTAATGCCTTTTGGTCTTAAAAATGCAGGGGCCACCTATCAGCACCTCGTCAATAAAATATTCGCCACACAAATCGGCAGGAATATGGAGGTTTATGTTGACGACATGCTCGTGAAAAGTGTCGTAGGAAATCACCACCTCGCAGATCTTCGAGAAGCCTTTGACTTAATGAGGAAGTATTGGATGAAACTAAATCCAGAGAAATGTGCGCTCGGCGTGTCCGCCGAAAAATTTCTCGAATTTATGGTTGGCCAGCGAGGAATCGAGGCAAATCCTGAAAAAATAAAAGCATTGATCGAAACGAAGTCTCTGACCACTCTCAAAGATGTCCAACGTTTGGCGGGTCGCATCGCATCGTTGAACAGGTTCATTTCGCGGGCCTCGGACAAGTGTTTACCCTTCTTTAAACTCCTCCGAGCCACCGCCAAATCTGATTGGGAGTGGACACCGCAATGTGAAGAAGCGTTCCAACAACTGAAGCAATATATGAGTGCACCCCCCGTTTTATCTAAACCTGTGGCGCACGAGCAACTTCTTCTTTATTTATCTGTGTCTTCTACGGCCTGTTAGTGTCGCTTTAATAAGAGAAGATTTCGGGGTACAAAGGCCCGTTTATTATATTAGTCAAGCGATGGTGGATGCCAAAACTCGGTATTCTGATATGGAGAAGTTGGCCCTTGCTTTCGTCACGGCTGCCCGAAAACTGCGACCCTACTTCCAAGCCCACGCTATATTAGTGCCAACAAATCATCTGTTACGGCAGGTCCTTCAAAAACCCGAGGTTTCAGGGCAATTAACTAAATGGGCGGTCGAGATCAGTGAGCACGATATTTCGTTTTGCCCCAGGACCACCATCAAGGGCCAGGCCGTGGCCGACTTCATCGCCGAATTCACATACTCCTCTCCCGATGATAATCCCGCAACCAGCGACCAGCCACCCTGGTCACTCTTCGTGGACAGGGTCCTCACGGGCCACCAGTAGCGGAGCGGGCCTAATTCTAGTTGCTCCAGACGGGTCGCGTTTCCAATACGCTTTACGATTTGATTCTCGCATCTCAAATAATGAAGCAGAATATGAGGCTCTGATCGTTGGCCTCGAACTAGCGAACGTCCTCTAAATTCAGAATCTACTCATTCATAGTGACTCTTAGCTCATAGTCAATCAGGTACTCGGCGAATTTGAGGTAAAAGAAGAAAGAATGGCCTTATACAAATCTCGAGTGCTCATCCTTCTCGCGAAGCTAAAGAATTATGAAATAGTCCACATCCCTCTCGAGAAGAACCAACTCGTGGATTCTTTGGCAAAACTCGCCTCCGCACCAGAGTCTGAGTTATCACATCGATTCCCATCGAGCACCTTCGCACCCCGAGTATCGGCCAAGCAACTCCTGGGTAAGTGATCGCGGTCCATCCCTCTCCATGTTGGATGGACCCCATTGTCCTCTATCTCAAGGATGGGCATCTTCTAGACAACAAGAAATCCGCACGACAAATTCGTCATCGAGCTGCCAGGTATACTTTACAAAAATGAAACGTTATTACGTAAGAGTTTCTCTTTGCCCTACTTAAGGTGCCTTCACCCAGAAGAAGCACATCATGTTCTGGATGAAATACACCAGGGGGCATGTGGTAACCACCCAAGGGGACGATCTCTAGCATATAAGGCGATGAGGTAAGGATATTACTGGCCCACTATGAAGGCAGATGCGATTGAATTCTCTAAAAAATATGACAAGTGCCAGCAATTTTCTCCTATACCTCATATACCGTCCGAGCAAATGACGCCAATGGATAGCCCTTGGCCCTTCGCCCAATGGGGAGTGGATATCATCGGGCCTTTGCCTATCGGGAAAGGACAAAATAGGTTTGCAATCGTGGCGGTTGATTACTTCATCAAATAGGGTCGAGGCAGAACCATTAGCTAGAATTACCGAGAAATAGACCACTAAATTTGTATGGAGAAATATCATATGCCGTTATGGGCTCCCCCACACTATAATCACTGATAATGGAAAGCAATTCGACAACGCTGCTTTCGATGAATTTTGTGAAAAATGGAAGATATGCAATGTCCGCACCTCTCCATACCATCCTCAGGCAAATGGGCAAGTTGAAGCGATGAATAAAATCATTAAGCATCACTTAAAGACCAAGCTCGGTGAGTGTAAAGGTATGTGGCCAGAACTCCTGCCAGAAGTCTTATGGGCGTATAGGACTACGACTCACACATCAACAGGCGAAACAACTTTCTCCTTGGCATTCGGTACCGACATAGTAGTACCGGTTGAAGTTCAAGTACCTTCGTATCGAATCGAGCAGTATGATCCCACTTGTAATCAGGAAGGTCTCCGACTTCATCTCAACCTCTTGGAGGAACGGAGGGCTGCCTCCCAGCGGCGAGCAGTAGCATATCAGCAGCGCATTGCTCACTATCGTAATGCTAAAGTTCGGCCCAGAGCTTTCCAGCTCGGCGATTTGGTCCTTAGACAAAACCTCGGAGCTCCTGCTCGTTCGTTGGATCCAAATTGGGAGGGCCCGTATCGAGTCATCAAAATTGTGCGACCCGGTACTTATTATCTTGAAGATATGCAGGGAAGACCCGTACGTTGCCCTTGGCATGTGGAACATTTGCTACGGTATTTTCCTTAATTCGATGTAATTCTGAACGACATTCGAATAAATATGAATTAAAGTCAGTCTTTGCTACTCCATTTCATTGGACCTGAATAGCCCCGAAGAGAATACACACATTCTCTTGGCCAATTGTCTACCCTTGGTAGAATTAAAGTCAGTCTTTTAGTCGCTACTCCATTTAATTGGACCCGAATAGCCCCGAAGAGAATACCCACATTCTCTTGGCCAATTGTCTACCCTTGGTAGAATCGAAGCCTCAATCAATAGATCAGTCTATCTCCACGTGGACATGGTCACCACGACCCCCGGATTGAGCCTAACTCATTACTACGTGAGTTAAGTATGAAGGCATTCAGTATACAAGAAAAAAAGAACGAAAGAAAGGAGAAATAAGACGCCAACAACATCATCTAAAAGGTGTTTTTTCATTCATCTCAATTGATTAAAGTCAATTTATCTACAAAGAAAAATTAATACATGAGTCAAGCAAAGAAAAGAAAGATAATTATTCTCTCGCATCGGTTGGAGGAGGAGCGGCAGTCTCGACTTCAGGGACCACTTCGGAGACCCCTCTAACTTGAGTGACCTCAGTCACTTCGTTCTCGGCAACTGCTCTTTTCTCCGCAGCTATGATGGTCGTGACCTTCTCGAATTCGCCCATATCAAAAGATGGGGACATCCACTGCACTACTCGTAGTACGAAGTCGCGACCAGCATCGTACGACTCATATCTCTCATCATCGTACAGCTGCGAAGTTCGGAACTCCGTGATGGCTCGAGCTTCTTCTTCGGAGAGCATCTTGACAAGGGATACTCTCTCCTCGTCCCAGTGGATCGAGTCGTCCTTGAGCTACGCGAGAGTGGAGCGCTCTTTATCCAAATTGTCGCTAACTTCCTTGAGTTGCGACTTGGTCTCTGCGAGCCACTCCTCCAACGAGATCTTGTCTTGGCGGAAGATCTCTCTTTCTCTTTCTGCCTTCTCCTTCAACTCCGCGAGCTTGGCGAAGCTAGAGTCCAAAGCCTGATACCTATCAGTCAGGACTTGGACCTTCTCGATGAGGATCTTTTTCTCCTCAGTCATCTTCGTAATCAAGGTCTCGCGAGACTTGATGACTTGGTCCCTTCCGTGGACCGCTTTCTCCAGAGCAATCCTCTTCTCGTCGGCCTCATCTATCACACGACGGGCGGCGAGGATGTCACGCCTCGTTCGTAGAATGAGGTCCAAGCCCTACAGAACAGAAAGAAAGGTTATGAGATAAATACTCAGGAGCAAACAATAGGAGCAAAACAACAGGGTCAAATAAAAAAACATGTTACCTGTACCATCCTCACTCCTGCCTCGAGGAAGAGGTTTTCAGGACTTGGCACAGGAAGGGTGTCAAAGGTCTGGGGGGAGATGTTGTCAAACAAGAACTTGCAAATTGGGTGGAGATGACGGGGGACGGTGAATGCTCCGCTTCCAGAGGGCTGGGCTACGACCCGTCCAGCTGGGCTCACAGCTTGAGCAGTAGCCGGCTCGCGAGCGGGAGCCAACTCGCGAGCACCTTCAAGCTCGCGAGATTCTTCAGTAGGGGGGCAGCCTGACCCCGCCGCGTCGTCCCCTCGGGGAGTTATCAACAATATTAATAAATGGTGGTTCAGGAGGAACCACCAGTGAAGGAGCCACAGGTGCATGTGCTGCTGGCGCGGCAACCGCGGCCTCAAGAAGAGGAGTTTAGGCGACACTCGTCTGATTAGACAGATGAGAAGGACCGGCAGACGCCTTCTTCTACCTCTTCGAGTTGTGCCCTTGAGGCGAGGCAGCAACCCTCTCTTCTCCCCAGCATTTGTCATCGCGACCTCCTCGCGAGATATTAGTCCTGCCGCTGCGAGTCGAGAGGCTGACAGACAAGCCTCGATGTGCCTGTCTCGAGCAAGCAACTTGTACACTTTCACGATTTTTTCGTGAATTCCTCCCTTCAAGTTCGGCTTCCTCAACGCCGGGATACCTGCAAATACGAGTAGAGGTTAAAAATGCAAAAAACCCTAAACTGGCTCACGAAGCCTGCGGAGTGTGAAACTTTGCCCACCTTCACAGAAAAAGCGGTTCACACAAGGGCCCCCAGAAGTGGATCTTGACTCAGACTCCCAGCTCCCGGAAGCATAGAACCAACGTTTCCTCCATCCGGGATAATTTGAAGAGGGTTTTCCCAGGACAAAGTTATCCCGGTGCTAGTAACATAGTTAATACCAGCCTTCGCTGGATGGTGCCTTCTTGAGTCGAAACATTCGGAGAAACTCTTCGGCGGTTAATTCCTCGTTACCAGTTTGCACCCAGAGAGCGAAGGAACTCAGGACCACCCTCCATCCGTTTACGATAAGTTGCCCAGGGGCAATCTTATAACTCCAAAGTACATCGTGAATGAAGGGGTGGAGAGGAAGGCGCACCCCAAGAATAAATAAGTATTCATAGATGGCAATGCATCCTGGGGGAGGGGAATCCGGGGTTTCTCCCTCTCCGGGTAACTGGAGAACGACTGAGTCAGGGACTTGGTATCTCTCCTGTAACTCATTCAGCCGTTCCTCCGACAGGATGGATGGATACCCGGACGCTAAGTACCTACCCGCCGGAACCCTCGCATTGTTGGAGGAAGAGGATTCCGGGGTGGCATCCCCCAGGGGGACGGTCTCCTCATCGGAATATCTAGCCATGAAAATTTTTAAGATAAAAAGAAGAGAAGAAAAAGGAAGAAGCGGAGTTATACCAGAGATACCGGAGAAAGAGAATGACACCGGAGGAAGAAGGACACACCAGGAGAGAATAAGGAAAGAGGAAGAGTTTTCGAAAACTTCTGTGAAAATCCAAAGATTTGGCAGACTCCGTATATTTATAAGCAATCATTCCGCAGGATTTGGCGACACGTGGCGGTCGCCCGTTTGGCATAGCAGTCGAACAGGCATGGTTATTAATTCCACAGACACGTGGCGAGTGTCTCTTCATTTCCTCTCTGTCGAAAAGCTGCTGAAGGCTGGCACTTATTAATGCCAGCCCAATCATGTACGACTTCATCTCCGATAAAGGTATTAGGCGGTTATGCATGCCAGTAAGCAAGTCCTTCCCTTAGACTTCTCGGCGGTAAGGACTTGGGGGGCATCTGTTATAGTCAAATTGCGGTGATCGGAGGATCTCGCGAGAACTCGAAACGTGCGAGCACCCTTATAACAATATTCGACTTGCGAGCCCACCTGGCCGAGTCTCGCACATTAGACAAGTACGACGCACAGTTACCGAGTCATCAAGCCCTTATGGTCGATGCTCGAATATTAGGAGAGTACGGAATATCTTTCCCGACATGCGAGCAGCTCGACTCGTGGTTGTTGAAAGGCGTCGCATCTTAACATGCGAGCAGCCCGTCTCGTGAGCAGCTCCTAACATGCGAGCAGCTCGGCTCGCCGAAAGGGGTCGCATCTCAACATTCGAGTAATTATTTTCGAATCAAAGCATTCTCTGCCTTTATAGTTCCAGCAGCCCATATAGACCGATTTTGGGCTTATCTTTGCCCATGGCACTAAATCTCAGGGGATCGCTATCAGGAAACGTAATCGACCATATGTCTAATTGGATTATGCCGTTCCCTTATTTAGGAATCAACAAGATAAGCGCCTTATCCCTGGAAATTAGGAGTAATCTTGACGGCTTGCGTAACAGACTGGATCACCCGGATCTACATAAATAGATGACCGTACAGATGATAAAGTAGACTATCTCTCGATGAAAAATCCTTCTCTTTCCTCTATAATCCTATCCCATCTAACTTAAGCTTCGGAGGGCTAATGGCCGGACGCCGGTCACCCTTAGTTTTCTTTTGTGCTTTTTCAGGTTCAGGAGGAAACTGCCTGGAAGGAAGGTGAACATCTGGAGGACCCTGTTACAAAATCCAACGTAAACAACATTCATGGTCTTCCTCAAATCCTGTCACTAGTCCTAAGTAGAACCATGAATTTGAACTTCAATTAGATTAATATCAATCAACAAAACATCCATCTCGGAACAAACCAAAGATATGAACTTTCATAGTTCAGTTCTAAATAAGAACTCGGGATTCTTAACTTGTAAGATCACATAGCATCCACCATACCATGATGGATATAAGATCTCTACAAATCAAAATCCTCTTAAACACCTCATTGATCAATCTCAGTAAATCAAAACATCACATGTAAACATATCACAAGAGATAGAAGATTAAACTAAAACTATCAACTTTATTTCAAATTAGAACTATGATTGTTCATCATTAAACCTCAAAATACTTGAATTAAATCAAACAAAGTATTGTAAAAAACTATAAGCTTCACCTCTTAGCCCTAACTAAGAGATCTAGCCAACCAAAGACATAATTAAACTAGAATAAAAAGAAAAACTAGAAAACATGAACCAGAAGAAGAAAAACTTGAAAAACTAAAAGTAGAAGCCTCCACTCCGAATTCTCCTTACTCCCAAGCTTCTAGGACTCCTTGGATGTCTTAGGATGTGTTGGGAAAAGCCTTTAAATAGGAAATATCCACCAAGTTTCGCATATCCGGAAGATTCTACCGACTTTCACAAAAATCGTACAATTACCGCCTTTTCTTATGAGAACTTCAATGGCATCGTAAACAGCTCGATGACATTGAAAATAGTCCAAGGACTGGCTTTTTTTGCATCTGTTCGATGGGATTTTGATGGCATCGAAGTCATTTTCAATGGCACTTCGATGGCATCGAACTATCAATTTTGATGGCATCAAAATACAATTTAGTAGCATTTTAGGGTCATTTTCTGAACTTTTCTACATCCTGCTTTTCTGGCCTTGCAGCTCTGCACTTTGAGTTTTTTGAACAATTCAAGTCTCGTAACTTAATTTTTTTCATGTTCTTTCTTCATGATTCTTTTTTTCAGTTTAATTTCTTCTTTTAAGCATGAATTTGTGCTTGATCTTCAAGTATTTTCTTGCACATAAAGCATACATAATTAGGAATAATTAGCTCAATGTGTATGATAAAATCAATGGTAAGTAGGGGATAAATATGAAATATTTAAGCCTTGACAAATGGGTGGCGATAAAGCTCATTAGGCTCAGGGAAAAGCTCTTGAGCAACTGAAGCTTCAGTTAGTGGTGGACCTGTCACCCTATTTGTCAGTTCCATGTACTATTGCAGATGAGGACGATGGGAACTATATAAGGGCTGACAGCAAGTCTTTGTCTTAGCTAGCAATGACAGCACAATCAAATTGTGTAGTCCAAGAATTGGTGCGAAACTTGTATGAGAGTAGCACAGTGCCTACTACTCCTAAGATGGAGACTACATGTGAAGATCTAGGCTGCTTAGAGGACTTTGATTCCCCCAAAACCGTTGTTAGTAAGAGAGTCATAAGCAAGGAAAACATTGATTGGAGAGGTTGGCTCAGAAAATTGAAACGCGGGGCAATGAACACAAGATGCATTTCTGATTATTACCGTCATCATTTGCAATGTCCATGGGGTTGGTAATGCTAGCACTATCTGTTGCCTGAAGCAATCCATTTCGAAGTCGAATGCCTGCATTGTAGCTATATTGGAGCTTACGATTATAGATCATAAAAGAAGTCATCTCACTTAGAAGTCGGGGTTCATCTCGTCAACCTCAAATTCCAAGATCGAAGGGAAGGTTCAAACGTTATTTAAAGATTATTTGCATGTTGTTGTTCAGATCAGTTTATTTCCTTGAAAATAGGCTTAAACGATAGCAATGTCAAAGCCTTTCTAACCTTTGTCTATGTTAATTGTAGTAAGATCTTAAGAAGGAGTCTATAGAGTGATCTAATAGCATTGGGGAACAACATTTCTTCTCCCTGGGTAGTTTGCGAAGATTTTAATTCAGTCATTGATGTGTCTAAAAGGTTGGGTAGTAAGGAGCCAGATTTGGACAACATGATGTAATTCTCATAGATTAGCAAATCTTTTGGACACAGGGTTTGTGGGTAGTAGATTCATGTGGTGTAACAACAAAGGGGGCCTTCCAAAACCTAGGTCAGGCTTGATCGAGCATTGATAAACTTAAATTTGGCAAATAGATTTCCCTCCAAAGTTTCTCATCTTTCTCGAGTATGTTTAGATCATGCTCTGTTGATGCTTTTTATCCTAAAGGAGGTAGATCAGCTCCTAAACCATCGCATGTGGATCTCCCATGATGGTTTTCTCGATTTGGTAAAAGGGGTTTGGGCAGAAAAGGTAGATGGTTTTCCTATGATTAGGGTATTTTTTAAAGATGTAAAAGCTCAAGTATTGAAGACTTGGAATAAGGAAGTTTTCAGTAATATCTTTAAAAAATTCCAGGAAGCTGTAGACATAGTTCTTAAGGCCGATGTTGAGGTCATGAGGTGTAAGGACGTGGCTAGCAAGCCAAATCTTATTAAAGCAAAGGATGAGCTCATGAGAGCGTAACTCCTAGAAGAGATATTCTGAAAACAGAAGGCTAGAAACAATTGGCTCAAGGAGGGTGATAGAAACACAAAATTTTTCCATAGTTCAATTATAGACCGCAACAAAAATGTGACCATATCTTAAGCTTGAATCAAGGGAAAGGATGGAGGACCAGGTTAGAATATAAGAAGCTATTGTGCATTTCTCTAACTTGTTCGTAGTTGCAGGATGTGTGGATCCATAAGATCTGCTTGATTACATTCCTGAAGCTCTAGTGAATGAAGATAATAACAAGTTTCTGAGTGAGCCGAACTATATGTTTGCTCGCCTCAAGTGTAAGGCTGCGATGTAGTAATAAATCTCCGTAAGACCGAGGTCGATCCACAGGGAAAGAGGTAAACAATTCCAAGTACTCTAATAACTAGAATCTAAGAAGTTTAAGAAAGTAGTTTTTCACATGAAATAGGAAAATCTGAAAATAAGAAGAACTAGAGCTCAACGATCCACTTGTAGTAGTCCAATGCCAATCCATTCATCCAAGTACAACACAATTGGAATCAAAGTCCTATCTCTCATCTAATTAGAAGATATAACATTCAAGCGCAAACAGTCCCACTTAAATCTGGAAATTAGATTTCTAGTTCTAATGAAGCACATAGAACTTGAAATTGTAGCCTTCAGAGTAACAGCCATGCCTATGGACTATGGCATGCTCAAGGGTTACCACAATTCGAATTCAAACAACCCAATCATGGTAATCTCAGAGAATTGCAAGGAACTCATGTCCGGAGCACATAAACTCTCACAAAACTTCTAAAAAACCAAACTTTCTTCAAACTAGAACTTGAAAATCAAAATTTAAGTAAAAGGTACTTGAAGAACAAACTAAAGCATTGAAACGAACTACAAACTTCACCTCTTAGCTCTAGCTAAGAGGTTAGCTAAAAGAAAACATTAAAAACTAGAAACTAGAACTAGAAGAAGAAGAAAACTAGTTGTAGGAGGCTAGGTAGCCTCCTAGGCCTTGATCTCTTTGCTCCCCACGTTGCTAGATGAGTTAGGAAGAGGCTGTAGCTGTCTTTTTATAGATTGGAGGCGTCACCGACTTGGAAGAATCGCGGAGATACAGAGTCCTCCCGCACTTAGGAAACCCAGAAATCAGATTTAGAAAGTGCACATTGCTGTTTACATGTGGCTGACCGGTCTTGACGGGTTGGACCTGTCTATGGAGAGTCCAGGGAGTGCAAATGGGAGCGCCGACCTGTTGGCCGACCGGTCGAACTGGGTTGGCCGACCGGTCTTGACCGGTCGGACCTTCCTGGTCTTCTGTCCGGCATCCTCTAGTGGTGTGGCTAACCAGTCTTGACCGATCGGATTGCTTTGGCCGACTGGTCACGATCGGTCGGACTCTTTTCCTCTTCATTTTCTTCCTTTCTTTCTTCTCTTTTCTTCTTTCTTCTTTCTTCTTTCTTTGGTCCTCCTTCAACCTTCATCCAATGGCTCTAAATGGTCCCCTTTTGGTCATTATTTGGGCGAAGTCCGCTCTCATTCCTACAATCACAAAACATGCATTAGATGAGCCTTTTAAACATGCAACCATGCATATAATGTGATGTAATGGGCTATGCAACGTATAAATTTGAGGCTCAACACTATACCAAGTTCAATGCACTATACCAAGCTCTAGCAGATGTGTGGTTTGTTTAAAGGAGGGATTCACCTTGCCAAGCTCAATGCACTCGACAAGAAAAGACTTGAACCTCAGCAGTACCTCGAACTATACCAAGTCCACGTATTTGCAACTTTTAATAGGAAAGTACATTATTGCTCCTTCAAGAAGGCAACCTAGTACTCACGTTAAAGTGACCCATCATCAGCATCTATAAGATGAGTGGAAATTTTGATACCAAGTGGATTAAGCCATACGTGGTGTGAGAGGTCTACTCAAGCTACCGAGTCATCAACCACAATGGTAATGACGTCGGCTTCCTTATCTATGGATGGTTCCTCAAGAGGTATTATCCATAAGCACTCCCTTTGATGTTGTGAAATAGCCTAATTGCGACAACAAGCAGCAGTCATTCGGTCATCCTCAACCATCATTCAATTACAGTCCCAGAGAAAATACACTCTGATGTTATACTATGAGCTTAAGCTATATATATAGCAACAACTAGCCATCATTTGATCATCCTCGGCCACATTCCTCATTGACTCCTATACTCTATTAGAAAGAGGATAACTTTGATGTTATGCATGAGCCTAAACTACAGCATCAAATGGCCATCGTTAGGTTGTCCTCAACCATCATTTGGTCAACCTCAGTCATGTCATTCAGCCGACCTTGATCGTCATTTGGTCAGTCCCCATATTTCCTAATAAAGGCCTTTTTGTCATCCTTAGTCATCATTCAGTCACCGACTCCTACACTTCCCAGGTCTCGGAGATGACATGCTCCAAAGTCACCTACATGCTTAAATTGTCATAGCATGAGGTTGTCATTCAGTCGACCATGGCCAACATTTTGTCGCTGTTTCAATTTCTTACACTAGGATAAGCTACAAGCCTAAGGGCATCTTGAATTAGACTTTACTCTCCTTAGTGTTACTTACAACAATGGCCAAGCATAAAACCATTAAGCACCCACCCAACGTGCAACAATGGAACAGCGTCAAGCACTTTTCGCCCACGTCACACGGGTGAGGGGCATTCAGTTAACATCAAAATTTGGCAAAAGTCAATCTGCCTTAATTATCTCTAGTTAACGCGGGGTGATCTACACTCATCCACAAGCTAGTGCAAGTCCAGAGCATACACTAAATAAGCAGGATAGCATCTATGGCCCTTCACGTCAACGGTTATGGCTAGAACAGTCCATCATTTTCTTCTTCGTGTTCATTATCCAAGGACAGTGCATATGCATAACCTCTTTGGCCTACTCTACGCTAACAGTCATGCTAGTTAGTCCTCTACCACCTAGAATGCACAAACTATCCAAGGATAGTGTGGGATGGTAGTGGACAACTTCTAAGGAAGCAACGTTCAGACCACGCTCACTGTTTAGGGATAGCATGAAACCTAGGTTCATCACACTATGTCGATTGTCTAAGGGTAACGTGGTACCAATCTCCTTCAATAGGATACACTTCACATTAATGACTAAGGCCAATAAGGAATGAGATCATGCACTTAGTGCCTATCCAGAAGGCTCTAAGGAGTTAATGCTACTCTAGTTCTACTCTAGATACTTAGTGTTAGCTCAAATTCAGTAATTTATAATATGTGTATGCGTCAAGCATGCCAAAGCCAAATACATCTCGAATCGAACTGAACGCCTCATGACCCCAGGTGCCAAAATAGACCAATTAAGACCATATCTATATAGATCGACCATTTATCCTGTAACACCCTAGATTTTTCATTATTAGCTTAAGCTCATCATATCACTTGTTATGTATCTTTTCCTTAATTAACATGAATTTTTAACTTATTTTTAGAATGACTAATTATTTGTGATGAATTTTGATATGGGTTCTTTTGTAAAATATGTTTAGAAACATGCCTAGAACTACATACAACTATTATCTCATATCATATATAATTACAAAAATGGCACTAACTTAGACCCTTGATTTGTAGCTCACATGGTTCTCATGATCCGTTTGACTTGAAATGGTATCCCATGCCTATCCATCATAAATGAACCGTATATGTCGAATTTCAGACCTTGGATCATTATAGAAGTGTCCCAATTAGCAAATTAGCCCCTTAACCCTTGATTTTGATGGCCAAATTGAGAGAAAACTTGACCATTACCCGCAGTCACTCATTTGTCATCTAGTGAGTGTCTTAGATCCCAAAGATCTTAACCAAATTCTAAGAATTACTCAGTCATAGGATAATTGTTGCACGATTAGAAAATTAATCCCCAAATTCACCTTCAGTTGATATCAAATTACTTGGTCCCCAAGTTGCCTATGTTCCCACTGTTAATCACAACTCAAATTTGAACCATACCTTGGCCTTATATGACTATGAGAAAATACAAAATTTAAACCCCGATCTACAATCTTACACCGTCGAACAGTCAACCCCTTCCTTTTCTACCAAAAGTTGGAATTTCAAATCTAACCCTTTCCCACCATCAATAAACCACCAAATTTTGTCAAATCATTTTCCTATCATAACTAATTATTTTTCCTAATTTTGTATCCCGATCATCATGTATGGACTGTTAATTGAGATCAAGCCTGTTTTGGCACCCACTAAGCAAATTTTAAGGATCAACGAATCTAGGTTATGGATCGCTAAGAAAATTATATATCCCAACTCTACTCTTAGAGCCTAACGAGGTGAACGGATTAGAATTCAATAAAGATCAACCCTTAAACCACTTTTGGAGTGTCTTAAATAGGCTAGGAGGTGGAGACATCCGCCCCTCTTTATATAAGGGTGCTCACGCCCCTCTCTCCCTTCTTTCCCACATCTAACACACGTTCCCTTCTATTTTCCAGCCCACTCATCCTAGAGAGAGAGAAACAGCCACCTTAAGACGTCCCTTCCCTACATCCAAGCCGTCCATCGTGCGGGTCCCTTCATCCTAGCACGTGTGCATTCCAAAGTTTGTGAAGGCATCATCTCTCAGTCTGGGTTTACAAGTTAGGCAAAGGTGAGAAGCCCATTTAGTCTTATTTACCATTATAGTTAACTCAGTTCGGGTTTACAAGTTAGGCAAATGTGAGGAGCCCCTTTAGACTTATTTACCAGTATAGTTAATCTTCTCTCAAAACCTTGGAATTTTGTGCATAGTTTGATTTTTTTTTTTTTTTTTTTTTTTATAAAACTCTTGATTGTTTTCTGCTTCAATTGAATTCCATGGCTGCAAATTGAATGTGGCATGATGGAAATCATGTTTGGGTGATGTGTGATGGAGATTTGAATCATGTGGAGCGTACAACCTAAACTACATGGTGTAGAGTTTCCAAAACTATGAGAATTGAAGATGGAAACTTTACCTTGATTGGGCTTGTGAATCGTGGAATCTAGATTGTTGTTCCATAATGTTGGAATTCATAGAACAAAGTAGATCAGTGAGTTAACTCGTAGAGACGAGCCAACTCGTCAAACCTACATGGTGCGCCTGCTAGGTTAACCTATATGGACACTACCTATCATAGCATGGTTTAGCCTATTTTTTTATGATTATGGATGTTTTAATGGTGTTTAACATGAAGAATTGTTGATGTCATGTTGCTGGACTTTTTTATTAAATATTTGAATAATTTATGTGTGATGAGATGAATGTAAATTTGTGTGGGAAATCATGTATATGATAAACCTATGTGGAACCTATGGATTACTTGTGATGAACAACCTATGATGATGATGATGTGAGATGATTGATAACAGACTTATGTGTTTGGATGCCACATCAAAGGAAACCCCTTACCCCATATGTGTTGGAATCACGTTTTAGAAAAGATGAAAACCCATAAGGGTTATGTTGATGCATTGTTAGAATATCATGTGTATGGTTTATATAGATTGTGGTGGATCGAATTGTTGGATATTGTTTACCTATGATGGATCCATGAATGATGGATATCGATGTAAGCCATGTGTAGTATCATGACTAAGATATGTACGCAACTCCACGATTGGCCATCGTGGGAGGGAAACAACTATTTTAGGGTATGGTGGACCATGGGATGGGGTGAAGAGTGACTCATTGAGGGCATTGTTAAATTGGTTGGATGTTAAACTAACCTAATTAAAGGTGAAATTGGTGGGCCATCCCCTTGTGTGTCACAATGAAAGTCGTAATTGGAGGTTTTCTGCTTCTTATTGTACACTAGCTAGTTGAAAGTGGTAACGGGGGATCCCGCCTCCTCTAGTTAGATTTTATCATGAACTCACTTCATAAACAATTCTAGTGGCTAGTGGCTAGCGTTGATGTGTAATAGGGGTGTCTTAAACGTAGTTTCCCACATCATCTAGCCAGGGTGCCTTAACCGAAGTATGCATATCATGCTTTGCATTAATCAAGATTTTTCATATATGTTTTACTTTGAAATTTTATGCATGAGATGATTATGTTATAATTGTAATAATCCTAGAGGGAATGCCCTCACTGACTTGATCACAAGCAACTCACTCCCTCTCGGGACAGTGAATTAAAACACCAACCTAGGTGATACAGGTGGTGATCCATTTGAAGAGTCCGAGTTTCAAGGAGAAGAATACGAGCATTTATGGTAACAAATGATGAATGGTGAAGCCAGAAAGGCTTAAAGAAGATTTCTATTTTATTTGCTTTATTTTCTAGATTTAGTTTGATTCTTATTTAAAGATGTAATAAGCCTCATTGGGAGGATAAACACTAGAACTTTATTTGGTTTATTTAAAAACTATGTGATGGAACCTAGAGTAGAATACATAATAGAATAAGAATTTTATTCACGTCATTTATGCTATGAATGCATTGAGAATGTAAATTGATGTGAATGAAAGGAATATGCAAGATAATATCCTTAACATATTCATGTTAACACCTGAAAATTTGGCCCTTCGTGTTGTCCACAAGAGTAAAAAATCTTGGGGCGTTACACTCCACCCCTTTAAAAACAAACTTCGTCCCCAGAGTTTACTTGAGGTACGTTGTTGAAAAGCTGAGAGTATTCCTCTCCCATCATCCTTACTCTCCCACGTTGCTTCCTCTTTTCCATGGAATGACCAGGGGACTTTAACTAAGGGAATGACTTTGGTACAATAATCCTGCTCTTTTCGATTAAAACACACATCGGGCCCTTTACATACGATGAATTATCTCTTAGCTCGATCTGCTTCCACTAAATCATATGAGAATCATCTCGCTCGTACTACCTGACTCCCTTTTTCTAGTATTGACATGTGAATTTTTTACTTTGAGGGGGTCTGAGTATTACCTTTAATTGATGCTAGTCTTCTTTAGGATGGCTTGCAAGATTTTCAATCTTTTTAACATTTCTCGTCAACATTTGTTTAACGATGCAATGCCCAATAAGAATGTCCAAAATGCTTTATCGTTGGATTCAGCGAGCAAAAGAAATCGTCCTTGTTACTCTTGAAATTTAAAAATCAAGCTTGCAATATATTTCTGGTCTTTAATTATCTTTAATCCATTCCAGTGTCTATTAAAAATTCGAAGTCATTACATATCCAGCCACCGATTATGAAGAATCAGCCAATTTGCAAAGGGAAGGGTTTGTCCTTATAATAGGTTATTTTTGCCTCTGGAGAAAAGACTTGCAATTAAGCGTGTAATAGCTCACACCGTTCAACAATAAGTCCATATGTGTTAAAAGTAAAAACAAGGCTGAAGCCGATAATATAAACACTGTTATATGCATAACAATTGATAGAAATGTAAATAAAATGATAACTAATGATAATACATTCGTCATTTAGGAAAATACCAGGTTTCGTAGGTAAGAAGGTCATTAGGCGATGGTTGGGTCACCTTCTCAACTAGCTTCTTAGCAAGATAGTCGTCATGGACAAGAATTTGTTCATTGTGTGGCTAAGCTTTGTTATACGAGACAATTGTACTTCACAGGGATGGTCATTTGTTCATTACATAGTTGGATTTGTGGCAAGGTGGTCACTAGTGTAACTATCTATTTGTTAATTAGGACTAGGTTCCAGGCCAAGATAGCCGATGGTGGGAAAATCTTTGACAATCCATTTTTCATACAGTTAGGCTTCATGGCTGGACGATGTTAGAAACGACAGTCTATTTGTTACCCCGGAAGACTAAGCTTCGTGGGTGAGTCCATCGTAGTTAGACAATCGACTGTTCGTTACTTGGCCACATACTTCATAGGCGAGAAGGTCAATGGGATGACAATTTGTTCATCGCTTGGAACAAAACTTCATAAATGAGATAATTATAAAACAACTATCTATTCATTGCTCAGAACCTCACTTCGTAAGCAAGAATGTTGTGATTCGACAACCTATTTGATGTCCAACTCGAACTTGATGGCTGGACAAACCACAGAAAATGCTAATTGTTTGTTGCTTGAGTTGAACTTAGGGCCGAGATGGCCGACGAAATCTCTAAGCGTGTAATGCTTAGAAGGCCTCGGTAGAATTTCGTTTAATGCTAAGAAATTCCCACATGTCCCATGGCATGGCCACAGACATAGGGTGGCAAGCTAACTAATTCTAATCTAATTAATTCGGACTGGTTTACAGCATTGCACTAGCTAACAGTAAAAGAGCTAGATTGAATAAAAACTAAGAAAAAAGTCCATAATGGGATGAAGGATAAGTAGCATTGTGCTGAAAAAGTAGTGTTGTGTTGGAGTTACGTGGGCTCGGAACTCTTCATTCTCTGTTGAATTTATAGATGTGTTAAGCAATAGCAAGAGACTCGTGTTGGAATCGATCTTCTCTAAATTAATTAGCCAATTAGCAGACCTAGCCAATTATACTTCTAACTCAAGATGAATTTCCACAATCTTCACATAATTAGCTCATCTTTGGAAGTGCATGACCAGTTATGTTCTGCCATGTGTCACTAAGGACCACCATCTTAGCTGATAATGTGTTTTAGAGCATTCCATTCTTACTTATATGTAGGTGTAGCCACTTGTCACCTACCATGCATCATGAGAAGATGTCGTGATTGACAACCTATTTAACGTCCAAATAGAACTCCATGGCTAGATAACCACGATAAATGGAAATCTATTTGTTGCTCGAGTTGAACCTCGTGGCGAGATGGTTGACAAAATATCTAAGCATGTAAGTAAGAAGGCCGCGCTAGCCTTTCGTTCAATGCTAAGAGATACTCCCAGATGTCCCACGGCGTGGCCAGAGACATAAGGTAACAAGCTAACTAAGGGCCTGTTTGTTAACGTGGAAAGAAATCACAGAATGCAGAAAGATATCACATAATGCATTTAGTGTTATTTTTTAATGTTGAATTCGGAAAGCGCTCAGGGATTTTGTCTTGATTTCTTTTTTTTGGCAAATGAGGCCTGGCTTAATGTGGAATCCAGAATGTGCTCTGCCAACTCTTTTTCAAAATCCAAAATTACCCTTTGTACACCAATTTTCTCCTTTGCGCAATACATCAATCGATTTTAACATGTGGATCTTCTCTAGGCCTACCATGATTTGTGTTACATCCACACCGTCCATCAACTTTTGCAGATCCCAATAAATGAGATACATCCAAAGCTCGAGTCGACCACACCAAAAAAAAAACACAATGGAAATTAAACGACTACGGTTAAAACCTACATAAGGTCCACTGTGAAGTTAATTTGACATTTAACCTCTTCATATGGTTGCACAAACCTGAATGAAGGGAAAACACAAATATCAACTTGATCAGATTCTTCTGTGGGCCTAAGAAGTTCTCAATGGTAGGCAACCAATTCCCACTATTTCCTATAGTGTGGTCCACTTGAGCCTTAGGGGTCCTTGGTTTTTTGTCTTATTCCCTAAAATGATATAGGAAAATGAATGGACGGTGTGGATAAAACATATACATCGTCGTAGGCCCCACAGAACACCTAACAAGACTGTCCTTCTCCAACTAGTTTCGAGTGGAGGTAGTACCCAATCACCGCTTGCCCGTGCGAAAGCTTTTCGTGTGAATTGAATGCGCTACAATAAAAGGTGGGGCCCACCATAATATTTGTGAGAAATCCACCCCGCCCATCCATTTTATGAGCTTATTTTAGGATATAGTACTAAAAATGAGTTAGATCCAAAACTCATGTGGGCTACACAAGAGGAAACAGTGGGGATTCATTGACCACCATTAAAACATTTGTATTGCCACAAAAGTCTGGTATCAAGTTAAGGTTTTTTATTTTTTCACTTTATCCGAGAGGGAATGACCTTATAAACGATTTGGATGACATATAAACATCAAGGTGTGGCCAGGAAGGTTTCAATGGTAGAAAACTCTTTCTCTAGTTTTCCCTCTCATGTGGCCTCTTTTAGTTTTGGATACACCTGAGTTTTTGTCTCACGTCCTAAAATGATCCAGAAACATGGATGAATGGACTGGATTTCTCACAAACATCAAGGTGGGCCCCACCTAGCATCCCAGCGCAGGAACTTCTTATGAAAGACTTCCCAAAAAATCAGCATCTAGATTTGAAGGGGAAGGAGTTTGCGTGGTGTGTCACATGCAACCGACCTCCATTTTGGGTTAACGTCACCAAGTTCTGTGGCCCCAGTATGATGTATGTGTTATATCCACACCGTTTATCTATTTGGCAAGAAAAATATAGAGCATGAGTCCAAAAAAAAAGTCATATCAGAAGCTCAAGTGAGCCACGCCACAAAAGGTAGTGGAGAAAATTACTCCTACCATTGACACATTCATAGGCCCACCATGATGCTTATTTGCCATTCAAACTATTCATAAGGTCATACAGACCTGGATAAAGGGAAAAACCATATATCAGATGGATCTAAAACTTCTATGACCCTGAGAAGGTTTTAATGGTAGATGTGGAATCCATGCATGAAATTTTTAATGTTAGGGATTTGTTGGCAACAAGGGCAAATGTGTTAAATTAACATATTTCAAACATTTCAGTTGCTAGTTACCAAACAAGTTGTTCTATATTCAATACTTTGTTTCTGACTTCAGATTCAGATTTTAGATTCAGATTTCATATTCAGGCTTAAGACTTCATATTTAACAAACAGGTCCTAATTCTAATCTAATTGATTAGGACTAGTCTACCGCATTGCGCTAGATAATAGTGGAAGATTTAGACTAAATAAAAACTAAGATAAAAGTCCATAATGTGACAAAGGATAAGTAGCTTTGTGTTGAAAAAAGTAGTGTTGTGTTGGAATTACATGGGTTCGAAGCTCTTCATTCTCTGTTGAACTTATAGAGGAGTAAAGTGGTAGCAAGAAACTCGTGTTGGATCGATCTCCGTGATCTTCTCTGGAGTAATTAGCCAATTAGTAGACCTAGCCGATTATACTTCTAACTCAAGATGAATCTTCACAATATTCGCATATTAACCCATATTCGGAAATGCGTGACCAGTTATGTTCTACCATATGTCACTGAGGACCACCATCTTAGCTGATAATGTGTTTTATAGTATTCCATTCTTACTTATATATAGGTGTAGCCACTTGTCTCCTACCATGCATCATGAGAAGTATATCGCTGGCTAAAAAAGTGATCAAGCGCATCCTCCTTATGTCATTACGGAGCCTATAACCTCTCTTGTTTTGCTATATCAATGTGAGTGATTTCACTCAAATTCTTTTAGGTGAGTGACATGTGTCTCCTGACGACGGCCTTCCTTGTTCTTTAATCTCCTCATATTGATCACATCAGTCGTAAAGATCTTACCCTGATCTTCCATATGGTTTGTGCTACTACGTGTCGAATTCTTAACTGTCAGATTTGACGATGTCAAATCGAATGTAAACACTTAGCACCTAAAATCTCCCTTTGTGTCTACTCTACAAAGAGGTCATGTAGCAAAGCCTCTGCACTAGGTACTAAGCACCTAATGCCTGTTGAGGCAATGGAGCCTAATCAGAGGCCAGCATGGAAGTCAAAGACCACTTGTGTGGTTTCCGTTTTTGGACCTTTTTTATAAAAGGAAGTTGTAAAAATGGAGTTATGAGAGAGATACTTGGGCTAGGGTTTTCTAAGCGTTGAAGAGCGTAGAAGGTGAGAAATCAAGCTGTAAAAAAATTTGCATAGTGGAGATTGCATCTGTGGTTTTTTACCCATGTTGCGGTTTTTCCACGTAAAATCTGTCTTGTAGTGGTGATTGGTTTGGTTTCTATTCTTCTTCCTGTTTATCATTTTGTGGGTGATTTTGGAGGCTTGATCTCGGTTCACCAGCGTTGGTTGCCCATGTGCAATAACTAGTATCAAAGCTGTTGTTTTAGTTCAAGTGGGAGTGATAACGGAAGATGAGAAGACAAAGATCGAGAAGTTTGATGGATCAAACTTTGCTTTTTAGAAGATGTGGATAGTGGACTATCTATACCAGAAGGACATCTACCTTCCTCTAAAAGGAAAAGAGAAGAAACCAGAGAAGATAACCGATGAAGATTGGAATGTGTTGGATCAAAAGGCGCCAAGAACGACACGTCTCTCTCTATCGAAGAGCGTCACCTTCAACATATCCAAGGAGACGACAACAAAGGGCTTGATGAGCACATAAGAAAAGATGTATGAGAAACCCTCTACGTCCAACAAGGTTCATCTCATGAAGCAGCTATTCAACATGAAGATGTCAGACTGTGGGAGCGTGTCAGAGCATCTAAATGAGTTCAACACAGTCACGAGCCAGTTGGAATTCGTCAGCATCACATTTGATGACGAGGTCAAGGCGTTGTTGATCTTGTCAAGTTTGCCAGACAATTGGGATGGTTTGGTGGTTGCCATAGCAATTCTATAAGATCGGAAAAATTGAAATACAATGATGTCATAGGTTTGATTCTCAGTGAAGAATCTCGGAGGAAAGCTTTGGGAATTTTAGGAGATGGATCCAGGAATGCTCTAAACGTTGAAGAAAGAGGAAGATCGTCGAGTAGAGGAAGCAAGCCACACAGGTGGTCGAAGTTAAGGAAGAATAGATCATCCAAATGGACGTAAGGTAAGGATGGTTGTTGGCTTGCGGGAAGAAGGGGCACATGAAGCGTGATTGCAAGGCACTCAAGAAACAAGAAGAAAGCTCTCAAGGTGGGAAGGATTCGGTGAATCTATCTGAGGAAAGTGATATAGAGGCCTTGATCTTATCTCTTGATGCACGGAATGAGTCTTGGGTTATAGACTCGGGTGCTTCATTTCATGTCACTTCATCGAAAGATGTTCTTCATGACTATGTGTCAGGTGACTTTGGAAGAGTCTATCTGGGGGATGATGAGCCATGAGCATTGTCGGAAAGGGGAATGTTCAGATAAATCAGAAAGACGGCACGGTCTTGATGTTAAGGGACGTGTCAAAGTTAAGGGACGTTCAACACGTCCCAAACAAGAGAAGAAACTTGATCTCGGTTGAGCAACTCGCCAACACTGGATATGTGACGACGTTTACAGGAGATTCATGGAAGGTCACAAAGGGTGCTTTGGTGATAGCACGGGGCAAAAAGGAAGGTACCTTGTATGTGACTTCCGGCACATATAGTTCACTTGTAGTTGCATCAATTGGGGTGAATGGGCAATTATAGCATCACAAGCTTAGACATATGAGTGAGAAATGGATGAAGGTACTGTTGTCGAAGGGGAAGCTACCGGGTTTGAAGTCCATCAACTTAGATTTCTGCGAGGACTGTGTGTATGGCAAGTAAAAGAGGGTCAACTTCAAGAAGACAATACAAACTCTAAAGATGCACCTACTGGAGCTTGTGCACACTGATGTGTGGGGACCGGCACATGTATCATCTCTTGATGGCTCACATTATTTCGTCTCTTTTATTAATGATGCAAGTAAAAAATTGTGGGTGTACTTCTTAAAACACAAATTTAAAGTGTTTGATGTCTTTAAGAAGTGGAAGGTTCTGGTAGAGAACGAAACAGGTAAAACCGTAAAGTGTCTTAGATCCGGTAATGGGGGAGAATATTTTGATAGGAGGTTTGAGGAGTATCATGCAATACAGGGAATCAAACATCAAAAAACAGTTCCAAGGACACCACAGCAAAATGGTGTAGCTGAGCGCATTAACAGAACTATTCTTAGCGCGCCAGGAGCATGAGGCTACATAATGGGTTTCCCAAGGTGTTTTGAGAAGATGCTGTGAACATTGTCGTCTATCTTTTCAATAGAGGTCCCTCAACAACATTGGATGGAGGTTTGCCAAAGGAGGTGTAGACTAGAAAAGAAGTGAGACTTGCACATCTCAGGGTGTTCGGCTGCACTTCATATGTTCACATTAGTGTAGAGCACAAGAACAAGCTAGATGCAAAGTCCAGGAGGTGCACGTTTATTGTATACGGGAAAAATGATTTTGGTTACCAATTTTGGAATGCGGAGAATAAAAAAATCATCAAAAGCAAAGACGTAATATTTAATAAAAATATGATGCATAAAGACAGCTTGGAGCAGAAAAAGGGGCAATACCAATGAGGAGTTTGCAGAATTCGAAGAGATATCAGATAACGGTGTTGCAGTGCCACAGGAAGAACATGCGTAGGAACATGAAGAGGTAAAGCCGCAGACACTAGTTTTGAGGAGGTCTACGAGAGAGAGAGAAGACCCAAGCTCTGATATTCACCCTCTTGGCATTATCTGTTGCTGACGGATAATGGTGAACCGAAAAGTTTTGAAGAAGCATTGTAGATGAATACCCGAGTTGAGTGGGAGCAGGCGATGGATGAGGAGATGGACTCTCTTGAGTCTAATCATACATGGGATCTCGTCACTCTATCCAAGGGGAAGCAAGTTCTTCATAACAAGTGGGTTTACAGGCTGAAAGAGGAGCACAATGGCACGAAGCGGTACAAGACCGAATTAGTTGTGAAAGGGTTCCAGCAAAAGGCAGGTATCGACTTCAATGAGATATTCTCTCCAGTTGTGAAAATGTCGACGATTTGTTTGGTCTTGAGTATAGTGGCTACAGAGGACTTACACCTAGAGTAGATAGATGTAAAGACGGCCTTTCTTCATGGGGACCTTGAAGAAAAAATTTACATGCATCAGCCGACAAGATACGTGACACCAGAAAAGGAGAACAAAGTGTGTAGGTTGAGGAAAAGCCTATACGGTTTAAAATAGGCCCCAAGGCAGTGGTACAAGAAGTTCAATAGTTTCATGTCAGGAAACAGTTTCAGGAGATGTCATGCAAACCACTGTTGCTATCTGAAAAAGTTTGATACATCGTATATTATCCTTCTTTTGTACGTTGATGATATGTTTATAGTCGGTTCAAGCATGAAAGATATCTCGGATCTCAAGAGAAGGTTGTCTTGAGAATTTTTCATGAAGAATTTGGGTACTGCAAAACAAATCCTAGGCATGAGAATTAAACATGATAGGGAAAATAAGAGATTGGTGTTGTCACAAGCAGAGTATACTGCTAAGGTACTCGATCGTTTCAACATAGGAGGTGTTAAGCCGATTAGCACTCCACTAGCAAATCACTTCAAGCTTTCAAAGGAGCAAGGTGCGAAGATGCAGGAGGAGCGGGACTATATGGCCAAAGTCCCATATGCGTTGGCTATTGGGAGCCTCATGTATGCCATGGTGAGTATAAGGCCAGACATTGCTCAAGCAGTGGGAGTTGTTAGCAGGTTCATGAACAACCCCGAGAAGGAGCACTGGGAAGCTGTGAAGTGGATTCTTATATACCTAGCAGGCACTGTGGAAGTAGCTCAGTGTTATGGAGGATCGGAAGTTAGGTTATAGGGCTATGTTGATTCGGATTTGATAGGGGACATTGATAGCAGAAGGAGTACTATAGGGTATGTGTTTACTCTGAGAAGTTCAGCAGTGAGTTGGGTCTCTCAGTTGCAAAAGATAGTATCCATTAGTACAACGGAAGCGGAGTATGTTGCAGCTACAAAAGCTTGCAAGGAGACATTGTGGATGCGAAGTTTCATGGAAGAGTTAGGTAAGAAGCAAGAATATTGTAAGTTGTATAGCGACTGTCAAAGCACAAACACTTGGCGAAGAACTCGACTTTTCATTCAAAGACCAAGCACACTGACATCAAGTATCACTTCATATGCTTGTTGTTGAAAGATGGGTCGATTACTCTGGAGAAGATCCATACAAGTTAGAACCCTGCGGATATGATGACCAAGGTGGTCATGAGGGAGAAGCTGAAATCATGTTTAGCTTCGATTGGTCTTCAAGCATGAAGATAGGGAAGTGATGCACTCCATATGTAGAAGTCAAGAGAAGCTTAATGAGCAGTCTCCAAGTGGGAGATTGTTGAGGCAGTGGAGCCTAATCAAAGGCCAACGTGGAAGTCAGAGACCACTCATGTGGTTTTCGTTTTGGACATTTTTTATAAAAGGAAGTTGTAAAATCAAGGTTATGAGAGAGATATGTGGGCTAGGGTTTTCTAAGCGCCAAAGAGCGTAGAAGGTGAGAAATCAAGCTGTAAATTATTATTTTTTGCACAGTGGAGATTGCATCCATGGTTTTTTACCCTTGTTGGGTTTTTCCATGTAAAATTTGTCTTGCAGTGGTGATTGTTTTGGTTTGCTTGTTTGGTTTCTATTCTTCTTGTTTATCATTTTGTGGGTGATTTCAAAGGCTCAATCTCGGTTCATCGGCGTTGGTTGCTCCTCCGTAACAGTGCGAGTCTATTATGGCACAAATGCTAATGCCCAAGCACTAGGCGCTTAGCCCCTTCTAAACAAGCACTAGCCTCTAGGCTAGTTTGCTTGCTTTCCGTGATCAAAAGAACCGGTGCTTCTTCTCATCCGATCAGGGGTGCCATATGTCCATAACTGCCTAGCGCATCTTTAGGTTAGAAAAATCATGGACCTTAGAAGTTATAAATACCTCCCAGCACTCTCTCAAGGGAATTCTCTCGCGACTTTGACTTTGAGACTTCAAGCACTGACACTCATTCAAGTGAACCTCACTAGTTTAGAACTCCCACTCCAGTTGGGAAAGCTCTGCACCAAGCATTATGCCACCTAGGAGAAGCCTTAGCATCAGGCGCCAAGTTCCCAATGGACAAGGCTTTGCACTAGCTCAAACTTATTGCAACAAATGTGCACCTTCATCAATCATTGTTTAAGGACAGCAGGCACCATGGTATAAGACCAATCTTTATTCAGCTTGACTCCCTCCAGTCACAAAACCCTTAGTGTTGGTCGCTAAGAAACCTGCCACCAGATGGCACGCACTAGCATGCAACTGAACACATCATCTCTAGCATATGAGGCCCATGGCACTGCTGGAACATTATGCTTGTGTGAACACCCAAGGCTAATATGAGCTTCCCCAGTGTAGTTATACGCATCATTTGCAAGATACTATTATGTACCATTTAACAGACTAGTTCACCCTGATTTTTACCTTTCAATCAAAAGTTTTTTTACCATAGGGGATGTACTTAAGGGTCTGTACCAAACCACTGGCTGGAATATATTTTGTTCTCAAATCAATGAAAGCCTCTCAACATGGCATATTTGAGTGCATATCTGCAACAACAGAGTCATTAACCATTAATAGTCAATGAAATATCAGCTAACAAACAACAAACATTTGTTATGAACAATCGAATTACCCAAAAGAGTTCCTAGCATTCTTAACAGTTAGATTAATACCATGTGGCTTCATCCTAGCCATTAATGTAAATAAAGAAGCTAGAATGTTTCTAGGACTATAAAAAAGTGAACCCTTCTCATTGGGAAATGCCTTAGAAATTGTATCTGAGCCCTTAGGCAATAGAAAGTCCTTTGCATTCAGTCTCTTGCCCAGCAAGGCTGAAGCTTAGGCAGTTGGCTGAGTTGCCAGAAAAGGGTTTGTGAGTACATGTACCACACGGTCTAAACTAGGGAATGCATCAAGGCAATTAAACGCTGGAACCAAAAAGTTTGCTAAGATCAACTACAGGGTGGTATTTCTGCCAATTCCATCTACTGAGCCTTGGTTATCCATTTAAGCTACTGGGATGGCAATAGAAAAATGGAGAATATGACTCAAGCTACAAACAAATTGGGTTCAAATGACTTCGCTTGCTGTGCCCCAAATGATCTAAAAACATCCATCTGAGAAAATAGAAATGTTCAAAATGTTGGAAACAAGACAAGCTTACAGTGGAATGTGTACATCACGCACAACATTTTGCACAACTCAACAGAAAAGAGAATTGGTTCTGCTTTTTCAGGGGAGCAAATCTTCATAGGTTTGGGATGGCTTCAAGAGAAGGAAACGATGCTATGTGGGTTATCACTTCCCAATTCTTCTGCCCCAAATTGCAAACAAGATTTTATCAAAACACATCTTATCCGCTTTAGAAATCAGAAATTTCCTAAACCATCCTAACGTTCCTTGCAAATTTGAAGCTAGGGTTTGTGAGGGCAATAATCCTCATGTTGAATTCCAAAGTTGAGAGATCAACCATGATTCCAGAAATGAAAACACAATGGGAAAATGCAAAGTGAACGTCACAAATTCAATTAGAAAAACAAAATACTCAAGATGATTCAGAATAAAGAAAATGTAGATTTTAGACTGTTGCTCTTGCATCACATTATACAATGTCAATTTGGCATAGAACTGGTCAAAGACAACAATTGTGATTGAGCCGTGACTATGAATAGTAACATGGTATCAATATATCAAAAGCATGAAATTCAGGTTTCAGTTTCGGTGAGTGCTCTGGTGAGTATGCCTCATGGTGTGGTGCATTTCAAAGGGACCTGAGGATGGTGTCTGCTCTTTTGTTTTCACATGGTTTGGCCCTTCTTAGATGACCAATCAGAGGACCACCTCTTTAAGGCAACTCATGAATTTGTCGTATCACCGTGTCATTCCCTTTTGGTTTTATATACAGTAGAGAATCTTAGAGAAAGGGTCTGGAGAACCATGCCAGATCAAGCGAGCATCGTCATGATCCGTTGGATAAGGTCTTCCTTTTTGCCTCCTACCTTAGCTTTTTTTGCACCAAGGAAGCTCTTCAGCTCAGGAACCATGAGGGATCCCAGCTGGCCTCTCGCATAGCAATCAATTACCTAACCAAAACCAGCATGACTTCAAAAGGTACTGATTTTGCAAACAATAAATAAATAAACAAATAATACACATGAAGCTGCAAACTCACCTTTGCAATAATGTCAGAAGACTCAATTTGATGCTTTGTCCGTTTCTTTTGTGGGTTCTCCTCTCCGTCTTCTCTAGCAGAAATATCAGATGGTTGCTTTGCCCCTTTTTTTGGCACTGGATTTTCGACATCTTCTCTAATGGTAATGTTGGATGGTTGCTTTGCCTGTTTCTTTAGTATGCTCTTTTCAATCTCTGCAATGTCTGATGGTTGCTTCACCTGTTTCTTTGGCATGCTCTTTCTATTCTCTTTTCTTGCTTCAATTTCAGATAGTTGATTCCCCTGTTTCTTTGGCAAATTCTCAATATCTTCTCTAGAGTGAATCGCAGTCAAAATAATATATCAGCTTTCAGTGAGAAATAACTAAAATAAAAGATTGCACATATATGAACCAAATCCATTCTAGAATAAGAGTGCAAATAACTGCCTTCTAAATATGTCTCGGGTGACCTGAAACTAATGTCTCAAGTGACCAGAAACTAGTCTGAATTTAAAACAGAGCATGTGAGAGAGGCATTGAAAAAATCTAGTTTCTGAAAAAATTTCTTGGAAAGTGATGAGAACAAAATCATCAAAACAGGACTATTGGGTGGCAAAAATCAGAGACAACAGGACTCACAGGAGAGCACAATAGTGTAATCTATACAAAGAGGATGACATTCCACCAAGCTCAGCATATAGAGGAATTCTTTTTGTACTGATTCAACATAGCAAGCAATAATACATAGATTGCAGTATTCTTCATTTCCATAGACAAGGACAGTGGATCAGTTAAATGGACTGTCACAATCATTGATGTCCTCTTTGATAGACAACAAGGGGACATCAAAACATCCTCATTCTGTAGCATGAGAGTAGCCGTGACTTCAACTTTCTCAGTTGACAATCTTGAGATGCATGATACACCCCTATAAAAGTATTCTCAATAAGAGATACACAAGGTTAATGTGCGACTATGGTACTTATCATAGTCGCACATTAAATCATGTACCACACGTGAGTTTCAAAGAAGACTACTGTAGTTTTTTGTAGAAGAGAAATGAAGGAAAAAGTGAGAGACAAGGAGATAATAGAGAAGATAGGTGTCAGGGATTGACATCCACACCCTCTTGCTTACATCATCAAGTAATAAAAGCCAAAACAGAACAAAAAATGCCCATCACATATTACAATATGAGTTGTGCTCCTTAAATTGTCCGTACAGCTATATGGCCCTTGTTACAATCATCTAGGTGGCACGTATGATCCTAAAATGTACATCCATCATCATTAAAACTCTCCCTCAAGCTGAAGCATAGATGTTGTCGATGCCCAACTAGGAATAAATGCATGCAAACTGATTACTACCAGGAACTTGGGTGAACACATCAGTGAGTTGATCTTGGGACTCAACATACGGATTGAAAATTTCACCACTAGAAACCTTCTCACGTATGAAATGGAGTCGACCTCAAGATGCTTGGTTCTCTCATGAAAGAACTGGTCATTTGCAATAAGAGAGGTTCTCTGATTATTGATTCACCACAAAACTCATTTCCTATAACAGCTTCCTTAACAACAACACCTCACAAGCAGTGTGAGCCATAGCTCTATACTATGCTTCGGCACTAGATCGGGCTACAACACTCTACTTGTTATTTTCCATGTAACCAAATTTCCACCCATGAATGTACAGTATCCAGTTGTAAATCGCTTATCAATCGAAGAACCCAGCCAATCTGCTTCAAAATAAATTGAAACCTAAAGATGATTATATCATTTATATAATAAGATTACATTGCCCGATGCTCCTTTAAGATATCACAAAATCTACTTATGCGGAATCCTAGGAGAACTCGTTAACTAACCAACCACACTCACAAGTGGGAGAGTGGACGTCATAATTTGTGGTAGAGGGGGTACGCGTTATTGCGAACCCTGCCAAATAACAGGAAAAAAAAAAACATATGATATATCTGGGCAAGCGATGGTCGAATGCGTAAGTTTCCAAGCAGTCTTTTATACCTTCTTGAGTCTTTTACCACATCTCTCCTTGATCTAACCAATTTCTGATTCGGATCCACAACTATATCTACCAGCTTAGCACCAAGAAGGCCTATTTCTATCAGTAAAATCGAAGACATATTTCCTTTGAAATAGACTAATACCTTCTCATAATCCATAGTTTCCTGTTGTCATTGAGTATCCCCCATATTCTTCCCTCACTTTCCGAAGCATTGCTTAGCTTGGAAACAATCTTTTCTAGCATGCATTTCTCCCTTCTGAAATTTATTCATCGAGATTTTGGAGATACATGTCCCACCCACTCAACCATTCATCAATATTGTATTCAGGACAGCGAGAACAAGCCAAACACTGTAGTGGACTGACACTCTTATTCCATCCCTGAACCAAAATCTCATGCACCTTATCATAGAATTTACTTTTATCTTTTAAGATATTTTCTTCTCACGCATGAATAACCTTTCCAGCACTTCTTTTGTCGCTTCGGCCGTGGCCTGGGCTGTTTAGCTCCTTTTGTTTGTGGATGTATCCGTAGATTTATATGATAGGTGTGGCCCGAGTTTTTTTTTTTTTTTTTTGTGGTGCCCACACAAATGGTTGTACATCCTTTTTCATTGATATCAACAAAGTTACAAGTGGTGTACTCCCACTTTTCTGGAAAAAAAAAAAAAAAACTTTCCACCACTTCTTCAATCATTGAGTCCCATTTTTCATACACTAGCAGCAACAGAACATTAGTGTCAGTGAAATATAAGTACTACACTTGCTCCCACCAGGAGTCACTAAACATAAGCTCTTTTTATTTTTTGAGCATCTTCCTCTCCATAGATCTCTAACTATCATCAATAAAAATTCACTCCAAAGTTGATTTCACTTGAAATATTTGCTTCACTAAGATTAATGTGGAAGCAAATCGTGTCTCTATCACTCCAAGAACCTTCTCGAATAGTTGCTATAAATTGTGACAGCGGAGATATGATATACAATGGTATCCCTAATCAATCTAACATCATTGTCAATCTGTCAAACATATACTCAACTGGAGTACAAATGGGTTTTAGGGGTTGGCTTGAATACATCAAAACACATTGCAATACAATATTTGGGACTAACCTTTGAATTTGGGTCATCTTACAGTTATCCAAACTATTTATATGACAAGTCTCACCTTGTACAGTGAAAAGACAAAACATTAAAGCTCTCAATTGGATTATTTCAACCCTTTATTAATTTGGCTCTTTCGCTTTGAACATGAACGGTCACCATAACTTGTAGTGAGGGAGGTTAAGTAAAGTCGACCCCGGGACGAGATCAATGGCATGCTGAATGTCCCGCATTGGTGGCAACTCATCCGGTAAATCATCAGGGAATGCATATATGTACTCCTCTAAAACCAAGGTCACCTCATAGGGTAACTCTACTAGAACCTCTAGTGTAACTTCTCTTGCCACAAGGGCGTACACCATCGAATCCTCCTCAGTCTCTTTTTCAAACTCTTTCGCATTGATTATATGGAGAGACTTAGGCTTGGATTTCCTCACCTCCTTAGGCTCACTCGCCTTCTCATCCTTAACCTTATCTGAGGTGCTCTTTGGCGACAATGGATTGATTTTGATCTTTTTGCCCTCATGCATGAACGTACACACATTCGAGCGACCAAAGATCGTGACATCCTTATCAAACAATCATGGCCTACCTAGGATAATGCGACCGACGTCCATAGGTAAAACGTCGCACCACAGAGATTCTTTGTATGACTCGAACTCAATAGGAACTAAGCACTGATAGGTGACGGGAAGAGAAGTCTTGTCAACCCAAGAAACTTTGTACGGGTCAGGATGAGGGGTGGCCTTCAACTTTAAGGGATCCAAAGTGTTAGTGGAAATCATATTCTGTCAACTTCCACTATCCACTATCACTCTACAATTGGTCATCTACAACCTCAGTGACTTGCCAATAACTAAGGCTTTTCTACCGTTCTTCGTTGGGCACTGATTTGAAATATGACCAAAATTCTCACATTCGTAACATCACACTTGGCTTCCTGATGCAGGATGACCTAATTATGATGCATGCTCATGGACATATATAATCCAGCGGAAATAAACAGAAAAAATAGTCTAAAATTCAGATCTACCATCATAAACTAAGAGAATCATAAAAGAGACATGCAACAGTGCGGGCCATCATTACAACCACGAAGTATGAAGTTCAAGTATTGTATGAATTGGATCCGTCGAGGGATGAAACCTCCCAATCTTGCATGGTCATAACCCAATCGCTTAATAGGAATCACTAGTCCGAGAGATCAAAGGATTTTCTCGGATTGGGGATTTGAAAATCTGAGAAACTAGGGTTTGGGATCAATTCTCAAATTTAGGGTTTAAAGATTGTGAGATAATGTAAGTAGAGAAAAAAGGAAGAATAAGCTTACCTTAGAAGAATTTTGGAGAGTAAAGGACGAGAAAGAAGAAGAAGAAGATTGGATAAGAAGAGGAAGATCCACGGAGAGAGAGAGAGAGAGAGAGAGAGAGAGAGAGAGAGAGAGAGGAGGAGGAGGAGGCAACCAAAGAGGCTTTCATTCAATAATAATCAATTAATTCGAAAATTAAGGCTAAAACCCTCTTAAATAACATTAATAAAGAAAGAAAAGACTAAAATGCCCCTAAACTTAAGTACAAACGAGAAAAAAAATCTCACGCGGTGGTCGGGCGCCTGGTGACCAATCGGTCGGGCGCCCCATGAAGGCCAAAACAGTCTAGCGACTAAACTTGCAAATTAGATGAATTTCGGGCACTCGATGACCAATGGTTAGGCGCCCGACCTTGCCGACGGCCTAGAACCGTCGAGATTGCCAACAGCCCAGAAGCATCGGGAATCTGAATTTTCTGTTTTTCTACAACATTTTTCTTGTTCCTCTTACACATGTCTTCCCATGGTGGGGCATTCTCAAATGTCCCAAACCACATGTGTAAGGTCTTCAATGCTCCTCATGTTGTCACGAATGATCCAAGCCCTTCATCGGACCAAAGAGATGCATGCGTCGCTCGCTTCCTACGCTGATAAATCCTAAAGGGATTGATGGCTGCATCACTTCCCCTACTTGAACCAGCACCAAGGACACCTTTGCCCTTATCATCCCTAGGTATAGGCAGAACATTCGTTTGTACCCTGCGCTAACTACCAATGTTAGACTTAGTTCCCTAGGAACCAGATTTAGCATTAGAGTCTCGGGACTCAAAGCGTCTAATGACAGGAGACTTCAAATACTGCTCTAACTCCTACACAACTTGGTATGCTTCATCCAAGTCCGTTATGGAGCGAGTCAAAAGCTCGCGCTGAAGATCGAAGATCCGTCTTAAAACGTGAAAGCATCACCAAAGGGTCCTCCCGGATGTCACATCGCATCATATATTCCTTGAACTTAGCAATGTAGTCAGCGACAGACATTGACCCTTGGCGTAAGGACTGTCACTGGTCAAGGAGCTTCTGTTAGTAGGAGAGAGGGAGGTACTTCTCCTTCAAGAACTTCTTCATCTCATCCCAATGTATAATGGGGGCTCCTCCAGCTCTATCAATTTTTCACTCTGTGTTTGCTCAAAACAGTTTAACCTGACCCACAAGCTTCATCTTGGCAAATTGCACTTGCTGGTTCTCTGATATGTCATACCACTCAAAGTAATGATCCATGTCGGCTAACGAGTCAAGAAATGCCTTGGGTTCAAGGCGCTCATCAAAACTTGAAGCTTCCAACTTCATGCTTCTCAATACACGATCATTTGGATCGTAACGGTCCTGATGCTGAAACGTGGGTTATGGGTCTCCCGCCCCACCACAACCTACTCCACGGCCTCTAACTCCATGACCTCTACCACACGTAGGGACACGCTCCTCAACGAATCCTCCCACTTGGGATTTGCTCGTCGCCCCCATCGTCAGGGGTTCTCCCTCTGGGATGCTTCTAAACGCTCTAGTCTATTCATGGTACTGGTGACTTGGGTGCCTAACTGAGCGAAGGCATTCTTGTTTGCCGCTTCCATAACGGTTGTCCTTTGAATCAATTGAGTGTGTTGCTCGGATAACTGCTCGTTGCTCATGATGGGATGAAGTCCGAAACCTCATTAGGTTCTTGTGGGCATACAACGGAAGACTTGATCTAAGTTCTACCTAAACTCGACTCTATGGACCAACGAGTCGCAATATGGACTATATGATTCTAATCCAATTATGATGCATGCAACTTGAGAAAATTTCAGATTTAACGTCACTTAGACATGAATCTGAAAATTCAGATTTGGATCTAGAAGATTCAAACTGTAAATTCAGATTTAAGCCACACAATAGGCACAATTCTTGACAATTAAAATCTGAAAATGTAAGCACAAGATGAATCTGAAAATTTCAGATCTACGTCTCTAACAGACACAAATCTGGAAAATTCATAACTAAGGACTAACAATCTGAAAATTTCAGACTTAGATCGCACAAAGTTGCAAATCTGAAAATTCAGACTTGTAACATATGTTAGATGCAAATCTGAGAATGTTCAGCTCAATCTAGACGTAAACAAATCAGAAAACATGCAATCCTAGGACTCGGATAACTCGATCTGTGACAAACCATGCAAGGATCCTAAGATTTGATACTAAATTTGACTTAGAACAGCCTAATCTAACATGCATGCATGAGAAAACATATAGGTTCAGCAGAATAATGTAATCAAAGCAAGTAAGCAACAGCCCAACATCATCATAAATAAGAAAAACATGTGGGAAACACGCAATAGATAGGCCATCATCACAATCACGCAATATAGGGTTCAAATCATGCGTGGATTGGATCCGGCGAGGGATAGGACCTCCCGATCTTGCATGTTTATCATCCAATCACTCAATGGGATTCACTAGTCCAGGGAATCGAATGATTTCTGGAATAGGGAATCTTAAAATCTGAGAAATGGGTAAAGTTTCAAAATCTCAGATTTTCGAATGATGGAGAAGTGAAAAAAAGAGGGTTAGAAGAAAGAAGAAAGTAGAGAGAATACCTTGGAAGAAGAAGATCTGGAAGAAGGAAGAAAAAAAGAAGAGTAGAAGAGAGAGAAGATGAGAGGAGATCCACCAGAGAGAAGAGGAAGATGAGCCACCAAAGCTTCTTAATTCTCATAAACAATAGCAATAATCAATATGTTTAGGGCTTAGCCGCTTTTATAAATTCGGAACTAAATAATTACTAAACTACCCCTAAAGCTAGAGAGATTCGTCTCTCAAAAGTTTCTAAAGAAAACAAAAAATCAGAACGTCAATTGATCGCCCAGGGTGGGCGATCGATCACAGGGTCGGGCAATTGATCGGCAAGGTCGAGCGATTGATCGCTCGATCAATAGACAGTGCTGTCGATCAATCGACGCCTCTGTCTCGAAATCCAGCAGCTCGTGTGTCTTTTCACTCCATGTCTTGTCCTCGGTTCTTGTGGCTCCTCTTACACATGTCTTCCCATTGTGGGGTCTTCTCAAAACGTTCCAAACCACCACATGTGTAAGGTCTTCGATGCTCCTCATGTCATCATGAACAATTCAGGCCCGTCATCGAACCAAAGAGATGCAGGCGTCACTCGCCTCCTACACTGATAAACCCTAAAGGGCCTGATGTCCTCATCACTAACATTGCAATGTGACTAACAGTGTGGGTGTGTGTACTAACAGTGGGATGTGTGTACTAACCCACACAAAAAAAAAAAAAAAAAAAATGCTGTAGTGAAAAATAACTTGTAACGTGAGCTACGTAGCATATAGCATAGTCTATGTAGAGTGTAGCATATGTAAATTAATCATGTAGCGTAAGCTACATGCAACTTAAGCTATTTTCATGAGCTACATAGCATTAAGGCTAAGCTAATTCTACATGGTGTTGTTATTTAAAATACTAGGTAAAATGAACCTTTCTTATGACAACCTAACCAAATCTTATGTTCCATATTGGAAGGTGAATAATCCAACAATCAAAGAGTCAAAATAGCAACATCACTATGAACACCAAACATCCATGTGATAACATTTCGAGCAATATATTATGTAATCCATGATTCTGGATCAGCTCTAGAGGCAAGTGTTACCTAGACAGCCAGTTTTAGTACTTTTGAAGTGTCAACAAGACAAGGAACTTAGACACAACCCCAACATGATATGACATGGCCCGACACATGCAGACGCCTTGTCATGGTGATGTATTTTTAAGGTGACCCTTCTATCAAGCCCCTACGCAACATGAGGACACTTTCTAGAGAATAACATATTTAGGTGTCTAACATGTGTGTTAAGGTGTCAAACATATAAAAGGTAAATGACAAAACAATATTACTTTAATGTTTTTCCCGTTGCTTTTTTTCTTAGTAAAGGCCCAAAAACAAACCCTAACCAAGCAATCAATCCCCTTTCAACTCTTGTCCTCTTCGACTGCCTCGATTCACAATTGCTTCAAGTTTGATGAGTCGAACCTGAAAATCTAATTGGCACGCCTCCATTGTTGTTTCAAGAGTCTCTCTCTCTCTCTCTCTCTCTCTCTCTCTCTCTCTCTCTCTCTCTCTATTTTTTTCTTCTCATTTTCCTCATTGTAAGTTGGGTCTTTTTTAGCAAGTTGTTTTTTATTTTCGAGATTCTAGAGAGGGTTAGTCTTGTAGCTTATAGGTTTGCTTTACCGCCACAGTTGATTAGCATTCATGATGTCTTTCACTTGTCAATGTTGAGGAACTATAAGCAAGACGTTTCTCATATTATCGATTCGCAACCTTTAGAAATCTAAAGGACGCTTTGTACATCAAACAGCCCGTCCTTAGTCTTGATAGGGAAGATCAGGTGTTTCGATTAAAGGATATGCCCTAGTGAAAATCCAATGGGGTCATCACGGCGAGGAGGAAGTTTCCTGAGAATGAGAGGTGGAGATTAAAGAAAAGCACCCTCATCTATTCCTATAATAGGTACATTAAATTTCGAGGACAATTTCCTTTAAGAAAAGTAGAATGTAGTAACTTAATTATTTTTAGAATTATAATAGTAAATATATATATATATATATATATATATATATATATATATATATATATATATATATATAATATTTTTCACACAACACACACCACATACACATACCCCACACACCTCACACATGTACACACTACACACTACACACACACACCACACACACTACAAGCTACACATGCCACGGACACACCCATCATGCACACACCACATGTGCGCACGCACGTGCATGCGCTATTATAAATAGGGGGGAGGGCGTCCTCGGGTTCCAAAAACCCTTGCCAAAAAAAGAAAAATAGAAAGAGAAAGGACACGTGGGGAAAAGGGGGGGGGGGGGGGGGGAGAGAGAGAGAGAGAGAGAGAGAGAGAGAGAGAGAGTAAGGGGTTTTGTATTCTTTAGGTGAGTTCTTCTCAGACTTAGGAATTCCTTCTTATTCTTTTTACTTTATTTTTATTTATTTCTTTTAAATGCTTTTTCTTTTAATTACCATGCTCATTTAAAATCCTTAGATTTAGATTTCTATTCACCTTTTTGTTCTTTTCTTTTCCGCCAATTTTATTATTGAAAATCTTGGAATTTATAATTTTATTTTCTAAATATCCAGAAATTTCATATTTATTCCGGAAATTTTCATATTTTATCCAAGATTATTGTAGAAATTTGAAAATTCCAAATTTCTACAAGAAACACTTGAAATTTCATATTTATTGAAAGCATCCTCTGAATTTCCAGATTTAATTCCAAACATTTCAGGGTTTATTGTGCAATTTTTGCAATTTCAGATCTAGAAATCTCATGGTTTACCGTACAATTTCTGCAATTTCAGATATATTAAAAGTACTTTTAAAATTTCAGATTTAATATGTAACTTCAGAAATTCCTAAGGTTTTTTGTGCAATATTCCAAATTTCCAAATTTGACTTATTGCAAAATATGATTACACAAATATATTTCTTTTGGAATTAGAATGATAGAAAAGTATTTGTGATAATTAGAATATTTGTAAATCATTGAGGGATGAATTTATAGACATCACATGTGCTGGGCTGTCAATGGACCGGGTTGGCCCGACGAGCTTTCGGGCCTGGTCCGTCTTGGGCTAGGCTTGGACTAGAGTATCAGGCCCATGGGTCGGGTTTGGGCCTAAAGTATAAGCCCGTTTTTCAAACGAGCTGGACTTGGACTGGACCGTTCAAAAACCCGTCAGCCCGACCCAACACGAATATATTTTTTTAAGTTTAAAATTTAAATTAAAATATTTTGCCTCCTTTCAAAATTTAAATTTTACCCAAATTTTCTTCAAAAATCCATCTCCCTCCTAAAGCTCCTTTTATTTTCTGTAGCGTTGATGAATTTTTTCATATATGGAAAAGCGTAGGATTAAAGGACAGTTTCTCTCTCTCTATGTGAAAGGTCGGGCTCAGGCTAGGTCGGGTTCGGGCCGGACCCTGCATTTATATCTTGGGCCAGGCTCGAACTAAACTATTGTGGCCTGTCACGGGCCCGGGCCGGATTTGGGCATATGGTGAGGGAGGCGGGCCGGGTTTGGACAGAGCTTGGCCCGGCCCTAACCCGGCCCATTGACACCCCTACACGTGCTATGGTATTTAGTTGTTTTGATCAGGGTAAAACTGATCATGCAATATTTTTGAAATTGTCGATTTTAAAAAAAATCATGTATTTTTTAATCATGGAATCTATGAGATTGTATTTAGAAAGCTAGAAAACAGGTGGGGTGATTGAGTCCCCTAGGTTGAAAGCCCCTAAAGCATAAATAGATGGGGCGATCAAGACCCTTGGATTGAAAGTCTCAAAAGCCCAATTGGTACCACTTGGAACTTCCATTGTCTAAGCCAGGTAGGTGAGCATTTTAGGATTGCAAAAGGGTCCCACTGAAAGGAGTCGAATGGAGTTTTAAGGGAGAGTGTTGCCAACTAGTGTAAACTAGCCCTGGTGTTCAAAATGTTAAAAAATACTAATTATTGTGGCTACATTCTATTTAGTTTTGAAATTCGTTATTCATGATCTCACCCTATTTGAATACCCATTCAATTTCATCAATTTTAGATTTTTCAAGTTATGCATGAGAATTTCTAATGTTTTTATTAAATATGGTTTAGTCGAGTTGGACATGTTTCTATTTCAAAACTAGTGTTGAGATATACTCACTAGGCCTTTTAGCTCACCCATGTTACGGATGTTAAATTTCAAGATCAAGACCTCACCAAAGCGCACGAGGAGGGGATAGCTAGTTGTCTTTACTTTGTAAATTTAGTTTTCTTTGGAATTTTGGCTTTTATTGTAATGGACTTGGAATAATAAGATTATATATGACTTTCGTTAGTGATGGTGATGATTTAGTATTTTAAGAAGAGGACGATCATTTCTTTGAGTTGGTTTTCATTTGAAATATATATGTGTGTGTGTGTGTGTGTGTGTGTGTGTGTGTGTGTGTGTTTCTTTGATGGACACTATGTAGTGGTATGTGTTTAGAATTTGGGTTGTGAACCCCAGGTGCAAGATCTGGGTCAAGAGAATTCGGGTGCCGAATTTAGGGCATGACATGCCATCACTCTCATCTGGCTTCTCCATGGTTGCGTATTTTAATATTCCTTTGGCCATTAAAAACATTTGAATAAATTTTCACCATTGGAGATAATTTCCTCAATTTATTTGGCCCCCTAAAAATCAGATGGATTTATGAATCTAGATTTTGGATTTACTCTTCAACTGCACGAGAACAATAGATCAAGATGAAAATAGGGCCATAAATGGGTCAGCGGACCCGATGGGGTATCCGGACCCAACCCATTTAGACCCGACCCATTTTTTAAATGGTACAGGTCTAGGTCCAAGAACAAACCCAGTTGCTAAACGGGTCTGATTTCCTTTATATTAGGCCCGACCCGACCCGACCCAACCCGAACCCATTTAGTAAGTGGGCGGGTTTGGTCTATGTTTCAAGGGACCCGTCCAGCCCAGACCCGTCCAGACCTGGTTTTAAGCCTTGTAAAATGCTTGCATACTTGATCCAGACCCGGACCCATTAGACCCGACCCATTTATAAATGGGTCTGGGTGGATCTCCCTCTACTAGACCCAGACCCATTTATAAATGGGTCTAATGGGTTGACTCGGACCTGACCCGAACCAACCCATTTAGTAAAAGGGTCTGGGTCTAAAATTTGGACCCAGACCCGTTTAGTAAATGGGCGGGTCTGGTTTTGCCTAAACCCACCCCGAACCCGACCATTTACAGCCCTAGATGAAAACCATATTGATTACACGAATACAGGCTTAACCTTTCACGATAGGAGAACACTCCACACGATGCACACACCACGCTTGATGAGAACAATCAGCCCACACTTCCAAATGTTTCAACCGAACACAAGAGAGATGATGATCACGAACATAGCATTCACCCTCTCACACATAGACCCTTACATAGGCCTGCACACCAAAAAAAGAAGAAACCCTAGGTTTTTTTAAATAAATAAATAAAAAAAAAAAAACTTTCTACACAAGAGATATGATAAGCAAAGAAGAATATGAAAAAGAAGAGGCAAAAAAGGGGAGAATAAGTGAGATGGAAGAGCAAACGGATTAGATCAGAAGCTAATACGCTCTGATACCATGTAGATTAATGTTGAAGAGAAAAGAAGGAAAAGAAGAGACGGACTCAAAAGAGAAATATTCTCCAAATTTCTCTTCTAGTTGGTTAATCAAGATGGATTCATGCAAGTTTGGATAATTCGAGTAAATTTGTTTCAAGTTGTCTTGAGGTGAGGTTTTCTCTCTTCAAGATTTCCTTTCGTTTATATTAAGTGTTTGTTTAATAATTTAGTGGTGCTCCTTTGGTTGATTTCCAAAGGATTTCACTTGTTTGAGATTCATACTTGATTACCAATGTGGCTTTTGTGAGGTTCTCACCCTTCAAGCTTCCATTCATTCTTATAATTGTGTTACTCTTTTAATATCATTACTTGTTAAATTTGGTAGTGAAATGAATTATATGAGATGTTTCATGTTGAAATTGTCTAAACTGTTGAATAATTCTACATGTTATGCTCTCTCGCATGCTTTGAGTATGACATCTAGAAGCAATTGGTTTACGTTGAATTTAGATGGAGTGTATTATTTTGAATGGAGGTATATTGTGCACGGAATTGATATGTTGGGATTGAATTTTACGTGGCTTGGATTGTCATTTGAAAAGGTGGAGTTGAACTCCTTTTGTAGTGTCCTTAATTTGGACTTGATGCCCATGTGGCTTTTGTTGGAAGAGCCTTTTTGGTAGTGTCCTGGAATGGACTTGGTGCCCAAGTGGCTTCGAGAATAAATTCTTTTGTTTTGTCCTTGGAAAGGACTTGATGCCGAGTGTCTTTGTTGGGAAACCCTTTTTTTGAAAGTTTGGTGTGAACCTAAGATAGTAAGGTTTAATTGTAGATCATGGATAACCTCTAGATGTAGTGAATTAGAGAAATAGAATTAATTAATTTTTATTATTAGAATAGATTCTGTTGGAACCTCATGGGCCGGGAATGGTGTTCTGGGATGCTATGCCGGAGCCGTCGGCCTATGTTGGGTTGCATGTGCCCCCATAGTGACCATGAGCTTTTAATTATTTATTTGGTAAATCGGACTATAGAAGTTGGCTAATCATTTATATCATGGCATGGCATTTGCGAGTAATGTTGGTGACGAGCCACATTATTGTCAGTTTGATGTGCATTGCATTGCGGGTAACATTGGTAATGAGCCATGTTACTGTCGATTTGAAGTTCGTCAGCTGGATGTACATCCCCATGCTGAAGAACATGTGCATGCATCAACGTATTTAAACAAGAAAAATGACGGAAAATTATTTATGGATGTTGTGATGTTTATTTGCAATTTGCATGAAATCTATTTCTGATTTTGTTAGATTTTCTCTCCTATAATTGGTTGTATTGTTATATTTAATTGCGATAAATGTCATCTCTCCTAGAATTCTATATCTTGTTTAATGTATGATCTCTTATTTGTAATTGAATTTTTACTTAACTGTTATCATGCTTGGTAATCTTGGAGGGGTTTTACTTCACTATAATAGCATTTTAACGTTGTCGAATCATATCAGGTAGTGCAGGTGACACTAGAGGGGAGCTAGTTGGACCGTACAACTCGAGTTTAGTTTAGCTCATTTGCTTTGTTCTCTTTCAATTAATGTAAATATTGAGATGTTTGGTTTGAATAAGCCCTATGGGCGCCACTTGTACAGTTTAATATATGTTGGACATTTCATGTCTTGATCTGCTTCTGTTGCGATTTTAAAAAAAAACATTACACTGTAAAGTGGGCTATCTTTGAATGTTTCCACTCAAGTTTTCGGAACACGAGTTTAGAATTCGAGTTACGAAAACTGGGGCATTACAGTGCCCCTAACAACATTAACGATATGACCTTCCCATCCTAAGATAATCTAATTAATAAAATACGAAGAAACAGGACTCAAAACCAAGACTAGGTGAGTTGTACCACCGTACAACCCCTCAATTGACCAATCCAAGTAGGTTGTACAATGGTATGGCGGCTATGTCCCACATCCATATTCACTAACAATCTTCAATCTAGTTGATCCTTCTTCTAATCAATAACCAATAAAAATGGCAAAAATAGAGAAAAAAAAAAATGAAAATGGCAGTAAAGATGGGGCCTTTACAACTCCCGGTCAAGAGTGTATTGTGTCTGATACAAGCTATATTGGCAGCGACATGCATGCCTGCTGTAACTCCCAATGTGAACAACACAGTTATGTATCAATTAATAAACTCCTATATCAGCCATATTTTCAAATCATGAGTTTATTGTAAATCAGAGGTTACCTGATAAGACAGGCTAGATGGTCAATCTTGGTCGAGCATGAGTTTCAGTAAATTAATATTTTTACTCTATTCAAAAAACAGAGATCCTTGATAGTCTCTAAAATCATGACAAATAGACCAAATGAGACTTTTGAGAGAGAGAGAGAGAGAGAGAGAGAGAGAGAGAGAGAGACTCATCTTATCTTGGTTATCAGAAGGGACCTCTCCCGCTTTCTCTACTGGCATCACTATATTGGATAATGCAAGACTGCTAGTAGTTAGAACTACAAGACATTGCAAATAAATCAAAACTAAAGAGATAAACTTATTCTCCTAAAGAAAAAATTAAAAAAAAATAACCTTTCCTGGAGTTCGATAAGCCCTTGTTGGTCCCCTTATCAAGAAAAACTCGTGTCTTTTCCTTGTTTATTGAGGTTTGGGAACTCTGGAAAGCATATTTAAATATAAGTAACTTCGTCAGTACAATGTCGACACTATCCAATGAGTCGTCTTAGTTGAATATCTTACTATGTGAAAATTCACCCCATCCTTTGGCACTGCAGCATCTTCTTTTGGGTTAAGCTGATTATTTCAATAAAACATACGTTAGTTCATCAATCTAAATACACAACTATTGTCCCTTAGTCAATTAAACACTCTGAATGTAATTCGGAACCCTCTCATTAACATGAGTCTTTTCTTTTGTAAGGCTGTTTTACTATGATCAGAAAAGAAATGAAACAAATTGAAACTTACATTCCTCCTGAAAGGTCTAAGAGCGCCATCCTTTTCTATTGCAGCATTGCCTTTCAGCACAGGTCCTGGATTCAAACAGCCCAAATATCAGATAAACTGCAAAGATTTCATTATTTAATAGGGGACAAATTGGGTGCGACGGCCAGTAGAATCTTTACTTGGAATTGGCTCATCCTTGTGAAGATCCATCCTTATACTTCCAGTGACCGTCAGTAGACAAGGCTCATTTTCAATGCCACCTGCAATGGATCTTTATTAGTGTAAAATTGAAGTGCTTTCATTTTAAACTCAATTTTTCCTCTGATCCTTGGTAACAATTGGCAAGTGATGGAAGCAATATCTATCATCGAAAGGCAATGCCAAGCTGACAGTAAATTACCCACCACTTTTCAGGGAAGAGGGAATCCCATTGCCTGTAACAAGCAAGTCCTTGGTTACTTATAACTGGAAGGAGAATAGAAGCTCAATTTATAATTTTGCTTAAGAATCCAGATCACCTGACTGAATAGTTTTCTTCACAGCTTTGCGGCCCTTGAAAAGAGGTCTAAATTTAGGTGTCATGTTTATAGATAGAACATCCTGAACGCACAAATGTGTACCACTTTGAATGCCCTTGCTTGGAGATGCAGTGCTTCCTTGGATTTGAATATGCTCTGATGTTTCACTGTGAGAAAGGAGCTCCAGAGATGGTTTGGGAGTTCGGAAATCTGGTCGTCCAGGCCAAAACATTTTGAATCAAGCATAAGATAATGTAGCACTTAACAGAAAGTAATCTCCTTTCAAGTATACCGTGATTGGACAGGAGGCCTCTGAGAAAGGAAATCTTCCCATCAACAGTTGTAGGTAAAAAAGTACTGTCATTAACATTCAGAATATGATTGTTGATGTTACACGTAGCCTTTGCCCATACAGGAAGGTCTGAACTGATTCCAAGCCGACAAGCTCCCTGAAATGTCTTGCATTTTAGTGAATTCTTAAAAGTCCCCACAATGTGCTTGAATGCATACATATTTGATGCACAGAAATCAGTAGCATTAGCAATCAACTGTTTACGAATCGAACTTTTATAGTCTTAGAATGGAATCTCTTAGTGGTAGCAAGTCGGGCTATCAATGGGTGGACCAGTCAACAAGGCTTCTGGGCCTAGCAACCAGGAGTCAAGAGTCAGGTCTCACTTTTGGGTCAGCAAGGTTAAGCCTGCGCCTCAACAACAAATAAACAGTTGGGCTCCAGGCCTCATTTGAAAACATTTACTACTAAGGCCCAGTGTCCCAGCCATAGCATGAATCGAGCCCATTTATGACTATCATAGACAGAGCGAGCAAATGTTTTAGGCCCCTGGGCCAGATTGGCTTGTATGGCAGGCCTGAAAAAAGGGGGAAAAAAAATTTTGAAAACATTTTCTACTGAGGCCCAGTGTCCCAGCCAGAGCATGAATCGAGCCCATTTATGACTATCATAGACAGAGATAACAAATTTTTTGAGGCCCCTGGGCCAGATTGGCCTGTATGGCAGGCCTGAAAAAATAAATAAATAAATAATATATATATATATATATATATATATATATATATATATATATATATATATATATATATATATATATATATATATATATATATCCTTAAATGGCCCAGCCAATGACAGATCTAGCAGCAAGACAGTAAATAATTTTGTGATAAGCTGTCATATCAGGAACGAGTGGCTTTCCAACTCTGGAAAATTAAAACAAAGTTTTAGCATATCATTAATTAATATCTCACAGATGTAAATAAACATGCATCCTAGAAGAACTCTTTCTCTATAGCAAATACCTTATACTCGCTACAATGAGGATTAGTGTGAGAGGAATTCTGATGGGTTAAACCAGTTTAGGAGGTTGGAAATATAAGAGCTTGGCATTCCCAAATAACCATGCAATGAACGTCACCTTTTAGAAATTAACTGGGCAATCAGGTATCTAAAATAAAACATCTACCTGTAATTTTCATCAAGTCATCCTAGAATATCAAGTACCTTAATCCTCAGAAGGCCTCCATCAAAGAAATCCCAAGCTGCATTAAGACAGAACAGCTCACTCTCAAAATAGCAATAACTTGATCCATTACCCACATCAATCAGACACTTGAAGTAACCTAGGCATAGAATCCATACATCAATATTGCATGAGCTTTCAAATTTTAGGGCTCATTTGGCTATATCCCAAATCCCTATTTTGTTGGTGGTTTCAGCAGCCACCATATGCTTAAGGTTTGCCACAACCAGATAACATGGGAGATACCATGCTTATCTCACTTGTGAAATCTTCGAAAGAAGGAATTCCCTAAACCTTGATAACAAAAAGGGTTGGTATTCAATTCTAACCTTCAATAATCCTCATAAATGATTCCAATGCAAAAACAGCATTTGCAGCTCTAATAGTTTGTGGAGCTGGAGTCAACCCTGAACCTTGCAGAACGAACGAAGATGGAAACCTAGAACACATCCATTTGACACAGGAAACATAATAATAAACAATTCAGATACCAGATTCTTACAGAAAGTGGCAAAAATAAAAGATAGAGCATTATATGGTAATTGGATGTATAGAAGATTGACTACTAATCTAATGGAGAGAAAACAACCAGTGCTTATTTGCACAGCCTTCATCGGTGAATTGGATGTGCACGAAGTAATCATTCGGCAGTACTAGACCATGCTGCATGTATACGTATCTTTGTCAAAAGAAAAGTTGTTGCAGCAAGGGAGTATAGACTGTAGGAGGAGCTCAAAATGAGCACCTTGAAGGACCAGAGCTCTCCCATATGTTCAAAATCCTCCCCGGCAGGGTGGAGTCTGCTGAGTCCTATCATCAGCACCGTAAGAATCCTTAAAGCCAGGACAAACATTTCGAATGCGCAGCCAGATCAATTAACGATTTACAAACGCTACAATCCAAGGAAGAAGGACCATTTACCTATAACATGCCCTTCACAGAGAGATGGAAGAACAGAGCATGATGTTGTGAAACAATACTCGTCCATGATAACTCCCTCACCACCATGAAATCTTTGTTTCATTTTAGAGCCAAGTAAATCCATGATCTGGGATAGACAGCTATAATGTGAAAAATCTCGAAGAAGAAACTATTCAGGCTCATGGCAAGAATTGAATAAGAACATACCTTCAGTCGACTGAATCTAACCACATCTGGAGAAACAAGGAACACAAAACCATCATCTGTGTCTGCTTGCACTGTCTGCAATTGAGATGTCAGAGAGAATGCAATTACAAAGTTCTTCACCGATCACCCCCAACAAACTAATAGCTCGAAACGAAACTAGAGAAATAATATTCTTCTGAAAATTAAGACACTCCAGAATTATAAGTAAAACACCACCACTTACAGCAAAAAAAAACGACACAAACAAGATTAAAAAAAACATTAGACAAAAGGGCAAACCTCATTCACACCCCAGATGTTTTTAAAAGCATCAAAACTGCCTCAAGTTTTGAGTTCTCGTTTTTTATCCATTTTACGTAACTGTTAAGTACTCATTGCAAAATTAACTATCAATCTGAAAACCAAAATAGTGAAAATCATGCTTTTTTCAATTCTATCCATGAAATGCACATCTTTTATTCTCAGGAAGGCACTTTTCCATGTAAGATTGGCAGATATGCTACAGATGAATTAATCACTGAGAAAACAAAAACTAAACTAATTTATATATCCAGTCCAAGGATAATTGACAAATGTATATAATAACAACCTTCACCCTTGAATGGCCAAATGAAGATAAGTAACTTTTGACTTCAAAAGTATAAGAGTTCACTAAAATCCATCATTGATATATAATAACAACCTTCACTAAAATCCTCCTGGGACGGTGTTTTTAAAACACCATTCCAGACATTGCAGGTAATGATCTAGTAGATGAGGCCGATTTACCAAATGAGGAGTATGAAGGCTCATGGCAGCAAATGGCAGACGATGAAACCAAAGTAGCGTAAAGATGTTTTTGTCTAGTTTCTTATTAGAGTAAATTTGAGAGACACTAGCTAAATCATTGAGTTGGATATGATTTCTTTTCATACATTTGATTGAGAATCTAGAGTAGAAAGTTATGGAATAAGAACATTAATTTTCCGTCATTATGATATAAATGTCACATGTATGTGTTTACAGGTGAATGTGTGGAAACGTAACCCTAACACATATGAGTTAACACTCAAAAATTTGGCCAATGTGGGGCCCATCCTGGAGGAGGGCGTGAGTCGTCCAGATGGCAGCGGGCGGACGCTGTTACAGCGTCCGCCGAAGAAGGAAAAAAAAAATTTTTTTTTTTTTTTTACGTATGGAACTCGTGCGTAACGCACGGGCTTGACGGGTGGGGTCCACTATGATGGATCGGAGTTGTCCGCTCCGTCCAATAGGTCGGTAAGATGAAAATAACCATTGACATGAAATGTGGGGCAATTCTGAGCTGAGATGGGTCGTTTATTGGCTATTTTCTAATCGGGACATTTGTAGTATGATCTAAGGGCCGAAATTTGACGTGTACGGTTATTTTGGGCCTGATAGAGTTCTCCTAAAGTTTCGACCTAAACGGAATGTGGGAAATTAGTCTACTTAAAACGTGGAGTTTATTTAGTGGCATTTTCGTAATAAACGTAAAACGAAGAGTTTCTCAAAATCTGATGCTTCTATACTATTTCAGGGATTATTCCAAGCAACTTTTACAAAAGGATCTCTCTTGGATTCTCCATGGATGATTTGTTATGGATTTATCAAATTTAAATTTTGAATAAAAATTAAATAATCAAATAATTAAATAAATACCTAAATAAATTGATAAATTAATTAATTAATACTAAAAATACGTGGCGTTATAGTATATCAGATACTACTAATTTTTTTCTACTTTAGAATGACAAATTGGCAGGACAAGAATCATAGATTCAAGATAGGAGAAGTCATATACATTATTTTTTGCAAGTTCTCAGTCCTCATTCCTCAATCCTCAGTCCTCACTCCTCAGGTATGTAAATAATATAAAGCAAATTATAAAAAAATAATAGCACATGTGAAAATTGAAATACTTTGATGTTACATTTATTCTAATATACCTATTATTGGTATTAGACAGTTAGAATTTTGAATTTATAAGTTTTGTAATTAATTCAAGGTTGTCAGCTTCATAAATTCATCAGACAGCTCGATACAACTTTTTCACCAAAGAGTGGACCGCTTCACCACCATAAACATTTTCAAAATTATAAATGAATGTATGTTTGGGATGTTTGGAATTTTCTGAATTTAATCCGCATTTTTTTAGATTTTTTTGGCAAAAAAAAATTAACCGTTACGGGGGACGTATCGACCGTTACGGGGGACGTATCGACCGTTACGGGGCCGTATCGGCCGATACAACCCATATCCGTATCGGTAACGGTGGGCACCGTTATGCCCACCAATACTACTACGGGACACCTTGATCCTTGCCTAGTATGTTCCCATGCGGGGGGAGAGTTAGAGTCCCTTGATATACATCGATACACCATCCTCTAACAGCTCGAGCTTTTAGAGCAAGTGGTTGTTTGACATGGTATCAGAGCGGAAGGTCCTGTGTTCAAATCCCGAAAGTAGCAAATATGCCACTAGTAATATATTCTCCCACGAGGGGCCGTTCATGGTGTGAGTTGTGAGTGTCCCTCCACCCTTGCCCAAGTATGTTCCCGTGCGGAGTTCCACCCCACACGTGTGGGGGAGTGTTAAAGTCCCTTGATATACATTGATACGCCATCCTCTAACAGCTCGAGCTTTTAGATCAGGTGGTTGTTTGACATTGATGATATCAATAAAATTTTAAAATATTGAAACAAGAAAGGCAACACAAATCCCAATAGTTTCTAACAGCTCAACAAACGATAATCTGATTTTAGGACGCTTTGAGTTTACATGGATGGTAAACATAAATTTGACCAAAAAAAAAAAAAATCAACGAAAATCAAATACAGGTCAAAAATATCAGCATGAAATCGGAGTTTAAAATCAACACATGTTGGAAAAAAAAAATAAGATAAATCTGATTGTGATCAATTTGATAGCAAAAATCAGATCAGTGTAGCTACAACAAATCAGCATAGCTGTTGATCCAACTTCTACATATGAAATCAGAGCTTAATAGCCAAAATTCAACAAAAAATCTGAGTTCAAGACAATAAAAATGCTTTAAGACTCAAAGTGTGAAGACAGATTCAATGATGTCCAACATTAAGAAAATCCGGCACAATAAAATCCCACAAAAGTACAACACGTGTGCAGTTTTTCCAATTTAATTTTGGGAGAAAGTCCAGCAACTCCCAACTGAATTTTGGGAGAAAATTTCGGCACATGCACAGAAGATAAACAGTACAAAACAAAACAAAACAAAATCAGGTTGTTGAAAAAATCATCGGAATAAAATCAGTAAATGAAAGACCAATGGATCTGGCAAAATTCAGCATGAACCAGATTACACGAGAAAAAGAAAATCACATTTTGGAAGTGAGTATAATTGTTGATCGAAATGCAACAAACAGTAATGTGATTCCGGGAGGAAAATTCAGCACAGACATACAATAAAAATAAGCAACTTATAATCTAATTTTTGATATACAAAATTTCAGCACATGTTAGAATTTGACAACCGAAATCAACATCCTGCTATCCAAATTTCAGCAGTATAAATGACAGATATTAGAGAATCAAAACCATCATCTCGTTGTCCATAATTCAGCAGTGGCAAGCAAGTTATGAACTTATGATCACATACAAAAGACTCAGTATGATTGCAATATTCAGTCCATTCGGTTTGATAATGGTGGCGAGTATGTATCCCAAAGTTTCACATCTTATCTTCAAGAAAATGGCATTCTTCATCATTTTTCATGTGCTTACACTCCACAACAAAATGGAGTGGTTGAGCGTAAGAATCGTCATCTTCTGAAAGTTACTCGCTCTCTTCTTATTAGAATGCAAGTTCCTAAATCATACTGGTCTGCAGCTTTGTTGACTTCTTGTTATTTAATTAATCGTATGCCCTCTCGTGTCTTACATGGCAAGAGTAAGACTCATTTTCATACACTTAGCATGATTGTCCTCTTTTCAGTATTCCTCCAAAAGTCTTTGGATGCATTTGTTTTGTTCGCTCTCTAGGTCCTTCACAAGACAAATTTGTCAATCGCTTCATCAAATGCATCTTCCTTGGATACTCTCTTCAGCACAAAGGCTATAAGTGTTATGATCTATTCAAGTATGGGGAAATGGATATTCCCTTCAGCACAAAGGGTATGAATTTATCTCTTTTGGGGAAATGGATATGGAGACTCTGCGAGGATGAAGATAGTCTTTGGAAGAATTTAATTGCAGCAAGTACGGGGTTCAGGAAGGTGGCCGGTATGTCAAAGCATCTTCGTTGTATGGAGCTTCGGCAGCATGGAAAGTGATCATGGCTACGCAACACATGGTGAATAGAGGTATTTCCTTTAAAATTGGTAAGGGAACTCGTATTAGATTTTGGACAGATGTTTGGTGTGGGACTCAGCCTCTTCAGGTTATGTTTCCTGCTATCGTTGGCCTTGCTCCTGATAGACTCATTCATGTGGTGGATTGTTATTCCATGGTTTGGGAGACGACAGTGTGGAATCCCCCTTGCTGTAGAAATCTGAATAATATCGAGTCTGGTGAGTTCGTTGCCTTGTTGGTTCTTATGCAGTCGGTAAAGATAGAGAGGATGGAGGATAGGGTCTTCTAAACTAGCAGCAGTTCCAGGAAGTTTTCGGTTAGATCGCTATATTCCTTCATTTCCTCTTTGCCTTCCTCCTCGGTTCCATCTCACTTGTTTCATCATTGGTTTTATGGGGCTCCCCCCTAGGTGACTACTTTTGTATGGTTAGTGGGCCGAAAAAGAATTCTTACCATTGATTAACCTCCAAAGAAGAGAGATGGTTCTTCCTATTTGCCTTATGTGCATGGGGAATGAGTCGATCAACCATCATTTTATTCATCATCCGTTTGTTAAGATGGTTTGGGACTACTTCCTTTCTTCATTCCATGTGGATTGGGCCATGCCGAAAACAGAAGAAGATTTGTTATGGGCATGGCACAGAGTTGGAAAGGTTCATAAAGTGCCCCCCCCCCCCCCCCCCCAGTCGTTTGTTTGGATTGTTTGGGGTTTATATTCTTTCCTTGCTTTGTCATGTACATATGAGAATTGAATGAAAATCTAAAATTGAGATAGGGTGTGCGACCTTGGGTTCCCTAAAATGTCATGGTCAGTGCACTGCCTTGGGTTCCTTAGAAGGTGCGCTACCCTAGGTTTCCTAAAATGTCTTGGTCGGTGCACTGCCTTGGGTTCGCTTGGCGTGTATTTCACGGATTCCCTAAAATGTCTTGGTCTGTGCAATGACTTGGAATTTTCTTAACGAGTATGACACAAGCTCCTAAAATGTCTTGGTCGGTGTATGCCTTGGATGTTCCTAAAAGTATGTATTGACAAGTGATGATGCTTGTTAAGTTATAACTCATGGAAAGCATTGTATGTATTACATCTCTTAAATTACAATTTATGATATTTCTTCCCTCATGCTTTATTTCGACTTTATTTTGCTAACTGTATAAATACAAAAAAATCAAAAATTGGAAGAATATGATCCCACTTAGTTGTTATGCTCACCCGCTTTTCAGGGTGCAAAGCTTAGTCAGGAAGTAAAACGGGCGAAGATCTAGCCATTAAAAGCAAAGAGAAGACAAATTAATGAAGAATCCTCATTTGGTTCTTGTCTATTGAGAGAACTCCAAAGAGTTGAATATATAGAGATGTACAGCCCTATACAAGGTAAATAATAAAAGACAGAATCAACTATACAAGGAAACTAATCAATGTGGCTATACAAGGTATGTAGCCGGTCTAACATCCCCCCTCAAACTGATGCTGGTCATCGACAAATAGGAGTTTGCCAACTAGAAATGAGTGACGTGCAGAAGTGAGGAACTTCGTGAGGATGTCTGCAATCTGATCATGGGATGGGACATGAGGAAGAGAAATGAGTCCAGACTAAAACTTCTCTCGGATGAAGTGACAGTCAACCTCAATATGCTTTGTCCGTTCATGAAAAATAGGGTTAAAGGCAATCTGAATGGCACTGAGATTATCTACACGGAGTGGAGTGAGATTCTATAGATGAACGCCCAAGTCAAAAAGAAGTCCATGTAACCAAACAAGTTCACTACAAGCAGCTGACATTGCTCGATACTCTGCTTCCATGCTTGATTTGGAAACAATGGCCTACTTCTTACACTTCTAAGAGATGAGAGGAGTGCCAAGAAAGACACAGTAGCCAGTGGTAGATCATCGTGTGAGAGAGCAACCGGTCCAGTCAACATCCGAATAAGCTCGAAGGTCCAGAGTTGCCGTTAAGGAGAAGAACAAGGATCGATGCAGAGTTCCACGTAAGTACCGTAAGATGCGCAATACCGCAGTCATATGAAGAGTCCGAGGAGCAAATATAACTGGCTGACTACTTGGACAGCGTAGGCAATATTAGGGCCAGTCCTTGTTAAATAAACCAGATTCCCAACCAAACAGCGGTATAATGTGGGCTGCGCAAGGAGATCACCATCTTCACGGCAATATTGAACGTTAAGTTCTAAGGGAGTCTGAACTATCTTCTAATCCATCAATGAGGCCAAGGCGAGGAGATCCTTGGTATATTTACGCTGGTTGATCAGCATCCCACGTTTAGAACGTGAAAATTCAAGCCTAAGAGAGTATGTCAGATGGCCGAGATCCTTCATCTTGAAGGATGATTTTAGAACTTCCTTTAATGCCAATCAGGAGTAAGTCATCAACATATACGAGAACAACGACAATCCGCGATCAATGGTGCGCCAAAATAAAGATGGGTTATGACCATTTTGAGTAAAGCCAGCACCCGTAACAACATCATAAAAGCGTTGAAACCATGCCTGAGGTGCCTACTTGAGGCCGTACAGAGCTTTCTTTATAAGACATACCTTATTGGCAAAGATCAAAGAGTCAGGAGGTGGTTTCAAATATACTGTTTCTTGGAAGTCTCCATGAAGAAAAGCATTTTTCACATCCATCTGAGCGAGTGGCCAGGAATGAACGGATGATATTTCCAGAAGAGTGCGAACAGTTTTCATCTTGGCCACGAGCGAACGTCTCATCATAATCAATTCCGTGCTCCTGTTTGTATCCCTGAATGACAAGCCGAGCCTTGTATCGATCCAATGATCCGTCAGACTTGAGTTTTACAGAATAAATCCATTTGCTACCAATTAATTGTTGGTCAGTGGGTCGAGTGACAATGTCCCACGTATGATTATCATCCAATGCTTCAAGTTCTTCTGACATAGCCTTTTTCCAACAATCATGAGTGGCTACCTGAGAGTATGAAGTAGGAATAGACATAGTATCCAGAGTAACATTCATGGCAGACAGAGTATATCAAGCGATCAGGTTGTCGATGTACATGAGCGGAACTGACGTATCAAGGTGGGTTCTGGATGAGCAACAGGTACAGTAGGGAGAGCAATAGGTGGTGGATCTATACGTGGTCATCGTGAATAAACCGGCAACGAACGAGGGAGTGTACTCGAGGCAAAAGGAATATCAAGAAAAGCGACAAGACCAAGTGAGTTTGGTGCGTGCGGAGGAGGAACAGATGAATGAAAGGCAATATGCTCAAGAAAAACAACATGTCGTGACACCCGAACACGACAAGAGACCGGATCATAGCATCAAAAACCCTTATGAGTTTCTCCAGATCCCAAGTACATACATTTGACTGATTTTAAGGAGAGTTTGTTACGTTCACATGATGCTAGGTGAACATAACATACACAACCAAAAACACGAAATGTGGAATATGTAATAAGTAAACCAGTGAGAACAAAGTAGGGAGATTTACTGTTCAGAACTTTAGTTGGCAGTCGGTTAATCAAGTAGACTGAATGCATCATAGCTTCTGCCCAGAAAGAACGAGGAACACTTATAGCTGTCATCAGGGTGTTTGCAATTTCAACAATATGGCGATTCTTTCGTTCAGCCACCCTCGTTCTGTTATGAAGTATCAGAACAGGTGGTCCGATGAATAATCCCATGACCCTGAAGATATGTACTAAAATTAGTGGAGAGATACTCTCCTCCTAAGTCAGAGCGGAGAGTTTGAATTTTTACCCAAAATTGAGTGTCTACCATAGAGTGAAATATCTTGAATTTTTCAAAAACCTGTGACTTAGAGTGCAAAAAGTAAATCTAGGTGTAACGTGTGAAATCATCAATGAATATAACATAGTATCGTAGTCCAGAGAGTGACATAATTGGTGAAGGACCTCAGACATCCGTATGCACTAGCTCAAACATAGATGATGATTTTGTAGTACATAGAGGAAAGGGAATGCACTTACTTTTTGAAAGACAACAAGAAGAACAAGAATAATCCAAATTACTTTTATTAACAGAAATGTTCCCTAACATGCCAGAAGAAAATAACTGAATCAACCGATCGGAATGTGGATGACCCAGGCGAAAGTGCCAGAGTTTCCACATTTTATTTGCCGAACAAATATCTGAGGAAGATGGAGAAAAGAAACAATGAGCCGGAGTCACAGATGGGTCAAAGTCCAGCACGTACAAATGACCATGCCGCCTACCCCTCCTAAGTATCTTCCCCGTTGCCAAATCCTACACAAAACAACAGTTTTGAAGAAATATGACTAAGCAGTTATTGGATGTAAGTTGACCAACAGAAATCAAATTTGAGGAAAGTTTAGGAACATGAAACACATCACGAAGGGTGAACTGGCGATGGACAGAATGAGAGAGTCAATGAACCAACGGACTAAATGGGTAGTCTAGTACCATCCGCAGTAGAAATAGCCTGATTGCCAGCTTAGGGATGAATGTCGTGAAGATGTGATACGTCACCAGTCATATAATTGGAAGCACCCGAATCGAAGAACCATGTAGAAGATGATGATATACCTGACATACCGGAAGTAGAAAGGGCCTGCACGATCTGCTGGAGCATCGCAGGAGTCAAAGGTGAGGAAAGTCCTTCAGTAGAAACAGTAGATGCAACATCACTAACAGAAGGCTCAGAAGAAATAGTGGCAGAAGTAGCAGAAAGAGCACGACCACAGCCACGACCTCGACCACCACGTCCACGGCCGAAAGAGGATGCATAGGCACGTGAACGACAGTCCTAAATACCATGACCAGTCCGTCGACAATAAGCGCACAAATCTTTGCACTAAGCGACGACATGTCCCACTTTGTTGCAGCCGCGACAAGTTAAAAGCGTGGAACCACGATTTGGTACAGAGGTGGATACAGCGAGTACCAGATCAGATGGTCCCGAAGCTGGGGAAGTGGGAGAAAAAACTTACAGTCGTTGTTCCTCAGCCAGTAAATCATTAATAACTGAATTCAATGAAGAAGTTAGACTACGGTTCAAGAGAGCAGCCCTACAATGCTCAAATTCCGAACGCAGCTTCATAAGAAACTGTCGAACTTACGCACTATCACGCATTGATTGGAATATCTTAAAGTCATGAGGAAATTCTGGATCCATCATAGCCATCTCTGTCTAAATTACAACAATCTCAGAGTAAAATGTTTGAATACTTTTGTCACCTTAAGTAAGGTGAACCAGATCTTGTTCAGACAGCATAACCGAGCCGCATTACTCTGTTGATAAATTATTTGGAGATGCTCCCACATTGCCTTAGCAGTGCAGTGTGGCGAGGCCAACAGCAATCGACCGATCGACCGAATCGAGAATCCAGGTAATAATCCGTCCATTTTTTATTTCCCACTCAGCTAATTTTTCGACATCTGTGGAAGTGGGGACAGTAACAGATCCATCAATTAGTCCCCATAAACCACAGCCCTTGAGAAAACTCTGAAAGTGGATGGCCCATAGACTGTAGTTGGCTCATGTCCAGCTCTAGTTTGTAGTTATGGTTATAGAGCGTGGTTTATTGCTTAATTAGATTTATGCACTTGTGATTTGAGTAGATTTAATTTAATTATTCATTGTTCTACAATTCCGCTTTTAGTTCATTCCACATCATCCCTTGTAGGCCCATTATCCTGCGTCAAATTTTGGTACCAGAGCTTAGGCTCGAAGCATAGGGTGTCTAAACCATGTCATTTGTCACGTTTAGGTCATATAGTTTAGGGTTTCATATTGCAATATCTAGGGTATAAACCTTTCTTTGGTCATAATCCAGAGTTATAAGGTCTCAAAATTCAGTCCTAAGTCATCCCCTGTTTAAACCCACATGTTTTGGTCATGGTTTTAGGTTACACATCACCACCATGAGTCAGGATTAGATTCTTAAGACTCTGACTACCATACTCCGACTTCTGGATACCCTCGTGGCCTAGAATGGAGCCACTCAGAGTTGCATCGCGTAATTAGAGGCGTCCAATCAGGCTAACATCGACCATGGGGAAGATAATCAATACAATGCCATGGTGAATGGCAAGTTGGAAAGGTCCAAACAGGTTGTTTATGAAGAGGTAGAGTACGTGCGAGAAATTAATAGTGATGACGAAGAAGAAATTGAGGCATCACTCACCATTGTTGAACATGAAAGAATGGGTACTAGTGATGGAAAGGTCGAAGAAATTGGGGTCACACCACTTACAATTGTCATGTGTGATCTAAATGATGTGGAGTCCTAATCTAAGTCTCTTACCATAGTGAACACGAATGAGTTTGAAAATGAGACTAGTGTGGATACAATGGTGGAAACCCACATGACTAGTGATGTGGACTTGGAAAGGACTCGTGAGATCCCACGAGATGACTTTAGGATGAACTTTCACCCAAACGAGACATTTAACACGCAATCAATCATGTCCCTAAGTCGACTCTGTCAAGCTTTCCCCCTTACCAAGTGAACCCCGCGGAGCATGCGGAAATGCAGAGTTAATTTGATAAGCTTCTTAGGGAAGAGTTCACTCAAGAGAGTTTGAATTTGAGTTTTATTCCGCGTGTTGTGCCCACCCTTTTCACTTCAAAGTATGATGGCACGTGGCGCATGTGTGGGCACATTCTAGCTGTCCACAAAGTCTCAGTCAAATGTCCTCAAGTATTGGGATACTTGAACATTATCCTTGTTTATAACACTTACAAGGAGAAATACTCTATCAGTTAGAGCGGATTTGGGGGATACTAAAAAATGAGAAATTATGTGTCACTCACAAGAAGTGCTCTTTTGTTAAAATCTCCCAAGTTCTAGATCATAGAATTGTTTATTTTGAGTCCATTGCTTCACTGGAACGTCCTATACTTTCATACATGTCTGTTTCACGTAAAGCATCAAAGTTAGTTGAGTCTTCTGCACGACATATCCAGGAGTTGCATGATGAAATTAGAAAGCGGATAAATGTTAGCAATGAACACTATAAATTCAATGTTGACTCACATTGCAGTTTGCAGGAATTTCAAGTGGGTGATTACATAATAGTCTGCATAGTTGAGAAATAAAAGACAGGAAATCTGATGGAGAAAGAAGGGAGAGAAACAGGGAGAAGAAAGAGGAGAGACGGCTGCTGAACTGCTGTTTGTTGTTGGGTTATAAAACCCTACACAAACACACACATATATTACTTGAAGGAAAATATACAGTGCTCCACTGGGGTACATAAATTCGTACACACGCACACACCTAAATACACATATTCCCCCCCCCCCCCCCAAGCTTAAGCATGTATATTACTCATGTTTACATGCTTCAGCTTGGAATACATACAAGCTGAAATACATAAAGTCTGAAATACATAAAATGAGCATGGAAAAAGGCTCCCCCCAAGTACAACATGGTAATATATAAACTAAGGCTAAAGCTTCCTTCAATAGTAAAGTCTTCTCTTCAAGAAATGGCCACAAGACGAGGCTTGACAACAATTGAGTCAATAAAATGTCATCCACATACAAATTCTCTCACAAACAATAACAATTAGTGTGCATCACGTGCAACACTCGAGAGAACACACAATAGCAGTGGAGACGTATGTACATCACGTGCAACACACAACAACAACAACAAGAAGGTGGAGGGACACTCACACCATAAAAGGGCCTAATAAAAGAAGAGAAGAGGAACAGTGAAGGAAGAATCCACCAATAGTAACCAGCCCCCATGCGAAATTGGGTGAAGCATTTCGTCAAAACTTAGTGTGCGCATGATGCTCCTATGCACGATACAAGCAATCCAGCAACATGATGTTACAGCGCAGCCCCAAACACATCAAAAGAGAAGAAAATAAAGAAATCCCAACAAGGGATCCAAGAACGAGGGGTCGGCGGTACAAATATCTCGCAAAAGACGCTACCGTACACCCAAATCTTGATGAAGCTTCATGATAATTGTTGCTGCTGGAGACTGCTCTTGATCAATCGCACCTTCCCATGTGGTACAACTGCTTAAAAATCCTTCAAAAAAACACTATAGCTGAAACGACAAAATCTGGACTTGTCCATTTTTTTCCTTCATTTTCTATAGCAACACTACAAAAAACTGCTCCAATCTGTGAAGAAATACTTCATTATGCTTCCAAAAAAAAGAACTACCAGATCCCGACACTCCTACGTCAAAAAAACTACCGGCCGAAGACTGCCGACATCATCCGTGTGCACGGACGACGTCAGCAGTGGGCCCCACTACCGCTGGCTACAATCAAGTCCGGATCAGAAGTTCTGATACCAAGTTGAGAAATAAGAGGCAAGAAATCTGATGGAGAAAGAAGGGAGAGAAACAGGGAGAAGAAAGAGGAGAGACGGCTGCTGAACTGCTGTGTGTTGTTGGGTTATAAAACCCTACACACACACACACACACACACACACACACACACACACACACACACATATATATTACTTGAAGGAAATGATACAGTGCTCCACTAGGGTACATAAATTCATACACACACACACACCTAAATATACATATTTCCACACATAAGGTTAGAGCGGTTTCCACAATGAGCCGTTAAGAAATTACAACCATGTAGTGTCGGTCTGTATAAAATCTTAAAACGTTTGAGCATTAATGCGTATATAGTAGATCTTCCAACCGGCATAGGAATTAGTTCTACTTTCAATGTGGATGATCTAGTGGCTTTTAAGGGTCACCCAGATGACGTATCTACCCCACCTCAGACTCCATGGCCTATCCCTACCCAGTCTTCCAAGACTTTACCCCCTTTACCACAACTACCTAAGAGAAAGGAAGAGTGAAGATATTTTGGATGAGCAAGTGGTATCGACTAGCGAAGGAGGGTACCAAAAGTATCTCGTCAAGTAAAAGAATAGGCTAACATCATATTACACGTGGCTTACAAAGATCGAGCTGCAACGGGTTGATCCAGACATCCTAGAGCGGTATAGGAGTTTTACGTCGTTGGAGTCGACTTCTTTTCAGCCAAGGAGGGTTGATGCAAACATCATTCCATCATGATCCTTTTCCCGAGTGTACTAGCATAGGAGACGTGTCGCACCAATCTCGTTGTGGTTCAACAATCTTTGAGGAGCACGTGAGAGTAAGAGTACAACGGAGGAGCAGAGGAGTATGACTGTAGACAGACCAGTGTGATTCTAGGCTCTGTCGAACGATCCGACAAAACCCAAGTAGGACCATCCGACCCGACGTGCGGGTTTTCTTAGTTTAGGTGTCGTTTCATATTTTTTCTTTTACTTAGGCACTTTAGTGCACTTTTTCCATTCATGGCTTATATATACTTATTAGAAAACCTAATTTTAGAAATGAAAATTTATTAAATTGATTGAGAATCCCTTTTTACTTGAGATGAACATGAACCTCCAGTGATTGGAGCCTCCTTTTGGTGTAATGCCAATGGTGTAATGTCGGTTATCCTCTTCTATCTCATTTCTCTTCTTCTTCTCTACAATATCCAGGTAAGTTGAGTATTGTTTTCATCCGATTAAGAGAACTTTAGATTTTTCATTGAATCCAAAGCCTAAAACCTCCAACCTTGAACCGAACTCCATTCGGAATAGGCCTACAACCCCTTTTTCTTAGCTGTTCCTTAAACCCTAACATTTTCCTATCCGTTTTCATCTAACCTAACCCAAGGTTAGATGCATCGGGTTCAGCAAGAGGGATTATAGTTATTTGGAATACAAATATGTGGTGCAGAGAGGATTGTTGGAAAGGAAAATACTCAATCTCGTTAGTGTTTAAACAGGCTGCATCAGATTTTCGAATGGTTTTTTCAACGGTATATGGGCCTTGTCTGGTGAGATTTCGCTCGGATTTTTGGGAGAAGCTAGATTCAATGAGGCGAAAATGGACGTTCCCTTGGTGTGAAGGAGGTGACTTTAATGTAGTTAGATTTGTTCATGAAAAATCAAATGGTGGTCGAATTACCACTACTATGGGGCATTTTTCATATTGGATCCGAAAGCATAGAATGGTAGATATACCATTGGGTGAAGTTAAATATACCTGGTCTAATTGTCAAAAGAAGGTGATAAATTCTAGGCTGGATTGCTTCCTTCTCTCTCCAGATTGGGTGCAGAAGTTGCACTTAATTCATCAAAGAGGTCTTCCCAGACCGGTCTCGGATCGTTGTCTAATCTTATTGGAAATGGACGAGGAAGATTGGGGCCCTAGACCTTTCATATTTGAGTTGTTTAGGTTCCAAGTAGAAGGATTTGTCGACAAGGTGAAAGGGTGGTGGAATTTATTTGAGGTTCCAGGTGGTGCTGGTTTTATGCTCGCTCATAAATTAAAATTGCTCAAAAAATAAATCTGCAAGTGGCAGAAAGAGGAGTTAGGGGGCCGAGAGGAGGAAAACATTCCATATTTTAAGTCAAATTCAAGCTCTTGATATTAAAGAAGAGTCATCGAATCTTTCAGAAGAGGAGAGAGCTTGGCGGGAAGTGTTCTCAGCAAAATATAATGCGAGATTGCGAGAGGACGAAATTAAATGGAGACAGAGATTGGGGGCTCTTTGGTTGAAAGAGGGGGATAAAAATACAAAAAAAAAAATTCCATAATATGGCAAGTGTAAGGGCAAGGGTTAATAAGATTATGTCTTTAGTGGTGGAAGGACAAAGAGTAGAGGGGAAAGTTAAGGTTTGTGCATCTATAGTTCAATTCCATAAGAAGCTCCTTTCTCGTGAAGATTGGAATAGGCCTGTTTTAGGTAATTTAGCCTTTCTTTGGCTGCTCATTCGGCATCAAAGTTAGAAAGACCTTTCTCTAAAGAAGAAGTGAAACAAGCAGTGGACGAATTGGGTAGCGACAAAGTGCCTGGGCCGGATGGTTTTCCGAAAGCGTTCCATCAAAAGTTTTGGGAGGTAGTTAAAGGGGACGTGTTGGGATTTATCAACGAGTTCTACAATAAAGGTATCATCGCACCTGTGCTCAAGGCTACTTTGATAGCGATAATTCCAAAAAAATAACAGGCAAAAAGTCTTCATGATTACAAACCCATCAGTTTGTTGGGAGGTCCGTATAAGATTCTGTCCAAGATGCCCGCTTCTAGATTTTGTGGGGTTTTGGGAGAGGTCATCTTAGATTCGTAAGGAGCTTTGTTTTGGGGAGACAAATAGCAAACAAATTCCTAGTGGCTAACAAGTGTATAGACCACTATTATAGAAAAGGGTCAAAAGGGATTTGTTTGCAAGCTTGATATCGAAAAAGCTTATGATCATGAAGATTAGGTTTTCCTGGATTATATGCTTGAGAGGCTAGGGTGTGGGGCCAGGTCGCGCTCGTGGATGCAGCTTTGTGTGAAGTCGGCAATTTTTCAGTATTGGTAAATGGCCTCTCCGAATGGTTTCTTTTCGGCATCTAGAGGACTTCGTCAAGGGGACCCCCTCTCTCCCTATTTGTTTGTAGTTATTATGAAGGCTTTCAGCAAAATGTTAGATAAAGGGGTGGAGTGGGGCTAGTGAAAGGCTTCAGTGTTGATCGATCAGAATTCTAGATCTCTCATCTTTAGTATGCTGATGATACGTTGTTTATTTATGAGGCAGAGTTTCAGAAATTTGAGCATTCACGGGCAATTATTGTCAGTTTTGAAGTGGTCTCGAGTCTAAAGGTTAATCTTTCTAAGAGCAAACTTTTAGGGATTGGAATCCCTATCGAGGAGTTAAAGTTGTATGCTTCTATCTTGGTTGTAAGGAGGGGTCTTTCGCGGCGTCTTATCTCGGTCTCCCATTATGTTTTGGTAAACCGCTGAAGCTCGTTTGGGATAAAGTAATTGAAAGATTTGAAAGGAAGTTGTCTTGCTAGAAAAACTGTCATCTCTCGTTGGGTGGCAGGATCACTTTGATTAAGACAGCTATGTCTAACCTTCGGTTTATTTCTTCTCTCTCTTCAAATGTCCCAAGTCAATTCTTTTGAAGTTGGAGAAGCTTAGGCCCGATTTTCTGTGGGGAGGGGCGGGAGAAAAGAAAAGGTCTCATTTGGTGAAATCAGATGAGGTGTCTAGACCATGATATCAAGGGGGTGCGGGGCTTAGGAAGCTAGAAGTGATGAATCTAGCGTTGTTAGGAAAATGGGTTTGGAGGTTTGGGGTAGAATCGGTTCTCTATGGAGAAAGGTGCTAGCTAAGAAATATGGGGTAGAGGAAAGATGATGGTGGGTTAGGGCTTCGTTGATGTATAAGCCTCTCATTTATGGAAAGTTGTGGCATCTTTAAAAGACAAAGTGTGGTCGAGAGTGGAGTTTGTGGCGGGGGATGGGAAAAATATTAGGTTTTGGGAAGACGTCTTAATTGGGGGGAATAGTCTATGTATCATGTTTCCGAGGTTGGCGAGGATTGCGCTTCAGTCGGATTTCTCAGTGGCCTCTTGTTTTTCCTTTATTTGCGGAGATGTAGTGTGTGTCCCGCCATGTAGGCGGAATTTGAGGGAGGAAGAGGTTGAAGACTTCATTAGATTGCTTCACTTGCTCTCTAAGGTCTTGCCGAATGATGCGGAGGCTCATTCGTTGGTTTGGGCCAAAAACAAGTCTGGAAAATTTTCGATTAAATCTGTTTATCGGTTTCTCATTGGCAAAGATTGGCGAAGAGTCTACCTCCGATCTCAGCCCGACAGCATTTGTTTAGCGCTATGGTGCTCCTTCAAAAGTGGCGGCTTTTGCTTGGTTAGCTGGGAGATAGAAGGTGCTTACGGTGGATAAGCTTCGAAGTAGAGGATTCGTTTTGCCTAATGTTTGTCTTCTTTGGATGCAAGATGAAGAATCGGCAAATCATTTGTTTCTTCACTGTTCCTTTGCAGGGGAGATATGGAATTTTTTCTTCATTGCTTTCAGAGTTGCTTGGGTGTTGCTAGCTTCCATTTATATCTTCCTCTTGATGTGGCATGGTGGAGAGTCAAGAAAGATTGGGAGGAGCATTTGGCATCTTTGCTTGTTAGCAGGCTTGTGGGCATTATGGTTGGAGAGGAACAAGAGGTATTTTAGGAACCGAAATAGGCAGTCGCGAGAGGTTTTTGGTAGGGCTATATCGTTAGTGATGGAATGGGTAGCGGCTTCTAATATATCATCTCAACTCAAGGCTTGGGGAATGGGAGGGATTTGTAAATATTTTTGGTTTTTCTTGTAATTTCGTGGCTTCGGCCTTCTTTGAATACAATACTCATCATTCCCAAAAAAAAAAAAAATCACTCTCCCTTTCTCTTGATCTTTTTTGGAAAAAGGAGGGACGAGAGTAGAGAGATAGAAACCCCATCTTAGGCTTTTCTTAAAATCATTAAAAAAAATTAAAAATCATTTGTAAGAAACTCTTTAAGGGAAGCCTTAAAGAAGGGACCTAAAACATTTTCCGTTCTTTTTTCTTTTTCATCGAATTATACCAAAAGGGTAGGCTTTAATCTAAATTTTCTTTCTTTCTTTTTTCTTTTGAAAATTGGCACTAAAAACGTCATAATCATCATTTCCTTTAAATTTCAATTTGCATTTTCTTCATCTTTGCATCCACTCTACAGATTTACCGTAGCAATCAATTTTGATACTATACTGCAAAGGTTAAAATTGAAAAACGAGCTTGGGAACCATTATGGGATCGCCACCAAAGCAATTACATGCAAAGGTAGACCTTCCTTTTTAAGTCAATTTTTGCATCATTAAAATCACGAAAATTTGCCATTTTCATAAAAATATGGAAATTCCCCATTTTTCCCAAGGAGACATCATGGAGGTACTCAGTGGGACGGCTTTGATCCTTGTGAATTGCAATATTCGGCGATTTTACCATTTCTTTTAGAACTGATGCACTTGATCTTTTTTTTCTTGTGGTGTTTTAAGAAATTAAAATCTGGAAATACCTTGCTAGGAATGATGCGGCCAATTCACATGACCAGTCATGATTCATGTGACAAAGATCCCATAATCTACACCTAAAGGAATAAATTAAATGTTAAAGTCCTATTCGTGATTGAAGTAACGAAGATCCCACAATCTACCCGCGAATGAACAAATTAAAAAGAATCAGTCTGGACTCATAGATGGTAAATTCAGCAAGTGGTGACCACAAATAATAAACAATTTTCCATATCAACTATAAATAAGATCCCGCCTGCAAAGAAGGCATTTCCATTCAAAGCCCCACTAGCACCACGAACTCCAAGCATCTGGGAGCGATTATCTCAAGACAAACAGGGTCGCAGGAGCTCGTTGAAACAGTAGATACAGCAACAGAATGCAGGACCAAAAGGATATCGATCCCGCTGCTCAAGGTATCCAGTGAAGCTCGCGTACATGAAAGAGTTATCGGGCCTAGAAAGTGGCAACCTCAAGTTAGAGTCTTTACCACAATCATCTGACACTTGAAGAAGGTAGAAGCAATGCCTTGTCGGGACCTCACGGGAATGACAGGGACAAGAGGATGGTAACTGCAACCAAAGAGGACCCTGGAGGCCAAATATGACAAATCAAGCAGAGAGGTACACATTCTCTGAAGCAGGCACTATTGGTGTGAGACAACCTCAATGCAGCCAACCTCAATGCGATTAACCATCGCAGACCCCAGTACACATAATCTCAGTCTACTACACAGGAGAAAAGTGCATTTTAAGGGTTGGAAATCAGCATGCGTGCTTGCATGGTATCATTTACATGGTCCTTTACGCAGTAGGTACATTGTGGTAGAGAAGAAACTAGAAAAATGAATGAAAAACACTGGAGACTAATAAGTGAAGCCGTGAAGGTGCCCCGCAACATAGCAGCCCTTTACGCAGTAGGTTCAGCCTCCCTAACCAAATTTCCAGGTCATTATGCTAACAGTGCGGAACAGAATCCCAAGTATCAGCGATGGATTCACCATTAAATCAGTTTCAAATAATACAAGAAACTCCTATACTTCCCCACTCTATCCAATCTGGTCCTGTGTGACTACATTCCCATGAATAAGATCAAAACTTCATGGGGAAATCAAACAAAAGTTTTAGGTGTGCACGTATAAATAACAATTGAAGAACAAAAGGAAAAGTATTTTGCAGGTTTGGCAAGATATCCGGCACCTTAATGAGCGTGCCGAGGATACGATACACTCATCTAAGGTCCAACACATATCATTCCATGTAACTTGGATGTGTAGATGTATGTCAGACCACACAAACAAACACACAACAGTATTGAAAAATTATATGACTTTAGTACATACATAATATTTCAAAAATTGTATCTACATGGATAGAAATAAAATGGATGTAAAGAAGTTTATAAATAGTGCATTAATGTTGGTAAAGTGAATGAAAGATAAAATTCAGTTTCTTCTTATAGCTATTTTGGCATGTCCAACACATCTGTCTGACACAGAATTATTTACAGAACAGGAGTGTCCTATTATAAATATTAATTAAGAGGAATTATATGATCTTCAACCGAAGAATACACACCATATACTCAGGTCTTCACGTTGTAAAAATGCAAATGACGGTTCAATGACCTTTGACCGTTGTTATGACAATACCCATGTCAATGGACCATACCCCAGTTATCTTGCAGATTGGAAGATCGTTTCCACCAATCTTGGGCCTTTTCTTCAGTTGAATGTAGACCATATTTGCGAGCCAAAAATTGTATTTCTCTTCTCGACCATCTATTTGCAAGCAAAAAATTGAATGGTTGGGATCTTTCCATCTAAGAAATTTTGGGGGCATCTTCGATCCGCTGAGGAGGCCATGGTTCTGAATATCAGTATCAGGAAGTGTATCGGCCCAGTCAAAAAATGATACAACACAGGCATTACGCATCGGTGTCGGTCCGTATCGGACCATATCGGCTCTTATCAATCAAAAAAAAAAAAAAATTAAGCCAAATTATTAAAGAAAATATCAAGAAAAAAAGGAGAGAATAGTAATATATTCAAGAATCTATCATATTTTTGTATTTTGCACATGCAAAGATGATGTATTGGACCATTCTTTGATGAGAATGTTGTCTGTCGGTTTGACTCATTGAAGGTCAACTAGATGGGCCATAATTGAACACAAATCAAGCATGATTTGGTGAATTAGGGCCCATTACATTAAAATACAACAAAAAAAAGATAAAAATATCAAAAAAAAGTGAAGGTTTACCCTTCTTTCCAATTTTTCCCATAATGGTCCACTTCGCTTCAATTTGTCGAATCTCATACAAATCATTTTTTTTATCCCAAAATAGGTCTAGATCTAGCCTAAAATGAGTTTTTAAGCTTACTTCATGGTTTAAATGGAAAAATAAAAAAAAAAATTAAAAAAAAAAACAAGAAGAAGAAGAAGAGGAGGAGGAGGAGGAGATGGGAGTAAAATTTTGAAAAAAAATCAAAATTGGGCTTTTATTGGCGTATCAGCCTGTATCAACCCTGCATCAGTGCCGATACACCCCATATCGGCCGATGTAGGCCAATACGAGTCAGTTTTTTTCATATCGGACCAATGCGGCCCCGTATCATGTATCGTCTCGGGCCGATACAGATAAAATACGTCCATATCAGCCGATACAATACCAATATTCCGATCTATGGTGGAGGCTAACAAACTAATGGTCGAGATCATTGACCCATGGGCCTCACCACACCTACACAAATTGAAGGACCTAGTATCTTGTGGTGGATCTCATATTAGGATGGTCTAGAGGTCCGGTTCGCTAGAATGCTTTGTGGCGCATGTTACATCATGCATGTAGGGTATCTGTGATGTAGGATGCCCTAATTATGATGCATGCTCATGAACACAATTAAATCAGCGGAAGTAAAAGACAATAACAATATAAAATCCAGCAGTAATCATCATGACTAAGAAGATCACTAGGAACATGCAATGGAACGGGCCATTCGTCACAACCATGAAGTATGAGATTCAAGTATCACTATGGTTGGATCCGGCGAGGGATGGAACCTCCCGATCTTGCATGGTTATAACCCAATCAATTAAGAGGAATCTCTAATCCAGGAAATCAAGAGATTTTGGATTAGGGATTTGAAAATCTGAAAACTTAGGGTTTAGGATCAAAATCAGATTTTGAGGATTGAGGTTAGCGAAACAAATAGATTAGGAAATATAGAATTACCTGGAAGAAGGATAGGAGGGGCACAAGAAGCAAGTAGAAGAAAGAGATCAAGGAAGAGGAAGAAACATCACCATGAGAGAGAGAGAAGAAGAAGAAAGCTCCAAGAGGCTTTTCATTAATCAAATCAATAACTAAATTCGAGTTTAGGGCTTTAGCCCACTTAAATAAGCAAATAAAGACATAAAATACTAAAATACCCCTAAACTAAGCAAAAACGCGCAATAAACATAAGTGCAGGAAAGTTCGGGCACTCGGTCGGGCGCCCGAGCTCCCGCCCGAAGTCGTCCGAAAACCTCCAGAGAGGTTCGAGCGCTCGGCAGGCAAAGTTCGGGCGCCCGAAGGCTATGGTCGGGCGCCCGATCAGGCGCCCGAAGACAATGGTCGGGCGCCCAATGGGCGCCCGAAATCTTCAGTGCTTCGGTCCTTTCTCCTTTCTTCCTTCACATGTGTCTTTTCTGAATGAGGTCTTCTATGTGTCTGATCAGATCACATGTGGAGGGTCTTCAGCTCCTCAATAGTCGCCTATGCACAAGGACAGTACTTGTGGTTGGCGCTTTCTTCGTTAGTACACCTTAAATGTTTTTGTGTCCGCATCAATTCCCCCGGGTGAGAGAAACTCGACTCCGACGAGTTGAAACTTTTGTAGCACTCTAGTAAATCCGAATCAATACCCTGCAATGCTTCGCCTGACAGCCACGTAGATTCAGACGATGGTTTGTTTTTCCACTTGACAAGATACCTCTGGAAACCTCCATCTCTCATAGATACTATTTCGTCGTCCAAGATCTCCTCAATTTCTTCTTTATGGGTAATGGGTGGAAGAAGGGGTGGAAGGGGTTGTGTAGCAAAATCAGACAAAGGCCATAAAAGGGACGATAGATCGACAATGGGAGTATGGGCACGGACTAGATCTTCCGCATTAAAAGTTGAATTAATGCTCATTTCAAGTGGAAGGTCAATCCGATACGCGTTGGACCCAACCTTTTGTAATATTTTGAATGGTCCAGCACTACGCGCTTGTAACTTTTTAGCGGATCCTTGAGAAAATCGCTCTGGCCTTATTCGCACCATTACGTAATCTCCTTCCTGAAATTCTTGTGCTCTATGATGAGAATCAGCTGACATTTTATAATCATTATTGCTCTTATTTAACCGTTGTCTAATATGTGTATGCAAATCATGAATATGGCGTGCAAATGCATCGGCTGATTCAGAAAACCTTTGGGTAACAGACATAGGTAATCATCTATGGGCATTCTAGGTTTATAACCACTTACAATTTCAAAAGGACTCAACCCTGTAGATCTATTAACTGACACATTATAAGCAAGTTCAGCAATTGGTAAAATTAGGTCCCAAGTCTTAACATGTTCACCCACTAGACAACGTAGAAGATTTCCAAGACTACGGTTTACCACTTCAGTTTGACCATCTGTTTGTGGGTGGTAAGCAGTAGAGAATTACAAACGAGTTCCCATAATGTGCCGCAGTGTCTTCCAAAAATAGCTAGTAAATCAAACATCACGATCAGACACTATGGTTTTAGGTAACCCATGGAGACATACCACACCATCAAAAAATATACGAGCAACATAAGACGCATCCGACGTTTTCGAACATGGGAGGAAATGCGCCATTTTAGAAAAATGGTCCACAACGACAAAAACGGAATCGTGCTTCTTGATTGTCTTGGGAAGCCCAAGCACGAAGTCCATACTTATGTCTTGCCACGGAGCATGTGGCACTGGCACTGGCGTATACAGCCCGGTATTTTGCTTTCTTTGCTTTGCCAGCTGACATGTACGACACTACCCTAAAACTTTGGCTACGTCTTGCTTGAGACTTGGCCAATAGAAACGATCTTCCACAAGGGCAATGGTTTTATCACGACCAAAATGGCCAGCTATCCCTCCTGAATGAAGCTCCCAGATGAGGAATTCACGAAGGGACATACGGGGAATACAAAGTCTATCTCCCTTGAAAAGGAAGCCATCTTTAAGAACATAGTCACCCATAATACGTTGGTCACTAGAAAGCGACGCGTAAGTACCCCCAAAATCAGGACATGTGGGGTATTCGTCTTTCAGTTGCTCAAATCCGACTACCTCTACACTCAAGGAGTTGAGCAACGCCACTCTTCTACTAAGGGCATCTGCTAGGTTTGTTTTCAACCCCGGCCTTGTGTTTCAGAACAAACGAATATTCCCGAAGAAACACTACCCCATTTAGCATGCCTTGGGTTGAGTTTCTTCTGAGAATGCAAATATCTCAAAGCCTCATAGTCAGAAAACAAAACGAATTCCTGCGGTAGGAGATAGTGTCACCAATGTCTCAGGGATTGCACTACCGCGTAAAATTCTTTGTCGTAAGTGGAGTACTTTTATTTTGCCTCATTCAGCTTCTCACTGAAATAGGCCACTGGGTGTCCTTCTTGACTCAACACTCCACCTATACCGACACCAGACGCATCACACGCTACTTCAAAGACTTTAGAAAAGTCATGTAAACGCATAACAAGAGCTTCTACCATCTTGCCTTTAATTTCTTTGAAAGCCTTGACTGCGGCTTTAGACCACACGAACTCTCCCTTTTTCATGCACTCGGTAATGGGAGCCATGATCGTGTTAAAACCCCTAATGAACCGACGATAAAAAGTTGCTAGGCCGTGAAAGCTTCGCACCTCATGAATGTTCCTCGATTCAGGCCACTCAACTATGGCCCTGACCTTTTCAAGGTCTACACGCATCCCTTCATATGACACTATGAATCCTAAGAACACAACTTGACTAGACATGAATGCATATTTCTTAAAATTAGCGTACAACTTTTCCTTCCTAAGGACGCTACAGACCTTCTTTAAATGTTCAAGGTGTGATTCCTTAGTGGTACTATAAATGAAAATGTCGTTTAAAGCTTGTGTCATCACCCGCATGAAAGTACTGGGTGCGTTAGTCAAGCCGAAGGGCATGACCAACCACTCATATAACTCATCTTTTGTTTTAAACGCAGTCTTCCACTCATCTCTTGGGCATATACGGATTTGGTGATATCCACTCTTGAGGTCTATCTTAGAGAATATAGTGGACCTGGCCATCATATCAAGCATATCATCAAGCCTAGGTATAGGGAACCTGTACTTGACAATAATTTTGTTTATGGCATGACTATCCACACACATGCGCCACGTGCCGTCTTTCTTTGGCGTCAACAATGCTGGCATGGCACATGGGCTCATACTCTCTTGGATGAAACCCTTTTGCAGAAGCTCATCAACTTGCTTCTTCAATTCTGCATGTTTTGCAGAGTTCATCCTGTAGTAAGGAAGGTTCGGTAGAGTAGACCTTGGGATAAGATCAATGGCATGCTGTATGTCCCTCATAGGTGGCAACTCATTCGGTAAGTCTTCAGGAAATACATCACTGTATTCCTTCAAGACCGAGGTCACTTCACGAGGCAACTCTGATGGAACCTCAGGTGTAATCTCTCTAGCCACAAGGGCATACACCATGGATCCTCCTTAGCCTCTTTTTCAAATTCTCTTGCGCTGATTATATGTAGAGACTTAGGCTTGGATTTCCCCACTCCTCTAGGCTCACTTGCCTTCTCATCCTTCTTCTTCCCTAGTGTGTTCTCAGGTGGCATAGGGTTAAGTTTGATCTTTTTACCGTTATGCATGAAGGTACATGCATTCGAAAGGCCAAAGATCGTGACATCATTATTGAATGGCCACGGTCTACCTAGGATAACATGTCCCACATCCATAGGTAAAACATCACACCACAGGGACTCTTTGTATGACCCAAACTCGATGGGGACTAGACATTGATGGGTAACCGGTAGGGATGACTTGTCGACCCAAGAAACTTTATATGGGTCTGGATGAGGTGTAGGTTTCAATTTCAAGCGATCTAAGGTGCTAGTGGAAATCACATTCTGACAACTTCCACTATCCACTATCACCTTACAATTCTTTTCACCACACTTGGCAATAGTGTAGAAGATAGTGCTTCGACGCCAGTCGGCACTACTTCTAGACTGAGCTAGCACACGCCTGGCTACTGCAAGCGTTGCTTCTCCATCCACTTCTTCTTCATCAGTAAGTCCTCCTTCAGGGTGATACTCTTCAACCTCATAATCACCCCGGTCATCTCCACTCTCGTGGGACTCGCCTATAACTAAGGCTTTCCCACGGCTCTTCATAGGACACTGATTAGACATGTGACCAAGATTGTCACACTCATAACACCTCACTTGGCTCATGTTACCAGGACCGACACCAAGAACCCCTTTGCCCTTGTCCTCCTTAAGCCTAGGCGGAATGGTCGCTTGTGCCCTAGGTTGACTACCAATATTAGGTCAAGTCCCCTGAGAACTAGATCTAACACTGGAGTCTCGGGACTCAAAACGACGAACAACAGGAGCCTTCAGATATTGCTCTAACTCCTGCACGACTTGATATGCTTCGTCCAAGTCCGTTAAGGGCCGAGTCATAAGCTCGCGCTGAAGATCCGCACGAAGGCCCGTCTTGAAACGCGAGAGCGTTACTAGAGGGTCTTCTTGGATATCACATCGCATCATATATTCTTCAAATTTAGCGATGTAATCAGCGGCAGACATTGACCGTTGGCGTAAGGATTGCCATTGGTCAAGGAGCTTCTGACGGTATGAGAGAGGAAGGTACTTCTCCTTCAACTTTTCTTTCATCTCATACCAATGTGTGATAGGGGTTCTACCAACTCTTTCTATCTTACGCTCGGTGTTGGTACAAAATAGTTTGGCTTGGCCCACAAGCTTCATCTTAGCAAACAGCATTTGACAGTTTTCTGACATGCCATACCACTCGAAATAGTGGTCCATGTCAGCAACCCAGTCAAGGAATGCCTTGGGATCCAAGCGCCCATCAAAACTCGGGGCCTCAACTCTCACACTCTTCATCGCACGCTCATCTAGATCATAGCGGTCTTAATGATCACATGTGGCTCGTGCTTCCAGCACAACACCACGTCCATTACCATGATCTCTATCTTCACTACCCCCACGTGTGGCAGCGCGTTCTTCAATGATTCCTCCCACTTAGGAGTGCGCATCATCCCCTACAGCGGGGTTTTCCCTTTGGGACGCCTCTAGTTGCTCGACCTTAGTCACGGTAGTGATGATTTGGTTCTCAAGGCAAGCAAACTCACGCTTTTGACCTGCTTCTAGGGCGGTTATCTTTTGTATCAATTGAGCAAGTTGCTCAAATAACTGCTCGTTATTCATGGTAGGCTGAAGTCCGAAACCTCTACCTCTTCTCGTGGGCATACAATGAAAACTTGAACCAAACTCTACCCAACTAGACTACTAGGTGTTTTGACTCACAAGATGAATGTGATGAATGCAAAACTACTATAACTGACACAATCAGATTAAAACAGAAAACGACTCAAATCTGAAAATTTTCCAAATTAGGAAACTTTCTAAAATTGGAAAGTTTCTAAAATTGAAAACTTTCTAAATCTGGAACTTTCCTAAATGAGACCTAAAAATCAAAACCCTAATTTGATAACTCGATCTAGACAAAAGCCATGCAAGCCTAATCTCTAATACCAAATTTGATGTAGGATGCCCTAATTATGATGCATGCTCATGAACACAATTAAATCAGCGGAATTAAAATACAATAACAATATAAAATCCAGCAGTAATCATCATGACTAAGAAGATCACTAGGAACATGCAATGGAACGGGCCATTCGTCACAACCATGAAGTATGAGATTCAAGTATCACTATGGTTGGATCCGGCGAGGGATGGAACCTCCCGATCTTGCATGGCTATAACCCAATCAATTAAGAGGAATCTCTAATCCAGGAAATCAAGAGATTTTGGATTAGAGATTTGAAAATCTGAAAACTTAGGGTTTAGGATCAAAATCAGATTTTGAGGATTGAGGTTAGCGAAACAAATAGATTAGGAAATATAGAATTACCTGGAAGAAGGATAGGAGGGGCACAAGAAGCAAGTAGAAGAAAGAGATCAAGGAAGAGGAAGAAACATCACCATGAGAGAGAGAGAAGAAGAAGAAAGCTCCAAGAGGCTTTTCATTAATCAAATCAACAACTAAATTCGAGTTTAAGGCTTTAGCCCACTTAAATAAGCAAATAAAGACATAAAAATACTAAAATACCCCTAAACTAAGCAAAAATGCGCAATAAACATAAGTGCGGGAAAGTTCGGGCGCTCGGTCGGGCGCCCGAGCTCCTGCCCGAAGTCGTCCGAAAACCTCCAGAGAGGTTCGGGCGCTCGGCAGGCAAAGTTCGGGCGCCCGATCGGGCGCCCGAAATCTTCAGTGCTTCAATCCTTTCTTCTTTCTTCCTTCACATGTGTCTTCCCTGAATGAGGTCTTCTACATGTCTGATCACATGTGGAGAGTCTTCAGCTCCTCAATAGTCGCCTATCCACAAGGACGGTACTTGTGGTTGGCACTTTCTTCGTTGGTACACATTGAATGTTTTTGTGTCCGCATCAATCTGGAAGGAGCACAACAGAAGAATCTTTGAGGGTGTCTCTTGCTCAGTTGTGAAAGTTAAGGAGAAAATTAAATTACCTAATTTGATGGCGTAGATAAGGTAAAGACTTTTTAGGCATCTCTGGCCACAGACTTTTCTAGAAATTGGTAGGAGAGAATCAATAATCAGAACTATAAGCCCAAGGTGAAATCGGTGTGGCTTCCTCTTCTGGCTAATTGGTGAAAGCTGAACGTGAATAATGGTAGCTTGTTCGGCAGCCTAGGTCAGTCAGTAAGAGGAGTGATTCAAAATGAGCTTGGGGCGGTAAAACAAGCCTTCTCCAATCCAATTGGCATTGGAGATTCCAAACAAGCTGAATTGGAAGCTGTTCTTGTTGGAATAACATTAGTGCCAGAATCCCTCTCTGTTTTCGTGGAAGACTACTCAAGAAGCACCATCTCTTGGGCTCTGCTTTGTACCCAGACCCATGGAAGAGGCCCTCTCGCATCAAAGAGACTTGAGCTGTGATCAAGACATGGCCTACTACTTTTTGAGTGTGACATCCACTCAGTTCAAAGATTGTGTCTAAAAGCCTTCTATTGAAATTGCCAATTTCCATTCATTGCCTTCATCATAGTAGGTTCTGAAGAAGAAGAAGAAGAAGAATGAATGAATGAATATAGTATCTAGTGCAAATCCTGCAATCAAGGATCATCTAATCCTCATTGATTATAGCAAATAAAACACCAACAGCACTTCATTGAATAGATGGCTCATACTGAAAAGAATTCAATGCATGAAGTATTCATCTTCAATACTGAGCAGAAGTTACCACATGAAAGGCGTATAGGTCATTCTTCTCTTCGCTGCTAGCAAAGCTTGAATTCACAGTGCAGCCATTGCCAATGCATCTCCAGCCATTCTTGAGTAAAACAGATCTCAGACTGCAATCAACGGCTTTCGCAATCAAAGAGCCCGACTTCACCTCCTCATCAGCCACAACCTTCACCACCAAACCCACCTTTTGAAATTCCTTTTGGCAAACAATTGCTCGGCCCAAAGGCTTTCTGCAACCATGATCCATACATTGCCGGGAAGCATTATACCATAGTATTGCGGTAGATCATTGCCAGCCCAATTAATTGGGATAAGGCTTAGATGATGTTGCAGTAGAGCATAGTGGAACCAACTCATACATCACATCCACCATATGGGAACTGCCTACATGGCCAGACGGTAAGGTGGCTGGACCATTCATCAAATGAGCGGCAATGTGGACGCCCCACAGTTCAAAAAATCACTTCTACTCACACTTCCCCTGCATAATGTCAACCGTTAAGCATTTTTCTTCTTCTGCCATCCATTCAGAAGCCACCAGACCGAAGGCTAGGATCACCAGATCAGTTATTTTTGAACTGAAGTCCATCTGCACTACAATCCACCAGATGAACAGCCCCAATCCTCCCCACCCCCACCCCCACACACAACATCCTAGACCGAAATTGAACCGTTCCAAGCGCAATTCCAGCATTCTTAGCCTATAAAAGTATAAAGGAAGAGGATCGAGGAATCTTACACCACTGACTGGCAGGCATTCTCTGAGCTCTTTGACCACTTGCGATGCGGAATTGGATTGAGATTTCTTCAGCAACAGACAGATGTGAACTGAAATGCAGAGGCGGGACGAGAAAGAAAAGGATAAAGAGATGAAAGCAGACCTGATAGATGATGTAGATGTCGGTTGAATCAGAGAAGCAGGCAAGGCGCCATCTACGGGAGAGCTTCCAGCAGAGGGAATGGAGCTCGACAAAGAGAGAAGGATTCTGGAGTAAGATCAGATGGAGATAGTAGAAGGAAGAAAAAGGAGGATCTGCTCGCACCAGGATCTTGTTCTTCCACAACATCTGCTTCTCTTTCTTCTCTCTTAGCTGCCCTTCTCTCTGCCTCTGGTTTGAACTTCAAGAGGAGTTTATATCATACTCTGGAAGCGCATAACGCCTGATACGCAGGCACTCAGAAATTGTACACGTGGCATATGTTAACTCAAATAAAATGGACTTTAAGACTGCATCCCGCTGTCGACGAGTCCCAATCCCAATATCACAGTGATTAACCAATCCTAACCTCTGATTCGTGGGCACTTATTTGTGGAAATAAGACCATTGGATGCTTTTCATTTTTTACCGTCCAATCAATGTCTGCCAATCCGATGGATAATTAAAGAAGCTTAATTTTTGGTTCAATAAATTTAAACCGGTAATAAAATTTAGACGTTTTAATTTAATTAACTGTATGCCACATGTGCAATTTCCAAGTAATTTATAAGTGCCTAAGTATCATCCATCACAATCTGCCACAGTAGCTTTTCAAACTTTGAAGTAAGGCAAGGGGTTTTCAGTCAAAATAGCACTTGCCTTTTATGACAAAATTAGCCCCTACCCTCAGTCTCAATAATTATAGACTCATGACACTTTTTTAGATTCTTTTAGACCATTTGTCTCTAACCATGTACAGCAAACAGGTTTTTGGAAAATAAAGGGCCTTCTTGGCTTGCCAATGGGACACATGGCTTGCAGATGGCCTCTATGGCTCACCGACGAGACACATTGTTCCAATCTAAAATACAAGGTTTCCACATGGAAGTCATAGCTCACCAATGAGACGCATAAATTCCAACAAAACACATGGCTTGACGATGGCTTGTGTGGCTCGCCGATGAGACACATTATTCTAACCTGAAATACAAGGTTCCCACCTGGAAGTCATGGCTCGCCAATGAGACGTATAAATTCCAACAAAACACATGGCTTGACAATGGCCTATGTGGCTCGCTGATGAGACACATTATTCTAACATGAAACACAAGGTTCCCACCTAGAAGTAATGGCTCGCCGATGAGACACATGGCCCTTTAAATTTTGAGAAACTTGTCAGTGTGCATGGTCAGGAGCAAAATGGTCTAAAGAAAATTTAAAAAGACATGGGGGCTATAATTACTGAGATCGAGGGCCGGGGCTATTTTTGTCATTTCACAAAATGTCAGTGCTATTTTGACTGAAGACCCTAACGGTTGGATGGTAATCGACCATTAAAAACTTCTCTTGAGCCACATAAGTTTTGGATCAAGCTGACATTTTTGTGGTCTTTTCATCCAGATATTTGTGACCTTATCAACCGGTTGGATGGCAAATAAACATTTTGATGGCCCCCTTGAAGTTTTTAATGGTAGGGATCAATCATGACGGTTTCCTATGGCATGGTCCACCTAAGATTTGGATCTGCTTCATTTTTAGGATCATGGCATAAAATAAGCCATAAAAATGGATGGATGGTGTGGATGTAAGCAACATACACCACAATGGGTCCCATAGTTGGGGATCCATCCAAACTGCGCCCATTAAGTGTAGCCCTTCATTTGATTTTCCACATTATTCTATGAAATGAGCCCAAAAATGAAGCAATCCAAATATGGTAGGAAACAGTGATTGACCATTAAAAACTTCTTATGGGCTACAAAAGTTTTGCATTGATGTGATATTTGTTTTTACATTCATCCAGTTTTTTCTGTCACCTTATCAATAGATTGGAAGGCAAATAAAATTTACTGAAACATTATAGGGAGCCTCAGGGAGTTTTTAATGATAGGGTATGCAATCACCATTGTTTCCTATAGTATGGTCCACCCAAGATTTTGGATATGCTTCATTTGCCTTAGGGAATTTTTAATAATGAAGTATACAATCACCATTGCTTCCTCTAGTATGGTCCACCTAAGATTTTGGATATACTTCATTTTTATGTTCATATCCTAAAATGATATGGGAATATGGATGGACAATGTAGATATAGAACATATACATCAAGGTGGGCCCCACAGTAACGTTGTACGGTGAGGCCGAGCAGCACCTAATAATGACATTCCAAGTCATTGTTGAAACCTTTGTAGGGCCCACTTTGATATATAGTTGCCATCAGAAAACAGAGCACCAGCTTGATAAATTAAAAAAAAACCCTTTTTTTTTCAAGTTAGTTCACACATCCCACTATTAGTACACAAAGGTGTGGGTGTAGTTTGATAAAAAAAACTGTTATAACCTGAGAAGTTTTTAATAATAGACATTTAAGCCCTATTGTTTCCTATGGTGTGGTCCACTTTAGCTTTGGATCAACCTCTTTTTGAATTTATGTACTAAAATATCTGAAAAAATGGATGGATGGCATGGATAAAATGCATAAGTTATTGTGGGCCGCATAGAGCTCCTATGAAGACCACAGTCTTGACAGGAGGACCCAATCTACGTCTAAATGGCGCTAGGTGCCTGCTACCTTAAATAGGGGGTTAATTTCCTGATTGGGTACTGCCCCGCCCATCCCTAGCTATGATCAGACGGGCACTGATGAGCTACTGTGATGTATGGGTTTTATCCACAACGTCCCTCCATTTTGCTATATCATTTTAGGTAACGGCTCTAAAAATAAAGCAGAGCCAAAGCTCAAGTGGACCATACCACAGAAGCTGTGGATAGCGACACCCACCGTTTGAAGCATTCCTAGGGGGTACCATTGTTAAATGAAATCCAACGGGGTCATAAGGTCACATGCCCCTAAATGAAGAGAAATCAGAAATATCAGCTTGATCCAAAACTTTTGTGTTCCCCAAAAAGTTTTCAACAGTAGGTGTTTAATCCCCGTGGTGTGGTCCAATGAAACCTTAGAACGGCTTCAATTTTTTAGGTTTTTACCCTAAAATGATACAGAAAAATGGATGAACGGTGTAGATAAAAACCAATATATTTTGGTTTTGTCCGTTCCTAGCTAGGGACTAGGGAGGGTTTGGTAGTACACCATCAGCTTCCCTTAAATTCCACAAACCGCGAGTAGCCGGGGTATAACTTTCATGTGATCCACCCAGTATGTTGCCTCATTCTAACGTTTAAGTGGAAAAATTATGATCATCCCAGACTCAGGTAGGCCACACCATACGAACCAGTTGGGATGGAATACCCACCGCTACTTTTGTGCAGGACTCACGCGGCATTTATGCGCCATCCAATCCATTCACCTGACGTTTCTCGTTAAGGTCAAAGAATTCTGAAGGCCCTGAATTTAGAGGTTTTAGGTATAAATTTTTGGGATGCCCACCTGAGTTAAATCATCTTAATTTTATAATCAAGGCCTAAAAGGGTGGTGTAAGTGACGGACGGCATAGATTTCATGCACGTGAAGTCGTTTATCTCACCTTAATGAAACCGAGTAGCGCTGAGGTACCAAAGAGTTTTCCATTATGAAGGGGAGAAATGCTTTGCGATTAGCGGCACTCATTTGCTCAAGGTGGTGTGCCACTTGGCAAGTGTGTGGATCAATGGTCTTGCCTGTTACCCTAGCTGTAAGAGGCCTAGGCATTTCAACAGCAGGTCTCATGTTGGAAATGCCAAGGAAGCACACTAACTCCACTGGTGGGTGGGTGTATCGTGTGACTAACCACGTGTTGCGTTGGGGAGCTAACCGTAATAAAAAGAAAAAGTGTGTGGATCGATGGACTATGGCAGGGCGGTCATTTCATTGAGTGGACAGTTCACATGGCTGGGATGCAATCAGACACGTCATGGTGGATCTAACACCACCATGCTGCGGGGTTTAATTAGCGGTAAGAAATTAGACCCAATTGATTACATACCAGACGTAACAACTTTCAAACACGTTTTGCATGCAACTTGTAATTAACAGCAGCATGTGGCCCAATCAAATCCCACCACATCAGGACACCACAAAGGTTAGTGTAATTAGGATGGATAAGTAATGAGTGTCCCTAACTCCCCTTTAGAGGAACTGCTGCAGGCGTAAACTGTAACGCCCTAAAATTTAAACTCTCGTGGATGACACGTGTAACGCCCCAGATTTTCGAGATTTATTTGAAACTTTTTGAAAATTCATTTTTAATTTATTTTTTATTAATTATCGTACATTTACTGTTGATTTGTGAATAGCGGGACATCCGTAGGAGATCCGATAGGAGACCCTTTACAAAAGTTGCTTAAAATGATCCCATAAACATCGTAGAAAGATCAGATTTTAAAAATCACGCACTTTTCAGATAATTACAAAAATGCCATTAGTTAAGTTCAAGTTAAGATGCCATTTTTAAGTACTATAGTTTCTGACAATCACTTTCACGCAAAACCCTGGATTTAAGCATTTGGGCACATATTAACCATACATGTCAAATTTCAGCCCTTAAATCATAGTAGAAGTGGTCCAATTGTCAAATCAGCCCCTTAACCCTTGATTTTCATCTCCATCGAGTGAGGAAAGTAGATGGGTAGTCGTAGTCGAATATCTCTCTTCATATGAGTGACTTGGATCGTCTTTATCATGGACCAATAGTGTGATTTGAGTGCCCCACCTTGATAAGCATCTTTCTTATGCGCGAAGTTATCCCGTTTTAGAAATTAACGAGTTACCAACTCTTTTTAAATCTGAACCTTTCAATTTACCCACTTCTCACCATCAATCGCTTCTCAAATTTGGACCACTTATTATACTCATATGACTACGAGTTTACACAAAATTTGGACCCCGATCTATAATCCTACACCGTTGAACCACAAAGCCAGCACCTTCCTTTTCCGCCAAAAATTGAAATTTTAGATCTAGGCATTTCTCACCATCAATCAACTACTAAATTTTGTACAATTGTTTGCCTATCATGACTACATATTTTTCCAAAATTTGGGCCCTGATCATCAAGCGTAGACCGTTAATTGAGATTTAGCCCATTTTAGCACCCGTCGGGCCATTTTCAAGGATCGGCCAATCTAAAATGTGGATCATCAAGAAATTTACATATTCTGACTCTACTCTTCGAGCTTGATAAGATGAACGGATTGGAATTGATTAAAGATCACCCGAATATTGAGATTTGAGAAACCCACCTCAAGAGGTTGTTACATAAGACCTCGCGTGCACATCCCTCTCCATATTTCTACTACGCACCTCCAAATCCTTCTCCTAACCCTAGCCTCCATGCCGTAGAGAGAGAGAGAGGAGAGAGAGAGAGAGAGAGAGAGAGAGAGAAGAGAGTTCTTTCTCATAATTTTTCCAGCGGCTAAGATCTTCTACAATTCTCTTCTTCTAAGTCCATCCTAAGGTGAGGATTTTCCTTCAAGCCTTTCATTAATAATATCACGATTATCATAAGTTTCTTTTGTGGCATGTAAAGTTGTTTTGTTTTGAATTACTTATCCATATAACTTGAAGTTTGATGCGGGATTTGTAATGAATATCATTATATGATGATGTGATTCCTTGTTTAGATTTTTTACTAAGAAGCATGTGTATTTGTGTTATCTATCTTTGTAAAATCTATGCCCTTATTTTCTTAGTCCATGTATTACAAGTAACATTGGTTTTCATATTGTGATATGAAATATGTGTATAAGATCATTATATGGACATCCCATTATTGTATACTCTTTGTCCCTAAGTTGGTAAAATTATTCGATGTAGAGAGATGGAACCCATGAGAGGTGTCCATGATGGAAGAATATCTCTTTACTTAACTGAGAGAATGAAGTGCTTGTTTATCAATGGATCCTTATATGTACATGATGCTGGATTTGATCCATTTACAGTACATGTGTATTTTAATGAATTTGGTCATGATGTACAACATTGGCTTTTTGGGACATGATGAAATCATAAAACGGGACAATGAGTGGACACTAATGGTATACAAATTCTCATGAGCCAAGGTTGGTGCTATGGACACTAATCCCGTGCTGTCGGCCTATGCTGGGTTGCTTGCGACTCCCCATAGTGACCACTGAGTTTTATTTAAATCGGTTGTATGCGAAAACACTTAAATAAAGGTGAAACTAAAGTCATGCATTCACTTGGCTCCATGTGGGTGTACGGAGTTGAGAATAGGCTAGAGCGTCCTACTTCTCCCGTACACTGTCACGTGTAGATTTGGGCTATGAGCGTCCCGTTTCTCACGTGGTCGGGCAAAACTATGGGCTTGTGCGTCCCAGGAACCTCTGGTGACTAGTGGCTAGCATGAAGTCGTAACAGGGAGTCTCCCACTTCATGTATTGTGATTCTAGCCAGGGTGCCTTAGCCAGAGCATGCATTCCATGCATCGCATTAACAAAGATTTTTACTTGATTGTTTTGTTTGAATAAAGATATTATTGTGTTGCGTTACTCTGAGTTTTATACATTGTTATTCTTGATAGTCTTGGAGGGAATATTCCCCACTATGATAGCGTTTAACGCTATCCCAAAAACAATTTAGATGATGCAGGTGAAGATCCAGGTATTGAACCCGATTTTTAAGGAAAAGAGTTCGATGGTTCGTACGATCACATGGCGGATGACGATGTTAGAGAAACATAATTGATTGTTATCATTTATTAAATATTTCTTTTGAGTAGTTGATACATTTGTGGAATTGTAATAAGTCTTCAAAAGAAGACATGGTTTTATATTTTAATTAATCAGTATGGATATTAGTTGGTTCCCTTATTTAAACATTGATGATGACGTAGTAAGTTTGATAGAATAAGATGATAATTGTTTCCGCCATTGTGCTTGAATGCTATATTTTATTATTTGACAAATTAGTTATTCCATAAGTTACTTGGGAATTCGGCCGTCGTATTATACACGAGAGTCGAAAATCTCGGGTCGTTACAACACGATTGACCAAATTTTTTTGGTGTTAACTCATATGTGTTAGGGTGGCGTTTCCACACATTCACCCTTTAAACACATACATGTGTGGCATTGTGGACCCTCGCCGTTCCGCGCTCTCACACGACGTTCTCGTCCCTTTCCTTTCAGGAAAAGAAGAAGAGGATGCGTGAGTGCGAATCGCCGTTTGTGCCACTGGCTTGCCTCGTTCTCGAGGGCTTTGTTTGGTAGTCGTGTTTAAGCTGGATATGTTTAAATGAGTTTATATAAGACCAGAGTCGCCACTAGCCAGTTACTTCGAATCTACAGTCGGTTAGACCCCGTAGAAACGTTAGAGAAGGGGATCCGAAGATTCCTTCCTCTAAAATGACTCCTTTTGATCTGCAGCCAGAGATTCGAGGTAATGGATCACGGTTATAGGGTGAGAAGAGGTTAAGCACCCCACACACTGCCCGTACCGAAGTACAGTCTCTACTTCACAGAATCGAACTAACACTTGAAAGTCTGTTTTAATCCTCGTACATTCTCATAGATGACATGATGCATGAATGCAGGTCTGAACAGTAAGAGTTTCTGATGGGCAGGTTCCACTAACAGGCAAGCCCAGAGCATACGCTCGAACTGACAGGTGCTTTATGCGGAATGCATGCTGTGTGTTTGAATGATCAAAGTGCTTGTAGTGATATGTATATGAATGCGGGTCTGAACAGTAAGAGTTTCTGATGGGCAGGTTCCACTAACAGGCAAGCCCAGAGCATACGCTCGAACTGACAGGTGCTTTGTGCGAGATGCATGCTGTGTGTTTGAAAAATCAAAGTGCTTTCAGTTAAGCAGGGGGGTTGGAAGAAAAGTAAATGTTGCACTTATGCTAGATGCGAATGAGATGATGCTAGTAAGGAACAGTTAGATGGACAGAGGTGTCGCAAGGATTGGCTTCGAGTGGCTGGATCAAGACTTGGATGGCTTGGGAGACTTAGACCAGTGGTCAGGCTGGGCTGGACCAGGGCTAGGCTCTCCTCACTCGGGCTCTCCTTGGTGGAAAAATGGGCTAAGGGGTAGAGGGACAGATCAGCACTCGGGCTGGATGGCTTCGGAGGGATTGGATGTTAAAATGGGAAGAGGCTAGGGGTATTTATAGCAGTGGGCAGTGGCAGATTGCGTAAATAATTTTGGGCGGCCCCCCGTACGGACGCTCCTCGGTTTCTAGCGCGTGGTACGGTCATTTCTCGGGGCTGCTGTTTTGACTTGGTGGGTTAACTCGGTGAGTTGACTCAGCGGGTAGACTCGGTGATTTGACTCGGCGGGTTGACTCGACGGGTTGACTCAGCGAGTTGACTCAACGGGTTAACTCAGCGGGTTGACTCAGTGGGTTGACTCAGTGAGTTTGACTTTTTTAGGATTTTTTTACTGGCTTTTCTTATGGGGGGTTTTTCAGGCTGATGTTTAGGAGTGGGTTGACTGGGTTCAGCCTTGAGTTGGGCTGTGGATTGGGGCTTACAAGGGTGAGTTTGGCTGAGTTTGGACTTGGGATTTGTGGGTATGGTCCTCCATCATCCAGCTATCTCTACCAACAGTGTAGCTGAAGGTGGGGTGTCTACAGATGCCCCTCTTTGGCAGAGGTTGCTTGCAACCGAATGCCAAAGCGAGTGGACACCCCACTTCTAACCCGGTCATTCATAGATCATGGTCTGAAATCTTTGCTTGCCTTTGCATCTGTGCCAATTGATCGTCTGGAAATCAATCACTGGCACATACTGCGGAAGTTTGGAGAAAACGTTACGATTGTCCCTGCAGTTTGCTGCAACCTAGGTACCCAATCGCAACCCTTCCATTCCCGATCGGTACTAACATCGGAAAGGTACAGCAGAGCCCTTGCGTCGCTAGTCTTACGAGGTTACTGACCCTGTGATTGACCCTGTGATTGCGTCGCTAGTCTTACGAGGTTCCCGGATCACTCCAGGAGTACTTGTTTCACTTGACTGTCAAAGTGGTTAGATGCCCTGCGTCAGATAGTCTTACGGGATTCTACTACGCCGACTTGGAATCAGTCAAGGTACTTCAGGCATCCACGCCTAGGTATGTGCGGGTGGACTCTTTCCACCCGATCTGCTGGTTTTGATGCTTGGTTTGCAATTCATTCTTTCCTAGATTGTGGTCTGGAATCTTTGTTGTCCTTTGTATCTGAGTCAGTTGATTGTTTGGAAATTGATAACTCGCACATACCGCGGGAGTTTGGAGAAAACGTTGCGATTGTCCCTACATGCGCTGCGACCTGGGAACCCAATCGCAACCCTTCCATTCCCGAACGGTACTAACATCAGGAAAGGTACAGCAGAGCCTCTGCGTCGCCAGTCTTACGAGGTTGCTGACCCTGAGACTGATTGTGTGATGTTTGATGTTTTCCCAGATCACTCCAGGAGTACTTGTTTCACTTGACTGTCAAAGTGGTTAGATGCCCTGCGTCAGATAGTCTTACGGGATTCTACTACGCCGACTTGGAATCAGTCAAGGTACTTCAGGCATCCACGCCTAGGTATGTGCGGGTGAACTCTTTCCACCCGATTTGCTGATTTTGATACTTGGGTTACAATTCATCGTTTCCACCTGTTCAAATGGTTTCTTTAACCGAGCCTTTTGTCTTTCATCTTTTCGTATCTTGGCATGTGGTACGACCGCACTGACACTGGAGTTCAGTTCGACCATACTTTGAGTGCATTGGATCCGATGGTCTTCGGGGAAACCGCAAGACATCGGATCTTATTTGATTTTTTCGTCGGCTCCTACCCAGAGATATGGAAGATCTCCTGGTGTTTTGGAGGCAGAACGCTCTACTGGGAAAATGTTTTTGAATTTTTGAAAAGATACCCACTCTGGGGAGTGATACTCCATAGAAAGTTTGAAACTTCTTAGCCACTTGACTTTTTTCGTTGAGAATTCCTCGTTCCCTTTCGTGTGAATTCCCCAGCGGCGAATTAACAACTTGTGGGGTTTTTATTTGCAGATAGGAATATTTTTTGTCTTTCTGAAATGGAAATCTGGTTTGCACGCGCCTCCACTAAGGATGCCTGTGGGGTCTTTGGCTAACCGACTTTTATTTTGAAAGCAGGTAAACATGATGATTGATGCGATGGATGCTGATGCATGGAGATGCATATTTGACGATGGATGCATGGCTTGGCTCATTCTCTTTTAGCTCGATGATTTTGCTTTTGCTGGAGATGCAGAGAATTTTGAGCTTATTGCTTCTAGGGTTGTGCTTTCCTGGGGTTTTTCTTTTTTATACAGGTGTTTGGTCAACGGGTTGGTCAAGATCCCGACCCATGATCGATCAGGTCCATCGTCCCAAGATGCTGTTTCTTTGCTAATGAGAATGTACGAGGATGTTATCTGACTTCAAGATGTTCTTCTGGGCATAAATGCAATTGAGACGGTGTTTGGTTGCCAGTTTTGGTCAAGATTCCAATTTGCAGGTGATTGGATCCGTCATCCCAAATTGTAAAGAGAGTGGAGTTCAAGACTCCTGAAGTGTAGTGCTGGGGGATAGTGACAATTTTTGTGATTTTTGTAAATATGTGGTCCGGATCTTTTACCTGAGTAGTCAAGGTAGAGATCGGTTATTGAAAACCAAGGAAATATTTTTTGTGTTTTTTGAAAAATTTTTGCTTGAAAGCAAAGGAAAACATTTTTTGTGATTTTTGCAAATATTTGATTTGAAAGCAAGGAAAATATTTTTTTTTTGTGATTTTTGCAAATATTTGATTTGAAAGCAAGGGAAATATTTTTTTGTGATTTTTGAAAAGGTGATTTTGCAATGTTTTGGTATTTTGTGATTTTTCTGAAATGCAAGGAAAGATGTGGAATTTTCATCCACTTCCAGCTTCTACTGCTGGTAAGGCACCAGATCCATTTTACGTCAGTGAGCAAGACGAGTCTCACACAGTTAAGTGCCGTAGTTTTACATCTTCGGATGAGGAGATTTTGAGGGTTTTCAGTCAACACACCCACAAAGTTGCCTGTTCCTCATGTGCAATGCACATAAACCACGTATTGTCTGACGGACTCCTTCGGCCACAAAATGAGCCACATCCTTACATTTCCCTTAGTCAATCCAGTTTGGGGCCTTACGTTGCTCACAATTCCATGAGGGTGCGCTCCACCTCCCAACAGCCTTAATCCCCTTCATGAGTTTTAGGAACAAGGAACATCCGTCAGATTCAACAGCGACTTCCAAATCAAGGTTGTCTATCACGGTGCGTTCAACACGAACAGGATTGCGGGGCTCTGCCCACCTCAGCCTTTACCTGTTTTAAAGATTCCGGACATCCGTACGATCAAGTGTCAGCCATGTCTAGAATAGATTAGGAAAGAAAGCCCCCAAGAAGTTAATCACAGTGTAGTTTTAGGTCTTCGGACCACTGGAGATGAATTTGTGCAGTTGAAATTGATGGCAACTTTTTTTTAAATTTTTTTTTTGAAAAGGTTCCAGAGTTCAACTCAGGTGGTTGAGATTGATACTGGTTTTTATGAAAAACTCAAAAAAATCTTTTTGGTATTTTGGAAATGATCCAGGTCATCAGATCCTGGCTTGAACAGCTGGGATCGATGCCGGTTTTTATTAAAAATCTCTCGGGATGTTGATCCCGACGTAGTTTAAGGTCTTCGGACCAAAAAAACTTTATATACATGCTGAAAATACATTCTTTTTTGTGATTTTTTGAAATGATCCAGGTCATCAGATCTTGGCCTGAACGGCTAGGATCGATGCTGGTTTTTATTAAAATCCCTCGGGATATTGATCCCGACGTAGTTTAAGGTCTTTGGACCAAATTTTTGTACAAGCTGAACATACATTCTTTTTTGTGATTTTTTTTTGAAATGATCCAGGTCATCGGATCTTGGCCTGAACGGCTGGGATCGATGCTGATTTTTATTAAAATCCCTCGGGATATTGATCCCGACGTAGTTTAAGGTCTTCGGACAAAAAATATATACATGCTAAAAATACATTCTTTTTTGTGATTTTTTTGAAATGATCCAGGTCATCAGATCTTGGCCTGAACGGCTGGGATCGATGCTGGTTTTTATTAAAATCCCTCGGGATATTGATCCCGACGTAGTTTAAGGTCTTCAGACCAAAAAAACTTTATATACATGCTGAAAATACATTCTTTTTTGTGATTTTTTTAAATGATCCAGGTCATCAGATCTTGGCCTGAACAGCTGGGATCGATGCTGGTTTTTATTAAAATCCCTCGGGATATTGATCCCGACGTAGTTTAAGTTCTTCGAACCAAATTTTTGTACAAGCTAAACATACATTCTTTTTTGTGATTTTTTTTTGAAATGATCCAGGTCATCGAATCTTGGCCTGAACGGCTAGGATCGATGCTGGTTTTTATTAAAATCCCTCGGGATATTAATCCCGACGTAGTTTAAGGTCTTCAGACCAAAAATATATACATGCGATGTTGGAAATCACATTTTTTTTGTTTTTTTTTAGAAAATATCCGGAGTCATCAAATCTTGATGAAGACCGATGCCGTTTTTTATTGAAAATCTCTTGGGATGTCGATCCCGACGTAGTTTAAGGTCTTCGGACCCAGTTTTTGGGGTTGGGCATACTTACCTTACTTTATTTGGCTTCTGATGGGGCTGACTGTGATTTGAGTGGTCCGAATTGCTTCTTTGGCCCTGTGGGCCCTTTCCAGACTTCAGCTTTGCTTTGAAGCACTTATCCTTGATGTTTTTGGGGGCTAAGAAGGCTTTTCATAGCGGATGATGACTTGAACGGCTCAGATTGCTCTTTTTAACCTTGTGGGCCCTCTTGATGATCAGATCTTGGACTCTGGCCTTCTTTCTTGATGATCAAACCCTTGATCTTGCTATTTGGTGACTCCTGTGAGCTTTTTCATGGTTTAGATCATGATGATCTAGCCTTTGAGTGGCTTAGACTGCTTGTGGACCCCTCTTAATTAATATTCCTTCTCTTTGACTTGATCAGGCCCATGTTGGCCGCATGACTTCTTGATTGGATAGGTAGGTGTTGGGGTCCCAAAAGTCAGTACCCTCTAAAAGAAATCAACTGGGCATGTGCTTCGAGAAAATTCCACAAAATACTACCCGACGCACCCAAATACCCAGATTTGCAAAGGATCCAGTACTTAGCCATTTTTGTCCGGTGGACCCCACGGATCACCGTGATCGAAACCGACCAGAATCAAGTGGAGGCATCCTTCATGAATTATGATAAGCAGTGCATGGCGATTCACCGAGAAACGGGCCCCACAAGCCTTCCGTTTCGCAAAACCCAAAATTGCAAAACACGAGTACGTCAAGCGCACCTAATTATTCAGCTTGACGCACCCTTAAATTCATGAAAATTCAACAAGTGATTTAGGATGGATTTCACCTCTGACGCATACGAAAAATAGCTTGACGCATCTGAAAAATACCTTCGACGCGTCCGTAAATTCAGAAAATACGAAACTGCAATTTTAGGATGCATTGGACCCCAACGCACCCTAAAATTGCCAACGCGTCCAAAAATAGCCCAACGCACCCATAAAATCACAAAGGACCAGCGTTGCATTTTTTGGATGCATTGTACCTCAACGCACCCAAAAAATAGCTCGACGCACCCATAAAATCAGCACATCTCAGAATCTCATTTTGGGGTGCGTCAGAGCTCCCACGCGTCCATTGAAGGGTGCGTCAAAGGATATTTGGGGTGCGTCATACGTGGCAGCTCCTCATTGGTCGCTGTCCGGTATTCTCGGGTATAAATACCCCTCCCACTGTTCATTTGTACAGAATTAAGAGAGAGAGAGAGAGCTATTATCTCCTGAGTATTTGGATTTTGCCATCGGAAACCCTCGCCGGAATCCTTTTCCGACTGCCGGAAAACTTTCCCGGTGACCAGAATTCTTTTCCGATCGCCGGCATCTTCCACCGGAAGGTCACACCGACCAACACCACCGCAGGTCCGGGTCATAAAAAATCACGAGTATGAGTGCGCACCTGAAAATAGTTCGACGCATCCAAAAAATGAACAAAAAAGCGAACATGTATTTTCAGGGTGCATTGGACTCCAGCGCACCCGAAAATAACTCGACGCACCTGAAAAATGAACAAAAAAGCGAACATGTATTTTCAGGGTGCATTGGACTCCAGCGCACCCGAAAATAACTCGACGCACCTGAAAATTCAACAAAAAGCGAACATGTATTTTCAGGGTGCATTGGACTCCAGCGCACCCGAAAATAACTCCAACGCACCCGTAAAACCAACAAAAAGCGGATATGTATTTTCAAGGTGCGTTGGACTCCCACGCACCCAAAAAATCAGCCAATTCCGGAAAATGTTCATGGGTGTACCGGGCTCAATTTTAAGTGTTTTCAAGTGCCGCTTGAGCCTATTTTGGGTATTTCGAGCGTTCCGGACGCAATGGAATGGTCAAACGGACATTCCAGGATCTCTAAATGAGCAGAATTGTGCATCTTCAAAGATCAATCTGATTCGACACGATGAACGAAACGACTTCTCGAAAGAGACGCCGCCAGCATCCAGAACTATGCGAACATGTCATCATTCACATTTCCTGTAAAGATGTGATCCGATTTAAGTCAAAAGCTAGACGAACGGGACTATGGTCATCACGATAAGCCATACCAAAGAGTTGCAATTCACTACAGAACGATTGTTATGAACTGCCACAACACAACAGTCGATGCCCTACCCATTAAAAACGGCATCCGTCGATTGGGCTACGCAGGTATACACAACTGCAGAATGGACTTCCCGAGGTCACCTGTCCATACATTGATAGGCGCAGGCCCAGAGTCGTCCTTCTCAGTCATAAACCCTGATAGTCTCAGCCCGGATCTCCGGCCAAAATATGGGACATAGACATCTGACTAATACAAAGATGGTTCAGTCCATAACAAAACAAATACAGGTCTCTATGACCACAAACTTTCAGACCATAGTCCCTGCTGACTAGTCTTTTGCCTTTTAATCAAGGGTCATCGATCATTCGATGTAATTAAGGGCTCGTGCCAGATCACGGCCTGGAATGTACAAGATCTCAGGATCTCTGGAATAAAATTCGCTTTGCGATATCTCTCCTTGTGTACTTTTATGAATGTTTTGTGATTGTCTATGAATGTTTCCATTATTCAGAACCCCAGAGCAACAAAACACCACACATTTCAAGAAAAATGTGTCCCTTTGGAGTTCATTTTTCTAGTTCTAACAAACTGGCGACTCTGCTGGGGATCGAACCCAGAATCTCTGGTTATATCTGAATATGGAAACGCTCTAAGATCAATTACTCATAAACATGAATTTACACATAGGAAAGTTACCGCGAGGCATAATGTTTCGGCGCCCTCGGGCGCCAAACTGGCGACTCTCAACGGGAACGTTCTTCCCTTCATCTTTAAGGCAATAGACAGTAAATCAAGGGTTTTCAAAACCACAAACTTCCACAACTACACGTATTTGTCTCCTTCTTGCTTATTTTGTCAGTTTATGCACTGCGATCGATGGGCTCATACTCCCGACCGCACTTGTGAACTGTTCTAAAGATTTTTATGACACCGCAGAATTAGCAAGATAGTAACGCAGACAGAAGAGATGGCATACTCGATGACAAGTTCGTGCATCTTCCTTGCCAACGGAGGTTTTAACTTCCCTCGTTTCGCCGCAACCACAACTACCAGCCCAGGTTCAGAATGGCAGTTGGTTGAGACCCGGAGACAGAAGAAAGAACAGAGGAAAGTTGCCATCCTCGCTGCATATAGAAAGGCAAACGCGGCGAGATCTCGCCCCGTGGTCAAGAAACAGTGGCAGCCGAAGCAAGGGCAGAAGATCCCTATCGATGGCCAGGTCATATTAACCAAACCCGCAGTACCTAAAATGACAGCCGAGAAGTTTCCGCCGTTATCCAAGGTCGCCTGCACCTCTCGGAAACCCATCAGGTCCGCACATGCGAAGAAAGCCAAGCCCATGACGACCCTTGAATCAAAGCAGAGGTCACCTCAGGAAATCCCGCTAGCACAAGTGGTGATGGTACAAATAGCTGAAGGAGAAGAAGAAGGACCATATGAAGCAGAAGAATTGCCTCCACTCCAAGACCAGATCGATAGGTTGGTAGAGGCTAACCGCGAGACAAATGATCGGATGAGAGCTATTCAGGAAGCCTTGGCCACCCTAATAGCACAGAATGCCACCAGAAGTATCGTGCCGCCCACCCGTTAATCGGCAGAAGAATCCCAAGGGGCAGCAGAAGGCCCAACTGAGCATGAACCACCTGCCCAATGTCGGATCACGCCAATGGAGCGCGCACCATTTTCCACATCTCACGTATCACGAGAAGATTTATCCCAAACGATAGCCCATATGATGCAGCAAGAAAAAGAGAAAGAAAAGAGGGGCAACTACAAATATCGGGTCCCATACCCACCAGAGGTGGAAGAGGTACCGTTCCCAGCCAATTTCAAATGCCCCGACTTCGGAAAATTTGACGGCAGAGGATCGCCAGAAGAGCACATCACCCACTTCTTGACTACGTTAGGAAATTGGTCCGCAGTCCCGCAGTATTGCATGCGGTTGTTTGGATCTACCCTGACAGGGAAGGCCTTTCAATGGTACATGTCGTTACCTGCCGGCTCTATAAGGACATGGGAGCAAATGCAGGATGCTTTCATCTCCAAATTCTTCGCAACCGAGAGAGAGATCTCATTGACAGACCTAGCATTGGTTAGGCAGAGGAATGGTGAACCAGTCGAGAAATTCATTGATCGATGGGGAACTACGGCAGCTCAATGTCGTGAACTACCCAGTGAAGGCGAGCAGATGAAGATGTGCCTGAGGGCTCTAGACCCCATGATCTCGTACGGACTATCAGGTAATACCTTCGGCTCCTTTCGCGAACTAGCAACAAAAGCCCATCTGGTGGAAGAAGCAGCTTCCCGGGTAAACTTTAGACCCGAGAGACAGAAGAGAGAGACAGGAAGAGTGGTAGAAACCCACCAGGTCGACAAGATCAAGGAACAGAAAGATCGAAAACGTCCCGCTGTCGATCATAGGGCGGAAGTGAAGACAGCAGTCACACAAGACAAGGGTAAAAGACCCTACATACCCAAACGCGTATCAATAGCAGAAAGAGAAAAGGCTAATGGTCCATATACATTCGATATGGCCGATTTAGTCCCGATCATGGAACAATTGGTCGAGGAAGGCTTAATGCGTTTACCAGAGCCCGTTCGTCCCCATGAAGTTGGATGGGTAAACGATCCCAAATACTGCAAATATCACCAATGTGTTAGCCACAAGACAGAAGATTGCTTCTCCTTGAAAGGAAGGATACAAGGGTTGATCAATCAAGGGGTTATCAGCATGAAGGTACCCGAGACAGCAAGGGAGACGGCCGGGACAATTTCAGCAATTCCAATAGAAGAAGGTAGCAGTCACCTAACGACCTCATTCCCCGAGCCACAGGAGCCGTGGACTCTAGTCAGTAGCAAGAAAAGACTCGAGAACTGACGAAGGCTCGTTAACCAAAAAGGGAACAGGGGGAGAGGAAAGAGAGAGATACTACAGAAGCGACCCGTGATGAGCATGGCATATTGCGAAATGGTGTCGTTCACCGAACAAGCACCGGCCGAGGAAACCTCACAAACAGTCGAGGGAGAAGTTAATGCGGTCATCTTACGATCAGGAAGGCAAATGCCTGACCGTACTCCTCCGAGACCAGATGACCCAATGCAAGAAGATGGTGTCCACGACAGGCCGCAAGGGAGACCTCACGTGCAAAAGCTGAAAGAGAAAGTTGGCGAAGCCACAACTAGTCAGCCAAGCCCAAGACCAGTAGTATATGATGTTGTGGCGCACTTACGAAAGGTTCCCGCCCGGCTAAGTATATACGATGCTTTGTGTCTCTCGAAAGAGTACAGAGAAATGTTAATTAATGCCTTACTTGACAGTGAAGTCAGGGAAATCATGATGATAGAGATAGAAGAAGAAATGAATAATACAGACAAATTTTGGGAGGGGTATACGCCAGTATCACAAGTCATGCATGTCGATCATCCCTCAACAATCACTTTCTCAGAAGAAGACCGCACGATCGAATTAATAGACCATAACCGTCCGTTGATGGTCACAGGTACAATCAGGGACACCAAGATCAAGAGGTGCATGTTGGACGACGGGTCTGCCGTGAATATTATGCCATTGAAGACATTACAGAAGTTGGGTTATAGGCAATCGGCACTACGCCCGAGTCTCATGATGATTCAAGGGTTCAATCAAGACAGTCAACGCACACTGGGATCAATCACGGTGATGTTAGAAATCGAAGAATTGACGACGAAAGTAACGTGTCAGGTGATCGACGCAGTGACAACATACAACCTCTTTTTAGGAAGGCCCTGGCTCCATAAGAATCGGATAATCCCTTCGACATATCACCAATGTTTCAAATATAACAGAGATGGTATCCAATACAGGGTAGCAGCAGATCCGAAGCCATACACGATAGCCGAATCATTTTTGGCTGATGCAAAATATTATGACCCGTCCGAAAGCGATAAAACCAGCAAAAAGTCCGACATAAAGAAGAAAGGACAAGGGGTAAAACCTCGAGTTAAGAAGTGTGTACAGGAAGGTAAACCTCAGCTCATCACTCAGGGAAGGTCCCAATGTCAGCAGAAAAACCAACCTCAGCCGATCACGAAGAAATTCTATGTGGTACCGCAGCATCTACGTCAGCCGGGGCAGTCCGTGTTAAAACTAATTTCAGATCAACACATGAGTGTACTCAAATCCAGCTTCAATATGCCTATACCCAAGATAGGAAGAACCAAGCCATTTCCAAAAGCTCCAAGCCAATTCATCGTGCCGTCAAGAAATGCCACCCAGAAAGATATCAAGTTCCATTCAGGGCCAAGCCAGCCAACACCATCAGAAGGGAAAGAAGGAGGAAGAGGGTCTGCCCAATCTCGACCAATAGAAGAGAAGAGATATAGCAAAGCCAGCCGGAAGATTATGAGGAACATGGGATTCTCCGGTCAAAGCTCAGACACAAAGAAAAGACTGCTAGCTCCATTTGAAGAATATAAGCAAGTATACAGAAACGGAGAGGGTCTAGGAGCGAAGGCGAGCGTAAACATGGTAACCATTGTCCCGGTAGAAGGAATCCAGTCGCAAGACTCTATCGACATAATCCAGCCAAGTGTCGCACCCGTGCAACTAGAAGACGGTGGACAACCAACGATTGATGAACTCGAAGAGGTGAATTTGGGCACCCTTGAAGAAACCAGGAATACATATTTAAGCAAGAACATCCCAGAAAATGAAAGAGAGAAATACATACAATTATTAAAGGAGAATAAAGACATCTTTGCCTGGACATACTCAGAAATGCCAGGGCTCAGTCCGGCAATCGCCATGCACAAGCTAAGCATCATGAAAGAAAAGAAGCCAGTGAAGCAGCCACAACGACGGTTCCATCCTGATGTTGTACCTAAGATTGAAGAAGAAATAAAAAAACTAATCCAGGCTGGATTTGTTCGAGAGGTGAAGTACCCCCGATGGATTTCAAACATTGTGCCAGTCAAGAAGAACAGCGGACAGATCCGAGTTTGCGTTGACTTCCGGAATCTTAACGAAGCCTGCCCGAAAGATGATTTTCCTTTGCCAATTCTGGAATTATTGATTGACAGCACAACGGGATATGCAGTAATGTCCTTCATGGACGGGTACTCGGGATACAATCAGATTCGCATGGCCCCTGAAGATGAAGAAGCTACGGCCTTCCGCACAACCCTCGGCATATACTGTTATCGCGTAATGCCCTTCGGATTAAAGAACGCAGTGGCAACATACCAGCGCGCAATGCACGTTATATTTCAGGATATGATGCATAAACACGTCGAATGCTATGTAGATGATCTAGTCGTAAGGTCGGCCAATCAAGAGCAGCACAGAGAGCACCTAAGGCAAGTGTTCCAACGGTTGTGCAAGAAAAGTCTCCATATGAATCCACTAAAATGCGCGTTCGGAGTCGCGTCTGGCAAATTTCTAGGCTTCGTGGTCAGACACAGGGGTATAGAAATCGATCCCGCAAAGATCAAAGCCATCATAGAAATGCCGCCTCCGAAGAACCTGAAGCAATTGAAGAGTTTCCAAGGCCGCGTAGCATATTTGAGGAGATTCATCTCGAACTTGGCTGGTCGTTGTCAACCGTTCTCCCGCCTCAATAAGAAAGATGTTAAGTTTGAATGGGACGACGCTTGTCAGAAGGCCTTCGACTCTTTAAAAGAGATGCTTGGGAATTCACCAGTCCTTGCTGCCCCAATCAAAGGAAAGCCACTGATTCTGTACATCGCAGTAGGTGATAACTCACTAGGGGCACTCCTAGCACAGAAGAACGAAGAAGAGAAGGAGAATGCACTATATTACCTAAACCGCACGCTGGTAGGGGCTGAATTCAACTATTCAGCAATTGAAAAGACATGCCTTGCTCTCATTTTTGCTGTAAAGAAACTGAGACATTACTGCCTCTCGCACCAAATAACGTTGATATCCAAGGCGGATCCGATCAAGTTCCTTATGAACCGGCCTATGCTGTCTGGGCGTATAGCTAAATGGGCCCTTCTCCTCTCCGAATTCGACATCACATACATCCCAGCCCGGGCTATTAAAGAACAAGCGATCGCAGATTTTCTCGCCGCGCATCCAGTCCCAAGCAGCGAAGAAATGGAATGCGACCTCCCAGACGACCAGGTTATGATGATCGAAAGGCCACGGTTATGGCAAATGTACTTTGACGGAGCATCCAGGTCGACAGGGGCAGGAGCGGGGGTTATATTTATCAGCCCACAGGGAGATTTGTTGCCCTACTCGTTTACAATCGTGCCAGCCTGCACCAACAACGAAGCCGAGTATCAAGCCCTCATCATTGGGCTACAGCTCGCATTAGAGATGCGAATCAAGGCAATACAGATCTATGGCGACTCCAAACTAGTCATCGGACAGTTGACGACAGAATATGAAGTCCGCAAACCTGAGTTGTCGCCTTTCTGCCGCCAAGCGCAATCACTGTTCGACCAGTTTCGTGACAGCAGCATTTCACATATACCGAGACAGGAAAATGTACAGGCCGATGCATTGGCTAGTCTAGCCGCTGCTCTGGCTAACCCCGGAGGCAGCCCACTTCAGGTAACGATCGAAGAAAGGAGGATCCTACCGACGACCGTACTGCGTGGTGACGAAGCAAGCGTAAACCCCATCTGTTGCTTCGAGATCACAGAAGATAATGACTGGAAAAGACCATTCATCGATTACTTGAAGTATGGGTTCTTACCAGAAGAGCTCAAGATGCGCACACAGGTTAGGAGACGCGCTGGGTCGTTTATACTGCAGAATGACGTCCTTTACAAGCGCTCGTATGAGGGAGTGTTGCTACGCTGCTTGGACCAGGAGGAAGCATACGCCACATTGAAGGAAGCCCACGGAGGAGAATGCGGTGCCCACCAAGGAGGCAGGAACCTACATCACCGTGTCCGACACATGGGATATTATTGGCCCACAATGGTGAAAGATGCAATAGAATTTGTCAAGAAATGTCATCAATGCCAAGTCCATGCAGATATCATACACTCGCCACCAGAAGAATTACATCAGTCAGTGATGTCCTGGCCTTTCGCAACCTGGGGCATGGACGTGATCGGGCCAATCAGCCCGCCCTCTTCCTAGGGGCACCAATACATCTTAGCCGCGATAGATTACTTTTTCAAGTGGGCTGAGGCAATCACGCTTAGGAGCGTGAAGGCAAAACATGTTGAAAGTTTCATCCGCCACGCCATATTATACCGACATGGTATTCCCGAGAAAATCACCACGGACAACGGAACACCCTTCAAGAACGCTACTATTGATAAGCTATGCGCAAAGTTCAAGATCAAGCATTGTTATTCATCACCTTATTACCCCCCTGCGAATGGGTTGGCTGAGGCATTCAATAAGACTATCGTGAAGATTTTGAAAAAGACAGTGGCAGAAAATAAGAAGGACTGGGACAGACGACTGCCCGAAGCATTGTGGGCATATCGAACCACACACCGCACAGCTACGCGAGCTACACCCTACTCGTTGGTATACGGTACGGAGGCGGTGGTCCCGATGGAAATACAGGTTGAGTCGTTACGGGTTGCGCTTCGTTATTCCCTGACAACTGAACGCAATGCTGAGATCAGAATGATCGAGCTAGATGATCTGGATGAAAAGAGACTGGTCGCCCAGCAAAGGCTCGAAATGTATCAGAAACAGATCTCAGCCTCATATGACAAACAAGTCCGCGGCAGGTCATTCAAAAGAGGCGATCTGGTAATAATGATGAAACGCCTGGTGCTAGCTCAAGGCCCGAAAAGTAAATTCGACTCGAAGTGGGACCCAGTGTGCATCGTCGATGAAGTATACTCCAATGGAGCGTATCGAGTGATCGATTGCAAGGGGCAAGGCATCAGCTCGTTAGTGAATGGACGATTCTTGAAAAGATATTATACTTGACATAGAATACTGCTGTGATTTGTAAACACCCCCGTTAGAGGGAAAATGTAATAGACAAATATCAAGAGAAATGACACCATACGATGATCAATGCTTACAATTACAGATACTAATCCTTTATTCCGTGTGTTTACACAGGTATCAGGAGAATTATTGAAACCCGAGACATATCAGGCATCGTTACCTCGCCCTATCCAAAGTTGTCGAGAATCGGAATGAAAAGATGGACCTTAAAGTCAAGGCTCGGGCACACCCATTCCGCATCAATATAGGTTTGAGTCCTGACAGGGGGACATTCCTTCCAAAATAACCTACGTTGTATTCGAATCTAAATGCAAATGAAAGAAATATCAAGTGGATAAAACATATAAGCACGATCATGTGAATAGTATACATATCATTACAACATTACTGTCACGACATATCTGCGCAAAATTACAGAATAAAACAATTATAGAGCCTAACTATTCAGATTTCTTAAACATTGTTCTAGCAAATGAATTGCAGACTCCTGGGTCGCCCTCTGTGTTGCCTCCACCGCGGCTAAGACCTGTGCAGGATCAGGGACGCTTTGGAGGGACTCTCTCAGTTCTTCAATCTGAGTTCGTATAGCGTTGCGTTCGGCCTCGCGCTTTTCGATAGATAATTGCAGACGAGCCTTTTGATTGCCAAATTTTGAAAGATTGAGATGAACAACGGAGCGTTCAGCTTGCAGCCGGGCTATCTCATCATCTATCTCTGCCAACCGATCTGTGGCCCCCTGATGCCCAATTGCGGCGTCTTGCCAATCACGCCTCAGCGCGGTTACATCCGCCTCGCACAGCTCAAGTTTTGGCAGGAGGGACTGCAAATGACCACGCCGCTCTTCAACAGAAGGATCGACTCTGAAATGTCTCGCCTCATTGAGTTGTGCCATGCCTTCCCTGAATAGGACTATATGGTTGATCATTAAAGAGACGTCAATCTCGAGCCACGCAGCATTACATTCAAGCGCCTGCAGCCCCTCATCTAAGATGGACCATTCATCCATATTCTTCAGAGAGGCGGTGATGTTCATTAGAAGACTCTTCAAAAGGTCCACCTTCACCTTTGACAGCCCTTGGAGAGAAGAAATGAATGCCTCGGGCAAGGCAACAGGGGCCAAGGCATGAACGGGAGTGGTCACTGATAAAAGAAATGGTAAAGTTAGTAAAAAGAAGCCTCAGTAAGAAAAAAAAAAGATAGTCGAAATGGTGAAAACAAATAATATACCAGTGGCTTCAAAAACGTCAACGGCAGGCGCGTCAGCCGAGGCAGTGTGCGTAGGCAATGCTAGGGCAGGTTCAGCGATCCCCTCGGTCGACGGCTCAGGTAGCTCCGGAGAGGATAGCACTACGACCTCAGAAACGCTAGTGTCAGATGCTGGCATGGTAACAAGAAGGGGTTCCGCAGCAGGTTCAACTGACGACGGTACAACAATAGGAGGGGTTTGCGCAGCATATTCCGATACACTTGTTCCTATACCAGAAACCTCAACGCTATGGGAAGCCTCCCTGATAGGTTCAACTGATGACGGTTCAACAAGGGGAACAGATTCCACAATAGGCTCAGCGGGTAAAGGTTCAACATTCGGAGATATTTCCAAGGTAGGTTCAAGTACACTCGACCCAGCAGCAGAAATTGGAGCGCTTCGAGAAGCTAAATCAACACCCCCGACCTCAATATCTTCAACATGGGAAAGGGCCAAAGGAGGTGTAACTTCCGCAACGGCAGCGGTCGTCATTTCATGAGCGAGGCCCTGGTCCTCTGCAGGTTCAGCTATGGGAATATCAGAGATGAGAATAGTGTCATCAAGCGCCTCGTCATCCAATTCTATGAAAATCGCTCCAACATCCGCCTCAGGGACAGGCTGGTCATACATCGGTTCATCGTCATCGCCTCCTCCAGTATGACGATCGCCGCTCAAATTCTCCTGAAGACTCAGCTCACCCTCTTCCCTAGCTACACCCACGTCACCAGGCGGAGTGCCACCGGCGTCCTCAGAAAGTTGTTTCTGTAATCTCTCTTCATCGTACTGCTTACGCATCTTGGCAATATTCTTCCCTCCATCGACCACCGAAATACGATGAGCAGTCTTCACCCGAGGACCAGTCCGCTCAAGTGGCGTCTCATCATCGCCACCGTCATCGCCGTCGTCATCACCACCAGCACCGCCATCATCACCTCCCCCATTGCCATTATCATCATCACCGTCCCCATCATTTTGGTCATCATTGTCCCTGGGAATGTCATCTCCTTGATACACCTCATCAATGGGCCCAAGAGACGGGAACTCGGGGCCCGCCTGCACGATGTTTCTTTCCCCATAAGCAACCCAACCTTCCAGGGTGTGTTCGGGCTTCTCGTGATCAATTACCACATTCATCGAGGTCATTAGTCTCGGAGTACCCGGTACAGCAGGCTGATGAAGATGCTCCGCCACATATCCCAATCCGTCGGCAGGAGCTGGGCTAACAATCGGAGGCGTAACAAAGACAGGATCAGAAACATGATGACCATTTCGAATCAACGTATACTGATGAACCCACCATCTCATCCACCCGAAAGATGCTCCAGTAACACTCCCCGTCCCAGGGATAGCAAAAGAGCAACCAGTCCCGGTCAACAGAAGCTGTCGCCACATCCATTTCCAATGGATAGGCCCGATGCCATATGCTCGCTGCTCACGAGTCACCGGTTCCAACGTGGCAGGTACTCCTTGATCATATCCAAATTGACGAGCAAAACGGTTGGGGTAGTACGGCTCTCTCCAGAACTCCAGTCCCTCACGAAGAGGAAGCGAGGACGGGCGGATAGCTATCAGAAATGAGCGTTCGTTATGGTCAATGCTCTCATCATCCGTGCACAATATAGAATCTTTGCTCCGGGTGCCCGAGAAGTGGAAAAAGTGGATATCATCGTATTTAGCAATCCTCTCCCTGACGGTGTTCAAATTTTGCCCCACCATCTTCCGTTTTTGAAAAAAGTACAACGGGACCACCCCTCGCTAAATATAATCTCCAGACTCGACACCATACACCCAAGGAAAATACACCCCGAGCCATCCGGATAAGAAGTGCCATCCACAATAAGCCGAATTCATGCCAAAGGCAGCCCGATCCTTATTGCTAATAACATAACCGAAAGCCCGATAAAGAGAGCATAGTACGGCAGGAGCTATTGCATAATGGTGGCCATTCGCCAAAGCCCCTGCGACAGTAAAACAGGATACCCTCACACTGTCGGCCTGCTTCGAGCTCGGTAAGGCCACGCAGCTCAACCAGTAGGCTAGGAAGCCGGCAAGCTCACAGGTCGGAGATAGTTTGTTCGGACGGGGGAAATTTTCCTTCATTCGATCCTCCAAAAAGGTCTTGTCGTCTCGATCTTCACTATAAGCCGCATAATCCAGACTGAAATGAAGGAGATAAAGTATTAATGGTAGAGAAAAAGATGAAACAATGACATACGACTCACAATTAAATACTTACTCTAAGCCATGGCTGAAATAGACCAGCCAGTCTTCGAAGGGGAGTTTATCTTTGAAAGCCCAGAATTACGGAAGCTCCGCAAATAACTCATAACAAGTCGGGGAGAAGAAGCCTTCGCTCACCCCCTTTTTCTTCCGAGACAGCTCCTCATCACTAGGAACCCACTCATCATATATCCTCCGGCGGATCGGGAGACCAGCTATGCGGTTCAGGTCCCATAGCGAAATGCTCATTTCTCCATACGGCAAATGAAATGTGTTGGCAATAGAGCACCAATGGTTCAAGAACCCCTTGTAAACCCACGGTTCGCGGCAGAAGTAACTCGAGGTGGCTGCAATAGCCTTAAAGAGGCCCACCGCCTTCAAGGTCTCCTTATGGCATTCCAATATCCGATTCGCCCATGCCTCATACCCGGGATGAGCAATCAAATGGCCGCGGGTCCGGAAGGCGCCCGACAACCAGATCTCTGTATCGCCCAGGTGATGAAATCTTTGCCGGAGAGTTTCAAAGTAATGTGTTGGGAAAGGCCGATGGGGATTTTGGTTCGGCTCTAAGAATATCATGAGCTTTGGGTCCAGGACAGCTTGACGCCTGCCATTCTCAGACAGGGAACAGTTGAGAAAAGGCCCGGGAATAGATGTCCACGTCTCCGCACTAAAAAACGAGTTCGCGCGGCACACGTCTGCGGGCTCGATACTGGGGAGAGAGCGATGCCGCTGGAAGCTTCTGGTAGATCTAATATACCCTCGTGTATAAGGGTTCCGGATGGCGAGGGGAGAAGTGACGAACTTTACGGTCGACCAAATGATCTTCATTTTGTCAGATTTGGACCTGGCCTGTTTCTCCAAATATACTTGTTTCGTGCCCTTGCCAGCCCTCTTCGGACGACCGCGTCTGGCAGATTGGGCGGGGGCCAACAGGCTCGCCTCCCCCTCTTCGGAACCCGTCATCCCGTCACTTCGGAAGCCCCGCAAAGGAGCAAACCATGAATCCCATTGTTCCTGTGTACCCCTGTCTGGGGGAGGTGGTACAATCCGGTCACACAGAATTTTCTTTTGTATGTCTTTGGGTAACGTCAATATACGTTCGTAAAAATTAAAAGTCTCCGGGGGAAGAAACCATTGGGGATTCACCAGCCTCGGAAGGGTCGCTAGCCATCACGATCTGCAACGACATACGGAAAGCTTAGGTATAGCTCAAAGCAAGAGGAAATGCACAAAAGGAATCAACACTCTCAAAGTTCAAGAGGATGTAAAGTAATATGCAAAGACGACATGAGCACCGATAAGCAAATCAAAGTCATAGTAAAATGTATTCGAACTAGCAAAGAAGGAAATAGCACGACAGCATTTACAACCACGACATCATCATCACATACAAACAAGGACGAACAAGAGAAAGAAAAGCAGCATAATCATCATACATTAACTAAAACAGGCCCAAAATGTTCGGACTGACATGTCAACTGTTCAAATGTTAAAATTAGAATTTGACACAAAACAACACAAGATCACAAGATCCCCTTCTCGCGGATAGAAAATGATCTCAGTCTTGCAACAGAGGAAGAAGCCGAGCCTTTAATTCGTCCACCTTCGCTTGGACCCGCACTTCCTTAGAAGCCAAGTCCATTAGGTGGGAGATGCATTGCTGCACGAGGTCGAAGTGCACGTATTCAGCATTGGCCCAGTTCCTCATTATGGAGACATCGATCGTCAGATCGTCATATTCATTCAAGACCTCTCTGATCCTTCTCCAGATGCTGGCGCGACGATTAGGGAACTCGGCCTCCGCCAGTGGGACAGCCCAAGCCAGATATCGTTTTTTCGCCCTTTTCTCCCTCTTTAGAGAGTTAAGCTGGCTCCATAAGGCCAAGAAAGAATCAGCCAAGGGAGGCTCCGCCGCCTCAAGAAGCGCCAGCTCTTCTAGAAATGAGGAGTCGCCAATGAAACCAAGGATGGCTTCCCTATGCTCATCAAGAGTGGAGGCCATAAGCGAAATATTCCGGATAGCCTGTAATACGGGACGCGAATCTGCACCAAGCCTGGATAAAGCTTCAGACACCTCATCATATTGAGAATGGAGGGATGACCAAGCTTCCAGACGACCAAGGGAGTCAAAGAGCCGTCGCAAGCAATCACGAGCTGCGTGTAAGGAAGCACGAGTCGCAACCATTGTCTGCTAAAAAAAAAAAAACAACAAGACTAACAACCCGATTTGAGAACCGCGGCAATTCAACAAAAGGAGTAAAGAGAGGAAGCATATGAAGATTATCTACATCAGACCCGAAGTCAAATGGAGGCATGTGCAGGTACATCTAAACCCTACCTAAAGTAATCATGATAATTCTCAGAAAATATCATTTTGGTCAGGCATAGCCCAAGACTTAAAGTATATGAGACCCAACACAGCTTCCAGATAACAATGAATGCCCATGAAAATTTATGACAAAAGTACGGGGCCCATATCCTTTAAAGTAATAATCCCTGTCACCACGGGAATAGCCGTGTCCACCCAAAAATGTGGATATGGAAGGCAGTATTGGGCTAGATCTACACATGAAAGAGCCCCAGAAACGAGAAGAATTCCAAGTCTTGAAAACTGGGTGCGCCGGGCCCAACGCACCCTTAAAATGATCCAAATTTTGCAAAGAATTCAAAGTCTTGAAAACTGGGTGCGTTAGGCCCAACGCACCCCGAAATGCCCAAAATGTCTTGATTGAATATCTGGGTGCGTCGGACCCAACGCACCCTAAAAACGTTATGATCAGCCTAAGTTCAAACTGTAGGTGCGTCACGCACAACGCACCGCGAAACTCAGCCATTTTCAACAATCACAAATATTAGGGTGCGTCAAGCTTGACGCACCCTTAAAAATTTAAGGGTTTTACCAACTTGTGACGAGGGGTGCGTTGACCGCAGCGCACCTTAAAAAGTCTTGAAATTTTACCAAGTTCGAATGCTTGGGTGCGTTGAGAGCAACGCACCCTTAAAAATCTCAAAATTCGGCCAAGTCCGAATACTTGGGTGCGTTGAGCGCAACGCACCCTTAAACATGAGATTCCACCAAGTCATCAGCTGGGTGCGTCACGCTTGACGCACCCCAAAAATCCAAATTTTTGAAATTTAAGGATGCGCTAGACCTTTTTTGGGTGCGCTGGCGATATTAAATGGGTGCGTTGGCGAATATTTGGGTGCGTCGACGGCAGAGCAAATGAACAGTGAAAAACGCAGAATGAAGTGAAATCAAGCTATCTTACCTATTTATAGTGTGGACCCGAGAATCCGATGCGTCACGATGAACGGTTATAAGTCCATCGCAACGCACCGGAGGGGCATCTGTTGGGGTCCCAAAAGTCAGTACCCTCTAAAAGAAATCAACTGGGCATGTGCTTCGAGAAAATTCCACAAAATACTACCCGACGCACCCAAATACCCAGATTTGCAAAGGATCCAGTACTTAGCCATTTTTGTCCGGTGGACCCCACGGATCACCGTGATCGAAACAGACCAGAATCAAGCGGAGGCATCCTTCATGAATTATGATAAGCAGTGCATGGCGATTCACCGAGAAACGGGCCCCACAAGCCTTCCGTTTCGCAAAACCCAAAATTGCAAAACACGAGTACGTCAAGCGCACCTAATTATTCAGCTTGACGCACCCTTAAATTCATGAAAATTCAACAAGTGATTTAGGATGGATTTCACCTCTGACGCATACGAAAAATAGCTTGACGCATCTGAAAAATACCTTCGACGCGTCCGTAAATTCAGAAAATACGAAACTGCAATTTTAGGATGCATTGGACCCCAACGCACCCTAAAATTGCCAACGCGTCCAAAAATAGCCCAACGCACCCATAAAATCACAAAGGACCAGCGTTGCATTTTTTGGATGCATTGTACCTCAACGCACCCAAAAAATAGCTCGACGCACCCATAAAATCAGCACATCTCAGAATCTCATTTTGGGGTGCGTCAGAGCTCCCACGCGTCCATTGAAGGGTGCGTCAAAGGATATTTGGGGTGCGTCATACGTGGCAGCTCCTCATTGGTCGCTGTCCGGTATTCTCGGGTATAAATACCCCTCCCACTGTTCATTTGTACAGAATTAAGAGAGAGAGAGAGAGAGAGCTATTATCTCCTGAGTATTTGGATTTTGCCATCGGAAACCCTCGCCGGAATCCTTTTCCGACTGCCGAAAAACTTTCCCGGTGACCAGAATTCTTTTCCGATCGCCGGCATCTTCCACCGGAAGGTCACACCGACCAACACCACTGCAGGTCCGGGTCATAAAAAATCACGAGTATGAGTGCGCACCTGAAAATAGTTCGACGCATCCAAAAAATGAACAAAAAAGCGAACATGTATTTTCAGGGTGCATTGGACTCCAGCGCACCCGAAAATAACTCGACGCACCTGAAAAATGAACAAAAAAGCGAACATGTATTTTCAGGGTGCATTGGACTCCAGCGCACCCGAAAATAACTCGACGCACCTGAAAATTCAACAAAAAGCGAACATGTATTTTCAGGGTGCATTGGACTCCAGCGCACCCGAAAATAACTCCAACGCACCCGTAAAACCAACAAAAAGCGGATATGTATTTTCAAGGTGCGTTGGACTCCCACGCACCTAAAAAATCAGCTAATTCCGAAAAATGTTCATGGGTGTACCGGGCTCAATTTTAAGTGTTTTCAAGTGCCGCTTGAGCCTATTTTGGGTATTTCGAGCGTTCCGGACGCAATGGAATGGTCAAACGGACATTCCAGGATCTCTAAATGAGCAGAATTGTGCATCTTCAAAGATCAATCTGATTCGACACGATGAACGAAACGACTTCTCGAAAGAGACGCCGCCAGCATCCAGAACTATGCGAACATGTCATCATTCACATTTCCTGTAAAGATGTGATCCGATTTAAGTCAAAAGCTAGACGAACGGGACTATGGTCATCACGATAAGCCATACCAAAGAGTTGCAATTCACTACAGAACGATTGTTATGAACTGCCACAACACAACAGTCGATGCCCTACCCATTAAAAACGGCATCCGTCGGTTGGGCTACGCAGGTATACACAACTGCAGAATGGACTTCCCGAGGTCACCTGTCCATACATTGATAGGCGCAGGCCCAGAGTCGTCCTTCTCAGTCATAAACCCTGATAGTCTCAGCCCGGATCTCCGGCCAAAACATGGGACATAGACATCTGACTAATACAAAGATGGTTCAGTCCATAACAAAACAAATACAGGTCTCTATGACCACAAACTTTCAGACCATAGTCCCTGCTGACTAGTCTTTTGCCTTTTAATCAAGGGTCATCGATCATTCGATGTAATTAAGGGCTCGTGCCAGATCACGGCCTGGAATGTACAAGATCTCAGGATCTCTGGAATAAAATTCGCTTTGCGATATCTCTCCTTGTGTACTTTTATGAATGTTTTGTGATTGTCTATGAATGTTTCCATTATTCAGAACCCCAGAGCAACAAAACACCACACATTTCAAGAAAAATGTGTCCCTTTGGAGTTCATTTTTCTAGTTCTAACAGTAGGGTATTTTCCAAATGATTCTGATCATCCTCCAACGAAATCTGGAGTGTATTGGAGCCTTGGGCGGCCCTCAGGGTGCCATCTGCTGATGTGGACTATCAGCCTCACCTACCAACGACCGTGGAGCCAATCCCGCGGAGAGAGAGGGAGCGCGTCCGTACGGGCGGCCCACAGCGGGCCGCCCAAGGCTCGCCTCTTGTGCGGTCTGGGCTGGCTCTGGTTCGGACATTCCCAGCAACCCACTGTCCATGTCCCATATTCTCTGTACGCCCAGGTTCGATTCCGGCCATGAATCTTCCCTTTCTCTTCACCTTTCTTTTCATTTTTGTCTTTTTCTCTTTTGGTCCTCTCTTGGGCAGCCATTGATGATGGCTTGGGGGTGATGAAGGCTGATCCTAGTGGGTCCCATACTTCAGAAGATGGTGGGGGCTTTAATGATGATGAGATGTTCTTGATTGATGATGTAGATAGAGGTTTAAATGGGGTCATTGATGGTGGATTAAGGGTGGTTGTTGGGGAAGCTTTGAATGCCCCCATTAATGGTGGGATTGCTGAAAATTCTGACTTGAATGGGGCATTAACCATGATAGGACCGGATGGTATGGATGGGATGGGGAGATGGGCCATAGGTGAGGCTACACATCCTATGGGGATGGGTCGCATTGATGATGTGATCGGTGGTGATGATGGGGTCATGATGGACATTGATGGGCTGATCTTAGATTGCCTTCTGGTACCTGTGAGAAGAGAAAACACTTTAGTAAAAGGATTGAAGTATCGAAGTAGGAAGAGAGACACTTACCTTTTGAGAGGAATGATCGGGAGAAAGATGCTTGTATGAGGCACTCCGTAAGTTGGCTGGGGGATATTTATTTTGAAAGCCCCTGCAAGTTTTTTTTTCTTCATATATACGAATAAGGAAAAATGATTTTTTTTTTTGGAAAATATATGCAAATCATGAAGTAAAAATTTGTGTCACGTGCTTATCTGTCTGTGCGTGATTTGGACTTGTGTTTTTAGATGTAGGAATCAGAACATTTGACTCAGCCTGATGTCATATTCGATTTTCTTAATTATTCACCAAGGGTCCTGGCCCCCTTAAGATAGTGCGCAATGGTATCCTGCCCCTAGAATTTGGGCAGTTCTTGAAAGAATTCTCGACTCATAGCCGCCATCCTTGCTTCCATTGAATCTTCATGTCGCTTGGATATCTCATGTACTTGCTTTTTTTTTCTTTTTTTTTTTTCCTTTTCTTTTCTTAGCCATTATTACCCACAATGCCCTTTCGGGTTTTTGCTGCGTCCGGCTTGCCCGTCATTGTTGCCCGTGGCGCCCTTTCGGGTTTTCACACGTCCCGGGTATTTGATCTTGCCTGCCCCTTGGCAGCTATGCTGTTTTTACCCTTGGCTTTCTTTCGAGTTTTCACCAAATCCGCTGTGTGCCCACTGTTTTTACTCGGAGCGCCCTTTTGGGTTTTCACTCCGCCCTCTTTATTTAAGCACCATCTCTTTTCTTTTTTTGTTCTTTTTTTTTAGATAACTGCGGCGACCAGAGGTCAGGAATCCGTCGTTGCTAGGCCGATGGTAACCTTTCGGCCCTTATCTTAAGTTACAATGGCAGAGCTGTCGACCTTAGTTATAGACCCTTTCTGAGGTGGATGGATGGATAGATGTGTTTCTTTTGGATCGATTTTTTCTTTCTCTTTCTTTCTTTCTTTCTTTCTTCTTCTTCTTCTCTTTTTTTTATGGGTTATGTGCCCCCGTTTTTTTTAACCCCTATTTTTTTTTGCTCTATTCCTTTTTTTTTCTCTTCTCTTTTTTTTTTTGGCTTTTAAACCCTTTATTTGGAACACTTATTGGTGGACGGGAAGGGATTCTCAGAGGTCTAAGCCTTGACCTCTTGACTTCAGCTCTACTAATGTAACTCTTGATAAGGTTGGATTGACTTACCTGTGAAAGATTTTCACGTTATCGGCGTTGATTAGCTCAAGAAGATCCACCCCTCTCATGTTGGTGAGCCTGAGGGCGCTTCTTGGAAGAACTTTTCTGATCCTTAGGCTTTGTCCCCCTTGAGTCTGATAAATGCGGCGATGCTTGTTGTAAACCCAATATGATTTTTCTTTCTTCGGCTTCATTCTTCACCAGCACTCACGTTGATGGGATTTTAAGTTGAACTCGTAGGTCTGTCTTCTGATTTTAAGTTTCTTGAGGAAATCTTTCATCCTTAGATTTCGAAGGGCGTCCCATTGCCAATGTTCATAGCATGTGGGAACCCTTAACAATTGATGATGTCATTCTTCATGAGAATTATCGTGCGAGATTAGAATATTACCTCCATCCACTTTGTGCTGCCATCGACTACCACAAGTATATGCGTATGACCGCTAGATGATGCCGAGTCGATCTTTCTGTTGATGCAGATACCTCGTACAAGGAATAGCTGGAGTGTTATCAGGTTGTAGAGTTTCAAAGCAGACACATGGATCCGAGTGCATGTTGCTGACACTTGAAGTGCTTTTTGACATGTTGGCAACAATCTGTCTTCATCGAGCCGTGAGGTTTCTTCGATCATTCATCAAGTCGCACACTCCAGCATGGAATGCAAGCATAGTCTTGACAGCATCTTCTTGATAGGCTTGATGAGTTTTTGATCGAGTCTGGATAAGTCTTCATTGGATGTAAGATTGGGAAGTCATGACTTCAAAAATTTGATCATTCTTTGCTTATTTTTCGGGGACAAGGATTCTCAATGCACACTTCCTTATGGGTCTCAGGAGATCCTAGGTTTATAATTTTGAAACTTTTTGAGATGACATCGGCTTTTGGTTCAAACTTTCGAGGAGACCCTCTTAGTTTGGGAGTCAACTCATCATTTTCCTCATCATTTGGCTTTGTACAGACCCTTGAGTTTGAAGTCCAACTCTAGATCGAAATCTTATGAGTCAACTCCATACTCAAGTGCTTTGACAGACAGACTTGACACTCTATTGAAAAAGATTTCTAATAAATTTTTTTTTCAAAGATTTTCTGGTTTTTTGGAATTTTGTGAATATCTGGATTTTTTTTTAAACTTTTTGGACTTTCCAAAATTTTAAATTTTTTTTGAAATATTTGGTGTTTTGGGTTTTTGAATCTTCTGATTTTTTTTTGAAATTTTTTTGTAAAGGACCCGAGCAAGACGGCGATGTGAACCAAGTGTTGCCTGATTCGACTTGGGGAGCCGAGCACTATCGGCTTTTATTGGTCGTCATGGGGACTACAAACCTAGTTACTGCCCTGCGCTCCTTCCCCTCAGGAGGCAGGGCCAGAGGGATCAGTAGGCCAACCCTCATTATTGTGCCCAAACGTCATGGTAGATCTAAAATTGGGCTCCGAGTCAGTGTCAGATGCGATTTCTCCTGGTTCATCCCCGATGTGTTGCAGCTCTTCGGGTTCATCTGGCTGAGGTGGGACCAGGATGGTAGTCCAGTCGATCGGGGGAAATTCCTGCCCCTTGCTTAGGTCTTCTTCAGTCAGCTCTGTCAGACTCAATCTGCTCACTTGATCATTGAAGGTGGAATCCAGCCCATCATCAGGATAGATAATCCCTACATTGATAAATTGGGTTGGTGTGCAGATGCAGAGATTGCTTTCTTCTTGATGACCTTGTCTTCTTCTGATACTTCTGTGCTTTAGTTTCCTAATCCGAGTAGGCCGATATCGCAGTCTTTCTCTATTCACATTCTCTTGAACTCCCATGATTTAGGTCAAGTCTTGATATTCGAGCTGATAGTAGAAGTTTTGACGCTCGACAGGAAGGAAGATGTAGTTCGATCCGATGGAATATGCGCGAGGGAAGTAATTTGCATTGTGATGGTATGAGACCTCCCAATTAGAGCGTTGTACGTCCATGGCTGAGATGGTAGGCTCTTGGAGGTTGGATGCTTCTACCATGGGAAATTGTCCGGGATCGGTAATGATGGTGATTGCCCTATCTCTGAAGATGTGCTTGACCCTTTGGTGAAGATTTAAAGAGATGGCACCGATTCTATGAAACCAGGTCCAATCAGAAAGGAGATGGAATGAAGCTGAGATGTCCAAGACCTGAAGAGTGATGGTTGATGTTTTTAGATCGATCAGAACCTGGACATCAATCTCCCCTTCGACCTCCTCGATAGTGGCCACATAATTGAAGCTGGGCCCCAATTCTATTAAGGCATGTGGCATGCTGTCCAAGAAAGGGTCTTCTTCTTGGAGGACGATGGCTGAAGTAGAAGCCGAATAGACAGGTGCGGTGGGCAAGTTGTGCCCCTGGTTGTTTGCTGGAGAAACGGGCAGGCTTTGCCCTTGGTAAGCTGGAGTGGGCAAGCTGTGCCCCTGACTGACTATTGCTGAGACGGGCAGGTTGTGCCCCTGGTTTGCTGATGCTGTGTTAGGGAGATTGTCCCCTTGGTTAACTGAGATGGGCTGATTGTGCCCATGGTTAGAAATGGGTGCGAAGAATGAATCGACTAAAAGTGCCCCTTGCATGATGATGGGCTTTGGGTTCGAAATAGTTGAGGGTGCCCCTTGCAGGATGAGAGGTTCGAACTCTGAACTAGAGTCGATGGCACGGATAAACTGGAGAGGAGGCTTTTCTTGGCTGATGAAAGCTAGATAGGCAGGAGGTGCCCCTTGCATTGCGGAGACTGGATCGACTGGAGATGCCCCTTGCAGGATGAGGGGTTCTGAAACTAGACTGGTTAGGGGTTCCTTGATTAGAGAACTGTGAGTTCCATCTTGACTGTTGTTGTTGCTGCGGTTGTCCATGCTGAGGGAGGAATAGTGCACCTTCGGTAGAGGCGACAAGATCATCCTCTTCCATTGGATGGGAGATGGGAACACTACCATTATCGCTCTCGTATCCGGTAGGCTCACCTTCCACTATCGGTTGTACTGGAGAGGCCTGCTGAGGCCACCAAGGGGAGATCATCCCAGCCCTTATTTCGGCTTCGACTGGTTCCCCGGCGCAGATGAGTTGGCTGAAGTTCACACATGGATGTGAGACAAGGTATCCAAAGATACTTGGATTTGCCGAGTGGACGATCATGGAGATTTGCTTCTCGTCGTCGAGGGGAGTCTTCATTCTAGCGGTCATGGCCCGCCACCGTCCAACGTAAGCTGACAATGTTTCATCACTTCTTTGCCTGAGAACTGCGAGGTCCGCTCTCCTGGGTGCCATGTTAAGATTGTATGCGAACCTGTCGACGAAAGCTTGTGAGAGCTGCTCCCAAGTCCTGATGCGATGGCAGTCCAATGATGTGTACCAGTCTAGGGCATCAGTCTTTCAGGGACTTTTGAAACAGACGGATCAACGCTTCGTCATTGCTTGCCACAGCATCTAGCTCACCACAAAATGATCTCAAGTGGTCTATAGGACACCCTATCCCATCATATCTTTTAAATTTTGGTACCTGAAAGCCTTGAGGTACCATTGCATCAGGAAATGGACAAAGATCTCTGAACTTAGTGGATGGAAGATCCACCCCTTGCTGCTTCTGCAACTTTCTCTTCACCTCTTGCATCTGTTCTCGGAGTTGCTCTATTTCGGAGGGACCAGATGAAGGAGATCTTGCCCCTTGCCAAGACTGAGATGGCCCCCTTTCATAATAATTGGTGTCATTGATGCTCCTATCATTTCTGCTTGAAGGAGGTTAGGCCTGATAATTACTCCCATTATAGGGACTTTGTTGGACTGGAGCTGAGAAGGGAGACTGCAAAGAAATCCCAGTCATAGGAGAATATTGAAATTGGTTGGAACTCCCATCAGGGAGAGGATGTCGGAATTGGCTCGGAGTTCTGGTTGTGAGATGTGACTGAAAATGGCTCTCATTTGCAGGAGGATACTGGAAGAAATACCCTGAGGCTGAGGGTTGTTCTGATTGAAGGCCCCTGTTAGGAGGGTATCGAAAGTCCTGAGCGACCCTTGGCGGTTGTGGTTGGGATGAACTAGAGGTTGGAAGAGATGGTGGTTGTTGTTGTTGCGCTAAAACAACCTGGGTGTTGACTATTGAAACCTGGGCTTGTGTGAATCGGAGAAGCATTTCCTGCATCGCCTTCATGCTTTGTTGTAGCTCTTGGATGCCAGGAATTGGCATAGATTCTATCGGGTTTAACTGTGGAGATGAAGCCTCAGGTATTTCGAGGGTAGGGAAGGAGAGAGCCATGTCGGTTTTGTATTGGACGTGGCAGGGTGATTTGGTTTGGAGGAATAATGGTGGGGAAGTATGCTCTACTGTCTTTTTTTTGGGTTTTGGGATTTTCTATTTTTTTTGTTTTGGGTAGAATGCTATGCAGATGAGATTGTATGAGGACTAATGACTTTCAAGTATAGGAGGGATTCCGTTTTTTAAGCTGGATCACGACTAGTGGGACTAGCTTATCCCCAGCAGAGTCGCCATTCTGTGGACTCTCGCCGTTCCGCGCTCCCACACGACGTTCTCGTCCCTTTCCTTTCAGGAAAAGAAGAAGAGGATGTGTGAGTGCGAATCGCCGTTTGTGCCACTGGCTTGCCTCGTTCTCGAGGGCTTTGTTTGGTAGTCGTGTTTAAGCTAGATGTGTTTAAATGAGTTTATATAAGACCAGAGTCGCCACTAGCCAGTTACTTCGAATCTACAGTCGGCTAGACCCCGTAGAAACGTTAGAGAAGGGGATCCGAAGATTCCTTCCTCTAAAATGACTCCTTTTGATCTGCGGCCAGAGATTCGAGGTAAGGGATCACGATTACAGGGTGGGAAGAGTTTAAGCACCCCACACACTGCCGGTACCGAAGTACGGTCTCTACTTCACAGAATCGAACTAACACTTGAAAGTCTGTTTTAATCCTCGTACATTCTCATAGATGACATGATGCATGAATGCAGGTCTGAACAGTAAGAGTTTCTGATGGGCAGGTTCCACTAACAGGCAAGCCCAGAGCATACGCTCGAACTGACAGGTGCTTTATGCGGAATGCATGCTGTGTGTTTAAATGATCAAAGTGCTTGTAGTGATATGTATATGAATGAGGGTCTGAACAGTAAGAGTTTCTGATGGGCAGGTTCCACTAACAGGCAAGCCCAGAGCATATGCTCGAACTGACAGGTGCTTTGTGCGAGATGCATGCTGTGTGTTTGAATAATCAAAGTGCTTTCAACGAAGCAGGGGGTTGGAAGAAAAGTAAATGTTGCACTTATGCTAGATGCGAATGAGATGATGCTAGTAAGGAACAGCTAGACGGACGGAGGTGTCGCAAGGATTGGCTTCGAGTGGTTGGATCAAGACTTGGATGGCTTGGGAGACTTGGACCAGTGGTCAGGCTGGGCTGGACCAGGGCTAGGCTCTCCTCACTCGGGCTCTCCTTGGTGGAAAAATGGGCTAAGGGGTAGAGGGATAGATCGCACTCGGGCTGGATGGCTTCGGAGGGATTGGATGTTGAAATGGGAAGAGGCTAGGGGTATTTATAGTAGTGGGCAGTGGCAGATTGTGTAAATAATTTTGGGCGGCCCCCGTACGGACGCTCCTCGGTTTCCAGCTCGTGGTACGGTCATTTCTCGGGGCTACTGTTTTGACTTGGTGGGTTAACTCGGTGAGTTGACTCAGCGGGTCGACTCGGTGATTTGACTCGGCGGGTTGACTCGGTGTTTTGACTCGACGGGTTGACTCAGCGAGTTGACTCAACGGGTTAACTCAGCGGGTTGACTCAGTGGGTTGACTCAGTGAGTTTGACTTTTTTAGGATTTTTTGACTGGCTTTTCTTATGGGGGGTTTTTCAGGCTAATTTTTAGGAGTGGGTTGACTGGGTTTAGGCTTGAGTTGGGCTGTGGATTGGGGCTTACAAGGGTGAGTTTGGCTGAGTTTGGACTTGGGATTTGTGGGTATGGTCCTCCATTCATCCAGCTATCTCTACCAACAGTGTAGCTGAAGGTGGGGTGTCTACAGGCATTCATATCATAACGACGGAAAATTAATGTTCTTATTCCATAACTTTCTTCTCTAAATTCTCAATCAAATGTATGAAAAGAAATCATGTCCAACTCAATGTTTTAGCTAGTGTCTCTCTGAGAGACTTATTACACAGTCAAGGGAAATCAAAACTCTAATATGAAATTAAATAAAAACATCTTCATGCTACTTCAGCTTCATCGTCTGGCATTTGCTGCCACGAGCCTTCATACTCCTCACCTTGTAAATCGGCCTCATCTACTGGATCGTTACCAGCAATGTCTGGAATGGTGTTTTAAAAACACCTTCCCAGAAGGACGTGAGTTGCTCGCGATCAACTCAGTAAGGGTCACCCACCAAGAATAGTACAACAATATTTTAAACACAAAGAGCATACCCAATTCAAAACACACATGAGAAATCTTGTTTAATGCAATGCATGATATGCATGCTCTGGCTAAGGCACCCTGACTAATGAGACGGGACTTAATCCAACTCTTCTCACTAGTCACTAGTCACCAGAGTCCACGATGAAGCGGGTAATTTCACAACTTTATGTCAACAAACCTAGCCAATGGAGGTGATAGCAACCCACCGCACTACCATAAGCTAGCGCCGTAGTGCCCGCAGGGCTGACCCACCAAGTCGGGTCCCGTGCATGCGTGATTAGTTTCATATTTATTTAAGTAGTTTAACATACAATCAATTTAATTATGTTTAAGATCAAAGGTCGCTCTTTACCCCATCCCACGGTTCATCATGACGTAGGATAGTCGTTTCCCTTCAACGGGAGCCAACCGTGAAAGGACGTACACATCATAGTCAAGACAAAGCACATGGCACGCAAATATCGACAATTTCTCTCAAACACCCACTCTTAGATCCGTTGGCAACTCACCAACAATACATTCATATGGCTTTGCCAAATTATTTCATCCAACACAATCCTCATGGTTCAATCCTCTTTAACGTACAATTATATTACTTATGGGGCAAAGGGCTTCCACCTATTAAACATCCGCATGAGTAATCCCGTATCACAAACACTCTATTCATCATATATACCATAAGCATATAAACATCATTTCTTAAGCATAAACTTCACATATATCTCATGTAGGCATGTATAATGTCATGATTTCACTTTTAAAACACACATCACACATTATGGTTCATATCAAATAAAAATTCAGCAAGAGTTTATTAAAGTATTCATACATCAACTCATGTTCACATGGAAAAATTCAATAATCATAGATCATATATAACAACGTAGCAAACTCCCAATATTATGCATAGGATGGTTAAATAAATCAATATTATTGTGGCTATACTTTGAAGGAAATCCTTACCTCTAATATTGGTAGATTCGAGATATTATTAGAGTCGTGAAAACCCTCCTAAGTTCAACCCTAACATGTTTAACATAAATTACATGGTTAGGATATGATTTTCACAAATGATTGCCTACGATTAGATCTCCATCTATGGTTAGAAAGTAGGGATAAATCTAGAAAATAGATGTGACTTACCACTTCTCAACAGCAAATCTAGAAAGAAAAGGAATAGCAACGTAGAAGCAACAACAAGAGAACGTGGGTTCTCCTCTCTCTCTCCTCCCACGATCTCTCTCTCTCTCTCTCTCTCTCTCTCTCTCTTTACTTTTGATTTCTCTCTCTTTCTCTCTACTGTCGATCTTTCTCTCTCTTTCTTAGGGTTTTCTATAAAGTAGAGGGCGTCTAGGGGAGCCATATATGGAGTCCCGAGGTCGATGCAACGTAAAATGGGATTGGTTTTCCAACGTAAAATGGGATTGGTTTCCTAATTGGAGAAGGAAAGTAGTGGGTCCTCCTCTAACGACCTATGTCTCATGTAGACCGTCCCAGAGGAAGGTAGGGTCCGTAAGAAGTCATGGTTTCAATCCCAGGCACTCATGCAAAGGAACGGCCCCGATCTATATCATTTTTGAAAGCAATGGCTTTGAATGGTGAGAGTGTAGCGTGCCGTATGGATCAAGGAAAGTAGCAAAACTTTGGGGGCATGGGTTTTGGTGGAGTACAAAATAAATGAGCGGAATGGATCTGGTTGTGGGGCCCATCCTGGAGGATGGTGTGGGTCACCAAGATGGTAGTGGGCGGACGCTGAAGGAGGAAAAAAAACAAAAAGCTATTAGTTACGTACGAAAATCGTGAGTAACGCACGGGCTTGATAGGTGGGGTCTACTATGATGGATCAGAGTTTTTCGCTCCGTCCAATAGGTCGGTGAGATGAAAATAACCGTTGACGTGAAATGTGGGACAATTCTGAGCTGAGGTGGGCCATTTATTAGCTATTTTCTGATCGGGACATTTGTACTATGATCTAAGGGCCGAAATTTGACATGTACGGTTATTTTGGGCCTAATAGAGTTCTCCTAAAGTTTCAGCCTAAACGGAATGTGGAAAATTAGTTTACTTAAAACGTGGGGTTTATTTAGTGACATTTTCGCAATAAACATAAAACGGAGAGTTTCTCAAAATCTGATGCTTCTATACTATTCCAGAGATTATTCTAGGCAACTTTTACAAAAGGATCTCTCTTTGATTTTCTGCGGATGAGTTGTTATGAATTTTTCAAATTTAAATTTTGAATAAAAATTAAATAATCAAATAATTAAATAATTAAATAAATACGTAAATAAATTGATAAATAAATAAATTTATACTAAAAATACGGGGTGTTACATAAACTTTATGGGGCTCACCACCATGGGATGTCTGTGTACATGGGTTCAAAAATAGGTAGATCCAACTATTTAATGGGCTATGCCTGAGGAAATTGTGGGGATCGAATCTCACCATTAAGACCTTAGGACCAGAGATTTTTTTTTATCAGCAGATATTTGCATTGTTGTTCCAAGCGGTGGCAATAACCTTGTGAACGGTTCGGATGACATATAAACCTAATGGTGGGCCCCATGAAGGTTTCATTGATCAGCTTGGATCCCACTTTTTCCTGTCCTGGTAGCTTCTTAATTAAGTTTCGGATCTGCCTCATTTTTGTGTTCGAGCTTGCAAAACTTATGGCAGAGTGGACGTGACACAGACATCATCGCAGTGGATCCCATAGAGATTACGTCTAAGGGGCCCTCCATAGGCCGGGGTACAGAAAAATCATGTCTATAGCAATGGGCCTGCGTGTAATATGCTGCATGGCTCACTTGATATATAGTGGATCATATCTAAGGACAGCGAATGTTTGCTTTGACACCCACCAGTACATGGACGCACATAGCTTGTTTGAAATTTACCTTTTCAGGCTCTCCTCCCGCGCGCTAATCCCTGGGCATTTTTGGAGGGAGTGTTTGGATTTTGGCGGGGAGCCCCTTGGCTTTGGACGCGGACTACCCTCTAACGTCACGGTGGTGTGAAGAATCTGTGGGGACCACCATAATGTACTAGACTGTGTGTGTTTCATCCTTGCTTTCCATCCATTTTTCCACCTCATTTTAGGGCATGAACCCAAAATTGAAGCATATCCAAAGCTAAAATGGACCACATGGCATAAAATAGTGGGGATAATGACGTTCACCTGTTGAAACCTTCCTAGAGCTCACAATGATGTTTATTTCTACACAGACCTGGGTGAAGGAAAATATAAAAATTAGCTTATTATTATTATTATGGGTTAGTTCACACACACCAAAAAACAATGGGGATAACGACGTTCACCGTTGAAATCTTCATAAAGCTTACAATTATGTTTATTTGTCACACGGACCTGGGTGAAGGAAAACACAAAAAACAGCTTTTTATTATTATTATTTTTAACGGGTTAGTTCACACACCCCATCCACCCACCCCTGTTAGTAACATCACAATGTTAGCCACCGCCACTATGGGAATCAATATCATGACCTCAGTGTTGAAAAAAGGCTATCTTCACTCAGTCTACCACTTGAGCTATGGGTTTGGGTAAAGGAAAACACAAAAATCAGCTTGACCCAAAACTTTTGTGGCCCATGAGAAGTTTTCAATGGTAAGAGTTTAATTCCCATTGTTTCCTATAGTGTGGTCCACTTGAGCTTCTGATATAACACAAATGTTGAGGTGGTCCCCACGTAATCTTCCCACCACGGTAGGGTGGGGAGCGCCTCCCTACACAATCTGCCTTCGGGGCTTTTGGGAATGGCACGAGTAGCCACTGGGAAAAACCTTGGCCTTGAAACAACTCATGTGCCATTGTAAATAAGCTAAATGGGGCCAACGTAATGTATGCGTTACATCCACGCAGCCCAGCCCGCGGTGACGCCCATACGTGAAACCTTCCTACGATGCTGTGATCTTTATTGTCTTCAATGGGACTTGGAAGCCCCCAAAAAATTTAAACAGTGGGCATTGAATCCCCATTGTTTCCCATGGTGTTGACCACCTGAGTTTTGGATCTACTTCATGTTTGGGCTTATGCCCTAAAATAACTGGTGAAATAGGTGAAAAGAGTGTATATTAATATAACACATATCCCACGGTTGGACCCACAAAGCTTAGGGCTACAGGCAATCCAAGTCTCATTGTGTATGCAGAATGGGTGGGTGGGAATGATTGATGACCAATGTCCATCATGAACACAAAGATACATTGGCCTCGTCTGAGGGTAAAGGAATGTTTACGGTGGGCACATCCACATGAATGGCCAGATCTCATTTATGCACCATCTTAATGCAGGTCCTGCCAAACGAACCCTCAAATCTTACCTAGCCCTAAAAGTAGGGTTTTAAGTCCATTAGAAATATGGCGCGTGCAGTGCAAGTGAAGAGAGGAAGGGAAAAGGATGAGAAAGAGGGGCGCTACTTGGGTGAGATCCCTGGAACCTGCGAAGTCGGTGGGACAGACCTGTTGCCACACGATTCGTCCAGCTAGCAACCTCGAGTAAGAGGAAGGTGCGTGAGAGAACATTAGAGCGTAACGTCTGTCAGCCAGGGTTTTGGGGTCCCAACATATTTTTATTATTCGCGTGTCTCCCTCTCTCTCCTCTCTGTCCAGCTCTCTTTGCCTTTCCTGCAAACCTCTCGCAACACCCTTCTCTTGCGAGATATACTGTTCTCTCTCTCTCTCTCTCTCTCTCTCTCTCTCTCTCTCTCTCCATCTCTCTCCTTATCCTGTATGGGGGATTTTCCCAATTTCCTTACGTCTTGAAGCTATTAGGATTATTTCTCGATTTTTCGGAAACCTAATATTAGGGTTTATGTATATTAGGGTTTGTGGGTCTTGATTGTTGGTTGGGTCGGTCCTCTATTCCGAAGGAGTCGTATTTGACCATGGCTCCATTAGGGTTTCGGTCATACGCTAACTTTGGGCCTTGATTCATTCAATTGAGTTGAGGATTTATTCTAATCGAGTTAAGTAAGCCCTAATCCTTTGTCTAATGTTTGATTAGGGTTGGATCCAAGCCATTAATGGTAGTTTGTACTTTAATTTAGGCTTGTAGTGTTTTCTTCAAATTTCCGACACTCGGGTTGCATCCGTGTCGAGGACTTTTGACTTTAAGGTGAAGATTTACCCTTAAGTTTTTTCCTGATATTTTTTATAACAAAATCTTATTGTATGTGTAATGTTAAAATTGCTCTATTATCATAATTCTAATGTTAACTGTTATTGAGTAGATAACGTGCTTGAGAAATGTTTGACTAGCATGGAGTCCCGGTATTAGAATCTCTCTATGCTATCATTATGTTGAAATTATATGAATTGTATTGAGTTGTGGATTAAGTGTTTGTGCATATGTCCAATTGACTTATCATGCTATTGTATTAGATTGATTTGTGCTTATATCCATGTTTATAATGTTATGTATCTATATTGCTATAGATCAAACTTTGAAAATTGTTAAATAAGGGGATTGCCTACCTTTGGTTGGCCGTTTAGGCTAGTCAGGTCGGTCGAGGTGAAACATGGACAACCGACAGTAGTTGGAACTACACGGGTTGTTTTACACCCAATGCTGGTTTCACCTGGAGTTTTCTGTGATCGATTAGATCAGTCTAGTGCATAGTTGATCATTCATGTGTTTGACTGTGTTAGTGCACTTTTCTATGGCATATTAGTGCACCTTATTTGTCAATCACGTGTGTCCTTGAGTTGTAATGTCGGTTGAGCCTTGGCAAGCTAAAGACCGAAGATTCAAGTGGACCAGAAGCATCAAGGAAGAAGAACATGTAAATGAGATGCCTTGGTGATCCTAACCCTTTGAACTAAAACACTCAAATCCTCTTAGATGACTTGGACCAACTAGGAAAACCCTTAATTATCCTTATTAGCCTTAGATCATATAGAAAAACATGATAAAATAGGTTAATAAAAGAGGTGGAAGCTACTGTAATTAAACTAGCCCTAACAACAATTTTTTATAGGTCTTGGATATATCAAAGCCTATTTCGATAGGTTTTGGATTGATTGAAATGACATTTTCGATATATCGAAGTATGTCTAACAAACCAACAAACTCTCTGGACAGTTTCTTCGATCAATCAAATTAATCATCTCGATATATCAAGATGAGTGTTTTGATATATTGAAACTTATTTCAATATATTGAAAATATGTTTAGCATACAAACTCTTTGGACAGATTTTTCAATATATCGAACTAACTATTTCGATATATTACAGCGATTGTTTTTTGCCTGTTTTATGGCCGTTGGAGATTTTTTTATAAATGCGGGTGGAGTCATTTTTGGGCATATGAGAAGGATTGTAAGGATTTTGAAGCCACCATTGTTGAAGACCATTAGAAGCTCAAATCCCAACCCTAGCAAGTCATCTTCCTTGTGATTTATCACAAGAATGGAGCATTCCAAGCTCATGATGAAGATGCACTTGTCCCTCTTTGATCTTTAGAGTTTGGACCGATCTAGATAGTCATATTCCTATCTAAACTCTATGATGAGATCATTATAGGTGATATTCTCTAGGCAACCCATTCTCATTAGGTGTAGAGATCTCAAAACCTATCTCACATTCACCTTGGATATCTCAAGAAGATCAAATGCAAGGCGATTGATCATTGAAGCTGGAGCATTGACAAAGCATCGACAATAACATCAGGGGAGCATAAGGTGAGTGGATTCAAGCATGGGAGAGCGAGAAGAAGCAACCCAAAACAGCGCATCAACGGGGCTAAAATCTGACAAGTAAGGTTGTCAATTTGTGTTGAGGTCCATCCACTCTATTCCTGGCAGGAATTGAGTGTAGAGTTTGTTTGTCAAACTCGATCTAGGTTCGTTTGTCGATCCTTGACTTGTTAGTTAAGCCCAAAAGTCTAGGGCATTTGTTGTTCCTTGGCTCGTTTGTCGAGCCTAAACAAGTCTCCAAGGGGAGCCACCAACACGAGTGTAAACGTGTAGGTTGGGAGGAACCTCTAAACTCCTTGATTGGGTGGATCCGAGTTAAAACACCTAGGTTGGGATGAACCTAATTTAAATTCCCTAGTGAATGCCGGTGTGCTCAAAGGATGAGTACTTGAAACAGGAGTGGAGTAGACCCAAAGTCGAACCACTATACATCGTTGTGTTTGAGATTGTATTTGCACACATTTCCTATTATGCATTGTGTTTAATTGTTTAATTATGAATGCTTAATTAGAATGTATGCTAGGCACTAAATAGGCACATTCACACACAAGATGCATGTTCACTAATTAGACTTAAGCTTTATGATTCATTCTCATATAGTCCACTTAAGTTGCATAGATTAGGTGCTTGATTAGTTTAATCATTTGTTAATCTATGCATGCTTAAACTAGGTTTCTTATTGTTTATCATATGCTAGTCTTGTGATTGGACCCACTTAGGCTTGGAAGCCGAAGTATTATTGCTTACTTAGTTTAAATTATTAAATTGGTTAAGTAGGTGAAAAGATTTTTAAAAGATCCTAATCACCCCCTTTTAGGACTTAGCCATAATTCTAGTTGCTCCGCTCTATACTTCCATGCGTGTAAGTGTTGAGCCACGAATTATACATGTTTTAACCCTGATTCATAGCATAATTGTATAGTTTAAGTTGTTAAAGTTAAGGACTTATGCTTGCTTTTGTATTTGTAGGTAAAAAAGAGAGATGTTATGGATTTAATGCTAATTTGAAGGATTTGGAGTGATTAGAAGACCAAGCTTTGATGAGCCAAAGAAGAGAAGAAAAATCTTGAAGAAATCATGTTAAAAGTTCTGAATTGTCTAGAAAAATCAAAGTACAGAGCTGTAGGGCCAGAAAAGTAAAATGTAGAAAGTTCAGAAAATGGCCCTAAGTTGCTGCTGGATAGAATTCTGATCAATCGGAGTCCTATTGAAACTAACTCCGATCCATCGGAGTCATATTGGAGTCCCATCGAAAAAACACATTTTTTTTATAAGTCTCTAGACAAATTTTTGATTAATCGGAGGAATTTCGATCCATTGAAAAGGAGTGCTCCGATCCATCGGAGATAAGTCTGATCAATCGAAACTGTCTGCGCAAGTGCAAAATACTTACGCGGATTCTCGGAGTTTTCAAGTCGGTGCGGGATTTCTCTTATAAAAGGTCACCTCCACTCTCTCCCTAAGGCATCTAGTAACGTGGGGAGCAAAGGATTCAAGACCTAAGATGTAATTTCCGTAATTTTCTGATGATTTTTTTGGTATTTTATTTAATTTAAAAACCTGGATTAAAATTTATTAAATTAAAATAATAACATTTGATTGACAACGTGTATAATGTGTGTTTCCTTCGAATAATTGGGTAGAAAAGTGAAATTATAAACTACATTCCATGTATATAAACTTTAGTAATTCATTTTAAATATTTTGTATCATCTGTGGAATTAATCTAAGCCATAGAATGGTATATTAAATCATGTAGAATCCAATAATATAGTCTAATCGATCCAGATCTAATCATAAATTTTTCTATTGTGATCATTCATCTTCATTTTAATTATCATGGCCCATTGAACTGATCAAACCGAGTTTTGTTCGTTGGAATCATAGAGTGTCCTTAGAAGAACCTTCGTGACTGTTGAAATTCTCATCGGACTTCGATTAAGCCATTAAAACTTGTCCTAGCACCTAACCAGTGGTGAAAGTCAACCCCCGTGATTTATTTCAATTGGTGAGTCAGTTAGCTGTGGGATTTTCTCCACACCTTTGTTATAGCATTTTAACCGTCTATGTGAAATTTCATCACTAGATGATCTTCCAAGACCATTTAATCAAAGATTTACTGTGTAGGGCCATGTGGACCACCAATCAAGGTGAAATCACTCATGGACGACCTTTTTCATATGCTTAGGTGACCTATTGGATTAGATTCCATCGTAGGATTCTAGATATGTCTATGTAGACTGAGAAGTATAGAAGTCTCATTCGATGCAACGTACCAATTCAAAATCTAAACTTTAGGATATGGTTACGGAGTTTAGGAGAGAGATTTCTATCTTTGTTGTGGACCGTCCATCTTTATGTATGGACGTCATTGTGTGCCTAGATTTTGTGTATTTTAGGTTTTCTAAAATGGCCCACGTCCCCGTGTTTTCAGAATCTTGAATCGATGTGTGTTCACCGTTCATCACATTTTTTTCAATTATTCTTAAACCGATAAGAGATTCATCGACTCAACAGTCTATTATTCAATCCATGGGCATTCTAACCAATGGTGCGGACCACTTCGCATAACACTCAATGGTCATGATTTAATCTCACCTTAAAGTGGTCAAGCCTATCCTTAGAAACTAACCACCTTAAGTTGTGGTGTTTACCACCATTTTGATCATCATTTGTGTCCTTATTAGATCGTGGGTGTGAACACTACCAAATTCTCTCAAATTCATACCTCTTTGTCAGTTTTTCGAGGCCAATGTCATAATGGTCTCAGATTTGTGAAAGGTGGGCCCGATTTTAAGATGTTACACATCAATTCTAAAGCGTTCGTTTAGGCTAACTCTTACATAGATCATAATATATCCATCCATCGACCCCTTGACCTGAGAGTTTACCCACTACTTATTGTGTTAATCCTTTATATGATGGACGTCTTGGATCCAAGAGGGGATCACTAGGTGGACCATCAGAATATTACTTCTATTTCCACCACAAATATTTATGTTATAAGTTAGTGGACTTTATTTAAACTCTAGTGAGAGAGTCTTATTCTACCACTTTTACATTTACGACCAAGTCATAGCCATCCCATCACATTCATCATCAACAGCTTCAAATCCCTACCATCCATCATCACCATCCATCATCATCATCATCATATAACCGTTGATTGGGAGGAAGGATGTAATATTTTATAATGGGCCGAAGATTGGTTTTCTTTGTTATTTTCATCTTCAAAATCTCGGATCGGATTGACAATTGGTGAGTCTACGGAGATACTCACCCCACATCATTGTTTGATTTGTGCATTTGTTTTGTTTAGTAGATCATTTACGTTACTTTGATTAAATCTATGTCATTCATCATGTATTTCAGTTTACGTTTACTTGTGAGCTCAAATTTAAAAGGAATCTGATATTTAAGTGGGCCAGGGTGGGAGAAATAAACCCAACCATTAAAAAGGGAATAAAGTCACTATCTTTGTTTTATAATTTTCGATCTGTGTAAAATCAGATTTATTGGATGGATTAAAGGTTCGAATAATTCAATGGATGGATTGGATCTCAACCTAGTGGGCCCCACCTTGTGTGGATACATATATAAAAAATAAAAAAATAAAACAATGGGCTGTTGGACTAGTCAGCACCCCAAGGACGTTGCCAGTCGAGCAACGTCATGACTGCTGACGCAAGGGGCGGACGGGCAGCAGTTGGGGGTCCACACGTGGACCCCACCCTGATGTATTTTTCTATATCTACTCCGACCATAGTTTACTTCATCATGTGTTTTGATAGCCCACCAAATTTCTGCTTAATCTGAGACCCGAGCAGACCACACAAACTTCTACAAATTGAACTATCTTGCTGAATTTTCTGCAATTGTGTAGAAAATTTGAATTTATCTCTCATGGACAACGAGTAATCTATGGGCCCCACTCTAAGCTTTCTATCAAATATATACCACTCACTTGTTACATTACTATGTCAGGATGCTGGAAATTAAATTTCAGAGGGTTTCGATAACCGAGTGGGCCACACCGTCTTAAATAGTGGACAGTGTAATACAATATAAATCTGAAGGTGAGCAGATTTTAAAGTGGGGACAACAGGCACTTATGGGCCCCACATGCGAACTTTTGGATAAATTCAACTCATCCACACTATTTTTTGGGTTGTGTGGGACTCACCATAAAAATATGGGCCAGAACGGGGTTCCAGGTGGCCCACACCACTTGAAATAATGGGACTGACACCCTGAAAAATAACAGAATCTGAATCTGATTGGACTCCAACTTCTGGATCCCACTGGGAAATATTTTTTTTAATTTAAGCCGTCCAATGCTTAGATCAGCAAGTCTTAAAATTGTAAAATAAATTTGGTACACATCAGACCTCCCAAACAGTCAGATTAAGCGAAATTGTGGAGACAACATTTGTCAATTTCCTTTGAATGTATGGTTATAATTTAGTTTAAAGTTCTTAAACCCCTCAAAATGCTTTGTTTTATAATGTGGATGCATTCTTGCCATCTTAATATATATGAACTTGATTTGTTTTTTTAATTTCTATGTTGTATGATTCATTAAATTGTATTAAGATGCAATAAATTCTCATTATCACATGTTCATGTTTATATGATCACATATGATGGACCTATGCATAGAGCGGTTTATGGTGAGGTTAAGTCCACGGAGTTTAATCAGAGTAGGGGTATGTAAATGGTTCTTAACCATGACTATCCAAGTGTGGTTAAGCATGGTCGGTGTATATGGGTGTGGTTAAGTTTGTGTGGGATGGATATGGGTGTGATTATGGGACAACTATGTATGGATACATTGGATGAACTAGAATATAAAAAACCATCAAGTGTGGTATGTTTTCTCGTCGAGCATGTGTCCCGTGTTGGGATCGATCGTACCCATGTCAGGATCGGGGCAATTGTTTTCTCATTGAGAATGCGACCCATGTCAGGATCGGGCGTACCGTGTCTGGATCGGAGTAGTTACGTCTCGTCAGGAATGTGACCCGTGTCAGGATCAGAATGTACCTCACCTGTCTGGCTATGAATGATTGTAATATTATTTTTCAGGCGTAGCCTTGTATGACTGATTTACTTGTGCGAAACCTGACTAAAGACCTTGCATTAAAGGCCACGCATATGGTTGATTTATGCATGCTGCATGTGAATTTATTATGGGATGTGTGTTTAGTGTTAATGAATGTGTCATTGTGGAGTGAAAAAGTAGTGAGCATGGTATTACAAATTGAATAGTTATGTTTTGATTATGTTCATCTGTTTACTTGGATGCTTGATTCATATTATGGAGTGGAGTAAGTACTCCTACTCGCTGGACATTATTTTGTTTACCCTTCTTAGGGAACCGTAAGTCTTGGAGAGGACATGGAGGCTGTAGGCGACGAAGTGCATACTAAAGAAATGGCAACAACACTGGAGGAGGACGCCAACGCAAATGAAGACAGTTTCATTTATTTCTAGAATTATTGTTTGGTTTAAAGTTAGTAGAACTGTAGCTGAATTTAATAAAGTTATTAATTATTGTTTATGAATGTTGGAACCCTAGTTTATAATTTCATTTGGAATAAGAGCGTGACATGGCTTGGTTACTCAATAAATGTTACCATTATTTGTATTTCTGTTATTATTATCTTAGTAGCGCTTGGAAATTCGTGCTCGAGCGGCATATTTGAGTGCTGAATTTTGGGGCGTTACATAAGAGGCTTCCTAGCCTTCTAAAACTAGTTTTATTCTTCTTCTAGTTCTAGTTCTAGTTTTTTGTTTATGTTTTGTTTTAATTAACTCTCAGCTAAAGCTGATGGGTGAATCTTTTTAGTTCTTAATCATGATTTAGTTCTTTGATTGTAGATTATGTTTTTAATGTTGAGCAATGGTTTGTTTAAAGTTTGAATGAAGTTCTAAGTTAGTTTTTCTTAATCTTATGATGACTCATGAATGTTTGAAAGAATTATACTTAGAATCTTAATTATTTTGCAAGATTTAGACCTGTATGCTTCGAGGAATCAGATTCAATATGCTCTGGAACTTAGTTCTTCATGTGGGAACTTCAAGCCAAAGTTCTAATCTTTTATGTTGAATCTAAGATATGTGTTGTTGCTTATTGAATTGGTATAATTAGGGTTCAAATTATTGGTTGTAGTCTAGTCTAGTGACAAGATTTGATAAAAGCTATGGTTGTGATCTCAACCAAATTGGAAAGAGGCTTGGCCTAGACAATTGAGTGTGCCCAAGGCCTAAGCTTTATTGAGGGAACCAAATCAATGAACACTCATCTATTCCAGATTGTTTGTATGCTATGATTAATATATCTCACGGCTGGATAGAGGAAGAAATTCGATTCCAGTTGAAATACGAATCGAACCATTAGATTAAGCATGGTTAGGACTAGAAGAGGATCCTTGATGCTCTAGCCTTTCTTATTTGTCAGATTTTCTATTTAAAGTTCTTAAAAACTATTTTCCTAAACTTCATTGATTCTAGTTATTAAAATACTTTGAATTGTTTACCTCTTCCCTGTGGATCGTCCTCGGTCTCACCGAGTTATTACTACATCATATGCTAGTCTTGTGATTGGACCCACTTAGGCTTGGAAGCCGAAATGTTATTGCTTGCTTAGTTTAAATTGTTAAATTGGTTAAGTAGGTGAAAAGATTTTTAAAAGGTCCTAATCACCCCCCCCCCCCCCCCCCCCTCTAAGACTTAGCCATAATTCTAGTTGCTTCGCTCTATACTTCCGCACGCGTAGGCACCTTTATAAGTGTATTAAACCAAAAGGCGCAATTTTTTACTGTTATACAATACTCTGTAGAATTTGGGATACCATGATTTCATTGAATTGAAGTCTCAATTATAATTGTTAGTGTAGTTCGATCTTATAAGTAAAGTCTCATAGGCCGGGTATAGTGGTATGGGACACCGTGTCCAAGCTGTCGGCGTATGCTTGGTGACAAGCCTCCCATAGTGACTAATGAGCATTTCTCATAGGCTGGGCACGGTGGTATAGAATATTATATTTAAGCTGTTGATCTATGCTAGGTGACAAGTCCCCCATAGTGACCAATGAGTATTAAGGCCTATTTGAAATGGTGTATTACATGTATTTACATGTATTTTCTCTCACATCATCAATAAATGCATGCACCACAGTGTTTGAAAGTGAGGAGTACTTGCCTTCATGACATAACACGGAATTCAAAGCAAAAACTTCGTGGGTTCTACCATGAAATATGTCTTTTATCCATGCCATCCATTTGTTTAGTAGAGATCATTTTAGGGTGTGGGCCTGAAAATGAGGCAGATTAAAAGCTCAAGGACCACACTACAGAAAATAGTGGAAATTGAAGGTAACCATTTAAATGTTCTTCCCGTGATGTGGTCCACTTGAGCTTTGGATCTGTGTCATTTTTTGAGACGTACCATAAAATGATACGGCAAAATGAATGAACGGCATGGATAAAACATGTACATCATGGTGGGACCCACAGAGTCGCCTCTCATTTTCCATATAAAAAAGTTGCTATTGTCACATTCATACAGCCTCTAAATACCTTTGGTAAATAATAAATGCAGAAAGAGGTAAAATACACTACAATTACCATGAAATACATCATTTCAAACAGGCCCTTAATGGAGGCGATGAGCCTTGTACATGATGTGATCGGGGTAGTGACCCTCTTGGTCGACGTGTAAGTCCTTGGATTTGGTTAGTGGTTCATATTGTCGATTTGCGTGATTCACTAAGCGTGGTACATCATTTTGTCATGCACATAATTATTCTAATCCATGAGTTGTGTCGTTTCGAGGCGTTCATGCAAATCCATGGAAAATCCATTCTCTTATTGATCTTGGATGATGACTCTTATCTGAAATTACATCGATAGTCTAACACGCCACCCTACGCTTATACGCGAAAAAATGGCAAAACAACTAGAATTATGGCTACGTCATAGAGGGGCGGGGGATTAGGACCTTTGAAAAATTATTTTCACCTACTTATATTAATCTAACAATACAAGTTAAGTAAGCAAGAATACTTCGACTTCTAAGCCTAAGTGGGTACAATCACATAAACTAAGCAATTGATAAAGCAATTAAGCAACCTAGTCTAACATACATAGATTGACATATAATTTAACTAATCAAGTACCTAATCTATATAACCTATGTAGACTATATAAGAATAGATCATATGAGCTCAAGTCTACACTAATTAGTAAACATATATCTTGTGTGTAAATGTGACTATCTAATGCCTAGCATATATTCTATCAAGCATTCATAATTAAATAATTAAACATACAATGTTAGATTAACAATGTGCTCAAATGCATCACAAACACAAGCATGGATAGTGGTTCGACTATGTGTCTACTCCAGTACTCACCCCTTGAGCACACTAGCATTCACTAGGGAGTTTAAATTAGGTTCCTCCCAACCTAGGTATTTTAACTCGGATCCACCCTACCGGGGAGTTTACAAGTTCCTTCCAACCTACATGTATACACCCGTATTGGTAGCTCCCCTTTGAGACTTATTTTAAGCCTAACAAATGAGCCAAGGGTCGATAAACGAACCTGAGATTTAGGCTCAACAATGAGCCAATGATCGACAAACGCACCTAGACTTTTAGGCTCAATTAACGAGCCAAGGATTGACAAACGAACCTAGATCGAGTTTGACAAAAAAACTCTATACTCAATTTCCTATAGAAAGAGACTAGCTGAACTCTTACAAATTTGACAACTTTACTTATCAGATTTGAGCCCCATTAATGTGCTACTTCGAGTTGCTTGATCTCAACTCTCCTTGTGCTCTCCCGATGTTGTTATCGATGTGTCACCAATGATCCAACTCCAATGATCAAACACCTTGCATGAGATGCTCCGCAAAGATGCCCAAGGTGTTAGGAGGTAGGTTTGAGATCTCTACAACTAATGAGAAGTGGTTTCCTAAGGAATCTCACCTACAAGGATCTCTCTATAGAGTTTAGACAAGGATTTAACTATCTAGTTTATGTTCTAAACTCTAGAGATCAAGAAGGAACAAGATCATTCTCTTTTGAGTTCTAAATGCTCCATGCTTATGATGAATCACAAGGATAATGACTTACACTGTGTTAGGATTAGAACTCCTAATGATATTTAACAATGGTGGCTTTTAACTCCTCAAAATTCCTCTCTTATGCCAAAAAACGAACTCCCCCGCTTTTATAGATAAATCTCCAACGGTAAAAAAAGGGCAGATTCGCTATTCTTCGATGGCATCAAATATTGTTTTGATGGCATTGAAGCATCTTCGATGGGGTTAAAACCCAATCTCGATGGGATCGAAAATTTGTCTAAAGGGTTTCTGAAGTTGCTGGACATCCAGTTTGATGACATCAAACACTGTTTCGATGGCATCGAAAAAGCCACTTTGATGGGGTCGAAATGTTGTTCGATGGGGTTGAAACTTGTCCAGAGAGTTTACATTTTACTGGACATATATTTAATGGCTCAAACTAGTTTCGATGGCATCGAAGACCAATCGAAACATATTTCGACGGCATTGAAGTATAATCGAAAACTGTTGTTTGGGCCAGATTGATTACAACAGTTTCCACCTCTTTTATTAGCCTAACTTATCATATTTTTCTAAGTGTTCTAAGGCTAATGGAAATAATGAAGGGTTTTCCTAGTTGATCCAAGTCATCTAGAGGTTTTGAGTGTTTTAGTTCAAAGAGTTAGGGTCACCAATGCATCTCTTTTACCCGTTCTTCTTCTTTAATGATGTTTGTTCAATTGAATCTTCGGTCTTCAACTTGCTAAGGCTCAACTGACATTACAATACATGGATGCACGTAATTAATAAATAAGGTGTACTAGTATGCCATAGAAAAATGCACTAACAATCTCCCCCCTTTGTCAATATGTGACAAAAACCTAACCTAGACCGTGTCATGGTTCATACCAATGACACTACCAAAATAACAAATAAATTACGTGTCAAATTAAAATATTACAACTCGAAATGCACTAAGACATGTAACACTAAGAACTTCTCCTTTTGAATGCTCCCCCATAACCTGTCAACCCCTACAACACAAAATAGAAAACTTATTTTGGTGGGACTTAATCTTTCTCCCTCTTTTTGTCAGCAATTGACAAACCAATCTCTCCCCCTTAATGATACATTAATTAAGTAAAGGGAATGAAAGATTAGAATGTCGTAGTTATAATTATAAGCACATGCTAACTAAGGAGAGTATAGGGTGCATGAACATTAAAACATGGAGCATGCATGGAACATGATCAATAAGAAAATGTAACTATTTAATCATAGTTGATCATACATAATTGGTTATTCTAAGATAAATATGAAAGTAAATAACCAAGGCATAGATTAACATACATTAAGCATAAAATTCACCAAGATTATGTTAATTTAAGTAGAATGATAGTTTAGCAATAAGGATACCAAAATAAAGTAAGGCTAAATTATCAATGATGGGCTAATGAGGCTTGAATCCTCTGATATGCCCCTAAGTACAAAATTAGGCTAAAATCCTTAGATTTTTCTATAATTTCCGTTTATAGTTACCATTACTAATTATTTTCAGTTTGATCATTCCAAGGATAACTAATTTCCTCAACACCCTCATGAAATTCAGCATGTAGTGAGGGGTTGGGAACTCCTTCTCCTAGAAGGGAAGGTGGTCGAGATCCTCTCTTAGATTGGGGGGAGAGAGGTAGTGGCGGAAGCCATGAGAATTCTCAATAGTTTTTAACTCCCATTACTAGTGGAGTCACTTAACTCAGATTTGGACTCCTTCATGTCATCCTATGTTGTTATCATAACTTTCTTACCTTTTGGTTTAGGTGCTTCCAGACAATTCAGGGCAATATGACCACAATTACCACAACCATAAAATCAGTTAGATTTGGATTTGAATGATTTTCTTTTGTATTTATCACCCTTATTGTCTTTCTTGTTACAACTTTTTCATCTTTCAAATTTGAGGAATCTCTTGAATTTTTTATCTAATTCATCATTTTCATCATTGTTATCTTTAGAAGACTCACTCTTAATCTCTTTTTGCCTATGTGAGTGCCTATGTGATGTCTTCAAGGTGATTTTCTTCTTCCTAGAGGGGGCCTTAAAGTGTAGTTCATGAGTTTATTGGGAACCTTTGAGTTCTTCTACTTTCATGTTGTCCATGTCTCTACACTCTTTTAAGGCTATTACCTTGGAGTTAAATCTCTCCGGGAGGGACCTAAGTATTTTTTTACAAATCCTACCTTCCAAAATCTTTTCTCCTAAGGTAAACATGGAGTTACAAATATCAGATAATACAGTGTAAAACTCTATAAAAGTTTCAGACTCTTTCATTTTAATATTTTCAAAATTTATAGTTAAGAGCTGAAGCTTCAAGCATCTTATTATGCTAGTTCTCTTGTGGGATAACCTCTAGTGTATCCCATGCTCCTTTTACAGTTGCGCATGTGAGAATGCGCTGAAATTCATCCGGGAAAACTACACAGCAAATCGCATTGAGAGCTTTGGCATTGGCCATGTATTGAGCTCTCTCATTATCATTCCACTTTTCATCATCTTTGGGACTGATAATGGTTTTGTCGTCAACATTCACTTGCTCCATGGGTGTGGAATATCCATGTTGTAGATTACCCAAATAGATTGGTCCAAGGATTGCAAGAAAATCCTCATCCTAGCCTTCCAATAGGCGTATTAGACCTATTAAAAAATCGTAGATGGTTAATAGCACTTTCATATTGGTTAGACATTATGCTAGTGCTTCGGTATCGGATCTCACTCTAGACGGTTAAATCCTTAAAGAGTAACATGCTCTGATACCAACTGAAATTGCATCGGTAGTCTAACATGACACCCTACGCTTATACATGAAGCTTAGCGGAGCAACTGGAATTATGACTAAGTCCTGGGGGGGGGGGGGGGGGGGGGGGGGGGGGGGGGGGGGGGATTATGACATTTTAAAATTCTTTTCACCTACTTATACTAATCTAACAATACAAGCTACGTAAGCAAGAACACTTCGGCTTCCAAGCCTAAGTGGGTCCAATTACATAGATTAGGAATTGATAAAGCAATTAAACAACCGAGTTGAACATGCATAGATTGACATATAATTTAACTAATCAAGTACATAATCTATGTAACCTATGTAGACTATATGAGAATGGATCATATGAGCTCAAGTCTACACTAATTAGTGAACATACATTTTGTGTTTGAATGTGCTTATTTAGTGCCTAACATACATTCTATCAATCATTCATAATTAAACAATTAAGCATACAATGCTATATTAACAATGTGCTCAAATGTATCACAAACACAAACATGTATAGTGGTTCGACTACGTGTCTACTCCACTCCTGGTTTAAGTACTCACCCCTTGAGCATACTGGCATTTATTAAGGATTTTAAATTAGGTTCCTCCCAACCTAGGTTTTTTAACTCGAATCCACCCTACCGAGGAGTTTACAGTTTCTTCCCAACCTACACGTATACACCCGTGTTAGTGGCTCCCCTTGGAGATTTATTTTAGGCCTAACAAACGAGCCAAGGGTCAACAAACGTACCTGAGATTTAGGCTTAACAATGATCCAATGATCAACAAACGTACCTAAAATTTTAGGCTCAACTAACAAGCCAATGATAGATAAATGAACCTGAATTGAGTTTGACAAACAAACTCTACACTCAATTCCCCATGGAAAGAGAGTGGCTGAACTCTTACAAATTTAACAACCTTACTTATCGGATTTGAGCCCTGTTGATGGGCCACTTCGGGTTGCTTGATCTCAGCTCTCCCGTGCTTCAATCAACTCCCCTTGTGCTCTCCCGATGCCATTACTGATGTGTTGCCAATGCTCCAACTCCAACAATCAAACAACTTGCATGAGATGCTCAAGGTGCTAGGAGGTAGGTTTGAGATATCTATAATTAATGGGAAGTGGTTTCCTAAAGAATCTCACCTATAAGGATCTCTCAATAGAGTTTAGACAAAGATTTAACTATCTAGTTTATGTTCTAAACTCTAGAGATCAAGAGGGAACAAGATTATTCTCTTTTGAGTTTTGAATGCTCCATGCTTGTGATGAATCACAAGGAGAATGACTTGCAATGGGTTAGGATTAGAGCTCCTAATGATCTTCAACAATGATGGCTTCTAACTCCTCAAAATCACTCTTTTTTGCCAAAAAATTAACTCCCCTGCTTTTATAGATAAATCTCCAACGGTAAAAAAAATGAGCAGATTTGCGATTCTTCGATGGCATCAAACACTATTTCGATGGCATTGAATGATCTTCGTTGGGGTCGAAACCCAATCTCGATGGGATAAAAAACTGTCCAAAGAGTTTTTGAAGTTGTTGGATATTCAATTTGATGACATCGAATACAGTTTCGATGGCATAAAAAAAGCCACGTCGATGGGGTCGAAAGGCTATTTAATGGGGTTGAAACTTGTTCAGAAAGTTTACATTTTACTGGACATATGTTCGATGGCATTGAAGACCAATTAAAACGTATTTCAATAGCATCAAAGTACAATCGAAAACTACTGTTTAGGTCAGATTGATTATAACAGCTTTCACCTCTTTTATTAGCCTAACTTATCATATTTTTCCAAGTGTTCTAAGGCTAATGGAAATGACTGAGGGTTTTTTCTAATTGGTCTAAGTCATCTAGATGTTTTTGGTATTTTGGTTCAAAGGGTTAGGGTCACAAAGGCATCTCTTTTACCTGTTCTTCTTCCTTGATGATGCTTGTCCACTTGAATCTTCGGTCTTTAGCTTGCCAAGGCTCAACCGACATTACGACACATGGACTCATGTGATTGACAGATAAGGTGCACTAGTATTTCATAAAAAAATACACTAATAATCTCCCCCTTTGTTAGTTACGTGACAAAAACCTAACCTAGACCGTGTCATGGTCCATACCAATGGCACTACCAAAACAAGAAATAACTTACTTGTTAAATTAAAAGATTATAACTTGAAATACACAAAGACATGTAACATTAAGCACTGCTCCTCTTGATTGCTCCCCCATAACTTATCAACTCCTGCAACACAAAATAGAAAACTTATTTTGATGGGACTTGATCTTCGACAAAAGGAGAGATTGTTAGTGTACTTTTTTGTGGCATACTAGTGCACCTTATTTGCCAATCACGTGCGTCCTCAACTGACATTACAACACATGGTCACATGTGATTGACAAATAAGGTGCACTAGTATGCCAAAAAAAAGTGCACTAACATTATCATGTTGATAAATCTTTGGACAATAAGCCCCTTACCTTTGGATTCTTTATTCATATTCGATGTTGGGTGATGAACCCTAATTTGGATTAAGGGACATTGGTAACGAGCCATGATAAGCTGCAACGAGCCACCTGATCCATTTTAATTGACTCATGATATAATTGCGATATTGTATCTTCCTTAATACAACTATTTGAAATTGTATTAATAAAGGATTGGCTAAAGCATGCATATCATGGCATTTGTGGTAGTATTGATGACAAGCCATATTGCCGTTGGCTTTATTTGCATTAGCAGATAATGTTTGTGACGAGCCACATTACTATCGGCCAATTGGTATGTTGGTTATCCTTATTATTTTTGTGGGGTGATGTTGTTAATGGACATTGTATTGGTGATGGACATGTACTCGCATATCATGACATACATGAACTTAATTAAACAGATTTAGGAAATTTTTTTCTATGTCTTACTTTCATTAATATGATTAATATGACATGTTATATTGTGTTTTCATTAACATGATTAAGGTGTAACATGTTTAGTATCTGTGTGTTAGAGATAACATGCTTAAGAATAGTCCACTTATGTGAACTTATTTATAGCTAAAATGTCACAAATATAATCTTGGAGATATTTCTTCACTATGATGGTGCCTGACGCCTTCCATTTGACTTATGTAGATGACTCAGGAGTAGGAACGGATGGTGGTGCACTCGGGGCACCCTAGTAGATTTCTAGCTTTATCCCTTTTGAATGGTTATGTATCCTGTTCATGTTGAATACATTATAGCTTGTATAATCCCCATCTGGGTAGACACTACTTTTGGATTTGTACCTTTGGATTTTAGCCTTATACTTATAGATTTAGTTATTTCTACTTAACTTTTAGTGTCCCTAATTAAAAACTACTCTGATTATTGTTCATGGTTGAATGTTAACCGGTCTGCATGGACATGTGGGAACTAGCTCACGTGCATTTTTACTAAGTTAACACCCGAGAACTTGAGATTGGAGTCTCCGCACTTGGGTGCTGAATTTTGAGATGTTACACAACACCATCACTCACTGTCGAAACCTTCCATGAGCCACACCACCACCCCCTGCTGAAACGTTCTTAGGGCCACACTACCATGTCGATATACAATGCATACATCAAGGTTTGGCTTGGGGTTAGGTCCCACCCACACCGCTGGTTCCTAATAGAAATGGATGGAAGCGGATTGCGTGGTGTCTGTTCATACATTTGGAAAGATCATTTTAGGTCATGAGCTTAAAAATGAGACAGATCCAAATCTCAAGTGGACCACACCACAAAAAGCAATGGGGACAAAGATTCCTATCATTGAAACGTTCCTAAAGGCCCACCATGATGTGTATTTGTCATGCAACCTATTCATGAGGTCGCACAGACCTGGATGAGGGGAAAAAAACAAATATCGAATTGATCAAAAACTTTTGTCACCCCTATGAACAAAAGTTTTCAATGATAGAAATTCAATACCCATTGCTTTCTATGGTATGGTCCACTTGAGCTTTGGATCTACCTAAATGTGGGCAACGATCCGATCTGAGTCGAACATGGACCAGATAAGATCATTCAGCAACTTGAGTGGGTGTGTTCGAACACTGTTCGAACAAACATTCGAATAGGGTAGCTCTGTTCAAACTTGGTTTGTTCTAGCCCATCCATGTTTGAATATGTTCGAACGTATGGATTTCAGACAATTTTTACGAGTTCAAACAAGTTTGCTTCTTTTTTTTTCTTTTGAAAATATTTTTTCTACTACTGAATAGTGAATATCGATTTGTTTACAAATTACATATCACAAAAGACAAATCACAAGGTTTAAAGTTTTTAACTAACTAAATAAAAAACCATAACATAGATAGTTAACATCCCCATTGATCCTGTGGTGTGGTCCACTCGAGCCTTCGATCCACTTCGTTTTTTGGATAATGCCATAAATGATCTTTAAAAATGGACAGACGACTTGGATAAGCAAATATATCACTGTGGGCCCCACAGAGCACTGACAAGATTATTCGTCTCTAGATAGGTCTTGGTGGGGGTAGACTGGTACTACCCAATTTGCGGACGTGAGTTGGCTGGTGACATGAACACCAGCTAGTAAGTTGGCCCCAAAGCTATGTGAGTCCCACCATTATGTATTTCTTTTATCCACTCCATCCATCCATTTGTACAACTCATTTTGAGGTATTAAACAAAAAATGAGGCAAATACAAAGCTCAAGTGGACCACACCACAAGAAACAGTGAGGAGAATGGTGGACATTGAAACTTTCCTAGGGTCCACAGTCATGTTTATTTATCATCCAACCCGTTCTCTCTCTCTCTCTCTCTCTCTGTATATATATATATATATATATATATATATATATATATATATATATATATATATATATATATATATATATAACCGAGTCGAACGAACGAGTCGAGTCGAGTCAGTCAATATTCGAGTTGAGTTGAACTAGGGCTGTAATTGAAATCGACTCAATTTTTTTTCAAACAGACATTGTGTGCTCGAACATGAAGACTTTCTATTCGAACGCAGTTTTACCAAGTCGATCTGAGTCAATTCGAACGATCAAACTTGGTTCGTGTCTAGCTCTAGATCTACCTCATTTTTTGGTCCATGCCCTAAAATACTCTTGTAAAATGGATGGACAATATGGATATAATATATACATCATGATGGGGCCCACAAATCTTGACGACATCAATGTACTATGAAGGTCGATGGTGTGTTGCACACCACGCAATCCGTTTTAAACATGGTTCCCTTCAAAAGCTTTTTTATAGGAAGTTATTGCCTCGGGAATTTATGTGGGGCCCACATGAGAGAGAAATTTGGGAAGTGAAATGCCTACTGTTGAAAACTTCTTGGGCTACACCTTGATGTTTATATGCCATCCAAATTGTATATAAGGTCATTCCCACTAGTATGAACTGAAAATAAAAAAAGATGATCCTGATACCAAACTTTTATGGCCATATGAATATTTCAATGGTGGTTGTTCAATCCCCACTATTTCCTCTCATGTGGCCCACTTCAATCTTAGATCTGATTGACTTTTTGCCGCATATCTTAAAATGAACCCAAAAAATGGATGGACGGGGTGGATTTCTCACAAACATCACAGTGGCCCCACTTAGGTCTCCTACCCAGGAACTTCTTACCCAAGCCTTTTCATAGGAAATCCGCATCTGTTGTTCCCGGGTCACAGCCGAGTGGTGCTCCTCAACGCCATCCTCTCTATTGGAGTTTTAAAAGTTTAGGGCCTCATCATGATGTATGCGGTGCATCGATCCACACTGTCCATCCATTTTGTGATGTCATTTTAGGGCATGGGCCCAAATATAAGGCAGATCCAAATCCCAATTGGACCACACCATAGGAAATAGAAAGGATTAAACGCCTACCCTTGATACCTTCTTGAGGTAGCCAAACATGTTAGGATGGAAAAAGAATTATAGTGAGCCCTTCATTTAGGTCCACATTACCTAATCAACAGGTTTGATGGCAAAAAAAAGAATTATAGTGGGCCCTGACCATTTTTTAACGATAGAATTTAATTGCCACTATCAACTCTTGTGGGGTCCACATGAGATTTAGATCTTTTTCATTTTTGGGCTCATGCCCTGAAGTCATGATCAATGAAGGATGGACGGTGTGGATCAAATAAACGCATCATCGTAATGCCCACAACATCGCCTAAGTGGATATAGGGAGCCTTAGGCAAGGAATAAAAGGCCCAAAAGAATAAAAGATATAAGAGGGCATGATAGTATTTTTGGAATACAACAAACGGAGTTATATAACAATAGTTAGTCAAAGTTAAAATGAGTCGCTTTTTTTTTTATCGAATTTCAAAACCTTAAGCAGGTTTTAGGAAACAGTTTAAAAGCAAACTTTTCTTTGAAATTCAACCAAAACCTAAGCGTCTGTACATCATTGTCTCTTAATATAGTGAATAAAGTCAAAGTTAAAGAAGTGTATTTTCTCAGGCATTGGATTATTTAAAAATAGAGGATATAAGTGATAATGTTATATCATAACAAGAAGCAGGTAATAAAATTGTAGAAACAATATGGGTGGATTATCTAAGAAATAAGAAATGTCTAGTTGAGCGTACTTAAATTTTATTAGGAATCTTTCGATGAATATCTTTTGTTAAATTCTTCACGCATATATATAACCATATGCATTAATGATGTCCCTTAAATAATGAATAATGATGGTAAGTTTTCTAATATAATAAAAGATGACTACCATTTTCTATCTTTTAATTGTATGATTAAGAGCACAAACAAAATATGTTTTTAAATGATTCATATTTATATAGTATGAAAGGTCCAATAAATGGAATCTAGAAGAAGCCTTCTAATATGGGTAGTAGTTAAGTGATTTAAAGAGGGTAATTAAAAGAGTCTTTTAGATACAACATCATAAGTGAGACACTCTTTTTTATTTTTTAATATAATAAAATACATTTTACCCCCGGCTAAAAATACTATTTATTTCACAAATATGGCTATGAACTAATCTTTTTAGTTATTAATTTCAAATATTTATATATTTAAAAGATTTTCTAATGGTTTTAACCTTTTCACATATATCACATTTTCAACTCTTTTATATTCATAGAATGAAATAAAGTCTAACTTCGTGTTAATTATGATTTTTCCATTTACATGCCCTAGCATGCCAAATATCAAATGAATAAACAATTTAAGTAATAGAAACTGTTTTTTTTTATTTTAAATATTAAACTTAAGCATTCCTTTTGTGGCATACCCCATACCAACTTACATGTTATTCTTCATTGAAGTGAACTTGTTCAATTTGAAAACCAATTTAAAACCATGTTTGGTAAGAAAATGACTGAAATTCAGTTCTTACGAATTTTTGTGACATATAAAACATCATCTAAAGTGAGAAGTTTTCTTGATTATAGGCGAAAATTCACATTTCCTTGTCTACAATGTTGGTAGTAGATGGATTCCCAATGAATAATGTATGCCCATCTCCAACCCATTCATAAGACTTGAACATGTTTATATCAAAGGTGACATGTCTTGTAGCTAGTGTTGACCCATACTTCGCCTTCATTTGTCATAATGTTCACTCCGAATACTAATGTAACGAAGACTTTCTTCTGCCACATTTTCTTAAGCCTTGCTCATTCGTTGAGCCGATTTTTTTTTACTTCTTTTTTTTTCAGTAGTGAAAAAATTTGTGCTTAAAGTGATGCAGTTTGTCACAAAAGTAACTTGGTCCCTTCTTCTTCCTTTATTTTTAATTATTGGCTAATTTTCATTCTGATAATTATTCTTTTCTTTGAAGAATTATTAGAATGGTTGTTTCTGTGGAAGTTAGTTTTTACTATATGTGCCTTTAAAGCCATTTCATTCTTCTCTTTCTTATATTGAAGTTTATATTCTTTAATTCGAAGATTTTGAAACAACTCTTCTATCAATATTGCATCTTTTTTATGTTACATAGTCTAGCGATGGCATGTTTGTTAAATTTGAAGTCTGAAGCTTGAATCTGAAATCTGAATTTGAAGTTTACAAACCTATTTGGTAATTGTCTAAAAGAAGTGCTGAAGTCTGAAACTTTAGTATTAAATCTAAAACAACCTATTTGTTAACAAATGTTTGAAATTATTTAAATCAGTTAATTTGACACATTTTCCCATATCTCATGCTTGGAGATAAAACCAATTAATTTGACACATAAAACCATTAAGCTGGCAAAATGGATGGATGACATGGATATAAACTGGATGGACAACGTGGATATAAAATAAATACATCACAATGGCCCCCACTGTGCCCAACATCTCACATACCACTGTCATAAAATTTGCATTCCAGCATGAAATTCGAGTAAAAAATGGTTATGTAACCTGTTCCCAAGTTGCCATCAGTAGGTTTGTGTAACTTTGTTGTCTAGAGTAAGTGGGGCCCCGCCATCACGTATGTCAAATGTCCACTCCAACTATCAGGTGATTGACTCAATTTTATGTGGAGTGATGAAAAACCAACCGTTTAAGTGGACCACATGATTAAAAATAAGGTACAGGGCGAAACTCACCCTGAAAATTATTTTCCTTAGTGTGGCCCACATGAATCATAAATATGACTGAATTTTGGGCTCTAAGCTTAAATTTGAGTGGGTCATGTAATGGTTAGAGTGGATTTCATATAATAATCATGGAGGTCCCTAAAAAAAAGCCTGGATGTATTTATTTGAAGGTGAAAGTGCGTGGGTAGTCTAACATGGCATTGACACGCTGCGCTTTACGGAAGCTTGGCTTGGAGATACTAGAACCATGGCTAAGTCCTAGAGGGGGAGGAGGGGGGATTGGGACTTTTCAAAAATTATGCCTTAATTAAACTAATTATGCAATTCAACTAGATTAAAGCATTCACACTTAGCTTTCAAGCTTAAGTGGGTCCAATCATATAGACTACAAAAGATATAACTATCTAAGTAACTAGTCTATATAGTGAAAATACTTCATGTGTGTAAATCTACCTATCATGTGCATAAATCTACCTATCATGTGCATAGTGTTCGCTTCCCCAAGTGTAGGGTTGCAATGTAGTAATAATCTCGGTAAGACCGAGGTCGATCCACAGGGAAGGAAGTAAACAATTCCAACTATCCTAATAACTAGAATCAAAGAGGTTTGTGAAATTGGTTTTGAACATAACATAGAAAATCTGATAATGGAAAGATAACTAGAGCATCAAGGATCCACTTATAGCTCTCCTTAGATGCACAATTCGCTATGGTTTCTCACTTTCTCAACTAGAATCGATATTAAGATCTATCTAGTCGGATGATAGAGCTGTTAAACCAAACAATCTGTCATATGTAAGTTCAATGCATAGGATTCACTCAATGTAGGCTGAGCTGAGCATGCTCAATTGCATAGGTCATTCCCCATTCCAAAAGGTTCAGTTCACAATCATAACCATCCTCAAGTCCTGTCACAAGACAAGGCTAGATCATGATTTGAACTTGATTCAAATCACATGCACAATCCATACATATTACAGAAATTCAGAAAAGTAGAACTTTGGTAGGAAGTCCCCACATGAAGATCATAGTACTAGAGCGCACTCCAATTCCTCGGATCATACAGGTCTAGACTGATGCAAACCAATTAAGAATTTAAGTAATTCTCCCAAACATCCATGAGTCATCATAAGACTAAGAAAAACTACTTAAAGCTTATATAAACTTCAAACCATAGTTCATAATCATGAATTCCAACTTTAAAACCAATAAAACGAATTAAACAATCTAAGAAAACTATAAGGTTCACCTCTTAGCTCTAGCTAAGAGATCAGCTAATGAAAAGCATATTAAAAATAAAACTAGAACTAAGAAAAGGAAGAAAAACTAGATGGAGGAGGCTAGGAAGCCTCCTATGACTTGAACTCCTTGCTCCCCACGTCCTTGGTTGCCTTGGAATAGAAGAGAGCACCTCCTTTTATAGTGCAGCAATAGTACAACAACATAGCAGAATTTGTTTCGCTTGGTACGGCTTAACCAATGGTTGGATTGCCTTCAAAATTGATTTATAGCTTCCTTGTAATGTGATCTTCCTCATAGATGATTTAGATTTCCAAGATTATCCTCTGAATGGGCCCACCAATCACATCACCGACCACCTCTCAAAATCGCGCACTTCGGGTACCTTCAGAACCAGTCATCTTGCTTTCAATGGTCCGGAGTGTACAGATGTCGGATTGATCCCAAATTTTGAACATTGGTAGGAAACTTCCTCCTCTACATGATAGATGGATTAGATTGTCCAAAACAATCCCAGAATGTGGTATGAAAATTAGAACACTTAGGGCTTTTATAAACTCTGCGCAGTTGGATCTTTCTGGATGATCCATCTTTCTTCAACCGGTACGATTAAACCACACATCCTTTTGATCTGAAACTTTGTGGTTATTCATATATGGATGTGGTATAGAAGATGGTCAAATTAGATTCTTCATATCATCAATGATGAGTCACTTGGACCGGCCCAGAGTGGAGTAGGCAGAATCTGAAACTTTCTGGACAGTTCGTATTGTTTTGGCCACCACGATCAGTCTGTAGCTCCGATCGACACGAAACCACTTGGGTTAGTTCGGCATCGAGCTCCTCTTCGACATAAATGTATTGGATTTCCAAATATCATTAAGATGGGCCCAGAAAACTGGTCCAACAAATCAGAAATGGGAATGGCCTGCTGTCTGGAATCTGCAAAACTGGAATTTGCATGGCCGACCGGTCAAGACCGGTCGGACAAGGCTGGCCTTGCTCCAGCAGCTTTTGTAGAAAGCAGTAGTGTTGGCCGACTGGTCTTGACCAGTCGGACCCCATTTTCTGCATTATTTCTTCTTTCTTTTCTTTCCTTCTTTCTTCCTCATCCTCCTCTCTTTCTTCATCATTCTTTGGTCCACCTTGGGCCTTCATCAAAGGCTCCTAAATGTGCCCTTTTGGTCACCAATTGAACCAAGTCACTCTCATTCCTACAATCACAAAACATGTATTTGATTAGTCTTTAAATCATGAAAATCTTGCATAATGAGTGATGAATTGGGGTTAGAATATGCACAATTAAGAGCTCAACACATAGCATACATTTCATGTAAGCATTCATATAATTAACAATTAATCTAACAATGCTAGAATAACAATGTGATCAAAACAATCACAAACACAAGCATTTATAGTGGTTCGGTTTCCCTACTCCACTACCGATTGTTGTACCAAACCCATCAGTACACTGGATTTCACTAAACGGAGGTTTTAAATCAGGTGAACCTCTTTACCTTTACCAGAGGTTTTTACAATAGGTTCACCTCTCAACCTGAATGGGTGTTTTCCAGGTTCCACCCAACCTAGGAGTTTACAGGTTCCTCCTAACTCTTCGGTTTGAATCCAGGAACCTACAATGGTTTCTTAGGCTAACTAATGACCTACATGTTTTCACTTGTGTCTGTGGACCACATACTCACCCATGTCGGTGGCTCCCTTCAGAGATTTGGTCGAGTTTGGGTCAAAACTCTCACACTCAATCTAATCTAGGAAAGAGTGCAATTGGACTCTTATAATTGACGCTTACTTATCAAATTAAGCTCCTTTTGTAGTGCCTCTTTGAGTTACTTCTTCTTTCTCTCTCGTGCTCAAATTAAATCCTCATGCTCCCTGATCTTGTTGTCGATGCTTTGCAAAGGCTTCAGCTCCAACGATCAATCGCTTTACATATGGTGCTCCTTTGAGATACCCAAGGTGATAGGGGGTAGGTTGAGTCTTCTACAACTAATAGAGAGTTGTATGTCTAGAAGGATTCACCTAATTGGATCTTTAGAGAGGTTCAGACAAAGGTTATACCTATAATGAATGTGCCTAAACATCCAGAGATCAAGAGGAAATAAATTCATTTTTGTTTGAGCTTTGAATGCTCCAACTTGTGATGAATCACAATGAAGATGACTTGGGTAGCTTAGGATTAGAACCTAGTAATGGTTGTAATAATGGTGGCCTCTAACCATTAAATTCCCTCTTTAAATGCCCAAAATTTATATATATATATATATATATATATATATATATATAAAGAGGGAATTTAATGGTTAGATTCCCTCTTTATATATATATATATATATATATATATATATATATATATATATATATATATATATATATATATATATATATATATAATTTGAGCTCCAATGGATATAAAACGGTCATAATAGCTACTTATTGACGGTCAGCTTGAGTTGTCGGTCAGTTGATAAGGGTTGTCGATCGATCGATTTTGAGCGTCGACCGGTTTAATTTTCCTAGAGGCTTGCTGTATAGACTCAGCTTCAGATCGTCCTATCGACCTTGCCTGTCGGTCAATTGAATTTAACCGTTGACCAGTCGAAATTAGGGAAAGACATATATTCAGTTGCTGTCCTCAAATGGCCATAGTTGGCCTGTTGACACGATCGGTCGGCCGGTCAAATTAGCTGTTGGCTGATCGATTGATCAACTGATAGCACTATGAGATCTGTTGTTTGGGATGTATTTTCATAGCAGCTCATGAACCTCTTAGGCCTTACTTTGGGTGGACTTTTAGGACACCTAAGGTCATTCTAAGATGACTAAAAGTATACCTATTGGGATCCAAGTCATCTAGAGGTTTAGGTTATTTTGATTTTATACCAATGCATCTCATTTACCTATTTCTTCTTCATTGATGCTTCATCCACTTGAATCTTCGATCTTCAGCTTGCCAAGGCTCAATCGACATTATAACAGATGAACACATGTGATTGACAAATAAGATGAACCAGTATGCCACAAAAAAGTGCACTAACAATCTCTCCCTTTTTCAATTATGTAAAAGCCTAACTTAGACCTTGTTATTGACCATACTATAAGTACTAAGCACAAAATGTAAGTGCTAATCACAGTATAGTTGTCATATTTCGCAGATAATAGTTTAGTACATGAGGTTGTGTGAGCAAGCCAAGTTCTTTGAGAAGACAAGAGTCAACCTCAACAAACACATCAAGATCAAGACTATCGACTCTACAACAAGTTGCGGCAAAGCTTCGAAGATAAACCATATATACCAAGGTAATATTGACCATAGGGATGACCCTAGGTTAGGTGATTTGATATGACTCTTAAGTTAATGAACTTCAATATTTTTGAAAGTCATATTTCAAGGAAATTCGGCTGGCCTAATCCTATAATCGGTCAGCCCAAGAATCTTCAGCCAGCCTGGGAATTTTGGTCAAGTTTTTAGTAAGCATAATTGTAAAATTTTGGAGATGTTCGGTTAGCCTGACCTTGTGTTCGGCCAGCCGAACAGGCTTTGGTCAGCCGAAGAAATTTCGGTCAAGTTTTCAGATTCCAAACAGTTTTCTGAACTCGGAACTTGGGTCAGCTGAAGCTCACTCGGGCTAGCCGAACCGACACTTGGGTCAGCCGAAGTTTGAACAAATTCTTATCCTGCTAAATCTGATAGCCGTTGGGATAAAACGGTTGAATCTTAGGTCAGCCGAAGACCTAACTTTTGGACTATAAATAAGGCTTTCTTCTATCTATTTTTCATCAAGAAAAAGTACAAAAATACTTTCTCAGGTGAAAAAGTCCTCCATTATACTCTAGCTATCTGTTCTTAATTCCTAGTTTATTTTATAGCTACTTAGTTCTCTTCTCATTTAATTTGATCGTGTAAAGAGAAGATCATTCTCATATTAGAGATAAGAGAACTGAAATTACAGCTTTTAGGGAAACGTTTTTTAGAAATTCCTAGATCCATCTTATTCGAGCTATATTGGTTTCTCTTCTTTAAAGATCGGATCGCTGCACCATTGAAGTTTCATCTCTGCTAAGCTTCATCATCTTCTATAAGAAGAATAGTAATATCTTTCCATACTTTTATGTTTTATTTGAGATAACCCGTAAAAATCTCAAATCAGATTGTTAATGATTAACCTTTGAAAATAACTTGAGGTTTTGTTGTGATAAGCCTGTAAAAATCACAATCTCTGTATCAGGTTTTAAAGGTGAACCAGTGAAAACCTTTATATAGTGGAAAGCCAAAATTACAAGGAGAAGTAATTTTAAGAGTAGAGTAGGTGCAAGTTGTTTTAGCACCGAACCACTATAACTCTCTGTGTTGTAGTGATTGTTCTATTATTTATCTTTTTATATGCTTATTTGTTTATGAAACCTTAAATCGTGACATAAGGTTGTCCTACTTAATTTTTAAGTGAAAAGTTATCCTACGATATAATCTAAGGTTTTCATATTGATTTCTATTTGTTTATTTGCTTTCAGATTGGTTAATTACATATTTATTCTTACTAATCTTATGATTGATACTCTAATTTATTTTAAGATTACAAGAGGCAGAATTGAATTCAGTGTCTTATTCAGCCCCCCTCTAGGATGTTTATGGCTCCATCCTTTTTCAAGTGGTATCAGAGCGAGTTTCATCTTTGGTGGATTTTCAATCCAAAGAGTTAAATTTGGAGCTGTAAGATTTCTAAATTTGAAAGCTTATTTGTTTCTAGGCCACCTCCTTTTGATGGTATTAACTATTCTTATTGGAAAGCCAGAATGAGGATATTTCTAAGATCTATGGATGAAAGTGCATGGCAAGCCACATTAATAAATTGGACTCCTTCAATTATTGAAGTAACAGATGATGATGGAATTAAATCTATGAGATGAGTAGCTTATAATCTATGGACCACTACTTAGACAAATGAAAATAGTGCAAATGCTAAAGCATTGAATGTTATAACTTGCGTTCTTTCACCTGATGAATTCAAAAGAATTATTTCATGTGAATCAGCTAAGCAAGCTTGAGATATACTCGAAATGACCTATGAGGGTGCTAATATTGTAAAGAAGTCTAAAATCCAACTCCTCACAACCAAATTTAAGAAAATCCGTATGGATAAAAATGAAATATTTATGGACTTCTATACAAAATTAAATGACATAGTGAACTCCATGTAGGGTCTTGGAGAGATTATTCCAAAAAGCAAAGTCTGTGCTAAAATTTTGAGATCTCTACCAGATCGATTCAATTTCAAAGTCACTGCAATTCAAGAATTGAGGGATACTGATATAATAAAAGTTGAGGAACTAGTTGGATCCCTTTAAACATATGAATTGACTTTTAAAGGTCCTAAAAGTAAGTCCATTGCTCTCAAATCTTCAAAATCTGTTTCAATCAATAAAAATTCAGATAATGAAGAAGATGAGGATGATATGGCATTGTTGGCTAAGAAGTTTTACAAGATTTTCAAAAATGAAAAGAAATTTGATATTCAAAAACCTTTGGGAAAGAAGAAAGGTAAATCAGGTTTTTGGAAAATCGAAACCAATGATACGCAATGCTTCAACTGTTCAGGTTATGGGCACTTAGATGTAAATTATCCTAAAAAGAAAAATCAAAGAAGAAAGGAATGGTTGCAACTTGAAATGATTCATCAGAATCTGAATCTGATTCAGACTCAGATGAATCAGATCAGGAAGAATAAAAAATTCAAAATGCATTTATAACCATTGTCAAGATTTTTCCTTTTGAAGACAATGATAACTCTGGATATGAGACATCCAGAAGTGAATCTAAGAATGAAGAAGATCTTTAAGAATCTTACAATGCCCTGTGTAAGGAAAGTTGTAAGCTTGCATCCAAACTTAAAGTTTTAAAGAAAAGGTGTGATGAATTGCAATTTGAACTTGATAAATGTATTTTGAAAAAAATCACATTTTTCTTATTGCTTTGAAAAATGTAAACTAGATTTGAAAATCAGAAATGAAGATTTTAAAAAACTTCAAACTGATTTTAATTCTTAAAATCTGATTTGCTCATTCTTAAGAAGTAAAAAAATTCTGAAAAATCTAAAGACATAATAGAAGAGATTCTTAACTTTTACAGACCTTATGGTGATAGATCAGGTCTTAGCTATAACAAGTTCAAAGCAAAGCCAAAGACATCACCTACCATCTTTATAAAAGGTGAATCCTCGCATTCCAATAATGAAATTCAAAAAGATTTTAAAAAGTCTATTTCCAAAAGTTCAAAACATTTTTAAAAGACTTTGAAAATCTCAGCCAATAACATAGGTGATTCTTCTTCACTTATTCTGAGAATCATATACTTACTCAAAAAACTCTTGATACAAAGTAGGAGAAAAGAAAGACAAGTGTCTAATTATCCTCATGGAAAGAAGGATCCACTTAAGTCCAAAACTATTAAGAAGTAGGTTCCTAAAAACAAATGTTTGGTGATCTACACTGCTTTCAAAGCCAGTAGTCATTCTAAATGGTACTTGGATAGTGGTTGTTCAAGACATATGATAGGTGACAAAGGTATATTATCAAATATCAACGAGATTGATGGAGCCGCTATTACTTTCGGAGATGGTAGCCATTGTAAAATCATTGGTGAAGGTAATGTTCAACTCCCTAATCTTCCTTTGTTTAAAAATGTTTTATATGTTGATGGATTAAAGCATAACTTGCCTAGTATTTCACAAATTTGCGACAATAATCATAGTGTTAAATTTTCTGATCGCGGATGTGAAATTCTGAATAATACAGGAGATGTAATTTTACATGGTCCTAGGATCTCTGAAAATTGCTACATAATAGATCAAAGTTGCTCAATGAAGTATTTATGTTACATGGCCCAACTTGATGAATCTGAACTTTGACATCAACGACTTAAACATGTCAATTCAGAGACACATATAAATTGAGTCAAAGGGATCACTTACTCGATTTACCCAAACTAAGACAAAAAGAAAATAAAGTATGTGGCTCATGTCAAGTTGGCAAACAAATAAGAAGTTACCATAAGAAAATAAACTCTCTAACCACATCTAGACCCCTTGAACTTCTCCACATGAATTTAGTTGGACTAAAGTCGAATGGAGAGTAAGAGTGGTAAAAAGAAATCAGAAGAAAAGTCTGAAACATTTGATGAAGCCAAAAAGATCATCAAACGAATTCAGATTGAAAAATAAATGTATGTCAATAGAATCAGAAGTGATCATAGAACTGCATTTGAAAATAACAATTTTCAGAATTACTGTGAAGATCATGGTATTTTACATGAGTTTTCAGCTCCAAAAACACCTCAGCAAAATGCAGTTGTTGAGAGAAAGAACAAAGTTCTACAAGAGATGGCAAATGTTTTACTAGATGGTAAGAATTTAACAAAGAGCTTTTAGGCTGAAGTTGTGAATACTACTTGTTACATTACTAATCGTGTGTATGTTAGAGTAGGAAAGAATAAGACACCACATGAAATGTGGTTTGATAAGAAACCATCAGTGAAACATTTTCGAATATTCGGAACTTGTGTTACATTTTACGTGACCGGAAAAACGTTGAAAAATTTGATACTAAAAGTGATAAAGGCATTTTCTAGGGTATGCTACAAACAGTTGTGCACATTTAGTTCTAAACAAAAGAACTGGAGTGATTCAGGAATCCATAAATGTGGTCATTAATGACCAAGATCAAAACTCCAGCTCTTTTAATGTCACGCCCCAAACTCGGGACAGGGCTCACTAAATTTTTGATCGCCGACCTTAGTGCCGATAGCCTCCGTAGTACCCCATTCTTGGCTTGTAGCTCCCATACGCCAGGTTCCGATCTTGGGATCCTACAATGAGGATTTTCAGAGTAATTTTTTTTGTAAGGGAGCATAACCAAAACCACAAAACATCATCACATATCCATTATATAGTCTGTTGAGTATAGTATTGGAAAGGGAAATACGAAATATAGCAAAAGTCTAAAATATCAGGCACATGATTTGGACTCAACGCTGCTGATACGCCCTAGTACCTGAAGCATAAACAAACGGGCATAAACCTCCTACGAAGCTCAGCAGAGTGCGTATGTGCGTGTGTGATGCATATGACAAGTATACAAATATCAGAGTAAGTGAAAGTGATGGAGGGCTAAGTTACCAAGTTTATAAATGCTATCAATCATCGCAAGGCTATGCAATGCAAGGGCCTACATGGTCGAGTGTCATATGCTAGAGATGCAATGTAAGCATGCCAATCCTCAACTAATCTACAATATTAAAATGGTTCTCATCTAGGACATCACCAGGGTCTAGTACACTTTGACACTGGCTGCCGCACATCACGCACATGACCAAGCGAGTAGAAAAGACCTCACTATCTGCCTCGTCAGTGGTATGCCAATGTCCACCCGGTTCGTCAATAGCGAACCCATTTCGCGAGCTGGTTAGACTCAACCTAACTTATAGTCCTCTGTACCCGGGTGGATAAGGTCACACCCCTTTCCAACCAACCTCGACATAGTGGGAGACGTGGCCTACTGGTATTTGGCACTCGGGCTCTCATGTTATCCACTCGGTCTCGACGTTGGAGCATCCTACTGGTACGAAAGGGTTTAGGGACTTTTCACCTAATGACATCCATAGTGCCCATGTGCTAGAACATGTTTTTGGTGTCCATTCCTGCCAACCACGATGTGACTGTAGTGGCCACCATCCCAATGCCGCTAAGGTGTGAAGGCGATCATAACATACATAATGCGAGATGCATGAGTCATACAATTCAAGCCATGCACCAAACCTGCGCATATCGCGCAATCATGTGGGGCGACCCTATCTCGCACAGGTCCCCTAAGTATAACAAGTCAAAATGGCGTATGCTATGATTAATCGTGACCCATAACAGGCATACAAATGATGCATATGAGCATATGAATGAGCATGATATCCATTATACTAAGCATATTATCAGTGCGACCTATCGAGCTAAGTACACTAGCATGTTATCAGACGTATCATGTGATGTTGGCCTTATATGGCCTAATATATGAAGAGAGTGGGACCCAGACTATTGGCCCCATTGGAAATGTAGAGGTCTTCGTGGCATGTCCCACTTGAGACTACATCGGCCCCATACTTGGGCCTATACACACAAAATGGGCTAACGGAATAAATGTACGGCATGGATGAAACACACACATCAAGTGGGTCCCACTGGGGAGGGCCTGGATAGAACATAAATACCAAGGTGGGTTCCACAATGGCCTTACCAATAGGTTGAATAGCAAATAAACATTACCATAAGCTTTAGGAAGTATCAGCCGTAGGCATTCAATCATCACCATTTACTATGCATAGCCCATCCAAAACTGGGCCCCACACCCCTGCTAAGATGGAAGGCAAGGTACACAACACATCCATGATGGTGGGACCCTAAGATGGCCCCACAACCTTTGGTTAGATGAAAAATAAACATTCCAGCGGCCTCAGGAAAAGTTTCAATGGTGGCCATTAACGACCACTGGTTCTTGCGGTGTGGTCCACTTGAGATTTGTATTTACCTCATTTTTGGGCCCATGGCCTAAAACGACATGGAAAAATAGATAGGTGGTATGGATAAGACAGATACATCATGGTGGGACCCACAGGGTGGACCACCTACTAGGCAGCGTGCGCACACACGCTGTCTGCAGCGTGGGACCCCCCGGGGTCACAGGAGTTTTGAATCAAGCTAGTATTTGTGTTTTCCTCCTTCATCCAGACCTATGCCATAGGTCAGGATGGCATTTAAACATTACAGTGAGCCTAAGAAGGCTTCAACGGTAGCTGTTCAATCTCCACTATTTTTTGGTTGTGGGGCCCACATAGTTTCTGGGTCAAGCTTGATAGTGCATGGGTCCTTCATACAGGTCTATGTGACATTATCAATAGGTTTGGATGGCAAGAAAACCTTAGGGTGGGCCAGGAAATATTTCAACAGTGGACGTCACTATCCCCACTGTGTCCTATGGTGCAGTCCACTTGAGATCTGAATCTACCTCAGATCTGGGCCCATGGCCAAAAATGATCTGGAAAACTGGATGGGCGGCGTGGATGATACATATACATCATGGTGGGTCCCACAAGTGGGCCACCTTGTGAAGCCTCAAGGAGTCCAGCGTCCGTGGACGCTAGTTACTCCCAACATCTCTGACGCTGTGAGTGGCCAACGTTCACGCAGCCCCCCCTTTTTTTGTATTCATCAAGTGGGGCCCACATGAGGATGATCCACTCCATCTATCAGGTTTTCCAATTCAAGGTGGGCCTAATGAGTCCTATATTGGGTGGGTTGCATGGATATAAACACCACAGTGGGCCTAAGAAGGTTTCAACGGTAGATATTATTCCTTGAGGTATGGCCCACTTGGGATCTGGATGTTATTCATTTTCGGGGCCATTGCCTAAAATAAGATGAAAAAGCAGATGGACAGCGTGGATTAAATAGATTCATCAAGTTGGGTCCCACGAGTGGAGACCCTTCTCCCCAGGGCATGAGAGTCTGGACGCTGGAGTCTCTAGACGTCCGGCGTCTGGACATCCTTCTCTCTCTCTCTCTCTCTCTCTCTGTTTTTTCATTATTATTATTTTTGTTTTTTTGTTCAAGCTTTGGGGGGTCCATATGTGGACGATCCAATCCTTCCATCAGCTTGGCCATCACGAGGTGGACCCAAAACTTTTGGATCAAGCGAATCTTTGTATTTTTCCTTCATCCAGATCTTTGTGATCTTAAGAACAAGTTGAATGGTAAATAAATATCTAGATGGGCCACACATGGTGGCCCATGCTGTGAAAGCGTGCGCGGCATGTTGTCTTACAGCGTGGCCCACTTGTGGGCCCCACCGCAGTTCACAAAGAAAATGAAAAGGGAAAAGGAGGAAAAAGGGAAGAAAGGAGGGAAATCCAGCTAACTGGATGGACCCCCACCACTATGGGGTCCACCATATATTTGATGCATAACTAAGATGGGTCCCCATCTTTGTGGGCCCACTAAAATGAAAAGAAACAATTCTTTTGCTCTCACTTGAAGAATGGACGGTTGAATCGGGTCGGATCGTCGATCGGACGGTACGGATGATGAAGCTTTTCCTCCAAACCTCTCTAAACCTCCCTCAAGTCATAATCCTCCCCTTCAATCTCTCTTTTTCTTTTACCTCTTTCTCTTAATCTTTCACTAAACCTTTCTTTAATCTCTCTCTCTCTCTCTCACTTAATCTTTTCTTTTCTTTCTTTTCTTTCTTCTCTCTCTTCAAATCCTAGCTATGAGGAAAATGAGGGAAGGCTCCTACGTATGGTTCCTTTAGGGAGTAGAGATTTTGGGATAGAGGAGGGATTAAAAGGGGAGAGAGGGGTAAAAAGGGAAGGGGAAAAGGTGAGGGGAATGATGGCTTGTAGCTAGTGGTAGGGTAGGTGTTGACTTTAGTGCACCTCTTGCATGAGAAATTGGAGAAAGGTAGGGGTAGAATGGGGAATTATAGAGATTAGGTAGTACTTTAATAGGGGTATTTTAGGGTTTTAGCGTGAGAGGTGATGGATTGATGGAAAAAGGTGATGGGGGTAGGTGGGGGATTGATGGAAAAATGTGATGGGGGTAGGTGGGGGAATTGATTGATTGATAGTTAGAGTGATTGATTGATTGATTAGACTTTCTAGGGATTTATATAAGTGGGGCTCACGCCACGCGTGCATTGCACGACCCGCCTCAGATTGCGTAAATGATTGTAACCTTCACACCGGGTATCGCAATAGAATGTGCCACATGGCGTTGGAATTGTAGCACCTACGCGGTCACCAGGGTATAAGTCTTGGGTCGATGCGGTATTAAAATAGGACATCCGATTGAAATTCTTTAATCCGGTCAGTTCGGGACGTACCGACGCTGAAAACTAAGCGTATGGAGGGTAAATCAGGGTACGGGTCGTACATTTAAGGATAATGTTGATATAGAAATACCACCATCTAATCTAAATGAAGTTGAACTTCGATCAGTAAGAGACCATCCACAAACTTAAATTTGGGTGATCCACTTATTGGAGTACGAAGTCGGAGTCAGATAGGAGAGATTTATAGTCAAGTATGTTTTACTTCATAAATAGAACCGTTGAACGTAAATGAAGCATTAGCTAATGAAAATTGGATGTTAGCCATGCAAGATGAGCTGAATCAATTTGTTCGAAATAATATCTGGTATCTTGTTCCTCGTCCATCTGATAAGAATGTAGTTGGAACTAAGTGGGTGGATTTTCAAAAACAAATCAGATGAACTTGGAAATATCATTAGGAACAAGGCTCGATTGGTTATACAAGGGTATACACAAATTGAAGGCATAGATTATGATGAAACATTTGCACCAGTTGCTCGCCTTGAATCCATTAGACTGTTCATATCCATTGCTTGTTTAAAACATTTTAAAATTTATCAAATGGATGTGAAAAGTGCTTTTTTAATGGTCATTTATATGAGGAAGTGTATGTAGAACAACCTAAAGGATTTGAAGATCCAAAACTTCCAAATCATTGTATTTCAACTTAAGAAAGCTACGTATGGTCTAAAATAGGCACTAAGAGCATGGTATGATAAATAGACCTAATTTCTGATTAACCATGATTTTCAAATGGGTAGTGTTGACAAAATCCTATTTGTCAAACATTCAAATAATGATATTTTGATTATTCAGATATATGTAGATGACATTATATATGGATCAACTTCTACTAATCCATCTCTTAAGTTTGCAGAACTGATGAAGTCTGAATTTGAAATGAGTATGGTTGGTGAACTAACCTACTTTCTTGGATTTTAAGTCAGACAGCTGAAAGAAGGTATCTTTCTATCTCAAATTAAGTATGCTTAAAGTTTAGTTAAGAAATTTGGTTTAGATAATGGTAGAAATTATGATTCTCCTATGAGCACTACACTTCGATTATCAAAAGATGCACTTAGTAAGAGTGTAGATTCCCACTTATATAGAAGTATGATTGGTAGCTTACTGTACTTTACTGCTAGTAGATTTGATATTGCATTCAGTGTCGGTGTGTGTGTGCTAGATATCAATTTGATTCCAAAGAATCACATTTAACTACTGTGAAACGGATAATTCGATATGTTGCTGTTGGGGTCCCAAAAGTCAGTACCCTCTAAAACAAATCAACTGGGCACGTGCTTTGAGGAAATCCCGCAAAATGCCATCCGACGCACCCAAATATCCAGATTTGCAAAGGATCCAGTACTTAGCCATTTTCTCCAGTGGGCCCCACGAATCACCGTGATCAAAACCATCCAGAATCAAGAAGACACCTTCTTTATGAATTATGATAAGCAGTGCATGACGATTCACCAAGAAGCGGGCCCTGCAAGCCCTTCGTTTCGCAAAACCCAATTTTGCAAGACACGAGTATGTCAAGCGCACCCATTTATTCAGCCCAACGCACCCTTAAATTCATGAAAATTCAAAAAGTGTTTCAGGATGTATTTCACCTCTAACGCATCCAAAAATGGCTTGACGCACTCAAAAAATACCTTCACGCGTCCATAATTCAGAAAATATGAAACTGCAATTTCAGGGTGCATTGGACCTTGACGCATCCAAAAATTGTCCAGCGCGTCCATAAAATAGCTCAACACACCCATAAAATCACCAAGAACCAGCATAGCATTTTTTGGATGCATTGGACTCCAACGCACCCAGAAAATAGCTCGACGCACCCATAAAATCAGCACATTTCAGAATATCATTTTGGGGTGCGTCGGAGCTCCCACGCGTCATTTGGGGGTGCGTCAAAGGCTTTATGGGATGCGCCATACGTGGCAGCCCCTCAATGGTCACTGTCCGGTATTTTCAGGTATAAATACCCCCTCCCACTGTTCATTTGTACAGATTAAGAGAGAGAGAGAGAGAGAGCCATTATCCCTTGAGTATTTGGGATTTATCGTCGGAAACCCTTGCCGGAATCCTTTTCGACCACCGAAAAACTTTTCCGGTCACCGGAATCCTTTTTCGATCATCCGCTGGAAGATCACTCCGACCAATACCGCCGCAGGTCCGGATTATAAAAAATCATAAGTGTGGGCGCGCACCCGAAAATAGCTCGACGCACCTGAAAATTTAACATAATTCGTACTTGTATTTTCAGGTTGCATTGGACTCCCACGCACCCGAAAATAGCTCGACGCACCCGAAAACTCAACATAATTCGGACTTGTATTTTCAGGGTGCATTGGACCCCAACGCACCCGAAAATTGCCCCACGCATCCGTAAATTCAACAAAAATCAGGCATTTAATTTAAAGGTGCGTTGGAGCCAACAAAAATCCCGCTAGCACAGGTGGTGATGTTCCAGGTGGCCGAAGGAGAAGAAGGACCGTATGAAGCAGAAGAATTGCCTCCATTCCAAGATCAGATCGATAGATTGGTTGAGGCTAATCACGAGACAAATGATCGGATGAGGGCTATTCAGGAAGCCTTGACCACCCTAATAGCGCAGAATGCCACCAGAAGCGTCGCGCCACTTACCCGTCAGTCGGCAGAGGAATCCCAAGGGGCAGCAGAAGGTCCGGCTGAAACTGAACCGCCCGTCCAACTCAGGGTCACACCAATAGAGCATGCACCACTTTCCGCATCTCACGTATCGCGAGAAGAATTATCCCAGACGATAGCCCACATGATGCAGTAAGAAAAAGAGAAAGAGAGGAGGGCCAGCTATAAATATCAGGTCCCGTACCCGCCAGAGGTGGAAGAGGTGCCGTTCCCAACCAATTTTAAATGCCCAGACTTCGAAAAATTCAACGGAAGAGGATCGCGGAAAGAGCACATCACCCACTTCTTAACTACGTTGGGAAATTGGTCCGCGGTCCCGCAGTATTGCATGCGGCTATTTGGATCTACCCTGACAGGGAAGGCCTTTCAATGGTACATGTCACTATCAGCCAGCTCTATAAGGACATGGGAGCAAATGCAGGACACTTTCATCTCAAAATTCTTTGCGACCGAGAGGGAGATCTCGTTAACAGACCTAGCGTTGGTCAGACAGAGGAATGGTGAACCAGTCGAGAAATTTATCGACCGATGGGGAACCACAGCGACTCAATGTCGTGAATTACCCAGTGAAGGCGAGCAGATGAAGATGTGCCTAAGGGCTCTAGACCCTATGATCTCGTACGGACTGTCAGGTAACACCTTCAACTCCTTTCGCGAGCTAGCGACGAAAGCCCATCTGGTGGAAGAAGCAGCCTCTCGAGTAAACTTCAGACCCGAGAGACAGAAGAGAGAAATAGGAGGAGTGGTAGAAACCCACCAGGTCGACAGGAGTAGGGAATAGAAAGACCGAAAACGTCCCGCTGCCGATCATAAGCCGGAGATGAAGACAACAATCATACAAGACAAGGGTAAGAGACCCTATGTACCTAAACGCGTATCAATAGCCGAAAGAGAAAGGGCTAATAGCCCATATACATTCGATATGGCTGATCTGGTTCCGATCATGGAACAATTGGTCGAGGAAGGCTTAATGCGTCTACCAGAGCCCGTCCGTCCCCATGAAGTTGGATGAGTAAACGATCCCAAATATTGCAAATATCATCAATGTGTCAGCCACAAGAAAGAAGATTGCTTCTCCTTGAAAGGAAGAATACAAGGGTTGATCAATCAAGGAGTCATCAGCATGAAAGTACCTAAAATAGCAAGGGAGACAACTGGGGCAATTTTAGCAATCCCAATAGAAGGTGGCACCAACCAAACAACTTCATACCCTGAGCCGAAGGAACCATGGACTCTAGTCAGTAGCAAGAAAAGACTCGAGAACAGACGGAGGCTCGTTAACCGAGGAAGGAACAGGGAGAGAGGAAGGAGAGAAATATTACAAAGACGACCCGCGACGAACATGACATATTGTGGAATGGTGTCGTTCGTCGAACAAGCACCATCCGTAGCTACCCCACAAGCGGCTGAGGGAGAAGTTAACGCGGTCATCTTACGATCAGGAAAGCAAATGCCTGACCGTACCCCTCGATGACCAGACAACCCAATGCAAGAAGACTATGTCCGTGACAGGCTGCAAGAGAGACCTCGCATGCAAAAGTCGAAAGAGAAGGTTGGCGAAGCCACGACTAGTCAGCCAAGCCCGAGACCAGTAGCGTATGATGTTTGTTCGCTTCCCCAAGTGTAGGGTTGCGAAGTAGTAATAAACTCGGTAAGACCGAGGTCGATCCACAGGGACCTGTGTAGGATTTCACAAACACATCCAATAGTTTCTATTGATAAATTAACAATCAGGTTTTTGTATGAGGTTGAAGTAAGTAACAACTTTAAACTAAATTGAAGGTAAATAATGATAAAAAGGCACTAGGGGTTCAAGGATCCACTTGTAGCAATCCTTGATGTTCAATCCAGCTGTGGTTTTTCACTTTCTCAACTAGAATCGATATTAAGATCTATCTAGCCGGATGGACAGAGCTGTTAAACCAAACAATCTGTTATATGTAAGTCCAATGCATAAGATTCACTCAATGTAAGCTAGGCTGAGCATGCTCAATTGCATAAGTCAGTCCTAATTCCAAAAGACTCAGTTCACAATCATTACCATCCTCAAGTCCTGTCACAAGACAAGGCTAGATCATGATTTGAACTTGATTCAAATCACATGCACAGTCCATACACATTACAGAAATTCAGAAAAGTAGAACTTTGATAGGAAGTCTCCACATGAAGATCATAGTACTAGAGCGTACTCCAATTCCTCGGATCATAAAGGTCTAGACTAATACAAACCAATTAAGAATTTAAGTAATTCTCCCAGACATCCATGAGTCATCATAAGACTAAGAAAAGTTACTTAAAACTTGTATAAACTTCAAACCATAGTTCATAAACATGAATTCCAAACTTAAAACCAACTTAGAACGAATTAAAACATCTTGGATCCACTACAAGCTTCACCTCTTAGCCCTAGCTAAGAGGTTTAACTGCTCATGATCCAAGGAAACATGAAACAACAAAAAAAAACTCATAAAAACAGTAAAACAAACTAGAAGGAGTTGTGGAACTCCGAAATCTACTTCCACCGCCTCTAAGCTTGCTTAAACCCTCCTAAGATACCCTAGGAACGATCCCTAGGTGTCCTTTTATAGTAGGGAGGCTTCGCAACTTCAGAAGAATCGAGAATCTGCGTAAGAGTTATGCAGTGCGCTGAGAAAATCGGACTGAAATTAGAAAGTCCTGATTCTTTACGTGGCCGACCGGTCGGACGACCGGTCGGGCTGGCTGGCCGACCGGTCATGACCGGTCGTGCTTCAATGGGAAAATAGTCCAGCAGCCTCTGGAGTTTAAAATACTTTCTGGCCGACCGGTCACGACCGGTCGGACTGTGTTTAGCTTAGGTCCAACGAGTTCAGCATGCATGGAAAGCTGGCCGACCGATCACGACCGATCTTGGCCTATTTCTGGTTCAATTTCTTCTTTCTTTCTTCTTTTCTTCTTTCCTTGCTTCCTTCTTTCTTTGGTCCTCCTTCGATCTTCATCCAAATAGTTCCAAATAAGCTCTTTTCATCTTCAATTAGGCGGAGTCCACTCTCAATCCTGCAATCACAAAACATGCATTCCATTAGTCTTTAAATCATAAAAATCTCGCACAATGAGTGATGAATTGGGGTTAGAATATGCACAGTTAAGAGCTCAACACACCCCCCAACCAGCATTTTGCTAGTCCTGAGCAAAACATGCGTGAAACCAATTCCATTCTCCAAAACTCAACTCTCTTTCAGAAACCATTATTCTATAAATCCCCAGACATACAAGTGTAAGATTTAGAAATATTAGGCGATAGAGATTGAAACCGTAAACCCTCAAGACATGATAAGCATTCATATGAAATTCCCGCTGATTGGTCGATAAATAGACGAACTTGAACAAATTCAACCTAGTGTGCATAGTGAAAATTCATCTCATGAGTTTCTAGGATTATCTTCCTCATAGATTAACCAGACCATAGATCTCAAGGTATGTGGAGCAACATCAAGCCAATGACGGGAATTTGCCTTACTGTCCTTCCGACGACTTTCACACTACGTCCCATTTTCGGCTTTGGTTACGGGTAGACCATCCCCCTGTTGGTAGTAGGTAGCCCTAATCAGATTTTTCCACCATTTTTCCATCATTCCGAATTTCATCCTTCCTTTTCCTTTTTCTTTTAAATTAGATAGGATTTTTTAGAAATCCATATCTTTCGTTATTTTCCCATGGACGAGAATAGACAAAGTACCCCGGCTTGGTTTCTCAACACCTTAAATCAAAGTCTAGCTAATCCACAAATCATATAATCCTTTCAACTTATGAAAATCGTGTAATGTGAACTAGGTGTAAACGTGTTCAGATTTTCTATCAATTACATAACTAGGAGAATTCACATATAAAACCATTATGCTATGAGAAGTTCAAGACTTACAACCTCATACACTTCATATCTCCTCCTCTTATGCTCATATCATCTTGAATACATAGAAACAATGTTTTTCCAAAAGAGTTTTGAATTTTAAAAAAATTGAAAAATTTCCACATAATTGCTTGAAATGTTACAAAACGCTGGATTCATCCAAGTGATGCTACACCCCCCAACCAAATCTTGCATTGTCCTCAATGTAAAAGATGTGCAATATGCATGACATGAGAGTAATGACATAAAACAAGGGAGAGTGAGAACGAGAGTACCTGAGGTAGTGAAAAGCGGAATTCTTCCTCCTTCTAACAAACCTAAGCAAAGGTAAACAAAAGTAACAAAATCCTAATCCTAACTACTCTATACCTCCATCAGACTAGGAGATCAATCATCCTGATACACAGGGTCATTCAAAGGTATGGACATACCTTATGAAGGAAATTTCTCAAAGAACGGCTTTAATCGTTGCCCATTTGCCTTAAAGATGTTACCGTTCCTCGGATTTAACAACTCGACAGTCCCATATGGATAGACAGTTTACACAATGTAGGGACCGGTCCATCGAGATCTCAATTTTTCCGAAAATAAATGTAGGCGAGCATTATACATGAGGACTTTTTGATTGATCGTGAATGTCTTGCGAAGAATATTCTTATCATGGAATATCTTCTTCTTGGCCTTGTAAATTCTCGCATTCTCATATGCTTCGTTCTGGATTTCTGCAAGTTCATTCAATTGTAGTTTGCGCAACGAGCTTGCCTTGTCAGAATCAAAATTCATCTTCTTAATTGCCCAATATGCCCTATGTTCTAACTCCACAGGCAAGTGACAAGCCTTCCCATAGACAAGTCTATGGGGAGACATTCCAATAGGGGTTTTGAAAGCAGTACGGTAGGCCCAAAGCGCATCGGTAAGCCGAAGTGACCAATCCTTGCGATCGGGGTTCACCGTTTTCTCTAAAATGTGTTTAATTTCCCTATTGGATATCTCAGCTTGTCCACTCGTTTGTGGGTGATAGGGAGTGCTCACTTTGTGTGTTACGCCATATTTCTTCATTAAGGTTTCAAAAGGCCGATTGCAAAAGTGAGACCCTCCATCATTTATGATGACTCGAGGTGCTCCAAACTGGGAAAGAATATTCTCTTTTAAGAAGCGAATGACCGTTTTATGGTCATTATTCCGACAAGGGATGGCCTCGACCCATTTGGAAACATAATCAACGGCAAGCAAGATGTATACGTTTCCAAAAGAAGATGGGAATGGGCCCATGAAATCGATGCCCCCACAATAAAAAATTTCGATTATTAAGATGGGATTGAGTGGCATCATATTTCTACGGGAAATTCTTCCTAATTTCTGATAAGGTTCACATGCTTTGCAAAACTCATGTGTGTCTTTGAACATGGTGGGCCAATAAAACTCACATTACAGATTTTTTGCTGTGGTCTTTTTAGCCGAAAAGTGGCCACCATATGCCTGAGAATGACAGAAGGAGATGATACTTTGTTGTTCCTCATCTGGCACACATCTCCTTATGATTTGATCGGGACAATACTTGAATAAGTATGGGTCGTCTCATAAGAATTTCCGCACCTCCGTGAAGATTTATCCTTATCTTGCTTTTTCCAATGTGTAGGAATTGTACCTGTAGCAAGATAGTTAGCAATGTCTGCATACCATGGCAATTAGGGAAACAGTAAAAAGTTGTTCATCAGGGAACATGTCATTGATCGCAGTCGTTTCAGGGGAATCAGTGAGGACAAGTCGAGAGAGATGGTCAGCTACTATATTTTCTACTCCTTTCTTATCACGTATTTCTATGTCAAATTCCTGGAGTAGAAGGATCCATCTTAACAACCGTGGTTTAGTATCCTTCTTAGAGAGAAGATACTTAAGCGCGGCATGGTTAGTGAATATAATGATCTTGGATCCAATCAAGTAGGACCTAAGCTTGTCCAAGGCAAAAACTACGGCTAAAAGTTCTTTTTCAGTAGTGGTGTAGTTTGCTTGGGCTGAGTTTAGGGTTATACTTGCATAGTAGATGACACATGGCTTTTTCTCTTTTCTTTGGCCTAGCATGACCCCAATAGCATAGTCACTAGCATCGCACATAATCTCAAAAGGAAGGCTCCAATCAGGTGGTTGCATTATGGGAGCAGCATGTCAACATACTTTTAAGGGTGATAAAGGCCTTTTGACATTCTTCATTCCACTCGAATGAATTTTTCTTTTGAAGTAAGTTACATAAAGGACGAGAGAGTGAACTGAAGTCCTTTATGAACCTTCTGTAAAATCCTGCGTGTCCTAAAAAGGACCGTATATCTACATATGCTCTTGGGTGGTGGAAGGTTAGAGATGAGATCAATTTTCACTTTGTCCACCTTGATTCCATTTTGTGAAACGATGTGACCAAGTACAATTCCCTTTTGAACCATGAAGTGATACTTCTCCCAATTCAGCACAAGGTTCTTCTCTTCACATCTTTTCAGCACAGATTTCAAGTGCTCAAGGCACTCATCAAAGCTACAACCAAATACGAAAAAATCATCTATGAAGACTTCGAGAATTGTCCCCACCATGTCAGAAAAGATACTCATCATACAACACCGAAAGGTGGCAGGGGCATTACATAGTCCAAACGGCATCCGTTGATAGGCGAAAGTGCCGAATGGACATGTGAATGTAGTCTTTTCTTGGTCTTCACGGGCAATCTCTATTTGGTTGTACCCTGAATAGCCATCAAGGAAGCAAAAGTGGGAATGACCCGCCAACCGTTCTAAAATTTGATCAACAAACGGTAGGGGGAAGTGGTCTTTCCTCGTGACAGTGTTTAGCTTCCTGTAGTCAATGCACATTCTCCAACCGGTAGTGACTCTAGTTGGCACAAGTTCATTATTGTCATTAGCTACGATGGTTATTCCGGATTTCTTAGGCACCACTTGAGTTGGGCTCACCCATTGACTATCGGATGTTGGGTAAATAATACCCACATCTAATAGTTTCACCACTTCGGCCTTAACCACATCTTTCATATTTGGATTTAGTCGTCTTTGTGGTTGCCGGGATGTCTTTGCATTCTCCTCAAGGTGTATGCGATGAGTACAAATCAGTGGGTCTATGCCTTCGAGATCCGCAATTGACCATCCAATGGCACTCTTGTGCTCTAATAAAGTGGCCATTAGCCTACTCTCTTGTTCCTCATCCAAGTGGGAAGAGATCACCACTGGATATGTCTCACCTCGACCTAAATAAACATATTTTAGCTCACTTGGTAATGGTTTTAGGTCGAGTGTTGGTGCCTTGATGTTGGATGGGAGGGCCTTGTTCTCATTGACAGGCAAAGGCTCAAATAGGGCCCTCCATCTTTTATTATCAAGCACTGGCATCACATCTAGAATGGCTTCCATCTCTTGTATTGTGTCATCATTTATCTCATGAGAATGGGCCACACATGCCTCCAAAGGGTCGGAAGATAGTGACAAGGGGAATGTATCTTCTACGAATGATTCAATCATGTTTAGTTCGTGGATATCATCATCAACCTCCCGTGGTTGTTTGCATAAATCAAATATGTTAAGCTCAAGGGTCATATTTCCAAAGGACATTTGTACAAGTCCGTTTCTACAATTAATAATTACATTTGAAGTAGCTAGAAACGGTCGTCCAAGTATGACAGGAATTTGAGCACTGGTGCCTATCACGGGATGTGTATCCAAGACAATAAAGTCTACCGGGTAGTAGAATTTATCAACTTGGACTAGAACATCCTCAATCATTCCTCTCGGTATACGAATGGATCTATCAGCAAGTTGGAGTGTGGTTTTGGTGGGTTTCAATTCACCTAACCCAAGTTGCTCGTAGAACAAGTATGGAATGAGATTCACACTTGTCCCCAAGTCGAGTAAGGCTTGTTTAATCCGATAGTCTCCTATGATGCATGAGATGGTTGGACTACCCGGATCCTTGTATTTTTGAGGTACCTCTTGTTTGATGATGGCGCTCAAATTCTCGGTCAAAAGTACTTTGTTGTGAACATTGTGTTTCCTTTTGACTGTACACAATTCCTTTAGAAATTTGGCATACGATGGTATTTGTTTTATTGCATCTAACAACAGGATGTTGATCTTCACCTGTTTGAAAACTTCTAAAATTTTCAGATTTTTATCTAAAGGTTTAGGTGAAATCAACCTTTGTGGAAACGGGGCAACCGGCTTGTATTGCCTTTCCGGTTCTTTATCTTGTGGAGTGTTGTTTGAGCTATCATCCTCTTTGAAAATTTTCGGATCCTTAGGCTTTGGGGCCTTCACCGGATTAGATTTGTCAATTTCTTTCCCACTCCTCAAAGTGGTGATAGCTTGAACATGTTCCGTGTGGTGAGAGGATGAGCTTGCATCTTGTATCTCAAACTGGGTTCTTGGGTTAGGAAGAGGTTGGGCAGGAAGTGTGCCTTTCTCTCTAACACTAAGATGAGATTCAACTCTAGCCATTGATGTTTTCAATTCATTGATGGCTTAGGTTGAATTTTGATTGAATTTCAATTGCTCTTGCATGAACCCATCTATTTTCAGAGAATTTGTCTTATTATACTCAGCTTGGACCGATATGAATGCACCCAACATCTCCTCTAGCGTCACTTTTGGAGTAATGACTAGAGATGGACCTAGTATAGGTTGAGCTTGAGGGATAGGGGTTGCATTCACAGTGGGTCCATTCCTCCAACTGAAGTTGGGATGGTTCTTCCAACTAGCATTAAACGTGTTTGAGGTTGGAGCACCAAATTGCCGTTGATAACTGTTTATGACATTTGATTGTTCTTGTAAGATGTCCTGAACTGCTGAAATTGTGGGACACTCTTGTGTTGCATGTTGGTTTTCGGCACAAACTCCACAAACAGTTTCAACGTCATTGGAGTTAATCGTCTCTCCTTTCCTCAATTCCATGGCTTCGACCTTTCTTGTGAGGCTAGCCACTCGTGCACTTATGCTATCCTCTTCTGATAAGACATACATTCCTCCTTTTTTCTTTTGTTGGCCAGTCATGGAATTTGTTGGTTTTGATGTATCCCAAGACTGTGCATTCTCAGCCAATTCTTCCAAATAATCCCATGCTTCATCAGCCTCCTTATTCATGAACTCCCCATTACACATCATCTCTACGAATTGGCGCATGGGTGAAGTCAGTCCTTCATAGAAAAAGCTTATAACCCGCCAAATTTCATAGCCATGATGTGGACATGCGTTTAATAGGTCCTTAAACCTCTCCCAACATTGGAAGAAGGTTTCATCTTCCTTTTGGGCAAAGTTCATGATAAGGCGCTTCAACATGTTTGTTTTGTGAGTAGGGAAGAATTTTTTTATGAATTCCCTATGCATATCAGTCTATGCACCAATTGATCTTGGCCTTAATGCATGAAGCCAACCTTTTGCTTTATCTTTAAGAGTAAAAGGGAAGAATTTAAGTCTCACCACATCGTCAGTCACATTAGCAAAGTGCATGGTGGTTATTACCTCATCAAACTCCTTAAGGTGTTGATAGGCACTTTTACTGTCTAATCCATGGAATTTAGGGAGAAGTTGGATCACTCCCGGTTTTGAATCCACATTCCCTGCATTTGGTGGAAATACTATGCATGAGGGAGTGCTTGCTTTTGCTGGTTGCAAGAAGTCACGTAAAGTTCTAGGTCGAAGAACATCCTCAACCACATTCTCCCCCGTTTCAGTTTGGTTTTGGCCCAGATTAGGATTGGCCATTGGATTAGGTTGATTCACAGCTATACCTTCAGACAAAATTGGAGAGTTTAGATGTCTCCTAGCACGTGGCTCTCTGTCAATTCGTTCTACTATCCCCCCTTCACTTATGAATCGGTTATTGGAATCCCGAGCCCAATGTGGCATGCAAAACCAAAAATATGAAACCAAGAGAAAGAAGAATTCTTCCTCCATTTCTTCACTCTTCTCTAAGACCGAAGCACAAGGTGTCCTACAATGGCGAAGCTAGAAGCAAGGATAGAGACTGATTTCTCCTGGTCAATAAGGGTTCAAAGAACTCCCCACCCACTCTTTGAATCGTTTGAGAAAAAGTGCAGAAAAAGGAGAAAGAGGAGTAGAGGTGAGAAAAGAAATCTCTGAGCACAAGGTGATCCAAGACGGCAGAGCAGACCAATAGGAATCCAAGTGGCACAAGGCCGACCTTTCAAAGATCTAAAAGGAGTCTCCACCCACTCTACAAGAGATGAATATGATAGGAATGAATAGGAGAAGGAGAAGAGTAAGGTTTAGAAAGATAGAACCTGATTCGGTATTTGAAATCCTTGTATCTTCTTCAGCTTCTTAGAAATCCCTGAAAAGAAAAATCAAATAAACAAGCTAAGTTAGTCCTAAAATCCTAAAAATCCTAAATAGATACTAATTTCAGAAATTTGTAAAAAACTGTCAAAATTCCCCGGCAGCGGCGCCAAAAACTTATTCGCTTCCCCAAGTGTAGGGTTGCGAAGTAGTAATAAACTCGGTAAGACCGAGGTCGATCCACAGGGACTTGTGTAGGATTTCACAAACACATCCAATAGTTTCTATTGATAAATTAACAATCAGGTTTTTGTATGAGATTGAAGTAAGTAACAACTTTAAACTAAATTGAAGGTAAATAATGATAAAAAGGCAATAGGGGTTCAAGGATCCACTTGTAGCAATCCTTGATGTTCAATCCGCTGTGGTTTTTCACTTTCTCAACTAGAATCGATATTAAGATCTATCTAGCCGGATGATAGAGCTGTTAAACCAAACAATCTGTTATATGTAAGTCCAATGCATAAGATTCACTCAATGTAAGCTAGGCTGAGCATGCTCAATTGCATAGGTCAGTCCTAATTCCAAAAGACTCAGTTCACAATCATAACCATCCTCAAGTCCTGTCACAAGACAAGGCTAGATCATGATTTGAACTTGATTCAAATCACATGCACAGTCCATACACATTACAGAAATTCAGAAAAGTAGAACTTTGATAGGAAGTCTCCACATGAAGATCATAGTACTAGAGCGTACTCCAATTCCTCGGATCATACAGGTCTAGACTAATACAAACCAATTAAGAATTTAAGTAATTCTCCCAAACATCCATGAGTCATCATAAGACTAAGAAAAGCTACTTAAAACTTATATAAACTTCAAACCATAGTTCATAAACATGAATTCCAAACTTAAAACCAACTTAGAACGAATTAAAACATCTTGGATCCACTACAAGCTTCACCTCTTAGCCCTAGCTAAGAGGTTTAGCTGCTCATGATCCAAGGAAACATGAAACAACAAAAAAAAACTCATAAAAATAGTAAAACAAACTAGAAGGAGTTGTGGAACTCCGAAATCCACTTCCGCCGCCTCCAAGCTTGCTTAAACCCTCCTAAGATACCCTAGGAACGATCCCTAGGTGTCCTTTTATAGTAGGGAGGCTCCGCAACTTCAGAAGAACCGAGAATCTGCGTAAGAGTTATGCAGTGCGCAGAGAAAATCAGACTGAAATTAGAAAGTCCTGATTCTTCACGTGGCCGACCGGTCGGACTGACCGGTCGGGCTGGCTGGCAGACCGGTCACGACCGGTCTTGCTTCAATGGGAAAACAGTCCAGCAGCCTCTGGAGTTTAAAATACTTTCTGGCCGACCGGTCTGGACCGATCGGACTGGTCTGGCCTACCGGTCACGACCGGTCGGACTGTGTTTGGCCTAGGTCCAGCGAGTTCAGTATGCATGGAAAGCTGGCCAACCAGTCGCACGACCAGGTCTGAACTTCCTGGCCGACCGGTCACGACCGGTCTTGGCCTGTTTCTGGTTCAATTTCTTCTTTCTTTCTTCTTTTCTTCTTTCCTTGCTTCCTTCTTTCTTTGGTCCTCCTTCGATCTTCATCCAAATAGTTCCAAATAAGCTCTTTTCATCTTCAATTAGGCGGAGTCCACTCTCAATCCTGCAATCACAAAACATGCATTCCATTAGTCTTTAAATCATAAAAATCTGGCACAATGAGTGATGAATTGGTGTTAGAATATGCACAATTAAGAGCTCAACAATGTTGTGTCGCACTTACGGAAGGTTCCCACCCAGCTAAGTATATACGATGCTTTATGTCTCTCGAAAGTGTACAGAGAAATGTTAATCAATGCCTTACTTGACAGTGAAGTTAGGGAAGTCATGATGATAGAGATAGAAGAAGAAATGAATAATACAGACAAATTTTGGGAGGGGTATATGCCAGTGTCACAAGTCATGCATGTCAATCATCCTTCAACAATCACTTTTTCAGAAGAAGACCGCACGATCGAATTAATAGACCACAATCGCCCGTTGATGGTCACAGGAACAATCAGGGACACCGAGGTTAAAAGGTGAATGTTAGATGACGGGTCTGCCGTGAATATTATGCCATTGAAGACATTATAGAAGTTGGGTTATAGGCAATTGGCACTACGCCCGAGTCTCATGATGATTCAAGGGTTCAATCAAGACAGTCAACGCACACTTGGATCAATCACGGTGATGTTAGAGATCGAAGAACTGTCGACGAAAGTAACGTGTCAGGTGATCGACGTGGTGACAACCTACAACCTCCTTTTAGGAAGGCCCTGGCTCCATCAGAATCGGATAATCCCTTCGACGTATCACCAGTGTTTCAAATATAACAGAGATGGTGTCCAATACAGGATAGCAGCAGATCTGAAGCCATACACGATAGCTGAGTCATTTTTGGCCGATGCGAAATATTACAACCCGTCCGAAAGCGATAAAACCAGCAAAAAGCCCGACGTAACGGAAAAAGGGGAAGGGGCAAAACCTCGAGTTGAGAAGTGCGTGCAAAAAAGTAAACCTCAGCCCATCACTCAGGGAAGAGCCCAATGTCAACGGGAAAACCAACCTCAGCCAATCACGAAGAAATTCTATGTAGTACTGCAGCACCTGCGTCAGCGGGGGTAGTCTGTGTTAAAACTGATCTCAGATCAACACATGAGTTAGCTTCAATATGCCGATACCCAAGATAGGAAGAACCAAGCCATTGCCAAAAGCTCCAAGCCAATTCATCGTGCCGTCAAGAGATACCACCCAGAAAGATATCAAGTTCCACTCAGAGCCAAGTCAGCCAGTACCATCAGAAGAGAGAGAAGAGGGAAGAGGGTCTGCCCAACCCCGACCAATAGAAGAGAAGAGATATAGCAGAGCCAGCCGGAAGATTATGAGGAATATGGGATTCTTCGGTCAAGGCTCAGACACAAAGAAAAGACTGCTAGCTCCATTTGAAGAATATAAGCAAGTATACAGAAACGGAGAAGGTCTAGGAGCCAAGGCAACCGTAAACATGGTGACCATTGGCCCGGTAGAAGAAGTTCAGTCGCAAGATTCTATCGACATAATCCAACCAAGTGTCGCACCCGTGCAACTACAAGACGGTGGACAACTGATGATCGATGAACTCAAAGAGGTGAATTTGGGCACCCTCGAAGAACCCAGGAATACATATTTGAGCAGAAACGTCCTGAAAAATGAAAGAGAGAGATACATGCAGCTATTGAAGGAAAATAAGGACATCTTTGCCTGGACATATTCAGAAATGCCCGGGCTCAGTCCGGTAATCGTCATGCACAAGCTAAGTATCATGAAGGAAAAGAAGCCAGTAAAGCAAACGTAACGACGGTTTCATCTTGATGTTATACCTAAAATTGAAGAAGAAATTAAGATACTAATTCATGTCGGATTCGTTCGAGAGGTGAAGTACCCTCGATGGATCTCAAACATCGTGCCAGTCAAGAAGAAGAGCAGACAGATCCTGAGTTTGCGTTGACTTCCGGAATCTTAATGAAGCCTGCCCGAAAGATGACTTTCCTTTGCTGATTCCAAAATTATTGATTGACAACACAACGGGATATGCAGTAATGTCCTTCATGGACAGGGTATTTGGGATATAATCAGATTCGCATGGCCTCGGAAGATGAAGAAGCTACGGCCTTCCGTACAACTCTCGGCATCTACTGTTATCGCGTAATGCCCTTCGGACTAAAGAATGCAAGGGGCAACATACCAGCGCGCAATGCACATTATATTTCAAGACATGATGCACAAACACGTCGAATGCTATGTAGATGATTTAGTTGTAAGGTCGGCCAATCATGAGTAGCACAGAGAGCACCTAAGGTAAGTGTTCCAACGGTTGCGCAAGAAGAGTCTCCGCATGAATCCACTAAAATGCGCATTCGGAGTTGCGTCTGGCAAATTTTTAGGCTTCGTGGTCAGACACAAGGGCATAGAAATCGATCCCGCAAAGATCAAGGCCATCATAGAAATGCCGCCTCCGAAGAACCTGAAGCAGTTGAAGAGTTTCCAAGGCTGCATAGCATATCTGAGAAGATTCATTTCGAACCTGGCTGGTCGTTGTCAGCCATTCTCCCGCCTCAACAAGAAAGATGTTAAGTTTGAATGGGATGCCGCCTGTCAGAAAGCTTTCAATTCATTAAAAGAGATGCTCGGGAATTTGCCAGTCCTTGCCGCCCCAATCAAGGGAAAGCCGCTGATTCTATACATCGCAGTAGGTGATAACTCACTGGGAGCACTCCTGGCACAGAGGAACGAAGAAGAGAAGGAGAATGCGCTATATTACTTAAGCCGCACGCTGGTGGGGGCCGAATTTAACTATTCAGCAATTGAGAAGATATGTCTTGCTCTCATTTTCGCTGTAAAGAAACTAAGGCATTACTGCCTCTTGCACCAAATAACGTTGATATCCAAGGCGGATCCGATCAAGTTCCTTATGAACCGGCCTATGTTATCCGAACGCTTAGCAAAATGGGCCCTTCTCCTCTCTGAATTCGACATTACATACGTCCCGGCCCGAGCTATTAAAGGACAGGCAATCGCAGATTTTCTCGCTGCACATCCGGTCCCGAGCAGCGAAGAAATGGAATGTGATCTCTCAGATGATCAGGTTATGATGTGGGAGAACCACGACTCTGGCAGATGTACTTTGACGGACCCTCCAGGTCGACAGGGGCAGGAGCGAGGGTTATATTTATCAGCCCACAAGGAGATTTGCTGCCCTACTCGTTTACGATCGTGCCAGCTTGCACCAACAACGAATCAGAATATCAAGCCCTTATCATTGGGCTACAGCTCGCATTAGAGATGCGAATCAAGGCAATACAGATCTAGGGTGACTCCAAGCTAGTCATCGGACAGTTGACGACAGAATATGAGGTCCGCAAACCTAAGTTGTCGCCTTTCTGCCAACTAGCGCAGTCACTATTTGACCAGTTTCGTAACAACAACATTTCACATATACCAAGGCAGGAGAACGTACAGGCCGACGCATTAGCCAGCCTGGCCGCTACTTTGGCTAACCCTGGAGGCAGCCCACTTCAAGTAACAATCGAAGAAAGGAGGATCCTACCGACAACCATACTGCGTGGTGGCAGAGCAAGCGTAAACCCCATCTGTTGCTTCGAAATCACAGAAGATAATGACTGGAAAAGACCGTTCGTCGACTACTTGAAGTATGGATTCTTACCAGAAGAGCCCAAGATGCGCACGCAAGTTAGGAGACGCGCTGTGTCATTTATACTACAGAACGACGTCCTTTACAAACGCTCGTATGAGGGAGTATTGTTGCGCTGCTTGGACCAGAATGAAGCATATGCTACGTTAAAGGAAGCCCATGGAGGAGAGTGCGGTGCCCACCAAGGAGGCAGGAACCTACATCACCGTGTCCGACACATAGGATATTATTGGCCCATGGAGGCGAAAGATGCGATAGAATTTATCAAGAAATGTCATCAGTGCCAGATCCAACTCCAAACTTGTTCAACGAACGACACCATTCCGTAATATGTCATATTTGTCGCGGGTCATCTTTGTAATATTTCTCTCCTTCCTCTCTCCCTGTTCCTTCCTCGGTTAACGAGCCTCCGTCTGTTCTCGAGTCTTTTCTTGCTACTGACTAGAGTCCATGGTTCCTTCGGCTCAGGGTATGAAGTTGTTTGGTTGGTGCCACCTTCTATTGGGATTGCTGAAATTGCCCCAGCTGTCTCCTTTGCTGTTTCAGGTACTTTCATGCTGATGACTCCTTGATTGATCAACCCTTGTATTCTTCCTTTCAAGGAGAAGCAATCTTCTGTCTTGTGGCTGACACATTGATGATATTTACAATATTTGGGATCGTTTACTCGTCCAACTTCATGGGGACGGACGGGCTCTGGTAGATGTATTAAGCCTTCCTCGATCAATTATTCCATGATCGGAACTAGATCGGCCATATCGAATGTATATGGGCCATTAGCCCTTTCTCTTTCGGCTATTGATATGCGTTTAGGTACATAGGGTCTCTTACCCTTGTCTTGTATGACTGTTGTCTTCATCTCCAGCCTATGATCGGCAGCGAGACGTTTTCGGTCTTTCTGTTCCCTGCTCCTGTCGACCTGGTGGGTTTCTACCACTCTTCCTATTTCTCTCTTCTGTCTCTCGGGTCTGAAGTTTACCCGGGAGGTTGCTTCTTCCACCAGATGGGCTTTCGTCGCTAGCTCGCGAAAGGAGTTAAAGGTGTTACCTGACAGTCCGTACGAGATCATAGGGTCTAGAGCCCTTAGGCACATCTTCATCTGCTCGCCTTCACTGGGTAATTCACGACATTGAGTCGCTGTGGTTCCCCATCGGTCGATAAATTTCTCGACTGGTTCACCATTCCTCTATCTAACCAACGCTAGGTCTGTTAACAAGAGCTCCCTCTCGATCGCAAAGAATTTTGAGATGAAAGCGTCCTGCATTTGCTCCCATGTCCTTATAGAGCCGGCTGATAGTGACATGTACCATTGAAAGGCTTTCCCTGTCAGGGTAGATCCGAATAGCCGCATGCAATACCGCGGGACCGCGGACCAATTTCCCAACGTAGTCAAGAAGTGGGTGATGTGCTCTTTTGGCGATCCTCTTCCGTCGAATTTTTTGAAGTCTGGGCATCTAAAATTGGCTTGGAACGGCACCTCTTCCACCTCTGGCGGGTACGGGACCCGATATTTATAGCTGCCCCTCCTCTCTTTCTCTTTTTCTTGCTGCATCATGTGGGCTATCGTCTGGGATAATTCTTCTCGCGATACGTGAGATGCGAAAGTGGTGCGTACTCTATTGGTGTGACCCTGAGTTGGACGAGCGGTTCAAGCTTAGCTAGACCTTTTGCTGCCCCTTGGGATTCCTCTACGGACTGATGGGTAAGCGGCGCGACGCTTCTGGTGGCATTCTGCGCTATTAGGGTGGTCAAGGCTTCCTAAATAGCCCTCATCCGATCATTTATCTCGCGATTAGCCTCAACCAATCTATCGATCTGATCTTGGAATGGAGGCAATTCTTCTGCTTCATACGGTCCTTCTTCTTCTCCTTCGGCCACCTGGACCATCACCACCTGTGCTAGCGGGATGTTCCGAGCTGATCTCTGCTTCGGTTCAAGGGTTGTCATGGGCTCGGTTTTCTTCACATGCGCGGGCCTGATAGGTTTCTGAGAGGTGTGAGTGACCTTGGACAATGACAGAAACTGCTCGACTGTCATTTTAGGCACTGCGGGTTTGGCTGATATGACCTGGCCATTGATAGGGCTCTTTTGCCCCTGCTTTTGGCTGCCATTGTTTCCTGATCACGGGGCGAGGCCTTGCAACGTTCGCCTGCTTATATGCTCCTACGATGTAGGCTTTTTTCTGTTCCTTCTTCTGCCTTCGGGTCTCAACCAACTACCACTCAAAGCTTGGTCTTGCGATTGCGGTGAAACGGGGGAAGCTGAAGCCTCCGGAGGCAAGGAAGGTGCACGAACCGGTCATTGAGCATGCCATTTCTTCTGTCTGTTCTAGTATCTTGTTAATTCTGCACCGTCAGGAAATCATTAGACCAGTTCATAAATGCGGCCGGGAGCGTGAACCCATCGATCACAGTGAATAAACTGATAGGAATAGGTAAGAAGAAGACAAATACGTGTAGTTGTGGGGCTTCGTGGGTTTGAAAAACCTTTTAATTTACCGTCTATTGCCTTAAAGATGAAGGGAAGAACGTTCCCGTTGAGAGTCGCTAGTTTGGCGCCCGAGGGCGCCGAAATATTATGCCTCGCGATGTATCCCTTGCGTACATATTCGTGTCCGCGAATGATTGATCTTAGAGCATTTCTATACTCAGAGCTAACCAGAGATTCTGGGAACGTTCCCCAGCAGAGTCGCCAATTTGTTAGAACTAGAAAATGGACTTTAAGGACATTTTTCTAAAATGTGGTGTTTTGTTGTTCTGGGGTTCTGAGTAATGGAAACATTCATAGACAATTATAAGCATTCACAAATGTACACAAGAAGAGATATCGCAAGGCGAATTTTTATTCCAGAGATCCTGAGATCTTGTACATTCCAGGCCGTGATCTGGCACGAGCTCTTAATTACATCGAATGATCGACGACCCTTGATTAAAAGGCAAAAGACTAGTCAGCAGGGACTATGGTCTTAGAGTTTGTGGTCGTAGAGACCTGTATTTGTTTTGTTATGGACTGAACCATCTTTGTATTAGTCAGATGTCTATGTCCCATGTTTTGGCCAGAGATCCGGGCTGAGACTATCAGGGTTTATGACTGGGAAGGACGACTCTGGGCCCGCGCCTGTCAATGTATGGATAGGTGACCTCGGGAAGTCCACTCTACAGTTGTGTGTACCTGCGTAGCCCAACTGACGGATGCCGTTTTGAATGGGTAGGGCATCGACTGTTGTGTTGTGGCAGTTCATAACAATTGTTTTGTAGTGAATTGAAACTCTTTGGTATGGTTTATCGTGATAACCATAGTCCCGTTTGTCTAGCTTTCGACCCAAATCGGATCACATCTTTACAGTAGATATAAATGATGACATATTTGCATAGTTCTAGATGCTGGCGGCGTCTTTCCGAGAAGTCATTTCGTTTATCGTGTCGAATCAGGTCGAACCTCGAAGATGCAATTCTGCTCATTTAGAGATCTTGGAACGTTCATTTGACCATTCCATTTCGTCTGGAACGCTCGAAATACCCAAAATAGGCTCAAGTGGCACTTGAAAACACTTAAAATTGAATTCGGTGCACCCATGAACATGTTCTGGAATTGGCTGATTTTTTGGGTGCGTGGGACTTAATTTATAGGTGCGTTGGCTCCAAGCACCTTTAAATTAAATGCCTGATTTTTGTTGAATTTACGGATGCGTGGGGCAATTTTCGGGTGCGTTGGGGTCCAATGTACCCTGAAAATACAAGTCCGAATTATGTTGAGTTTTCGGGTGTGTCGAGCTATTTTCGGGTGCGTGGGAGTCCAATGCACCCTGAAAATACAAGTACGAATTATGTTGAATTTTCGGGTGCATCGAGCTATTTTCGGGTGCGCGCCCACACTTATGATTTTTTATAATCCGGACCTGCGGCGGTATTGGTCGAAGTGATCTTCCGGCGGATGATCAGAAAGGGATTCCGGTGATCGGGAAAGTTTTTCGGCGGTCGGAAAAGGATTCCGGCGAGGGTTTTTGACGATAAATCCCAAATACTCAGGGGATAATGACTCTCTCTCTCTCTCTCTCTTAATCTGTATAAATGAACAGTGGAGGGGGTATTTATACCCGAAAATACCGGGCTGCGACCAATGAGGGGCTGCCACGTATGACGCATCCCATAAAGCCTTTGACGCACCCCCAAATGGACGCGTGGGAGCTCTGACGCACCCCAAAATGATATTCTGAAATTTGCTGATTTTATGGGTGCGTCGAGCTATTTTCTGGGTGCGTTGGAGTCCAATGTATCCAAAAAATGCTATGCTGGTTCTTGGTGATTTTATGGGTGCGTCGAGCTATTTTATGGACGCGCTGGACGATTTTTGGATGCGTCAAGGTCCAATGCACCCTGAAATTGCAGTTTCGTATTTTCTGAATTTATGGACACGTGAAGGTATTTTTTGGGTGCGTCAAGCCATTTTTGGATGCGTCAGAGGTGAAATACATCCTGAAACACTTCTTGAATTTTCATGAATTTAAGGGTGCGTTGGGTTGAATAAATGGGTGCGCTTGACGTACTCGTGTCTTGTAAAATTGGGTTTTGCGAAATGAAGGGCTTGCGGGGCCCGGTTCTTGGTAAATCGTCATGCATTGCTTATCATAATTCATAAAGAAGGTGTCTGCTTGATTCTGGACGATTTTGATCACGGTGATTCGTGGGGCCCACCGGAGAAAATGACTAAGTACTGGATCCTTTGCAAATCTGGATATTTGGGTGCGTCGGATGGCATTTTGTGGGATTTCCTCGAAGCACGTGCCCAATTGATTTGTTTTAGAGGGTACTGACTTTTGGGACCCCAACAGTTGCTAATTCTATTAATCTTGGACTATGATATCTATGTAATACTTATCTCACTTAGCAGGATATTCTGATGCTGATTGGGCTGGTAATGTTGATGACAGGAAATTAATAAGTGGTGCATATTTTTATATTGGTAATTGTCTTGTCTCGTGGATGAGTAAGAAACAAAACTTAGTTTCTTTATCAACTGCAGAAGCTGAATACATTGTTGTAGGAAGTGCATGTACACAACTTATGTGGATGAAAAGAATGCTAGCTGATTATGGGATAACACAGGATATTATGTACCTATATTATGATAACACCAGTGCAATTACTATATCCAAAAATCCCATTCAACATTCTCAGACAAAGCACATTTACATTCGATATCATTATATCCAAGAATTGGTTGAAGAAAAGTCAGTTATAATGGAATATATTTAAACTAAAAATCAATTAGCTGATATTTTTACTAAGACACTTGATAATACAAGATTTTTAAAATTAAGAAATGATATTGGTTTGTGTTTGTTAAAACTAAAAAAAATGCTCAGTCAGCAGTTTTTCCTGTGTTTCATTATTCTGGGGGAATTCTGAGTATAGAGACATTCACAGACAATCATAAGCAATCACAAAGTGTACACAAGAGAGGTATCGCAATGCGAATTTTATTCTAGAGATTCTGAGATCTTTTATATTCCAGGCTGTGATACTGGTCACGAGCCTTTAATTACATCAATGGTTGATCACCCTTAATTAGAAGGCAAAAGACTAATCCACCGGGGATTAAACCTATTTGTTTTCTTATTATGGACTGAGCCACGTTTCTTAGACAAGTTGGATGTCTATGTCCCATTTTTTTTCGGATTGTCCGGAAGGACTGTCAAGATTCAAGTGGTGCAACTCTGAGCCGTTGGCCTCTGGAATATACGAGCATCGAACGTTGGTCAGCACGATCTAAGGCCCACACCCATATTTTTATGACGGGTGACCTTAGGAAGGCACTCCGCAACTTCCTGAGCGAGGTTTTTAATCGAGTGGTGCAACTCTGGACCATTGGCCTCTGGAATACACAGCATCGAAATGTTGGTCGGCATGGCCTAAGGCCCACGTCCGTATTTTTATGACGGGTGACCTTAGGAAATCACTCCGCAACTGCCTCGTCAGCTCAACTGACGGACCCATTGTCGATAGGTAGGGCATCGACTGTCTTTTTCATAATGGCAATCCATAGCAGGATGTTTCAAACTTTGTTAGAACTCTTTTGTTTGTGGTTTCTTGTGGTAACCATAATCCCTTAGGTTTACCCTCGGACCTTTATCCGGGATGAACGGAGCTTTGTATGGTAAAGTAAACGTGTTTCTTTTGGAGTCGGGCGACTCGTCTTCGAGAAAACTCCTACTTCTGAGTATTTTCCAATGATCTATTTGAGATTGAATAGGCTATATCGAGTCGAGATCCTTTGAGGATTCAAATCTAATGGGCTGGATTGGTCGTTTCAATGCCTGCAAGTGGCTAAGCGTCGAGTCCGATGGATGCTCGCATATGCCAATTTATGATGAATGATGGGAATCGGTGCCCCGTAGACATTTTAACTCGGCTGTTACATAGCCTGACTGCATTGTTTTTGCCTTAGTGTCTTCGAGATCGTGGTTGATTTCATTTAACATTAGTCAGTTTCCAAGCCAATAGGGCACTTCCCAGGGCTAAAAATGACTAAGTAGTGGACCTGTTTGCGGTCTAATTAGGGCATTCGGTGAACATCATCGATAACCATCTTTAAACAGGGGTGGATTATGTCCATGAGGGCCACAGTGCGATCACATTTCTATTCGCTTAGCACAGGTTGATTTTCGAGCCGACAGGGCACTTCCTAGGGCTGAAAATGACTAAAAAGTGGACCTATTTGCGGTCTGATCAGGGCATTCGGTGAATATCATTGATGACTGTCTTTGAACAGGGGTGGTTTATGTCCACGAGGTTTGCAGTGCGATCGCATTTCAATTTGCTTAGCATAGGTCGATTTCCGAGCCGACAGGGCACTTCCTAGGGCTGAAAATGACTAAGTACTGGGCCTGTTGACTGCTTGATTAGGGTATTCGAGGGTCTTGAGGGTGGATAACCTCATCGCGGTGCATGATTATGGTGTATCACATTATAAAGAAGAAAAGTTTCCCTCTCGGGCTCGGTCCATTTCTGCCCAATTCTCCTCTGTTTCGGCCGTTTTCAGCTCTTTCGGGAGGATTTTCGGAGTTGCCAAATTGGCCAAGTGTTGGTCATTTTTTTTTTTTTTATCAAAACACTGATTTGGGCCATTTATCATCTACCGTTGGTGAATCTGATTCGGGGGATGGATAGATCTCACTAGTGTGCATCTAAGAGAGGTGATTTGATCGAAATATGATATCGAACGAAGGTGGGTCGCACGATGGAAGGTCCACCCCTCCCATCAGCGTCCACGTGCATGGGGGGTGTGCATGGGCGCATGTTGGATTGGCAATGGGCTGTTGGGCGCATGTGCCTAGGAGGTGGGCGCATGTGCCCCCCTCCCGGGCGCATGTGCCTAGGAGGTGGGCGCATGTGACCCCCTCCCGGGCGCATGTGGCCTTGCCTTATGAAAATAGAAGGAGATAAAGAGTCCCGAGCACATGTCTCACTGCACATGCGCCCAGCCCCAAATAATGGGTGCATGTGGTCCCAGACTTAGTGGATTTTTGAGTTTTCTGGCCTCAGAAAGTGGGCGCATGTGGGATTTGCACTTAGTGCATTTTTTGCATTTCCCGGTGAGAGAAAGCTGGTGCATGTGCCTCTGCAAAATGGGAAAAGTCCCAACACTTAGTAAATTTTAAGATTTTTTTCCCTTGCACTCGTTTCCATTGGGGGATATCCCTTTTCGGAGAGGGATTCCGGCAAGAGAACTATCCGACGGTAGTGCATTTTTTGGGTTTCGGTGGGGAAATCCCTTTTCGGCGAGGGATTCCACCGAGGGAATCCATTCCGGCCAAGGCATTCGGCGAGGGGTAACGGAGCGGGCGCATGTACCTCTTACGTCGCTCTAAGGTCAGAAGGGGGTGATGTCGCTTAATGTCATCAGGAGGACCTACTATTTATAGCAGTGCAATCGGGTTCCAGTCTGACCCAATGGGTATTTTTCGGGACATGTGTTTCTGGAGCGTTCCCCGGCGCATGTGCTGGGCGAAAGTGTTAAGTGCAAGGGTCCAATTGCATGTCATTTCAGGCCAGGCGCATGTGTTTTCAAGCCGGGTGCATGTCATTTTCGACGGATTTTTTGGGTGATTTCTGGGAAAGTGCCCGAATCGGTTTCTTTCGAATATGGGGTGCGGGCGGATGTGGTGGAAAGCCGGGCGCACGTCCCTCTTGGAAATTTCCACTACTTAGCCAAATTTTAGATTTTTGCACTTTTGTGAGAGAGAAAATTCCCAGACTCAGAATATTTCAAGATTTCAGGCTTCGACAGGAGACCTCCAGAGGACAGCTACCTTTTCTAGGATTGTGATCACTGTTGCCAAGCCACTTCTGGGTTGGGATAGACCTCCTGAATGAACGGGATGGGGTGTGGAAGTCCAGGTGTTGCAAATTTTGATACTTCCTAATTTAGAGCCTCCGGGTCTGCTCGTCGTATAGGAATGTTGTTCCGGGGAGCGCGCACATGGAAATACACATCACAGGGACTTTAAAATTGCTATTTAAGGGTTTTGGGGCACTCCAGATCATTTGGCGGTGGTATGGATGTCTGGTTTTGCTCTAAAATGGTAGCTGTATGCTTACAGACCATTTTTGGTCAGCTCCAAGCAGGGATGAAACGCATTTCGAGGTGCGCAGGTAAAGATACGCACTGCACGACTTTGAAACTTCCAGGTTAAGGGTTTTAGGATGTTCTGGATCATTTGGTGGTGACCCTCATGTCCGGTTTTACTCCGAAATACTATTTACGGATTTTGGTCGCTACCAAGTGGTTAGGGTTGCACTGGCATTTTCTGAGTTTTTTCGGTCTTAAAATTGATTCAAGTCATTGTAGATGCACCGCGGGATGTTGTTTTATAATGGGTGCGAATTTGAGCCCCAACAGTGTTTTATGTAATTGTTTTGTTTCATATCATTTCATGTATTACATTTTTTTTTAAAAAGGAAAGAAAAAGTCTTCATTTGGGTTAGAATGATTTTCTATTTATATTTGGTTTGTAATGATTGTTTATGAGTGTAATACCCCGTATCTGACATACAATTTGATGTCATTTCGAAGTTAACTACTTATAGTATAATTTTTTTTAATAATTTTAATTTATATTTTTATGAAAATACTCAATTTCACATCAGATGAATCATTGACCAACTAAAAACTCTCAATTATTAAATTAATATCTTACATATGTGTATCCTATTGGTATACAATAATAACTTGGAAAGAACCATACTAATTGTGACAATTTGATATGTTAATAAGTAAATGAAATAATTGTAATTAAAATTATTATAATAATTATTATATTATATTAATATTTGGCTTAATAAATAAAATTTATACATCTATACCTGATGTTACATGTGTGTAATGGACTACCCTACTTCTGGGGGTTTGTTCACCATCTGAAATGAAATTAGGAAGTTTCCACCGTTGGTGTGTGTAATTGTACTACTACAGTAGTTTAATCAGCATGTGAGGCCCACTTGGGTGACAAACGGACCAAGAGTGGACCTGGTAACTCCATTACATTAGTAAAGTTGAGTGATCGGAGTGGATGTCATAGATAGGTTTTGTGGGGTCCATTGTATTGATGCATGTGTACATCATTATCTGTTCACACACAGTGCACTAGGTTCATGGAGAATTGGTCTGCTCGACTTTCCAAAGCAAAAACGGAGGTTTCCTCTTTCGGCATGCAGCGGGTGGACGGACCGCTGTCCATTTTTGGAATAAAGATGGCCCACTTTTCGTGAACCTTTGGGATGATCCAAACCGTTCAAGTGATTCGTGGGTGAGGGCAAATCAAAACCTTGGTGGCGATGTCACCCACCGTGCTTCAAAAGTATGATAGTTTAGGCCAGAAGTTAGGTTGTCCAAGTTGGGTTTGTGTTTTCTGCAGCTACAAAATCGTCAAGCTGCGATCATTGTGGCCCACATGTGGAAAATCCAATCTGTCTATTTTGTAGAGGGTTAAGCCTTTCATCAAATCAAGGTGGTTTTGTTTGGTGGGAACGATTACTTGCAGATAAATTTCAAATCAAAGTATAGTTAATCTTTCTAGCATTTACAAAATACTATTGCCAGCTTGGCAATCCGCGTCCGTTGCTTCAATCAAATCTGGGCCGTTCTTAACAGTCTTTTAGGGTGGCTTCTAGTGAAATTACAGCCCTTCATTACCCTTCACTTGGATCAGTAAGTCCTTATAAAAAAAAAGATGAGAAAATTCATTTTTCCTTTGGTTTTGCTTCAAACAATTAAAACCTTATAATCTCAGCCCTCTTCTTTCATTGCTTTCTTCATTCCTGTAAGGCCTGCCGCCTCTCCAAACATCTGGAAGATCAGTTGGTCTTCTTCAATATCTCATTTCCTCGAATCTGAAGGATAGTCATTGGAGAAGAGAACTTTTCGTCTCTTTGGAAGCCAATCATCTGTTGTGTTTGGTGTTGGAGGGCGTCTGTTGTTGAGGAGAGTTGGATGGTGTAATAGTTTTGGTGGTGCTATCGTGTATCTGGAATTGAAGTTTTCAGAGCTATTATATGTGAGCAAAGAGACTCTGATCAAGCATTATTCAGACCATTGCAGAGCATGCCAAACAATTGAGTTTTCTGATTTCAGGTAGGCCTTCATTTCCAACTTGTTTGATTTAAGAGATGGGTTTTTCGAATCATAGGGAGCTGAAGATAATTGTTGTGCTGTTGAAGAAGCAATTCAGCCCTTGTGTCCCATCTCTTTTCCTTGAAATTGGTTGGATGTGTTGAATACGACTGGACCTAGTTATGGATCTGGTTCAGCAGCTTGATCTTGTCTGTGTGTTGAATCTGTTTGGACCCTTCAATGGCTTTTTGATCAATCTAAGAGAACTTTCAGATTCAGACCCATTCAGCAAGTTCATTATGTCCAACTCGTCAGCAGTTATAGCAGTAACTCGTTCTTCTCTTGTTGGATTGCTTTCAGCAGATGTGCTTTTCATCTGTAAGAATTCCTGTAACAGTAACTCTTTTCTTAAGAGTAATGGGCTGTTATAACTTTTTCTAGATTTAGATCTGAGTTCTCAACGTGAACCACCTATGTGGTTGGTTGAATCAAGAGTCGAGAATTTAGATGAAATCTCTGATTATGTTGGTATTGGAATCTCTTTAAAAGTCAAGGCCATAAGAAAGGATGTGGGACTTCTTGTTGCTGGATTTTCCCAACCCATTTCTTAATATGTCAAATGGTAGTTCTGCAATGAAATTCCTTAAATCTCACTCATTAGTGTCAACTTGTAGGTCTGATTTCCAATGTCATTAAACTGGAAATTCCACCTTGGAGAGTAGGATTGGAATTTGGTTTTAGGTGGAGTTGTATATTTGATTGTCTCAGTTTATGAAACGTAGCACCTTGGGCTTGTTGGAACCTAGACATCTTGGTTGGGAAGTGGAGTGCTTTCTCACTCTTCCTTTCTTCTCCTTGTGGTGAGGTCCCTCACCTTTCAAGCTTTCCCCAAATTTTATTGGTTATTGAATATTACTTCTTAATTGTTTTGTTGCAAAGCATGTTATTAGATGGATAGCACCACATTTGGAAAATTTATAAATAACTTGAAGAAAATGAAGTGGTGTTCACATGTTTGATTCGAAAAGCCTATTTGAATGAAATTTAATTTTTAACAATGGAATGTGTTAAATGCTTCACATGTGTGTTAATTTTATTTATGAAGTGAATGCTATAAAATCTTATGAGTTATGTTGGACATGAAAGTGAATTAAGTTTGAATGATAATTGTTGGAATATATGGACAATTATGATAAATAATGATACTGTCTTACAAGTTATATTGATATTGGATTGTGGTATATTATTTAGAAAGGAATGGGAGTTAGGCCTATGATCATTCCTCTTGTGAGCCGGGGATGGTATTCTGGGATGTTATTCCCGAGCCGTCGGCCTATGCTGGATTGTGCACGTCCCCCATAGTGTCCGCGAGTATATTTAATTAAATTACCAAATGGACTAATGACGGCTGGGTAATCATCCATCGCATGGCATTTGCGGATGTGTTGACGACGAGTCACACTATTCTTGGTTTGATAAGGATTGCATTGCGGGTAACTTTGGTGATTAACCGAGTTACTGTCGGCTCGACCCTCACCAGCTGGATACATCCCCAGGCTGAAGAACATGTGCATGCATTCATGCACTAATAAGATTCAAAAGTAACATGATAATCATAATATGTGTTGGATACTTGTTACCTGTTTCCTATGATTATTTGCGTCTGCTTTTATGATAATTGTCTTGTATTATGTACATGGAAATCTTGGAGGGTGTTACCTCACTATGACAACGAGTGACGTTGTCAAAATATATCAGATGGTGCAGATGATGGAGATGATGTCCCTGTTCCAGCTGTGGATGAGCTCAAGACGGACATTCGAGACACTTGGCCTTACCTGTCCCAGGAGGAGCTGGACCAGATGGCGGTCCTTGACGAATAGTCTTACTTTCCCTTTTTGTTCGTTACTTTTGGAACCTTGGATTTGTATAAGCCTTATGGGCATTACTTACTTCCGCTCTGATATGATGATTTTTGCATTGTGGGATTCTTAGATCTATCTCTCGTATTTGGATTACAATGATATTGTTAAATGATTATTGGTAGCCTTTACACTTGGGTTTTTCAGAGCATGGGCTCCTCACTCGAGCCCTGAAAAATCGGGGTGTTACAATGAGTACTTTACTAATAGACTCAATATGTTAGACTCTGGTTTAGTATGCTACTATATTTTTTTTACTTCTTTTATTTGCTTTTCTTCCTTTGTCAACTTGTGACAAAAAGGGGGAGAATTATTATGCTAGATATGTTATGCAATATGCTAGAGATGCTATGAATGAATGTGTTATGCTATGCTATGTTGTGTATTTTGTACACAATTTTTTGTTTTCTAAGCATATGTGCAGGGGGAGCAACGTACTTTTAGGGGGAAGCATATAAGACAAAGTTTTATATTGTTCTTATTATGGATGTTGAGAGTCGCTTGTAATTATATGTTGTGTTTTGTCACGAAATTGACAAAGGGGGAGCTTGTAAGTGATAAGCACAAAATGTGAGTGCTAAGCACAATATAGTTGTGATATTTCGTAGACAATAGTTTAATACTTAAGGTTGTGTGAGCAAGCCAAGTTCTTTGAGAAGACAAGAGTCAACCTCAACAAACACATCATGATCAAGACTATCGACTCTACAACAAGTTGCGGCAAAGCTTCGAAGATAAACCATATATGCCAAGGTAATATTGACCATAGGGATGACCCTAGGTTAGGTGATTTGATATGCCTTTTAAGTTATTAAACTTGAATATCTTTGAAAGTCATATTTCAAGAAAATTCAGCTAGCCTAACCCTGTATTCGGTCAGCCCAAGAATCTTCGACTAGCCTGGGAACTTCGGTCAAGTTTCCAGCAAGCATAATTGTAAAATTCTAGAGATGTTTGGTCAACCCGACCCTGTGTTCGGCCAGCAGAACATGCTTAGGTCAGCTGAAGAAACTTCGATTAAGTTTCTAGATTCCAAACTATTTTCTGGACTCAGAACTCGGGTTAGCCGAAGCTTACTCGGGCTAGTCGAACCAACACTCTGGTCAGCCGAAGTTTGAACAAATTCTTATCCCGCGAAATCTGATAGCCATTGGGATAAAACGGTTGAATCTTAGGCAGCTGAAGGCAAACTTAGGTCAGCCGATGACCTAACTTTTTTTTACTATAAATAGGGCTTTCTTGTCTCTATTTTTCATTAAGAAAAAGCACAAAAATACTATTTCTTTGGTAAAAATACCCTCCATTATAGTCTAGCTATGTATTCTTAATTCCTATTTTATTTTATAGTTATCTCAGTTCTCTTCTCATTTAATTTGATTGTGAAAAGAGAAGATCATTCTCATACTGGAGATAAGAGAACTGAATTGCAACTTTTAAGGAAACTATGGAACTCTGAATTGTGCATATTCTAACCCCAATTCATCACACATTATGCATGGTTTACATGTTTAAAAGCTAATCTAATACATGTTTTTGTGTTTACAGGAATAAGAGAGGGACTTCACAAAAATGATGCTTAAAGACACTTCTATATACGCATTGAAGACTAAAAGAAAGAAGCAAGGAGAAGAGGAAAAGAAAAGAAGAAGATTCACCCTAGTCGATTGATCGGTTGGCTAGATCGATTGATCGCTAGGGTGGTCGATTGATCGATTGGCCAGACCGATTGATCGGTCATTGTGCATGAGCTGTTGGACTGAAAGATGGACCATCGATTGATCGGTTTCCAAAATTGGTTGATCGCTCATTAGGCAAGAATTCCAGAAAGGTTACTGGATGAAAAATAGCTCCATCGATTGATCGCTCAGCCTGGGCGATCAATCGCCCAAACCATCAGAAAATTCAAATTTTTGGAGTAGTTTATCTTAACTCTCTGGACACTTTTTGGTCTGGGCGATCAATCGCCCGGCCACCGGTGACGAATCGCCTGATCACTAAAGACCACAATCGATCAATCACTCAGCTTAAGTGATCAATCGGCCGTGCGCCTAGTCTAGAAACTTCTAAATCTGGTCTGATTTTCTCTGCGCAAGTGCGTAAGGTTATGAAAATTCTTGAATATTCTGCGATCTGAGGTTTGAAGGCTATAAAAGGACTCTTCTAATTCGATCTAAAGGCATCCTAGAAGAGATTGGAAGTCATAGAAGGTGAAGGAAAGCTTCGTGGAGCGTCTGCAACTCTGATTTTTCTAGTCTTTATGTTTTTCTTTAGTTTCTCTTTTAATTCTAATTGTAGTATGACAATGCTCGGCTAGAACCTCTTAGCTAAGGCTAATAGGTAAAGCTTATGGCTAATTTCATGTTTAATTCGTTTTGATTCAAGTACATTTACTTCAAGTTTGGATTTTGAATGTTCTAGTTTGAATAAAGTTGGTATTTTTAGAAGTTTTATGAGAGTTTATGTACTTCGGACATGAGCTCCTTGCAATTCTTTGAGATTTCCATGTTGGGGTTGATTTGATTCGAATTGTGGTAACCGTTGAGCAGGCCATAGTCTCTTGGCATGGATGTTACTCCAAAGGCTACATATTTGAAGTCTATGTGCTCAAATAGGACTAGAACTTGATTTCTTAACTTAAGTGGGATTGTATGTGCTTGAATGTTTTATCTTCTAACTAGATGAGAGATAGAACTTCGAATCTAGTTGTGTTTTATGCTTAGATGAATGAATTAACATGGGATTGCTATAAGTGGATCCTTAAAATCTTTAGTTTTCTTTCTCATATTATTAGATTTTCCTTTTTAAGCTGCTAATTAGTTTTAATTCTTATAATTGAAATCCCAAAGTGTTCTTAATTGAAGTTGTTGGAATAAATCAGGGTTGTTTACCTAATTCTCTGTGGATCGACCTCGGTCTTACTGAGTTATTATTACATCGTAAGCCTTGCACTTGAGGCGAGCGAACAGAAACTCTTTTTAGAAATTCCTAGATTCATCTTGTTCGAGCTATATTAGTTTATCTTCTTCAAAAATCAGATCGCTGCACCATTGAAGCTTCATCTCTGCTAAGCTTTATCATCTTCTACAAGAAGAACGATAATATCTTTCTATACTTTTGGGTTTTATTTGAGATAGCCCGTAAAAATCTCAAATCAGGTTGTTAGTGATTAGCCTGTGAAAATCACTTAAGTTTAGTGATTAGCCTGTGAAAATCACTTGAGGTTTTGTTGTGATAATCTTGTAAAAATCACAATGTCTGCATTAGGTTTTAAAGGTGAACCTGTGAAAACCTAAATTACAAGGAGAAGTAATTTTGGGAGTGGAGTAGGTGCAAGTTGTTTTAACATCGAACCACTATAACTCTCTGTGTCATGGTAATTGTTCAATTGTTTATCTTTTTATGTGCTTGTTTGTTTATGAAACCTTAAACCGTGACATAAGGCTGTCCTACTTAATTTCTAAGTGAAAGGTTGTCCCTACAATTTAATCCAAGGTTTTTATATTGATCTCTATTTGCTTATTTGCTTTCATATTGGTTAATTGCATATTTATTCTTGCCAATCTTGTAATTAATACACTGATTTATTTTAAGATTGCAAGAGGCAGAATTGAATTGAGTGTCTTATTCACCCCCCATCTCTAGGACATTTATAGCTCCATCCTTTTTCACATACCGATGACAATACCAAAATAACTAAATAAATTACATGTAAAAGAAAAGATTACAACTCAAAATATACTAAGACATGTAACTCTAAGCAATGCTCCTCTTAATTTCTCCCCCGTAATCTAGCAACTCCCTGCAAAAACAAATAGACCCTGCAAAATAGAAACCACTTTGTTTTGGTGGGACTAAATCTTTCTCCTCCTTTTCATCAACAATTGACAAACTAATTTCTCTCACTTAATGATACATTAATTAAGTTTAAGGTAGGAGAAGTTAGAATGTCTATAGTTTTAACTATAAGCACATGCTAATAAGAGAGAGAAATGGTGCATGAACATTAAATACATGGAGCATGCATCACATGATCACAAAGTAAATTCCTAACTAAGCATAAATGATCATGCTAATTGGTCATTCATAAATTATAACTACATAAATGGAATTGACCAAGGTATAGATTAGAATACATTAAGCACATAATTTAACAAATTATGTTAACCTAAGTAGGATGACAGTTTAGCAATACAAATATACCAAAATGAAGGTAAAGACTAAACTATCAAAGACTAATGAGGCTTGAATACTCTATATGCTTATACGCACACTAAAGAGGTTGAAATCCTCATATTTACCTACAATGTTCAAAGTCTAGCTACCCTTACTAATGTTCTCCTATTGTTTATTTTAAGGATAGCATAATTTCCTCAACACCCTCATAAAATTCAATAAATGAAGATGGGTTGGAAACTCTTTCTTCTCCTAGAAGCGATAATGGTCAGAATCCTTTCTTAAATTGAAAGGGAGAGAGGTTGTGGTGGACACCATTAGAATAGACAATGACTTTTGGTCTCCATTACTAGGAGAGTCACTTGATTCAAATTTTGACTCCTCTATATCATCCCGTGTTGCTGTCATAACCTTTTTACTTTTTCTCTTAGGCTTGTTTGGGCAATCAGTTGCAACATGACCATATTCATTACAACCGTAACATTGGACAAATTCGGATTTAGAAGACTTGCCCTTATGCTTTAAAACCTTCTTGCCTTTCTTGTCACAACTTTTCCCTCTATTCAATTTGAGGAATCTCTTGAATTGCCTATTAAACTTTTCTTCCTTATCTTCCTCTTCATCATTATCTTCTTCTTCAGATTCACTCTTAATTTTTCTATGTGAGTACTTGTGTAAAGTCTTTAAGATAATGTGTTTCTTTTTATAGGGGACCTTAAAATGTAGCTCATGAGTTTGTAGGGAACTTAAGAGTTCATCTAGTTTTATCGTGTCTATGTCTCTACACTCTTCTAATGTTATAACTTTACAGCTGAATCTTTCAGGGAGGGACCTAAGTATTTTTCTACAAATTCACCCATCTGGAACCTTCTCTCCTAAGCCACACATGGAATTATAATGTGATTCAATTTAGCATGGAACTCCATGAAAGTTTCATTCTCACCCATTTTAATGTTTTCATATTGTGTGGTGAGGAGTTGCAATTTGGAACGCTTGACGGTACTCGTTCATTCATGAGTGATCTTTAGAGTCTCCTAAGTTGATTTGTTAGTCCTACAATTGCAAATGCTATTAAATTTATCGGGTGAGACAACACAAAAGATTGCATGATGACCATTGACATTGTAGCCACAAAGAGACCTTTCTTGGTCACTCCAACTAGAAATTCTTTTAAGTTGGGTAACCGCAACTCCATCTCATTCCACCATTTCTATCGGTGTGATCCAACCTTGTTCAACTAAGTTTCATAAAATAGGATCAATGGACATTAAAAATATTCACATTCGGGCCTTCCAATACGCATAGTTTGAACATTTAAAATATGGTGGACAAGTGGTGATACTACTCCCCTCATGTGTAGACATAGTGTTAAAACTCTGGTATCATATCTTACTCTAGACGGTTAAGTCCTTGAAGAGCAACCCACTCTGATACCAATTAAAAGCACGTGGGTAGTCTAACATGACACCAACTCATTGCGCTTTGCGGAAGCTTGGCTTGAAGCTATTAGAACTATGGCTAAGTCCTAAAGGGGGGGTGGGGTGGGGGTGATTAGGACCTTTTAAAAATAATTCCTTAATTAAATTAATTATGCAATTAAACTAAATTAAAGCATTAACACTTAGTTTTTAAGCTTAAGTGGGCTAATCACATAGACTACAAAAGATATAACCAGTTAAGCAACTAGTCTATATAGTGAAAATACCTCTTGTGTGTGAATCTACCTATCATGTGCATAGCATACATTCCATTCAACCATTCTTATAATTAACAATTAATTTAACAATGCTAGAAAATAATGTGCTCAAAATAATCACAAACACAAGCATGTATAGTGATTCAGTTTCCCTACTCCGCTCCTGATTGGTGTCCCAACCCATGAGTACACCGAATTTCACTAAACGAAGGTTTTAAATCAGGTTAACCTTTCAACATTTGCCGAAGGTTTTTACAATAGGTTCACCTCTCAACTTGAACAGAGGTTTTTCAGGTTCACCTCTCAACCTAGGTGTTTGACAGGTTCCACCCAACCTAGGAGTTTATAGGTTCCTCCCAACCCTTCGGTTCCAATCCAGGAACCTATAATGGTTTCTCAAGCTAACCAATAACCTACACGTATGAACTTGTGTTGGTGGATCGTGTACGCACCCGTGTCAGTGACTCTCCTTGTAGACTTGGTTAAGTTTGGGTCACAAACTCTCACACTTAATCCAATCCAGGAAAGAGTGCAACTGGACTCTTACGATTGACGCTTAGTTCTCAAATTGAGCCCCTTTTGTAGTGTCTCTTTGAGTTGATTCTTCTCGCTCTCCCGTGCTCGAATCAGCTCCTCATACGCCCCCGATCTTGTTGTCGATGCTTTGCCAAGGCTTTAGCTCCAATAATCAATCACCTTGCATATGGTTGAGAAGTTTAAAAAAAAGTACTGGTCTAATCAATTTCGATGAGCAGAAACTTGATAACGATTAGGATATGCAATAACACTTATTGCACCAGCATGATTTTTCAGTGACACTGATTGGGTATTATCCTCACCAGTCCCTAGGGGCTCTGAGGGGCCACCATGATGTATGAGTTTTAACCACACGGTTCATCCATTTTTTCATATCATTTTAGGGTCCAAGCTAAAAAAATGAGGTAGTTTCAAGGCTCAAGTGGACCACATAGTGGGGATTAAACACCATCCATTGAAAGCTTTTTGGGGCCACAAAAGTTTTGGATCAAGCTAATAAATGTGTTTTCCCTTCATCTAGGCCAATGTGACCTTATGAACAGGTTGGATGGCGATTAACCATCACGGTGGGCCTAGCAAGGTTTTGGATCAAACTGATAAATGTGTTTTCCCTTTATCCAGGCCAATGTGACCTTATGAATAGGTTAGTGGTGATTAACCATCACAGTGGGCCTAGGAAGGTTTTGTGGTGGGTGTCACCACTGCTTCCTTTGATGTGGTCCACTTGAGCCTTAAATCTGCCTCATTTTTGGATTCATAACCTAAAATGATATGAAAAAAATGGATGGACGATGTGGATAAAACCCATACATCACAGTGGCCCCTCAAAGCCCCTATTCGGATGAGTTTCATCATATTAAAAGTTTGGATCATTGCAATATGGTTCCAAGTCAAATGGCTACAATCCCAATACCTTGGTAGAGTGTGGTGGATGACAAGCACGTAGATGGAAATCCCTAAGAAATTGCATAATAACCATATAACTACTCGAACTAAACCATCCAAATTATGGGTACTGAGTTAGGGCTGTCAACGGGTCGAATACGGGCCGGATTAGTGATGATCCGTATCCGACCCGATTAAGGATATATTCGACCCGAATCCGACCCGAATCCGATTCGGATCAGAAGTATATGATCAGAACTCGACCCGTTTAAATTTTTTGAAATCCGTTTCCGATCCGATTATGATCCGACCCGATATCCGAAAGAGAGGAGAGAGAGAAAGATGCTCGTGCATGGAGAGTAGAGACAAAGGAGACTGCTGTTTTTTTTTTTTAATTGGGTCGGGTCGTTAACGGGTCGGATCAAGGTTGATCCGAATTCGACCTGAATATTAAACGGATCATCTTTAGGTATCCGTATCCGACCCGATTCTTTGATTATTGATCTGAATCCGATTAAATTGGATCGGATACGGATCAAGATCCATGCCGTTGACAGCCCTAGTACGAGTCTAAATGTATCATGAACTAAAATTACTCTTGCTTCAATTATCTAAATGTTAGATTGCTGGATATGTATTGGACTGTTAAAAAAAAAAAATCCAAGTCTTGTTTAGAAAAAAAAAAAAACTAGAATATAGAAGCTAGATGTTAGGATTTCAACTAATATGATTTTAGACTGCGGTTTTCTATTTTAAACTCCTCTTATCATCAATCCATATACATACTATTGGAAAAGTTTCTATATATAATATGTTCATTTACTTTCTAAGAATAAAATATTTTATTTTTAAAGTTGATTTATAAAAACAATGATGTCCATAATTTTGAAAATAAAATTAGCTAAAATAACAAATGATATATTAGTATATATAGATGTATAATTAAAGTTATCTTGTGAGTTTGAACCTTTATTTTAGTACATATGTAATAAAGTTTAGTTAGATACTTAGTAACTCATTCTTGAGTTTAGGGCCTTATAAACTCACCAGATAGATGGCACAAATCAATTGGAGATATGAAAGTTCAGACATTTATAGCCTTGTATGCATCTTGATTTCATGAGTATTCTAAAGATGATCCTTGTCACACCTCGAATTTCGAATACCCGAATAGGGTTATTTAAGACCCAAATCCCGAGTTCGTGAGTTTTAATAGATTGATCTTTATTGTAATCCACATAGTTTCATTAGATTTAATAAATATTCAGAACCATTTAAAAAGAATAGTGCTAAAATAATTCTCATGAATGTAATATTTGCTCACTTCAACTCTCTTAATAGTTTTTTCACATCGAAATTTACAACTAAAACTAAATTAAAACTAAATTGAAATTCAAATTAAACCTAAACACTGGAAAAGGGAAAACTAATAGTAGAGGCCCACTTGCTCGTAATATTACAGCTTTGCACGTGTGGATGGACGTAATAGTATGAGCACAACAACCCAGTGGGATCATTTCTTACTCAAAATTTGAAATATGAAGATTATATAAAAAATTATAATTAAAATAGATAATTGAATTATAATACAGAGAACAAAGGAAGACACAGTACTGGAATCGTAAATATGCCATGAATATCATACATTCCATGAATTCTTATAAATAATCAATTAAATATAAATTATCCCTTACAACGCCATATCTAAGTGGATGACCACGTTGCATTAAAGCTCACGCACTGGTACTTTGAGGTGAGAGACCCATTCATACGTTAGCTGGTCATACTATTGCTCCAGTTGTACCTCTGACTTATGTCTGTAGACACATTTGTATTCATACACTGTATACAAAGGAGACTCTAATAGATACAATGGGTTCTAGGTCTTTCACCTAAGGGACACGATCGCCCTACTTGCTTGCTTTAGGGTCTTCCACCCAAGGGATACAATTGCTCTACTTGCTGGCTTTAGGGTCTTCCACCCAAGGGATACAATCGCTCTACTTGCTGGTTTTAGGGTCTCTCACCTAAGGGACACGATCGCCCTACTTGCTTAAATATCTCTCTTTTTTCTATTTTTTCACAATTCAATATCCAATAGAAATGTATATCATATCATGAATGATTCAAAATCAACAATATAAAAACAATTCAGTAAATCAGATTTACATATAAAGTTACATAATTAACCAAGATTATTAAGGTTAGTAATATATATAAATAATTTATATAATTTTTTAATATTATTAACAATTTAATTTTTTAAATTTTAAAATAGAATAGGATAATATAATTCTGCGATAATTAATGATTGTAAATAAATAAATAAATAAAATAGAGCTAAAATTCTAAAATTTTATATTATAGTACAAGGGCTCTTGGAACAAGTACAGAATAGTGCCTGTAACTTTTAAAAATTACATATAAGTCCCTGAAATTGTAGTAAATTACAAAGTAGTGCAAAAATTCTAAATTTTATAAAATAAATCCTGAATTTGTAAAAATTACGTAATGATGCTTGAAATTCAAGATGAAATAAAAGAACTTAATAAGAAGATGAAATCGTAATTTTAATTTTTAGAATTTCAACCCTGAATAATAATTTAAGAAAACGTTAAAGTACATTACATTTCTAAATATAAAGAATAAAAATTATCTAATTTAAAATTTTAAAATTAATCCCCGTATTTAATTTCATAAAAGTGAATCTTTCTAAATGTTAATTATTTGAAAATAAAAGAATAAAAATTTCAAAAATATTTAGTGTCTTGTGTTAGACTTAGATTAATTTAACTAACTAATTTAAATCAATTCTATTATTTTAATTTCTCAGGAATTAAAATTTTGGCAATAAATAAATTTATAAATAATTAAATAGAAAATATGTAAATAACAATAATATGAAGATTTCAACATGGATTGAATCACCCTCCTTGCCAAAAGCTTTAGGAAACTTCTTCTCTGTTTTTTTTTTACACTTTTTTTTTCCTTTTTTCTTTTTTCCTTTGTTTTTCTTTTCTTACACAGTATTACTCATACCTACACCTAGGACCCTATTTATAATTGATGGGTCCCATAATACACACATGTAAGAAAAGAATTGACAACATTTTTTTTAAATGACATATTGTAAGTAAAACAACTCTCCCTCCTTTACTCTTATTTATTATGAAAAAATGGCTCACATGTGTATAAGAAGTGATGTTTGTGGTGCATGGTGGTGTGGGTGCATGGTGCTATGTGGGGGAAACTTGTACATGTATATATGCATACAATCATGTTTGTACGATGGATGGCTAATCGGGTGAGTGGGTTGATGGATCAAATAGATGAATGGATTTGGGTGGCAGATGGATTTTGAGGGTAAGTTGGTGAGTTTATTGGATTAATCTAACGGTTGCCTATTGCTGGTCTAAGTTAATAAAAGGGTGGTCGGTTGATCTTGTAATTTGAAGATTTTGTGGTAATTGGGTTATTATATATGATGGACAGTCCATATTACTAACCTTCCGATCATAACTACATGCTTTTTGTTTCTTAAAATCCAATACTCATGTAAAACTAACTTTATTACTTAATTAATATATATTTATGTTTCCTTTAAAAATAATATTTAACACATGCTTTAATTCTTTAAAATGTTGTAACTTAATCACCATGTAACACACGTATAAGACATGCTGCATGGTGAGTTATATTGTACATGGATGGATGGTCAAGTGGATCGACAGATAAGATATATTTTGATGGATGATCATGTAGATATAAAATGGAAGGACGAATATGTGATCACGTACTTTGATCACATGTGTGGTGGATGATCAGTGGGGAAAATGAGCGAGTGAATGGTCAGATGGTCACATGTGCACATAAAATTTGGGTTATTACAATCCTATATTCTTAAATAGTAATTTTACTTTTCTACTCATATAAATAAATTTATAAAAGAAAAGAAATGATTATACTTCATTCTAACAAAGATTGCTTATAGACCTATAAGGTCAATACTTATATTCCTATAAAAATGTAAAAACCAAACATTGGACTTTTAGAAATGAGATGCAAATATTTTTAGTGGATACTTCAGTCACTTACTTAACTTATTTGTCCCTTTTAACATATTTTATATTTTAAATTTTAAGTAAAGTCACTACCGAGAGTGAAAGTCATGTTTTTTATTTTTATAAATCTTAATTCTATTTTTTTAGGGGGTTCTCTTTATTTGATCTCTTGACAAATCTTTTGTTAAGTTTATAAATATATTTCATTGAGATTACTCTATGATTTAACAATCTTTTAATAAAGTTATGCCTTAGACTTATATTTTTAAACTTATAGTTTTAAATATTACTCATGACATGAAAAATATGGCTAGAGTATATCTTAGGAAATATGAGATTTCATTTGTAGGTATTTGAGAAATTTCCTCCTTTATAAGCAACATCAAGTGTTATAAACTCACTTTTCTTAATAGAGTATGATGTGCACATTTATTTAATGGATGCCTAGAATATTACTCCTCTAAAAATGAATATCCAGCCACTTGTATTTTAATTCTATGCTTTCTAAAATAATTCTTATTTACTCCATTATGTATTACTACAATTTTCTGTATGTAATTTTCATAATGATTTCCATGACTTTGACAGTTAAATTTGAGTTCATATGTTTCATTTGGAAGCAAATTGTGTATTGAGTAACTTAGTACACTAAGCGTACTGAGTAAACTTTGTGGAGCCCACTATGCTTAGTAAACTCTGAGGAGCTCACTGTGATTTATGTGTTTTATCAACTCTATCCATCAATTTTATCAGATAATTTTAAGCCTTTACTCCAAAAATGAAGCATATCCAAAGCTCAAGTGGACCTCACCATAGGATACAATGTGAATTGAATGTCTATTGTTGACAAATTCTTGGGGCCACAGAAGTTTGGATCAAGCTAATATTTATGTTTTCCCTTCAGTCATGTCTTTGTGATCTTATAAACATTTTATATGACAAATAAACATCACTGTGGGCCTTAAGAAGGTTTCTGAAAGTGGAGCTATCGATGTCCTAGAGGGAGGGGGGTGAATAGGACTTAACCAATTTTGTTAATTTTAAAAGATAAAACAATCTCAGAATAATGATTAATAATCCAGAGAATATATCTTAAGCACAAATTCACAAGATCAACAAATAAGCAATTTAAAATATTGATCCCATTCAAATCATAGGACAACCTTCACCTAAATTCTTAGGTAGGAGAACCTTATTTCATGATTTTCTTGATCTCACTATTTCAAGATAATAAACACAAAATTAATAAGCAATCACCACAAAACGAAGAAGTTATAGTGGTTCGGTGTTAACACACACCTACTCCACTCTCAAAATTACTTCTCCGCATAATTTTTGCTTTCCACTATAATGAAAGGTTTTCACAGGTTAACATTAATAACCTCTTACAACTTGTGATTTTCACAGGCTATCACAACCAACCTTAAGTGATTTTTACAGGATTATCACTTCTATACTTCATGAGATTTTTTCGGGCAATCTCACTCAAACTCAAGGAAAAAGTTTTATCGTATCTTCCCGAAGACATATGTCACGCCCCAAACCCGGGGACCAGGCTCACTAAATTTTCAATCGCCGACCTTGGTGCCAATAGCCTCTATAGTACCCCATTCTTGGCTCCTAGCTCTCGTATGCCAGGTTCCGATCCTAGGATCCCACCAGGAGGATTTTCAGGGTAATTTTTTTTTTGTGAAGGAGCATAATCAAAATCATACAACATCATCAGATATCCACTATATAGTTTGTTGAGTACAGTGCTGGAAAGGGAAATACAAAATGTAGCAAAAGACCAAAATATCAGGTACATGAACCGCGCTTAACGCTGCTGATGTGCCCTAGTACCGGCAGCGTAAACGAACGTGCATAAGCTTCCTACGAAGCTCAGTAGAGTGCGTGTGTGCTCGTGTGATGCATATGACAAGTATACAGATATCAGAGTAAGTGAAAGTGATAGAGGGCTAAGTTACTAAGCTCATGAATGCTATCAGCCATCCCAAGGCTATACTGATGCAAGGGCCTACATGGCCGAGTGTTACATGCTAGAGATGCAATGCAAACACGTCAATCCACAACTAATCCACATATCAAAATGGTTCTCATCTGGGACATCACCGGGGTCTAGTACACTCTAATACTGGCCGCCGCACATCGCGCGCATAACCAAGCGAGTAGAAAAGACCTCACTATCTGCCTCGTCAGTGGTATGCCAATGCCCACCCGGCTCGCTGATAGCGGACCCATTTCACGAGCTAGTCAGCCTCGACCTAGCTTATAGTCTACTGCACCCGGGCGGATAAGGTCACACCCCTTTCCAACCGACCTTGACACATTGGGAGACGCGGCCTACAGGTATTTGGCACTCGAGCGCTCGTGTTATCCACTCGGTCTCGACGTTGGAGCATCCTACTGGTACCACAGGGTTTAGGGACTTTCACCCAAGGACATCCATAGTGCCCACATACTAGAACAAGTTTTCGGTGTCCATTACTGCTAACCACGATGTGACTATGGTGGCCACCACCCCGATGTTGCTAGGGTGTGAAGGCGATCGTGACATACATAATGCGAAATGCATGAGTCACACAATCCAAGTCATGCACCAAACTTACGCATATTGCACAATCATGTGGGGCGACCCTATCTCGCACGGGTCCCCTAAGTATAATAAGCCAACTAGCATATGCTATGATTAATCGTGGTTCATAACAGGCATACAAATGATGCGTATGGGCATATGAATGAGCATGGTATTCATTATACTAAGCATATTATCAGTGTGAAGTATCAAGCTAAGTATACTAGCATGTTACCAAACATATCATGTAATGTTGGCCTTAAATGGCCCAATATATATACAGAGAGTGGGTCCCGGACTATGGGCCCCATTGGGAATGTAAAGGTCTTCGTGGCATAGCCCATTTGAGACCACATCGGCCCCATACTTGGGCCTGCACATACCAAATCGGCTGACAAAATAAGTGTACAGCATGGATAAAACATATATATCAAAGGAAGGACCATGGTGGGCCCCGCCCACTAGTCGGATAGCAAATATACATCATCGGTCTTAGGAAGTTTTCGGTAGTAGGTATTAAATCACTACAATTTCCTAAGTGAAGCCCATCCAAATCGGGCCCCACGCGTCCATCAAGACGGGTGGCATGATACACAATACATCCATCAAGGTGGAACCCAAAGATGGGCCCAAAACCTTTGGTTGGATGGAAAATAACCACTAGAGTGGCCTTAAGGAAGTTTTTCAATGGTGGGCATCAATGACCACTATTCCCTGCGGGTGTGGTCCATCTGACGTTTGGATTTGCCTCATTATTGGGGCCATATCCTAAAATAATATGGAAAAACAGATTGCCAGCATGAATAAGACAATACATAATGGTGGGACCCACTGGGTGGGCCACCTGTTGGACAGCGTGAGCGCGCACCCTGTCTGCAGCGTGACCCCCCCCCCCCAGGTCACGCTAGTTTTAAATCAAGCTAATATTTGTGTTTTCCCCTCCATGGCATTGTAAACATCACAGTGAGCCTTAGGAAGGCTTCAACGGTGGACATCATTGTCTCCCACCGCTTCCTTGTTGTGGCCCACCCACTACTTGGATCTAGCTCAGATGTGGGCCCATGTAAGTTTTCGATCAAGCTGATATTTTTGTTTTCCCTTCTTTCATACATGTGTGAATTTATGAACAGGTTGGATCTCAATAAACATCATGGTGGGCCGTAGGAAGGTTTCAACGGTCTGGTCACTGTCCCCACTGTTTTCTTTGGTACGGCCCTCCTGAGATTTAGATCTGTCTCATGATCATGCCCTAAAATGATCTCTCCAAATGGATGGACGGTGTGGATATAACACATGCAACACGGTGGGGCCCATAGAAGTTGGTGACGTCACTGCAGTAGCGAGATAGCTACTCAATCTGTCAGCTGGGTACTCCCATCGTCAGAGACGCTGGGAGCCCTTCTCCTTTTTTTTTTCCTTTTTTTTCCTAGGTTTTCGTCTAGTGGGGCCCACAAGAGGACGATCCACTCCGTCTATCAGGTTCCCTAGCTCATGAGGGACCCAATGAGCCCAATATTGGGTAGGTGAATTGGTCTCCAAACATCAAGGTGGGCTGAGGAAGTTTCGACAGTGGACATCATTATCTCCACTGTTTCATGTGGTGCGGTCCGCTTAAGATTTGAATCTGATTCAGATTTGGGCCCTGGCCCTAAAATGGTCTGGGAAAACAGATGGATGGTGTGGATTAAACACAAACATCAAGGTGGGTCCCACGAGTGGGGACCCCATCCACACAAACATCAAGGTGGGTCCCACGTCTCTGACGCTGTGAACGTCCAGCGTCCACACCTTCTTTTTTTTAATATTTATCAAGCGGGGCCCACTTGGGGACGATCCACGCCATTCATCAGGTTCCCCAGCTCATGAGGAACCCATAGAGCCCTATATTGGGCAGGTGAATTGGTCTACAAACGTCACAATGGGCCACGAAAGTTTCGATAGTGGGCATCCTTACCTCCACTGTTTTCTATGGTGTGGTCCACCTGAGATCTTGATCTGCTTCATTTTTTGTGTCCAGCTCTAAAATGGGCTGGAGAAACAGACAGACAATGTGGATAATACACAAGCGTCAAGGTGGGTCCCACGAGTGGGCCCCATGGTAAATGCCCAAATTGGGCCTCGTCCAAGCGCTGCTTGGCAGCAGCGTCCTCTGGACGTTGTCTGTCCAGCGGCCAAACTTTTTTTATTTTATAATAATAATTATTATTATTATTCTCAGGTTGTGGGGCCCATTCGTGGACGATCCAGCCCATCCATCTGATTGCCCATCACAAGGTGGGCCCAAGGAAAGAAAATGAAAGGCAAACGAGAAAAAAAGGGAGTTTATGTCCCCCGTTGTACTCACCTCGAAATATGAACGGTTGGATTGGGTCGGGTTGAGGATCGGACGGTCCGAATGATGATCGGGGTCCTCCAAGCTAGGTTCCTCCCTTATAATTCCTCTAACTCCCTCTTAATCTCTCTCTTCTTAATCCTTTCTCTCTCTCTCTCTTCCTCTTTCTCTCTCCTTTCTTTTTTTTTTTTACAAATATGGAAATGAGAAGCCCCCCCCCCCCAATACGTAGGATCTTGTAAGGGTAGAAAGGAGGTGTCATGAGGTGATGATGGCTAGCATGGGAGGGGCATGCAAGGTATGGGGGGTATGGGCTTGTGTTAACTTTTGGTGAGAGAGGGATGGGGTGAGTAGGGTTTGTGTAGACTAGGGTAATGAGAGGGGTATGGGTGAGGGTGATTGATTGATTTGACCTTTTCTAGGGATTTGTGCAAGTGGGGCCCACGCCACACGTGCGTGCGTGACCCGCCTTAGATTGCGCAAATGATCGCAACTTTCACACCGGGTATCGCAATGGGGCGTGCCGCATGGCGTTGGAATCACAGTGCCTACGCGGTCGTCGAAGTATAGGTCTTGGGTCAATGTGGTACTAAAATATGGTCACGATCAAGGCTCGCTAATCTGGTCCATCCAGGACGTACCGGCACCAAAAACTAAGCGTACGGAGGGCAAATCAGGGTACAGGTCTTACAACATAAGTTGATGTGAAGATATTAATGAAGCAAACAAGGTAGAAGCTTCAATAGTTGCAACAATTCATTCTTCTCTTTGATAAAGATAAACCAGTGTATGCACAACCAAGAAGGATATAGGGATATATGATATTTCAAAAGTAAAATCCCTTAAAAAAATGTAGATTTAATTCTCTTATTCTCAAGATGAGTATATACAATTCTCTATTTAATTTTACCAAGGCTTGAGAAAATAATTGAATAAGTTACATAAGAATAAAAAAAAAAGATGACACAGATATCTTAAAAGAGTAAGAAATTTTTCATGATTTAAAACAATGAGAAATGACCCTTATTTATAGCAAAGAGATTAGGGCTTCGGTCAGCCTAAGAATCCCTTTGGCCGGTCAGAGTTTCAACAATTCTATCCTAATGGCTAGCAGATTTCGCGGGATAAGAATTTGATTCAACTTTAGGCTGTCCGGACACAGGGTTCGGCTGGCCCAACTTCGAGAACACTAAAAAAGAATGTTACTGAAAACTTGACCAAAGGTCCATTGAGTTGAACGGAGCTTGTTCGATTGGCCGGACACCTATAGAAACCAAAACATGCCGAAAACTTGGCTGAAGACCCTTCAGCCGCTATCCGACTGACCGGACATGGTTGGGCTGGCCGAACTACCTTGGAAGTTGATGTAAAATCACATTTTGAAAACATTCACCTTTAACTTAGTAAAACTCGAAAGTTCTACTTAACTTAGGGTCACTCCTAAGGTCTTCTTTACCTGTAGGTTGGCATACAAAAAGTTTTTCTCTTGAAATTCTCCTGAACCTTCTGATCATGAGTTGTTGAGCCAGATTCTTTTCTTGAAATGCTGACTCAAGCTCAATCTCCACATTATATCTATTTTGTCTATGAAATTTGACAAGCTATAAGTGTGCTTAATACATTAGCACTTACAATCTCCCCCTTTGTTAATTTCTTGAAAAAACAGAATACATTATAACATTCATTTCAAATTTAAGACTCCTCATACAATACTCAACAACCACATTCAACAAGGAATCTTCCAAACTTCAAATTTCTTGAACTTGAACTTGCTTTGCATGCTCCCTTTGAAAATATGTTATTATTATTATTATTATTATTATTTTTATTTTTTTTTTGCATAGCATGGCATAACATAATAGCATTATTATCATAGCTGTGTTCTCCCCCTGTTTGTCACAAGTTGACAAAGTAAGGTGAAAATGGAAAAGAATCATTTATCAAATAATAAATTACAAATATCATCAAGTAAGAAAATGAAGTAATAAGATATTGATGTATCCAAAATGACCATCACAAAGATACAAAACTAGTGTCATTTGATGTATCCAAAATGACCAACCTAAAGCTTCGAACTATAGTTGTCCAAACATAGTAAAGTCATAAGATAAGCTAGAAGCATAAATCAAACCACTACGATCTAAAATAAACATCCATAAATATCCATAAAAATATCACTTATTCTCAGAAGAAGATGGTACTTGCATCTCAGGATTAATACGCTTCAAGATCTTACTCATACGATGAAAGTATTTCATATTGAGCTTTTGATTTTCAACCAAAGCTTCCTGAAAAATGTGTAAAGAATCCATTCGATGCTCTAAAGTAGACAATCGCTCATCAAAATGAGATGGATGAAAATATTAATCATCCTCATCTTCTGCGCAGTCTTCTTCCAATTGATTGAAAAGATCGTCCATGTTGACAGCTCCTTGTTCTCTTACATCTTGATCTTGTTCACGTTCATAACCTTGATGAGCACCATGTTGCTCAAATAGAAGATTTAAATTCGTCATATTTAAATTAGAAGAATTGAAGGGGAGTTCAGATTCTAGTGCCTCAATGGAAGGAATTTGAACACAAATATTTAACACAAGAGATGTCATAAGATATCCAAATGGAAGAAAGCCATGTTTGAGTTGCATACAATAGTGAACAATGGAGTAATAAATAAAAGTTGGAAGATAAATTTTAACTCAAGTAGCTATAGCATGCAAAACACGAACCATAAATGGAGTGAGATTAGTTTTGTTACCGGCTATAGGATAGACATTAGAAGTAAAAATACGATGAAGAACACGATATTTAGGAAAGAGTTTCCCAACAGGAAGAGCATTACCGGATCTCCAGTCTGTGTCAAATCTACACAGTACTCAGGGTAACAATCTCTTTCTCAGCTTGTGACATCTTATCCAGTTAATGGAGGCAATTGGAATTCCATCCTCCACCATTTCTATTTTCGTTAAAGATACAATGTTGGAGGGTGTAATATTAATTGTTTCCTCTTAAAAACTGATTTTAAAATAGATGTTACCTTGCAAAGTAAATTTCGAGATGGAGGAATACATGCTTTGGATTATTGGCCGGTATGCATTTCCTCCCTATTGGAGAATCTTCTTCCAACTGACCTTAGAAAGGAGTTCATGCAGACCATATTCAACAATATGATTAAGATTTTCCGTCCATTCAACAATAATATTATGAATTCTAAAATTTCAAAGATTGTCGAGGTCATCCTCCGGTGGATGGATTGTTCGAATCTCTCGGGGAACAGATCTAGAAGAGGAACTAGCATAAGATTTTCTCATAGCATGTTTAGAGCGTCGTTCCATAATACAAAATGGAGAGAAAATACAAAGATATTAAAAAAAAAACTCGAAGACAAAACTAAAAAAAAATAAGGGTTTCAATGCCCTAAGAAAGGATTTTGAAGCAAACGGAGAAGATTAAATAGTAAAGGAAAGTGAAATCTTCAATAAAATGGAGTAAAAAATACTCACTTACTAGTATTGGAAAAAAGATGATCGAAGAAGGCACCGGCGAGCCGAAGAAGAAGAAGAAGAAATGAGGAAAATGGGAATTTTTTAATTTTTTGAAAGGGGCAGTGCGACGTTCGGCTAGCCGGACTTACTGTTCTGCTGACCGAACAATCCGGTCACCCTTGGGTTAGCTGAAAATAATAATAAATTTTAATTAAAAAAATATTTTAGATATCTACATATTCGTAATGTATATTGAACATATAATATAAGAAGAAATCAATTTAAATGGAACATAAAACAATATTATGTCTCAAATTTAAAAATTTAACACTGTTAAGTGGTTTAGTTAGAATATCTGCAAGCTGCTTTTCAGTCTGAATATGTTCCAGCACTACTATTCTCTATTCAACTAACTCTCGAATAGAATGATACCTGTGTCAATATGTTTGGTTCGAGAGTGTTGAATAGGATTCTTTGATATATTAATGGCACTGGTGTTATTACAATATAGGTTCATTATATCCTGATTTATCCCATAATCAGCTAACATACGTTTCATCCACATAAGCTAAGTACCTGCACTTCCTCCAACAATGTATTCAGCTTCTGTAGTTGACAAAGATACGAAATTTTGATTTTTGCTCATCTAGGAAACTAGTTAATTTTCAATGTAAAAACATCCATCATTAGTGGATTTTCGATCATCAACATTTCTTGCCCAATCTACATTGGTATATCTTGCTATTTGGGTTAATGTATCATGAGGATACCACAGACCGAGTTTAGCAGTGCTTGCAACATATCTAATTATGCATATAACAGTAGAGAGATGTCATTCTTTAGGATAAGATTGATATCTTGCACATGAAATATCTGGTTTACTAGCAGTTAAATATAATAAGCTACCAATCATGCTTTTATAAAGATAAGAATTAACACTTTTACCTGATGCATCCTTGAATAATCTGAGTGTTGTGCTCATGGGAGTATTAAAATTTCTTCCAGTTTCAAATCCAAAACTTTTAACCAAATTCTATGCATATTTGGTTTGAGAAATGAATATTTCATCTTTTAACTGCTTTATTTGAAGTCTACGAAAATATGTTAACTCACCAACCATACTCATTTCGAATTCAGACTTCATAAGTTCTGCAAACTTAAATAATAGATTAGTACATGTAGATCCATAAATAATATCATCAACATAGATTTGAACAATCAAGATGTCATCTTTCGATTATTTAATAAAAAGTGTTTTGTCAACACTTCCTATTCGAAAGTCCTGGCTTAGCAAAAACAGAGTCAACTTTTCATACCATGCTCTTGGGGCTTGTTTTAAACCATATAAAGTTTTCTTAAGACAGTATATATTATCAAAAAGTTTAATGTGTTCAAATCTTTTAGATTGTTTAGTATATACCTCCTCGTTCAACTTACCATTTAAAAAAGCACTTTTGACATCCATTTGATAGATCTTAAATTTCTTAAAACAAGCAATAGAAATAAATAATCTAATAGACTCAAGATGAGAAACTGGTGTGAGATTTCGTCATAATCAATTCCTTTCATTTGAGTATAGCCTTGCACAACCAGTCGTGCCTTGTTTCTGATAATATTCCTAAGCTCATCTGATTTGTTTTTAAAAACTCACTTAGTTCTAACAACATTTTTACCAGATGGTCTAGGGACAAGATACTAAGCATCATTCCTTACAAATTGATTTAGCTCATCTTGCATAGCTAAAGTCTAATTTTCATAAGCTAGTGCTTCATTTATGTTAGCCGTTTTAATTTGGAAAGTAAAGCAAACATGATTGTAAATATTTTTCAGTTGTGTTCTGGTTTGAACATCAGTAAGAGGATCACCAAGAATTTGATTTGTTGGATGGTCTTTTACTAATCTTAATTCAATAATATCTGATTGGATGATGGTTCATTCTGATTAATCATTATGATATCACCATCCACCATCATCTTGGAGAGGACTGGGATTAATAGTTTGATCATCGATTACCACATTTATGGATTCTTGTATCACCTTAGTTCTCTTGTTCAGAATATGAAATCCACGACTATTTATTGCATATCCTAAGAATATGCCTTCATCACTTTTTACATCAAACTTCTCAAAATTTTCATGGTCACGTAAAATTTAACACTTGCTTTCGAAAACATGAAAATATTTTACATTGGGCTTTTTCTCAAACCACATTTCATATGCTGTTTTATTTTTCCTAGCTCTAATAAAAACACAGTTGATTATATAGAAAGTAGTATTCATAGCTTCAGCCCATAATTTTTAGTTAATTTCTCACTGTTCAACATAACACTTGCCATCTCTTATAACACCCTATTCTTCCTTTCAAGCAACTCTATTTTGTTGGGGTGTTTAGGAGCTGAAAACTCATACAATATGCCGTGATCATTGTAGTATTTTTTGAAATTGCTATTTTCGAATTCTGCTCCATGATCACTCCTTATTCTAATTACGAACAGTTCTTTTTCAGTCTGGATGCGTTCAATAAGATTTTTGACCTCATCAAAAGCATCAAACTTTTCTCTTAAGAAAGCCACCGAAGTAAATCGTGTGTAGTCATCAACTACAACTAAGAAATATTTTTTTACCTCCTCTACTCTCTATTCTAGTTGGTCCAACCAAGTCTGTGTGGAGAAGTTTTAGAGGTTTAATACTGGCTAAGGAGTTCACTTTTTTATGACAACTCCTAATTTGTTTGCCAACTTGACAAGCAACACATACTCTATTTTCTTTCTTTCACAACTTAAGTAAGCCATGCAAGTGATCTCTTTTGCTCAACTTATAAAGACCTCTATAATTTACATGTCCAAGAAGTTGGTGCCATATGTCAGCCTCGTCTGTTTGGACTATGTAACAAGTAAAATTTGTTTAGCTAATATCATCTACTATATAGCAATTTTCAGAAGTTTTGGGACCATGTAATATTACATTTCCAGCTTCATTGATTATCTCACATCCATGATAAAAAAATCTAACACTATAATTATTATCGCAGATTTGAAATACACTCAGAAGGTTATGTTTCAATCCTTCAACATACAATACGTTTTCAAATATAGGCAAGTTAGGAAGATGAACATTACCTTAGCCACTGATCTTGCAATTGATACCGTCTCCAAATGTAATTGAGCCACCATTAATTATGTTGATATTTGAAAGGATAGCTTTATCACTTGTCATATGTCTAGAACATCCACTATCCAAGTACCAGTCTTGAATGGCTACTTTCTTTGAAAGCTGTGTGGATGACAAGACATTTAACATTTAAAACCCACTTCATGATGGTTTTAGGCTTTGGAAGATCTCTTTTCTTTTGTTGACTTTGGGAGTTAGGATTTCTCATTTTTCTCCTGTTTACTCCCTTTTTATTTAAGTTTGCTTTCAACAACTCCTTGAGCAAGTCCACAATTTTATCAACAAGGGGAGGATTATTAAATTCTCTCCTTTGATAATTTTGGTTGTTGACAAAGTTTTTCACTTTAGAAAAGTCTTGAAAGGGTTTTTATTTTTGAAGATAGTCTTCTTGTGATCAATCAAAATCCTTTTTTGAGTTTCAACTTTGGAGTTGGAGGATTCACCTTTTATAAAAGTAGGAGTAGAAGTCTTAGGCTTTTTATTGCTATATTTGTCATAGCTAAGATCAGATTTGTCACCATGTCAACGAGATGAAATAAGTAAATTTTCAAGTTTTTCATCTCCTTGAGTATATTTTGAAGTATCTTTTAAACTCTGAAGTGAAAAAACTTCATTTTCCAACATCTCATAATTGGACTTGAGATCTTCAAGTTCTTCATTTTTTAAAATTAAACCTAATTTAGATTTTTCAAAACAATCAGAAAAATGAGGTTTTCCAAAACAACTTTTTCAAGCTGTATTTGCAATTCCTTACACTTTTTTTTTTACGCTTTTAATTTAGATGCAATCTTGTGACTCTCTCTGAATAGAGCATCGTATGCTTCTTGAAGGTCTTCTTTATTTTCAAATGTTTCACTTTCTTCAAGAATAGCGACTCTCGCAATTGTCATGCATGCATTTTGATTTTTGGTTTCTTGATCCAATTCATCAAATTCTGAATCAGATTCCGATTTTGATAATTCATTCCAAGTAGCAACCATACCTTTCTTTTCGGTTTTTCCTTTTAATTAGGACAATTTGAAGTTAGATGCCCAAACTCAGAGTAGTTGTAACATTGAGCGTTTTTTGTTTTGTTTTCCAATAGCCTAAATTTTTCCTTTTTCTTAATAAAAGGTTTTAGAAACTCAACTTTCTTTTTGTTTTTAAAATCTTTATAAATTTTTTTTGCCAACAACACCATATCATCCTCATTTTCTCCATTATCCAAATTTTACTCATTAATCATTTTTAATGTAGACTTGGAGGATTTGAGGGTTATGGACTTATTCTTCGAAGCTTTGAAATTCAACTCATATGTATGAAGGGACCCAACCAACTCCTCAACCTTCATAGTGTTGGTATCCCTCAATTCTTATATAGCAGTGACCTTGGAATTGAACCGTTTAGGTAATGATATTAGAATTTTTGCACAAACCTTTCTTTCATGGACATTTTGTCCAAGACCCCACAAAGAATTAATTATGTCATTTAGTTTCGTGTAGAAGTCCATAAATGTCTTATTTTCTTCCATACGAATTTCCTCAAATCTTGTCAGTGAGGAGTTGGATCTTAGATTTCTTCACAATGTTAGTTCCCTCATGGGTCGTTTCAAGTATGTCCTATACTTGTTTTGCCAATTGACATGAAATGATTCTTTTGAATTCATCAGGTGAGAGGGTGTAAGTTATAACATTCAAGGCTTTTGCATCAGCACTACTTTCATTTTTCTGAGTAATTGTCTATAAGTTGTGGGTTACTTCTTTCATTGATTTAGTTCTATCCTCAGCCACTAGTTCAATCATAGGAGGGGACCATTGAGTCACAGTAACTTGCCACACACACTTTCATCCATGGATTTTAAGAAGATCCTCATCCTGGCTTTCCAATAAGAATAGTTAGAGGCATCAAAAGGAGGTAGAGTGGATATGGATAAGCTCTCGAAATTTGACATCGTATAGCTCAAGATCTAACTCTTGGATGTAAATCCAATTAAGAGTAACCCTTTATCGATGTCTTGGGGGGGGGGGGGGGGGGGGTGAATAGGACTTAACTAATTTTTATTAATTTTAAAAGATAAAACAATCTTAGAATAATGATTAACAATTCAGAGAATATATCTTAAGTACAAATTCATAAGATCAACAAATAAGTAATCTAAAATATTGATCTTATTCAAATCTTAGGACAACCTTCACCTAAATTCTTAAATAAGACAACCTTCACCTAAATTCTTAAATAAGACAACCTTCACCTAAATTCTTAGGTAGGACAACCTTATTTCAAGATTTTCTTGATCTCACTTTTTCAAGATAATAAACATAAAACTAATCATCACAAAACAAAGGATTTATAGTGGTTCAGTGTTAATACACTCCTACCACTCCCAAAATTACTTTTCCACGTAATTTTGGCTTTCCACTAAAACAAAAGGTTTTCACAGGTTAACCTTAATAACCTCTTACAATTTGTGATTTTCACATGCGATCACAACCAACCTTAAGTGATTTTTATGGGATTATCACTTCTCAACCTGATGAGATTTTTCCAGGCAATCTCGCTTAAACCTAAGTAAGGAAAAAGTTTTACTGTATCTTCCGAAGACGTAAGTTGATGAGAAGATATTAATGAAGCCAACGAGGTAGAACCTTCAATAGTTAAAGCAATCCATTCTTCTCTTTGATGAAGATAAACCAGTGTATGCACAACCAAAAAGGATCTAGGAATAGATGATATTTAAAATGTAAAATCCCTTAAAAATTATAGATTCAGTTCTCTTATTCTCAAGATGAGTATATACAACTCTCTATTTCATTTTACCAAGGCTTGAGAAGAGAATTGAATAAGCTATATAAGAATAAAATAAAGACAACACAAATAGCTTAAAAGAGTAAGAGAGTTTCCTCAAGAGGAAGAATTTTTTGTGATTTAAAACAACAAGAAATGAGCCCTATTCATAATAAAGAGATTAGGGCTTCGGTCAACCTAAGAATCCCTTTCGGCTGATCAGAGTTTCAACGATTCTATCCCAACGGCTAATAGATTTCACGGGATGAAGATTTGATTCAACCTTAGGCTAGCTGGAAATAGGGTTTGGCTTGCCCAACAAGCTTTGGCTGGTCGGACACAGGGTTTGGCTAGCTTAACTCCGAGAACACCAAAAAAGACTGTTACTGAAGACTTGACCGAAGGTTCATTGGGTTGACTAAAGCTTGTTCGGCTGGCCGAAACAAGGATCGGCTAGCCGGACACCTTACTAGAAACTTGGCCGAAGAACCTTCAGCTGCTGTCCGATTGACTGGACATGGTTCGGCTGGCCGAACACAGGGTTGGGCCGGTCAAACTACCCTGAAAGTTGATGTAAAATCACATTTTGAAAACATTAACCTTTACTTTAGTAAAACTCAAAAATTCTACTTAACCTAGGGTCACTCCTAAGGTTTTCTTTACCGGTAGGTTGGTATACACAAAGTTTTTCTCTTAAAATTCTCCTAAACCTTCTGATCTGGAGTTGTTAAGTCGAACTCTTATCTTAAAATGCTTACTCGAACTCAATCTTTACATTATATCTATTTTGTCTACAATTTCAACGGTAGAAATCAATATTTCAATTGTTTCCCATGATATGGTCCACTTGAGCTTTGGATGTGCTTCAATTTTGGGCTCAACCGCTAAAATGAGCTGGAAAAGTGGACGGCCAGCGTGGATAAACCACATACATTCACATTGGGCCCAACATAGCTTACTCAGTACCGTAAAAGCATACTGAGTAACTCAGTACGCAATCCGATTTCGTTCCATGTATACCATTTTAAACTGTGAATATGTTCCATTTATGCCATTTTTAAGTGCCTGCCGTAGCAAGCATCACAGAAGGTATCAAATAACTCCCTTTAGAAAAGCCTAGTAGCAAGAAAAGCAAGAAAAGTTTGTGCGAGAAAAGCGGGGTTCACACGCATTTCCATTTCTCTTCAATGGCAGTGGACCACACGCACTTCCATTCGTGTGCGGCTTTGGTGGATCCCTGACTGTGGGACCCACTGTGATGTATGTGTGTTGAATCCATGCCGTCCATCCATTTTGAAATATCATTTTAGGAGATGATTCCAAAAATGAGGCGGATGGAAATCTTAAAAAATTCTTGGGTCCATCAGAATGTTTATTTTCCATCCAGCCCGTTGATAAGGTCACAAAGATCTGGATGAAGGGACCACAGAAATATTAGTTTGATCCAAAGCTTTTGTGGCGCACAAGAAGATTTTAATGGTTAATCACCACTGTTTCCTGTGGTGTGGTCCACCTGAGATTCAGATCGGCTTCATTTTTTATCTAATACCCTAATATGTGCTGTTAAAACGGATGGACAGCGTGGATGTAATGCACATACATCACGGTGGGCCCCCAGGAAAGGTTCAACGGTGGGCGTCACTGTCCCACTGTTTTCTGTGGTGGGGTCCACTTGAGCTTTGGATCTGCCCCATTCTTTGGTTCATGCGCTAAAATGATCTCTCCAAATGGATGGACGGTATGGATACAACACATACATCATGGTGGGGCCCACAGAACTTGGTGACGTCACTTCTTCCTTGCTTCTCACTGGCAATGGAACCCACATATCCGAGTGCGGGAAAGCGAATCGCTGCCCTTAGCTTTTCATTAAGGGGCCAAAAGGAAAAAGCTAAAACACGCATTGAGAGCCCACGCGAGATGGCTGAAAGCGAGAAATGCGAACTGCAGCCGCATATCTAGTCCGCTTCACACACTCGCACGCCAAAACGTGCTGATGAGTAACAAGTGAAGGAGATCCAGGCCTTTTTTCAGACAGTCCCCATTGCAAAATTTTCAAATCCCAAGAATCTATCCTGTCCACTTATCAAGTGGGGCATTATGTGTGACAAAATACAGAAAATAACTACCAAGATTCGATGCATGATCGAGTACCACACAATGAGCTGACCGTCCAGTCTTTTACACATATGCTGAGGGGCCCATTCGACCAACGTCCCAGATCTTATACGCTTGTCCCAAATCGCACATGTGGTGGGTGCTTGGGTTTGGTTCCTGCGTATGAACGGCTGCGAATAGATGGAAGTTTTGAGTCCTGAAAAAAGAGGATAAAAGCTGCAATAAATCAAGGCCGACAATCATACTTCTGTCCATCCCTTTGTGGGCTCCACTTCACGAATCACTTGCCCATCCATTTCAGTGGCTATAACATAATAATTTATGAGAGCAGAAAAAAATACCACTTTCATTTTATTGAGTGGACGTACGTTTGCTATCATTTACACCGCATCATCAGGAGCATGAGGAGCCACTTACTCGTTTTTTTTGGTTTTTTCTTTTCTGACTTTTTTTTTTTTTCTTCTCGAAATTCTGTCATTGAAACCGGGTACCAGCATTGGTGTGTTTGCGTTGGTGAGCATTGAAAAAAAAAAAACCTAACTCCTTTTAAGTAAGAGATCGAATATCACAACTCTCTGGCAATAATTAATGCAAGAAATTCAACAACGAGAGGACCCTCTACCAAAGTCTCCCATACATGTTAGGAGATGTTGGAAATTCGGTTAGCGGTTACGTGGAAAACCCTTACGAAAAAAAACCACGGCACAAAGTGACACCTCTACTATGAATTTCAGATGATTACAAAGTTAATCTACCCACAAGCAGATCTCAAAGAAGAACAAAGCACTCTCAAACCTCAAAATCCTCTCCCCAATCCCTAAACTCGTAATATGACTCATTGGTATTGATTATGCTACATCTAAGACGGATTAGGAGGTGTTTATATAGGTCTCCAACCCAAATTAGAAGCTTGTTACCCAAAACAGTGTAATCATGTACAACACCGCACATTTGACGACCAGTCGGACGTAGTGTAAAAACAGTCCAAAGAGTTTGCTTCAAAAAATAATATTGCTGCCTTAACTAAGACCGGTCGAGCGACCAGTCTGAGCCCCTGCAGACCAGTCAGCAGACCTGTCCAAGGCTCCTAGAAATTGCCCAGAGCTCGCTATGCAATTCCGTCCAATGGCCGACCGGCCATGGATCCTGTTTTGCACTCCTTTTGAAGGCTCCGCCAACAGAAGATTACAGTAGTAAGAGCATATGCAATCATGTTATTGGCTAGAGGCAATACTTATTAGAGGTGAGATTGAGCCAAGCTGAGCCCTGTTCGAGCTAGGCTCGCTCAATGACCACCCTAGCTCGTGTTCGGCTCAACTCGGCCTTCGGAAATGTTCGAGCTAGCTCAACTGAGCTTTCGAGAGAGTTCGAGCCCAATTCAAGCCGAGTTCGAGCCTAGTAGGCCCAGCCCAAAAGTCGGGCTTAAAGCTGTTTAAAATTGGGCCCAAAGGTAGCCCAAAGCCTACTGACACCCCCACTTACTTTTATAGAGAGTTTCATCTCTCATCTCTCTTCACTTCCGATGTGGGACTTAAAAAAAATTTCTTTTTGTTTTTTACAAGTGAGTCAGCCGAGTCGAGCCGAATCGAGTTGAACTTCGAGCTGAGCCGAATCGAGCTTGGGTTAGCTCGAGCTTGGCTTGAAAATCATTTCGAGCTTGGAAAAATGGCTCGTCTTCGTTTGAATCTAGCCTTCGAATCGAGCTGGTTTTAGCTGAGTCGAGCGAGCTAACTGAGCTGGCTTGGCTCGTGCTCAACTCTAATACTTATACATGTGGTTGAATGTGAAAGACTACACTTATATGGATGTTGCCTCTCAATTTCAAATTCGGCCACATGTAATGTGTGCGCGTGTGCCAGAACTGACTGTGTAGCTTGGTTCCAACTAAACAACTTTAACCCCTAGTACCAAGATAGGTTGATACATCGAACTCAACCGTATATGATCGAGATTTGAGAAGATCGACTGCTTATTCAGCCACTCACAAGATGTTGCTTAAGATGATCAAGCAATTATCAGAGGGTAGGGTTTGTCTTCCATAAATGAGTTGCACCTTGCCTTCTAAACGAAAGGACTTTTAAATACAATAGTAGACAAAAAAAAAAAAAAAAAAAAATACTTACAATCGACTGTAGGGAACAACTACAAAACACATTGTCGAAAGGTGAATTTCTTATATTGAAACAAAACTTGTCCAGCGTATGAGCATAGAATTAGATTACAACTAAGGATTACAATTATTGGATTACTATTACTCATAATGAATGACTAGATTACTGATTATACTAAGTAATGTAAATGACTGATTATGCTAAGAAACATAAAGGATAATTGATTGGTTTGTTTGATTGGGTTGGTGTGAGACCCTTTGCTCCATTGAACCCCTCTGTTATTTATAAGCTTCATTTAGAGAATTATTTGGATGCACCCTACGTTCAACAGTTACAGCAACCATCCGATACTACATTGGTCTTTTGGACTATCCTTCTCTTCTTGACATCTGTCCTGGTAACCGCTTATAATCTTTTCTTGGCCACAACCTATCTTCAGATAACGTGTTTCACTCGACCAATGTCAGTTATTATCACCACAAAATACGCTCCACGTATCTTTATAAATCGCATGCGTATTATGTACTAATGCAATGACACGTGTCCTTCCCCGATTAGCTCTTTCATGGATGGTAAAAAATAGGGTACAACATTGCTCCTCATGTCGCCTTGCCTTGAAGAGCATAGGGGAAGGGCACGTGTCATTACACGAGGCGACATTAGGAGCAATGTTGTACCCTATTTTTACCATCCATGAAAGAGCCAATCAGGGAAGGACATGTGTCATTGCACATGCTAACTTCCTATTGAGCCTTCTCGACTGAGACAAAAACTAAATGATGGTCTAGCGGCTATTGTTGCGACACATAGCATATTTCTTTAAATAATTGAATCATACAAGGAGATATGATTATCCTGTCATTAATGCACACGTTCGTACCTGATATATACGCGTTTCGAATTCAATTTCATCTTTTTATGCAACCTTATTTTCTCACGCCTCTTCTTCTTCTTTCTGAAATCCCCTATTGCCCCCATGGCTGCCTTTTCATCTTCTGCTTCTCCAACCTTCCATCAGGAAGACTTCGTTAGAGAACTAGACACCCTTTCCTCCAATATCATCTTCGATACTCCCGTTGACCATAACAGAACATTCCATAAGCTTGGGCCAGCCTTCCATCCTGAGCTTACTCATCAGGACATTTCATTGATAGATTAGTTCTTCCCCCTCTGTCTACATGAAAAACTTTTACTATAACCGCCCGATATTTCGTCTCTCGTGGATAACATGATGGGCCGATTTCCTAGGTGATAATTTGAGTATGTTAGAGTATAAATGCTCAACATATTCCATTCAATCATATAAATTCATATTTTTATGGCAATCACAATATAAATGACGAAAAAAAAAATTTAATCTCATTTCATTACACCACTATTCTAAGTTCCATTTACCATCATTACATTAATATAGTACATGCTCGGTCCTTCCATGAGACTTATTACAAATTCAAAACCTAAGAAACTACTATTAAGAAAATGATATAAATAAAATTCCTTCTATGTCGTCTTAGCTTCATCATCCACCATCTATTGCCACGAACTTTCATAGTCCTCACCTTAAAGCTTTGGCTCATTCACCCATATGTCACAACTTTTTAGCCATAAGAGCCATCTCTTCCATGTCCATTTCTTCATCATCGTAACTCCATCTGTCACAACTTGAAGACTTGGTGGTTTCCATCCTTACTAAACTATTTTCCAAACTGCATGATCTAAGGACTGCAAAAATACTCTCATTCTAGCCTTTCAATAAGTATATTTGGATTCGTCAAAGTATGGAGGTCTAGAAATCAAACTCGCTTTGACATTAAATATATTTTCAAGCCCCCTTAAGGATCTCGCCCTACGTTGTTAAGCCTTTAGGGAGGAACTCACTTTGATACTAATTAAAATTGCGATATTAGTTCAAGTACCTCTGTAGTAAGAGCTATAAACTATAAGGGGGGGGGGGGGGGGGGGGGAACTAATTACCAACCCACAAACTCACAAGAACTCAAACAAGCATACAAGTGTGAATCAAACTACTCAATAGATTAATAAGAAGGAATTGCGAACTTTAGTGAAACATTCAACCAAACACATTGTATGCATACTATCTAACCATTTAATAGATTCAACAAATGAGCTTGGACAAATAGACTTCATGTGAGCAATATATCAAACATATAATATGCAATTTATCTAAGCATTTATAATGTTCATCTAAATAGCATACCTAAGAATAAATCTCACTCACCACATAACATAAGATGTATAGTGGTTCGGCTACTTGCGTACTCCACTCCCGACTGACCCACTCACTCCTTGAATGGCCGGATTTCACTATCAAGATATTTTTAAACCAAGTTCTGAAAAAGTGGAGCTATAAATGTCCTAAAGGAGGGGTGAATAGGACCACCAAATTCTTGTAATCTTAAAATACAATCAGAGTAAAAGCACAAGATTAACGAGAATAAGCAAGATAATAAATAATTTGAAATCTTGTTCAAATCGTACAATGACCTTTCACTTAAAAACTTAAGTAGGACAACCTTATGTCACAATTTAAGATTTCACAAATATCAACCACATAAATAAAGAATAATCAATCACCACAACACAAAGAGTTATAGTAGTTCAGTGCTTAAAAACTACACACCTACTTTACTTCTAAAATTACATCTCCTTGTAATTTTAGCTTTCTACTATAACAAAGGTTTTCACATATTCACCTTTAAAACCTGATTCAACAATTTATGATTTTCACAGGTTATTACAACAAAACCTCAAGTGATTTTCACAGGCTATCATCAAAAACCTTAATAAGATTTTCAAGGGCAATCTCAAACAAACCTAAAGAGTTAAGAGGAAGGATATTACTAATCTTCTTGAAGTAGAAGATGATGAAGCTTCGCAGAGATGAAGCTTCAATGGTGCAGCAATAAGATCTTTGAAGAAGATAAACCAATATAGCTCGAACAAGATGGATCTAGGATTTTCTAAAAAAGCTTTCTTAAAAGCTGCAATTTCAGTTCTCTAATCTCAGGTTGAGAATAATCTCTCTCAGATAGTTAGATTGCTTGAGAAAAGAATTGAGATAACTACATAATAAATTAGGAATTAAGAGTAGATAGTTAGATTATAATGGAGGGCTTTTTCACCAGAGAGAGGATATTTTCATGATTTTTCTTGATAGTAAATAGAGAGAAGAAAGCCCTATTTATAGCAAAAAAGTTAGGGCTTCGGCTGACCTAAGTTTGCCTTCGGCTGACTTAAATACCAACCGATTTATCCCAATGGCTATCAGATTTCGCAGGACAAGGATTAATTCAAAATTCAGTTAACCCAAGATGCGGTTTGGCTGACTCAAGACAGGGTTCGGCTGGCCCGAATTCAGGGTCCAGAAATCAGTTTCAAATATGAAAACTTGACCGAACACCCTTGGGCTGACCGAAGCTTATTCGGCTGGCTGAACACAAGGTTGGGCTGACTGAATTTTCTCTTAATTTTCCAATTATGCCTGCTAGAAACTTGGCCGAAGTTTATGGTCCGGCTGAAGATTCTTGGGTTAACTGAATACAAGGTTAGGATAGCCAAATTTTCTTGAATATGACTTTAAAAGAGATTTATAAAAATTAACTTAAAAGCCATACAAATTCACCTAACCTAGAGTCATCCCTATGGTTAATTTTACCTTTGGCATATATGGTTTATTGTTCGCTCACCTCAAGTGCAAGGCTGCGATGTAGTAATATTTCTTGGTAAGACTAAGGTCGATCCATAGGGAATTAGGTAAACCAATTTAAGTTGTTCCAGCAACTTCAAAATCAATTAAATAAGGAGTTCAAGTTCATAAACTAACTTAAAACAGTAAAGTTGTAAAAATCTGTAATTAACGGAACTAAGGCTTTCGAGGATCCACTTGCAATAGCCCTCATGTGAATTCATTCATCCAAGCATGACACAACTAGAATTGAAGTTCTATCTCTCTTCTAGTTGGAAGATATAACATTTAAACGCGAACAATCCCCACTCAAGTGCAAGAATAAGATTTTAATTCTAATGAAGCACGTAGAAGTCGAATATGTAGCCTTCAAAGTAACGACCATGCCAATGGACTATGGTACGCTCTATGGTTACTACAATTCGAATCTAATCAATCCAAACATGATAATCTCAGAGAATTGCAAGGAACTCATGTCCAAAGCACATGAACTTTCATAAAACATCCAAAAATATCGACTTTTATTCAAACTAGAACTTAAAAATCCAAACTTTAAGCAAAGTACTTGAATTAGAACGAATTCAACATGATAACTACTCACAAGCTTCACCTCTTAGCCTTAGCTAAGAGGTTCTAGCCGAGCTTTATCATGCTTCAACTAGAATTCAAATAAAAACTAAACAAAAACATGAAAAACTAGAAAAAATCCTAGTTGGAGTTTCGGTCGCTCCACGATAATTCCCTTGCTCCCCACGAACTTAAAACTCTTCTAGAATACCTTAACAATGATGCTAATGTGTCCTTTTATAGAAAAAATCACGAACCGCCTCGGATTGCGTAAAAACTTACGCACTTACATCGATCATCAAACATTGGTCGGGCGCTCGGTCAGGTGTTGGTTGGGCGCCCAACCATACTTTAACTCGTCTAGTGCATTTTTTATGAAATTCACTTTGAATATCGGGTGCCCGACTAGGTGTTAGTCGGGCACCCGGTCGGTCCAGATTTGTCCAGCGGGTTCAGCAGAAATTCTTCCAATTTCAGGCGCCCGACTATATGATGGTCGGGCGCCCGATGGCCTTCTGATATGAATGCTGAAATCCTCTTTCTTCTAGCTGATCCAGGTATTTCTGACGCGATTCTTCAAGGCTTCTTTTCAGTGTCTTCAATGTGGTTCCAAATGACCCTTTTAACAACAAATTCATGACTTCTCTCTCTTATTCTGTAACGCCCTAGATTTTCGAGATTTATTTGAAAATTTTTTAAAATTCATTTTTAATTTATTTTTTTATTAATTATCGTACATTTACCGTTGATTTGCGAATAGCGGGACATCCGTAGGAGATCCGATAGGGGACCCTTTACAAAAATTGGTTAGAATGATTCCATAAACATCGTAGAACTATCAGATTTCAAAAATCATGCACTTTTCAGATAATTACGAAAATGTCATTAGTTAAACTTAAGTTAAGATGCCATTTTTAAGTATTACACTTTCTGACGATCATTTTATGCAAAACCTTGGATTTAAGCTTTTGGACACATATTAACCATACACGTCAAATTTCATCCCTTAAATCATAGTAGAAGTGGTCCAATTGTCAAATCAGCCCCTTAACCCTTGATTTTCATGTCCATCGAGTGAGGAAAGTAGATGGTTAGTCGTAGTCAAATATTTCTCTTTATATGAGTGAATTTGATCTTCTTTATCATGGACCAATAGTGTGATTTGAGTGCCCCACCTTGATAAGCCTCTTTCTTATGCGCGAAGTTATCCCGTTCTAGAAATTAACGAGTTACCAACTCTTTTTAAATATGAACCTTTCAATTTACCTACTTCTCATCATCAATCGCTTCTCAAATTTGGACCACCCATTATACTCATACGACTACGAGTTTACAAAAAATTTGGACCTCGATCTATAATCCTACATCGTTGAACCACAAAGCCAGCCCCTTCATTTTCCACTAAAAGTTGGAATTTCAGATCTAGGCATTTCTCACCATCAATCAACAACTAAACTTTATACAATTATTTGCCTATTGTGACTACATATTTTCTCAAATTTTGGGCCCTGATCATCAAGCGTAGACCGTTAATTGAGATCAAGCCTATTTTTAGCACCCGTCAGGCCATTTTCAAGGATCGACCAATCTAGAATGTAGATCATCAAGAAATTTACGTATTCTGACTCTACTCTTCGAGCTTGATAAGATGAACGGATTAGAATTGATCAAAGATCACCCGAATATTGAGATTTGAGAAACCCACCTCAAGAGGTTGTTACACAAGACCTCACGCGCACGCCCTTCTTTTCTCTCCCCATGTGCTCACATCCCTCTCCATATTCCTACTACACACCTCCAAGCCCTTCTCCTAACCCTAGCCTCTATGCCCTAGAGAAAGAGAGAAGAGATAAGAGAGAGAGAGAGAGAGAGAGAGAGAGAGAATGGAGTTCTTTCTCATATTTTTCCAACGGTTAGGATCTTCTACAACCCTCTTCTAAGTCTATCCTAAGGTGAAGATTTTCCTTTAAGCCTTTCATTAATAATATCACGATTATCATAAGTTTCTTTTGCGGCATATGAAGTTATTTTGTTTTGAATTGCTTATCCATATAAAATGAAGTTTAATGTGGGATTTGTAATGAATATCGTTATATGATGATGTGATTCCTTGTTTAGATTTGTGACTAAGAAGCATGTGTATTTGTGTTATTTATCTTTATGAAATCTATGCCCTTATTTTCTTAATTTATGTGTTACAAGTAACATTGGTTTTCATATTGTGATATGAGATATGTTTATAAGATCATCTTATGGACATTCCATTAGTGTATACTCTTTGTCCCTAAGTTGGTAAAATTATTCGATGTAAAGAGATGGAACCCGTGAGAGGTGTCCATGATGGAAGAATATCTCTTGACTTAACTGAGAGAATGAAGTGATTGTTTGTCAATGGATCCTTACATGTACATGATGCTTGATTGGATTCATTTACATTACATGAGTATTTTAATGAATTTGGTCATGATGTACAACATTGGCTTTTTGGGACATGATGAAATTATAAAACGAGATAATGAGTGGACACTAATGGTATACAAATTCTCATGAGCCCGGGTTGGTGCTATGGACATTAAGCCCGAGCTGTCGGCCTATGCTGGGTTAGTTGCGACTCCCCATAGTGTCCAGTGAGTTGCTAAAAATGGTTATATGTAAAATACTTAATAAAATGAGAAACAAACTCATGCATACACTAGGGCTCGACTTGGTGAGCCAGCCCCTCTGGGTGTCATGGATGAAGTTTTAGGAACTTGTTCCACTTCTTGCCATGCACTATCTAGTGGAAGTGTATTGGGGGTTTCCCGCTTCCATTAGTTGGGTTAATTTCACTCTGGTGACTAGTGACTAACGGGTGTGTATAGGGTGTTTCAACCTTGGGCTTCCCGCATTCGTTTAACAGGTGTATATGGGGTGACTCAACTTGGGCTTCCCGCATTCGTTTAGTCAGGGTGCCTTAGCCAGAGCATGCATTCCATGCATCGCATTAATAAAGATTTTTACTTGATTGTTTTGTTTGAATAAAGATATTATTGTGTTGCATTACTCTGAGTTTTATATATTATTATTCTTGATTGTCTTGGAAGGAATATTCCCTACTATGATAGCGTTTGACGCTATACTAATCGCAATTTAGATGATGCAGGTGAAGATCCAGGTATCGAACCCGACTTTCAAAGTGAAGAGTTCGATGGTTCGTACGATCATATGGCGGATGAAGATGTTGAAGGAATTTAGTTGATATTTTTATTTATTAGACATTTCTTTTTATTAGTGGTAACATTTATGAAAATTGTAATAAGTCTTCCAGAGAAGGCATGGTTTGATATTTTGATTGATTAGTATGAATATTGGTTGGTTCCCTTATTTAAACATTGATGATAAAGTAGTAAGTTTGATAGAATAAGATGAACATTTGTTTTCGCCATTGTGCTTGAATGTTATATTTCATTATTTGACAAATCAATTAGTCCATGATTTACTTGGGAATTCGGCCGTCGTGTTATACACGAGAGTCGAAAATCTCGGGTCGTTATACATTCCTACATATACAAAACACGCATTAGATGAGTCTTTTAAGCATACAAACCATGCGTGTAATGTGATGTAATGGGCTAAAATATGTATAAATTAAAAGCTTAACACACCTCCCAACCAGCTTTTTGCTAGTCCCGAGCAAAACATGCGTGAAACAAGTTCAATCTTCCAAAATCCAACTCTCCTTCAGAAACAATACTTCCATTCATTCTAAGACATGCAAGTACAAAAATTAGAGAAACTGGGTGATAGAAGTTGCAATCTTAAACTCTCAAAACATAAAAAGTGTTCATATAGAATTCCCGCTGATTTATTGATAAATAGAAGAACTTTGAACAAAATTTAACCTAATGTGCATAGTGATGGCTCATCTCATGAGTTTTCAGGATCATCTTCTTCCTAAATCAACTAAACTATGGATCTCAAGGTGTATAGATCAACAACAAGCCTATTACAGGAATTTGCCTTACCATCCTTCTGACGACTTTCACACTACGTCCCATTTCCGGCTTTGGTTACGGGTAGACCATCCCCCGGTTGGTAATAGGTAGCCCTTTTCGGAATTTTCCACCATTTTCTTCATCATTCTCATATTTTCATACTTCCTTTCCTTTTATACATTTTAGATAGAATTTTTAGAAATACATATCTTTCATTATTTTCCCATGGACAAGGATGGACAAAGTACCCCAGTTTGGTTCCTCAACACCTCAAATCTAAGTCTAGCCAATCCACAAATCACATAATCCTTTCAACCCATGAAAATCGTGTAATGTGAACTAAGTGTAAAAGTGTTCAAATTTTCTATCAATCATATAAATAGAGAAATTCACATATAAAACCATTATATTAGAAGTAGTTCAAGACTTGCAACATTCATCACTTCATATCTCATTTTCTTATACTCATATCATCCCGAATGCATAGAAATAATGTTTTCAAACGTGTTTTGAATTTTCAAAAAAATTTAAAAAAATTTGCACATATGATGCTCGAAATACCACAACTGCTAGATGAAGAATCTCATCTCACTCCCCAACCAAACCTTGCATTGTCCTCAATGTAAAAAGATATGCAATTAGCATGAACTTGAGAGCAATGGTAAAATAAAAGAGAGTGAAAACGAGATCACCTGATAGAGTCGATCATGGAAGTCTATAACTCCGGCAACTAAAGCGACTAACAAAATAACCCTAAAACAGAAATCAAACAAAACCTAATCTACTCTATACCTCCGTCAGACTTGGAGATCAATCATCCTGATACATAGGATCATTCAGAGTGATAGATATGTCCTCTGAATCAAATTGATCAAAAAATGGTCTAAGGCGTTGTCCATTCACTTTTTAACAGTTACTATTTGCGGCATTCTCTATCTCGACAGCCCCATGAGGAAAAACTTCTTTAACAATATATGGACCGGTCCATCGAGATCTCAATTTTCTCGAAAAAAGATGATGTCGGGAATTATACAGGAGCACTTTCTGACCTTCATGGAAGATTTTCTGAAGATGTGTTTGTCATAAAAGGCCTTCATTCTACTCTTGTAAATCCTCGAGTTCTCATAAGCATCATTCTAGATCTCATCAAGCTCATTTAATTGGAATTTGCGAAGCGAGCTAGCCTTATTAACACCAAAGTTCAATGCCCGAATTGCCCAATAGGCTTTATGTTCAATCTCCACAGGCAAGTGACAAGCTTTTCCATAAACAAGTCTATAGGGGGACATTCCAATGGGGGTCTTGTACGCGGTATGGTGAGTCCAAAGAGCATCATCTAGTCTCAGTGACCAATCTTTGCGATCTGGCCTCACCGTCTTTTCCAAAATCTGTTTGATTTCCTTATTGAAAATTTCAGCTTGCCCACTTGTCTGTGGGTGGTAAGGGGTACTCACTTTATGCCTAATGTCATATTTCCTCATTAAGGCTTCGAAGGGCCTATTGCAAAAGTGAGAACCACCATCACTTATGATGACTCGAGGTGTTCCAAATCTGGAAAGTATGTTTTCTTTTAGGAACTTTAGAGCCATACGATGATCGTTGGTTCTACATGGAATAACCTTTATCCACTTGGACACATAGTCTACGTACGGCAAGCAATATGTAGACATGTCCAAAAGATGAGGGGAATGGTCCCATGAAATTGATGCCCCAACAGTCAAAGACTTCAAGATGTTGAATTGGGGTTAGAGACATCATATTTCGACGGGACAATCCTCCTAGCTTTTGACAGCGCTCGCATGCTTTGCAAAACTCATAGGCGTCCTTAAATAAAGTGGGCCAATAAAAACCACACTGCAGAATTTTTGCAGTGGTTTTCTTAGCGGAAAAATGACCACCACACGCTTGATTATGACAAAAGGAGATAACGGAATTATGTTCATCATCAGGGACACATCTCCTAATTATTTGATCTGGGCAACATTTAAAAAGTAAAGGTTCATCCCAGAAAAATCTGCACACTTCCCTTAGAAATTTTTGTTTGTCTTGCGCAGTCCAATGAATCGGCATTGCACCCGTAGAAAGATAATTGGCTATGTCAGCGTACCATGGTGGATGCATAGCAACAAAGAGTTGCTCATCAGGGAATGAGTCCTCAATAGGTGACTCGTCAATGGAATTGGGTAGAATGAGACGAGATAGATGATCCGCCACCACATTCTCTACTACCTTCTTGTCCTTGATCTCCAAATCGAATTCTTGAAGGAGTAGGATCCATATAAGCAAACGGGGTTTAGCATCCTTCTTAGAAAGAAGGTGTTTCAGTGCCGCATGATCTGTGTAAACAATGACTTTAGATCCTATTAAGTAAGGACTAAACTTGTCCAAGGCAAAAATGACGGCTAGGAGCTCCTTCTCCGTAGTCGAGTAATTGACTTGGGCAGGATTCAAGGTCCTACTCGCATAGTAGATAATGTGGGGCTTCTTATCCTTCTTTTGGCCTAACACCGCCCCAATAGCATAATCGCTCGCATCGCACATCAACTCAAAAGGTACGGACCAATCCGGTGATTGCATGATAGGAGCAATTGTTAACATGTCTTTTAGCTTTAAAAAAGCTAATTGACATTCGTCACTCCACTTAAATTAGTTCTCCTTTTGGAGAAGGTTACATAAGGGCCTTGAGATATGACTAAAATCCTTTATAAACCTTCTATAAAAGTCGGCTTGTCCAAGGAAGGACCGCACATCGCGTATGCTTTTGGGTGGTAGTAGATTGGAAATCATATCGATTTTAACCCGGTCTACCTCTATTCCATTAGACGAGATGATATGTCCAAGGACTATTCCTCTCTGTACCATGAAATGACACTTTTCCCAGTTTAAAATGAGGTTCTTCTCCTCGTACCTTGTCAAGACCAACTTCAAGTGATTTAGGCACTCCTCGAAAGTACACCCGAAAACAGAGAAATCGTCCATGATTACCTCAAGAAACTCACCCACCATGTTTGAGAAAATACTCAACATGCATCGTTGGAATGTGGCAGGTGCATTACATAGTCTGAATGGCATCCTTCGATATACGAAGGTGTCAAACGAGCATGTAAAGGTAGTCTTTTCTTGGTCTTTCGGGGCTATCTCAATTTGGTTGTAGCCGGAATGGCCATCCAAGAAGCAATAATAGGAGTGACCTGCTAGCCTCTCCAAAATTTGATCCATGAATGTGAGAGTGAAGTGGTCCTTCATAGTGACCGTGTTTAGCTTCCGATAATCTATGCACATTCGCCAATCGGTGGTCACTCTAGTCGGTATAAGTTCGTTGTTGGCATTTTTTATGATGGTAATACCAGACTTCTTAGGGACAACTTGGGTAGGACTTACCCATTGGCTATCCGAGATGGGGTGGATGATACCCACATCTAGTAACTTTAACACCTCCGCTTTGATAACCTCCATCATTGTCACGCCCCAAACTCGGGGACCGAGCTCACTAAATTTTCTACCGTTGAATTCGGTGCCGACAGCCTTCGTAGTACCCCATTCTCGGCTCTTAGCTTCCATACGCCAGGTTCCGATCCTGGGATCCCACAAGTAGGGTTTTTAGGGTAAACTTTTTTTTTTTATAGATGAGCATAAACACAAGTATACCAAACTAAAAAGCATCACATCTCATATCTACTAAGATAATCTTTTGAGTACAATGCTGCAGAAAAAGGAAATACAATGTATAACTGAAAGCTGAATGATCAAATGCGCGCCCCTATCTCACTGCTGTCGCGCTATAGTATGTCCTGCACGTAAACAACGTGCATAAGCTTACTATGAAGCTTAGAGAGTGCGTGATGTGTGCGCAATGAATATGGCAGGTATACAGATATCAGAGTAAGCGGAAATGATGGCAGGCTACACTACTAAGTCTATGAATGTCATTAGCCATCTCGAGGCTATGCAATGCAAGGGGCTTATATGGCCGAGTGTCATATGCTAATGATGCAATGTGCACATGTCAATCCTCAACTGCCATATATCATACAGTTTACAACTGGGACATCACCGGGGTCTAGTACACTCCATACATTGGTTGCCGCCCATCGCGCGCATAACCAAGCGAGTGGAAGAGACCTCACTATCCGCCTCGTCTATGACATACAAGGAAATCCACTCGGCTCGTCGATAGCGAACCCATTCACGAGCTGGTCAGACTCAACCTAGTATATAGCCCTCTGCACCCGGGTGGGTAAGGTCACACTCCCTTCCAACCGACCCCGATACAGTGGGAGACGCGGCCTATTGGTATTTGGCCGTCATGCACTCATAAATCCACTCGGTCTTGACATTGAAACATCCTACTGGTACCATGGGGTTTAGGGACTTTCACCCAAGGACATCTTTGGCGCCAAAGTGCTAGGACATATTTTCAGTGTCCATTTCTACCACTCACGATGTGGCTGTGGTGGTCACAACCCCGATGCCGTTGGGGTGAAAATCTGATCATGACATGCATAATGCGAGATGCATGAGTCATACTGTCAAAGCCATGCACCAAACCTGCGCATACCGCGCGATCATGTGGGGTGACCCCGTCTCATACGAGTCCCCTAAGTATCTCAAGCTGTAAGGCATATGCTATGTTCAACATCATCCACAGTCAAGCATACATATGATGCGTATGCACAAATGAGTGGGCATGATATTCATTACACTAAGCATATTATCAGTGTGACCTATCAAGCTAAGTATACTAACATGTTACCAGACATATCATGTAATGTTGGCCTTAAATGGCCCAATATATATACAGAGAGTGGGACCCGGACTGTGGGCCCCATTGGAAATGTAAAGGTCTTCGTGGCATAGCCCACTTGAGACTATATCGGCCCCATACTTGGGCCTGCACATACAAGATAGGCCGACAAAAATAGGTGTACGGCATGGATAAAACATATATATCAACGGAAGGACCATAGTGGGCCCCGCCCACTGGTCGGATAGCAAATATACATCATCGGTCTTAGGAAGTTTCAGTGGTAGGTATTCAATCACCACAATTTCCAAAGTGAAGCCCATTCAAATCGGGCCCCACACATCGGTCAGACAATTGGCATGCTACACAATGCATCCATCAAGGTGGACCCTAAAATGGGCCCAAAACCTTTGGTTGGATGAAAAATAACCATCACAGTTGCCCCAATGAAGTTTTCAATGGCGGGCATCAATGACCACTATTCCCTGCGGGTGTGGTCCATTTAACGTTTGGATCTGCCCCATTATGGGGGCCATATCTTAAAGTGTCATAGAAAAATAGAAGGCCAGCATGAATAAAACAAATACATCATGGTGGGACCCACAGGGTGGGCCACCAGCTGGGCAGCGCACGCACGCACGCTGTCTGCAGTGTGGGACCCCCTGTGGTCGCCTTAGTTTTTGGGATTAAGCTAATATTTGTGTTTTCCCCTCCATCCATATCCATGTGATATTATGAATAGGTTGGATGACAAATAAACATCACTGTAGGGCCTAGGTTTCAACGGTGGAAAATCATTATTCCCACTGTTTCCCGTGGCATGGTCCACTTGACATTTCGATAAGCTTAAATTTTGGGCTCAGCCACTAAAATGAGCTGGAAAAGCATATAGACGGAATAGATAAAGCACATACATTCTAGGTGGGCCCAACTGGTTACTCCCAGCGTCTGACGCTGGAGCCTTGCTCTTTTTTTTGTTTTCTTTATTTATTTATTTTTTCTTGGTTTTCGTCTCGTGGGGCCCATATAAGGATGATCCACTCCGTCTATTAGGTTCCCCAGCTCATGGGGGACCCAACGAGCCCAATATTGGATAGGTGAATTGGTCTACAAACAGCAAGGTGGATCGAGGAAGTTTCGACTGTGGACATTATATTCTCCACTGTTTCCTGTGGTGCGGTCCGCTTAAGATTTGGATTTGGTTCATATTTGGGCCCTGGCCCTAAAATGATTTGGGAAAACAAATGGACGGTGTGGATACAACATAAACATCAAGGTGGGTCCCATGAGTGGGGACCCCACTCCAATCGTCCCAGCGTCCCTGACGTTGGACGTTCACAGCGTCTGACGCTAGAACCGTCCAGCGTCAGGACTTTATATGTTTTTTTTCTTTGTTTATTTCAAGTGGGGCCCACATTAGTATGATCCCCGCCATTCATCATGTTCCCCAGCTCATGAGGAACACTTAGAGTCCAATATTTGACAGGTTACGGGGTCTACAAACATTACGGTGGGCCCAAGAAGTTTCAATAGTGGACATCATTATCTCCACTATTTTCTATGGTGTGGTCCACCTGATATCTGAATCTGCTTCATTTTTGTTGTCTAGTCCTAAAATGGGCTGGAGAAACAGACGGACGGTGTGGATAATACACAAGTATCAAGGTGGGTCCCACGAGTGGACCCCATGGTTAACGCCCAGACTGGGCTTCGCCCCAGCGCTGCTGGGCAGCAGTGTCCTCTGGACGTTAGCTGTCCAGCGGCTTTGCTATATATATATATATATATATATATATATATATATATATATATATATATATATATATATATTTCTTTTTTTTCTCTTTTTTTTTTGCTATCTTTGCTTGGTGGGGTCCACACGTTCAAATCCACTCCATTGATCAGCTTGGCCATCTCATGGTGGGCCCAATTAGCTTTGGATCAGGATAATCCTTGTATTTATCCTTCATCTAGATCTTTGTGTTTCAAAGAATGGGGAAAAATGAAAATAAAGCATCATGGTGGGCCACACAAGGTGGTCCACACTGTGGCAGCGTGCGGGGCACGCTGTCTCACAACATGGCCCACTTGTGGGTCCAAAATATGAAGGGAAAATAAGGAAAAAGGGGAGTTTATGTCCCCCCTTTACACTCACTCAAAATTGGACGGTTGGATCGGGTCGGATAGTCGATCGGACGGTCTTGATGGGGTGGATCTCATTCTCCAATCTCACTCTCTTCTAACAACTCTCTTTGCTATCTTACTTCTCTCTCTCTCTCTCTCTCTCTCTCTCTCTCAAATGAAAGTGGCTACGTATGGCCCCTTTGTTGTGTAGGGACTTTGGGACATAAAAGGTATTTGAAAAGGAAATGATGATAGCAAGGGGATGGGGCATTTATGAGAGTGGATGGCTTAGGTATGGGCTTAGTTGACTTGTGAGGAGAGAGAGGGATGTGCTTGATGAGACACTTGATTGATTGATGCTTGATTAATTGATGGGATGTTTGATTGATTGATGGGACAACCTAGGGATTTGTGCAAGTGGGGCCCACACCATGCATGTGTAGCGTGGCTCGCCTTGATATGCGCACAAGTACGCATCTTTCAAACTAGGTATCGAAATGGAGCGTGCCGCGCGGCGTTGGAGTCGTGATGCCTACGTGGTCGCCGGGGTACAAGTCTCGGGTCGTTGCGGTACTAAAATAGGGTGCCTGATCGAAACTCGCCAGTTTGAACTGTTCCAAGTATGCCGAGTTCGGAAACGATGTGTACGAAGGGCTAATTATGGTACGGGTGTTACAATCATGTTTGGATTTAACCTTCTTTGAGGTTGTCTAGTCATTTTCGCATTCTCTTCGAGGTGTATACGGTGAGTACAGACTGAAAAGTCTATCCCCTTGAGGTCCGCTATTGTCCAGCCTATGGCTCCCCTATGTTCTTTGAGTAGCTCAATCAACTTGAGCTCTTGGTCTTTTCCTAGGTGAGAGGCAATGACAACCGGGAATGTTTCTTCTTGACCCAAATATATATATTTCAGCTCAGATGGCAACGGTTTAAGGTCAAGCTTCGGCAGTTTGATGTTAGACGGTAGAGGCCTTGATGTGGTTGGTGGCAATCTTTCAAAATGGGGCCTCCACCGGCTAGTACCAACTACCGGTTTCTCAATATTCAACGCTTGCACAATTTCGCTAATGATGGGGTCTTTGGAATCCTCGAAATGTGCCAAGCATGTCTCCAAGCTTTCTAGTGGTTTAAGTTGGAGGAGCTCTTCTTCTTCAAAAGATTCGAGCATGTTTACCTCGAAGAGCTCATCGTCATCAACATCCCTATGCCTTTTACCCAGGTAGAACACATTCACCTCTAATGTCATGTTCCCAAAAGATAATTGCATCACCCCATTCCAGCAATTTATGATTACATTTGATGTAGCAAGGAACGGGCGGCCTAAAATCACCAGTATTTGAGTGCTAGCATCTATAACCGGTTGCGTGTCCAAGACAATAAAATCCACCGGGTAGTAGAATTTGTCAACTTGGACTAAAACATCCTCAACTATTCCTCTCGGTACACGGATCGATCTATCAACGAGTTGCAATGTGGTTTTGGTGGGTTTTAATTCACCAAGACCCAATTGCTCATATACCGAGTATGGGATCAAGTTTACGCTTGTCCCCAGGTCTAGTAATGCACGTTCAATCCAGTAGTCACCAATGATGCGTGAAATTGTGGGGCTATCAGGATCTTTGAATTTTAGGGGGGGTCTTTTGAGTGAGAATGGCACTCATTTGCTCATTCAAAAAGGCCTTTTGTTGCACATTATATTTGCGTTTGGTTGTGCATAGGTCCTTAAAACTTGACATAATAGGGGATTTGTTTAATGGCATCAAGCAATGGAATGTTTATCTTGACTTGTCTGAAAATCTCTAAAATATCATGAGAGTTTGGGAGAGATTTTGGAGCAACCAATCTCGAAGGGAATGGTTCTATGGGCTTGTAAACGCATTCCCGTTTCTTGTGGAGCTAAGTTAGATCCATCCCCATCCTCAGAATTTACTGGATCATTAGGCTTGTCGGCCTTTACCGAAATAGATTTGTCAATTTGCTTACCACTTCTAAGAGTGGTGACGGATTTGGCTTGCTCCATATGTTGGTTGGGGAGATTAGGGATGCTTACTTCATGTACTTACTTTGGATTGGGCTGAGGTTGGGCCAGAAAGGTCCCTTCCCTAGTTCAAGCATCCCTTAATCCCATCAACCGAGACTTTAAGCTCTTGGAACATTTGCTGATTTGATTGATTGATTTGCGTTTGCCCTTACATGAACGCCTTTAAAGTATCCTCCAATGAAAATTGAGGTGGGGCCATATTTTGCATGGGTGGCCCTCCTTGAGAGTTGGTAGGATTACCCGTGGGAGCATTCTTCTAACTGAAATTCGGGTAGTTCTTCCAAGTAAAGTTATACGTGTTACATACCGGTCCATTGAAAGGCCGTTGATATCCATATGTGGCATTTGCGTGTTCTTATAACACCTCTTGAAATGCAAGAATTGTAAGACAATCTTGCATAGTGTGTATATTAGTGGCACAAATTCCACATATGTTCTCAATAGCTTCAGTGGGCTTTGTAACTTCACTCTTGCTAAGTTCCATGGCCTCGACTTTCCTTATGAAGTTGGCTAGCCTTGCATTCACATCATCTTCCTCCTTAAGGATGTAAATCCCTCATTTCTCTTTTTGTTAATGAGGCTTGAGGTTATTAGATTTGTCCGAGGTATCCCATGATTGGGCATTCTCGGCCAACATATCCAAATAACTCCAAGCTTCATCTGGATTTTTGCTCATAAACTCGCCATTGCACATCATCTCTACGAATTGGCGCATATTAGAACGTAATCCATCATTGAAAAAGTTTATGATTCACCAACTTTCGTAGCTATGATGTGGGCAAGCAAGTAGGAGGTCCTTAAACCTTTCCCAACATTGGAAGAATGATTCATTCTCTTTAACCGAAAAGTTCATTATAGCTCTTCGAAGGTATTCATTTTATGAGCCAGGAAGAACTTTTTCAAGAATTCTTGAGTCATCTCATTTTATGACCCTATCGAGTATGGTCTAAGAGAGTGGAGCCAACTCTTGGCTCTTTCTTTCAATGAAAAGGGAAAAAGTTTAAGTTTGATGGCATCTTCTGAGACATTCGCATATTGTAAAGTATCCACCACTTCTTCAAATTCCTTTAAGTGTAAGTATGAGCTCTCAGAGTCTAGCCCATGGAACTTTGGTAGGAGTTGAATTACACTCGGCTTTATATCGATGTTTCTTCTGGTTGTTAAGAGAATCACACATGAAGGTGTTGTTGTACGAGCCGGTTGTAGGTAATCTCGTAAAGATCTCATTGGAGGAGTATTGTGCACCTCATTCTCTCCTGCTCCTTCATGATTTGTATTTGTTGTTGGAGTAGAGTGGGGAGGATTCCCTAATGGAATTTGATCCATACTTCCCAAATTTTCACGATGTTCTATAGATTTTCGGACTCGTTTATGAACGGAGAGTGGTCCAACTAAACCACCTTCGGTTTGGAGATGATTGTTGTGGTCAAGTTCCCCACGGGACATAAACCACACAATCCAAAATCTAAACTGATCATAAATCTTAAAATCTGAAAACTAAAAGAGTTCAAGTTGGAAGGATAGTACCCGATTTGCTTGAACTAGAAGACCTTCCAACAAAACAAAACAAACTTTGTTAGTTCTAAAATTCAGAAAAACTTTGTTAGTTCTAGGAACACAGTAAAACCTAACTACTACTCTATAGCCACTAAAACAATTTAGAACCAGTTTAACCTAGCTTCCCTGGCAATGGCGCCAAAAACTTGTTTGCTCGCTTCAAGTGCAAGGCTGCGATGTAGTAATAATTCTCGGTAAGATTAAGGTCGATCCACAATGAATTAGGTAAACCAATTCAAATTGTTCCAGCAACTTCAAAATCAATTAAGTAAGGACTTCAAGTTCATAAACTAACTTAAAACTATAAAGTTGTAAAAATCTGTAATTAACGGAACTAAGGCTTTCGAGGATCCACTTGCGATAGCCCTCATGTGAATCCATTCATCCAAGCATAACACAACTAGAATTGAAGTTCTATCTCTCTTCTAGTTGGAAGATATAACATTTAAACGCGAACAATCCCCACTCAAGTTCTAATGAAGCACGTAGAAGTCGAATATGTAGCTTTCGAAGTAACGACCATGCCAATGGACTATGGTACACTCTAGGGTTACTACAATTCGAATCTAATCAATCTAAACATGATAATCTTAGAGAATTGCAAGGAACTCATGTCCAAAGCACATGAACTCTCATAAAACATCCAAAAATATCGACTTTTATTCAAACTAGAACTTAAAAATCCAAACTTTAAGTAAAGTACTTGAATTAGAACGAATTCAACATGATAACTACTCACAAGCTTCACCTCTTAGCTTAGCCTTAGCTAAGAGGTTCTAGCCGAGCATTGTCATACTTCAATTAGAATTCAAAGAAAAACTAAACAAAAACATAAAAAACTAGAGAAAAAAAAACCCTAGTTGGAGGAGTTGCGGTCGCTTCACGATGATCTCCCTTGCTCCCCAAGAAGTTAGAACTCTTCTAGGATACTTTAACAAGGATGCCAAGGTGTCCTTTTATAGGAAAAATCACGAATCGCCTCAGATTATGTAAAAACTTACGCACTTACGTCGGTCATCAGACGTTGGTTGGGCGCCCGACCATACTTTAATTCGTCCAGTGCGTTTTTGATGAAATTCACTTTGAATATCGGGCGCCTGATCAAATGTTGGTCGGGCGCCCGGTCAGGTCCAGATTTGTCCAGCGGGTTCAGCAGAAATTCTCCCAATTTTAGGCGCCCGACTATATGATGGTCGGGCGCTCGGTGGCCTTCTGATATGAATGCTAAAATCCTCTTTCTTTTGGCTGATCCAGGTCTTTCTGATGTGATTCTTCAGGGCTTCTTTTCAGTGTCTTCAATGTGGTTCTAAAGGACCCTTTTAAGAATAAATTCATGACTTCTCTCTCTCTCATTCCTACATACACAAAACACGCATTAGATGGGTCTTTTAAGCATACAAACCATGCGTGTAATGTGATGTAATGGGCTAAAATATGTATAAATTAGAAGCTCAACGTTTATCTTTGAAGCTTTGCTGCAACTTCTGTTGTAGAGTTAATAGTCTTGATCTTGATATGTTTGTTAAGGTTCACTCTCGTCTTCTCAAAGAACTTGGCTTGCTCACACAACCTCATGCATTATTCTATTGTCTACGGAATTTGACAACAACACTGTGCTTAACACTCACATTTTGTGCTTAGCACTTACAATCTCCCCCTTTGTCAATTTTATGACAAAACACAACTCATTTACAACATATTCCATTAAAAGAGACTCTTAACATCTATAAAAAGATTTCTCAATTATGCAATCACTGAAAAAGAACTTGTTTTGTATGCTCCCCCTGCACATATGCTTAGAAAAGAAATTTTGCAAAGTTTGCCTTTGCACAAGCAAACAAATTCAGTCATAGCAGCATAACTGTAACGCCCTGAAATTTCGGCTCTCGTAGATAACACGATGGGCCAAGTTTCTGGGTGTTAACTAAAATGCATTAGGGATATATTTTCATACATCCATCTTCATTTCCCACATTCATAGCATTCATAGCATAATGACGGAATTCAAGGTTCTTATTCAATATTTTTCTACTCTATGTTATCAACATAATGTCCTTAAATCATATAAAATATATAATATTTCACATTTTGTCTCCTTAGGAGACTTAATTCAATTTACGTGAAAATAAATTTATTCTACAGAAATGGAAACAATAAACATTATTTTTCTTTAAACCGATACAACTTCATCGTTCGTCATTGATCACCATAAAACTGTATACTCTTCAACATGTAAGTCGAGTTCGTCTAATGGATCGTCACCTGCAACAAGCTGGTGGTGTTTTATAACACCATCCCAGGAGGGAGCGAGTTTCTCACGATCAACTCAGTGAGGGTTACCCCCTAAGATTAGCACAATAATATCCAAATATAAGCATACCCAACCAAACCATACATGAGAACATCTTATTTAATGCAATGCATGATATGCATGCTCTGGCTAAGGCACCCTAACTAAATGAGACGGGACTTATTCCAACTCTTCTCACTAACCACTAGTCACCAGAGTCCATGATAAAGCGGGTAATTCCACAATTTCCTGTCAACAAACCCAGCCAATGGAGGTGATGAACACCCATCCCCCTACTACAAGCTAGCGCTGCAGCGCCCGCAGGGCTGACCCACCAAGTCGGGTCCAGTGAATGCATGCATGATTAGTTTCACCTTTAGTTAAATAGTTTAACATCCAGCCAATTAAACGATGTTCACGACTAATGACCACTCCTTACCCTAATTAGTTTAAGGAAGCTTAAGGTCACTATGAGGGGCTCGTCACCCAGCATAAGCCGATAGCTCAAGCTTGGTATCCCATACCACCAACCCTGGCTCATGAAACTTCTCACTTTCATCAATCTCATTCCTCAAAGGGTCCACCATAGGTAACATATCAAACAAGGATCCCTTGGCACGTATCCAACAATGCACATGGTAGTGCCAAACTCAACATCATGGCATTTACGACCAACAACACATCTACAGTAATGGCAACACTTAATCCTCAACATCAAGGCATATCATTCAATAATACACATGTTGATGCCAATTCGTACTACAACCAATAAGGCATATTCATCCAAAAACATCCACATGATAATGCCAACATAATAAGTCCTCATACGGGCTTCATCTCTTAACCTCAAACGGTTATATCAGTACGGGGTTAAGGGGCGTTCATTAACATAACATCCATATACAGAATTTTGAATCATACAACAAATCAATCATCATGTTTATCATGAGCATATAATGAACATAAATTAAGTATAGTCTTCACATAAGCATATACATCATCATGGTTCCTTTTCCAAACACATAAGCATAAATCATGGTTCACATACATCAAAATTCATAGTACGCATTAAGGAATATCATACAAATCATAATCACATGAAGAGATTTCAACAAGTACGGTTTCAAGAAATCACACAACAAAATCCTAGTGTCTAAGCATGTAATCGATAAGAAACATGATATTATTATAACTAGCCTTAAAGAAAATCCTCACCTTCGCCTTAGATAAAAATCCTAGGTGGAATTGATGGGGAAGATCTTTACATGAACCACGGTGACACGAGGAAGGGTTGGAGATGACTACATGTGTTGATGAAGAAGGAAGGAAAAGAAGATGATCGGAGGGTGGGCGAGTTCTCTCTCTCTCTCTCTCTCTCTCTCTCTCTCTCTCTCTGACATGTAGGCTGGAAAATTAGGGTTGGGCGTGAGTTTTTTAGAATGGAGGAGTAGGGACGCGCCTACCAATCCTTTACATGAAGTGCACGTGCACACCTCCCAATCTCACTATGACACCATCAAAACATGATTAAGGGATTATTTTTAATGATTTCTAATCCATTCACCGTATTAAGCACAAAGAGTAGAATCGGAATATATAATTTTCATGGTGATCTGAAATTTAGATTGATCAATATTGAAAAATGGCCCAGCGGGTGCCAAAACGGACTTGATCTCAATTAATGGTTCACGTTTGATGATCAAGGTCCAAATTTGGAAGAAATGTGTAGTCATGATAGGTAAATGATTATACAAAGTTTGGTGGTTGATTGATGGTGGGAATGACCTAGATCTGAAATTCCAACTTTTGGCGGAAAAGGGAGCAGCTGGCTTAGTGGTTCCATGGTGTAGGATTATAGATCGGGGTCCAAATTTTGTAGAGTCTCATAGTCATATGATGCTAAGATATGTTCCAAATTTGAGTTGCGATTGACGGTGGGAAGTGAGTTAATTGAAAGGTCCAGATTTGAAAGGAGTTGGTACTCAGTTATTTTCTAAAACGAGATAACTTCCCGCTTAAAAAAGATGCTTGTCAAGGAGGGGCAGTCAAATCACACTATTGGTCCATGATATGGACGATCTAAGTCACTCACACGAAGGAAAATATTCAACTATGACTAACCATCCACTTTCCTCACTCGATGGACATTAAAATCAAGGGTTAAGGAGCTGATTTGTTAATTAGGCCATTTATACTATGATCTAAAAGTTGAAATTCGACTTGTGTGGTTCATTTATGATAGATAGGCATGGTATAAGATTTCACATCAATCAGATCATGGGAACCATGTAAACTAGATATCAAGGGTCTAGGTTAAGGTGGGTCATTCACATTTTTTAGCACTTAAGATTTCATATTTATACTCATTGGATCATCACAAAAATTTTAGGATAATATTTTACCACTAAGATGATTGGTTTGAAATGGTTGCTTTCTCGACTAGCTTTCTCGATCAACAGCCACAGACGCTCCCAGGTTAAGATCTCCATAATCTAATGGCCATTTAAAAAATCTAACTTTATGGCTTCGATACACACCTAAAACTACGCCTACCTTCCGGATGGATTAAAAAATTACTTACCCGATTGATCAGAAGCAACGAATATGTGTGGGTCAAGGGCATTATCATAGTTATTTTTAATCTGAAACTTTTGGAAAACCTAATGGTTTTAGAAGGTTCTATGCATGATCCTAAGCATATCTTATAAAAGAATCTATATCGAACTAATCACGAATTATTACTTATTCACAAAATAAATTAAAATTATCGTTAATTGGGAATTTTGCACATAATATGTTATACTATACTTTCAAAGCCACCTAAGGAAAATTCGGAGCGTTACAATAACAATCTCTCCCCCTTTTTGTCACAAGTTGACAAAGGAAGAAGTTCAGATACAAGTAGTTCACAAATTGAAAATGACCAATAAAAACAGAGAAGCATACCAACAGAAGTATACCGATTTTTCAGATGTCAAAGTCAGAATACTAAATCTAACAAAGTCAACAGAGAAGTATTCATAAACATTCATTACAAACCATATAAAAATATCATTCTGACCCAGATGAAGAGGAAGGTAATGACATCTTAAGATCAATGCGTTTCAGACTATTGCTCATACGATGAAAATATTTTTTCATGTATTTCATATTAAGCTTTTGGGATGCAACAAGAGCTTCCTAAGAGACATGTAAAGAATCCATCCTCTGTTCTAAGGCATAAATACAAGAATTAAAATAAGATGGATTGTAATCAGGATCATCTTCATCTTCATCATCTCCATTCACATCAAGCTTATCAAATATGTCATCCATATTTACATCGCCTTCACTCCTTCTTCATTATGCTCATACTGTTAAGAAACACCAAGTTGTTTCAATAGAAGGGCTAAATTCATCATATTTAAATTAGAGGAATTGAAAGGAAGTTCGGACTTCGGTGCCTCAACAGATGGAATTTAAACACGAAGATTTAGAGTGAGAGAAGTGATAAGATAACCAAAAGAAAAATTGTCACTCTTAAGCTGCATGCGATAGTGAATAATGTAGAAATAGATAAATGTAGGAAGACAAATATGAACTCCAGTAGCAATAGAATGCAATACACGTACCATGAAAGGAGTAAGATCAGTTTTGTTTTAGTTCTATGATAAATATTGGAAGTGAAGATATGATGAAGAACTTGAAACTTAGGAAATAATTTTTCAATAGGAAGTGCATTTCTAGATCTTCAATCTGCATCAAATCCACACAAAACTCGGGTAACAATATTTTTCTTAAATTGAGACATCTTTTCAAATAAAGGAGGAATTGGGATTCCATCCTCTACCACGTCAATTTTCATTAATGACGCAATGGTAGAGGGTGTGATTGTCATTGTTTTCTTTAGAAATTTAATCTTAAAATAGATGTCATTATTTAAAGAGAATTTCGAGATGGAGGAATACATGCCTTGGACTATAAATCGGTATGCATTTCCTCCCCATTGGAGAATCTTTTCCCATCCAACTTCGGAAATGAGGTCATGCAACCCATATTCGGCAATGTGATTGAGATTAACCGTCCGTTCTATAATAATATCTTTAGATCGAAAATCACCTCTATGACTCGAGTCCATTCATAAGAGGCTATGTAGGCCTTCCCTATGACGCTACCGAGGTAATAGAAGCAGTATGTCTCATGCGTGAGGTTGGCCCATAGGGCTCTCTTCGCCGCCTGTATTTATTGGTAAATTTATTCATCAATGCTAAATAGGTTTTATGTGTGGTTGGCCCTTTTTAGAGCACACTCCACAACCTATGTATGTATATATGAATTGGTGCCTGCTTTTATTAGCGATATCTCTTTTGAATCAAGAGTAGGCTTTACACGTGGTTAGGCCCGTTTAGAGCGCACTCTGCGACCTTCATTTATCAACACATTTACCAGTGATTATTACCTCAAAGAATCAGCAATTTTCTCCTGAAAAATCAATGTTTCCTTTTTCAGATAACTGATGATTTCCTTTCAACAGAATCAGAAATTTTCTTTTAGAGAACCTACACTTTCTGCATTGGATAATTGGCGATAACTATTCTTCATGCAAATTGGAGGACTGAAAATCAGCAGAAACACTTCGCTTTATTAATATATCTCTTCTTATATTACATGAAGTCTGTTAGTACACTTTTATGTGGCATACTAGTGTACCATATTTGTCAATTACTTAGGTTAGTGAGTCTAGTGTCAGTTGAGCTTAATGAAGACGAAGATCAAAGACTCAAGACAGGCCTGCTGCATCAAAGAAGAAGAAACATGTAAAAGAGATGCCTTGGTGAGCCTTAACCTTGAACCTAACCAAAACCCAAACTTCTAGATGACCATGACCATTAGGCATACCCTTAGTAATCTTATATTGGCCTTAGGTATCCCAAAATATCACCAAAAGAATGGCCAAGAGGTTGCATGTGCTGCTGTAAAACATAAAAAAAAAAAATAGCAGAATACATGCCAAGATCGGTTGCCCGACTAGTTGGTAGCAGGACTAAATGGGACAGCGTGATAATGTATTGTTGGGCCTAATTCGACCGGTCGCCAGACAGACCAAAATGGGACAACGAGGTTTTTTTGTTCCAGGCCATAAAAACGATTGGTTACCCGACCGGTCGAGGACCCCAATCCGAACGGTGGTTGAGGGGTTCGACCGATCGGAATAGAGCTGTTTTATAGCCGTTTTAAATCCGTTTGGGGTTTGTTTATATAAAGGCTATGCTCGATTTTTGGGGTAAGAAGAGGGATTTTAAGAGGATTAAAGCTACCATTGTTGGGGACCATTTGAGGCTCATATCCTAACCCTAGTAGAGTATCTTCCTTATGATTTAACACAAGAATGGAGAATTTCAAGCTCATGAAGAAAATAGCATTCACCCTCTTTTTATCTCTAAAGTTTGGATCAAACTTAATAATTATATTTCTATCCAAAGCTACATGATGAGATCTTCGTAGGTGAGATACTTTAGGCAACCCATTCCAATTAATTGTAGAGATATCAAACCTACCCTCCTATCACCTTGAGCATGTCAAAGGCATCATATGCAAGGTGATTAATCAAGTGTAGCTAAGGCATTGACAACTCAGCGGCAACAAGATCGGGGGAGCAAAGGGGAGTTAATTGAAACACGGGAGAGAGCAAATCAAGCAACCCGAAGTGGTGCTGAATAAGGGCTTATCCGACAAGTAAGGTTGTTAATTTGTTGAGAGTCCATCCACTCTTTTCTCTGTGAGAATTGAGTGTAGAGTTTGTTTATCAAACTCAATCTCGGGTCGTTTACCAATCCTTGGCTTGTTAGTTGAGCCTAAAACTCTAGGGACGTTGGCTGTTCCTTGGCACGTTAGTTGGACATAAACACTAGGGGCATTTGGTGCTTCTTGGTTCGTTTGCCAGGCTTAAATAAAGTTTCCAAGGGGGAGCCTCCAACACGGGAGTAAACGTGCGTTGGGTTGAGAGTTAGCCTATGTTCAAAACTCTGTTAAGGTTGAGAGGTGAACCTGTAAAACCTCTATGTAAAGGCTGAGAGGTGACCCTCATTTAAAACCTCCATATAGTGAATGTAGGTGTGCTCAATGGGGTTAAGTACTTGAACCGGGAGTGGAGTAGACCCAAAGTCGAATCACTATACATGCTTGTGCTTGTGATTTTTTTAGCACATTGTTATATTAGCATTGTATGTTTAATTGTTTAATTATGAATATTCGATAGAAATGTATGCTAGGCACTAGATAAGCACATCCACACATAAGATGTACTTTCACTAAGTAGTATAGACTTGAGCTCATTGATCCATTCACATAGTCTACATGGTTTGCATAGATTAGGAGCTTGATTTGTTTAATCATTTGATTATCTATGCATGCTTAGACTAGGTTGCTTATTGCTTAAACAATATGCTAGTCTTGTGATTGGACCCACTTAGGCTTGGAAGCCGAAGTGTTTTTGCTTGCTTAGTTTAATTTAATAAAACTATTAAGTAGGCAATTTTTTTTTAAAGGTCCCAATCAACCCCCCCCCCCCCCCCAGGACTTAGCCATAATTCTAGTTGCTCCTTAGGCTTTCGCACTAATATGCCTTTAATCTAAAAGGTGTAATTTCAGAGTCTGCGTCTTGAATTTCAATTCGGTCCACATATTCTCTGCCCCCTTTTGATTGGGGAGATGCTTCATTGAGGACATGCGCAATCAAAACTTTGTTCATTCCTTTTCTTAATGATAATATTTCTTGATGAAGTGGCCATTGACAGATATTTTGATTCCTTGCGCATTCTTGTCCACTACTCTGTATTCTCCATTGGAATAAACTTCAATAATGACATATGGGTCGTCCCATTTAGTGTCAAACTTGCCCCCTATCTTGTGAGTGACCACAATGGGTCTTTTGAGCATCAGAACCGTGTCCCCTTTCTTAAAGGACTGGTGTGACCTTTTTATAAAAGGTGATCAATCCGTGCCTGACATAATTGCAGACGTTGCTGCGCCACTAGCCTTTTTTTTATCCAGTGCATCTAGCTCTCTTAGCCTTATATTGGCATTTTCTTCCTCCGTGATTGACTCATGCACTACTACCCTTAGGGATGCCATTTGTATCTCAATTGACAATATTGCTTCAACCCCATAAAATAGGGAATAAGGTGTAGCTTTCATGGCCGTTCGACAGGTTGTACAGTAAGCCCACAAAGCTTCATGCAGTCTCTCATCCCAATCTCTTTTGTTCTTATCCATTATCTTTTTCAAAATCTTGACAATCGTCTTGTTACAAGCTTCTGCCAATTCGCTTGCTGCCAAATAATAGGGCTTAAATACAAATGCTTAATCCCAAACTTTTGGCATAGTTAGTCCATATTCTTGTTTTTGAATGGCATACCATTATCCATCATAATCTTTTGAGGGACTTCGTGCCTACAAATAATAGCATACTGAATAAAATTCGTGATGTCTTTTTCCTTGACATTGTGAAGGGCAATAACTTCTGTCCACTTTGAAAGATAATACGTTGCTGCTAGTATATACTGTCGTCCTTGTGAAGAAGGAGGATTAATAGTGCCTATAACATTCAACCCCCAAGCAGCAAAGGTCCAAGATGACACAATTTGATGCAGATCTTCTGATAGTATGTGTATAGCATCACCATGTATTTGACATTCGTGACACCATCTTACAAAAGAGATCGTGTCCTTAAACATAATTGGCATGTAGTAACTCATACGATGTATATGATTACAAATATTTTTACCAGCTTGATGCGCCCCACATTCCTCTGAATGGGCTTCCTGCAGATAGATTCTGCCTCTTTGGCGTCTAAGCACCGCAATAGCATCTCATTATAGGATCACTTATATAACACTTCATTGTGTATTATGAACTTTCTAGCCCTTTACTTTCTCTGTGCTTTCAATGACAACTCATCCAACAGGATGTCATATTTCAGGTAATCGATAAGTGGTTGGCGCCAATTGTCAACTATTATTTCAAGGCAAGAGGTTGGCTGAGCTTCCACAATGTCATTTGTAAGTAAGGTGGTTGGAGGAATCTTCGTTCTTCAATTGTTACCTGAAGTAGGCTTCTTACAATGCATGAAAGAGTCGCAGCTAAACTTGCCAATGCATCTGCCTTCGAATTATCTTTCCTTGCAACATATTGGATAATAATATCACAGAAGTATTCGAATAACATTCTTGCCTTGCGGCAATAAGGTAACAACTCTAACTTCCTTGTTTCATATTCCATAGTGATTTGATTAATTATGAGCTAAGAATCTCCGAAGACCCTTAGGATTCGAATATGCATTTCTTATGCAATCTCCAACCCGATAATCAATGCATTATATTTGGGCTCATTGTCCATGCAAGTGGTGCCTAGCATGAAAGAATAGGGTAATAAGTTGTCGTGAGGAATAATAAAAATCACTCCACCTCCTGCCCTTGTCATTCGAGCGGCTCCATCAAAGTACATCTGCCATGGTTCGGCGAGCTTGACCAGAAATGCATGTTTATCCAGCAACTCGTCCGATATTTCTTCATCACCTGAGGGTCAGGTGCACGGTGGAAGGCATACATGTGACAGTAAATTATGACAGAAGCAACATCTATTTGGCTAACTTCCCCAACAACATTGGTCATGTCATAAGATACTTTATCGAGTTGGCTCGCGAAATGAATATCACATTATGTGATAAACAATAATGTCGTAGCTCCTATACTGCAAATATTAACCTCAGACATGTCTTCTCAATTTGAGAATAATGATGCTTTGCCCACTAGTGTTTTGCTTAAGTAATATAGGGCAGTTTTCTTTCCTTGCTTGTTCTTCTAAGCTAATAAAGCGTCAGGAAAATTGTTATAGGCTACGATGTACAATATCAAGGGTTTGCCTTGGACCGGGGGCAGTTAGCACAGGAGGTTGTTTCAACATATGCTTAATGGACTCAAACGCATTCTAACATGCCTCATTCCATTCGAATTTCATGTCCTTTTTCACAAGCGAATGGCTAGCTTCGTCCGGCTAGATTTGATATGAAGTGGCAAATATAAGCCAACTTCCTTTGCAAGATTTTTATTTCGAGCGAAGCTTTTTGTAGTGGCCTTTCTTAAATCGCTTTGATCTTTCCAAAGTCTATTTCTATCCCTCGGTGCTTAACAACAGATTCAAGGAGCCTTCTTGAGAACACACTGAATGCTCACTTCAGCAAATTCATCTTTAGTTGTTTCTTTCAGAGCTAACCTTCGGAAAACTGATAGCATATGATCCCGATGTTCCACACGATTCTGGGACCGCACTACGAACTTATTAGACAATTCACCACTATATCATCATGCGGTTGGCCACACCATTGAAATCAACATCTACCCGTTGATAAATAGTAAAATTCAAGTGTCGTGTAGCCATGATCGGATATAGCTCTTTTTTTGCATAAGGAAATGCATGTGATAGGACCAACATATTGGACGGATCAGATTTATAATACAATTAAAAAAGGTTGGAATTTATTTGCTCGGTACCAAAGCTGTGGCCCGTAGTCTAAGCGATTCAAGACACCCACACATTTGGGACAGTGGTAGACTGAGTGAAGATAACTGTCTCAATGGTGAGGTCTTGGGATCGAATCCCAAGGTGGGATGGCTAACATTGATGGGTGGCTAACATTGATGGGTGACTAAGAGTAGGTGTGTGCTAACCAAAACAAAAAACCGGTTCGACGTGGGATCTTCTAAATATAATATTGGGAAATAATTCAGTGAAACGTCTAGTGATTTCCCTGCCTACACGCGAGTGTATAGGAAGTAGGATCCCGAAGTCGATGTCGCACGTGGCTGAGAAATCCAATCCGCGAGTTAGGTGGGCCTCATCAACATGAGAAGAGAATTATGCACTTTATCCATTAGGGCCAACAGCTGTGTACATCAAATTTGGTAAGTTGTTTATTTCTTCGACCGTCCATTTTTTTCTAAAAATATCATCGATCTGAATACATGTACAGCCTAAATTTTGGAAAAAAAAAATCAAATAGATCAACGGGCCCGCCTAATGAACAGTCCAGATCTGAAGCAAATGAGCCATACTGAAATAGGTAGAATTCAAAATCTTAGTCGCGAAGAACCTGTTTTGCTTGAATCTTCCAAGGTGTCGTCTCTGGTCGTGTCTGGACAGAATTGCCCTCGGAGGGGTGGTCACTGACGAGACTTGATTTGATACCGGTTTGTTTTGAGATGTTATTGTGGGACCACGCGCGCATTCCGCGAGCCCAATCTAGCTGGTGTCTGGGACAACCTTCAGGTGGACGGGGGAAACTGTGGAGGTCGGTGGTTACTGGTTCCGGGACTGTGGGGCCACCGTTATGTATGTGTTTTATATCTCTGTTGCCCATCAGCTTTTCATTTTAGGGTTGACTTGGGAGCTTGTAAATGAAAGTGAATGAGAAATGGTTTTGGAGGTAAATGAACTGGGAGTCACTAGATGGCTTTATACAGTTGTGTTTGGATTAGAGCAAATGAAATGCATTTGAAATTAAAATATTCAGTTTGGATGAGAGTAAATTAGAGGAATTGGAATGGATTTGAATTTTTTAATATATTCATAGATTATACTTGACATCCTAACTTAGTGTACATATGCGATATTTAATAGATCGATTGTAATAAGAAAAATTTGAGCCTTAAGTAAGCCACAAAGGTAAAGATCACAAACAACTTGCGAATGTTTTTAACTATCTGTTTAGATGGTCATCCTTTAGATGGTTTGAATCATTCTTTTGGTGTGATTTTAGTGATGTAGTTAATATTTGGATTGTTGTGGAGTATCATTAGCGTGACACATGTATGGCGGACACATGCATGGAGGCACCTTGTTTACATGCGCAACTCTCCAAGGGAGGTCAAAAAGGCATGTCACCCATTTACTTCCAAATTCTCTCTCGTAGAGAGGATTTCATTTACATGCACATTTACTCCCATTTCATTTCATTTACCTACATTTACTTCCATCTAAACACTCCCCAAATATCATTTACTCCCAATTCCACTCATTTACTCTCATCCAAACGACCCCTTAGGGAATGAGTCCAGAAATCCAAGTCTCAAGTAGACTACACCATGCAAACATTAGTGACTGAATGCCTACCATTAAAAACTCTTTATGATCCACCTTCAACCTGTCCATTTGGTCACATGGACCTCGACAAAGAGAAAAGACAAATATCAACTTGATCCAAAACTTTTGTGGCCCCTAAGAAGGTTTTAATAACAAGCATTCAATTGCCACTGCGGTCCACTTGAGATTTAGATTTGCTTCATTATTTGGGTCATGCCCAAAAATGAGCCTGGAAAAAAAATATGGAAATGTGAATGTAAAATATAAGTAGTACATCTGGTATGCGAATATCAAATCCACCCAAGCCATGTCCACTTGAGGTGAGAGCAGATTAGGTGCAGCCCATACTGTGGGCCCACCTTGATGTATGCATTTTAAATTTACACCGTTCAATCATTTTTCCACTTCAATTTAGGGCATGAACCTAAAAAATAAAGTATATCCAAATCTCAAGTGGATCGTGTTATAAGAAATAGATACAAAACAGTGGTGATTGAATGTGTTAGTGCACTTTTTTATGGCATACTAGTGCACCTTGTTTGTCAATTATGTAGGTCTGTGAGTTTAGGTGTTGGTTGAACCCAAAGAAGATGAAGATCGAAGACTCCAGTGGACCTGCCACATCAAGGAAGAAGAAATAGTTAAATGAGATGCCTTGGTGAGCAAAAACCGTTGAACCTAAACCAATACCAAACCTTTAGATAACTTAACCCCATAGGTAAACTTTTAATTATCTTAGATTGGCCTTAGGTGTTCCAAAAGATCACCTAAAGATAGGCCAAAGAAGCTGCATGAGCTGTTGGAAACAAGATAGACCAAACAATAATTTTTATATGTTTGTCGACCAGTCGCAAGCCTTGGCTGACCGATCGTCAAAGGCTAGAAATAGGACAACAAGCAGACATTCATCCTTGGAAAAATTAGACCGGTTGTAGACCGGTCGCTCGGGGCTCAAAATGGGACAGCAACATCAACTAGTCCCAGCGCTAATTCGACCGATCGAGGACCTTGATCAACCGATCGACGTTGAGCTAGACCGGTCGACAGCTATCTGTTTGCTTCCATAATATATCTGTTGGAGCTTTATCTATATAAAGACGGAACATGGTTTAGGGTCTCATGAAAGAATTTAATGTATTGGAAGCCACCCTCATTGCCCACATCATTAGGCTCTAATCCTAACAATTTCAAGCCATCTTCCTTGTATTTGATCACAAGTTGAAGCATTTAATAGCTTAAATGAAGATGTGCTTGCTCTCTCTTGATCTCTAGATGTTTTAGACACTTACACCATAGGTATATCCTTAGTCTAAATATCTCTAGAGAACCAATTAGGTGGAATTACTCTAGGCAACCAAATTCTACTAGTTATAGAGAATTTACACCACCTCCTAGTACCTTGGGCATCTCTTGGAGCATCACATGCAAGGTAGTTGATCGTTGGAGCTGAGGCCTTAGTAAAGCATTGATAATAAGATTGGGGAGCAACAGGGAACTAATTGAAGTACAAGAGAGTGGAGATCAAGCAACCAAAGTGGCACTGAACAAGGGGCTCATCCGACAAGTAAGTGTCAACTTGAGAGTCCTTTGTACTCTTTCCATTTGTTGGTTAGTGTGTGAGAGTTTGGTTTCAAACTCAAACCAGGTTCCATTGTGGATACTTGGCTCATTAGTTGAGCCTAAAATTCAAGTTCATGAGTTGAACCTTGACTCATTAGTTGGGTTTAAACCTTGTCTCCAAGGGGAGCCATCAACATAGGTGCGTACGTGTATGTTGGGAGGCACCTGTAAACTCCTAGGTTGTGTAGAACCTGTCAAACACCTAGGTTGAGAGATGAAAATTGAAAATCTCCGTTCAGGTTGAGAGATGAACCTGTGCAAAAACTTCCATGTAAAGGTTGAGAGGTAAACCTGATTTAAAACTTCCGTTATAGTGAAATTCGATGTTCTCATAGGTTAGGAACGGTAATCGAGAGTGGAGTAGACAAGTAGTCGAACTACTATACATGTTTGTGTTTGAGATTGTCATTTGAGCCATTTATATTCTAGCATTGTTTATTTAATTGTTATTATATGAATGTTAGAATGAAATGTATGTTATGTATTGATAGGTAAATCCTCATACACATCTTGTAGTTTCACTTCTAGACTAGTTGCTAAGTAGAATTATCTATTGTAGTATAGATAATTGTACATTGATTAGAAGCTCAACATGTTGCATCATTATAATCTATGTGATTAGGCTAGTTTGCTTAATTGCATTATCTTTCGTAGCCTTTGTGATTAGACCCACTTAAGCCTGGAAGCCGAAGTGTTCTTGCTTACTTAGCTTGTATTGTTAGATTAATTTAAGTAGGAAAAAAGAATTTTAGAAAGGTCTTAATTACCCCCAGGACTTAGCCATTATTCTAGTAGCTCCGCTCTTGCTTCCGCACGCATAGAACCTTAAGTGTGAGTCATAAGCGCAACTTCCAGAACATCCCACCATTAAAAACTTTCTAGTGCTCACCATAATCTTCTCATGTTTCTATAATGTTTATTTGTCATTCAACCGGTTAATAAGGTCACGAAAACTTGTCTTACTTGCTAGCTCAACTAGAAGACGCCTAGGCGTTTCAATAGAAGGTGTCAGGTTCAAGTGGTAAGGAGACACACTAACCCCAATAGTGGGTGGGTGCATATGTGTGGGTGTGTTGAGCAACTAACAAGGTGGGTGTGTTGCATGACTAACAAAAAAAGTCCACGAATATATATATATATATATATATATGTATATATGTTAGAACTAGAGAATGAACATTCTCTGGAATGTGGTGTTTTGTTGCTCTGGGGTTCTGAATAATAGAAACATTCGTAGACAATCACAAGCATTCACAAAAGGCACACAAGAAGAGATATCGCAAGGCGGATTTTATTCCAGAGATTCTGAGATCTTGTACATTCCAGGCCGTGATCTGGCACGAGCCCTTATTACATCGAATGATCGATGACCCTTGATTAAAAGGCGAAAGACTAGTCAGCGGGGACTATGGTTTCAGAGTTCTTTGGTCACGGAGACCTGTGTTTTGGTGGTCGTAGAGACCTGTATTTGTGCGGTCGCGGGGACCTGTATTTGTATGGTCGCGGGGACCTGTATTTATATGGTCGCAGGGACCTGTATTTGTATGGTCGCGGAGACCTGTATTTGTTGTGTTTTGTTAAGGACTAACCCTTCTTTGTACGAGTTGGACGTCTATGTCCCATGTTCTGACCGGAGATCCGGGCTGAGACTGTCAGGGTTTATGGCCGGGAAGGACGACTCTGGGCCCGCGCCTGTCAATGTATGGACAGGTGACCTCGGGAAGTCCATTCGCAGTCGTGTGGACCTGAGCAGCTCAACCAGCGGATGCCGTTTTGGATGGGTAGGGCACCGACTGTTCTTGAAGTGTCAATCTCTAACAAATTGTGTGTGATAGTTTAGAACTCTCCTGGTATGGTTTATCGTGGTAACCATAGTCCCCTTTGCTTAGTCCGGGCCTGAATCTGGGTCATGTTGTGATAGTACATGTAATGATGATGCATCAGTATGATTCTGGGCACTGGCGGCCTCTTTTCAGGAGAATTGCTCCGTTCAGCTCGTTGGATCGAATTAGACTCCGAAGGCCTGTATTCCGCTCCCTGGGCAGCCCGGACAAGTCATTTGACTGCTCCATCGCGTCCGGAATACTCGAAATACCCAAAATAGGCTCAAACGGGGCTTGAAAACGTTGTAAAATGAAGATTTAAGGGTGCTGGAATGAATGCCATGGTGCTGATTTTTGCGATCCGCTGGCTTGATTTTACTGATGCGCTGGGGGCAGTGCGTCCAAAAATGTATTTTTCTGATCCGCTGGCCTATTTTGCGATGCGCTGGGGCCAGTGCGTCCAAAAATGTATTTTTCTGATCCGCTGGCCTATTTTAACGATGCGCTAGGGGGCAGTGCGTCCAAAAATGTATTTTTCTGATGCGCTGGCCTATTTTAGCGATGCGCTGGGCCCAGTGCGTCCAAAAATGTATTTTTCTGATCCGCTGGCCTATTTTAGCGATGCGCTGGGTCCAGTGCGTCCAAAAAATGGCATTGTTTATGAATGATGTATTTTTCTGATGCGCCGGATCACTTTTACGATGCGCTGAGATCAGCGCGTCGAAAATGGTGACTTAAGTTATTCCTCCGGACCTGGTATGATCGGAGGTGCGATTTCCGGCAAGGGGTTCCCGTGGTTGGAGAAGGATTCCAGTGATCGGAAAAAGGTTTTCCGGCGACGAGGTTCTCTCTCTCTCTCGCTGACTCGTGCAAATGAGGCGGTGGGGGGGGTATTTATAGGCAAAGTCGCCCAATAGGAGGTCGACACGTGTAGCGCGTCGAGAAATTGGGTCAGCGCGTCGATTAAAGTCATTCGGTGCGTCTCAAAATGGCTGAGTTCGGAAGCTGATTTTCAGGGCGCGCTAGCCGTCAGTGCGTCCTGAAATTGGCTGATTTTTTGGATGCGCTGGATGAATTTTCGGACGCGCTGGAGGCAGTGCGTCATGAAATTCAAAATGATTGAATTACACGATGCGCTGGGTGAATTTATAGACGCGCTGGGGGCAGTGCGTCTTGAAATACAAAATTCCTAAATTACATGATGCGCTGGAGGATTTTTGTGATGCGCTGGGGGCAGTGCGTCCCTAAATTAATTTCCGGATGCGTTGGACGTATACGTGTCTCCCAAACTTGGGTTTTGCAAATTGGGGGATTTGTGGGGTCCGCCTCGCGATGAATGCTGATGCACTGCTCCTATCTCTTCATAATTGAGGTAATCCTCCCAAATTTTGACAGTTTTGATCATGATGACCGGTGGGGTCCACCACTGGCCCAATTCCCTGCTTTTGGTCAAGTTTGATGCGTGTCGCGATTCGTGCCGCAATTTCCGATGCACTGGCCCTAAATTTGACCGAGTGATGGTTTAGGGCATTCGGAATCATCATTTCGGGGACCCTCACTTTTGGGACCCCAACAGATGCCCCTCTGATGCGTTGGGATGGACGAACGGCGATCCATGGCGACGCATCGAATTTTTCGGGTCCCACTATAAATAGAGGAATCCACGTCATTCTGTCATTTCACTGTTCATTTTCGACGACTAGAGCTCTCGGCCAGCGCATCGATTTTTTCGCCAGCACATCGAAAAATTAGGTAGCGCGTCGAGTTATTTGAACTTGGGGCATTTTGTCGATGCGCTACGCGTAGCGCGGCCTCTAATTGGACTTTTCTGATTTTCTGAACGCGTCATAGGGCAGCGCATACAATAACTGGACGCGCTAGGCCCCGCGCTTTGTTTAAACTTTAAATCTCCCATTCTAATCGACGCGCTAGGGTCAGCGCGTCCTCTCGTGCCTTGTAGAAACCCATTTCCAGACGCGCTGAGCCCAGCGCGGTGTTACTTACTCATTAATCGATGCGCTAGCCTCAGCGCGTAGCCTCGTGCCTGGGAAAACCCATTTCATGACGCGCTTAATGTGGCGCACATGAAAATTCGTACTTAAGTGGAATTTTGGTATTTTTCGGATGCGCTGGGGCTGGCGCGTCAAGTTTTTGGACTTGTGAAATCGCGTAATTTTTATGACGCGCTGGGCCCTGCGCGTGTGACTTCGGGACTTGGTGAAATTTACTGAATTTATTGCATACAACCGGCTCCCGCACGTATATTCTCAGACTTGTCAAGTGGGCCCGTCCGTTGAGCGTGTTGAGGCCAATGGGCACTGATTTCTGATTTTTGAGAAGTTATCCGATTCTAATGTTCTATTCTAGTGCGCTCATCATGGCTTAACGCGCTCACCTGCGGCTCATTCGACCATTGCTCACGATATTTGGGACTTGTTCCGGGTACGCGGGGATCTCGCGTACCCTCTTTATTAAACTAGATTTGCTTTGAGCATCACCAGGGTATGTGAAACCTCGCGCACCTAGTCCGTGGGCCTCGGTGGAGTCTGTGGTTTCTGCGAATTTCGCGTCGGCGGTCCGCCGTGTCCCCAAAGGGTGTGAACCTCTATGCCTCTGTTTTGTATTCGCGTACGCGTGCCAATTGTCTTAGGGAGGCGTAGGGTCTCACGCACTTGGGAGACTTCCTGGCTGCTTTAATTTAATGGGCAATTCGAGAGGTGATTTAAAATGATGTTTCGAGCATACCTTTGCATGTCATTCCTCGGCTTCTCTGACTTTACGCGAGTGGCTTTGCGTGCTCTCTTTTTTGTCGGACTGCCTTATCTGGTTTATCCGTCTTGTTTTTAGCAGACAATGGTCCTGACCCGTGCTTCCCTTCGCGCGGCCCGGGACTGCATGGGGCGGCTCCTGAACGATCTAGACCACCTCGAGGCTTGGTCATCTCTTGCTGGTCAATGCGATGAGGTGGCCAAAGCCCTGACTCATCTTGGTGTCGAATCCCGCCCCACTCTCCGAGCTCTTCAGAATATCTCGGCGATGGCTTCTATCTCCGACGAACGCAAGGAGGCTATCTCTGGTTTTATCGGCGATTCTTCCCTCCTGGAGGAATTGGCGGTCCTGGAGGCGGCGGAGCCTTCTCTGGCTGCTTCCTTCCTTTCCCTCTCGAAGCGTCTCCACTTCCTAAAGGATGAGAAGAGGGAGAGCAGGAGGTTCCTGGCTTGGCTTATCCCCTTGGCGGAGGCCGAGTACCCGGATCGTCGTGCCGGTATTTGGAGAATGGTCAGGGCGGCCATCCGGGAGCACGATGACCTGGCGATTGACTTGTCTGCGATAAGGAACTACGCCGATGCTGAGCACTTGAACTTTGATCTTGTGCAACAATGCATCTCTATCCTAGTGGACTTGGTCTTCAAGGAGGCCCGGATTCAGGAGAAGGTCGATGAGCTGAGGGCTCGAGTTCTTCCTCTGGTGCAGGACTGAAATCTTCATTTTCTGGCTTCGGGGAGGGGTCCCCACAATTTTGGGTCATTTCATATTGACTGTCGATTTTTATCGTTTTTAAACAATTGACATTTAACGGTTTGGGCTTTGGCATAGCCCTCGTGGTTTAATGAATGCTAATCATACTTTTTCCGCTTTACTTTTGCCTCTCGAAAGTTTGTGTGTTTACGATGATGTTGTTGTGGATGCTGTCATTTCATTTCTTTTTTATTGGTTGATGATGTCGCGTAGTGGCCTGGATCGGTGCCTGTTCTTTGTCTACTTGTTGCTTCGTATGTCTTTGGATTTTGTGAATGTTTGACTGGGCTTTATGAGGATATTTTCATTTGCTCTGTATTTAAACCTTTTCATGCCGTTGCAGATTATAATGGCCAGCGATCCTTCGCAAGCCGGTCCTTCGGGTCCGTCCCAAACTCCATCTAAGCGTAAACGTGCTGCCCTCAAGCAGGCTTCCAGACCATCAGCTGAGAATCCGCAGTGGTTTCTCCCACCCGAGACATTTAACTTTTACGAACGTATTCCGACCCTTCCGAAGAATGTCCAGCGGAAGATACTCTGCGATAAGGCCTTACCGCCCCCTCCTGATGAGGGTACTCAGGAGGAATGGGACGCGTGGTACACTCCCTTATAAGGTTTCCGGACTGATGAGGCTGTCGGGTCTGAAGAGGGCGAAGCGAGCCCGATTGCGCCCGTTCAATCTGCTAAGCGAGGTCGTCCAAAGACGACTGGGAAGAGCGCCAAGCAGATCTATATAGAGAACCAGACTAGGTCGAAGTCCGATAGGATGAGGGTTGTCTGGTCTTCTGTGAAGCTGCCCGTATCGTCTCTCGTGATTCGCAACCCTTACACGAAGCAATTCATCCGCTTTCCTAAAAGCTTCCAGAGATATCGTTCTCTGCCAAGCATTGAGCCCTCTGATATAAGTCGCGCGAATTCTTTCTACAGCGTCGACTCCTGGACGTCCATTCCGGAGACATTCGTTAACTGTGCTATATCTAAGAATGACACGTTACAGTCTGTCCTCAGGGAGAAGGACATGATATTTCTGGAGCCAAACCATGACCCTCATCTGCCATTCCCAACACACTACTACGAGACCCTGCGCCAAAGGTTTCGTCCTCTGTCTGATGCAGAAATCTGGCCGACCGGGGGTTTCAGGACCCGAGGACATTTAAGCCCTCATCCCGGTTATGAAGCTTGGGCCAATCGGATAGTCGAGCTGCACGAAGAGACCTTGAAGCAAGTAGGTCTCCTCCGGGCCATCCAAGCGACGTCGAGCTACTTCCATCGAGAACCTTGCATCTATAAGGGGTTCCTGAACCATTGGAGTTCCATCACCAACTCCTTCCATCTACCTTGCGGGGAAATGAGTATCTCCCTCTGGGATCTGTATCGGATAGCAGGTCTCCCTATCCGTGGCAGAATCTACGATGAATGGACTCCCAGTGATGAGGAGCTGTCCAAGAAGAAGAAGGGTGCTGATGAAGGTTTTTATTCAGAGGCCTGCTACGAACTATTCGCGGAGCTTCCGCAATTTTTGGGTTCCAAGGATAAGGTGCCCTTTGAGGACTGGCTGGTTTACTTTAGTCACGGTCTGAAGTGAGTTTATTCTCTCGTCTTGCACTGTTCGTGTCCTATTTCATTCCTTTCTTCCGCTGATGGTCTTCTTCCTGTCTCAGCTTAAATTACGGATCGTATGATGAAGGTCGCAAGGACAAGTTGATCCTGGAGGCCAAAATGAAAAAGAAGTTCCCACAGCCGAATAAGCTCTCTCCCACCTGCGAGCTCGCTGGGTTTTTAGCCTATTGGCTGTGCTGTGTGGCCCTCCCGAGCTCCAAGCAGGCGGATAGTGTGAGGGTCTCCTGCTTTGCTGTTGCAGGAAGCCTGGCTAACGGCCATCGCTACGCATTGGCCCCGGTGGTATTGTGCTCCATATATCGGGCCTTTGGCGGCGTCATCAGCAATAAAGGTTCGGCTTCCTTCGGATTAAATTCTTCTTACTGCGGGTGGCATTTCTTCTCGGGATGGCTTGGAGTCTATTTCCCATGGGTCTATGGCATGGAGCTCAAGGACTTCATCCAGAGGGGATCTGTTCCGCTACACGCTTTTCAGAAACGAAAAATGATAAGCGAAAATTTAGAGACTATCGAGGCAAAGATAGCTCGCAATGATGACATCGACTTCTTCCTCTTCTCGGGGACCAACAGCGAGGATCCAGACCTGCTTGATGATGACGAGAGCCTCAGTTCTTATCACCGCTCGTTCTTGGTGTCCATTCGCCCGAGCTCGCTGCCTTTAAGAGAGGGCGCTGAGTTTTGGAGAGAGCCATACTACCCGAACCGATTTGCCAGGCAGTTCGGTTATGATCAAGGGGTACCGCAGTCGCTCGAACCAGTGACGAGAGAGCAGCGGGCATACGGCACAGGACTGATCCATTGGAAGTGGATATGGCGACAGCTTCTGCTTACCAGGTCGGGTTGTTCTTTCATTGTCCCGGGCACAGAGTATGTCCCCGGCGCCACATATGGATGGATGCGGTGGTGGGCTCACCAATATTTCTTGATTCGCAACAACCGACACGTAACCGATCCTGTCTTCGTCTCCCCTCCGATTGTCAATCCTACTCCTGCCGACGGCTTAGGTTATGTGGCAGAGCCGCTCCGCCAATTGGCTACTCCGGGCGTACAGAAGTTCATGACCTCCTTGAACGTTATAATAGATCATGAGAAACCCGAGCACACGCTCGAAGGGTAGGTTGCTTATGGCCAGAGGATCACGCTACAAGGTAACCCGGATTCCCCACTCGTCGGTCCCATGGCAGAGGGACAGAGGGAGCGTTATGACATTGGCGATGACGATGATGGCGAAGCCGCTAGGTGATGAGGACGGTGACGAGGAAGATGCTGCTGATGACGGCGGAGGAGACGAAAACGATGATGACGCTGGCGATGGCAATGATGGAGGGGGTGATATTGGTGAGGAGGTCACCAGAGAGGGTGGAGAGGGTGGCGACGAGGGAGATATTGTTGCGACTGCCGGTAGTCCTCCGTCCGGTGGTCAGGGAGGTCGCGGCCAGAGCCCAGCAGGTCGGACGAGCCTGTCCAGACGTTCTGTTCCCGGGGATAGTGATTTCGAACCGTCTCCTGAATGTTCTGGGCCTCGCATAAAGACTGCTCATCGCGTCTCTATTTCTGATGGCGGCAAGAAAATAAAGGACCTGCTGAAGTTGTACAGAGCTGAGAAGGCGCGGAGCCAACCCCCCCGGGCTGCCGGCAGCGTCCCGACCGATGATGCAAGCGGTCCAAGGGAGGAAGGGGAGATGAGCTCGCAGGCAGGCCTCAGCGGAGATCGTCCTGTGGAGGGAGGTGAGGGTAGCGAGCCAGTGTATGAGAGATCTGTTCCTGAGGTAGACATAGAACCCGTCCCTATGGACATCGATGGTGAGCCGCGAGCTGAAGACCCCCATCTTACCGATCTTGTCAATACAACCGAGGCTGCAGCGAATCCTAGCCCCACTCCTGAGGCGAGACCTGTTGTTTCTATAGAAGAGGCCTCACTCCTACCCCGAGGAATCATGCTTGCAGAGGTCACTAGCGTTCCAGAGCCTATTGCCGAAGTGCCCCTGGCCGCTGAACCAGCCCGGGCTATCTCTGCCTCTGAGGTCGTCATTCTTTCTTCCCCTGAAATGCCTGAGTCGGCAGCGGAAGTCGCGATTGGATGTGCTCCTAGCTCGTCGAGACCTGCTGCCTCAACTAGTGCACCGGGCGATGAGATCCCTACTGGTATACTACTTTCCCTTATCGTTTGCTTGCTTCTCTTCTTTCTCTAGTGTGCTAATGTTTATTGTTTCTTTTACCAGCCACTGCCCCTGCCAGCGTCCCGGCTCCTGTAGTCTTGCCCGAGGCATTCCTCTCATCTCTCCGAGGCTTATCAAGAACCAAGGCGAACCTTCTGAAGAGCTTACTGTCCAACATCGTTGATTCGCTTGGGAAAGGAGACGAAGGGTCTATCTTGGATGAGGCACTGCAGGCGTTGGAACTCACTGCTACGTGGCTTGGAGTCGACATCTCTTCGATAGTCAGCCATGTGTCACAATTTAAAGATGGTGTGGCTCAAGTGAACGATGCAAGGCACTTTAAGACTGACCCCTCTGTTGAAGAAAAACGCGGTCAATTGCGATCCCTTCTTCCAGAACTAGAGTCGCACGAGGCAGATGTGGCCGCAGTGCAGAAGGATTGGCAGGCTGTAGATACTGAGCACCAAGAGGTCACAAGGCGTCTCGCAGAAATTGAGGATGAGATGGCCCGATTGCGTGCTGAACATTCTGTCGTCCATTTCAAACTTTCGAAACTCGGTGGTCAGAGAGCAAGCCTGCAGTCTTCTATTGATCAACGCAAGGCAGAGTGTGACGTTGTGAGGGCACGAATTACGGAGCTGCAGCGGTCTCTCCAAGATACTCCTGACCCTGTCCTACTCTTGGCCCAGGCTGAGGCAAGACAGAAGGCAATCGCGGGGTCCGCAGTTAACCTATTGGAGCAGTGTTTGAGAACTTTAGATGGTTAGGCTGTAATAATAATGATTCTTTTGTAGTTTTTTAAAACACGTTATAATGAGTGTTGTATGCTGTTGTGATGCTGAGTTCATATTGTGCTTCTTAGCCTGCTTGTCGTTCCTCTTGAGTTTGAATGCAAAATAGATTGTGCTATTTAGAAAGGAACGTCCCCCTGTCAGGACTTAAACCTACGCATGTGCACGAGGATGTAGCCGGGCCTCGGCTTAGGGCTGATCTTGATTTTAATAATCTCGAAAAGGCATGGTGTCCTGCTTGACGTGCCTCTGAGCCTTGGTGACCCTTTCAATACCTGTGTAAACATAAAGCGGATGATTAGCATTTTAGTTTAGTCATTGCGCGACACCCTTTCTTTTGGCATCTACTCTATTACATTCCCTCCACTGGGGTGTTTACAACTCGTGATGATAAGTTTATGTCAGGTGTAATATCTTTTCAGGAATCGGCCATTCACTAGCGAACTGACACCCTGTCCTTTGCAATCTATTACCCGATTGGCTCCGTTGGAATACACTTCGTCGATAATGCAGACGGGATCCCACTTTGGGTTAAACTTGCTCTTCGATCCTTGGAGCGGTGCCGGACACTTCATCATTAGCACGAGATCGCCCTTTTTGAACGACCTGCCCCTGACGCGCTTATCGTACGCGGCTGAAATCTGTTTCTGATACATTTCGAGTCTTTGTTGGGCGGCGAGCCTTTTTTCATCTAGATTATCAAGTTCGACCATCCGACTCTTGGCATTATGCTCGGTTGTCAGGGAGTGTCGGAGAGCAACCCGTAGTGATTCAACTTGTATTTCCATTGGGATCACGGCTTCTGTACCGTATACTAGTGAGTAGGGCGTAGCCCGGGTGGCCGTGCGGTGCGTAGTTCGATAAGCCCACAGTGCTTCGAGCAACCGTCTGTCCCAGTCCTTCTTATTTTCCGCCACTGTCTTTTTCAGAATCTTCACAATAGTCTTGTTGAATGCTTCGGCCAGTCCATTCGCAGGAGGATAATAGGGCGATGAGTAGCAATGCTTGATCTTGAGTTTTGCGCACAGTTTATCGATAGCAGCGTTCTTGAAGGATGTCCCGTTGTCCGTGATGATTCTCGGGGATACCATGTCGGTATAATATGGTGTGACGGATGAAACCTTCGACGTGTCTGGCTTTCACATTTCTCAGGGCGACTGCTTCGGCCCATTTGGAGAAATAGTCGGTCGCCGCGAGGATGTACTGATGTCCCTGGGAGGATGGCGGACTAATCAGTCCGATCACGTCCATGCCCCAGGCTGCAAAAGGCCAGGACATCACTAACTGATGCAACTCTTCCGGTGGTGAATGTATGATATCGGCATGGATCTGGCACTGGTGACACCTCTTTACGTATTCTATCGCGTCCTTCGTCATTGTCGGCCAGTAGTAACCCATGTGTCGTACACGGTGGTGTAAGTTCTTCCCTCCTTGGTGAGCACCGCATTCTCCTCCGTGAGCTTCTTTCAAGGTGTTACGTGCTTCATCTTGGTTTAAGCATCGCAGCAGTACTCCCTCGTACGATCGTTTATAAAGTACGTCATTCTGGAGTATGAATGTTGGCGCGTCTTCTTATTTGTGTGCGCATCTTGGGCTCTTCTGGTAGAAATCCGTACTTCAGATAGTCAATGAATGATTTTCTCCAATCATCTTCCGCTGTGACCTCAAAACAGCAAACGGCATTGGTACTCAATTCTCCGTTGCGCAGCGCAGTCGTTGGCAGGATTCTTCTTTCTTCAATCGTAACCTGAAGTGGGCTGCCTCCAGGGTTAGCTAAAGCAGCGGCTAAACTGGCGAGTGCATCAGCTCGTACATTCTCCTGCCTCGGTATATGTGAGATACTGCTGTTCCGAAACTGTTCAAACATGGACTGCGCTTGGTGGCAATAGGGTGATAATTCGGGTTTGCGGACTTCGTACTCTGTCGTCAATTGTCCGATGACAAGCCTAGAGTCACCGTAGATACGTATTTCCTTGATTTGCATTTCCAGGGCCAACTGTAACCCAATAATAAGAGCCTGGTACTCAGCTTCGTTGTTGGTGCATGCCGGGACTAACGTGAATGAATAGGGTAACAGGTCCCCTTGCGGACTGATGAATATAATTCCTGCCCCTGATCCTACCGCTCTGGCTGCGCCGTCGAAATACATCTCCCAATGGCGTGTTTCATTAGTCGCCATGACCTGCTCGTCTGGGAGGTCGTACTCTATTTCTTCACCGCTTGGTACTGGATGCGCGGCAAGGAAGTCCGCGATAGCTTGCCCTTTGACGGCCCGAGCCGGCATGTATGTCAAGTCGAATTCCGACAAGAGTAGGGCCCATTTGGCCAGCCGCCCAGACAACATGGGTCTGTTCATGAGAAACTTGAGGGGATCCGCTTTGGATATCAACGTTATCTGATGAGAGAGGCAATAATGTCTGAGTTTTTTGACGGCAAAGATCAATGCCAGACAAATTTTTTCAATTGCTGAGTAGTTAAACTCGGCTCCCACCAGTGTGCTGCTAAGGTAATAGAGTGCGCTTTCCTTCCCTTCTTCATTCTTCTGGGCTAAGAGGGCTCCAAGTGAATTTTCACCGACGGCAATGTAGAGAATTAGTGGCTCCCCTTTGATTGGTGCCGCAAGAACTGGAGATTTGTCGAGCAAGTCTTTCAGAGAGTCGAACGCTTTCTGGCAAGCGTCATCCCACTCAAACCGTACTCCTTTCTTGTTGAGGCGCGAGAACGGTTGACAACGACCAGATAAATTCGAGATGAACCTTCTTAGGTACGCGACCCGGCCTTGGAAGCTTTTCAGCTCTTTGAGACCCTTCGGAGGTGGCATTTCCCTGATCGCCTTAATCTTCGTTGGATCAATTTCTATGCCTCGGTGTCTGATAACAAATCCTAAAAACTTGCCAGAGGAAACCCCGAATGCGCACTTTAATGGATTCATGCGGAGGCTTTTCTTTCTCAGTCTTTGGAACACTTGCCTTAGATGCTCTCTATGTTGTTCGTGCCCGGCCGACCTTACTACCAGATCGTCTACATAACATTCGACATGCTTATGCATCATGTCCTGGAAGATTACTTGCATCGCACGCTGATATGTTGCCCCTGCATTCTTCAACCAGAACGGCATCACACGGTAACAGTATATGCCCGACGTTGTACGGAATGCTGTTGATTCCTCATCCTCCGGGGCCATACGAATCTGATTATACCCCGAGTAACCGTCCATAAAGGACATCACTGCGTATCCTGTAGTGCTGTCGATCAGTAGTTCTGGGATAGGCAGTGGGAAATCATCCTTAGGGCATGCTTCGTTGAAGTTCCGAAAGTCTACGCAGATTCGGATTTGACCGTTCTTTTTCTTGACCGGCACAATGTTTGAGATCCATTGTGGGTATTTGACTTCTCTGATGAATCCAGCTTGGATCAACTTTTCGACCTCCTCTTCGATTTTGGGCACTATGTTTGGGTGGAATCGTCGTTGAGGCTGTTTGACCGCTTTCTTCCCTTTCAAGATGCCCAACTTATGCATCGCGATTGTTGGGCTGAGCCCTGACATTTCTGAGTACGTCCAAGCGAACACATCCCGGTTCTCTTTCAACAGTTGAATGTATTTCTTTTTCTCTTCTCCTGGGACATTTTTGCTCAGGTATGTATTTCTGGGGTCTTCTGGGGTTCTCAGGTTTATTTCTTCAAGCTCATTTATCATGGGCTGTCCCCCGTCTTCTATCTGTGCAGGTGCGGCACTGGGTTGAATAACGTCAACTACCTCTTGTGGCTGTACCTCTTCCGTGGGATTGGTTGTCACCATGTTGACATGTCTAATCTTCATCTTTGCCCCTAACCCTTCTCTTCCGTGGTGAACTTTGGTGTTTTCTTCGAACGGTGCTAACATTCTACCATTCGAGGCTGATTCTGAGTAACAGAAGCCCATGTTCTTCATGATGTTACGGCTGGCTTCACTGTATCTTCCCTCTTCTATCCGTTGAGGTAAACGGAGTGATTTCTCAGTCTCGTCCTTGGACCGCGCAGGTTCACTTGATACTGAATAGAATTTGATTTCTTTCTTTGTATCGGCATTCGGCGGTACTACAAACTGGCTAGGAGCTTTTGGAAAGGTCTAACCCTTCCTATTTTCGGCACTGGCATATTAAAGCTAGATTTGAGCACACTCATATGCTGATTCAATATCATTTCTAGGACGGACTGCCCGGGCTGTCGCAAGTGCTTCGGGATTATGTAAAATTTCTTGGTGGTCCTTTGAGGTCCTTCAGCTGGCTGACCTGCGGTTTCTTTTTGAGTACTGGATTGCGGTTTGCCTCTCTGTTCGAACTTGCTGATTTTTGGTTCTGCCCCTTGCTCTTTCTGCGTTTCATCGGGCTTCTTTGTGACTTCCCGTTCGTTAATCAAGTCGTAGTACCGGGCATCGGCCAAGAATGATTCTGCGATCGTATACGGCTTTGGGTCTGCCGCCACTCTGTACTGAACTCCCTCTCTGTTGTATTTGAATCACTGATGATAAGTTGAGGGAATGACGCGATTCTGATGGAGCCACGGCCTCCCTAGCAGAAGATTGTATGTTGTTACTGCGTCGATTACTTGGCATGTTACTTTCGTCTTCAGCCTCTCAATCTCTAGCATCACAGTGATCGACCCTAGAGTACGCTGGCTGTCTTGATTGAACCCTTGAATGACCATGGTGCTGGGTCGTAGGGCTGACGGTCTATAACCCAATCTCTGTAGTGTCTTCAACGACATGATGTTCACTGCGGATCCATCGTCAAGCATACATCATTTAATTTTCGCGTCTCTAATCGTTCCTGTGACCATCAACGGGCGGTTGTGGTCTGTTGCTTCAATTGTGCGGTCTTCTTCGGAGAATGTGATTACAGAGGGGTGATCTATCTGCATTGCTTGCTAAATTGGTGCGTTTCCTTCCCAAAACTTATCTGGGTCACTCATTTCTGCTTCGATTTCTGCCATCATCACCTCTCTGGATTCACTGTCTAGCAGCGCGTTGATCAGCATTTCCCTGTATGCCTTTGAGAGACACAGAGCGTCATATATACTCAGGCGAGCCGGGACCCTTCGTAGGTGTGACACGACATCATACACTACTGGTGTTGCCCCTTGTCTTGGCTCCGGCCGACTGGTCGTGGCCTCGACAACTTTCTCTTTTAACTTCTGCCCCTGGGGCCTTGTTGAGGGTGTATCCGGGTTTCCGTCTTCTTGCATCGGATCGACTAGTTCTGGCCGAATGCGCTCCGGCATCTGCCTTCCGGATCGGAGGATGATGGCATTGACTTCTTCTTTATCTGCCTGCAATGTCTCTTCTGTTGATGGCTGTTCTATAAACGACACCATTGCGCAATGTACCTGAGCCTCTATAAGTCGGCTCTTCCCTTGGCTATCCTTCTTTCTTGTTCCTTTCTTCTTGCGGCTGAGGAGTCTTCTTCGATTCTCGAGTCTTTTACGGCTGCTAACCAAAGTCCAGGGTTCTTCAGGTTCGAGGAACGGAATGTACAATTGGGTGTTTTCGTCTGAGGGGAAGGCTGAAACTACCCCCGCTGCTTCCTTCGTTGTCATTTTCGGTGCCTTCATACTGATCACCCCTTGGTTGATCAACCCCTGTATGCTTCCTTTTAGACTAAAACAGTCTTCTGTCTTGTGGCTCAGACACCGATGGTATTTGCAATACCGGGGATCATCTACCTTTCCAACCTCGTGGGGCCGAATCGGTTCTGGTAGGCGGATTACCTTTTCTTCCACCAATTGTTCCATGATGGGGATCAGGTCGTCCATGTAGAAGGTGTATGGGCCGTTGGCTCTTTCTCTCTCGGCTATTGTTATTCTCTGAGGAGCGTAGGGCCTCTTGCCTCTGTCTTGGGTAGGTGTTGCTCTCGTGTTTGTCTTAGGCTCCACGGCGGGCCGTTTCCGATCTATTGTACTTTTACCTTTGCTTATGTTGTGCGTTTCAGCAATCCTTACTCCTTCTCTTTTCTGCCTTTCTAGCCTGAGGTTCACCCGTGCTACGGCTTCTTCTACCAGGTGTGCTTTGGTGGCCAATTCTCGGAAAGAGTAAAAACTGTTCCCTGACAATCCGTATGATATCATTGGGTCCAGGGCTCGCATGCACATCTTTATCTGTTCTTTCTCGCTGGGTAGCTCTTGACATTGAGCGGCTATCGTCCCCCATCGGTCCATGAATCTCTCCACGGGTTCACCCTGTCTCTGTCTGATCAAAGCCAGATCCGTCACCGATGTCTCTCTTTCTATAGAGAAGAATTTTGAGATAAAACTGTCTCTCATTTGCTCCCATGACTTCACTGATCCGGCTGGTAGCGACATGTACCATTGGAAAGCTTTCCCTGTCAGCGTTGACCCGAATAACCGCATACAGTACTGTGTGACGGTCGACCAGTTTCCCAATGCTGTGAGGAAGCGAGTGATATGTTCCTCTGGCGACCCCCTACCGTCAAATTTTTCGAAATCCGGACATCTGAAGTTGACCGAAAATGGTATTTCTTCTATTTCCAGAGGGTATGGGACCTGATATTTATACCCGGTTCCTCTTTCTTTCTCCTTCTCTTGTCGCATGAGATTTGTAATCGTTTGTGACAGTTCCTCTCTCGTCATTTACGTAGTTGGGACTATTATTCGTTCCGCTGGAACTCTCTTGGCCTGGGTAAGTGGTTCGGCACTAGCTGGCTCTTCTGCTGCCCCCTGAGATTCTTCGGCTAATGGGCGCGTAGGTGGTGCAAGGCTTCGGGTGGCATTCTGAGCTATTAAAGTGGTCAATGCTTCCTGAATCACCCTCATTCGTTCATTCATTTCCCGATTAGCCTGAACTAATCTGTCGATCTGATCTTGGACTGTAGGCAGTTCGTCTGCTTCGTATGATCCCTCCTCTGCCTCTGCTACCTGAACCATTGCGATCATCACTGGTCGGGCTTTCTGAACCTGCCCCTGTCCTAGCTTGGGAATTATCACGGGTTGGGAGCTCCTCGCAATCGCAGTTTTGGTTGATTTATGTGTGGCACGGGTGGTCTTGGACAATGGCGGAAACTGTTCCATCGTCATTGCAGGCACCGAGGGCGTGTTTGATGCGGCCTGACAGTTGGTGGAGATCTTCTGCCCTTGTTTTGGTTGCCATTGTCTCTTGGTTGCGGAGCGAGGTCTTGCAACATTCACTTTCTTGTATGCTGCTAAGCTGGCTGCTTTCTTCTGCTCTTTCTTCTGCCAGCGCGTTTCGACCAACTGCCATCCTGAACTAGAAGCAGTCGTCGCGGTTGGGATGAAGCGAGGGAAGCTGAAGCCTCCAGTGGTAAGGAAGATGCACAAACCGGTCATTGAGCATGCCATTTCTTCTGTCTATCCTAGTATCTTGCTAATTCTGGTACGTCATAAAAATCGTTAGAACAGTTCACAAGCGCGGTCGGGAGTATGAGCCCATCGATCGCAGTGCATAAACCGACAAAATAAGCAAGAAGGAGACAAAATACGTGTAGTTTGTGGAAATTGTGGGTTCGAAAACCTTTTTGAATGTCTATTGCCTTAAAGATGAAGGGAAGAACATTCCCGTTGAGAGTCGCTAGTTTGGCGCCCGAAGGGCGCCGAAACATTACGCCTCGCGGTAACTTTCTTATGCGTAGATTCATGTTTGTAAGTAATTGATCTTAGAGCCTTCCTATATTCAGATATGACCGGGGATTCTGGTATAGTTCGATCCCCAGCAGAGTCGCCAGTTTGTTAGAACTAGAGAATGAACATTCTCTGGAATGTGGTGTTTTGTTGCTCTGGGGTTCTGAATAATAGAAACATTCATAGACAATCACAAGCATTCACAAAAGGCACACAAGAAGAGATATCGCAAGGCGGATTTTATTCCAGAGATTCTGAGATCTTGTACATTTCAGGCCGTGATCTGGCACGAGCCCTTAATTACATCGAATGATCGATGACCCTTGATTAAAAGGCGAAAGACTAGTCAGCGGGGACTATGGTTTCAGAGTTCTTTGGTCACGGAGACCTGTGTTTTGGTGGTCGTAGAGACCTGTATTTGTGCGGTCGCGGGGACCTGTATTTGTATGGTCGTGGGGACCTGTATTTGTATGGTCGCGGAGACCTGTATTTGTTGTATTTTGTTAAGGACTAACCCTTCTTTGTACGAGTTGGATGTCTATGTCCCATGTTCTGACCGGAGATCCGGGCTGAGACTGTCAGGGTTTATGGCCGGGAAGGACGACTCTGGGCCCGCGCCTGTCAATGTATGGACAGGTGACCTCGGAAAGTCCATTCGCAGTCGTGTGGACCTGAGCAGCTCAACCAGCGGATGCCGTTTTGGATGGGTAGGGCACCGACTGTTCTTGAAGTGTCAATCTCTAACAAATTGTGTGTGATAGTTTAGAACTCTCCTGGTATGGTTTATCGTGGTAACCATAGTCCCCTTTGCTTAGTCCGGGCCTGAATCCGGGTCATGTTGTGATAGTACATGTAATGATGATGCATCAGTATGATTCTGGGCACTGGCGGCCTCTTTTCAGGAGAATTGCTCCGTTCAGCTCGTTGGATCGGATTAGACTCCGAAGGCTTGTATTCCGCTCCCTAGGCAGCCCGGATGAGTCATTTGACTGCTCCATCGCGTCCGGAATACTCGAAATACCCAAAATAGGCTCAAACGGGGCTTGAAAACGTTGTAAAATGAAGATTTAAGGGTGCTGGAATGAATGCTCATGGTGCTGATTTTTACGATCCGCTGGCCTAATTTTACTGATGCGCTGGGGGCAGTGCGTCCAAAAATGTATTTTTCTGATCCGCTGGCCTATTTTAGCGATGCGCTGGGGGCAGTGCGTCCAAAAATGTATTTTTCTAATGTGCTGGCCTATTTTAGCGATGCGCTGGGCCCAGTGCGTCCAAAAATGTATTTTTCTTATCCGCTGGCCTATTTTAGCGATGCGATGGGTCCAGTGCGTCCAAAAAATGGCATTGTTTATGAATGCCGTATTTTTCTGATGCGCCGGATCACTTTTACGATGCGCTGAGATCAGAGCGTCGAAAATGGTGACTTAAGTTATTCCTCCGGACCTGGTATGATCGGAGGTGCGATTTCCGGCGAGGGGTTCCCGTGGTCGGAGAAGGATTCCGGTGATCGGAAAAAGGTTTTCCAGCGACGAGGTTCTCTCTCTCTCTCTCTCGCTGACTCGTGCAAATGAGGCGGTGGGGGGATATTTATAGGCAAAGTCGCCCAATAGGCGGTCGACACGTGTAGCGCGTCGAGAAATTGGGTCAGCGCGTCGATTAAAGTCACTCGGCACGTCTCAAAATGGCTGAGTTCGGAAGCTGATTTTCAGGGTGCGCTAGCCGTCAGTGCGTCCTGAAATTGGCTGATTTTTTGGATGCGCTGGACGAATTTTCGGACGCGCTGGAGGCAGTGCGTCCTGAAATTCAAAATGATTGAATTACACGATGCGCTGGGTGAATTTATAGACGCGCTGGGGGCAGTGCGTCTTGAAATACAAAATTCCTAAATTACATGATGCGCTGGAGGATTTTTGTGATGCGCTGGGGGCAGTGCGTCCCTAAATTAATTTCCGGATGCGCTGGACGTATACGTGTCTCCCAAACTTGGGTTTTGCAAATTGGGGGATTTGTGGGGTCCGCCTCGCGATGAATGCTGATGCACTGCTCCTATCTCTTCATAATTGAGGTAATCCTCCCAAATTTTGACAGTTTTGATCATGATGACCGGTGGGGTCCACCACTGGCCCAATTCCCTGCTTTTGGTCAAGTCTGATGCGTGTCGCGATTCGTGCCGCGATTTCCGATGCACTGGCCCTAAATTTGACCGAGTGATGGTTTGGGCATTCGGAATCATCGTTTCGGGGACCCTCACTTTTGGGACCCCAACAATATATATATATTAGCTTGATCCAAAACTTTTGTGGCCAATGAGAAGCTATTAATGGCCAGCTGCCACTTTTTCCTATGTTATGGTCCACTTGAGATTTGCATCTATTTCATTTTTGTGCCCATGCCCTAAATAATATGAAAAAACAGACGAGCAGCATAGAATTAGAATACCTACATCAAGGTGGGGCCCACACAAAGGGTTGCACTGTCTTGGGTGAGGACCTGGTCTACCCTCATAGGAGGTGTGCACCTAGTGGGAACTGAAGCAGATTAGGCAGTAAACCCAACACCATCCACCATTTTATATGTGTTTTATCCACCCCATCCATCCATTTTGCTAGCTCATTTTAATGCATGATAAAAAAAAAAGTGAAACAGATCAAAAGCGCAGGTGGACCACACCATAGGAAATAGTGGTGATTGACTACCCATCATTAAAAACATTCCGGGCCACAAAAGCTATGGATCAAGCTGATATTTGTGTTTTCCATTCATCCAAATCTATGTGGGTTTATCAAAGGTTAGATAGCAAATAAATGCTACGGTGAGCCCCAATCTAGATGGCATGCCCAACCCATGAGCAACTTGGATGATGAATGTGGACAATTGGCAAATATTTAAACAGTTTACTATCTTTCAACATGTGGGCCACTTGACAATTTGAATAGCCCCATTTTGGTCCTTATTCATGCCTCAGTGGTAGACTCACAAGAGTTTTAACATGCGGCCATGGGTGATACTAGGGCTTGTATGAATTTGTGCAAAGTTTTATTGTGACTAACAATCCATTGCACATTATTAAAGCTAGTTAGTCATAGACATGCTGATGATGGCTGGTTGTTTTGTCCCTTGTCCAAAATGCCCTGTAACCTGAAAGGGATATACCGTGGCATGTGTGGAGAGTGTAAAGGTTCATTGGTGGGATATATGTGTGTGTGCGCACATTGATACATACACATTGACACATTCGCTACATTTTTTAGTACTTGAAGATTAATTATAGCTCACATACATATTCAAGATGCTTAAACTTGTATGTTTGTACATATGGCACATTGGAACATATAATGCATATATAGAAAAAAAGTGCAATCTTTAATATATTGAAACCATAAAGTAATCTTAACAATTACTTCTGCCTTTCTATAAAAGACACTCATCCTTTAGGCTAAAGCAATTACATACCCATAGCTACTTGTCCAAAAGTGTATGAATATTCATGCACAATGAGTAAACTAATCACAAACATGTAGGTTTGCTTCAGCTACTTGTTGCAAGAGACTTTGCCCAAATCTAAAACAACCCTTTGGCGTGAATGTCCTAGAAGTAGATCAGGATGGCATGCAGTTGCGGCTAGAAAATTAGGTTGATCAAGTGGGCCACATTTGCCAGAGGAAAAATTAATGCTCCATGAAAAATGAGAACTTATAAATGGTCCACATTTACATGCATGGATGGGGTCAAACCACATCCGGACTTACCTGATCTTGAAATCGCTCACACACTTGCCATGTTGGTGTTCGTGGAAAAAAGAAGAAGCTTTCTAATGGTTATTCATGTCTTATGCTCCAAGGTACATATGAAATAAACTCTATGCAGCATGTGGGTTGGTGATTGGTGGAGCCTTAGCCTTTCAGATGCGCATGAAGCACATGTACGAGCCTCTTCATCTGTTATTGTGATGTAGCGAGGCGATCCCCTGACCGAGGACAAGGCTGAACCAAAAGAAGGGACAAAAGAATCCGTAAGGTTCAAAGTCAAGATTCATCAAAAATGGCATCATCGGGTGCCCACTCGTCCATCGTCGGATGCCCGACCATCGACCGAAAAGGTCCAGCAAGTTTTGAAGCCAGGCAGGACAATTTTGGACGCTTGACCAAGTCGTTATCGGGTGCCCGACTAACATCATTGGACGCCCGACCCTCACTAATCAGACACCCGAAATTCAAATGGAATTTAGTCCAACTCTCTAGACTGTTTTGAGGGTCATCGGGTGCCCGACCACCCTTCACTGGGCGCTCGACCATGCGCAAACTTGTTGTGCCATTGGGCGTGGATTTTCTAAATTTCTTTTGATTTTCGCATAGTTTGTTTCCTTTTTTAACTAGGACTCTTTTCTTACAAATCTAGGATTTTCTAAGGTTAGTTTTATCTATTTAAACTCTCTTTGATTTGTTATTAGGAGGATTATTAACCCTTTAATCAACAAAAGCTTTATTTTTACCACTTTTGGCTTGTGGATTCGAGTTTATTCTTCATGGATTCGAGGAAGATCGGTTAAGGAGTCCCGATAGTTCTGAAATTCAGAATAGTTATCCCTTAGAGAGAGATGGTACTTGATCTCACCTGCCCTGGCTGCGCCAAGTTGGTATCAGAGTGAGGAACAATCTCGGGAAGATGGCATCTAGCGAAGATCGCGGCAACAATCCCTCTGACGGTGATCAGTGGATACAGTACCTCACAGAGAAGATGGAGACTCTCCAGAGATCGTTTGAGATGTCTGTGCAAGGGCTGCAAGAGTCTTTAGCCCCGCTTCAAGTTCAGGGAGGTGCACAACCACCTATAGTAGCAGTTCAGAACAATCCGGTGATCCATCCTACACCCTAGCCGTTAATCGTCGGCCTAACACAGCGGATTCTGACACCAACGATGAAGACGTGGAGGAACTCTTTACGCAACAACATGCATATGGCAATGATCGCAGTGATCGCACTGAACATGATTATAGAGGTAAGGCCGAACTCCCCACTTTTAATGGCCTATTGTGAATAAAAGAGTTCTTAGGATTGGTTGGCAGAGGTTGAGAATTTTTTCGATTATATGGATGTCCCGGAGGAGAAGAAGGTCAAGCTTGTGGCTTACAAATTGAAGTCGGGTGCCTCAGCATGGTGGGAGTAAGTTCAACTCTCCCGAACCCAACAGAACAAATTGTCCATCCAGTCGTGGGCGATAACTTATTCTGTCACGATTTCTCCCTCAAGATTACGAACAAGTTTTATTTCAACAATATCAAAGTTGTCATCAGGAAAATCGGTCCGTTGATGAGTACGCATCTGAATTTAATCAGTTGGCAACGTGCAATGATCTGTCAGAAACAGATGCGCAAAAGGCTGCCAGATTTATCAAAGGTTTGAGCGGCAACATCCAGGATCGTGTTCAGATGTTACTGATTTGGTCCTTGAAAGAGGCCCTACAGTATGCCCACCACGCAGAGATTTAACTTGCTAAAATTGTTGCGTGCCCCTCTTCCTCTACTCCAATCACTACGACGGGCCCCACTCAAGGCAGACCTTTAGATCAACAATAGGCCGCTGTGAGTGCTACCCGTGCAACAGGAAGTGGTCCTATGAGACTACAATGTTCAGCCATTGTGCTCGGTCTAAGCAAGATTCTGAATCCTTACAGCCGACCACGGCCCGATCATTGTTTCGGATGTCGACAATCAGGCCATCTCTCAAACGTATGCCCTCAAAGGCCCGCGGCTAAAGTAGTTATCACCATGAAAGAAGGACGAGATGATAAAAAAATCAGGATGTTGAACAAACCGAGAATGACGAGGAAGATACTGATTGGATCTTGGGGGATCAGGGAATATCGTTAGTTGTACAGAGACAATCACTAGCACATGTTGTACCATCTAGCCCTCAGCGAAACAGTCTCTTCCGCACCAATTGCAGGGTGGCAGAGAAAGTTTGTACCATAATCATTGATGGTGGTAGTTGCGAAAACATAGTATCACAGACCATGGTTGAGAAGCTGAAACTCAAGACCACATCGCATCCCTCACTATGCATAATTGCTGGATTTAGAAAGACAGTACGCCGGCGGTCAAGGAACAATGCATTGTCTCCTTCTCGATCGGCAAAACTTATAGGGACCAAGTGCTATATGACGTCATCAACATGGACGCATGCCACATGATACTTGGATGACTGTGGCAATTTGATCGGGATGCCGTACATAAGGGTCACGACAACACAATCACATTCATCAAAGATGGAAGGAAGATCGTCCTCACCTCTGCAGCCCCAAGTGAAGACAACCGCACGACCAAGGGAGAAGGGCAGTCTCTTCTTGTTTTACTCAGTAAGGCCGAGAAGTTTTAAGGGAGAAAGTGAAACTTGAGGTCAAGTTTCTTTCAAGAGGGGGCGATTAATATAGCGATGTGATCTCCTGACCGAGGACAAGGAATAACCAAAAGAAGGGATAAAAGAATCCACAAGGTTCAAAGTCAAGATTCAGCAAAACTGGCACCATCGAGCACTCGATTGTCCATCGTCGGACTCCCAACCATTGACCAAAAAGGTCTAACAAGTTTTAAAGCCTGACATGACAATTTCAGATGCCCGACCAAGTCGTTATCGGACGCCCGACCAACGTCATCGAACACTCGACCCTCACTCATCAGGCGCCCGAAATTCAACTGGAATTTAGTCCAACTCTTTGGATTGTTTTGAGGGTCACCGAGCGCCCGACCATGAGCGAACTTGTTGCGCTATTTTGTGTGAATTTTCTAAATTACTTTCGATTTTCGCATAGTTTATCTCCTTTTTTAACTAGCACCCTTTTCTTACGAATCTAGGGTTTCTTAAGGTTAATTTTATTTATTTAAACTCTATTTGATTTGTTATTAGGAGGATTATTACCCTTTTATCAATAAAAACTTGGTTTTTACCACTTTTGACCCGTGGATTCGAGTTTATTCTTCATGGTTTCAAAGAGAGGTCTCATGGATTCAAGATATCCCCTCGTGGATTTGAGGAAGATCGGTATTGAGCCCTGAATTATGCATATTCTAACCCCAATTCATAGCACAATTGCATAATTTAAGTTGTTAAAGTTAAAGACTTATGTTTGTTTTTGTATTTGTAGGTGAAAGATAGAGATGTCATGGATTTAATACTAATTTGAAGGATTTAGAATGATTAGGAGACCAAGCGCTTAGATGAGCCAAAGAAGTGGAGAAAAAACCTTGAAGGAATTAAGTTGAAGACCTAAAATGGCCAGAAAAACCAAAGTGCAGAGCTGTAGGGCTAGAAAAGCAAAGTGCAGAAACTGCAGAAAACAGCCCTATTGTTACACCTCCGGCCGGCCGGTGGCTAGATCCGATCGGCCCTGAGGCCAGACAGGTCAAATTTTCAGGTTTTTTTAGCTGAACTTGCTGGACTGTTTTTAGCAAGTCTGGCCGATCGGTCGGTAGACAGGTCGGCTGGTGTCCAGATGGCTCTTATTGTTACTGTGCAAGGTCCGACCGGCCGGCCAGTGTCCAGATTGCAATAGGACTCTATGATTTCTCAAACTTTTCAAAGAGGTACTCGATTTCTCCTATAAAATGCCACATCCACTCTCTTCCTAAGCCATCTAGGAACGTGGGGAGCAAAAAGATCAAGACCTAGGAGGCTTCCCAGCCTCCTACAACTAGTTTTTCTTTCTTTTATTAGTTCTAGTTCCAGTTTATTATGCTTTCTTCTAGTTAACCTCTTAGCTAAACTAAGAGGTGAAGTTTGTAGTTCGTTCTAATGCTTAATTCGTTTATACAAGTACCATTTACTTAATTTTGAATTTTGATGTTCTAGTTTAAATAAAGTTTAGATTTTTAGAAGTTTTGTGAGAGTTTGTGTATACTGGACATGAGTTCCTTGCAATTCTCTGAGATTTTCATGATTGGTTTGATTGGATTTGAATTGTAGTAACCCTGGAGCAAGCCATGATCTCTTGGTATTGCTGTTACTTCGAAAGCTACAAGTTCAAGTTCTATATGCTTCATTAGAACTAGAAATTTGATTTTCATATTTAAGTGGGACTGTTTGTGTTAAATGTTATACCTTCCAATTAAATGAGAAATAGGACTTTGATTCTAATTGTGTTTGTGCTTGGATGAATGGATTGGTATTGTACTATTACAAGTGGATCTTTGATGCTCTAATTCTTTTCAATTCTTAGATTTTCCTGTTTTATGTTTTTACTTAATTCTTAAAAACCAATTTCCTAAACTTTCTTAGATTCTAATTATTGGAATAGTTTGAATTGTTTACCTCTTTCCCTGTGGATCGACCTCAGTCTTACCGAGATTATTACTACATCGCAGCCTTGCACTTGAGGCAAGCGAACAATTAGTTGGAGAGTCTCGATAGTTTTGAAATTGGGAATAGTTATCCCCGTGAGAGAGACAGTGCTCGATCTCACTCGCCCCGACTGCACCATATTGGCCATCGTAACATGTCTGTCCGAAAATTTTGCTCTTCACACTCATAAGGTTTCCCACAAACATATTGTTAGAAATAAATGACCACTATTCAACCCTTTGTGCACTTTTGGCACTTGATGACTAACCTAAATTTTGGGTTAGAGCACTTTAACATTAGGACATAACTGCGTCTCATCTCTCACATAAGTGCCACATTATCACATGTGTGGTCACACTCACTGGTGTGAGTCCATTTGGCATTCAATTAATGAGAGTTAGGGAAGCATACTACATCTTGTCCCACCTCCATGATAATTCATCCAAGCAGGGCTATGTGGGGCCTACCGTGATGTATTGGTTTTATCAATGCTATTCATCCATTTTACTAAATCATTTTAGGTTTGAACCCAAAAATGAATCAAATCTAAGGCTCAAGTGGACCAAACAGTGGGGATTGAACACCCACTATTGAAAACTTATTGGGAGCCATTGGAGTTATGGATCAAGTTGATATTTGTGTTTTCCCTTCATCAAGTTTACATGACCTTATAAACATGTTGGATGGACAATAAACAACATGGCGACCCCTGGAAAGCTTTCAACGGTCAATGTTGTTATCACTGTCCCTAGTGATGTGGTGTGGTCCACTCGATCTTTGGATCTGCCTTGTTTTTGGGCTCATGCCCAATGATCTAGAGAAAATGGATGTATGGTGTGGATAAAACCCATACATCACGTTGGGCCCCACACAACCCCTACTTAGACAGATTATTGTCTTGGTGGGAGTTGAATGCAATCTCCTTTTACAAACTGGGGATAAATATTTTATTTTCAAAATTATATTTTTCATTAGAATCAAACAATGAATATTTAAAAGATATTGAAAGACATTTTAAACAAAGTTAATAATATTTTGGAAACTTGAAAATGTAACAAGCACCCACCCCACAGACACTCACTCCTTCGCTGGGTATTTCACCACTTATGAGTTCGAACCCAAGACCTCTTGTTGAAACTCCATAGAGTCTACAAATGAGGCAAGGACTAGAACCCGGCATCTTTTCTTCTATTCCAGTATCTTGCCCCTCTTAGTTTGCAGTAAAAAGAAGACATAATATAAGTACTTTGTGGGGGTCATACCGTGATGACTTTTGTGAAATTCGCTTTGTACATCTACCATATATATTGAGTCACATAAAGACGTTATTTAAAAATGTTACATTATTAGAAAAGTGAGCCACAACACAAGATCACGTGGGATGATATGCCTACCTTCATAACTTTAAGGGCCCTTCTCTCTCTGTACACATGGGCGGGGATGTCTTGTCTTTTCGCTTTTTATTTCTTCCCCTTCTGATTGCTCGGTTCTCTCTCTTTCCATTTCCACCTATCTATGCGTTGCACACGCCACTGCCCCTCGCAACGATAACACGTTCTTGCAATGCGGCGACTGGGGAGTGTTCCTAGTGTTTGTTTACCAGTATTTTAATCGTAAATGTATCATGTCTTTTGTGAGTACGTGCTTAATATATTCATATAAATAGATGCTTAACATGTATGGAATGTGATCAAAGAGGTCCACGTGTGTTCGGATATGTGAATTAACGTTCTAAGGGAATGGCGCGAGGAGGAATCGCAGAGGTAAATTATGGCACACTTGCCAACGTGGCTTGAATCTTGGCCATGTACCATTACAACAAGTAGGGCAGTCCGTTCATTTACATTTGTATATTGAATTAGGCCATTGATTCCATTGCCTTCCTATTTGATGAGTAGATTACGGATTTTCATGGTTAGCCCACCTATTTACTGGTGCCGATTTTCAGGCTGGTGCCACGTTGGCACTTGCTCGATTCTCGGCGGTATTTCTCATCTGGTATACCACCGCAGGATGCGGAATGGATACTACCTTGCTAGGAACGGACAAGGGCTCTTAGGGACAACCCTGATGTGTTAGTTTTATCCACACCGTCCATCCATTTTTTCATATTATTTTAAAATATGACCCAAAAAATAAGGAAGATCCAAAGCTCAAGTGGACCACACCATAGGAAACAGCGGTGATAATGACACTCACTATTGAAACCTTCCTAGGGCCCACCGTGTTATTTAATTGTTATTCAACCTTTTCATAAGGTCACATAGACATGGATGATGGGAAAACAAAGATATCAGCTTGATCCAGAACTTATATGGCCCAATTGTTTTTTCAGCGGTAGGTATTTAATCTCCACTGTGTGGTCCGCTTGAGCCTTGAATATTCTATCTTAGACACTAAAATGATATTGAAAAATGGACGAACGGTGTGGATAAAACTCAAACATCATGCTGACCCATTAGAGCCTCTGTCCGTTCCTGTCTAGTGATTTGCGGGGTATTACCCAATCCGCGTCCACCACGGCACCGGTCACTCTCTCCCACGTTCCTCTCACGTGCTCTTACCCACTTGTAACTCTCCGTGGGCGAATCTGTCTCTTTGAAGCCCACTTGTTTCATCACGCTTGAGGACATGACTGACAACGTTCATGATGGCATTCAAATGCAGATGATCTGGAGCGTTGTTCTAATGGGCCCAATCATGGATAGATGGTTTCTGAAATATCTACCAAGTGGAAGATCCAAGCCATCCAAGGCTTGCCTCCTTTGTCAGCTGTGATTAGCCGTCTATTTTTCGCCCTTGTATAGAAGGGATGGGAATCTCATATTGAAGATGTTTTTTTTTGGAGAATGGTCCATCGACAATGGGGCCCATCAGACCAATTACATGGATCATTGACACATAGGGACCTGCTCCTAGAAATTTGACATGCTTAACCTTGGTGGAGGATCATGTAATAATTCCTGTGGCAAAAAAAGTGCCGCACCGCTATCACCGTCATTCTTTCCTGGCAAAAATGAGACAGTAGTCCTACACGACTTATTTCGCCTATTACTGTAGTGTAATTTCCATTAATTGTATTGGACATGTAGAACAAGGTTTAAAAATCAATTGTGACATTTCGCAACGATTGTCTTTTGTCTTCTTTTTTTTTTCTTTTTCTTTTTTCTTTTTTGTCAAGTCCACTCACTCCTCATGCCGGCACACTCACAAAACAATGGGTGCTTTAACTCATGACCTCCTGTTGAAACTCTTGTTAGTCTACGCTGAGCCATAGGCCTCCCATGTTTGCCTCTAAATTTGGGCTTAGAATAGCCTTATAAGCCGTTGCTTCAGGAGGTGGTGGATCCACGATAGTAGGGCCACAGTGATGCTGTGCCTTACATTCATGCTGTCCATCTGTTTTAACAGCCATTTAAAGGCATTATCCTAAAAATGAAGCATATTCAAATCTCAGGTGGACCATACCACAAGAAATAGTGGTGATTGACCATTAAAAACTTCTTATGAGCCACAAAAGTTTTGTATCGAGCTAATATTCATGTGGTCCCTTCATCCAAGTCTTTGTGACCTTATCAACAGGTTGGATGGCAAATAAACATTCATGTGGCCTCCAATAAGTTTTTAATGGTGGGTATTCAATCACTATATTTTTGTGGTGTAGTCCACCTAAGATTGAATCTGCTTCATTTTTTTATATCATGCACTAAAATGAACTTTTATAACGGATGAATGGTGTGGTTGTAGGGCGCGACTTGGGTGAGACCCCGGAACCAGCGATGTGGGTGGGACCTTGAACCTAGGGCCCACTTGGATGTATTCTTTGTAGATTCATGCCGTCCATCTGTTTCTTCATATTATTTTAAGATGCAGTCCCAAAAATGAAGCAGACTGCAAATTTTACGTGGACCACATCCCAAGAAACAGTTCTCATTCAACCGTGACCATTAAAAACTTCCTGGAGTCCACTGTAACGCTTATTGACCATCCAATCTGTTGATAAGGTCACGTAGACAGGGATGAAAGGCAAAAACAAATATCAGGTTGATAGAAAACTTTTATGGCTCACAAAAGGTTTTTAATGGTCATTAACCCGTGTTTCTTATGTTATAGTCCACCCAAAATTTTGATCTTCTTCATTTTTGGTACCATAGTACAAAATAACCTGGAAAAGCAGATTAACGGATTGGATCTACAAGGAATAGATCCAGGTGGGCCCTAGGTTCAGAGTCCCACCCACATCGCTGGTTCCGGGGTCTCACCCAAGTCCCGCCCGTGGTTGTAAGTCACATGCATCAAGGTGGCCCCACATTTATGGATTCACCGAGGCCGCACCCGGCCCTGGAGTTCCCCCTTATGAGCCCATATAGGAACCGCTGATACCGGTGCATACCAATTTTTATGCTTGAAATGTTGACGTAGACACTTAAATCATTGGCCTGATCTTTCCATTCAGTCCAATTCTCAAATTCTCTGTCACACCAGCGGACCAAATTATTGTAACCATCTAATCAGTTGATTTTAAGAAAAGCAGTCCAAATAGCAAACCAAAAAGCATATCTTGTGAAAGGCACTTGTTGCAGGTCGTTGGAGCTCTGTTGAGGGCATGGAATGGGATTAGGGCTGTCAACGGGTCGGATACGGGCCGGATCAGTGATGATCCGAATCCGACCCGATTAAGAATATATTCGACCCGAATCCTGACCTGAATCCGATTCGGATCACAAGTATATGATCCGAACCCGACCCGATTAAAATTTTCGAAATCCGTTTCCGATCCGATTATGATCCGACCCGATATCCGACCGGATATCCGAGAGAGGAGAGAGAGAAAGAGAGAGAGAGAGAGAGAAAGAGAGATTCTCATATGTTTTTATTTTATTTTATTTTATTTTATTTTATTTATTTATTTTTTTATCGGGTCGGATCGTTAACGGGCCGGATCAAGGTTGATCCGAATCCGACCCGAATATTAAACGGATCATATTTGGATATCCGTATCCGACCCGATTATCCGATTATTAATCCGAATCCGATTAAATCGGATCGGATACGGATCGGATACGGATCTTGATCCGTGCCATTGACAGCCCTAAATGGGATATTAAACAATCAAATGCCGAGTGCTCAGTCATTAGCTCTAGCCATTTTCTCTTCCCTTGCTATTTTATTAGAGGAAGCAAGGTCCTCTTGCATCTTAAGTTGATCACCCTTGTTTTGGCTAACCTAGCCTCTTCTGTCCCAGGAGGATCTCCTATGGAAACATTGGCATTTTTGTCTATCAGCTACGCCTTTTGGAAGCAGATTGCCTATTGACTAATTTAGAAATCTAAAATCTGCGGGGGGCCATTATTAGAGCTGAGCACGGGCCAAGCTATCTAGGTTAGCTCGCTCGACTCGGCTCGAACCAGCACGATTCGAAGGCTAGATTCTAACCAAGCCGAGCCATTTTTCCAAGCTCACAATGATTTTCAAGCCAAGCTTGAGCTAACCCAAGCTCAATTCAGCTCGGCTTGAAGTTCGGCTCGATTGAAGCTCAATTCGGCTCGACTCGGCTCGACTCGGACTCACTTGTAAAAAACTAAAAAAATATATTTTTTAGTCCCACATTGGAAGTGAACAGAGAAATGAGAGATGAAACTCTCTCTAAAAGTAAGTGGGGTTGTCAGTGGGCTTTGGGCTGCCTTTGGGCCCAATTTTAAACAGCTTTATGTCCGACTTTTGGGTTGGGCCTACCAGGCTCGAACTCAGCTTGAATTGGGCTCAAACTCGCTCAAAAGCTTGGTCGAGCTAGCTCGAACATTTCAGTCCAGCTCATAGGCCGGGCCGAGCCGAACACGAGCTAGGGTGGTCATTGAGCGAGCCTAGCTTGAATAGGGCTCAGCTCGGCTCATGCTCAAGCTCAAGCTCACCTCTAGCCATCATCATGACGTGTGTGTCTTATCCATGTGTGTTCATCCATTTTGCCAACCAAAATTGAAGCATATCCTAAGCTTAAGTGAACCACGCCAAAGGAAATAGTGGGATAATGATGTCCAACATTCAAACTTTCTTAGGGCCCACAGTGATGTTATTTGTTATCAAATTTATATGGTCACACAGACATAGATGAAGGGTAAAAACATAAATATAAGTTTGATCCAAAACTTATGTTGCCGACCTAAGATGTTTTCAACAGTAGGGTTCAATTCACACTGTTTCCTATGGCATGTTCCACTTGAGCTTTGGATATGCTTCAATTTTTTATTCATTTCTTAAAATGAACTGGAAAAATGGATGGACGGCATGGATAAAACACCCTACATCTCGGTGGGCCCCACGAATTTACTCACCACACTATAACATGGTGAGTTAGTCACTATACAGCCTTTTTGCCTGATCTTAAGCCTGACCCTCACGTTCACCCAACCCCAACAACCCCAACCACTGATCTCGGGAACATATGGTTATAACGAAATGGCTCCTTCTATACTATTGATGGGACATAAATATTGGGCTCATGTGAGGGGAAGCATGATGTGTTGAGGCCCAGGTAGAATTGATCTTGGCGGTTGAATCCTCTGCTGTACGAATGGTCTGCGTCTCGAAATCTAGCTTGAAGACCAGCTATAGATAGTCATATCCGAATAAGAGCCACCAGATGAAACTAATCACTCATTATAGATACCGTCTGTTTGTTAGAGTCCATTTTGTAGAAGAGCAAAATGCCAACCAGAATCCAACTACCGATTTTAAAGGATCTCAGGTGGATCATAGCCACATTTTGCTTTTACTATCCCTTGAATGCCCACCAAATATTGCTCATTTTAAGTGCATGCGATGGTACTTTTGGTGCAATTTTTGTTTTGTAATCCATCCTCAGTCGCCTTTCATTGTTTATGTACTTGAGATTAGAGTAGAGGTACAAGTCACATGTACAGCACAAAATCTCCATACACAGTAGCTGAGGTGTATTTATATGACCCACTCATTTTGCATAGGACTATGTGACGTAGAGTGGGTCACTGACTATTACATGGTTCAAATAGACCAAAAGAAGATCGGTCGGGGTCGGAAGTGATAAGGACCGTTGGAATCGTAAAATAGTTTTATCTCGCAATCCGGGATGAGTTTTAGGGCGTTTAATATATAATTTTAGGATAGCTTGAGCTACTTCAGCCACCCAACCCTGCTATGTCGAGTTGCTCATGTTGGAATCGTGAGATTCGATCAGATCGATAGTCATTATCTTAGTTTTAAGTAGGTTTTATTTCGATCATAATTTTTGATTCGTAGGGTTTAAAAGTTTGTGCCCAACCTGAAAATAACTTAGAATAATTAGTAGAACAACTTAGACTCATTTGAAAACTTTCTATTTTTGTCGAAAACCATAAGTTCTAGTAGCTTTGAGAGACTTTTATAAATAATAAGTTCACTATTTATAATAAATTATAATTTTTAGGTATTTTAATTTGAGTTGAAGTCTGAAACTTCTATTTAGAGCTTAGTTTCTTATTTAAATCATTGTAGTTATGTTAATTTTTATTTCAATCTATCATTATGAATTTTCTTTGATTTATTTCTTGTTTTCTTCGTGGATACAAGGAAGTCCGTATTTATCTGATTAGATAGACGGTGATCGACCTAATCATGCCCTCCCTACATTACCATGTGTGTGAACGCTGTAGGTTTGGGTTCAACTCAAGCCTGATTCAAGCTCAAGAGGGCTGACCTAACACGAATTCAGACCTGCCTAACCGGAATTCCCCGCCCAGCTCCATTACATGATTATTCCCAACATGACCCGCATGACCGGAATTCGGTCTACTCAAATTAGAATTGATTTCAAATGGGGTTGGAGATTTTCAACCGTGGGTACCCTAACAACCCGACCACTCAGTGCACTCACCTAGGATCCTCCTCAAGGGCTTTGCAGGGTGCACTCAAGTTTTGAGTACTCACAAGTGAGATTTGGCTTCTTTAATCCAGACCATTGACACATTGACTCCCACTGTCTATGGATTGTGCCCCCAAGCAAGTAAGCGAGCCAAAAAAAATACAAATCAAACATAAGAAGATCCTAGCCACTAATCTCGGTGTTCTTTCTAGTTCTTAACCTTCAATCCCTAGACCAACAAAACCAAAGGTCCAGATCGTCCTAAGGAGGGGATCTTAGCAGTCTCAGTGCATCAATGACGGTGGAGCAAAACCAACGGTCTAGATTAGCGATTAGGCAGTACTCCTAAGTCACACAGAAAACAGCCCCCTCATAAAAAGACCCCATGTCATGCTCATTTAAAACCATAGTCCTCCCATCAATTTCTCATCCAACAAAGAGAGAGAGAGAGAGAGAGACCTGAAACCATGGTTTCTCCACTCCCACGAATCATTTTCCTTGTAATGCTAAGCTGTCTCTCTTCCATTCCCAAACCCTCACATTCTCAAACCACACAATACCTGAAACTCCGTCTTCTCCACAAACCCCCAACCCCAAACCCATCCCTCTCTCTCGCCTCTGATTCCCATCGCATCACTTCTCTCCGTTCCCGAGTCATCTCCGGCGCGTCGACCGGGTCGGGTCAGTACTTCGTCGATTTCCGAGTCGGTTCACCTCCACAAACCCTCCTCCTCGTCGCCGACACCGGCAGCGACCTAGTCTGGTCCAAATGCTCCGCCTGCCGCAACTGCTCTCGCCACACGCACGCCACCTCCTTCCTTCCCCGCCACTCCTCTACATTCTCCCCTTTCCACTGCTACAGCCGCACGTGCCGCCTCGCCCCTCCCCCGCCCTCTCTGACACACTGCAACCGCACGCGCCTCCACAGCACGTGCCGCTACGACTACTCCTACGCCGATCGCTCCCGCACCTCTGGCTTCTTCTCCCACGACGTCGCCACCCTCAACTCCAGCTCCGGCCGCCAGATCAAGCTCCGCGGCCTCGCCTTCGGCTGCGGCTTCCGCGTCTCCGGCCCCAGCTTCAATGGGGCCCACGGGGTCATGGGACTCGGCCGTGGGCCCATCTCCTTCGCGTCTCAGATCGGGCGGCGATTCGGGAAGAACAAGTTCTCCTACTGCCTCATGGACTACACCATCTCTCCTCCTCCGTCAAGCTATCTCTTGATCGGTGAGGCCCACCAGCCTACCAAAAGGCCCATCAGCTTCACCCCTCTCCAATCCAACCCTCTTTCCCCGACTTTCTACTACATCCGGATCGAGTCTGTGAGCATTGACGGAAAATCTATCCCGATTGACCCCTCCGTCTGGGATTTTGACGGTGACGGTAACGGCGGGACCGTGATCGACTCGGGGACGACGCTCACGTTCCTGGCCGAGCCGGCTTACCGCCAGATCCTGACGGCATTTAGACGGAGGGTGCGGCTCCCGAGGGTGGTGGGGCCCAGCGGGTCGGGCTTAGATCTATGCGTCAACGTGTCCGGGGCCGGGAATCCGAGGCTGCCCAGATTGGGTTTCCGGTTCCTGGGCAGCGCGGCGTTTCTGCCGCCGCCGAGGAACTACTTCATCGACGTGGATGACGGCGTCAAGTGCCTCGCGTTACAGTCCGTTAACACGGCGTCAGGGTTCTCCGTTATCGGGAATCTGATGCAGCAAGGGTTCTTGTTCATCTTCGACCGGGACGAGTCGCGGCTCGGCTTCTCGCGGACCGGGTGCACCTTGTCGTGATGCGAGTCCGGTCCCTTTCGCTGTTCTGTCTCTTGTTTTACTGATAGTTCACCACCGCTTTTCATGCCATGGCGGCTGAGATGGCCAAGATTCACCACCAAACACGTGGCAAATCCGGAAAGGTTCCCCAAATCATGAGTATCACATGCACGCTGATTGGACGATTTTAAACCATCTGATTTCGCTGGTTGGAATTGGACCGCTGCTTATTTGAAACCTACTGATGATTCGATGGTTCGGATTGTTTGATGGTTTTTTTTTTTTTTTGGGCTCTGTGCTCTGGCATCTGTGGGGCCTTCGACGTGGAGGGTCTAATCGAAGTACGTGTCTCGAAGTACAGATGGGTTAGACACCACTACTTTAAAAATGGTGGTTAACTATCAACGTAGTCTTATCTTTTAGTATTTAATTTTATTTGTAATATTCCGACAATGATATTTCCTTTTCCAAAAATAATTAGAAATTTAACGGAGCTGCGTTTGGTGAGCTTCTGATGGATATTTAGTTGGAAAAACGTATTTGATGGTGGAGCGCGGATTTTGTAAGGTCCCACAGTTCCGTCGGGTCTTTCCCGTGGGGTTCACCTCTGTTTAGGGCTGAAAGTCGGGCGGGTTGGGTCGGGTTGGTCCTAAACCCTAACCCAACCCAAGGTTCCTATGCCTCAACCCTAACCCAACCCAACCCAACTCGAATTGGGAATTCTCAACCCAAGCGGGTTCAGTCGGGTTGGTCGGGTTGATACATGCTAATATTTTCGTTATTACATTAGTCTATTATATTTCAATACACGCCTTATTTTTTGTTCCTATGGTTTTATTAATTATATATGTACTTATTTATGTAAAGAAGTTCACTTTTTCTAAACAAATAAGTTAAAATACAAGTAAACATTATAAGTTTACTTCACTAAAGTATAATAAAAGTATAAGTAACTTGTATATAGATCGGGTTCGGGGTTGGGTCGGGCAGCCCGAGACCTCAACCCAAGCCCGACCCAAACTTCACCGGGTTGATGTTTTCATAGCCCAAGCTCGAGATCGGGTTCGATACTTCTTGCCCAAGCCCAACCCAATGTCGGGTCGGTCACAGGTCGGTCGGGTTGAACCCGCCCAACTTTCAGCCCTACCTCTGTTATATTTGGAAGCGGATTACGTACTAAGTAAACTCCCTGGGGTCTACTGTGATTTATGTATTTTATCCCCTCCGTTAATCCATTTTACCAGATGATTTTATGGCTTGAGACAAAAAAATGAAGTGTATAAAAAGCTTAAGTGGACCACACCACAGGAAACAATGCGAATTGAATGTGTACGATCTTGTGGACAGGGTGGATGACAAATAAACATCAATGGTGGCCTTAGAAAGGTTTTAACGGTGAGAATCATTATACCCGCCGTTTCCTGTGGTATGGTCCACCTGAGGATTGGATATGCTTCAATTTTGGTTTCGACCATTTAAATGAGCTGGAAAAACGGATGGATGGTGTCGATAAACCACATACATTTACAGTGGACCCAACTGACTGCACTCAGTACGATAAGATAGTCCCGGTGACTCAGTACGATAAGATCGTCCCGAGTGACTCAGTACGCAATCTGATTTCGTTATATTCACACTCCGTCCGTTTTGCCCGCTCATTTTAGAGCATGGCCCAAAAAGTGAACAGATCCAAATCTCAGGTGGACCACACTACAGGAAAAAGTGATCATTGAACTCCCACTATTAAAAGCTTCCTGGGTCCACCGTAATGTTTATTTGCCATCCAATCCGTTGATAATGTCTCATGGAACGGGATGAAAAGAAAACAGAAATATCAGCTTGATCCAAAACTTGTGGTCCACAAGAATTTTTCAATGGTACACGTTCAATTCACAGTGTTTTCTGTGGTGTGGTCCACTTAAGATTTTTATATGCTTCATTTTTTGTCTCTAGACATAAAATTATCTGTTAAATTAGATGAACGGAGTGGATAAAACACATAAATCATGGTGGACCCCGCAGATTTTACTCAGTACGCTTAGCGTACTGACTAAGCGTACTGAGTTAGTCAGGACGCAATCCGCTTCCATACAACACATACATCGAGGTGGGCCCCATTGGAAAGACCTGACCCCACCTGACTGAATCCGCACCATTGATTGTGCATCCACGCCAGCACTCTTGCTTATTTACACCTAACGTGCTCCATCCAAGCCATTCATCAGCAGACTCCCGTCTTCTCATCTCGTAGGCCACACCCGCACCAGAAAAAAATGACCGTTGGAAAGCACTGATCAGTAGATCAGATTCGATGTTCTTGTGCCTGCCAGGCATCATAAGTAGTTGGGCCCACCTGATGAGCAGCTGGGATGTTGTATATTGACATGCGTGCAGCCGCAGCTGAAAAGTGCACTCCACCAGAACACATGATTTGTCTTTCTGAATGTTGTAGATGCCACATGGCCTGGACGGTGCTGGGCCTGAAACAGCCCCTGTACCATACCCGTTATAGTGTACGCTGATTTCCTGCTAAAGCCTTGCGCAGGAAGTTCCAGTGCTGGGAACCAAGTGGGGCCAAACTGATTTTTTTTTTTGATAAATCTACCCCGTCCATCCGTTTTGGGAGCTCATTTTAGGACATGAGAACAAAAATGAATCGGATCCAAGACTCAAGTGGACCGAAAACGTGAGGATTGAACGTCCACAGTTGAAATATTTGTGGAGCCATAGGAGTTTCGAATCAGGATAATATTTGTGTTTCCAGTTCATCCCAGTAGTAGTGACGTTATGAACGGTATGGATGTCATATAAACATCACTGTGGACCCAGGGAGGTTTCAACGGTAGTAATTTACCTACCCACCTTTTCCTTTAGTGAGGCCCACTTGAGTCTTTGATCCGGTTCATTTTTGTTCTCATGTTCTAAAATAAGCTCCCGAGACGGATGGACAGGGTGGATTCATAAAAAAAACATCAGTTTGAGCCCCACCATGGTTCCCAGCGCAGAAACTTCTACGCAAGGCTTTCACAGGAAATCCGCGCCTCGTTAGAGTTAAGAGTGTTCTGCACTGATTTGTAATTAGAACAAATAAATAAATAAAAAGAAGAAGAGTTACCCTTATGCTGTTTGGATAGTGGATTAGGACACTATTTTAGTATAAATGCACTATCATTACAATTTTATGCAATTCAGTTGTAAAATGAAATTATGATAGGAGGCAAGTAAAAGAATTCATAATCGACATAAATTTACAATAGATTGCCATAAAAAATTTCTATCCCAATGGAGGATTGGGTCCTCACTCATGGCTTAGTGGTGGACTTGCAAGAGTTTCAACAATAAGATCGTTGGTTTGAGTATCCATCATGTATGGGTGTGAGCATGTGCGCGTAAAAAAAACTATGGAGGATTTGATGTACTTTTTCTATAGATTTGATAAATCACTACTTCGTAAGTTTCATCACTGTACTTCTATCAAGCTTATTATTAAAAAATGAGAAGTTTAGGTCAAATAATTGTCCTTAATATGGGTATTATAATTTGTGATCATTGCGCTTTTACACTTTATTATGGTTGTAATTCACTACCTAAATAAGCCCTTATCTATGCTCACCTTGGTTGCAAGTTTTTCTAATCAATAATTAGCCTATCATGCTTTGCTAGAGTTTCAATTTTTTTTTTTTTTTTTCACTTTTCAATTTCCTTTTCAGTCACTTTATGTGCATGCCATTGTTGTCTGTGCATGTCGTCTAACCCACACATCAAGTAAGCCTCACCATAATGATGCACAAAATTCATGTTGTTCATTAGGTAAAGACACCTGTTTTTGCCTTGATTTCAAAATAAAGCTAATTCAACTCTTAGCTAGGCCACCCGATAAAATTATACCTAAAACCTTGAATTTACATGGTATGGCCAACCTTTGGGATAGTGGTTTTTGGGTAGTTCCTTCACCATGATGAGGCATACATGAATGGATTGGATGGCACATAAACACTGTGATAGGTCTTACACAAAACTAATGGTGGGTATGGTCGGCATTCCTTCTCAATTGTTTCCTATGGTGTGGCCTACCTGGGTTTGAATGATCATGATTTTTTGGTTCAATGGTTAAAATAAAGTGGCATATTATCTAATGAACAAGGTGGACTCATGAAAGTTCCACCCACATGGCTAAGTACCTTGTTGGAAAGTGGGCTTGTGGGAGAGAGTCAGTGCACATATTAAGGACTTTAGCTTTTGTTTTTTTTTAAAGAAAATTATAAACAATTGAGTGGCATTTACAGGTGAAATCTTAACCAAACATTGTTAAGCATGCATATTTTTTAATTAATAAAGTATCTATAACTTAATTTTAAACATATTTCCTGTCCCTTAAAATACACAGAGTTATTGATTGTTGGAAAAAAACTACGAAGGTAAAAAAGTCCCCCACTATCGCATTATAATATAAATGGTTTTTTCCATAAATACACACAAGGGGTTTTATTATGTGAGCCCCAAAATAGCAACCTTTTTTATAAACTTATTCTTTTTACACCCAAAATACCTTTTGAATTTTTATGGGATGAAAATGCCCTTTCACCTTCTTTTACCATTACTTTCTATCTAACTCTTCTTTTACCATTGCATTATGGCGATCTTCCGTGCTTTTTGACTACTCCCTAGCAATTTTTAATGCTTTTCTGTTACTTTCCTTAGTAGAAACTTCCACTTTAGAAAAAAAAAAAAAAAAAAAATCTTCTTCTTTTTTACCTATTATGTTGAAATGGGTTTGTTTGGCAAGAAAATTAGAGGAAAGGAGATGAAAAATACTGTAAAAAATTAACTTTTAGAAAATCGATTCTTCTTTTTTATTCAAAAGATTCAACTTCAATGAGATTTTTTTAAGAAGGGATAGAAGTACAGAAAAGAGATAGGAAAAGCTTCACTTTTGGAAGATAGATTATTCTTCTTTCCACAAAGATTATGCTTAGCTGAGTTTGCCTAGGAAGAAATTAATAGGAGAAGAAATATATTAAAAAAAAATCTACTTTTGGAATACGATTTTTTTTTTCTTTTTTTGCAAAAGATTACACTTACATGACTCAATTGTTTATGAGCTAGATTTTGGGCCCAATTTTAAAAATGCCAAACAATCTCTAAATGAGATGATTCCAATCATATTTGAAAGCTTGCTGAATTATCTTTTCAATGAGTCCAAGATCGTCCCAATCTAATTATAGTGAGGGAGTTATAAGCATTTTTATGGGATTGCATGATGTTGGAATTGTTGCTTTGTTACAACAGAGATTACTACTTTGTTATGATAGTGATTAGTGCTTTGCTATAATAGCGATTGTTGCTTTATTACAACATAAATCATTTCTTTGTTACAACAAAGATCATTGTCTTCTTACAACAGTGAATGCTACTTTATTAAAATAGAGATTATTGTTTTGTTACAACAATGATCGTTGCTTTGTTATAATGGCGATCTTGCTTTCTTACGATAGAGATCACTGTTTTGTGTAGACAGCAATGTTGGGCTCGTTTGAAAGATAATTCGATAAGCTTTCAACTAGAACTAGAATCATTTTATTTTGAGATTATTTCACCTTTCAAAAGTGGGCACAACGTTTAGTAAGGCATAACTCACGTTGCTTACACAGTTAGCACAACACGACTTGGGTAAACGGACTAGATCTCCATTGTTATATCTTAGATCCAAGTGACCTTAGGCTTGTTGGAAAGGTAATTCAATTAGCTTTTCAACGAGCTATAAAACTCCTCGATCGGGAACTATTTAGTATGTCATCATCTAATTGTGGGATCGTGTGCTATAGGAAACACCATATAAATTGGCATTTTGACTACTCTCTCAGCATGACAAGTAAAAAGATAAATACTCTTAGGCTGGATTAAAGGATAAATATTGAAAAGAATGGAAAAAAACCTAAACTTAAACCTTTGATCAAGATTAAACCCTAATTGAGAGATTCTCATATCAACTAAAAAGCAATGCGATCACCTATGACTTTCAAGGGGGTGATGGTTAAGGGTGTAAGCTTTAAATTGTTATAAAAGGGCTTCAATTGCAGTTTATACGAGTACGTGATCATGGTTCGTACAAGTAAATGATCATGGTTTATGCCAGGCCACGACCATGGTTTGTATGAGTCCTTGATCGTTGTTTGTATAAATCCTCGAGCGTGGTTTGTGTATGTGATCACAGTTTGTATGAGTCCTTGATCATGGTTTGTATAAGGCCACGACTTTTTATAAGCCGGGATCACTAATACAAACCATGATCTGTTGTAACAAAGTAGTAATCATTGTTATTCCTACATCACGTGGTCCCATGAAAATGCTTATAAATCTCTCATTACAAGTCAAATCGAAATGATCTTATGCTCCTTAGAAAGATAATTCGATGAACTTTCAAATAAGGTTAGAATCATCTCATTTGAATACTGTTTGACCTTTTAAAAGTATGCTTAAAGTCCAACTCACATATAGTAGAGTCATCTAAGTAGAATCTTTTATAGAAAGAAGAAAAACCCATCTTTTAAAAGTAAAGTTTTTGATATCTCTCATTACTTTTTAAGAAAACCCATTGAAGTATAATTTTGGTGGACAGAAGAAGAACTCATCTTCTAAAAGCGGAGTTTTTTTCTATCTCTTTTCTTTTCTTTCCATTCATTTCTTAGTAAATGGCCAATCGAATCATAATCTTTTGAAAAAAGAACTCATCTTTTAAAAGTAAAATTTTTCGTAGTATTTTTCATCACATTTCCTTTCATTTTCTTCTCAAACAAACTCATTTCAACATAAGAGGTAAAAAGAAGAAGAAACAATTTTTCTGAGGTGGAAATTTTTGTCGAAGAGAGTAGTTGAAAAGCACGAAAGATTATTGGAGAGTAGTCAAAAAGCACAAAATTTGCTGAAGTGAATAGGTAAAAGAAGAGTTAGCTGGAGAGTAGTAGTAAAAGGTGGGGCACATTTTCGTCCCCATACAAATATATAAAGGTGTTTTGGGTGTATAAAATCAGTTTTTAAAAAGATGTGTTATTTTGGGGCTCCCATGAATCCTTGATTGTATTTGGAGAGAAAAAAAACTCTAATACACATGATATATAATAAAATTGGGTTTGGACCGAGGTCAGGTAGGGACAAGGTTATTTCTATACCCAGTCCAATTATTAAGTGAATTTAAATTAATACTAAAACCTACACCCACACCCGTTTCGTTATAGCTATACTCAGCCCATTTCGGGCTAGGTTCGGGTACTCGTTGGGCATACTTGAGCCATTACCACCCCCGATGTTACATAGGTGTGAGACCCAACCCATTTGTCAATATGCATGTCATAGTCCATAAATAAAGTCCATCCTTTTGAAATGCTTATTGATTAAAAATAGGCCATGTGATGAGTACGTGAATTAGAAAATTCATATTTAGCAGTTAAACAAATGAAATTTGATAACAAGACTTGTGAAAGAGCACCAAGGGCCTAACTTGTGTTAGCTAGCTAAGTTTACATTTTCACCATGAATTGTCAAAAAGCATTCCAGTCTAAGACTTAGATAGGACACATAACAAGAAAAGAGTGTAAAATCACGCTTTAAACCTCTAAATTCATGTAGTGTAACCCACATGATATTAGGAATGTACTGATTCTTGAGGCATCTCTCCATCCGGATGGAGCGCATTAGATGATTAATGAGGAGAGAAAAAAAGATACTAAAAATATAAAAAAAAATCACAAAAATTATAAGGGGAGAAAAGAACTATTTGACGTTATAGATATCCACCAAATTCAAGGGCTAATGCAGTACGAGAAACAAAGTTTACAACTTTAAAATGAAGATTGGATTCATAAAATTTATTACCCCTTCCCCCTCATATATGACTGTAAAAAACACTCATTTACATCACTCTGGTACCCAGGAAGCATGCTCATTAATAAGAAGCGGATTGTGTCCTGCCTGCCTGTACAATATATCATCCAGGCAGGGCTTTGCAAGGCCCACCGTGATGTATGGGTTTTATCTATGCCATCCATTCATTTTTCCATATCATTTAGGATATATCCAAAAAATCAAGGCAAATCGAAGGCTTAAGTGGACTACACAGTGGGGATTGAACTCCCACCATTAAAGACTTCTCGTGAGCAGTGGAAGCTTTAGATCAATATGATATTTATGTTTTTCCTTCATCCATGTCTATATAACCTTATGAACAAGTTAGATTGAAAATAAAGACTACGGTGGCTTTGGGAAGGTTTCAATGGTGAGTTTCATTATAGTGCTTGGTGCAGTCCACTTGAGCATTGAACATGCCTAATTTTCAATTTCATAGCCTAAAATGATCTAAAAAATGGATGGACAGCTTAGATAAAACCCATACATCAATAGGCATTAAGCATTTAATGCATCCACGTGGGACGGGACACAATCCACTTCCCATTTAATACCATCCTGGGACTACATGAAATTGCTTGAGAACGTACAAATTTAAAGCAAAACGGGATGTGGTTTAGCACTGGATACTAGTCGGTACTTTGTGAGCCCCACCATGATGTATGTGTTTCATCCATGCCGTCCATCCATTTTCCCAAATCATTTTATGGGATGAGCCTAAAAATGAATTAGATCCAAATCTCAAGTAGACTACAGCTCAGGAAATAATGCTGATTGAACTCTCATCATTAAAAACTTCTTGGGAGCCACAAAAGTTTTGGATCAAGATGATATTTGTTTTTTACCTTCATCTAGGTTTGTATGACCTAATCAACAAGTTGGATGTCAAATAAACATTATAGTGGGCCCTAGGAGGTTTTTAATGGTGGACATTCAATCACTACTATTTTCCTTTGGTGTGGTCCACCTGAGATTTAGATCTATCTCATTTTTTGGGTCAAGCCCTAAAATGATGTGGAGAAATGGATGGACGGCATGGATAAAACAAATACATCATGGTGGGGCTCATAGAGTACTCACTAATCAAACCCATTTTTTTTACATGTCTCATTTTTCTTTCAATACACGCACTCACACCCCCACACCATAGTGCAATTTCACCACAATGGGTACTGAAACCCATGATTTCACGTTGAAACTCTTGTGAGTCTACCACCAGCATGAGTAAGGACTCAATTCAATTACACTTATTTCTAGTCAAGAAGTTTAATTCTTTTTTACAATGCCATCTATACGCTTAAGCTTTGGTTAAATTCAAAAAACAAGGTTACTGTTAAATTGTTTCCTAAAACTCACTTAAGATTTCTCTCGTTAGCCAAAAAACCGCACACCATCTAATACCATTAGCTATTCTATACCATATTTTTTAAAAGACACATTTATCCTTGATGTCAACCCTCGAACAACATACCTAAAAAACATCTCTCAAACGTACGTCACTCTCCTAAACATCGTTGTGGGGCCTTCTTTATGTATATCTAGGCTGTCCATCACCCCCACATCATAGTGGAATTTCACCACAATGGGTATTGGAACCCATGATTTCGTGTTGAAACTCTTATGAGTCTACCACCGGCGTGAGTAAGGACTCAATTCAATTACACTAATTTCTGGTCAAGGAGCTTAAGTTTTTTTTTTTACAATGCCATCTATATGCTTAAGCTTTGGTTGAATTTAAAAAACAAGCTTACTTTTAAACTATTTCTTAAAACTCGCTTAAGATTTCTCTCATTAGCCAAAAAACCCACACCGTCTAATACCATTAGGTATTCCATATCGTATTTTTTAAAAGATACATTTGCCCTTGAAGCCAACCCTAAAAAAAATCTCTCCCAAACATACCTTTTTCTCCCAAACTTCTATGTAGGGCCTCCTTTATGTATATTCAGGTCGTCCATCACCCCCACATCATAGTGGAATTTCACCACAATGGGTACTGGAACCCATGACTTCATGTTGAAACTCTTATGAGTCTACCACTGGCATGAGTAAGGACTCAATTCAATTACACTAATTTATGGTCAAGGATCTTAACTCTTTTTTACAACGCCATCTATACGCTTAAGCTTTGGTTGAATTAAAAAAACAAGCTTACTTTTAAACTGTTTCCTAAAACTCGCTTAAGATTTCTCTTGTTAGCCAAAAAACTACACACCGTCTAAATACCATTAGGTATTCCATACCGTATTCTTTAAAAAGATACATTTACCCTTGAAGTCAACCCTAAAAAAACATCTCTCCCAAACATACGTCCCTCTCCTAAACTTCTCTGCGGGGCCTCCTTTATGTATATCTAGGCCGTCCATTCATTTTACCAAATCATATTACAATTTTCAGGGTAAAATGCAGGAGGCTTGAAACTCAAGTGGACCACACCAGAGGAAATTGGGGTAGATCTCAGTGGCAGGAAAATTGAGATTGAACGCCTGGCGATGACAAAAGTTTTATATCAGGATGATATTTGTTCCTACAGTTTATTTGAGTGGTAATAATTCTATAAACGGTTTGCATGTCATAAAAACATCACGGTTAGCTCCAAGAAGGTTTCAACAGTGGACATTGCTCTACCCACTATTTTTTGGTGTGGCCCACCTAATCTTTAGATCTGACTGATTTTTAGAATCTTGACCTATTATGATCTTTCAAAATAGATAGGTGGAGTGGATTTTTCACGAAAATCTCTATAGACGCTACGCAACCCCGGGCCACTATGCCCAGGGTCATAGCAATCTACTTCCCATTTCGAGGCGTGGATTGGGTACTACCTTCACCATGACTTGGCTAGAGATGAACAGTCATATCAGGGGCTCTGTGGGGCCCACTATGATGTATATGTTTTATCTAGTTATCCATCTATTTTGAAATATCATTTTAGGGCATGAGCCCAAAAAGGAGTCAGATCGACGACTCAAGTGGACCACACCACATAAAGCAGTGGGGACTGAACTCTTATCGTTGAAAGTTTTTTAGGGACCACCACAATGTTTAGTTTCCATCAAAACTCTTCATAAGATTACATAGATTTTTACCAAGGGAAAACATAAATATCAACTTGATCCAAAACTTTTGTAGACCAAAGAAGTTTTAGGCGGTTGGCTTTCAATCCCCACTGCCTCCTGTGGTGTGGTCCAATTGAGCCTTCAATCTGCCTTCTTTTCAGGGTTATGCCCTAAAATGATCTCTAAAAGTAGAGGAACAATGTTGATAAAACATATATATCATGGTATAGGCCCCATAGCTCCTGACATGACCGTCTATCTCTAACTATGTTCCCACTGGGGTAGTATCCAATTTGCCCCCGTTCTCGGTACCGGAGGCATATTTCCAACAATAGCCTTTTGTAGAAGTTACTTTGTGTTAGTGCACTTTTCTATGACATACTAGTGCACCTTATTTGTCAATCACATGTGTCCATATGTTGTAATGTCGGTTGAGCCTTGGCAAGCTGAAGACCAAAGATTTAAGTGGACAATAAGCATCAAGGAAGAAGAACAAGTAAATGAGATGCGTTGGTGACCTTAACTCTTTGAACCAAAATATCCCCGAAACTTCTTAGATGACTTGAACCAACTAGGTATACTCTTAGTCATCCTTATTAGCCTTAAATCATATAGAAAAACATGATAAATTAGGTTGATTAAAGAAGCGAAATTTACTGTAATTAATCCTGCACAAACAATAACTTTCGATAGACCTTCGATATATCGAAAGGTCTATTCGATATATCGAGTCCAGAAAATGCACAATCTCCATGGGCAATATGTTCGATCTAACGGAATGACCTTCAAGATATCAGAATTGGGGATTTCGATATATCGATACCCCAGTTCGATTGATCGGAGAAATGGTCCAGCAACTTCACTACTCTCTGGACATAACCATATTGATATATCGAAGATAATTTCGATTAATCGAAACACCAATTTGAAATATCGATCTGACAATTTTATGCCCGTTGGAGATTTTCTTTAAATACAGGAGAGACGATCTTTAGGCTTAAGAAATGAGATTTTGAGGAGATGGAAACTACCACCATTGCTTACCTTTAAGAACTCTATTCCTAACCAAAACAAGTGATCTTCCTTATTATTCATCACAAGAATGAAGCATTCAAAGTTCATGATGAATATACACTTGTCCCTCTTTTGATCTCTAGAGATTGGATTATTCTTGATAGTGATATTCTTATCCAATACTCTATGATGAGATCCTTGTAGGTGAGACTCTCTAGGTAACCCATTCCCATTAATTGTAAAGATCTCAAACCTACCCTCCTAGCACCTTGGGCATCTCTAATGGAGCATCACATGTAAGGGAGTTGATCTTAGAGCTGAAGCCTTGACAAAGTAGCGGCATCAAAGATCGGGGGAGTACAAGGGGAGCTGATTCTAACACGGGAGAGCAAGAAGAAACAATTCGAAGCGATGCAACAAAGGGGCTTAATCCGACAAGTAAGTTGTCATTTGTAAATGTTCGGTTCCACTCTTTTCCCTGTGGAAATTGAGTGTAGAGTTTGTTTTCAAACTTGATAGGTTTGGTTGTAGGACCTAAACCTAGTTGTAGGGTCGAATTGAGTCTTCAAGTGGGCAGCCTCCGGCCGAAGCAAATACTAGGTTCGGTTGTAGGACCTTGGCATGGTTATAGAGCCTAAACAAGTCTCCAAGGGGAGCCACCAATACGGGTATGTACGTGTTGGTTGGAAGGAACCTGTAAACTTCTCAGTTGGGTGGATCCAATTTAAAAACACCTTGGTTAGGAGGAACCAAATTTAAACTCCCTAGTGAATGTCAGTGTGCTAAAAGGGGTTGAGTACTTGAATGGAGATGGAGCGAGGTGACCGAACCACTATACATGCTTGTGTTTGTGATTGATTTGAGCACATTGTTATCTTAGCATTGTATGTTTATTGTTAATTATGAATGCTTGATAGGAATGTATGCTAGGCACTAAATAGATACATCCACACACAAGATGTACTTTCACTTAGTAGTATAGACTTGAGTTCATTGATCCATTCTTATAAGTCTACATAGGTTGCATAGATTAGGAGCTTGATTAGTATAATCATTTGATAATCTATGCATGTTTAAACTAGGTTATTATCGCATATCATATGATAGTCTAGTAATTGGACCCACTTAAGCTTGGAAGCCGAAGTGTTCTTGCTTACTTAGTTTAATTTGATAAAACTGTTAAGTAGTCGAAAAGAATTTCAAAAGGTCCTAATTAACCCCCCCCCCCCCCCCCCCCCCTCCTTAGGACTTAGCCATAATTCTAGTTACTCCGCTCCAGGCTTCCACACGCATATGCGTTGGTGTCGTGTTAGACTATCGACATAATTTCACTTTGCTGGAAAGATAGTTGGGGCCCACCTTGATTTCTGTGAGTAACCCACCTCGTCCATTCTTTTTACGAGCTCATTTTAGGACATGTGACAAAAAATGTTCCAGATCCAAGTCTCTAGTGGGCCACATGAGAGGGAAAAGTAGGAAATGAAATGCATAGCGTTGAAACCTTCCTGGGCTCCACCTTGATGTTTATTTGTCACCCAAACCGTTTATAAGGTCTAGGGATGAATTGAAAACAAAAAACTTATCCCAACACAAAACTTTTGTAGCGATACAAATGTTTTAATGGTGGACGTTTAATCCCCACTATTTCCTCTCATGTGGCCCACTTCAGTCGTAGATCCCACTCATTTTTTGTCATATATTCTAAAATGAACTCGAAAAACCGGTAAATGGAGTGGATATCTCACAAACATCATGGTGGGCTCCACTTGGATTCCTTGCCTATGAACTTCCTGCCAAAGGCTTGGGAGGAAATACCGGAGTTGAGTGACGTTCCTCCTACACCACCTTGTGGTTGGAGTTTTAAAAGTTGTGGGCTCTATTATGATGCATGTGTTACATCCATGTCATCTATTCATTTTTCAAGGTCATTTTATGGCATGAGCCCAAATATGAGGTGGATCCAAATCTCAAGTGGACCACATTAAAAGGATTAAATGCTTACCCTTAATGACTTTTTGGTGGCAAAAAACGTTGGATGGAAAATGAGAATTATGATGGGCTTTAATCAACAAGATAAATGGAAAAAAAAATTATAGTGAGCCATAGTAACTTTTTAATGATACAATTTAATTGGCACCGTTAACTATTATGGATCCACATGAGACTTTGGGCTCATGCCTTCAAATCATAATCAATAAAGAATAGATGGCATGGATAAAACAAATGCATTATCATAGGCACACAACATATTTCACAGTAGAAGTGGATTCTGCAAGTCTTGTGCAGGGAATAAAAAGCTTAAAAGAGTATTACAATCTTTTCAAATGTAACAATTGAATTTTTATAACAAACGTGGGTCAGAGTCAAAATAAGTGGCTTTCTGACTTTATTTAGAAACTATAAGCAGGTTTTAAGAAACATTTTAAAAGTAACCTTATTTTTGGAATTCAACCTAAACTTAAGCATCTTGTATCTTGCGTGATAGCTCGGCTGGAAGACGGTTAGGCATTCCAACACAGGAGTCAGGTTCAAGTGCTAAGGAGACACACTAGTGCTGTTTGGTAAACTGAAAAATTAAGCCTGAAAATTAATTTAAGTACTGAAAACTGAAAGTGCTGAATTTAAGTACTTATAAGAACTGAAAAATCTGTATGGTAATTTATTTGAAAACTACGATTGAAAACTTATCACAGCCACAAAAGTTTCGGATCAAGCTAATATATTTGTTTTCCCTTAATTCAGGTCTTCGTGTTCTTATGAACAGGGTTGATGGTAAATAAACATTATGGTGGGCTCTAGTAAGGTTTCAATGGTGGGCATCATTGTCTCCATTGCTTTCAGTGGTGTGGTCCACTTGAGGTTTGGGCTCGTCTCATTTTTGGGCTCATGCCTTAAAATCATCTCTCCAAATGGATAGACTATGTAGATATAATACATACATTGTGTTGGGGCTTATAGAATTTGGTGACTTCAATACGCGCGTGGGATGGTTTCATGGATGGGAAAGTAAATAAAGAAGGGTAATCTTACCATTTTTAAATGTTAATAGGGATACTTTTATCAATTTTTATCTAAAAATTTAAAGAGAAACCACTTACCGCATTTAGCTATAAGCTTTAAGTCAAGTTGGTATGACTTAAAATAATCCACTTAATTTAAGTGATTTTTTCAATTAAGCACTTAATTTTTTTAGTTACCAAACGGCGTTAATTACTAAAATCACTGAAAATATCATTTTTTGGTGGTAAGTTGTGGAATTAAGTTTTACCAAACGCACTTTAACCCCACTGGTGGGTGGGTGCACCGTATGACTAACCAAGTGGGTGCGTTGTCCAGCTAACAGGCAAAAGAAGCATCTTATCTCTTTATTTTTCTACCCACGTGTTATTTCCCAGTCACACGCATAACGCATTAAGCCTCACCCCATCTTGCACGTGGCTTACTCGTAACAAAAGTGTGTGTCATTATACGTGCTACATCAATGGCATATCCATCACAGTGGCCCCACACAACGTGGATGCTTTTAATAATAAGACTTCTCATCTCCACCATTCGTTGCAAAGAAGCCCACTTGAGATACATGAATCAGTCTTTTTTAGCCCGGTCTCAGCACAGGACGATGCACTCGATGTAAACGGTGTGTCTCATACGCATTGGGTTGTTCAATCCATATCCGCGACAGCCATGCCACAGTCTGCCTACCAAAGTCACGGGAGATGGTACAGATACATGTGGCTACTGGTCGGTTCTTTGTGGGCCCACCATGATGCATGTGTTTTCTCCACACCCTTCATCTATTTTTCTAGATCATTTTAGGATCTCATTTTTCTATTTTTATAGATCATTTTAGGATTAAAAAATAGGAAGATCCAAATCTCAGGTGGACCACACCACAGGAAAACAACAGTGATTGGACACACCACTAAAAACTTCCTAGGCCCATTGTAATTTTTATTTTCCATCCAACCTGTTGATTAGGGCACATAGACCTGGATGAAGGGAAAACATAGAAATCAGCTTGTTGCGAAGCTTTTGCAGCCTCGAAGAGGTTTTTAATGGTGAGCTTTTGATCACCACTGTTTCCTGTAGTGTGGTCCACTTGAGGTTTCGATGTGCCTCATGTTTTTCCTCAGGCCATAAAATGAGCTGAAAAATGAATGGATGGCATGGATAAAACACATCGTTGTGGGGCCCACAAAGCACTGACCAGTAGCTGAGTGCTGCTGGCAGGGTGAGTACGCAATCCGCGTCCTCCCTGGCCTCAGAATTTCTTTTTCTTTTTAAATGACAGCTCGAACGGTCCAGAGTGGCGATATTGTATTAATGGAAAAGGATAAAAAGGTGTACTATCAAATAAAGTGGCTGTGAATATCATCAGTTCCGTTGAAAGTTCCGGGAACATTTGTTCATGGATAGCCGGCTTTAACGTTGAGTGGATAAGAGGTGCGGTAGGGGGCTGCAGCTTTGGTGGATACCTGACTGTGGAGCCTACCCTGATGTATGTGTATTATATCCACGCCGTCCATCCACGTCTCCAGCTTATTTTATGGCACAAGCCCAAAAATGAAGCAGATCCAAATCTCAGGTGGACCACACCATAGGAAACAGTGGTGATTGACAAATCAGTAAGGATCCAAAAGTTGATAATTGGGGTCTACAAAAGTCTTGGATCAAGCTGATAATTGTGTTTCCCGTACAGCCAGGTCTGTGTGACCAAATCAATAGGTTGGATGGAAAATAATCATTACGGTGGGCCCTAGGAAGTTTTTAATGGTGGGCATCCAATCACCAATGTTTCCTCTGATGTGGTCCAAATTAGATTTGGATCTGCTTCATTTTTGGGCGCATGATATAAAATGATCTGTCGAAATGGATGGACAGTGTGGATATACAGATAAGCTCGACAGGGATCCACCGAAGCCGCGTCCCCAGTTTGGTCGAGGAAATGGGACCCATCGTCCACTTGCTACGCCCTGAGTGGATCCCACAGGTTTGGACAGTTGGAACCGTCTCGGGAGTGCACACCGGCGAATTATGAGCTTTGGAACTCGTGTCATAAGTTGGATAGGGAGAGGTGCTGGCCACTTGCAATAACACCATTGCCAGCCATATTCTCTCCCGTGTGTGCAAAGGTGATACGTGTCTGAGATGCAGACCGTTCATGAAGTGGAGAACCATCATGTATATGGCCTTGCCCTAAAATAGGCCGGTCCAATCGTCAGATTATCAACGGGTTAGAAATTTCTTTAAATATTTTTTGAGAAGTGAGGTTTTTCTGGAGTATTATGGAGATTTTTTTGTCAAAAATACTTATTATATAGGGTTTTGCTAACCGAACATTAGCAACATATATAAGATGCCCAATCGTGGATATAAACCCTTGGTTCATTTATACAATTTGGAGAAAGCCATGGTGCAAAAACTCATCAAATGAGCTCAAACATCTGATCAATAGCATGAAAAATGGATACTTGAGATTAAACAGAGAAAGAACAATTAAGTACAATCAATATCTTAAAACATCTATTTGATAGATTTTGTTATACCCTAGTTTTGCCCAGCTTTGAAAGAGCCAATTAGAAGAGTATACGTATGATCATATGATTCTATGAAGTGGATGCATGAAGCAACAGGCGAGAGTACATCATGATTCATGGTGACACTGAAATTACGTCGGTAGTCTAACACAACACCAACGTATACTCGTGTGGAAGCTTAGAGAGTAACTAAAATTATAGTTAAGTCCTAGAAGTGGGGTGATTATAATCTTTTGAAATTCTTTTCGCCTACTTATACAATTTAATAATTTAAATTAAGCAAGCAAGAACACTTTGTCTTCCAAGTATAAGTGGGTCCAAGCAATAGCTAGCATATAATTAAAGCAATTAACATCCTAGTCTAAGCATGCATAGATTAACATATGATTAAACTAATCAAGTACCTAATCTATGCAACCTAAGTAGACTAACGTTGATGGATCAAATAAGCTCAAGTCTACTCAAGGAGTGAAAGTACATCATGTGTGTGTGGATGTGCCTATCAAGTGCCCAGCATACATTCCTAATTAAGCATTCATAATTAAATAATTAAACACAATGCATAATAAGAAATATGCTCAAATACAATCACAAACACAACAATGTATAGTGGTTCGACTTCGGGTCTACTCCACTCCTGGTTCAAGTACTCAACCCCTTTGAGTACACCGGTATTCACTAGGGAATTTAAATCTGGTTCCTCCCAAGCAAGGTGTCTTAAATTGGATCCACTCAACCGGAAAGTTTACAAGTTCCTTACAACCTATACGTACACACCCGTATTGGTGGCTCCCCCTTGGAGACTTGTTTAGACTCTACAACCAAGCCAAGGTCCTACAACCGAACCTTAATTTAGACTTCACTTATGAGTCAAGGTCTTACAACCGAACCTAGCATTTACTCCCACTGGAGGCTCCCCAATTGGAGACTCAATTCGACCCTACAACCAGGTCTAGGTCCTACAACTGAACCTATCGAGTTTGAAGATAAACTCTACACTCAATTTCCACCGCGAATAGAGTGGAACCAGACTCTTGGAAATGACAACTTACTTGTCGGATTGAGCCCCTCTATAGCGCTACTTTGGGTTGCTTGATCTCTGCTCTCCCATGCTTCAATCAACTCTCCTTGTACTCTCCTGATGTTATTGCCGATGCTTTGCGAATGCTTCAGTTCCAACGATCAATTCCCTTGCATATGCTCTTCTTGAGATGACTAAGGTGGATGGGAGGTAGGTTTGAGATCTCTACACCTAATGTGAATGGGTTGCCTAGAGAGTCTCACCTACAAGAATCTCATCATAGAGTATTGAATAAGAATATCACTATAAAAAACAATCAATCTTTAGAGATTAAAAGAGGGACATGTGTATCTTTATCATGAGCGTTGAATGCTCCATTCTTGTGATGAATCACAAAGAATATCACTTGCTAGGGTTAGGAATAGAGCTTCTAATAGTATGCAATGGTGGTACCTTCTATCTCCTTAAAATCCTTCTTATTTAGCCTAAAGACCATCTCTCCTGTATTTAAAGAAAATCTGCAATGGTCATAAAACGGGCAGAAAATGGCCACTTTGATATATCGAATTGGGGTTTCGATTAATCGGAATGTATCTTCGATATATCGAAATTCTTGTTCGATATATTGGAGAATTTATCCAGAGAATTAGCAAGTTGCTGGACAAAATTCTTGATCTATCGAAAAAGGTTTCGATATATCGAAACCTCTCATTCCGATATATCGAATGATCAATTCGACTGATTGATTAAACTGTCCAGAGAGTATTTGCATTTGCTGGACACTTGATTTGATATATCGAATAGACCTGTTGATAGATCGAAGGTCTATCAAATAAATTTCTGATATATCGGAGGTCTATAAAAAATTGCTGTTTGGGCCTGACTCATTACAACAACTTCTGCCTTTTTAATTCGCCTAATTTATCATGTTTTTCTATGTGATCTAAGGCTAATGAAGATGACTAAGGATTTTCCTAGTTGGTCCAAGTCATCTAAGAAGTTTTGGGTGTTTTGGTTCAAACGGCTAGGGTCACCAAGGCATCTCATTTACATGTTCTTCTTCCTTAATGCTTCTTATCCATTTGAATCTTCGGTCTTCAGCTTGCTAAGGCTCAACCGACATTACAACATATGGAACACGTGATGGACAAATAAGGTGCACTAGTATGCCACAAAAAAGTGCACTAACAATCCCCCCCTTTGTCAATTACGTGATAAAAACCTAATGTAAGACCGTGTCATGGTTCATACCAATGATACAACCAAAACACAAATAAATTAAATGTCAAATGGAAATAAATATTACAACTCAAAACACTAAGACATGTAAACTACCAAGCTCCTCTTGGATTGCTCCTTCATAACCTGTCAATCCTACAAAACAGAAAATTTTATTTTGGTGGGACTTGATCTTTCTCCCCCTTTTTGTTAGCAATTGACAAACCAATCTCTCCCCCTTAATGATATATCAATTAAGTAAAGGGTAGAAGGATTAGAGTGTCGCAGTTATAACTATAAAAACATGCTAACAAGTAGAGTATAGGGTGCATGAACATTAAAACATGGAGCATGCATGGGAACATGACTAATAAGAAAATGCACTTATCTAAGCATAGTTAATCATGCACAATTGGTCATCTATGATATGCATTAAGCAATAAAAGCTTAAGGGCTTATAGCCCAATCAACCAACCTCCCTAAAAATTACGTACATCATGACCAAACCTAAGCAAAGGTTAGCATACAATGAAGCATGCGTTTCATCAAGATTAGCTAATATAAGGAGGGTGATAATTTAGCAATGAAATATACAAAAATAAAGCAATGCTAAACTACCAGATTTTGGGCTAATGAGGCTTGAATCCTCTAATATGCCCATAAACACAAAAATGAGGCTAAAATCCTCAGATTTTCCTATAGTTTCAATTTCTAGCTACCCTTACTAACTAGATTTAGTTTGATTAGCCTAAGGGTAACTAATTTCCTCAACACCTTTATAAAATGCAACATGAGGTGAGGGGTTGGGAACTCCTTCCTAGAAGAAAAAATGGTCGAGATCCTCGCTCAGATTAGGGGGAAAAGAGGTAGTGGTGGAAGCCATGAGAGCTCTCACTATATTTTGACTCCCATCACTAGTGGAGTCACTAGATTTGGATTCAGACTTTTCCGTATCATTTTATGTTGCTGCCAAAGCCTTTTAATATTTTCTTTTAAGATCTTTTGGACAATCAGTGACAATACGATCATACTTATCACAGTTGTAACATTGGACTTTCTTTTTGGTGGATTTTCCTTTATATTTATCCACTTTCTTGTCCTTCTTATCACAACTTTTTCCTCTTTTAAATTTGAGGAATCTTTTAAATTTTTTGTTTATCTTTTTATCATTTTCATCATCGCTATCTTCGGACGACTCACTCTTATTTTTCCTATGGGAGTATTTGTGGGACGTCCTCAAGGTGATATCCTTTTTTTTAGAGGGAGGCCTTAAAGTGTAGTTCATGAGTTTGTAGGGAACTTATAAGTTTTTCTACTTTCATGTTATCTATGTCTCCACACTTTTCTAATGCTACTACCTTGGTACCGAATCTTTTCGGGAGGGACTTAAGTATTTTTCTACATATCCCTCTTTCTGGAACCCTTTCTCCCAAGGCAAATATGGAGTTGCAAATATCGAAAAGTTTAGTATAAAATTTCATGAAAGTTTCAGTCTCTTCCATCCTAATATTTTTAAATTTATTGGTTAAGAGTTGAAGCTTTGAGCGTCTTACTATGTTAGTTCCTTCGTGGGTCACCTTAAATGTATCACACGCTTCTTTTACAGTTGCGCATGTGAGAATGCGCTGAAATTCTTCCAGGGAAACCGCACAACAAATCACATTGAGAGCTTTGGCATTTGCCACATATTGAGCTCTGACATTATCATTTAATTTCTCATTATCTTTGAAAATGACAATGATCTTACCATCAACTTCCACTTGTTCCGTGGGCATGGAATATCCATTTAGTGTACTTGCCCACACAGATCGGTCCATTGATTGGAGAAAAATCCTCATCCTAGCCTTCCAATAGGCATAGTTGGACCCGTCAAAGTATGGTGGACGGTTGACAGTACTCCCATCTCGGATAGTCATGATGCTAGCGCTTCGGTATTGGATCTCACTCTAAACGGTTAAGTTCGTGAAGAGCAACCTGGATCTGATAACAATTGAAATTATATCGGCAGTCTAACACGACACCAACGTATACGTGTGCGCAATTAGAATTATGGCTAAGTCTTAGAGGTGGGGTAGATTAGGACTTTTTGAAATTCTTTTCGCCTACTTACACAATTTAACAATTTAAACTAAGTAAGAACACTTCGACTTCCAAGTCTTAGTGGGTCCAATCAATAGGCTAACATATGATTAAAGCAATTAACATCATAGTTTAACCACGTATAGATTAACATATGATTAAACTAACCAAGTACCTAATTTACGCAACCTAAGTAGACTAGAGAGGATGGATCAAATAAGCTCAAGTCTACTCAAGGAGTGAAAGTACATCATGTGTGTGTGGATGTGCCTATCCAGTGCCTAGCATACATTCCTAATTAAGCATTCATAATTAAACAATTAAACACAATGCATAATAAGAAATGTGCTTAAATACAATCACAAACACAACGATGTATAGTGGTTCGACTTCGGGTCTACCTCACTCTCAGTTTAAGTACTCAACCCCTTTGAGAACACCGGCATTCACTAGGGAGTTTAAATCTGGTTCCGCCCAACCAAGGTGTTTTAAATCGAATCCACTCAACCGGGAAGTTTACAGGTTCCTTTCAACCTACACGTACACACCTGTATTGGTGGCTCCCCCTATAGACTTGTTTAAGCTCTACAACTAAACCAAGGTCCTACCACCAAACCTTAATTTATACTTCACTCATGAGTCAAGGTCCTACAACCAAACCTAGCGTTTACTTCCGCTAGAGGCTCCTCAATTGGAGACTCAATTTGACCCTACAACCGGGTCTAGGTCTTACTACCGAACCTATCGAGTTTGAAGACAAACTCTACACTTAATTTCCATCGGAAAGAGAGTGGAACCGGACTCTTATAAATGATAACTAAGTTGTCGGATTGAGCCCCTTTGTAGCGCCGCTTCGGATTGCTTGATCTCCGCTCTCCCGTGCTTCAATCAGCTCCACTTGTGCTCCTCCGATGTTGTTGCCGATGCTTCAGCTCCAATGATAAATCCCCTTGCATACGCTCTTCTTGAGATGATTAAGGTGGATGAGCGGTATGTTTGAGATCTCTACACCTAATGGAAATGGGTTGCCTAGAGAGTCTTACCTACAAGGATCTCATAATAGGGTATTGGATAAGAATATCACTATCAAGAACAATCCAATCTCTAGAGATCAAAAGAGGGACACATGCATCTTCATCATGAGCTTTGAATGCTTCATTTTTGTTATGAATCACAAGGAAGATCACTTGCTAGGGTTAGGAATAGAGCTTCTAATGGTATGCATTAGTGGTAGCTTTTATCTCCTCAAAATCCCTCTTATTTAAGCCAAAGATCATCTCTCCCGTATTTAAAGAAAATCTGCAATGGTTATAAAACAGGCAGAAAACGGCCACTTCGATATATCGAATTGGGGTTTCGATTAATTGAAATGTATCTTCGATATATCGAAATTCCTATTAGTTGTATCGGAGAATTTGTCAAAAGAATTAACAAGTTGCTGAACAAAATTCCCGATCTATCGAAAAAGGTTTCGATATATCGAAAAATTTGTCCAAAGAATTAGCAAAGTGTTGAACAAAACTCCCGATCTACTGAAAAAGGTTTCAATATATCGAAACCACTTATTTTGATACATCGAATGATCAATTCGATTGATCGATCAAACTGTCTAGAGAGTATTTGCATTTGCTGGATACTTAATTTGATATATCGAATAGACCTGTCGATATATCGAAGGTCTATCGAATAGACTTCCGATATATCGGAGGTCTATCGAAAATTGTTGTTTAGGCCTGACTCATTACAGTAACTTCCGCCTCTTTTTTTAACCTAATTTATCATGTTTTTCTATGTGATCTAAGGCTAATGAAGATGACTAAGGGTTTTCCTAGTTGGTCCAAGTCATCTAAGAGGTTTTGAATTTTTTAGTTTTAAAGGCTAGGGTTACTAAGGCATTTCATTTACATGTTCTTCTTCCTTGATGCTTCTTGTCCATTTAAATCTTCGGTCTTCAGCTTGCCAAGGCTTAACCAACATTATAACACATGAACATACATGATTGACAAGTAAGATGTACTAAAATAGTTCACTAACAGACACAAGTGACGTTAGTTAAGTGATTCCACAACACCAGTAAGGATAGAGTGAGCGAGTGAACGTGGTCGAGGCAGCATGTCACACCTTCAAATTTGGGACCATGGTTAACCCCAACCCCAACCTCGAGTTTAGGGTTGTGACTCAAGTTAAACGAAATTTCTAGCAACCACATTCAACCACATAACTAGAATAACTTCTTTATTTAAATGTCAGTCTCCAAAACATCAAGCCATATTAAATAGTCATTAGTCACCAACATTTAAATATAAAATAATTTGTGAACGTCAAACATTGAAATTTAGAATCTAAGAAAAACATATGATCTATGCTAACAACTTTATTAGCCAACTCCTGAGCATCTTCACCTGCTCTTTAATTTGCAGTTTTTCCATTAATAAATATGATAATTGTGAAGGAATTCTTAGTTTAAACATTTGGCATTTAGAAATAAATTATTCAGAGTTCATAAAATGAAAAGAAGAGAAACAAATGGACAAAATACTCAGTGCAAACAACTTCACTCATTTAAAATGAGTCATCACTCGGCAAAAATCAATGCCTCTCATAACTAGTCACTCAATATAGCCAACACGAGCTTCAAATTATATCACGCAGCATAGCCAACAAGAGGCATATAATTCACTCAACATTTAATTCTTACCAACATTCATTAGTATTCATACCTCTTCATCACCCTATAAAAATCAATCATCACCATTCACTCTTTTGATATCTGTGGATGCTCGCCTTTCCACGGTCCCAACCCTCCCTTTCGAAAAGGGATTGCGTGAATCGCCCTTGTGCCACTTGGTTCGCCTTGTTCTTGAGGGCTTTTTCGGTTGTCGTGTTAAACTGTATATGTTTGGATGAGTTCATATAAGACCAGAGTTGCTACTAGCCAGTTACTTCGAATCTACAGTCTGCTAGACCCCGTAAAAACATTAGAGAAGGGAATCTGAAGATTCCTTCCTCTGAAATGACTCCTTTTGATCTGTGGTTAGACATTCGAGATAAGGGATCACTGTTACAGGGTGGGAAGGTGTTAGGCACCCACTCTACTCGTACCGAAGTACGGTCTCTACTTCACAGAATCGAACTAATACTTGAAAGTCTAATTTAATTATTATATATTCTCATGAATTATATGATGCATGAATATAGGTTTGAACAGTAAGAGTTTCTGATGGGTATCTTTCCATTAACAGGCAAGCCTAGAGCATACGCTTGAACTGACAGGTGCTTTATGTGAGATGCATGCTGTGTATTTGATCAATTAAAGTGTTTGCAGTGGAATGATAAGCAGGGGGGTTGGAAGAATAATAAATGTTGCACTTATGCTAGATGCAAATGAGATGATGCCAATATAAGAGTAACTGGATGGACGGAGGTATCGCAAGGATTTGCTTCGAGTGGCTAAGATTGGAACTTGGGTAGCTTGAGAGGCTTGAACCAGGGTCTGGCTAGGTTGGACCAGGGCTAGACTATTCTCACTCGGGTTCTCCTTGGTAGAGGAATGGGCTAAAGGGATAGAGATGGACTCGAAATTCTCGAACTGAAGAGATGGAAAATGGATGCTGTGAATGAGAAGGGGCGGGGGTATTTATAGCTGCAGAGGATAGCAGACCTCGTAAATATGTTTAGGCGGCCCCCAGGGGGCCGCCCGTACGGACTCTTGGCTCCAGCTTCGGAGCGTACGACCCCTAAACCTGAAGAAAAAAATCTGTTGGTTCGAGTTTGGACCTACTCCGAAGCTGTGACTCGAAACCAGGTGAGTTGATTGGGTTTGGAAAATGGATTGACAAGGTGAGTTGACTAGGTGCAAGGGCTAGACTGACCCGGTGAGTTGACTCAGTGATTTGACTTAGCGGGTTAACTCACCAATTTTGACTTTTTTGGGATTTTTGGACTGATTTTTCTTATGGGGCTTTCTCAGGCTGATGTTTAGGGGTGAGTCGACTGGGTTCAGGCTTGAGCTGGGCTATGGATTGGGGCTTACAAGGGTGAGTTTGGCTGGGTTTGGTCATGGGTTTGGGGGTGTGGACCTCCATCTATTCAGCTATCTAAACCAGCTTTGTAGCTGCAGGTGGGGTGTCTACAGATGCCCCTCTTTGGCAGAGGTTGCATGCTACCGAATGTCAAAGTGAGAGGACACCCCACTTCTGACCCGGTCATTCATAGATCGTGGTATGGAATCTTTGTTTGCCTTTGTATCTAAGTCAGTTGATTGTCTGGAAATAAATAACTCGCATATACCGCGGGAGTTTGGAGAAAACGTTGCGATTGTCCTTGCATGAGCTGCAACTTGGGTACCCAATTGCAACCCTTCCGTTTCCGATCAGTACTAACATCGGAAAGGTACAGTAGAGCCTTTGCGTCCATTATAGTCTTACGAGGTTACTGACCTTGTGATTGATTGGCTCGTTGCTTTCTTGGATCACTCCAGGAGTACTTGTTTCACTTGACTGTCAAAGTGGTTAGCTGCCTTGCGTCTGTACGGCCTTATGAGTAATCCACTACTCCGACTTGGACTCGGTCAAGGTACTTCAGGCATCCACGCCTATGTATGTGCGGGTGAACTTTTTCCACCCAATCTGCTGGCTTTGATACTTATGTTATAATTCATCGTTTCCACCATTTAGATGGTTTCTTTGACCGAGCCTTTTGGCTTTTATCTTTTCGTATCTTGGCATTTGGCATGGCCACACTGACATTGGAGTTCAATTCGACCATACTTTGAGTGCATTAGATCCGATAGTCTCTGGGGAAACCGCGAGACATCGGATCTTATTTGATTTTGTGTCGGTTCCTACACGGAGATATGGAAGATCTCTTAGTGTCTTGGAGGCCGAATGCTCTACTGAGAAAATATTTTTGAATTTTGAAAAGATACACACTCTGAGGAGTGATGCTCCGTGGGGTTTTTATTCACAAATAGGAATATATGTATGCATTTTTTTGTCTTCTTTTGAAAATGAAATTTGGCTTGCACGTACCTCCACTAGGGATGCCTGTGAGGTCTTTGGCTAACTGTTCGCTTTCCCAAGTGTAGGGTTGCGATGTAGTAATAATCGTGGTAAGGCCGAGGTCGATCCATAGGGACTTATGTAGGAATTCACAAATACTTCCAATAGTTTCTTTTGAAAAGCAAACAACTAGATTTTGAGAAGATTGATGTAAATAGCAATTTTGAACTAAAACTGAAGTAATCAATTAAGAAAAAGGCACTAGGGGTTCAAGGATCCACTTGTAGCAATCCTTGATGTTCAATTCGCTGTGGTCTCACACTTTCTCAATTAGAATCGAAATTAAGATCTATCTAGTCGGATGATAGATCAATTAAACCAACAATCTGTCATATGTAAGATCCATGTATATGATTCACTCAATGTAAGCTAGGACGAGCATACTCAATTGCATAGGTCAGTCCCAATTCCAATAGGCTAAGATCACAATCATAAACATCATTAAATCCTGTCACAAGACAAAACTAGATTATGATTTGAACTTGATTCAAATCACATACACAGTCTTACATAGTTCAGAAATCCAGAAAATAGAACTTTGGTAGGAAGTTCCCACATGAAGATCATGAATTTAGAGCGTATTCCGATTCATCAGATCATACAGGTCTAGATTAGTTCACAACAATTAAGAACTCAAGCACTTCTTCCAAACATGCATGAGTCATCATAAGACTAAGAAAAACTACTTGGTACTTGAATAAACTTCAAACCATTGTTCTTAAACATGAAATCTAACTTAAAACCAACTTAAACGAATTAAAACATCTTAGATTCACTACAAGCTTCACCTCTTAGCCCTAGCTAAGAGGTTTAGCCGTTCATGATCCAAGGAAACATGAAACAAACTAAAGAAAACATAAAAACAGCAAACAAACTAGGAGGAGTTGTGGAACTTCGAAATCCACTTCCGTCGCCTCCCACCGTGCTTAATCCGTTCTTAGATGCCCTAGGAAGAGCCCCTAGGTGTCCTTTTATAGTGGGGAAGCTCCGCAACGTCGGAATCTTCCAGAATTTGCGTAAGGTTACGCACTGCGCAGAGAAATCCGGAGCTTAAAGAACACGCATCATTATGCAGACGACCGGTCTGAGCCCCTGGACGACCGGTCTCAAAAATGCGAAAAACGTCCAGAGAGTTTTGGTATTTTTCAGACCCATAAAATTAATTCAAGGACCGGTCGCACGACCAGTCTGAGCAGTGGACGACCGGTCGCACGATCAGTCTTGGACAGTCCAGTGAGATTTGCCATGTGGCCCTTCTTGTTGAGTGATTGGATCGGTCGGACGACCGGTCCTGGGCTATGGACGACTGGTCTTGGGCATGTTCTTCTGCTTTCTTTCTTCTTTTCTCTGACTTCTTTCTTTCATCCTTTGACGTGTAGTCCTTTGATCTTCTTTGCTTGTAAATGGCGTCTTTAAGTCTTCAATTTGATGAATCCTCTCTCTCATCCCTACAATCACAAATCCATGCATTAGATTAGTCTATAAATCCTGAAGTGATGAATTGGGGTTAGAATATACACAATTAAAAGCTCAACACTAACCAACTTTTATTTTGAAAGCAGGTAAACATGATGATTGATGCGATGGATGTTGATGCATCTGGATGCACATTTGATGATGGATGCATGGTTTGGCTCATTCTCTTTCTGTCTACTGATTTGGCTTTTGTTGGGGATGTAGAGAACTTGAGCTTATTGCTTGTAGGATTTTGCTTCCCTGAAGATTTTTCTTTTTTATGTGAATATCTGATCAGCAGGTTGGTCAAGCTCCCGATTCGTGGTCGATCAGGTCCATCATCCCAAGATGCCGTTTCTTTGCTGATGGGGATGGATGAAGGAGGTTGTAGGTTGTAACCTCGAGATGCTCTTCTAGAGAATGGATGTGATTGGGATGGTGTTTGGTCGCCAATTTTGGTCAAGATTCCAATTTGCGGGCGATCGGATCTGTCATCCCAAACTGTGAAGTGGGTGAGCGGAGTTCGAGACTCCTGAAATGTTGTGCTGGGAATAGTGACGATTTTTTTGTGATTTTTTTTTTTTGCAAATATTTAATCCGAATCTTTACCTGAGTAGTCAGGATGGAGATTGATTATTGAAAACAAAGGAAATATTTTATGATTTTAAAGATATTTGGTTCGAGTAAAGATCGGTGTTATTGAAGACAAGGGAAATATTTTTTGATTTTGTAAGACGATTTTGCAATGCTCTTGGTATTTTGTTGGATTTTCTGAAATGCAGGTAAAAGGGTATGAAATTTTCATCCATTTCCAGCTTCCCCTGCTGGTAAGGCACCCGATCCATTTTACATCAGAGAGCAAGACGAGTCTCACACAGTTAAGTGCCGTAATTTTACATCTTCGAATGAGGAGATTGAGGGTTTTCAGTCAACACACCAACAAAGTTGTCTGGTCCTCATATGCAATGCACATAGACCATGTATCGTCCGATGGACTCCTTCGGCCATAAAATGAACCACATCCTCACATTTCCCTTTGTCAATCCAGTTTGGGGTCTTATGTTGCTCACAATTCCGTGAGGGTCCACTTCACCTCCCAACTGCCTTAATCCCCTTCATGAGTTTTAGAAATAGGTAACATCCGTTAGATTCAACAGCGACTTCCAAATCAAGGTTATCTATCACGGTGCATTCAATACGAACAGGATCGTGGGGTTCTGCCCACCTCAGCCCTTACCTATTTAGAGAGCTCCAGACACCCGTACGATCAAATGTCATCCATATCCGAAACATGTTAGGAAAGAAAGCCCTCGAGAAGTTAATCCCAGTATAGTTTAAGGTCTTCAGACCGTTGGGGATAGATATATGCAGTTACAATCAGAGGTGAATTTTTTTTTTTTTTTTTTTTTTTGAGTAAGTTCCAGACCTTGACTCGAGAGGTTGATATTGGTACTGGCTTTTATGGAAAGCTTAAAATCTTTTTAGTATTTTTGAAATGATCCTGGCTATTGAACCTTGACTCAAAGGGTCGAGATTGTAGTCGATTTTTTTTTTTTGTTGAAAGCAAGAAAGTCCCCCGAGAAGTTAATCCCAGTGTAGTTTAAGATCTTCGGACCAAAACTATGTACATACTGAAAATACATTCTTTTTGAGATTTTGAAAAGATTTGGACTATGGGACCTTGATCCAAGCGGTCGAGGTCGACGCCGGTTTTTATTGAGAATCACCCAGGACTTGATCCTGACGTAGTTAAGGTCTTCGGACCCTATCTGTATAGGATATTGGAAATATATATTTTTTTTATGTTTTTAGAAAAAGTCCTGAGTCATCGGATCTTGATTTGGACGATCAAGATCGATGCTGGTTCTTATTAAAAATCCCTCAGGATCTTAATCCCGACGTAGTTTAAGGTCTTCGGACCCTGGTTTGCGGATTGGAAAACAGGGCCGAAAATTCTCGGTATTTTCTGAAAATGATTCAAGCCATCAGGCCATGACTTTGGATGGTTGAGATCAATGTTTGACTAAGTCAATTTTTTTTCTTTCTTTTGAAAATCTCATGGAGTTTTTTCCACGTCATCTTCTAACATCTCTCCAATTTCTCCCAAGATGAGATTTTGGTGAGATTCCTTTCTCCTTTTCTCATTCTTCTCTTCCATCACTTCATTCTTACAAGTAGGTACAAGATTCACTTGCAACTACTCTTCCCGAGGGGGAGTTCTTCCCAAAGAGAGAGAGGGAGGGGTCGTTTCACCTTGATGGGAGGATGGTTGGCCCCCTGGGTAATGCCCAAGCCTTCTCTGCCCACTGGTTTTTTCAGTGGGCTGGGTAATGGGGTGTCCTCCCCTTTTCTATAGAACATTGGGCACCCCTTACACTTCTAGCGTGCAATCTCTCTCTTCTTTCTCACTCTCTCTCTTTCTTCAAGTTTTTCTCTTCTTCTGGTGGCCCTTTTGCTCTTTCAAGTGGTGAAGCTTTGGTGGAATTTGAGACAGCAAGGTGGTACCCCTTTGGTGAGTGGTAAAGGTATGGACCACTCATTTCTTTCACTTCATTACTTTCTACTTAATTTTCTCTTCTCATGTTCTCTTTCTTTTCTTCATGTGGGTACTTCAAGAGAACTTAAGGTGGGCCCAAGCTTTTAGTATTTTCCACTTTTTAAACTCTAACCAGGTGGTGCGTGGAGAGGGATATTTCAAGCTTCATTTCATTTTTCTTTTTCTCTTTCATACTCCCCCCTTGTGCATGTAAAGGGTAATTTTACGATGTCTATCAAGTGTGCATGGTAAAATATCCTATTTTCTTTCATGGAAGTTGGGCTTTATATGTGTATCAAATGGGCTCAAAGTGAAGTTAGGGCCCTTGGTGCATTTAATGGGCCCAATACTTCATTTTGGGCTCCTTCATGCCCTCTTTTTCTTTTCATGCTTTCCTTAAATGCTTTCTCTTCTTTTTCATTTTCTTTTCAAGGTTTGGGCCCATGAGATTGGTAGGGCTCACCTCAAGTTTTGGGGACACAATGCTCACTTTGGATGGCCCATTCTTTCTTCACATGTGTATGGACAAAAGTGACTAGCCTATTCTTCACTTGGATCTCAAGTGGGTTAGATTTCCTAGTTAGGCCTTTATGGACAAATGACCCAATTCTTCCACCATCTTTTGATCATGATGTACATCCTTGTGTATCTTTCCTTGTACATAAGGTGTGGTGGGCCTTTTTTGGAATTCCTCCACATAGATGGGCTTTTGGGCCCCCATTAAAACTTATGAATTTCTTTTAGTCAAGGGCGCACCACCACACTTTGTGTATGTAGGATTCTTCTTCTTTATGCTTTTTCTTTGGATGAATGGAGGACTTGGGATATTTGATCATTTAAAAGTCCCATGAGTGACTTGTTTCAACAACCTCACTAAGTTCAAGTGGTTTTTCATGTTGTAGGAGAGTGGTACTCAAGAGTTTCCTTTAATGCCATCACCAATTTCCAATGGATAATCCTTTTTCAAGTGAGCTATCCATGCAATCTTACCTCCTTGATCCTCTCTTGGGGTGTTTGGTGGGTCATCCACCATTCTTCTCAAAGATGAGTGATTTTTCAATTTGTGGGAAAGAATGATACCCATAGGTTGCCCAAGTTTGTCCCATGCTTTGGGCACTTTGAATTTTGGTTTTCAAGTGGGCTATGTATATCATTCTTAACCATTTTCATGATTGTTGGATGACTCACCAAGCCATGCCTTGTTGTGTTCAAATGGTCTTCTCTTTGGTAAAGAAAGTGGTGCACATAAGTTGCCCAAACTTGTTCTTGCATGGACATTTCTAACTTTGATTCTTCATGTGGGCTAAGTGTACCATTTTCTACCATTGGCCTCCTTGACTCATGTGTTTGTGGGTAGACCACCATATTGTATTCTCATAGCCAAAACAAAGATGATACACATATGTTGTCCATGATTGACCCAAGAGTGGGTTCTTATGGTTCTTCAAGTGGGCTATATGCTCCTCTCAATTAATTGAGGTGGGGCATTTGAGTTGCTCTTGGGGATCAATTTCCTTCCTATTCCCCATTTGTCCATGTATATATGTAAAAAGATGGAAACATCTTAAATGAGGCTTATTACTTTGATGTGGAAAGTGAACCAAGCCTTGGTCACATATGGACTTTGAAAAGGGGTTTTTCTTATGAAGCTTGATTCTTATCCCACTTTGGTCTCATCGCACTTGAGTGCATTTGTTGTCCAAGATGTGTCCTTTGATGGTGTATTTTCCTCATCTAGGACATAACATGCAACCCTCTTTAAGGTGGGCCTTGCTTTCTTCAATGGGCCCAACACATATCTTAGGCGATACATGGAGTTGGACATTGGACTTTTGAATTTGAATCATGTACGTCCAAATTTATGGGTCTTCTAGATAAGGATTTGGATTTTAACGAGTAAAGAATAGGAGCTTACCTTGCCAAGCTTGTAGGGTTTGATGGCGAACGGTACGATGGGGCATAGAGCGGTTAATGAGGACGACCCTGCTTTCATTGTATGTCGTGGGGGCCATATGTGTTCTCTGGATAAGGAACACCAACCTCTTCCTTCCATAAAAGGTCAGGGTACCCAAGACCTCTAGGATAACTGGGTGGAACAACCACAACCGATGCTTGAACGTGTTCTTGCCAACACTCCTTTCACGAGTCTTCTTGTGTTTCACTTCCACAACAATAATGCCAATCGTATGTTACTCACGGCCCTTTGTGAGAGGTGCAGGGATGAGACTTACACCTTTCAACTTCCTTGTGGCGAACGGGGGATAACTCCCCTAGACATATATATATGCAGATGGGCTTTCCATTCCATGGGGCAGTTGTTCCCCATGCGGGCTCTCTTGCTCCAGTTACTCCCAATGACTGGATGCGGCTTGTGGGAGCTATCCAACTTGAGGGTGAATTTCAAAGTAGCCAAGTGAAACTATGGTGGTTTCACAACAATTTCGCTGCTGTCATCCCTACTAAGCTGGAAGCCCTTCAGAAAGCACGGGTAATGATCACTTACGCTTCGGTTCCTTCCTTTTCTATCATGCGAATGAAAGGATCGATCCTAGATTTCTTCGCTTGACTGAGGATCTTCATCATTGGTACAATTGGAATGGGGCCATTCTGACTCGCTTTTACCAGGGCTTAGATAAGACTTCTCGGAGTAGCAAGTCTTTTACAGGTTTTTAGCCTGTCGTGGAGGTATTCTTTTTAACCTCCCTTGGCAATTTTTATCCTCTTTCTTTGTCTGATCATCGTGTTTGCCCTTGCCCAGACTTGCTTCTATGATCATTTCGCTCATCTGTCCCCCAGGATACGGGATGACATCGAAATCTTTATATCGGTTCATGCATTGGCATCAGTAAAACCGTCAATGAAATCCCCAAGTGTCTGGGGATAATTGGCGTGCTGACATAGATGGATTGACTGTGGAGGACAAAAGTATCTTATTTTCCCTTATTCATTGTGCTATTCTGCAATTGACCGTGGTGTGATTTTCCTTCTTTAGTTTGCCCGGATGCCATACGCTTGTTTTCCTTTCTACTACACTCTTCAGTACGTGGAGGGATATGAGGCCTCATGCCTCTGGATCATGCTCTCTGATGCTGAGTCATTTCAGTGGTATTTGGGAGAGAGGTTACTTCGACAGATCACTGGCATTGCCCGGGTTCCTTGTTCTACACCCCCTCAGGCTGCGTAGATTCCGGCTGATGCTATTACCAATGCTCTCGAGGGTCAACTTGGATTTCACTTCACGATCCTGGATCGTGATTATGATGAGTGGTATCTGCTATATAGACATGGATCTCTTCTTCCTTCACTGTATGTTTCGGGGGGCCGACGCAAGTATGCTAGAGGATCGGTGACAGCTCCTCTGATGGACCTTCACCGTCGGGAGCGGGAGGAGAGGAAAGACGATGATGATTATGTCAGTGATCTGTAGCCTTCTTCTTTGAGGATGTATTCAGCATGTTGATGTATGGCCTATTGACATTTAGGGCCTTCTTGCTTTGCTTTTATACCAAACCTTTTGAATAAAATGTAGCTCTTGTTTTTACCTTCTTCTAAGATTCTTCTTTGATGATGCTTGTATGCTTTGATTTTTTATCCGTCCCCTGAAAAGGGTTCTTGATCGTGTGAATGATGACTTGAATGGTTCAGATTGCCTGACTTGGTCGTGTGGGCCCTTCCCTGATTTCAGCTTTGCTTTGGAACACCTATCCTCGATGTTTTGTGAGGCTAAAAAGGCTTTTCATGGGGCGGATGATGATTTGAATGGTTTATATCGCTCTTTTTGGCCATGTGGGTCCACTTGATGATCAGATCTTGGACTCTGTCCTTCTTTCTTGACAATCAACCCCTTGATTTTGTCATTTGATGCCTCATGTAAGCTCTTCCATGGTTTGATCATGATGATCTAGCCTTTGAATGCCTCAGATTGCTTGTGGGCCCCTCTTGATTGATTTTCCTCCTCTTTGACTCGGTTAGACCCATTTTGGTCGTAGTTCTTCATGATTGGACAGGTGGGGCACCTTCCAAATGGTTCAGATTAGATTATGTTAAAATCCGAAGTCGAACGGAGCTTTGGGCGGCCCCCAGGGGGTCAATTGCTGACGTGGACTGATAGTCTCACCTACCAGAGGCTACGGGGCCAATCCTGCGAAGAGAGAGGGAGACCGTCCGTACGGACAGCCCACAGGGGGCTGCCCAGACTTCTCCTCATGTGCGGTCCGTGCGGGCTCTGGTTCGGACATTCTTCCCTATTTTCCTATCCTTGTCCCCGTATTCCTTGTACTCGCAGGCTCGATTCCAGCCATGAATCTCCCCGTTGTCTCATCTTTCCTTCTCTTTTTGTCTTTTTCGTGCTTTGTCCTTTCTTGGGTAGCCATTGATGATGGCTTGGGGCCATTGAGGGAGAGGTTGGTGGGTCCCATGTTTCAGAAAATGATGGGGGCTTTAATGAAGGTAGGATGCTCTTGATTGATGGTGTGGATGAAGCTTTAAATGGGGGCATTGATGGGGTTTAAGGATGATGGTTGGTGGAGCTTTGAATGGCCCTATTAATGGCAGCCATGTTGAATTTTTTTATTTAAATGGGGCATTGATTATGGGAGGAGTGGATGGTATGGATGAGATGGGGAGATAGGCCATGGGTGAGGTTATGCATCCTTCGAGTGTGGGCCACATGGATGATGTGATTGATGGTGAGGATGATGCCATGATGGACATTGATGAGCTGATCTCATACCTAGATAGTATGGATGGTTCAGATGATACCTTTAACGGCTTGGATGCACTTGATGATGGCCGAGATGCGCGGTACACTTGCTTGGGCGGACTTGATGTGATCATTGACGATGTCCCCTTGATAATGGATAGTGTGGATGTCCCGATGATTTCCTTGACTGGACACATTGATGTTGGGTTCTTGACCTTATGTTGGAGAGGACTGCAGGTCTAGATTTGACCATAAATTCTTCGATCGGGGTCACTGCGGCCCTTCTTGGCGGTTCAGATGCATTTTTTAGCGATCAGATTGGTCAGGATGCCACGATGTGCGGTGTAATCTTTGCAGAAGCCTTCTTGATGGAGATTACCGACCCTCTGCTGATCATCGGCCATTTGCGCACTCTGTTCATGAAGTGGTCGAGTCTTCCAATGCTGTTGAGGTCTTGACAGTTTCGGATAACGACGCGACTATATTAGACATAGTTGTTACTAAGGATATGTCAGGGACTGTTGAGTTCGCAGAGGTTTTAGCTTTTCCTTCTCCTTCTCCCGTTGATCTTTCGATCCTTGATGAGCTGTTAGTGATTCCTGGGCCTTTTCTTCTAGAGGAGATTCCTGTGAGGACTTGCCAGTTGCTTCCTTGTCCTTCTTGTTCGCCACGACTGCTTACATGGCTTGACAGATTGTCAGCTTATGAGATTCGAGTGCTGGAGTCTTATGTTTTTGGCGGTTTAATCCATATGGCTAGGGTTGACATTGATTGGAGGATGCTCGGGGCCGCACTGATTGACTAGGTCCCTTCGTTGAACTTGTTTGTGTTCAATGATATGGAGATGTGACCTTCTTTGGAGGAGCTCGCGCTCTTGATAGGTCTTCCCTGGGATTATGCTTAGTATTTTTCGCTGAAGATTTGCCGAAGACTGTCACTCCGCAGAACTGGTTTGGAATTTCGTACCTTATTCAGCCTGCAATTGACGGTTAGGATGCTGTAGTCTTTTCTTTGGATGAATTGTAAGATCTCTTTTCGGGCCCTTGGAGTGTGGCAGGGTCCCTACTTTCTCGGGATGCGCTGATGTTCTGTCTGATAGCTGAGGTGCTATTCTTAGGATGGTGCAGATCTCAGACTCCTCTACTTTTCGAGGTGATGAGCCAAGTCGTTCGTCGGCAGGGGATCATTTCTCTTGTCCTGGCTGAGTTGTTCAATGGGCCGAATGACTGTGCCTTAGGCCGTACTCGTGTTCTTCACTGTTGCTGCGCATTTCTTCAGGTATCCCTTTCGTACTTTCTTTTCCTTTCTTCTCTTTTGGAACTGTTTTGCTTTGGTTGAGTCTCTTTACTTTCTCATTATCAGATCTGGCTAAGGGAGTGTCTTTTGTGGACTGTTCCTGTATTGTTTTCCGACACTCGTCGCCCTGATCTTATGCGCCATATTATGGAGTTCCTTCTGCTCACAGCCTAGGATGAGCGAGCCTTTATATTGCAGGATGTTCGCTGAGCTGCGTGACTGGAATGTTCATTAGGAGTCATGTTGGCTTTCACTTTCTCCAGTACTTTGTGATGCTCATCGCCTTCCTCTGGTGCTAGTAGGCTATCGTTCTTACTTCTCCTATCACCTTGTTCGGTTCCTGTGGTAGTTCGGGTATGAGCAGGATGTTCCCCTTTTTGCTTTCTCGAGTATCGGGCGTCGATCACTTCCGGTAAGATCATCTACTTTAGGACTCGGGTTGATGGGTCTTGGGCGAGTCACCTGGCTGCTGATTTGCTTGGTTTTTAGCGGCGGACTTTTCCAATGGCGACTGCCCGTTATCAGCATTGGGTTGCTGAGCAGTCTTTATATCGACGCATTCCTTGCTGGCACTTGATTACTGATGAGGATGAGCTGGATGTTCTTGGGAATGTTGATTCTTCATCTGGTTCATATGAACCCTTTGAGGAGCGCCCATTTATCGACCCCGACTTCCTCTTCGCCACTCATGGCCACTTGCTATCTAAGATTTCTGCGCTTCGGTATCATTATGAGATGATGTTGAGGAGATTTTCTGCTAATAAGAGGTTGTCTGATGAGGAGACGGCGATCCGTAGCCTTGAGAGAGATGAGGTGCATTACCTGCGTATGGAGGTGAGCAGGCTGAGAGTGAGGTTATTTCATTATGAGTCAGAGGACTTACCTGACATAGCTTTTGAGGAGGAGGGCAGGGATTGATTTTCTGCTCTTTGAGGGCTATGTCGGCCGTCTTGTACGTCCCTTTTTGCATGGTGCATGACTGGAGATGATGTATTTTTTTTTTTGTATTTTTGAAAGAAATGATTTGATATATGTAAAGGAAATACGATCCATTAATGGAAAGAATTTTTTTTTTTGAGAACTTATTGTACCATGAGTTGTCTTGTGAGTGTGTGTCTGAATTTTATGTCGGGAAGTAGGAATTAGAATTGGGGCTCAGCCAATGCTTTGACTGATGTTTCGAGATTGAATCCTGTGGGATCCCTTTGGTTCCCTAGAGGTGAAGGCAGTAGAAATCGTTACTTCCTGAGAGTTTTGCCAGAGTTTGTAGAGTCCTTGCCCCTGACTATACTTCTTCTTATTCTCGAACTATAACTGCTTGAGCTGATCTTAACTTCCTGGTTTCTTGGTACCCGCACTTTTTATTTTTATTTTTCTTTTTGAGCCATTTTTGCCTATAGTACTCTTTCGAGTTTTCACCGCAGCCGACTTTTTCCCATCGTTTTTTCCTGTGGCACCCTTTCAGGTTTTCACCATGTCCCGGGTATTTGATCTTGCTTGCCCCTTAGCAGCAATGCTATTTTTACCATCGGCACCCTTTTAGGTTTTCACCAAGTCCGCTGTATGCCCACTGTTTTTACTTGGAGCGCCCTTTCGGGTTTTCACTTCGCCCTCTTTGTTTAGGCACACATTTTTTTTGAATTTTTTTAGATAACTGAGGTGATCAGAGGTCGGGAATCCGTCGGTTTCAGCCCTTATCTTAAGTTATAATAGCAGAGCTGTCGGTCTTAGCTACGGACCCTTCTGAGGTGGATGGATGGGTGACTATGTTTCCTTTCGAGTTGATTTTCTCAAATGCCTTGTTTTGGCTTCCCATTTTCTTTCTATTTTTGTTCTTTTCTTTGTATTCTTTTTTTTTTTTTTGTCTTTTTCTTCTCTCCTTTTATTTTGAATCCCTTTATTTGGAACACTTATTGGTGTACGAAAATGATTTCTCAGAGGTTTTAGCTTCAACCCCTTGACTTCAGCTCTATCAATTTAACTCTTGGTAAGGTCAGAGTGACTTACCTGTGAAAGATCTTCACTTTGTCGGCGTTGATTGGCTCAAGAAGATCCACCCCTCTCATGCTGGTGAGCCTGAGGTTGCCTCCGAGAAGTACTTCTCTGATGATCAGCGGTCCGTCCCATGATGGTTTGAACTTTCCTCTGGGATCCGGAGGGTGTGACGGTAGAATCTTCTTCATGACCATATTGCCCACCTTGAAACTTCTTTTTCGGACTCTCGTGTTGTAAGCACAAGCGATCCTTTTCTGATAACATTGGGAATGACTTAGCGGATGCATGCGCTTTTCATCTGCTAGCTATAATTGATCGAATCTGGCCCGTTGTTATTCTCCTTCTTCGATTCTGCTCTCCAGTAACACTCGTAATGATGGTATTTCTACATCAACTGGTAGAACTGCTTCCATTTCATAAGTAAGCTCAAAAGGAATAACGCCTGTAGCAGACCATACAGACGTTCGATAGGCCCAAAGTACATATGAGAGCATGTCTGACCAATCTCGATAGGTCACGACCATCTTCTCGAGTATCTTGACGATTGTCTTGTTTGCGGCTTCTACCCCACCATTCATCTGAGGACGTTAAGGGGTCGATCGATGACGTTGAATCTTGAATTTACTGAGGAAGTCATCCATCTTCCTGTTGACAAACGGGGTCCCATTATCTGTAATGACAGCGTTAGGGATTCCATACCGGCATGTGATGTTGTTCTTCATGAATTTGATCACCTGGGATGCTGAAATCGTGGTGTAGGAGGCTACCTCTACCACTTGGTGAAATCGTGCTTTATTGCGGCTTCTACCCCACATAGAGAAATGCCAAGGGGTCGTCTGGTTGTATAGTTCTAATGAGGGGGCATGGATTTGATTCGCATGCTCATGACACTTGAAACATTTTCTGATGTCTTGGCAGCAGTCTATCTCCATGGTGAGCCAATAGTAGCCGAGTTGTAGAATCTTCTTCACCATCATGTGCCCGTTCATATGTGGGCCACAGATTCCTTCATGTATTTCTTTTATGATCTTTGCAGCTTCTGTTTCATCGACGCATCGAATGAGGACTTGATTATAGGATCGCTTGTAAACAATTTCACCACTGATGGTGAATTGGCCGGCCAAACGCTGGATGGTTCGGCGATCTGTTGCTGTTGTTGCCTCCGGATATTCTTAGATTTTGAGATCTTGCTTGATGTCGGCATACTAGGGTTTGTCAGGGGCAGCTTCGGCCTCTTCTATTTGCAGGCAGAAGGCAGGCTCATCTTGAGTTTCGACTGTGAGCTCCCATTCTGAGCTCATTTCGAGATTTCTAGCATCGATGCAAGTGTAGCGAGAGCATTTGCAAACTGATTCTTGGCCCTGGGCATGCATGAGAAGGTGATTTCTTTGAATTCTTCGACCAGAATTTCAAGGTACACATGATATGGTATCAACTTTTCATCTTTGGTCTTCCATTCGCCATTGGTCTGATTGATGATAAGCTATGAGTCTCCAAATACTCGTAGCTTCTTGATGCCCAAGATTCTGGCTTCCTTTAGACCAGTGATGCATGCTTCATACTCTGCCATGTTGTTGGTGCACTCGAATGCTATGCGCCTTGAGATTGGAATAGGGACGTCGTCCGGAGAGTAGAGGATTGCTCCGATTCTACTTCCTTTAGAGTTGACCGTGTCGTCGAAGAATAATGTCCACTCGTCTTTCTTCTTCTTCTCTTCATCTTCGATGAGCAAGAGATCTTCATCAGGGAAAAACATCTCAAGTGGTTGATAATCCAGGAGAGAATGAGAGGCGAGATGATCGGTGAGGGCCTGTCCCTTGATTTCCTTCTTAGTGACATAGGTGATTGTTGGGGTCCCAAAAGTCAGTACCCTCCAAAACAAATCAACTGGGCACGTACTTCGAGGAAATACCACAAAATACCATCCAACACACCCAAATAGTAAGATTTGTAAAAGATCAGTACTTAGCCATTTTCTCCGGTGGGCCCCACGAATCACCGTGATCCAAACCATCTGAAATCAAGTAGACACCTTCTTTATGAATTATAATAAGCAGTGCATGACGATTAGCCAAAAAGCAGGCCTCACGAACCCTTCATTTCGCAAAACCCAATTTTTACAAACCACGAGTACGTCAAGCACACCCATTTATTCAACTTGACGCACCTCTAAATTCATGAAAATTCAAGAAACATTTCAGGATGTATTTCACCTCTGACGCATCCAAAAAAGAGCTTGACGCATCTGAAAAATACCTTCGACGCGTCCATAAATTCAGTAAATCCGGAACTTCAATTTCAGGGTGCATTAGACCTTGACGCATCCGAAAAATGGTTTGGCACGTCCATAAAATAGCTTGACGCACCCATAAAATCAGCAAGAACCCGCATAGCATTTTTTGGATGCATTGGACTCCAACACACCCAAAAAATATCTTGACACACCCATAAAATAAGCACATTTTAGAATATCATTTTGGGGTGCGTCGTGCGTCGAAAGGCTTTATGGGATGCGTCATACGTGGCAGCCCCTCATTGGTCGTTGTCCAGGTATTTTCGAGCATAAATACCCCCTTCCACTGTTCATTTGTACAGATTAGGGGAGAGAGAGAGAGAGAGAGCTATTATCCCTTGAGTACTTGGGATTTGTCGCCGGAAACCCTCACCGGAATCCCTTTTTGACCGTCAGAAAGCTTTCTCGATCACCAGAATCCCTTTTCGATCACTGATAACTTTCACCGGAAGATCATTCTGACCAATACCACCGCAGGTCCTGATTCTAAAAATCATAAGTGTGGGCACGCACCCGAAAATTGTCCCACGCACCCGATAATTCAACATAATTCGGACAAGCATTTTTAGGGTGCATTGGACTCCCACGCACCCGAAAATTTTCCATGCACCTGATAATTCAACATAATTCAGACAAGCATTTTCAGGGTGCATTGGACTCCCACGCACCCGAAAATTGTCCCACGCACACGATAATTCAACATAATTCAGACAAGCATTTTTAGGGTGTATTGGACTCCCACGCACCCGAAAATTATCCTATGCACCTGATAATTCAACATAATTCGGACAAGCATTTTCAGGGTGCATTGGACTCCCACGCACCCATAAATTGAACAAAAATTGGATAACTAATTTAACGGTGCGTTGACGTCCCACGCACCCAAAAATTAGCCAATTGCAGAACATGTTTACGGGTGCACCGGACTCAATTTTAAGTGTTTTCAAGATCCGTTTGAGCCTATTTTGGATATTTTGAGCGTTCTGGATGGAATGGAACAGTCAAATGGATGTTCCAAGATCTCTAAACAAGCAGAATTGCGCATCCTCGAGGTTTGACCCGATTCGACGCGTTAAATGAAATGACTTCTCGAAAAGAAGCCGCCAGCATCCAGAATTATATAAATATATCATCATTTATATCTACTGTAAAGATATGACCCGATTTAGGTCGAAAGCTAGACAAACGGGACTATGGTTTTAACGATAAACCATGTCAAAGAGTTTCAAATCGCTATAAAGCAATTGCTATGAACTGCCACAACACAACAGTCGATGCCCTACCCATTTAAACGGCATCCGTCGGTTGGCCTATTCAGGTATACACAACTGCAGATTGGACTTCCTGAGGTCACCTGTTCGTACATGACAGGCGCGGGCCCAGAGTCGTCCTTCTCAGTCATAAATCCTGATAGTCTCAGCCCGGATCTCCGATCAAAACATGGGACAGACATTTGACTAACACAAAGATGGTTCAGTCCATAACAAAACAAATACAGGTCTCTACGACCACAAAACTCTAAGACCATAGTCCCTGCCGACTAGTCTTTTGCCTTTTAATCAAGGGTCATCGATCATTTGATGTAATTAAGGGCTCATGCTAGATCACGGCCCGAAATGTACAAGATCTTAGGATCTCTGGAATAAAATTTGCCTTGCGATATCTCTTCTTGTGTGCCTTTTGTGAATACTTGTGATTTTCTATGAATGTTTCTATTACTCAGAACCCCAGAGCAACAACACATGCCAGAAAATGTAATTGTAATCCATTTTCTAGTTCTAACAAACTGGCAACTCTGCTGGGGATTGAACACAGAATCTCTGGTTGTGTTTGAGTAGAGAAACACTTTAAGATTAATCATTTGCAAACGCGAATGTGTACGTAGGAGATCTATCGCGATGCATAATGTTTCAGCGCCCTTGGGCGCCAAACTGGCGACTCTCAACGGGAACGTTCTTCCCTTCATCTTTAAGGCAATAGATGGTAAAATAAAAGGTTTTCAAACCCACAAACTCCCACAACTACACGTATTTGTCTCCTTCTTGCTTATTTCTATTTATTTTATGCACTGCGATCGATGGGTTCACGCTCCCAGTCGCATTTATGAACTGTTTTAATGATTTCCTGACACTGCAGAATTAGCAAGATAGTAACACAGACGAAAGAAATGACATGCTCAGTGAAAAGTCCGTGCATTTCCCTTGCTGCTGGGGGTTTCAGTTTCCCCCGTTTCACCGCAACTGCAACTATTGGCCTAAGCTTAGAATGGCAGTTGGTTGAGACCCGGAGACAGAAGAAAGAGCAGAAGAAAGCAGCCGTCTTAGTAGCATATAGGAAGGCGAACGTTGCAAGACCTCGTCCCGTAATCAGGAGACAGTGGCAACCGAAGTAGGGACAGAAGATCCTTATCAACAAGCAGATCATATCAGCTAAGCCCTCAGTGCCCGCGATGACAGTCGAGCAGTTCCTGCCATTGTCCAAGACCAATGGCACCTCACAGAAACCTACTAGGCTTGCACATGCAAAGAAATCTAAGCCCATGACAGTCTTCGAACGGAGACAAAGGTCGGTTCAGAAGGTCCAGTCAGCGCAAGTGGTAATGGTACAAGTGACTGGAGAAGAAGAGGAAGGACCATACGAAGCAGAAGAACTACCTCCATTCCATGATCAAATCGACAGACTGGTTGAGGCTAATCGCGAGACAAATGATCGGATAAGGGCTATTCAAGAAGCCTTGACCACTCTGATAGCGCAGAATGCCACCAGAAGTATCGCGCCACCCACCCGACGGTTGGCAGAGGAATCCCAAGGGGTAGTAGAAGGTCCGGCTGATCCTGAACCGCCCGTCCAACTCAGGGCCGCACCAACAGAACGTGCGCTGTTTTCCGCATCTCATGTATCACGAGAAGAGTTATCCCAGACGATAGCCAACATGATGCAACAAGAAAAAGAGAAAGAGAGGAGAGGTAGCTATAAATATCGGGTCCCGTACCCACCAGAAGTAGAAGAAGTACCGTTCCCGGCCAATTTCAGATGCCCGGACTTCGGAAAGTTTGACGGCAGGGGATCACCGGAAGAGCACATCACCCACTTCTTGACTACATTAGGAAATTGGTCTGCAGTCCCGCAGTATTGCATGCGGTTATTTGGATTTACCCTGACAGGGAAAGCCTTTCAATGGTATATGTCATTACCAGCCAGCTCTATAAGGACATGGGAACAAATGCAGGACACCTTCATCTCGAAATTCTTTGCAAAAGAGAGGGAGATCTCATTAATAGACCTAGCATTGGTTAGGCAGAGAAATGGTGAACCAGTTGAGAAGTTCATCGACCAATGGGGAACCATAGTGGCTCAATGTCGTGAATTACCCAGTGAAGGCGAGCAGATGAAGATGTGCCTAAGGGCTCTGGATCCTATGATCTCATACGGATTGTCGGGCAATACCTTCAACTCCTTTCGTGAGCTGGTAACGAAAGTGCATCTGGTGGAGGAACCCACTAGGTCGACAAGAGCAGGGACCAGAAAGACTGAAAACACCTCGCTACCGATCATAGGCTAGAGATGAAGACAACAGTCATACAAGACAAGGGAAAAAGGCCCTATGCACCCAAACGCATATCAATAGCTGAAAGAGAAAGGGCGAATGGTCCATACACATTCAATATGGCCGATCTAGTTCCAATCATAGAACAACTGATCGAGGAAGGTTTAATGCGTCTGCCAGAACCTGTCCGTCCCCATGAAGTCGGACGAATAAACGATCCAAAATACTGCAAATATCATCAATGTGTCAGCCATAAGACAGAAGATTGCTTCTCCCTGAAAGGAAGAATACAGGGGTTGATCAATCAAGGGGTCATCAGCATGAAGGTACCCGAGACAGCAACAGAGACGACCAGGACAATTTTAGCAATCCCAATAGAAAATGACACCCACCGACCGACTTCATTCCCTGAGCCGAAGGAACCATGAACTCTAGTCAATAGAAAGAAAAGACTCGAGAACAGACGAAGGCACGTTAACCGAAGAAAGAGCAGGGGAAGAGGAAGGAGAGAAGTGTTACAGGGGGCAGATACGACCCGCGACAAACATGGCATGTTGTGGAACGGTGTCATTTGTCGAGCAAGCACCATCCGGGGAAACCCCATAAGCAGCTGAGGGAGAAGTTGACGCAGTCATCTTACGATCGGGGAAGCAAATGCCTGACCGTACCCCTCCAAGACCAGACAACCCGATGCAAGAAGACGGTATCCCTGATAGGTCACAAGAGAGACCCTGCATGCAAAAGCTGAAAGAGAAGGTCGGTGAAGCCACGACTAGTCCGCCAAGCCCGAGACCAGTGGTGTATGACGTTGTGTCACACTTACAGAAGGTTCCTGCCCGTCTAAGTATATACGATGCGTTATGTCTCTCAAAAGTGTACAGAGAAATGTTAATCAATGCCTTACTTGACAGTGAAGTCAGGGAGGTCATGATGATAGAGATAGAAGAAGAAATGAATAATACAGACAAATTTTGTGAGGGGTATATGCCGGTGTCACAAGTCATGCATGTCAACCATCCTTCAATAATCACTTTCTCAGAAGAAGATCGTACGATCGAATTAATATACCACAATCGTCCGTTGATGGTCACAGGAACAATCAGGGACACGGAGATCAAAAGGTGCATGTTAGATGATGGGTTTGCCGTAAATATTATGCCATTGAAGACATTATAGAAGCTGGGTTATTGGCAATCAGCACTACGCCCGAGCCTCATGATGATTCAAAAGTTCAATCAAGACTAGTCAATGTACACTTAGATCGATCACAATAATGCTAGAAATCGAAAAACTGAAGACGAAAGTAACATGTCAGGTGATCGATGCAGTGACAACGTACAACCTCCTCTCAGGGAGGCCCTAGCTCCATCAGAATCGCATAATCCCTTCGACGTATCAGTTAATGCTTCAAATACAACAGAGACGGGGTTCAATATAGGGTAGCGGCAGATCCGAAGCCATACACAATAGCTGAATCATTTTTGGCCGATGCAAAATATTATAGCCTGTCCGACAGCGGCAAAACCAGCAAAAAGCTCGACATAATGAAGAAAGGGCAAGGAGCAAAACCTTGAGTTGAGAAGTTTGTGTAGAAAAGTAGACCTCAGCGCATCACTCAGGGAAGACCCCAATATCATGTTGGAAAATCAACCTCAGCCGATCATGAAGAAGTTCTATGTGGTACTGCAACATCTGCGTCGGCCAGGGCAGTCTGTGTTAAAACTAATTTCAGATCAACACATGAGTGTGCTTAAGTCCAGCTTCAATATGTCGGTACCTAAGATAGCAAGAGTCAAGCTATTCCCGAAAGCTCCAAGACAATTTATCTTGCCGTCAAGAGATATCACCTAGAAAGATATCAAGTTTCACTTAGGGCCAAGTCAGCGAGTACCATCAGAAGAGAGAGAAGAGGGAAGAGGATCTGCCCAACCTCGACCAATAGAAGAGGAGATATAGTAGAGCCATCCAGAAGATTATGAGGAATATGGGATTTTTCGGTCAAGGTTCAGACACAAAGAAGAGATTGCTAGCTCCATTTGAAGAATATAAGCAAGTATACAGAAACGGAGAAGGTCTAGGAGCCAAGGCAAGCGTGAATATGGTGACCCTTGGCCCGATAGAAGAAATCCAGCTGCAGGATCCTATCGACATTATCCAGCCAAGTGTCGGACCCGTGCAACTAGAAGATGGTGGACAACCGACGGTTGATGAACTCGAAGAGGTGAATTTAGGCACCCTCGAAGAACCCAGGAACACATATTTGAGCAGAAACGTCCCAAAAAATGAAAGAGAGAAATACATACAGTTGTTGAAGGAGAATAAGGATATCTTCGCCTGGACATATTCAGAAATGCCAGGGCTCAGTCCGACAATCGCCATGCATAAGTTGAGTATCATGAAGGAAAAGAAGGCAGTGAAGCAACCTCAACGACGATTTCATCCTGATATTGTACCCAAGATCGAAGAAGAAATCAAGAAGCTGATTCAAGCCGGGTTCGTTCGAGAGATGAAATACCCCCGATGGATTTCAAACATCGTGCCAGTTAAGAAGAAGAGTGGACAGATCTGGGTTTGTGTCGACTTCCGAAATCTAAACGAAGCCTGCCCTAAAGACGATTTTTCTCTTCCAATTCCAGAGCTGTTGATTGATAGCACAACAGGATATGCAGTAATGTCCTTCATGGACGGGTATTCAGGATATAATCAAATTCGCATGGCTCCAGAAGATGAAGAAGCTACAGCCTTTCGCACGACGCTCGGCATCTACTGTTACCGCGTGATGCCCTACAGGTTGAAGAACGCAGGGGCAACGTATCAGCATGCAATGCATGTTATATTTCAGCATATGATGCACAAGCACGTTGAGTGCTATGTAGATGATTTGGTTGTGAGGTTGGCCAATCATGAACAGCACAGAGAACACTTAAGGTAAGTATTTCAACGGTTGCGTAAGAAGAGCCTCCGTATGAATCCATTGAAGTGTGCGTTTGGGGTCTCGTCCGGTAAATTCTTGGGCTTTGTCATCAGACACAGGGGCATAAAGATCGATCCCGCCAAGATTAAAGCCATCAGAGAAATGCCACCACAGAAAAATCTAAAACAGTTTAAGAGTTTTCAGGGCCGCGTGGCATATTTAAGAAGATTCATTTCGAACTTGGCTGGTCGTTGTTAGCCGTTCTCCCGCCACAACAAAAAGGACGTTAAATTTGAATGGGATGACGCTTGTTAGAAAGCTTTCGATTCACTAAAATAAATGCTCGGGAATTCCCCAGTCCTTGCCACCCCAATCAAGGGAAAGCCGCTGATTCTATACATTGCAGTTAGTGATAACTCACTGGGGGCACTCCTGGCACAGAAGAACGAAGAAGAGAAGGAGAATGCACTATATTACTTGAGCCACACTCTGGTGGGGGCCAAATTCAACTACTCGGCAATCGAGAAGATATGTCATGCTCTCATTTTCGCCGCGAAGAAACTTAGGCATTATTGCCTCTCGCACCAAATAACATTGATATCCAAGGTGATCAAATTCCTCATGAATCGGCCTATGTTGTTTGGGCACTTAGCTAAGTGGACCCTTCTCTTTGAATTCGACATCACATACGTCCCGGCCTGAGCTGTTAAAGTACGGGCAATCACAGATTTTCTCGTTGCGCATCCGGTCCCGAGCATTGAAAGAAATGGAATGTGATCTCGCAGATGATCAAGTTATGATGGTGGGAGAGCCATGACTCTGGCAGATGTACTTTGACTGAAGCCTCCAGGTCGACAGGGGCAGGAGCAGGGGTTATATTTATCAGTCCACAGGGAGATTTGCTGCCCTACTCATTTACGATCATGCCAGCTTGTACTAACAACGAAGCAGAATATCAAGCCCTCATCATTAGGCTACAGCTCGCATTAGAGATACGAATCAAGGCAATACAGATCTATGGTGAGTCCAGGCTAATCATCGGACAGTTGACGACAGAATATGAGGTCCGCAAACCTGAGTTGTCACCTTTCTGCCACCAAGCACAACCACATCATAACAGCAACATTTCACATATACCAAGGTAGGAAAATGTACAGGTCGATGAGTTGACAAGCCTGGCCGCTGCTTTGGCTAATCCCGGAGGCAGCCTGATTGATTTCCTCCAAGTGCAGAGGTTCAATTGAAATATTCCTGTGAGTATAGGGTCGATCCCACGAAGACAGTCTACTGAGAAATCTTCATACAGATCAACTAAACAGATAATGAAAATAGATATCAAAGGATCTATCCCAAATAGATTAAGGATTTGGATTGATATGGAAAAATCAAACCAAAGCATCGAAGTTCCACACATGGATTTAACAAACCATCTATCATGACTGATAATGATAACTCAACTAGATCAGAACACTATGGTCATGTCTAGTCGGAATATTTAACAATTGAAGCATGTAAAAAGGAGTAGAAAACTGTCAAGGATTAGAAATCTCAAGTTTTACATCATGAAAACATACTTTTGGGCTCCAGGGATTGTAAGGATTTGAGATCCATGAGATCACAAATTAAACAATGTGGAAGATCAAAAGCCTCTCCCATCTAAGAAATCTGTATTAGCTAGATCTAAGCATCCATCATACGGTTCTCACATGATGGATCAAAGATTTTCCTAATACAAGATAATATGTATCAATCTTAAGATCCCATCATGAAATCATTAAGGAATCATCATGATGGATAATCTATTGAATCCATGTGCTTCCCTTCTAGCTCTGGCTAGAAGAGAATTAGAAGCACATGTTTAAAAATGAAAATGAACAAGAAAAGAATAAATAAAAGATGAGAAGAATTGCAATAATAAAAAAAAACTTGAATTGATCTAAAGAACTTACACCTTAATGAACTTGCATGAATAAAGAATCAAGTAAAAATCTCTCTCTCTCTCTCTCTCTCTCTCTCTCTCTCTCTCTCTCTCTTCTCTCTCTGGAAACTCCTAGGAAAGAAATCTAAAAGAAAAGGAAAAAATGGGAATATGATTTGTGGAATTCGGCTCCCCTTTTATAGACTTGTACCGTCTCGAAATTCACAATTTAACAGCCCCAGGTCTATTTCTGCACTTTCTGCATATTACTTTTCCAGCCCTGTAGTTATGGATTTGGACTTTTCAGGACATTTTCTGCATCATTCAACACCGTACAACTTCTTTTGATCTTCTTTCATCCACATGCTCAGATCACCATCTCTTGGACTTTAAATCACCTTTTTAGCTCGAATTCATTATAGTTCATTCAATCACTATTAAACACGAAAACACATGTAATTAGATCATTTTAAGCCAGATAATTCATGTAAATGCAAAATGAACATGGGGTTAAACATGCAAAATTTGTCACTCAACACACCCCTCAACCAACATTTTGCTAGTCCTCGAGCAAAATATGTGAAATTTATATATTAAAAAATAATTTTAAAAAAATGTGCACTAGACCTATCAATCAAATACATTAGAGTTCCAGAATAAGTTACACATAACCTAGGTAGAATAATGAAAATGTATTCCAATTCCTTAATTAATTCCAATAGATTGAGTTACCTAAATTCCTCAAAATTTAGAATAATTATGATTTAACACTCACTTGTACATGATGATACTGGAGTACCTAAAGTTAACGGTTGTGTAAGTTAGACTATTCACTCACCTCCAATCATCCTTATGTTCACAAGGTTACCTCGAACACCAGTTCACCCGCCTAATCTTAACATCACGCATTTGATTTTTTTTTTTTTCTATTCTCATAGATAGAACATTATTCTCTCACCCTACTTCATTGGACAGCTGAAGAATCCAAAAGGCTTACTTCAGACTGACTAAAACACAACAATGGTAACGACTCAGGATCAAGTCCTAGCCCCAGATTGCCTAGTTCTCCTACGGCTGACTGATTTTTTTTCATAATGTTTTTTTTTTACAACATTTTGTTTTACTGGTCTTAGTTTACCTATAAACTTAAGGCTGTGAAGTTTATGATTCAACTAACTACACTTCCATTAACTTAGGCATCAAGTGTGTCATGTGAAAAATGAGTGTCAAGTTCTAATATATTCTAACTTATTGATTAACCTAGTTAACTTATCAATGAAATTTTTCAGTCCTTGAAATTTAAATAATTAATTGCCTTTGTTAGTTGTAAACTACATTCTGGAATCCATGTGTCCTTTTAGCAAGTCATACTACACAATTTCTGAAAAAATATTTGAAACGAAAAAATTTCACACATTTTAGGTATGTATGATAACTTAAACACACAAAAGTGAAAATAAAATGACTCAAAGAAATATAAAAATCTAAAAATTGACTCAATTTGCAGATTCATTAGCATACTCCTCACCCCTCATCTTAAAATTTACATTGTCCACAATGTAAATGATAAAGCATATAATGCAAAATAAAGGAACAAAGTAAAAACAAAGTGAAAGGGATGAGTATCACCTGAAAATGAAGAACCATCTGCAAAACACTAGCAAAAAAAAAGTAAAAAAAAAAAAAAAAATTGAATTAAAATGCACCAGCGAAAGGAAACTAGCCCTAGTCCTAAACAAGCCTAAAATTATTCTTCCATGAAATTGTTTGAGGTCAATCAGAATATTTTGGCTCATGGAGAGTGATGGACTCCTCTCCCAAATGAAAGTTTTCCACGTATGGCTTTAATCTTTGGCCATTCAATTTGTATATGTTGCCACTACGTGGATTTTCAATTTCAATGGCCCCATGAGAATGAACATTTTTCACTATGAATGGGCCTGTCCATCTTGATCTCAACCTACCTAGAAAAAATTGGAGTCTAGAATTATAAAGTAGGACCTTTTGCTGAGGTTCAAAGGTCTTCCTCAGAATATTTTTATCATGAAAGGCCTTAGTCCTTTCCTTATAAATTCTAAGTTTTCATAGGAGTCTCTTCTCAGCTCCTCCAACTCATTTAACTCTAATTTCCTCTGCTCACTTGCTTGGTCCATGTCAAAGTTGAATTTCTTAATTGCCCAATATGCCTTGTGCTCTAATTCAACGGGCAAGTGGCATGCCTTCCCATACACCAATCTGTACGGGGACATTCCAATCGGGGTCTTATAAGCAGTCCTATAAGCCCAGAGAGCGTCAGATAGTCTAAGAGACCAATCCTTCCTATCCGGTCTTATAGTCTTTTCCAAAATTCGCTTAATCTCCCGATTCGAGACTTCGGCCTGTCCACTTGTTTGTGGATGGTATGGGGTACTCACTTTGTGCTTTATGCCATATTTCTTCATCAAGGTTTCAAATGACTTATTACAGAAGTGAGACCCGCCATCACTAATGATGGCTTTTGGGGTTCCAAATCTAGAGAGTATATTATCTTTAAGGAATCGTAGGACCACTTTGCTATCATTGGTCCTACATAAAACCGCCTCAATCCACTTGGAGACATAATCCACACCGACCAATATGTAATGAAATCCAAAAGAAGGTGGGAATGGTCCCATAAAATCAATGCCCCAATAATCAAATATTTCCAATGGTAATATTGGGGTCAATGGCATCATGTTGCGCCGGGACATACTCCCCAATCTTTGACAAGCGGTCACAGGCAATACAGAAAGCATGGGTGTCTTTGAATATGGTGGGCCAATAGAAACCACATTGTAGAATTTTTCCAGTGGTTTTCTTAGCAGAAAAGTGGCCACTACATGCTTCTGTGTGGCAAAAGAAAATGACACTGTGGACCTCATCTTCCGGAATACACCTGCGGATGATTTGGTCAGCCCCATACTTATATAAGTACGGGTCATCCCAAAAGAAATTCCTTACCTCAATTTCAAACCTCTTTTTATCTTGTGCCTTCCAATGATGTGGCACTCTACCTGTCACAAGATAATTTACTATATCTGCATACCAAGGGAGGTGGGAGACTACAAATAACTGCTCATCAGGGAATGTGTCATGGATATGTGTCTCCATAATGGAATCATCTAGGACCAATCGGGAAAGATGATCGGCCACTACGTTCTCTACTCCTTTCTTGTCTTTAATTTCTAAATCAAATTCCTGGAGTAGGAGGATCCATCTCAAAAGTCTTGACTTTGCATCTTTTTTAGATAACAAATATTTCAAAGCCGAGTGGTCGGTGAACACGATCACTTTGGATCCTAACAAGTATGACCTAAACTTGTCCAAAGCGAATACTACTGCAAGCAACTCTTTTTCAGTTGTTGAGTAGTTCACTTGGGCCGAGTTTAAGGTTTTACTCGCGTAGTGAATAACATAAGGCCGTTTATCTTTCATTTGGCTTAAAACAGCCCCTATTGCAAAATCACTTGCATCACACATCAATTCAAAAGGAAGTGTCCAATCTGGTGGTCGCATAATGGGTGCAGTGGTAAGAGATGCTTTTAATTTATCAAATGCACTTACACAATCATTCGTCCACTCAAATGGGACATCCTTTTGAAGGAGGTTACTTAAGGGTCCAGCAATGACACTAAAATCCTTAATGAACCTCCTATAAAAGCCAGCGTGCCCAAGGAATGATCGCACGTCTCTAACTGATCTAGGGGTAGATAGATTGGCAATGATATCTACTTTTGAATGATCTACCTCAATTTCATTTTTAGAGATGACATGGCCTAAGACAATTCCCTTTTGAACCATGAAATGACATTTCTCCCAATTTAACACAAGGTGTTTCTCTTCGCACCTAGACAAGACTAGAGACAAGTTATTCAACATTCTTCAAAACCAGAACCAAATACAAAAAAATCATCCATGAAAACCTTTAAAAAATGCCCAACCATATCAGAGAAAATGCTTATTATACATCGTTGGAACGTGGCTGGGGCGTTGCACAGTCCAAATGGCATTCGTTTGTAGGCAAATGTGCCAAATGGACATGTGAACGTGGTTTTCTCTTGGTCTTCCGGGGCGATTTCTATCTGGTTGTACCCGGAATATCTATCTAGGAAGCAGTAGAAGGAATGACCTGCTATCCTCTTTAAGATCTGATCAACAAATGATAGAGGGAAGTGGTCCTTCTTAGTGACCAAATTAAGCTTCCTGTAGTCAATGCACACATGCCAACCTGTGGTGACACGTGTTGGTATGAGTTCATTGTTGGAGTTTTGCACAACGATTATTCCAGATTTCTTTGGAACCACTTGGGTTGGACTCACCCACTGGCTATCGGATATTGGGTAGATGATACCCACATCCAACAGTTTGATCACCTCATTCTTGACAACCTCCATCATATTTAGATTTAATCTTCTTTGAGGTTGTCTAATTGGTTTGGCATCCTCATCCAGGTGAATGCGGTGGGTGCATATAGAAGGGCTTATACCCTTTATATCAGATATAGTCCAACCTATGGCCCCTTTATGGTTCCTTAGAACATTCAACAACTTCATCTCTTGCTCCTTGTCTAGGAGAGAGGAGATCACCACTGGATATGTTTCATTTTGATCTAAATAAGCATACTTGAGCCCATTGGGCAATGGTTTTAAGTCAAGTTTAGGAGCATTAGTCAGTGACGGTAGAGGTCGCATGTCCTTAGTGGTTTGGACTTCATAACGCGGCCTCCATCGGTATATACTAATGTCCTGAGTAGTGTTTCTATCAATGATTTCACAAAATTTAGCAATAACATTTTCAAAATCAGATTTTTCTAATTTTCCAACAAAATCATTTAACTCCTCAGATAGGCTAGACTCACATTCCCCTTCATCTAGCAAGCAGTCTACAAAATTCAACTCATGTATTTCATTTTCACCCACGGGCTGCTTGCATAGATTGAAAATATTCAATTCCAATGTCATGTTGCTAAATGAAAGTTTCATCATTCCATTCCTACAATTAATAATAGCATTTGAGGTGGATAGGAATGGTCGGCCCAAAATAATGGGAACTTGAGTGCTAGAGTTCACACATGGCTCAGTGTCAAGCATAATAAAGTCCACGGGGAAATAAAACTTTTCAATTTGGACTAACACGTCCTCTACTATTCCCCTCGGTACCTTAATTGAGCGGTCGGCGAGTTGTAATGTGATTGTGGTTGGTTTTAACTCACCCAATCCCAATTGTTGGTAGACCGAAAATGGCACTAGATTGACACTTGCACCCAAATCTAGTAGTGCATGCTCAACCCGAAAATTCCCAATTATGTAAGGGATAGTGGGGCTTCCCGGATCCTTATATTTGGGTATGGCCTTGTGTTGAATTATTGCACTCACTTTCTCAGTAAGGAAGGCCTTCTTATGCACATTTAATTTGTGTTTCACAGTGCACATGTCTTTCAAATACTTGGCATACGATGGAATTTGTTTGATCTCATCCAAAAGAGGAATGTTCACTGTCACCTTTTGGAGAACATTCAAAACATCCTGATACTTCATGGGAATGGTTGGGTTTCGAAGCCTAGATGGGAAGGGGACTGGAGGCTCATATGACTTAGTCTTTTCCTCTTGTTGTGGCGCATGAACACTAGCTGGTTCACTATTATCTTAAGAAGTGGGCTCATCATCTGGTATTTCTACCGGTTGTGGAATATTATTTTCAATGATTTTGCCATTTCTCAAGGTGATAATGGACTTGGCCTGTTCATGGTGGGACTCAGATGAACTTGATTCTCCTACAAAGTGCACATTTCTAGGATTAGGCACTGGTTGAGAGGGAAGAGTGCCTTTCTACCTAGCGTTGAGTTGAGTCTCAATTCTAGCCATCGCCGACTTAAGTTCTTGGTTTGCTTGGAACAAAGACTGATTCATTTGAGCTTGTGTATTCATGAATGCGTTCAATGCATCCTCCACAGACTATATTTTTTGTGGGGGCACGTATGGTGTATTGTTGTGTGCCCCAAAGGAATTGTTTTGTGGAGGTCCTTGGGGTGCATTGGGCGCATTATTTTGTGGTCCATTTCGCCAGCTGAAGTTAGGGTGATTCCTCCAGTTAGGGTTATATGAATTCCCTAGAGGTGGAGCAGGTGGCCTTTGGTAGTTATTGACTACATTTGCTTGGTCAGTGACCATTTCTTGAAAAAAAGAAATTGTAGGACATCCTTGTGGGTCATGGTCACTTCCCCCACAAATGCTGCAAAAGCTACTAGAAGGCCCACTTGATTTAATCATATTCACTCTACCAATTTCCATAGCCTCGATCTTTCTTGATAAGCTAGTCACCCTGGCTTGCAAATCTTCTTCTGGGTTGATCAAATACATCCCCCCTCTCTCTTTTTAGACGGGTTTGACAATTTCAACTTTTTGGGAAGTACCCCATGATTGGGTACTTTCTGCCAATTTATCTAGGAAATCTCAAGCCTCTTCAGGCTCGATGTCAAGAAAATGACCTCCACACATCATTTCTATGAATTGACGTGTGTCATAATTGACACCATTATAAAAAAAAAACTAAGCACTCGCCAGATCTCATAGCCATGGTGTGGGCAGGTTACGAGTAATTCCTTGAATCTTTCCCAAGACTGGAAAAATATTTCATTTTCTTTTTGGGAGAACATCATAATGTTCCGTCTGAGTGTATTTGTTTTGTGGGTGGGAAAGAATTTCTTTAAGAATTCTCGACTCATGGTCTGCCAAGAATTAATGGTCTTGGGCCTCAATGAATGAAGCCATGCCTTGGCCCGGTCCTTGAGAGAGAACAGAAAAATTTTGAGGCGGATATGATTAACGTTAACATTATTAACTTGCAGCGTTGCCACCACCTCCTCAAATTCTTTAAGGTGGAGGTATGGGCTTTCAAATTCAAGCCCATGGAACTTGGGTAGAAGTTGAATAATACCTGGCTTGAAATCTATATTTCCAGCGTTAGCTGGAAGTACGATGCATGACGGTGTGGTTGTGCGAGCCGGTTGCAAATAGTCACGCAAGGTCCTTTGGCCTGCTGGTCTATTTACAATTTCATTTTCATCCTCAAAAAGAGGATTCTCCCTACCATTCAAATTGGCTGGATTTGGAATTGGATTTTCAATTGGATTGTTCTCTCGATTTTCACCATCCGTCATGTTGTCTAAAATATTTTGTGTTCCTTTTCTAGATGAATGTGAAAGGCCTGAGACTAGTCCACCTGAAGTTGTAAGTCGATTATGTTGGTCTCGAGTCCAATGGGGCATAAACTAGCCACACTACTCAATCACTAAGATTAAACTACTACACAATGTTCAAGTATGCCCAATTCAACTCAAAATGAAAAATATAAAAAAACTACACTAATCAATCAATTTACACTACAAGACTTGAGCCAAATTTTTATTTTTTTATTTTAGGTCATAGGACAACCGTATGACTTGGATGCACCAAGCAGGGCAACCTTATGTCACGATCTTCTAGGGTGTTTCAAAGATTAAAAAGAAATAATCAAACCAAAATTATAAGGCAAATGCGGCTCAGCCTACCATTTAATGTCCACAACCAAATATTACCAAAAATAAAAGAAATACTCTACTGCAATGATTCTCAACCACTTAAGGGAAACCGGATATCAGAGGCGGCTCAGCCGACCATGGAGAAATCTCTTGAATCACTTAATTGGAAGAGAAAACAATAAAGAAATGAAATAAAAGGAATAGATAGAAGAGTTGAGGAAGAAAATTACCTGATTAGCTGACTTGTATAAACTTTCAATACTGTCCCCGGCAACGGCGCAAAAAATTTGATTGATTTCCTCCAAGTGCAGATGTTCAATTGTAATATTCCTGTGAGTACAGGGTCGATCCCACGAAGACAGTCTACTGAGAAATCTTCATACAGATCAACTAAACAGATAATGAAAATAGATATCAAAGGATCTATCTCAAATAGATTAAGGATTTGGATTGATATGGAAAAATCAAACCAAAGCATCGAAGTTCCACACATGGATTTAACAAACCATCTATCATGACTGATAATGATAACTCAACTAGATCAGAACACTATGGTCTGTCTAGTCGGAATATTTAACAATTGAAGCATGTAAAAAGGAGTAGAAAACTGTCAAGGATTAGAAATCTCAAGTTTTACATCATGAAAACATACTTTTGGGCTCCAGGGATTGTAAGGATTTGAGATCCATGAGATCACAAATCAAACAATGTGGAAGATCAAAAGCCTCTCCCATCTAAGAAATCTGTATTAGCTAGATCTAAGCATCCACCATACGGTTCTCACATGATGGATCAAAGATTTTCCTAATACAAGATAATATGTATCAATCTTAAGATCCCATCATGAAATCATTAAGGAATCATCATGATGGATAATTTATTGAATCCATGTGCTTCCCTTCTAGCTCTGGCTAGAAGAGAATTAGAAGCACATGTTTAAAAATGAAAATGAACAAGAAAAGAATAAATAAAAGAGAAGAATTGCAATAAAAAAAAAACTTGAATTGATTTAAAGAACTTACACCTTAATAAACTTGCATGAATAAAGAATCAAGTAAAAAAATCTCTCTCTCTCTCTCTCTCTCTCTCTCTCTCTCTCTAGAAACTCCTAGGAAAGAAATCTAAAAGAAAAGGAAAAAATGGGAATATGATTTGTGGAATTTGGCTCCCCTTTTATAGACTTGCACCGTCTCGAAATTCACAATTTAATAGCCCCAGGGCTATTTCTACACTTTCTGCATATTACTTTTCCAGCCCTGCAGTTATGGATTTGGACTTTTCAGGACATTTTCTGCATCATTCAACACCATACAACTTCTTTTGATCTTCTTTCATCCACATGCTCAGATCACCATCTCTTGGACTTTAAATCACCTTTTTAGCTCGAATTCATTATAGTTCATTCAATCACTATTAAACATGAAAACACATGTAATTAGATCATTTTAGCCAGATAATTCATGTAAATGCAAAATGAACATGGGGTTAAACATGCAAAATTTGTCACTCAACACAGCCCACTTCAAGTAACAATTGAAGAAAGAAGGATCCTACCGACAGTTGTACTGCGTGGTGGTGAATCAGGCGCGAACCCCATTTGTTGCTTCGAAATCATAGAAGAAAATGATTGGAAAAGGCCATTCGAAATACAGATTTTTACCAAAAGAGCCTAAGACGCGCACGCAGGTCAGGAGGCATGCCGGGTCATTTATAATACAGAATGACATCTTTTACAAGCACTCATATGAGGGAGTCTTACTACGTTGCTTAGACCAGGATGAAGCGTATGCTACATTGAAGGAAGCTCACGGAGCAGAGTGCGGTGCCCACCAAGGAGGCAAGAATCTACATCACCGTGTCTGACACATGGGATATTATTGGCTCACGATGACAAAAGATGCGATAGAATACTTCAAGAAATGTCATCAGTGCTAGATCCATCCAGATATTATACACTCGCCACCGGAAGAGTTGCATCAATCGGTGATGTCCTCGCCTTTTGCAGCCTGGGGCATGGATGTGATTGGACCGATCAGCCCGCCCTCTTCCCAAGGGCACTAATACATCTTGGCTGCGACGGATTACTTTTCCGAGTGGGTCGAGGCAGTGGCGCTGAGGAGCGTGAAGGCCAAACACATCGAAGGTTTCATCCATCATACCATATAATACCGACATGGTATTCCTGAGAAAATCACCACCGACAACGGAACACCCTTCAAGAACGCCACCATCGACAAGTTGCGCATGAAGTTCAAGATCAAACATTGCTATTCGACACCTTACTATCCTCCTGCAAATGGGTTGGCCGAAGCTTTTAACAAGACTATCGTGAAGACTTTGAAGAAAACAGTAGCGAAAAATAATAAAGATTGGGACAAGCGCCTGCCCGAAGCATTATGGGCGTATCGAACCACACACCGCACAGCCACTCAAGCTACACCCTACTCATTAGTGTACGGCACGGAGGCGGTGGTCCCGATGGAAATATAGGTTGAGTCATTATGGGTCGCACTTCGACACTCCCTAACAACCGAGAGCAATGCTGAGATCAGAATGACCGAGCTTGATGATCTAGATGAAAAGAGGCTCGCCGCTCAGCAAAGGCTCGAAATGTATCAGAAACAAATCTCAACCTCATACGATAAATGAGTCCGCGTCGTTTAGAAGGGGCGACCTGGTGCTGATGATGAAACGCCCGGCACTAGCTCAAGGTCCAAAAAGTAAATTCGACCCGAAGTGGGATCTAATGTGTATCGTCGATGAAGTATATTCCAATGGAGCTTATCGAGTGATCGATTGCAAGGGGCAAGGCATCAGCTTGTTGGTGAACGGCCGATTTTTGAAAAGATATTATACTTAACATAGAATACCATTGTGATTTGTAAACACCCCACTAGAGGGAAAGCGTAATAGACAAACATCAAAAGAAATGATACCATACGATGATCAATGCTTACAATTACAGATACTAATCATTTATTCCGTGTGTTTACACAGGCACCAGGAAAGTTATTAAAAACCGAGACATGTCAGGCATCGCCACCCCGCCCGATCCGAGGTTGTCAAGAATTGGAACGGAAAGATGAGCCTTAAATCAAGGCTTGGTCACACCCATTCTGCATAAATACAGGTTCGAGTCCTGACAGGGGGACATCCCTTTCAAAATAGTTTGCTTTATTTTTGAATCCAAATTCAAACGAAAGAAGTATCAAGTAGATAAAACACATAGCACAATCACGTGAATAGTTACATATCATTACAACATTACCATCACAACATGTCTCCACAAATTACAGAATGAAACAATCACAAATCTCAAACATTCAAATTTCTTAAACATTGTTCAAACAAGTGAATTGCAGACTCCTGGGTTGCCCTCTGTGTTGCCTCCGCCGCATCTAAAACTTGTGCAGGATCAGGAACGCTTTGAAGGAACTCCCTCAATTCTGCAACCTGATTTCGTATGGTGTTACGTTCGGCCTCGCGCTTTTCGACAGATGATTGCAGACGAGCCTTCTAATTGCCAAATTTTGAGAGATTGAGGTGAACAACGGAGCGTTCAGCTTGTAGTCCGCGCTATCTCATTGTCTATCTCTGCTAGTCGATCCGTGGCTCCCTGATGCCCGACAGTAGCAGCCTGTCAATCCTACCTTATCGCAGTTATGTCTGCCTCGTACAATTCACGCTTTGGCAGGAGGGACTGCAAATGACTGTGTCTCTCCTCGACAGAAGGATCAACTCTAAAGCGTCTCACCTTGTTGAGTTGTGTCATGCCTTCCCTAAACAAGACCACATGGTTGACCATTAAGGAGACGTTAATCCTGAGCCATGCAGCGTTGTATTCAAGCGCTTGCAGCCCTTCATCCAAAATAGACCATTCATCCATGTTCTTCAGAGAGGCGGCAATGTTTGCTAGAAGACTCTTCAAAAGGTCCGCCTTCACCCTCGACAGTCCTCGGAGAGAAGAAATGAATGCCTCGGGCAAAGCGACGGGGGCTGAAGCATGGACAAGAACGGTTGCTGATAAAAGAAATGATAAAATCAGTATAAAGGGATCTCAGTAAGGCAAAAGATAGTCGAAATGATGAAGACAGGTAATATACCGGTGGCTTCGGGAATGTCAACAACAAGCACGCTAGTTGAGGTAGTGGGCGTAGGCAGTACTGGGGTAGGTTCAGTGGTCCCCTCGGTCGACGGCTCAGGTAGTTTTGGAGAAGATAGCACTACGACCTTAGGAATGTTGGTGCCAGATGCTAGCATGACAATAGGAGGGGCTTCCACAACGGGTTCAATCGACGATGGTACAACAGTAGGAGGAGCTTTTGTGGCACGTTCCGATGCACTTGCTCCTATATCAGAAACCTCAACCCCATGGGAAGCCTCCCCGATAGGTTCAGTTAACGATGGTCCAATAACAAGAACAGCTTCCACAATAGGCTCAACTGATAACGGTCCGACAGTTGGAGGTGTTTCCAAGATAAGTTCAGGCACGCTTGATTCAATGACAGAAGCCGTGGCGTCTCGAGAAGATGGATCAGCAACCCTGACCCCAATATCTTCAGCACGGGAAAGGGTTGGGGGAAGTGCAACTCTCGCCGTAGTAGTAACGGTCATTTCATGAACGGGACCTTGATCATCTGCAGCTTCAGAAACAGGGTTATCGGAGATAGGAACAGTGTCAGTGGGCACCTCGTCATCCAAGTCCAAGAAAATAGCTTCTACATCTGCCTCAGGGACGAGCTTGTCATATATCGGTTCATCATCATTGCCTTCTCCAATGTGACGATCTCCGCTCAAATTATCCTGAAGACTCAGCTCACCATTTTCCTTGACCACACTTGCATCTCCAGTCGGGATGTCGCCGACAGCCTCAGAAAGCCGTTTCTGTAATCTCTCTTCATCGTATCTCTTACGAATCTCATTAATATTCTTTCCTCCATCAACTATCGAAGTACGATGAGCAGTCTTCACCCGAGGACCAGTTCGCTCAAGTGACATCTCATCATCACTGTCCCAGGGAGCAGAGAATCTAAGCAAACCCCCTTGGCTTATCTGACCACCCGCCGATGCATTTCTGTCACCGTCATCTCCACCATCTCCATCACCACCGCCATCATTGTCATCATTATCATCACCATCCCCGTCATTTTGATCATCATTACCCCTGGGAACATCACCTCCCTGATGCGCCTCATCAATAAGCCCGAGAGACGGGAACTATGGCCCCTCTTACACAATACTTCTTTCCCCGTAAGCGATCCAACCTTCTAGGGTATGCTCGGGCTTCTCATGATCAATTATCACGTTCATCGAAGTCATTAGCCTCTGAGTACCCGATACAGCGGGCTGATGAAGATGCTCCGACACATATCCCAGTCCATTGGCTGGAGCCGTACTAACAATCGGAGGCGTAACAAAGACGGGATCAGTAACGTGATGACCATTCCGGATCAACGTATACTGATGAGACCACCATCTCATCCACCCGAAAGAGGCACCAGTGACACTCTTCGTCCCAGGGATAGCAAAAGAGCAACCAGTCTCGGTTAGCAGGAGATGCCGCCACATCCATTTCTAATGAATAGGCCCAACCCCGTATGCCCGCTGCTCACGAGTCACCGACTCCAATGCTTCAGGTACTCCTTGATCATACCCGAACTGACTGAAAGAAACTGATTAGGCTAATACGGCTCTCTCTAAAACTCCAACCCTTCACATAAAGGAAGTGAGGATGGGCGGATGGCTATCAGGAAGGAGCGTTCATTGTGGTCTATGCTGTCATCGTCCGTGCACAGTATTGAATATTTGCTCCTGGTGCCCGAAAAGTGAAAAAAGTGGACGTCGTCGTATCTAGCAATTCTCTCCTTGACAGTGTTCAAGTTCTGCCCGATCATCTTCCGCTTTTGAAAAAAGTATAACGGAACCACTCCTCTCTGAATATAATCCCCGGATTCTATGCCATTACCCAAGGGAAATACACTCCGAGCCATCCGGACAAGAAATGCCATCCGCAGTAGGCAGAATTCATACCAAAAGCAGCATGATCCTTATTACTGATGACGTAACTAAAGGCCCGATAAAGAGAACACAACATAGCAGGAGCTATTACATAACGATGACCATTACCCAAGGCCCCTGCGATGGCAAAGCAAGATACCCTCACGCTGTCAGCCTATTTGGAACTCGGCAAGACCACACAACTCAACCAATACGTCAAAAAGTCGGCCAGCTCACAGGTCGGGGAAAGCTTGTTGGGGTGGGGGAAGTTTTCCTTCATCCGATTCTCTAAAAAGGCCTTATCCCAGCGGCCTTCATCGTAGCCGCATAGTCCAAACTGAAATGAAGAAAACAAGGCATCAATGGAAGAAAGAAAGACGAAGTAATGACGTGCAGCTTATGGTTAAGTGCTTACTCTAAGCCATGGCTGAAATAAACTAGCCAGTCTTCAAAAGGAAGCTTGTCCTTGAAATTCCAGAATTGCGAAAGTTCCGCAAATAGCTCGTAGCAAGCCGGAGAAAAGAAGCCCTCGTTCACTTCTTTCTTCTTCCCGGATAATTCATCGTCGCTGGGGCCCCACTTGTCATATATTCTCCCGCGAATCGGGAGACCGGCAATACGGTTCAAGTCCCAAAGCGAGATACTCATCTCTCCATACGGTAAGTGAAAGGTATTGGTGATAGAACACCAGTTGTTCAGAAATCCCTTATAGACCCATGACTCGCAGCAAAAATAGCTTTAGGTCGCCGGCAATAGCCTTGAAGAGGCCTACCGCTTTCAGGGCCTCTCTATGTCGTTCTAGAATTCGGTTTGCCCACGCTTCATATCCAGGATGGGCGATCAGGTGACCCCGGGTCCGGAATGCACATGACAGCCAGATTTTAGCGTCTCCTAAATGATGAAACCTTTGACGAAGGGTCTCAAAATAGTGCCTAAGGGAAGGGCCGATGGGGATCCTGGTTCGGCTCTAAAAATATCATGATCTTCGGGTCCAAAACGGCTTGGCGTCTGCCATTCTTAGACAAAGAGCAGTTGAGGAATGACGCAAGTGTAGACGTCCATGTTTCCACGCTGAAAAAGGAATTCGCCCGACATACATCTGAAGGCTCAATGCTAGGAAGAGAGCGGTGCCGTTGAAAACTTCTAGTGGACATGATGTACCCTCGTGTATAAGGGTTCCGTATGGTGAGAGGGGAAGTGACCAGTTTCACAGTCAACCAAACAATCTTCATCTTATCGGACTTAGACCTGGCCTACTTCTCCAGGTACACCTGCTTTGCGCCTTGCCAGCCCTCTTTGGGGGACCGCGCCTGGCAGATTGGGCAGGGGCCAACGGACTTGCCTCACCCTCCTCGGAACCTGTTGTCCCATCACTTTGGAAAACCCCGTAATGGAGTAAACCAAGTGTCCCATTGTTCTTGCGTACCCCTGTCTGGAGGGGGTGGCACAACCCTATTGTAGAGGATCTTCTTCTGCATGTCCTTGGACAGCGTCAGTATGCGCTCGTAGAAGTTGAAATTTTCTGGAGGCTGGAACCACTGGAGGTTCTGATCAGACGGGCGACTAACGCTCTTCGAAGCCGCCCGCTTGCGCTTCGATGGGGTTAATGGAGGACTTGAAGGACCGGCCCCAGAAGGATCACTAGCCATTACGATCTATGACGGCACACGAAATGCTTAGATATATCTCAGAGCAAAGAAAAATGCACGCAGAAAGAAATCAACGTTCGCAAGGTTCAAGAGAATACAAAGCAGCAAGTAAGAAAGATGCAAACACCAAACAAATTAATCAAGACCTCAGTAAAACACATCTAAACCAACAAGGAAGGAAATAATATGACAACATTCACAACACGAAATCATCATCACATATATAAACAAGAAAGGATAGAAGAAAGAGAAAATGATCTAATCATCATTCATCAACTATAAAGACAATTCCAAAATGTTTGGATTCTCATATCAATTGTTTAATGTTTAAAGTTAATGTTTGTCACAAGATGACATAAAATTGTGGGGCCCTCTCCCCATGGTCAGAAGAAGATCTCAGTCCTGCAGCAGCGGAAGAACCCGAGCCTTCAGCTCATCCACCTTCGCCTGAACCCGAGCTTCCTTAGAGATTAGATCCATCAAATGGGAGATGCACTGCTGAACGAAATCGAAGCTCAGATACTCTAACTCGGCTTGGCGCCTCGCAGCAGGAATTTCAATTGCAAGCCTTTGACAAGTCCTCCAGGCATCTCTGACCGATCTCCAAATCCCAGCGCGGTGGTCTTGAACCTTCGCCTCCGCATATGGGAGGATAGTGGTGAGGCGTCTCTCATTCACCCGGTTTTCTCTCCTCAGAGAGTGATATTTGCCCACTAGATTAAAGAAGAATCGCCGATGAAATCAAGGATGGCTTCTCTATGCTCATCGAAAATGGAGGCCATGAGGGAGATATTTTGGATAGCCTTTAGAATAGGACGAGAGTCTGCGCCAAGCCTGGATAGAGCCTCGGACACCTCATCATGCTGAGCGTTGAGAGACGACCAAGCCTCAGGACGATTGAGGGAGTCCAAAAGCCGCTGTAAGCAGTCGTGAGCCGCGCGCAGGGAGGCACGGGTTACAACCATTGTCTGCTGGAAAATAAGACCAACAGCCCGATCTGAGAACCATGGCAATTCGATAAAAAAGGAGTAAAGAAAGGAAGCGTATAAAGACCATTTACATCAGATCCAAAGTCAAGGGAGGCATGCACAGGTACATCTAAACTCTATCTAAATTAATCATTATAACCTCTAGAAGATACCATTTTCTGCCAGGCATAGCCCAAAGTTTAAAGTGTATGAGATCCGACACGGCTTCTGGACAGCAGTGAATGCACATGAGAACTTATGACGGAAATACGGGACCCCATACCCTTTAAAATAATGATCCCTATCACCATGGGAATAGCTATGCCCAGCCAAAAAGTGGATATAATGGGCAGTGTTGGGCCAAATATACACATGAAAGAGCCCCAAAACAAGAAAGTTCTAAGTCTTGGAAACTAGGTACGTCCAGCCTGATGCACCCCTAAAATGGCCTGATTTCGACAAAAAAGTATGAAGTGTAATATTCGGATGCGTCAGGCTCAACACACCCCAAAAAAGCTAGAATTGGCCCAAGCCCAATACATGTGTGTGTCGCGCCCAACGCACCCCGAAATTCATCGATTTTTTCCAAGTATATTATTTAGGTGCATCAAGTGTGACGCACCCTTAAAAGCAAAGGGTTTTCTCCAATTTACGACGAGGGGTGCGTCAAACCCGATGCACCCTTAAAATCTGACTACTTCCAAGAATCTCAATATTTGGGTGCGTCAAGCATGACGCACCCTTAAAACCAAAAGTTTTCTCCAACTTATGACAAGGGATGAGTCAACCCTATTTGGGTGTGTGTGGACGCTCGCCGTTCCACGCTCCCAAACGTTCTCCCTTCCTTTCGGAAAAAGAAGAGGGTGCGTGCGCGCGAATCACCGTTTGTGCCACTGGCTTGCCTCGTTCTCGAGGGCTTTTATCTGTTGTCGTGTTAAACTAGATGTGTTTAGATGCGTTCATATAAGACCAAAGTCGCCACTAGCCAGTTACTTTGAATCTACAGTCGGCTAGACCCCGTAGAAACGTTAGAGAAGGGAATCCGAAGATTTCTTCCTCTAAAATGACTCCTTTTGATCTGCGGCCAGAGATTCGAGGTAAGGGATCACGGTTACAGGGTGGGAAGAGGTTAAGCACCCCACACTGCCCGTACCGAAGTACAGTCTCTACTTCACAAAATCGAACTAATACTTGAAAGTTTGATTTAATCCTCATACATTCTCATGAATGATATGATGCGTGAATGCAGGTCTGAATAGTAAGAGTTTCTGATGAGCAGGTTTCCATTAACAGGTAAGCCCAGAGCATACGCTTGAACTGACAGGTGCTTTATGCGGGATGTATGCTGTGTGTTTGAATAATCAAAGGGCTTGTAGTGACATGATAAGCAGAGGGGGTTGGAAGAAAAGTAAATGTTGCACTTATACTAGATGCGAATGAGATGATGTTGGTAAAAGAGTAGCTGGATGGACGGAGGTGTCGCAAGGGTTTGCTTCGAGTGGCTAGATCAAGACTTGTGTGGCTTGAGAGACTTAGACCTAGGGTCAGACTGGGCTGGACCAGGGCTAGGCTCTTCTCACTCGGGCTCTCCTTGGTGGAAGAATGGGCTAAAAGGGTGGAGATGAAGTCGGACTAAGGGGATTTCTCTGGGACTTGAGGGATGTGAAGGGATGCTGTGAATGAGAAGGGGCGGGGGTATTTATAGCAGCGAGCAGATCCCATAAATAAGTTTGGGCGGCACCCAGTGGGCCACCCGTACGGCTGTTCTGCTTCGGCTTCGGAGCGTACGACCTCCGAACCTGAAGCAGAAAATCCCCAGGTTCGGTAGTCCGGACCTGTTCCGAGGCTAGCGGTTTGGAACTTAGTGAGTTGATTGGGTTTGGAAGATGGGTTGACACGGTGATCTGACTCAGCAGGGTTGACTCACCAAGTTTGACTTTTTTGGGGTTTTTTTACTGATTTTTCTTATGGGGGGTTTTTCAGGCTGATGTTTAGGGGTGAGTTGACTGGGTTCAGACTTGAGCTGGGCTATGGATTGGAGCTTACAAGGGTGAGTTTGGCTGGGTTTGAATATGTGATTTGGGGGTATGGTCCTCCATTCATTCAGTTGTCTTTACCAACATTATAGCAGAAGGTGGGGTGTCTACAGATGCCCCTCTTTGGCAGAGGTTGTGTGCAACTGAATGCCAAAGTGAGTGGATACCCCACTTCTGACCCGGTCATTCATAGATCATGGTCTGAAATCTTTGCTTGCCTTTGCATCTGCGTCAGTTGATTGTCTAGAAATTAATCACTCGCACATACTGCGGGAGTTTGGAGAAAACGTTGCGATTGTCCCTGCATGCGCTGCAACCTGGGTACCCAATCCCAACCCTTCCATTCCCGATCGGTACTAACATCGGAAAGGTACGGTAGAGCCTCTGCGTCCGTTATAGTCTTATGAGGTTACCGACCCAGAGATTGATTGTTTGATGTTTTCCCGGATCACTCCAGGAGTACTTGTTTCGCTTGACTGTCAAAGTGGTTAGCTACCCTACGTCCATGTAGTCTTACGGGAGATCACTACGCTGACTTGGACTCAGTCAAGGTACTTCAAGCATCCACGCCTAGGTATGTGCGGGTGAACTCTTTCCACCCGATCTGCTGATTTTGATACTTGGGTTACAATTCATCATTTTCCATTGTTCAAACGGTTTCTTTGACTGAGCCTTTTGGCTTTCATCTTTTTGTATCTTGGCATTTGGTACGACCGCACTGACACTAGAGTTCAGTTCAACCGTACTTTGAGTGCATCGGATCCGATGGTCTCCGGAGAACCTGCGAGACATTGGATCTTATTTGATTTTTGCGTCGTCTCCTACCCAGAGATATGGAAGATCTCTCGGTGTTTTGGAGGCCGAACGCTCTACTGGGAAAATATTTTTGAATTTTGAAAAGATACCCACTCTGGGGAGTGATACTCCGTTGGGTCTTTATTTGCAAATAGAAATATATAAATTTTTTTTTTTGAAAAGGAAAATCTGGCTTGCACTTGCCTCCACTAGGGATGCATGTGGGGTCTTTAGCTAACCGACTTTTATTTTGAAAGCAGATAAACATGATGATTGATGCGATGCTTGGGGATGCATGGAGATGCATATTTGATGATGGATGCATGGTTTGGCTCATTCTCTTTCAGTTCGATAATTTTGCTTTTGCTGGGGATGTAGAGAATTTTTTAGCTTATTGCTTGCAGGGTTGTGCTCCTCTGGGGATTTTTTTTCGATGTGGGTGTTTGGTCAGCGAGTTGGTCAAGACCCCGACCCGTGGTCGATCAGGTCCATCGTCCCAAGATGCTGTTTCTTTGCTAATAGGGATGGATGAAGGAGGTTATCAGACTTCAAGATGTTCTTCTGGGAATGGATGTGATTGGGATGGTGCTTGGTCGCCAGTGTTGGTCAAGATTCCAATTTGCAGGTGATCGGATCCGTCATCCCAAACTGTGAAGTGAGTGATCGGAGTTCGGGACTCCTGAAGTGCAGTGTTGGAGATAATGACAATTTTGTGATTTTTGCAAATATTTGGTCTGAATCTTTACCTGAGTAGTCAGGATGGAGATCGGTTATTGAAAACAAATGAAATAATTTTATGATTTTGAAAATATTTGGTTTGAAAGCAAGGAAAATATTTTTTAGTTTTTTTTTAAAGGTGATTTTGCAATGTTTTGGTATTTTTTCTGATTTTTCTGAAATGCAGGGAAAAGATATGGAATTTTCATCCATTTCTAGCTTCTATTACTGGTAAGGCACCCGATCCATTTACGTCAGCGAGCAAGGCGAGTCTCACACAGTTAAGTGCCGTAGTTTTACATCTTCGGATGAGGAGATTTCGAGGGTTTTCAGTCAACACACTCACAAAGTTTCCTGTTCCTCATGTACAATGCACATAGACCATGTATCATCTGACGGACTCCTTCGGCCACAAAATGAGCCACGTCCTCACATTTCCCTTTGTCAATACAGTTTGGGGCCTTATGCTGCTCACAATTCTGTGAGGGTGCGCTTCTCCTCCCAACTGCCTTAATCCCCTTCATGAGTTTTAAGAACAGGGAACATCCGTCAGATTCAACAGTGACTTCCAAATTAAGGTTGTCTATCACGGTGCGTTCAACACGAACAGGGTCGCGGGGCTCTGCCCGCCTCAGCCCATACCTGTTTAGCAACTCCGAACACCCGTACGATCAAGTGTCAGCCATGTCCTGAACAGGTTGGGAAAGAAAGCCCCCGAGAAGTTAATCCCAGTGTAGTTTTAGGTCTTCGGACCCCTAGGGATAGATTTGTGCAGTTAAGATTGATGGTGAAATTTTTTCTATTTTGAGAAAGTTCCAGACTTCAACTCGAGTAGTCAAGGTTGATACTAGTTTTTATGGAAAGTTTTAAAATTTTTTGATATTTTTTTAAAATGATTCGAGTTATCGAACCTTGATCTGAGCGGTCGAGGTCAATTTCAATTTTTGGTTGAAAGTAAGAAAGGTCCCCTGAGAAATTAATCCCAGTGTAGTTTAAGGTCTTTGGACCCAAAACTTATGTACAAAATAGGGCAACACATTTTTTTTTATTTTTTCAAAATGATCCAGGTCATCAGAACTTGGCCCGAACGGTTGGGATCGATACCGGTTTTTATTGAAAATCCCTCGGGATCTTAATCCCGACGTAGTTTAAGGTCTTCGGACCAAAACTTTGTATAGGCTGAGATCGAGAATACATTTTTTTTATTTTTAGAAAATGTCCGGAGTCGTCGAATCTTGATGTGAGCAATCAAGACCAATGCCGGTTTTTATTAAAAATCCATCGGGATCTTGATCCCGACATAGTTTAAGGTCTTCGGACCAAAACTTTGTACAGGCGATATTAGAAATACATTTTTTTTTATTTTTAAGAATATGTCTGGAGTCGTCGGATCTTGATTTGAACAATCAAGACCGATGCCAGTTTTTATTGGAAATCCCTCAGGATCTTGATCCCGACGTAGTTTAAGGTCTTCGGACCCAAAATATGTAGAGATGATTGTGAGAAATATTTTTGATGATTTTTTTTTTTGGAAAGATCCGGTCTAATTTGACCTCTTCCTTGACCGGTTGAGGTCGAATGACGGTTTTTATTATGAAATCCCTCGGGATGTTGATCCCGACGTAGTTTAAGGTCTTCGGACCAAAACTTTGTACAAGCGGCAGTGATCAAGGTTGGAAATTCCCAGAATTTTTCTGAGAATGATTCAGATCATCAGGCCATGACTTTGGATGGTTGAGATCATTGTTTGACCAAGTCAATTCTTTTTCTTTTTCTTGAAAATTTCATGGAGCTTTTTCCACATGATCAAGCTAATTTCTCCCCAATTTCTCACCAAATGAGACTTTGGTGAGATTTCTTTTTTTCTTTTTTTTTTTTCTCCTTCTCTTCCATCACTTCATTCTTATATGGAGGTACAAGATTAACTTGCAACCACCCTTCCCAATGAGGAGTTCTTCCTAAGGAGAGAGGGTGAGGGGTCGTTTCAACCAAGTGGGAGGACGAACGGCCCCCTGGGTGCCGCCGAAGCCACTTCTGCCCACTGGTTTTTCCAGTGGGTCGGATAATGGGGTGCCCTCCCCTTTTCTATATAACATGGGGCACCCTTGGCCCCTCCAACGTGCAATCTCTCTCTTCTCTTTCTCACACTCTCTCTTTCTTCAAGTTTTTCTCTTTCTTTTGGTGCCCTCTTACTCTTTTCAAGTGGTGGGCCTTAGTGAAGCTTTGGGACAGCAAGGTGGTCTCCCTTTGGTGAGTGGTGAAGGTATGGACCACTCCCTTTTCTTTCTTGTCCTTTTTCTTCTTCATTGTCTCTTCTCATATTTCCTTTCTTTTCTCCATGTAGATATTCCCAGGGAGTCAAGGTGGGACCAAGTCTTTTTGTCCTTTTTCTAGATCTCCAATCTCTTCTCAAGGTGGTACATGGAGAAGGACATTGCAAGCTTCCATTTCATTTTTTTTTCTTCCTTCACACTCCCTTCACGTGTATGTAAAGGGTAATTTTGCCATGTCCATCAAGTGTGCATGGCAAAATATCCTATCTTTTCTCATGGGAGTTGGGCCACTCTTCATGTGTATCAAATGGGCTCAAAGTGAAGTCAATGGCCCTTGGTGTACTTGATGGGCCCAATACTTCATTTTGGGCTCTCTCATGCTCTTCTTCTCCTTGTCATTTTTCCTTGGAGTTTTCTTTTCTTTTCCATCTTCTTTTCAAGGTTTGGGCCCATGGGAATGGTAGGGCCCACCTCAAGTTTTGGGCTCATAGAGCTCATTTTAGGTGGCCCCATCTTTCTTCACATGTGTATGGACAAAGGTGACTAGCCCATTCTTCACTTGGATCTCAAGTGGGCTAGATTTCTTAGTTGGTCCTTTATGGACAAGTAGTCCAAATCTTCCACCATTTCTTGATTATGATGTACATCCTTATGCACAAAGTGTGGTGGGCTCCTTGGAATTTTTCCATATAGATGGGCTTTTGGGCCCTCTTTGAAACTTGTGTGCACCACTATACTTTGTGCAAGTAGGATTGTTTCCCTTCATGCCTTTTCTTTGGATGAATGGAGGACTTGAGCTACTTGATCATCTACAAGTCCCATGAGTGAGTTGTTTCAACAATCTCACTAAGTTCAAATGGTTTTCTTATGTGGTAGGAAAGTGGTTCTCAAGAGCTTCCTTTAATGTTCCCAACCTCAAGTGGATGATTCTTCTTCAGGTGGGTTATCCATGCAACCATAGCTCCTTGAATTTTTCTTGGGGTGTTTGGTGGGTTGTCCACCATCATTCTCAAGGATAAGTGATTTTTCTTTCAATTTGTGGGAAAGAATGATACCCATAAGTTGCCCAATTTTGTCCCATGCTTTGGGGCATTTTGGATTTTGATCTTCAAGTGGGCTATGTATACCATTCTTAGCCATTTTCATGATGGTTGGGTGACTCATCAAGCCATGCCCTCTTGTGCTCAAATGGTCCCCTTTTTTGTAAAGCAATTGGTGCACATAGGTTGCCTAAACTTGTCCTTGCATGGTCATTTCCAACTTTGGTTCTTCATGTGGGCTATGCGCATCAACTTTTTTACCATTGGCTTCTTTGATTCATATGTTTGTGGGTAGATCACCATTTTGTATTTTCATAGTCAAAACATTTATCAAGATGATGCATATAGGGTTGCCCATGGTTAACCCACGAATGGGTTCTCATGTTTCTTCAAGTGGGCTATGTGCTTCTTTCAATCCATTGAGGTGAGGCATTTGAGTTGCTCTTGGGGACCCATTTCCCTGCTATTCCCCACTTGTCCATGTACATGTGTAAAAAGATGGGAACATCTTAGATGAGGATCATGGCCTTGGTAGGGAAAGTGAACCATGCCTTGGTCACACATGGACTTTGAAAAGGGGTTTCTCATATGAAGTTTGACTCTTATCCCTTTGATCTCATGATATTTGAGTGCATTTGTTGTCCACAATGTATCCTTGGATGATGGACTCTCCTTTCCTAAGTCATGGCATGCAACCCTCTTTAAGGTGGGCCTTGCTTTCTTTGATGGGCCCAACACATATTCTAGGTAACACATGGAGTTGGACATTAGATTTTTGCATTTGAATGTGAGTCCAAATCCATGGGTTTCTTGGATGATGATTTGGATTTTAACGGGTAAAGAATAGGGACTTACCTTGCCAAGCTTGTAGGATTTAATGGCGGATGGTACAAAGGGTGAAGGGCGGTCGATGAGGATGACCGGATGACCTGGCCTTCATCGTTCGCCGAGGGGCTCATATGTGTTCTTTAGCCAAGGAGCTCCAACCTCTTCCCTCTATAAAGGGCCGAGGTACCCGAGATCTCTGGGATGATTGGGTGAAACAACCACAGCCTTTGCTTGAACGTGTTCTGGCCGATACCCCTTTTGCAGGCCTTCTTACCTTGCGCCTTCACAACAATAACGCTAACCGCATGCTGCTTGCGGCTCTTTGTGAAAGGTGGCGGGATGAGACCCACACCTTTCAACTTCCCTGTGGCGAGTAGGGAATAACTCCCTTATATATATATATATATATATATATATATATATATATATATATATATATATATATATATATATATATATATATATATATGCAAATTGGCTTTCCATTCCATGGGGCAGTTGTTCCCCATGCCGGCTCTCTTATTCCCATTACTTCCACTGACTGGCTACGGCTTGTGGGAGCCATCCCACCTGAGGATGAATTCAAGGGCCACCAAGTGAAACTGCGATGGTTTTACAACACCTTCACTGCTGTCATCCTACCACCGAGCTGGAGACCCTTCACAAAGCACAGGCCATGGTTACTTATGCCTTTGGGTCATTCCTTTTCTGCCATGCGAACGAGAGGATTGACCCTAGATTCCTTCGTTTGGTTGAGGATCTTCACCACCCGTACAATTGGAACGGGGCTATCTTGACTCATATCTTCCAAGGTTTAGATAAGACCTCTCGAAGTAGCCGGTCCCTACACAAGTTTCTGGCCCGTCGTGGAGGTATTCTTTTTAACCTTCCCTGGAGGCATTTGTCTTCTTTCTTCCTCTGATCATTGTGTCCGCCCTTGCTCAGACCTGCTTTTATGATCATTTTGCTCATCTCTCGCTAATGATCGAGATGATGTTGAGCCATCTTTGTACCGCTTCATGTACTGGCATCAGCAAAATCGTCAACGGAATTCTCGAGTGTCTGGGGACAATTGGCGTGCTGACATAGACGGATTGACCGTCGAGGACATAAGTATCTTGCTTTCCTTATCCGTCGTGCTGCTCTGAGGCTGATTGTGATGAACTCATTTGTTGTAGTTTGCTCAAATGTCGTACGCCAACTTTCCTCTTTACTACACCCCTTAGCATGTTGAAGCGTAGGATTCTTCATGTCTTCAGATCATGCTTTCTGACGCTGAATCATTTCAGTGGTATTTGGGTGAGAGGCTCCTCCGACAGATCACTGGTGTGGCTAGGGTTCCTTGTTCCGCACCTCCTTTGGCTGCTCAGATCCCAGCTGATGAGATGGCCGATGCTCTTATGGGCCAGCCTGGATTTCGCTTCACGATCCCAGATCGTGACTACGACGAATGGTACTTGCTGTACGGACAGGGGCCTCTGCTTCCTCCGCTCTATGTTCCAAGGGGTTGTCGCAGATATGCTGGCGGATCAGTGACAGCTCCTCTGATGGACCTTCATCGTCGGGAGCGGGATGAGAGGAGGGATGATGACGACCATGTTGGTGATCTGTAGCTTGATTCTCAAGGATGTATTCGGCTTGCTTGTTGTGTGATCTTCTTCTTTTTGCTTTTACTTTCTTTTATATCAAAATCTTCTGAATGAATATACAACCCCTAATTGTCTCAAATTCCTTGATGATGGTTGGATGTCTTGATTTTTTTACTCATTCTTTAATGATTTACGGAAGATGAGGCTTCTTAACTGCATGGATGACGACTCAAATGGTTCAGATTACTTGATTTGGCCCTGTGGGCCCCTTTCCAAACTTCAACTTTGCTTTGGAGCACCTTTTCTTGATGTTTTGTGAGGCTAAGACTGGCTTTCCATGGTGCAGATGATGACTTGAATGGCTCAGATTGATCTTTTCAGCCATGTGGGCCCACTTGATGATCAAATCTTGGATTCTGGCCCTCTTTCTTGATGATCAAGCCCTTGATCTTGCTATTTTATGACTCATGTGAACTCTTCCATAGTTTAGATCATGATGACCTAATCTTTGAATGACTCAGATTGCTTGTGGGCCCCTCTTGATCAATTTTCCTTTTCTTTGACTTGATCAGACCCATACTGTCAATAGCATTTCATGATTGGACAGGTGGGGTATCTTTTAGATGATTTAGATAACCTTTACATGAAATCTGGAGCTGATTGGAGTCCTGGGTGGCCCTCAGGGTGCCATCTTCTGACATGGACTGGCAATCCCACCTACCAAAAGATGGATAGGCCAATCTTGCGAAGAGAGAGAAAACCCGTTCGTACGGGCGGCCCACAGGGGGCCGCCCAATCTTCGCCTCTTGTATGGTCTGGGCTAGTCTCGTGTTCGGACATTCTCAGTAGTCCATTGTCCCTGTCTCCTTGATTCGTTGCACACGAGGTTTCGAACCAACCATGAATCCTTCTTTTGTCTTCTCTTTTTGCCTTCTTCTTACTTTGTCCTTTCCCAAGTAATGGATAGTGGAGATATAGGGGCTGTGGGGTGTTGAACCTCCAATTTATACATTGCATTACCTATTACATCGCACTATATGCATGATTTTCATGTTTAAAAGGCCCATCTAACGCATGTTTTGTGATTGTAGGGATGAGAGCAGACTTCACTCAATTGGAGACCAAAAACAGTTCATTTAGTACCTGCGAATGAAGGTCCAAGGTGGACCAAAGAAGGAAGAAGAAAGAGGGAGAAAAGAGAATAAAGAAAAGAAGAAAAAGAAGAAGAATAACAAGTCCGACCGGTCAGCTACACCTCTGGGAAACATTGAATGAAGGACCAGTTGGTCCGACCGGTCTTGACCGGTCGGCCAACCGGTCGGTGCCTCTACTGAGCTCGCTGGACGCATGACCAGTTTGGTCCGACCGGTCGTGACCGGTCGACCAACAGGTCGGAGGCTGCTGGGAAACCCTTTGGACTAAAAACATAATGTGGTTCGACCGGTCGGCCAGCCCAGTCCGACCGGTCAGCCATGCTGAAAATCAGGAAGTTTCTATTTTCGGTTCCCAAATTTGTTGCGCACTGCGTAACCTTACGTAATTTCTGGATGTTTCCGATGCAACTGAGCGTCCTCACTATAAAAGGACACCTAGGGGCTCTTCCTAGGGCATGATAGAAGCCAAGGGACGTTGTGCTAGAGAGAGGAAGCCGTCGTGGAGCGTCTGCAACCCTCCAAACTCTGGTTTTTCTATATTTTCTAGTTTTTTCATGAGTTCTAGTTGTAGTATGACAATGCTCGGCTAGAATCTCTCAGCTAAGGCTGAGAGGTGAAGCTTGTAGCTAATTTCCATGTTTGATTCAGTTTAATTCAAGTAATTTCAATTCAAGTTTGGGTTTTTAATCTTTTAGTCCCTTAAGTTGATAGTTTGAGATGTTTTATGAGAGGTCATGTGCTCCGGACATGAATTCCTTGCAATTCTCTGAGATTATCATATGGTGTTTGTTTAGATTCGAATTATGGTAACCCTTGAGCAAGCCATAGTCCATAGGCATGGCTGTTACTCCGAAGGCTATGATTTTGAAGTCTACATGTGTTGAATGGGACTAGAACTTGGAAGTTCAACTTGAATAGGATTGAATGTGTTTAATGCTTTATTTTCCAACTAGATGAGAGATAGGACTTCAAATCTAGTTGTGTATCTTGCTTGGATTGATTGGATTGACATGGGATTGCTATAAGTGGATCCTTGAATGCCTTAGTCCTTTAAATTACTGGTTTTTGTTAAGTTACTGTTTTAGCATAAGTATTCCAATTAAACCTCATATCTATTGCAAACTGAGTTGCTGGAATAGTTTGAAGGTTGTTTCTAATTCCCTGTGGATCGACATCGGTCTTACCGAGTTTTATTACTACATTGCAGCCTTACACTTGAGGCGAGCGAACATGGGGGTTGTCCATGGTGGGTCCCACATTCCAGATTTCCAATTGAGCTTTGATGTAGAGGAGATGCCTTTAGTGGATGGGGTAGATGAGGCTTTAAGAGGGAGCATTGATGGAGACTTAAGCTTGGTGGTTAATGGAGCTTTTAATGACTCCATTAATGGTGGGATGGCTAGAATTTCATATTTGGATGGGTCTTTGGATGATGGAATTTTGGATGGTATGGATGAGATGGGAAGATGGGACATAGGTGAGGCTATGCATCCTTGAAGTGTGGGCCGCATGAATGATGTGATCGATGGTGATGATGTGGCCACAATGGACATAGATAGGTTGATCTTATGTCTGAATGGTATGGATGGTTTAGATGATACCTTTGATGGCTTGGATGCTTTTGATGATGGCCGAGATGTGCGACACACTTGCTTGGGTGGACTTGATGTGATCATTGATGATGCCCCCTTATGATGGACGGTGTGGATGTCTTGATGATCCCTTTGATTGGACAGGATGATGGTTGGATTCATGACTTTATGCTGGAGAGGACTGCCAGTCCAGATTTGACCATAGATTCTTCGATCGGAGTTGCCGAGGCCTTCCTTGACGGTTCAGATGCATTTTTCTGCGATCAGATTGATCAGGATGCCGCGATGTGCGGTGTGATTTTTGCTGATAGCCTTTTTGATGGGGAGTACCATCCCTCTTCTGATTGCTGACCCTTTACACATTCGGTTCATATGGCGGGCGAGTCTTCTCGTGCAGCTGAAGTGGTGATTGTTTCAGACAGCGACGTGACTATATCAGACATAGCCGCTACTGGGGATAGGTCAGGGGTTGTTGAGTTTACAGAGGTTCACGCTTTTCTTTCTCCTTCACCCGTTGATCTTCCGATCCTTGATGAGTGGTCATCGATTCCTGGGCCTTTTGTTCAGAAGGGGATTCCTGTGAGGACTTGTCAGTTGCTTCCTCATCCTTCTTGCTCGCCACGACTGCTTGCTTGGCTTGACAGCTTGTCAGCTTATGAGATTTGAGATTTGGAGTCTTATGGCTTCGGTGGTCTGATCCACATGGCCAGAGTTGACATTGATTGGAGGATGCTCGGAGCTACACTGATTAACTGGGTCCCCTCGTTGAACTTGTTTGCGTTCAATGACATGGAGATGGAACCTTCTTTGGAGGAGCTTGCGCGTTTGACCAGTCTTCCCTGGGATTATACTCAGTATTTTTCGCCGAAGACTTTGTCAAAGACTGCCACACCGCAGAACAGGTTTGGGATCCTATATCTTGTTCAAGCCTGCAGCTGCTGGCTAGAATGCTGTGGTGTTCTCCTTGGACTTGCTGTATGATCTTTTCTCGGGCCCTCGGAGTGTGGTAGGATCTTTACTTTCTCAGAATGCACTGATGTTCTGTTTGATAGTTGAGGTGCTATTCTCGGGATGACGCAGATCTCAGACTCCTTTGCTCTTTGAGGTGATGAGCCGAGTTGTTCGACGTCAGGGGATCATTTCTCTTGTCCTGGTTGAGCTATTTAATGGGCTGCTGATTGTGCCCTGGGCCGCACTCGTGTCCTTCGCGGCTGCTGTGCATTTCTTCAGGTATCTTTTCTGCACTTTTCTTTTCTTGTCTTGTATTTTGGGAGTTGCTTTGCTTTAGCTGAACCTCTTTTCTTTCTTATAATCAGATCTGGCTATGGGAGCGTCTTTCGCTGATCGTTCCTGTATCATTTCCCGGCACTCGTCGCCCTGACCTCATGCGACACATCATGGAGTTTCTTCCGCATACAGCTAGGATGAGTGAGCCCTTGTATCGCAGGATGTTTGCTGAGTTGCGTGACTGGAATGTTTGTTGGGAGTCATCTTGGCTTTCACTTCCTCCAGTGCTCTGTGATGCTCACCTCCTTCCTCTGATGCTGGTAGGCTTTCGATCTTACTTTTTTTATCACCCTATCCGGTTCCTGCGACAATTTGGGTATGAGTAGGATGTTCCTCCTTTTGGTTTCATGGGTATCGGCGTCGAGCACTTCCAGCCCGATCATCTGACTTTAGGACTCGATCGATGGGTCCTGGGCGAGTCACTTGACTGCTGACTTGCTTGGTTTTGAGCTGCGGACTTTTCTGATGGCGATTGCCCCATACCAGCACTAGGTTGCTGAGCAGTCTCTATACCGGCACATTCCTTGCTGGCACCAGATTGCCGATGAGGATGAGCAGGATATTTTTTGGGATGCTGGTTCTTCATCTGGTTCATATGAGCCCTTTGAAGAGCGTCCATTCATTTTTTTGAAAAAGATGATATGATATATGTAAAAGAAATACGATGCATTTAATGAAAAGAGAAAACTTTTTGAGAACTTATTGTGCCATGAGTTGTCTTGTGAGTGTGTCTGGATTTTGTGTCGGGACATAGGAATCAGAACTGTGACTTGGCCAAGGCTTTTACTAATGTCTCGAGATTGACTTGTGTGATCCCTTTAGTTCCCTAGAGGTGTAGGCAATGGAAACTGTTACTTCCTGAGATTGTCAGAGTTTGTAGAGTTCTTTGTTCCCGACTGTTCTTCTTCTTGTTCTTGAACTGCAATTGCTTGAACTGATCTCGACCGTCTGATTTCTTGGTACCTGCACTTTTAAAAAAAAATCTTTTTCTATTCGAGCCATTTTTACCTATAGAGCTCTTTCGAGTTTTCACCATAGCCGGCCTTTTCCCGTCATTTTTGCCCGTAGCGCCCTTTCGGGTTTTCACCACGTCCCGGGTATTTGATCTTGCCTGCCCCTTGGCAGCTATGCTGTTTTTACCCTTGGCGCCCTTTCTGGTTTTCACCAAGTCCACTGTATGCCCATTGTTTTTACTTGGAGCGCCCTTTCGGGTTTTCACTTCGCCCTCTGTTCACTCGCCTCAAGTGTAAGGCTGCGATGTAGTAATAAATCTCGGTAAGATCGAGGTCGATCCACAGGGAAAGAGGTAAACAATTTCAAGTACTCTAATAACTATAATCTAAGAAGTTTAAGAAAGTAGTTTTTCACATGAAATAGGAAAATCTGAAAATAAGAAGAACTAGAGCATCAAGGATCCACTTGTAGTAGTCCAATGCCAATCCATTCATCTAAGTACAACACAATTAGAATCAAAGTCCTATCTCTCATCTAATTGGAGGATATAACATTCAAGCACAAACAATCCCACTTAAGTATGGAAATCAGATTTCTAGTTCTAATGAAGCACATAGAACTTGAACTTGTAGCCTTCGGAGTAACAGCCATGCCAAGAGACTATGGCATGCTCAAGGGTTACTACAATTCGAATTCAAACAACCCAATCATGGTAATCTCAGAGAATTGCAAGGAACTCATATCCGGAGCACACGAACTCTCACAAAACTTCTAAAAAACCAAACTTTATTCAAAGTAGAACTTCAAAATCCAAAATTAAGAAAAGGGTACTTGAAATAAAAGAATTAAAGCATTGAAACCAACTACAAATTTCACCTTTAGCTCTAGCTAAGAGGTTAGCTAAGGAAAAGCATATTAAAACTAGAACTAAAACTAAGAAAATGAAGAAAAACTAGCTGTAGGAGGCTAGGTAGCCTCCTAGGACTTGAACTCCTTGCTTCCCACGTCCTTGCTTTATTTGGAATAGAAGAGAGCACCTCCTTTTATAATACATCAAGAGTACCGCAATACAACAGATTTTGTTTCACTTCGTACAGCTTAACCAATGGTCAAATTGCCTTCAAATTTGATTTGCAGCTTCCATGTAATGTGATCTTCCTCATAGATGATTTAGATTTCCAATATTATCTTCTTAATGGGCCCACCAATCAGATCAGCCACCGCCTCTCAAAATCGCGCAATTCGGGTACCTTCAGAACCAGTCATCTTGCTTTCAACGCTCCGGAGTGTACAGAGGTCGGATTGATCTCAAATTTTGAACATTGGTAGAAAACTGCTCCTCTATATGATGAACGGATTATATTGTCCAAAACAATTCCAGAATATGGTCTGAAAATTAGAACACTTAGGGCTTTTATAAAATCTGCGCAGTTGGATCTTTCTGGATGGTCCATCTTTCTTCAACCGGTACGATCAAACCACACATCCTTTTGATCTGAAACTTTTGTGGTTATTCATATATGGATGTGGTTTAAAAGATGGTCAAAGTAGATTCTTCATATCATCAATGATGTGTCACCTGGACCGGCCCAGAGTGGAGTAGGCGGAATCTGAAACTTTCTGGATAGTTTGTATTGTTTTGGACACCATGGTCAATCCGTAGCTTCGATTGACACGAAACCACTTGGGTTATTTCGGCGTCGAGCTCCTCTTCAACTTGGATGTGTTGGATTTCTAAATATCATCAAAATGGGTCCAAAAAAATGGTCTGAAAAACCAAAAATGGGAATAGCCTGCTGTTTGGAATCTGGAAGTGCAAACTTGCATGGCCGACCGGTCAAGACCAGTCGGACAGGGCTGGCCGACCGGTCTTGACTGGTCTAGCCTGTCTTTCCTTGCTCCATCAGCTTCTGTAGAAGGTTGCCCATGTGGCCGACTGGTCTTGACCGGTCGGGGCCTGTTTGGCCGACCGGTCTTGACCGGTCGGACCACATTTCTGCATTCTTTCTTCTTTCTTTTCTTCTCTCCTTGGTCTCTCTTTGGTTTCTTCTTTCTTTAGCCCACCTTGGGTCTTCATCCAATGCTCCTAAATGTCTCCTTTTGGTCTCCAATTAGATGAAGTCTGCTCTCATTCCTACAATCACAAAACCTGCATTAGACGGGCCTTTTAAACATGCAAACCATGCATATAATGTGATGGAATGGCCTATACAATGTATAAATTGGAGGTTCAACACCCTCTTTGTTTAGTCACACATTTTCTTTTCTCTTTTTTTTTTCTTTTACTTTTTTTCTGGATTTTTGGATAACTGCGGCGGATAGAGGTCAGGAATCCGTTGTTGCCAGCCGATGGCAGTCTTTTAGCCCTTATCCTAAGTTACGATAATAGAGCTGTCGGTCTTAGACCCTTCTGAGATGGATGGGTGGGTGACTGTGTTTCTTCTTTTGGGTTGTTTTTTCCTCGGGTGCCTTGTTTTGGCTTCCCATTTTCTTTTCTTTTCTTTTCTTTTTTCTTTTTTTTGTATTCTTTTTCTCTTTTGTATTCTTTTTTCTTTTTTCTTTTGAATCCCCTTATTTGAAACACTTATTGGTGGACGTAAATGATTTCTCAGATGCTTTAGCTTCGACCTCTTGACTTCAGCTCTATTAATGTAACTCTTGATAAGGTCAGAATGACTTACCCGTGAAAGATCTTCACTTTGTCGGCATTGATTGGCTCAGGAAGATCCACCCCTCTCATGCTGGTGAGTCTGAGGGCGCCTCCGGGAAGTACTTCTCTGGTGATCAGCAGTCTGCCCCATGAGGGTTTGAACTTTCCTCTGGGATCAGGAAGGTGCGATGGTAGAATCTTCTTCATGACCATGTCGCCCACCTTAAAACTTCTTTTTCAAACTCTCTTGTTGTAAGCCCGAGCGATCCTTTTCTGATAACACTGAGAATGACTTAGCGCACGCATGCGCTTTTCATCTGCTAGCTGTAACTGATCGAATCTAGCCCATTGTCCATTCTCCTTCTACGACTCTGCTTTCTAGTAACACCCGTAGTGACAGTATTTCCACTTCGACTGGTAGAACTGCTTTCATTCCATAAGTAAGCTCGAAAGGAGTAACGCCTGTAGTAGACCGTACAGACGTTTGATAGGCCCAAAGTGCATATGAGAGCATATCTGACCAATCTTGATAAGTCACGACCATCTTCTCGAGTATCCTGACGATTGTCTTGTTTGTGGCTTCTACCCCACCATTCATTTGAGGACGGTAAGGGCTCGATCGATGACGCTGAATCTTGAAATTGCTGAGGAAGTCATCCATCTTCTTGTTGACGAATGGGGTCCCATTATCTGTGATGATAACATTAGGGATTCCATACCAGCATTTGATGTTGTTCCTCATGAATTTGATCACCTTGGGATGCTGCAATCATGGTGTAGGAAGCTGCTTCTACCCACTTGGTGAAGTAGTCGACTGCCACAAGTATATACTCATGACCATTTAATGCTTTAGGACTAATCTTCCCAATGATGTCGAGTCCCCACATGGAGAAGGGCCAGGGAGTTGTCAGGTTGTACAGTTCTGATGAGGGGGCATGAATTTGATTTGCATGCTCCTGACACTTGAAGCATATTCTGATGTGCTGGCAGCAGTCTGTCTCTATGGTGAGCCAATAGTAGCCGAGTCGTAGAATCTTCTTTGCCATCATGTGCCCGTTCATGTGTGGGCCACAAATTCCTTCGTGTATTTTTTTCATGATCTTTGCAGATTCTGTTTCATCAACGCATCGAAGGAGGATGTGATTATAGGATCGCTTGTACAGAACTTCGCCACTGATGGTGAACTGCCGGCTAAACACTGGATGGTTCGGCGATCTATTGCTGTTGCTGACTCCGGATACTCCTGGGTTTCGAGATATTGCTTGATGTCGGCATACCAGGGTTTGTCAGGGACATCTTCGGCTTCTTCTATTTGCAGGTAGAAAGTGGGTTCATCTTGAGTTTCGACTGTGAGCTCCCATTATGAGGCTCCTTTCAGGATCTCGAGCATTGATGAGAGTGTAGCGAGAGCATCTGCAAACTGATTCTTTGCCCTGGGCATGTATGGGAAGGTGATTTCCTTGAATTCTTCGATCAGATTTTCAAGATACACATGATATGGTATCAACTTCTCGTCCTTGGTTTTCCATTCGCCATTGGTCTGATTGATGATAAGCTGTGAGTCTCCAAATACTCGTAGCTTCTTGACGCCCAATATTATGGCTTCCCTTAAGCTAGCGATGCATGCTTCATACTCTGCCATGTTGTTGGTGCACTCGAATGCTATGCACCTTGAGATAGGAATAGGGACATCGTCTGGAGAGTAGAGGATTGCTCCGATACTACTTCCTTTACAATTTGCTACACCGTCAAAGAATAACGTCCACTCATCTTTCTTCTTCTTTTCTTCACCTTCGATAAGCAGGAGATCTTCATCAGGGAAGAATGGCTTCAGCGGTTGATAATCTAGGAGAGAGTGAGCGGCAAGATGATCAACGAGGGCCTACCCTTGATTACCTTCTGAGTGACATAGGTGATGTCGAATTCAGACAGCAGTAGCTTCCATTTAGCTATCCTTCCAGTGAGTGCTGGCTTCTCGAACAGGTACTTGAGTGGATCTATGTGAGTAAGGAGGAGAATAGGGAACGCAATCATGTATTGACAGAGTCGCTAAGTTGCCCAGACTAGGACGAGGCAAGTCTTTTCGATCGGGGAATACCTGGTCTCGTAGTCAGTGAACTTTCGGCTCAAATAGTATATTGCTTGTTCCTTCTTCCCAGTCTCGTCGTGCTGGCCGAGAACACAGCTAATGGTTTCTGCTGCTACCAAGATGTATAACAATAGTGGTCGTCCGGGAGTAGGCGGCACTAGGACTGGAGGATTCATGAGATACTTCTTGATGCGGTCGAAGGCGACTTAGCAATCATCATTCCATTCCTTTGGAACGTTCTTCCGGAGTAGCTTGAATATGGGTTCACAGATAGGTGTGAGTTGTGCGATGAAGCGATTGATGTATTGAATTCTACCGAGGAAGCCACGGATTTCTTTCCCTGTTCTAGGAGGGGGCATCTCGATGATTTCTCTGGTTTTGGTTTCGTCGACCCTAATGCCATCCTCGCTCACCATAAAGCCAAGGAGCTTGCCTCCCATTGCATCGAAGACACATTTCTGAGGGTTGAGGTGGAGCTTGTACTTTTCTAATCTGTTGAATAACTTCTTCAGATCTTCAAAGTGTCCTTCGATCGTGCGAGATTTGACTGATCATATCGTCCACATATACTTAAAGCTCTTTGTTTATCATGTAGTGGAATAATGCTGTCATTGCTCGCTGATATGTTGCTCCTGCATTCTTCAGATCGAATGGCATTACCCTGTAACAGAAGGTTCCCCATGGAGTGATAAACGATGTCTTCTCGCGATCTTTGACCGCCATCTTGATCTGATTGTAACCTGAGAACCCGTCCATGAATGAGAAGACCTTGTACCCAGCGGTGTTGTCGATCAGAGTGTTGATATGTGGCAAAGGGAAATCATCTTTAGGACTGGCTTTGTTGAGATCTCGGAAGTCGATGCACATTCGAACCTTGCCATCCTTCTTCGGTACTGGCACGATGTTGGCGAGCCATTCAGGGTAGTTGGAGACTACCAAGAATCTCGCATTGTACTGCTTGATGACTTCATCTCAGACTTCCAGGGCCCATTCTGGCTTCATTCTTCGAAGTTTCTGCTTCACTGGCTTCATATCTGGCTTAGTTGGCAGATGGTGTACAACAAGCTCTTCATTGAGCCCCGGCATGTCTTCATATGAGAACGCAAAGTTGGACAATCTTGGAGCTAGGAACTCTATCATTCTTTGCTTCATCTCTGTTGGCAACGATTTTCCAATGCGTACTTCCCTAGGGATCTCAAGTGTCCCCAAGTTTACTATCTCAAAATCATCGGCTACAACATTGGCTTTAGATTCGAACTTTGTGAGGAGAACCTCTAGTTTGAGAGCCAGGTCATCATCTTCCTCATCCCGAACTTCGTCCAAACCCATGAGCCTCGAAGTCTAATTCGATGTCAAAATCATATGATTCGACTTCTAACTCATGCGACTCTTTAGACAAACTCGGCACATTATTGAATGCAGGAAAAGACATGTTTTTTGGTTTTTGAGAATTTTTTAGAATTGAAATGCTAGATGTTTTTTTCTTTTGAAAGTTTTTTATTTTTTTGGATTTTTAAATTCACGAGACTTTGAACAAGCGGGCATTGCAGACCATGATTGATCCCAGCTTGTTCCAAAGTTCCGCTCGCTGCTTAAACCGGTGTTGTTTTTTTTTTTTTTTGGAAGCCAGAGCCCTCAGATGACTCTCTGGCTGATTCAGAAGTTAGGGGAACAGATGACTATTCAGGACTCCACACTCCTTGCCCCTGGAGAGGTGGGGGTTGATGATTTGGGCAAAGAATCACAGTCTGGCCCAATGACCATGATTTCTCGCTGATTGGGTTCGAGATCTAAGTCGTACTCAGTCCCTCCCGGATCACTTACCTCGCATTGTAGTTCGTCTAGTTCCACAGCGGGACACAAGTTCGGAATCTGGACATCGGACCTAAATCCAGGGCTGGCCATTTTCCTTTTTTGGTCCAATAGATGGGCTGCTTCTGCCCCAGGTTGATGGTTGATGATGTTGGTTCTGCAAAGATGGGCGGGTCGTGCCCCTTGTTGATTGCTGCTGAGATGGGCAAGTTGTGCCCCTAGCTGGCTGGAATTAAAGTGGGCAGGTTGTGCCCTTGGTTGACTAGAGTTGAAGTGGGCAGGTTGTGCCCCTAGTCCTGGAGCTGTTGTACTTGACTTTCTTCTTCGTCTTTATCCTTTCCTTCTTCTTTCGGAGGCTTAGATGGTTCGAGAATCTGGTCCCATCGAATGGGGGGCCACGTGGCCCAAGCTAGGCTCATTAAGAGGCCTTTGTGTAGTGTAGTCGGTTGATTCCCTCTTAGATCTTTGCAAGGTTCTCCTGGCCTGATGAATTGAATGGGTGAGCATTGAAATTCTTCTTTCTTTTGTCCATGAAGATTGCCCTGTACCCGAGTCCCCATTTGCGTTGATTATATACCAGCGGCATCTTTCTGGACTTGAAATGATTCTTCATCCGATACTTGAGGCTCAGACGTTCTGCTGGTGGAAAGACACGATCAGCACTTATTGGTTCCGGATTGGCGATGGCGTTCACAGTCTCGAATTTGAAACTATGAAATGGGACAGTCTTCTTCAGAGTGCCGAATGTCGATGACAGGGATATCTGGTTCAGTGGCAATAGCATTGGAAGGAATGATGAGCTCCTTCTCTGCATGTATAGAGATCACTTGATTTCCATAGATGTATTTCACCCATTGATGCAGGGTTGATGGCACAGCTCCAACCTTGTGTAGCCAAGGTCGTCCGAGCAACATGTTAAAAGAGGCTGATATATCCAGGATTTGGAATGTGATGGTGGAGATTTCTAGACCTATCTGTACCTCTATGTTGACCTCCCCTTCCACTGATCGGCGGGTGTTGTCGAATGCTTTGACGTATATGGTGCTGGATCGAAATAAAGAGGACTGATTCCCAAGCGTTCCGTAGTTTTGAGCGGGCAGACATTTAAGCTTGAGCCGTTATCGATAAGGAATAGCGTGACGCATATGTCTTTATATCGTAAGGCTATGTTAAGGGATCGCCCATGGTCGCGCCCTTCTGGTGGCAACTCATTATCGATGAAGGTGATGGTGCGCGGAGCCAGGAGCTGTCCGACCATCAATGCTATCATTTTTGATGCCGTATCGGAGGAGACATGAGCATCGCTCAGGGTTTTGGCAAACATTTCTCGGTGTATGTGCGACGTACAGAGTAGCTCCCATACCGAGATTTGGGCAGGGATTGACTTGAGCTGAGTTGCCACATCATATGCAGCTTCGTTTTGTGGCTGAGGCCTAAGAGAGCGCCTTTAGGATCTCCTCTGTTCTGATTATCTCTTCGGATGCAACGCCCATTGGAATTCACGTTTCCCAACTCTGCACATTCCGGATAGTGCCACGGGACCTCTTTATAATTTTCTTCTCCTTTGCTCTCTAGGACCACCAGTTCTTGCAATGATACTGGTGTGGGTACCAGATCTTCCTCGTATGGAGCTTTTCGCTTAAGGACTACATTGTTGCCTGTGCTGAAGGGATGATATCGAGGCTTGTCTTCATAGATCGCATAAGGTCGCGGTCCTGGCTTGACCGTTCCTGGAGCAGGAGGCTCCCATGGAATGAACACTGGTCCCCTTGATATGGAAGGGGGTTTCTCTTTTCGTCCCAACTGTCGTAGTGTAATTGATATGCCTCCAAGACTTGCCCCTTGCAGTGTGACTGGCTTAATCGGAGGAGCCCCTTCCAGGACAATGGGTTCTTGCTGCTGATGAGTATGATCCCTCCATTGCGGATTGACAGGTTCATATGCGGGCTCGATGTATGACTGTACCCCTTCTAGGATAACCGGCTCCCAACATGATGGCTATAAGGTGCCCTTTGAACAACTGGCGCATCATATGGAGGTGCTCCTTCGAGTATTAACGGCTCGGAGACTGAAGGAGAAAAGGGGTTTGCCCCTTGCAAGATCGAAGGGGAACTTGTTGGCCCATAAGCAGTAAGCATGAATGGACTGGATAGGGGAGAAGAAGTGATCGAGACGCTCTCCTTCTTCTATGCTGTTGACGGCAGGGCCACGAGATGAACTGGGGTCCGTCGGATGCTGAGGCAGAGGATTCTGAAGGATGTTGGTAGAAGCTACTGGAGGAGTTCTAAGGACTGAGATGACGATCTTGTGGTCATCAATCGGGTCTTGTATGGCATTCTTCAGAGTCATGCACCGCTCAGTGGTGTGACCACGCCCTTGATGGTAAGCACAATACTCATTTTCTCGGTAGTTCGGAGGCAGATGATGAGGAGGAGGCCTAGGTGCCATCAGAGTGAGTAACTGCTTCTGTACCAGCATAGCCATGACTTGACTGAGTGGCTGAGTGAGAGGAGTGAATTTCCTGAGCTCCCTGTAATTCTGCCTATTCTGATATGAGTATTGGTCATTTTCCCTGAACTGCTGCTATTGTCGAGGTGGTTGTGGCTGATACCTCTGAGGTTGATGTTGGGCCTGATTCTACTGATACTGTTGGCATCCCTATGGGGGAGCGTATTGGTTCCCTTGAGCAGTGGCGATGATGTTGTTTACCTCTGTCGGGCGAGGAGGAGAACTGCTGTGGTTTCCGTTCCCATACCCAATAGGTCTTCCTTACACTCTGTTCCTTTTGACTAGAGTGGCTTGATGAGGCCATGGGGAGATTGTCCCGGCGCAGATTCCTGCTTCGACTTGCTCTCCAGCACGGATCAACTGTGAGAAATTCACATATGGGTGCGAGATGAGATATCCAGATATGCCAAGGATATGTTGAATGAACAATCATGGAGATTTATTCCTCGTCATCGATAGATGTCCGCATTCTGGCCGCCATAGCTCGCCAACGTCCCACATAAGCTGATAGCGTTTCGTTACTCCTTTGCCTGAGAGCTGCAAGGTCGGCTCTTCTTGGTGCCATGTTGAGATTGTACGCGAATCTGTCGACGAAAGCCTAGGAGAGTTGCTCCTAAGTCCAGATGCGATGGCAGTCCAATAATGTGTACCAATCTAGGGCATCGCCCTTCAGAGATTTTTGGAACAAGCGAATGAGGGCTCCTTCATTTCTTGAGATCGCACTCAGCTCTCTATAGAAATACTTGAGATGTGCTGTGGGACAACCGCTGCCATCGTATCTTTTGAATTTTGGTACCTCAAAGTTTTGAGGTATCTGAGCGTCTGGAAAAGGACGCAAGTCTCTGAACTTGGTCGAAGTTAGATCGATTCCTTATTGTCGCTGAAGTTAATTTTGCAATATCTGGAACTGCTCCCGCAACTCGTCCAGTCTTGCATGATCTGTTTGAGCAACTGGTGCCTCTCAGAGTAAGGCACATTCTTCTTCGGCATATGGTTGATGTCTTCGACCCTATGGGCTTGCTGGAAGGCAACCGTGGGTTGCTGAAATTTATTTGATGATTGAACTGGATTCTGATGAACTTGTGCTTGAAATGACTGTAATTGAACTGGAGACTGTACTGAAGGTTGAACTGGAACTTGCTGGAAATTAACTGGAGTTTGCTTAATTGAAGATTACTGGAAATTAACCGGAGTTTGCTGAATTGAAGATTGCTAAAAATTAACTGGAATCCCATCGGCGGGGATGTGCTGGAATTGAAAAGTGTTCCTGTTTGTAGGAGGCTGAGATGCTGGGAAGTGACCCCCTTGTTGGGTATTCGCCACTGTCCACTGATTGATATGGGCTTGACACTGACCCCCATTGTCGGCATTCGCTAGTGCTGTCCCTACTGCTGGAAATTGAATTGAAATTCCATCGGCAGGGATGTGCTGAAATTGAGTAAAGGTCCCATCGGCGGGGACATGCTGAGAAAGGAAAGGGGTCCCATCGGTGGGGACATTCTGAAATCTACTGAGATTGTTGCTTGTAAGATGGACTGGAAACTGACTGGAAGTCCCTGCGACGGGAATGCTCTAAGACGACCTTGTCGTCGCGGGAAGGTACTGAGGAGGATGCCCCATAGTGAGGGGTTGAGATGGCTGTTGTCGGTAATCTTGGGTAGACTCCGATGGTTATGCTTGATTTGAACTGGAGGCCGGAGGGACCCGGCATGGCTGCTGAGGTTGTTGAGCTAGGCCAACTTGATTGTTGGCTGTTGCGGTAACTTGTGCTTGCATGAATTGCAAGAGCATTTCTTGCATTGCTCTCATTCCCTGTGCTAATTCTTGCATGATTGGCGTATTCTCAATTGGTTGTTGCGCTGGAGGTTGCGCTTCAGCCATCTCGAGGGTGGGGAGGAGGTGAGTTTCATCTTCATGATCAGACATGGCTTGTTGAGCCCGAGTGCGGATTATGCTGTGGAAGGGAAGTTGTTTCTGAAGACGTTGAGTTCGAGGAGGTGCAATAGTGAGGACTATGCTCTACTCTTTTTTGGGTTTTGGGACTTTCTATATATTTTTTTGTTTTTTGGGTAGAATGCTATGCAGATGAGATTGTATGAGGACTAATGACTTTCAAGTACAGGAAGGATTCTGTTTTTCAAGTTGGATCATGATTAGTGGGACTAGCATCTCCCCAGCAAAGTCGTCATTCTGTGGACGCTCGTCGTTCCTCGCTTTCGAACGTTCTCCCTTCCTTTCGGAAAAAGAAGAGGGTGCGTGTGCGCGAATCGTCGTTTGTGCCACTGGCTTGCCTCGTTCTCGAGGGTTTTTATCTGTTGTTGTATTAAACTGGATGTATTTAGATGAGTTCGTATAAGATTAAAGTTGCTACTAGCTAGTTACTTTGAATCTACAGTCGGCTAGACCCCGTAGAAATGTTAGAGAAGGGAATCCGAAGATTCCTTCCTCTAAAATGACTCCTTTCGATCTGCGACCAAAGATTCGAGGTAAGGGATCACGGTTACAGGGTGGGAAGAGGTTAAGCACCCCACACTGCCCGTACCGAAGTACGGTCTCTACTTCACAAAATCGAACTAATACTTGAAAGTCTGATTTAATCATCGCACATTCTCATGAATGATATGATGCATGAATACAGGTCTGAACAGTAAGAGTTTCTGATGGGCAGGTTTCCATTAATAGGCAAGCCCAGAGCATACGCTCGAACTGACAGGTGCTTTATGCAGTATGTATGCTGTGTGTTTGAATAATCAAAGTGCTTGTAGTGACATGATAAGCAGGGGGGTTGGAAGAAAAGTAAATGTTGCACTTATACTAGATGCGAATGAGATGATGCTGGTAAAAGAGTAGCTGGATGGACGGAGGTGTCGCAAGGGTTTGCTTCGAGTGGCTAAATCAAGACTTGGGTGGCTTGGGAGACTTAGACCTAGGGTCAGGCTGGCTGGACCAGGGCTAGGCTCTTCTCACTCGGGCTCTCCTTGGTGGAAGAATGGGTTAAAAGGGTGGAGATGAACTCGGACTAAGGGGATTTCTCTGGGACTTGAGGGATGTGAAGGGATGCTGTGAATGAGAAGGGGCGGGGGTATTTATAGCAGCGAGCAGTGGCAGATCCCATAAATAAGTTTGGGCGGCACCCAGTGGGCCCCCTGTACGGCCGTTCTGCTTCGGCTTCGGAGCGTACGGCCTCCGAACCTGAAGCAAAAAATCTCCAGGTTCGGTAGTCCGGACCTGTTCCGATGCTGCAGTTTGGAACTTGGTGAGTTGACTGGGTTTGGAAGATGGGTTGACACGGTGATTTGACTCAGCGGGTTGACTCACCAAGTTTGACTTTTTGGGGATTTTTTTACTGGTTTTTCTTATGGGGGGTTTTCGGGCTGATGTTTAGGGGTGAGTTGACATGGCTTCAAGCTTGAGCTGGGCTATGGATTGGGGCTTACAAGGGTGAGTTTGGCTGGGTTTGAATATGTGATTTGGGGGTATGGTCCTCCATTCATTCAGCTGTCTCTACCAACATTGTAGCCGAAGGTGGGGTGTCTAAGTGCGTCAAGTCTTAATGCATGCTTAAAATCCTAAAATTCAACCAAGTTTCAATACTTGGGTGCGTCAAACTCGACGCACCCTTAAAATTAGAAATTTGACCAAGTCATTATTTGGGTGTGTCACGCTCGACGCACCCCGAAATCTAATTATCCAAAATAAAAGGGTGCGCACGACCTTTTCTGGGCGCGTTGGCGACAATAAAAGGGTGTGTTGGCTAATATTTGGGTGCGTTAAAGGTAGAGGGAATGCACAATGAAAAGCGAGAAATGAACGGAAATCAGGCTATCTTATCTTTTTATAGTGTGGACCCAAAAATCTGATGCGTTGCGTTGAACCGTCAGACGTCCATCACGACGCACCGGAGGGGCATCTGTTGGTGTCCCAAAAGTCAGTACCCTCCAAAACAAATCAACTGGGCACGTACTTCAAGGAAATCCCACAAAATACCATCCAATACACCTAAATAGTAAGATTTGCAAAAGATCCAATACTTAGCCATTTTCTCCGGTGGGCCCCACAAATCACCGTGATCTAAACCGTCTGAAATCAAGTAGAAACCTTCTTTATAAATTATAATAAGCAGTGCATGACAATTGGCAAAAAAGCGGGCCCCGCGAACCCTTACATTTCGCAAAACCCAATTCTTACAAACCATGAGTACGTCAAGCGCACCCATTTATTCAACTTGACGCACCCCTAAATTCATGAAAATTCAAAAAACATTTCAGGATGTATTTCACCTCTGACGCATCTAAAAAAGAGCTTGACGCATCCGAAAAATACCTTCGACGCATCCATAAATTCAGTAAATCTGGAACTTTAATTTCAGGGTGCATTTGTAACAACCCGAGATTTTCTACTCTCGTGTATAACACGACGGCCGAATTCCCAAGTAATTTATGGAATAACTAATTTGTCAAATAATAAAATATAGCATTCAAGCACAATGGCGGAAACAATTATCATCTTTTTCTATCAAACTTTCTACGTCATCATCAATGTTTAAATAAGGGAACCAACCAATATCCATACTGATTAATTAAAATACAAAATCATGTCTTCTCTTGAAGACTTATTACAATTCCATAAATGTATCAACTACTTAAAAGAAATATTTAATAAATGATAACATCAATTAAGTTTCTCTAACATCGTCATCCGCCATGTGATAGTACGAACCATCGAACTCTTTTCCTTAAAAATCGAGTTCAATACCTGGATCTTCACCTGTATCATCTAAATTGTGTTTGGGATAGCGTTAAACTGCTATCATAGTAGGGGATATTTCCTCCAAGACAATCAAGAATAATAATAACGGTATAGAGTAAATGTAAGCAGGATATTATCATTTAATTAAATCAAAACAACCAACTAAAAATCTTTGTTAATGCGATGCATGGAATGCATGCTCTGGCTAAGGCACCCTGGCTAGAATCACAATACATGAAGTGGGAGACTCCCTATTACGACTTCATGCTAGCCACTAGTCACTAGAGGTTTCTGGGACGCACAAGCCCATAGTTTTGCCCGACCACGTAGAAACGGGACGCTCATAGCCCAGATCTACACGTGACAGTGTACGGGAGAAGTAGGACGCTCTAGCCTATTCTCAGTTCCGTACACCCACATGGAGCCAAGTGAATGCATGACTTTAATTTCACCTTTATTTAAGTATTTTCGCATACAACCAATTTAAATAAAACTCAATGGTCACTATGGGGAGTCACAAGTGACCTAGCATAGGACGACAGTTCGGGCTTAGTGTCCATGACACCAACCCCGGCTCATGAGAATTTGTATACCATTAGTGTCCACTCATTGTCCCGTTTTATGATTTCATCATGTCCCAAAAAGCCAATGTTATACATCATGACCAAATTCATTAAAATACTCATGTAATGTAAATGAATCCAATCAAGCATCATGTAAATGTAAGGATCCATTGACAAACAATCACTTCATTCACTCACTTAAGTCAAGAGATATTCTTCCATCATGGACACCTCTCACGGGTTCCATCTCTCTACATCAAATAATTTTATCAACATAGGGACAAAGAGTATACAATAATGGGATGTCTATATGATGATCTTATACACATATTTCATATATATCATAATATGAAAACCAATGTTACTTGTAACACATAGACTAAGAAAATAAGGGCATAAATTTCACAAAGATAAATAACACAAATACACATGCTTCTTAGTCAAAAATCTAAACAAGGAATCACATCACCATATAATGATATTCATTACAGATCTCACATCAAACTTCATGTTATATGGATAAGCAATTTAAAACAAAATAACTTCACATGTCATAAAAGAAACTTATGATAATCGTGATATTATTAATGAAAGGCTTGAAAGAAAATCCTCACCTTAGGATGGACTTAGAATAAGAGGGTTGTAGAAGATCCTAGCCGTTGGAAAACTATGAGAAAGAACTCTCTTCTCTTCTCTCTCTCTCTCTCTCTCTCTCTCTCTCTCTCTAGGGCATGGAGGCTAGGGTTAGGAGAATGATTGGAATTGCATAGTAGAAATATGGAGAGGGATGTGCACGCGAGGTCTTGTGTAACAACCTCTTGAGGTGGGTTTCTCAAATCTCAATATTCGAATGATCTTTGATCAATTTTAATCCGTTCATCTTATCAAGCTCGATGAGTAGAGTCAGAATACATAAATTTCTTGATGATCCACATTCTAGATTGGCCAATCCTTGAAAATGGCCTAACGGGTGCTAAAATGGGCTTGATCTCAATTAACGGTCTACGCTTGATGATCAGGGCCCAAATTTTGGAAAAATATATGGTCATGATAGGAAAATAATTGTTACAAAGTTTAGTGGTTGATTGATGGTGAGAAATGCCTAGATCTGAAATTTCAACTTTTGGTGGAAAAGGAAGGGGCTGGCTTTGTAGTTCAACGGTGTAGGATTATAGATCGGGGTCCAAACTTTGTGTAAACTCATAGTCATATGAGTATAATAAATGGTCCAAATTCAAGAAGCGATTGATAGTGAGAAGTGGGTAAATTGAAAGGTTCAGATTTAAAAAGAGTTGGTAACTCATTAATTTCTAAAACGGGATAACTTCGCGCATAAGAAAGATGCTTCTCAAGGTGGGGCACTCAAATCACACTATTGGTCCATGATAAAGACAATCTAAGTCACTCATATGAAGAGAAATATTCGACTACGACTAACCATCTACTTTTCTCACTCGATGGACATGAAAATCAAGGGTTAAGGGGCTAATTTGATAATTGAACCACTTCTACTATGATTTAAGGGCTAAAATTTAACGTGTATGGTTAATATGTGCCCAAAAGCTTAAATCCAGGGTTTTGCGTGAAAGTGATGTTCAAAAACTATAATACTTAAAAATGGCAGTCTTAACTTAAATTTAACTAATGGCATTTTCGTAATTATCTAAAAAGTGTGTGATTTTAGAAATCTGATCTTTTTATGATGTTTATGGGATCATTCTAAGCAACGCTTGTAAAGGGTCCCCTATCGGATCTCCTACGGATGTCCTGCTATTCACAAATCAACGGTAAATGTACGATAATTAATAAAAAAATAAATAAAAATGAATTTTCAAAAATTTTCAAATAAATCTCGAAAATCTGGGGCGTTACAGCATTACACCTTGATGCATCTGAAAAATGATCTGACGTGTCCATAAAATAGCTCGACGCACCAATAAAATCACCAAGAACCCGCATAGCATTTTTTGAATGCATTGGACTCCAACGCACCCAAAACGCACCCAAAAAATAGCTCGACGCACCCATAAAATCAGCACATTTTAGAATATCATTTTGGGGTGCATCGGAGCTCCCACGCGCCTATTTGGGGGTGCGTCGAAGGTTTTATGGGATGCGTCATACATGGCAGCCCCTCATTGGTCGTTGTCCGGTATTTTCCGGTATAAATACCCCATTCCACTATTCATTTGTACATATTAGGAGAGAGAGAGAGAGAGAGAGAGAGAGAGAGAGAGCTATTATTCCTTGAGTACTTGGGATTTGTCACCGAAATCCCTTTCCAACTACCGGAAAGCTTTCCCAGTCACCGGAATCCCTTTTCGATCACTGGTAACTTCCACTGGAAGATCGTTCCGACCAATACCACCGCAGGTCCAGATTCTAAAAATCATAAGTGTGGGCACGCACCCGAAAATTATCCCATGCACCCGAGAATTTAACATAATTTGGACAAGCACTTTCAGGGTGCATTGGACTCCCACACACCCTATAATTCAACATAATCCGGACAAGCATTTTCAGGGTGCATTGGACTCCCACGCACCTGAAAATTGTCCCACGCACCCGATAATTAAACATAATTCGGACAAGCATTTTTAGGGTGCATTGGATGAAAGCACGTCAGTAGTCTAACACGACACCTACGTATGTGCGGAAGCTTAAAGAGCAACTAGAATTATGACTAAACCTATAGGAGGGGGTGATTAGGACCTTTTTTGAAATTCTTTTCGCCTACTACACAATTCAACAAATTAAACTAAGTAAGCAAGAACACTTCGGCTTCCAAGCCTAAGTGGGTCCAATCACAAGACTAGCATATGATTAAGCCATAAACAATCCTAGTCTAAGCATGCATAGGTAAATAAATGATTTAACTAATCAAGCTCCTAACCTATGCAACCTATGTAGACTTATGAGAATGGATCAATGAGCTCAAGTCTACACACCTAGTAAAAGTACATCTTGTGTGTGGATGCCAATCTAGTGCCTAGCATACATTCCTATCAAGCATTCATAATTAAACAATTAAACATCCAATGCTAAGATATCAATGTGCTCAATACAATCACAAACACAAGCATGTATACTGGTTCGACTTTGGGTCTACTCCACTCCCGGTTCAAGTACTCAACTCCTTTAAGCACACCTGGCATTCACTATCAGAGGTTTTAAATGAGGTTCACCTCTCACCTTTACACGGAGGTTTTACCGGTTCACCTATCAACCATAACCGGAGTTTTGGACAAAGGCTAACTCTCAACCCGACGCACGTTTACTCCCGTGTCGGAGGCTCCCCCTTGGAGACTTACTTTAGGCCAGGCTAACGGGCCAAGGAACGGCTAACGTCCCTAGATCGAGTTTGGCAAACAAACTCTAAATGGACTCTCAATAAAGGCAACCTTACTTGTCGGATGAGCCCCTTGTTTAGCGCCGGTTCGGGTTGCTTGATCTCCGCTCTCCCGTGCTTCAATCAACTTCCCTTGCTCCCACGATCGTGTCGCCGATGCGTCGCCAATGCCTCAGCTACACTCGATCAAACACCTTGCATGTGATGCCTTTGAGATACCCAAGGTGATAGGAGAATAGGTTTGAGAACTCTACAAGTGATGGGTATGGGTTGCCTAGAGGTTCTCTCCTACAACGATCTCATCTTAGAGTTTTGGACAAGGATTTGTCAATCAAGAAGGTTCCAAACTCTAGAGATCAAGAGGGGATGAAGGTCATCTTCTTCATGAGCTTGGAATGCTCCAATCTTGTGTTAAAGCACAAGGAAGATGCCTTGTATAGGTTGGGAATGAGCCTCAAATGGTCTCCAACAATGGTGGCTTCACTCCTCTCGAAATCCCTCTCCTTGCCCCTCAAAACAAGCCAAACCACTTTATAAAAGGATTAGCAACGGATACAAAACGGGCAAATAACGGCTAGTACCGACCGGTCGGCCAGGGGTCCACGACCGGTTGGCCAAAGCAAGAAACAGGTTAGAAGCTTGCTGTCTCTGCTTGGGGGGTCTGCCCGACCGATCAAGACTAGTCGGCCCTATGGCCTGTTGACACAACAGGTTTGCTATTGAACTCTGGACCCAGTCCGACCGGTCTTGACCGGTCGGTCCAGTCCATCCGACCGGTCGTGACCGGTCGGTCAGGCCTGGGTTCAGCCAGATGATGCTGGCCCACATATACTCTAACCCACTCATTATAGCCATGGTTTGGGTTCACTTTTGGGACACCTAGGGCCAATCTATGACGACTAAAAGGTTTCCTAACATGGTCAAGGTCATCAAAGAGGTTAAAGGGTTGGGTTTTGGTTAAGGTTAAGGCACATCAAGGCATCACTTTTACCTGGTTCTTCTTCCTTGATGCAGCAGGGCCACTTGAGTCTTCGGTCTTCGTCTTCATTAAGCTCAACTGACACTAGACTCACTGACGTAAGTGATTGACAAACAAGGTGCACTAGTATGCCACAGAAAAGTGCACTAACATTGGACTCCCACGCACCCAAAAATTGTCCCACGCACCCGATAATTAAACATAATTTGGACAAGCATTTTCAGGGTGCATTGGACTCCCACGCACCCATAAATTGAACAAAAATTGGATAACTAATTTAAGGGTGTGTTAACGTCCCACGCACCCATAAATTAAGTCTCACTCACCCGAAAAATCAGCCAATTGCAGAACATGTTTACGGGTGCACCGGACTCAATTTTAAGTGTTTTCAAGATCTGTTTGAGCCTATTTTGGATATATTAAACGTTCCGAACACAATGAAATAGTAAAATGGACGTTCTGGGATCCCTAAATGAGCAGAATTGCGCATCTTCGAGGTTTGACCCGATTCGATGCGTTAAATGAAATGACTTCTCAGAAAGAAGCCACCAGCATCCAGAACTATGTAAATGTATCATCATTTATATCTACTGTAAAGATATGATCCGATTTGGGTCGAAAGCTAGACAAACGGGACTATGATTATCACGATAAACCATGTCAAAGAGTTTCAAATCGCTACAAAGCAATTACTATGAACTACCACAACACAACAGTCGATGCCTTACCCATTCAAACAGCATTCGTCGGTTGGCCTATTCAGGTATACACAACTGCAGATTGGACTTCCCGAGGTCACCTGTCCATACATGATAGGCGCGGGCCCATAGTCTTCCTTCTTAGTCATAAACCCTGATAGTCTCAGCCCGGATCTCCGCTCAAAACATGGGACATAGACATCTGACTAACACAAAGATGGTTCACTCCATAACAAAACAAATACAAGTCTCTACGACCACAAAACTCTAAGACCATAGTCCCTGCTGACTAGTCTTTTACCTTTTAATCAAGGGTCATCGATCATTCGATGTAATTAAGGGCTCATGCCAGATCATGGCCCGGAATGTACAAGATCTCAAGATCTCTTGAATAAAATTCGCCTTGCGATATCTCTTCTTGTGTGCCTTTTGTGAATGCTTGTGATTGTCTATGAATGCTTCTATTACTTAGAACCCCAGAGCAACAACACATGCCAGAAAATGTAATTGTAATCCATTTTCTAGTTCTAACAGTGATGTTGAACTCAGACAGGAGTAGTTGCCATTTAGCTATCCTTCCAGTGAGTGCTGGTTTCTCGAACAGGTATTTGAGTGGATCCATGCGAGCGAGCGAGGAGGAGAATAGGGAACGCAATCATGTATTGACGGAGTCGCTGAGTTGCCCAGACTAGGGTGAGGCAAGTCTTCTCAATTAGGGAATACCTGGTCTCGTAGTTGGTGAACTTTCAAATCAAATGGTATATTGCTTGTTCCTTCTTTCCGGTCTAGTCGTGCTGGCCGAAAACATAGCCAATAGCTTTTGCTGTTACCGAGATGTATAACAATAGGGGTCGTTCGGGAGTGGGCGGCACTAGAATTGGAGGATTCATGAGATAGTTGTTGATGCGGTTGAAGGAAACTTGGCAATCGTCATTCCATTCTTTTGGAACGTTCTTCCGAAGGAGCTTGAATATGGGCTCACAGATAGGTGTGAGCTGTGCGATGAAGCTACTGATGTATTGAATTCTGTCGAGGAAACTAAGAATTTCTTTCTCAGTTCTTGGAGGGGGTATCTCGATGATTGCTCTGGTTTGGGTCTCATCGACCTTGATGCCATCCTCGCTCACCATAAAGCCAAGGAGGTTGCCTCTAATTGCACCGAAGACATATTTCTGAGGGTTGAGACGGAGCTTGTACTTTTCTAACCTGTTAAATAACTTCTTCATGTCTTCAAAGTGTCCTTCAATTGTGCAAGATTTGATGATCATATCATCTACATATACTTCGAGCTCTTTGTTCATCATATCATGGAATAATGCAGTTATTGCTCCCTGATATGTTGCTCCTGCGTTCTTCAGACCGAACGGCATTACCTTATAACAGAAGGTTCCCCATAGAGTGATAAACGATGTCTTTTCGCGATCTCCGATGGCCATTTTGATCTTGTTGTAACCTGAGAATCCGTCCATGAAAGAGAAGATCTTATACCCTGCAGCGTTATCGACCAGAGTGTCGATATGTGGCAAAGGGAAGTCATCTTTAGGACTGGCTTTGTTGAGATCTCGGAAGTTGATGTACATTTGAACCTTGTCATCCTTCTTCGATACTAGTACGATGTTGGTGAGCCATTCAGGGTAGTTGGAGACTACCAAGAATCCTGCGTTGTACTGCTTCATTGGCTTCATATTTGGCTTTGTTAGCAGATGATGTACGATGAGCTCTTCATCGAGCCCCGGCACGTCTTCATATGAGAACGTGAAGTTAGGCAGTCTTGGAGCTAGGAACTCTATCATTCTCTGCTTCATCTCTGGCGATAATGATTTACCAATGCGTACTTCCTTAGGGATCTCAAGTGTCCCCAAGTTTATTATCTCAAAATCATCGGCTACGACATTAGCTTTAGATTCGAGCTTTTTGAAGAAGTCCTCTAGTTTGGGAGCTGGGTCATCATCTTCCTCATCTCGAGCTTCGTCCAGACCCATGAACTTGAAGTCTAATTCGATATCAAAATCATATGATTCGACTTCAACCTCATACGACTCTTTAGATGAACTTGGCACATTATTGAATGCAGGAAATGAAATGCTTTTTAGTTTTTGAGAATTTTCTAGAATTGAAATGCTAGACGTTTTTGGCTTTTGAAAGTTTTTTATTTTTTTTATTTTTGAACTTTGCGAGATCCTGAACAAGCGGGTAATGCAAATCATGATTGATCTCAGCTTGTCCCAGGGTACCGATCGCTGCTTAAACCGACTTTTTTTTTGGAAGCCAGAGTCCTCAGATGATTCTCTGGCTGATTCAGAAGTTAAGGGAATAGATGACCATTCAGGACCCCACACTCTTTCCCCTGGAGAGGTGGGGGTTGATGATTTGTACGGAGAATCACAGTCTGGCCCAATGACCATGATTTCTCTATGGTCGGGTTCAAGATCTGAGTCATACTCAGTCCCTCCCGGATTTGTTACCTCGCATTGCAGTTCGTCTAGTTCCATGGCGAGACACATGCTTGGAATCTGGACATCGGACCAATCCAGGGCTGACCATTTCCCTTTCTTGGTCCAATGGATGAGCTGCTTCTGCCCCTGGCTGATGGTTGATGGTGTTGATTCCACAGAGATGGGCAGGTTGTGCCCCTTCTTGATTGATGCTAAGATGGGCAAGTTGTGCCCCTGGTTGACTGGAATTGAAGTGGGTAGGTTGTGCCCTTGGTCCTGAAGCTGCTATATTTGATCTTCTTCTTCACCTATATCCTCTTCTTCTTCTTCTTATGGAGGCTTAGATGGTTCGAGAATCCAATCCCATCGAATGGGAGGCCACATGGCCTAGGCTAGGCTCATCGGGAGGCCTTTATGTAGCGCAGTTGGTAGATTTCTTCTTGAATCTCTGCAAGGTTCTCCTGGCCTGATGAATTGAATGGGTGAGCACCGAAACTTCTTTTTTCTTTTGTCCATGATGACTGACATGTATTCGAGTCCCCATTTGCGTTGATTATATACTAGTGGGATCCTTCTGAACTTAAAATGATTCTTCATATGATACTTGAGACTCAGACGTTCTGCTGGTGAAAAGACACAATCCACACTTGTTGGTTCTGGATTGGTGATAACGTTCACAGTCTCGAACTCGAAACTATGGAACAGGACATCTCCTTCAGAGTGTTGGATATCAATGACGAGGATATCTAGCTTAGTGGCCACAATATTGGAAGGAATGATGAGCTCTTTCTCTGTATGGATAGAGATCACTTGGTTTCCATAGATATACTTCACTCGTTGGTGCAAAGTTGATGGCACAACCCCGACCTTATGCAACCAAGGTCGTCCGAGCAACATGTTGAAAGATGTTGATATATCCAGGATTTGAAATGTGATGGTGGAGACTTCTGGACCTATCTGTACCTCTATGTCGACTTCTCCTTCCACTGATCGGTGGGTGTTATCGAATGCTCTAATGTACATGGTGCTGGGTCGAAATGAGGAGGAACTGATTCCCAGGCATCCCGCCATCTTAAGTGGGTAGACATTTAAGCTTAAGCCGTTATCGATAAGAACAAGTGGGACACAGAGGTCTTTATATCGTAAGGCTATGTTGAGGGATCGTCCATGGTTGCGTCCTTCTAGTGGCAACTCATTATTGGTGAAGGTGATGGCGCGAGGAGCCAGGAGTTGTCTGATCATTAATGCTATCATTTCAGGTGCTGTATCTGAGGAGATGTGGGCATCACTCAGGGTTTTGGCAAACATTTCTTGGTATATGCGAGACGTGCAGAGTAGCTCCCATACTGAGATTTGGGCAGGGATTGACTTAAGCTGAGTCGCAACATCATATGCAGCTTCATTTTTGTTATCGAGGCCTGAGAGAGCACTTTTGGGATCTCCTCTATTCTGATTATCTCTTCAGTTACAATGCCCATTGGGGTTCATGTTCCCTACCTCTACACATTTTGGATAGTACCAATCTTCCTCTCCTTTGCTTTCCAGGACCACTGTTTCTTGCAACTGTGCTGGTACGGGTACTAGATCTTCCTCATGTGGAGCTTTTACCTTGAAGACTACATTGTTGCCTGTGCTTAAGGGATAATATCGAGGATTGTCTTCGTAGATCACATAAGGTCGTTGCCCTGGCTTGACTATTCCTGGAGCTGGAGGTTCCCATGGAATGAACACTAGTCCTCTTGATATAGTGAGGGGTCTCTCTGTTCGACCCAGCTGCTGTAGCGTAATTGACACACCTCCAGGACATCTTTGTGGCTCGGGGATAGGATCTGCCCCTTGCAATATGACTAGCTCGACTGGGCGAGCCCCAATGGGTTCTTGCTGCTGATGAGTATAATCCCTCCATTATGGATTAGATTGTTCCTGATCTGAAGTTGCCCCTTGCAAAACGATAAGTTCGTATGCGGGCTCGATGTATGACTATGCTCCTTCCAAAGTGATCGGCTCCCAACATAAATGATTGTAAGGTGCCCCTTGTAAAGGGACAGGCCCTTAGACGACTGGTTCATTATATGGAGTTGCTCCCTCGAATACTAGTGGCTCGAAGACTGAAGGAAGGAAGGGGTTTGCCCCTTGCAAGATCGGAGGAGAATTTGTTGGCCCATTAGTGTAGGCATAAATGGACTGGATAAGGGAGAAGAAGCGATCGAGGTCCTCTCCCTCTTCTATACTGTTGATGGCAGGGTTGCGAGACAAACTGGGGTATGTCGGATGCTGAGGTAGAGGATTCTGAAGGTGTTGGTAGGAGCATCTGGAGGAGTTCCAGGGACCAAGATGACGGTCTTGCGGTCATTAATCATATTTTGGATGGCATTCTTCAGAGTCATGCATCGATTAGTAGTGTGGCCACGCCCTTGATGGTAAGCACAAGTACTTATTTTCGCGGTAGTTCGGAGGTAGAGGATTTGACGGAGGCCTGGGTGCCATCAGAGTGAGTAACTGTTTTTATACTAGCATAGTCATGACTTGACTGAGTGGCTGAGTGAGAGGAGTGAATTTCCTGAACTCCCTGTAATTCTGCCTATTCTGATATGAGTATTGGCCATTCCCCCTGAACTACTGTTGTTGTCGAGGTGGTTGGGGTTGTGGTTGAGGATTTGGTTGTGGTGGGGGTGGTTGTGGCTGGTACCTCTAAGATTGATGCTGAGTCTGATTCTGTTGATATGATTGACGTCCTTGCAGGGGAGCATATTGGTTGCCCTGAGGAGTGGCGATGATGTTTTTTACCTCTGTCGGGCGAGGAGGAGAATCGTTGCAGTTTCTATTCTCATATCCAGTAGGTCTTCCTTCCACTCTGTTCCGTTTGAATGGAGTGGCCTGGTGAGGCCATGGGGAGATTGTCCCTGCACGGATTCCTGCTTCGATTTGCTCTCAAGCACAGATCAACTGAGAGAAATTTGCATATGGATGTGAGATGAGATACCCAGATATGCTAGGATATGTTGAATGAACAATCATGGAGATTTGTTCTTCGTCGTTGATGGGTGTCTGCATTCTGGCTGCCATAGCTCGCCAACGTCCCACATAGGCCAACAATGTTTAGCCACTTCTTTGCCTGAGAGCTGCGAGGTCCTGAAATTACGTCAGTAGTCTAACGTGACACTTTCGTATGTGCGGAAGCTTAAAGAGCAACTATAATTATGGCTAAGTCCTATAGGGGGGATGATTAGGACCTTTTGAAATTATTTTCGCCTACTTACGCAATTTAACACATTAAACTAAGTAAGCAAAAACACTTTAGCTTCCAAGCCTAAGTGGGTCCAATCACAAGACTAGCATATGCTTTAAGCAATAAACAACTTAGTCTAAGCATGCATAGATAATCAAATGATTTAACTAATCAAGCTCCTAACCTATGCAACCTATGTAGACTTATGAGAATGGATCAATGAGCTCAAGTCTACACAACTAGTGAAAGTACATCCTATGTGTGGATGTGCCTATCTAGAGCCTAGCATACATTCCTATCAAGCATTTATAATTAAATAATTAAACATTCAATGCTAAGATAACAATGTGTTCCATTCAATCACAAACACAAGCATGTATAGTGGTTCGACTTTGGGTCTACTCCACTTCCGGTTCAAGTACTCAACTCCTTTGAGCACACCGGCATTCACTATCGAAGGTTTTAAATGAGGTTCACCTCTCAACCTTTACACGGAGGTTTTACCGGTTCACCTCTCAATCATAAGCGGAGTTTTGGACAAAGAGCTAACTCTCAACCCGAACAAAGTTTTGGACATAGGCTAACTCTCAAGCCGACGCATGTTCACTCCCGTGTCGGAGGCTCCCCCTTGGAGACTTTGTTTAGGCTAGGCAAACGGGCCAAGGAGTGCCAAACAACCCCTAATCTTTAGGCCGACAAATAGGCCAAGGAATGGCCAACGTCCCTAGTTCGAGTTTGATAAACAAAATTAACACTCAACTCTCACAGGGAATTGAGTGGATAGACTCTTAACAAAGACAACCTTACTTGTCGAATGAGCCCCTTGTTCAGTGCTGGTTCGGGTTGCTTGATCTCCGCTCTCCCGTGCTTCAATCAGCTTCTCTTGCTCCCTCGATCGTGTTGCCGTTGCGTCGCCAATGCCTCAGCTACACTTGATCAATCACCTTGCTTGTGATGCCTTTGAGATGCCCAAGGTGATAGGAGGGTAGGTTTGAGAACTCTACAACTAATGGGAATGGGTTGCCTAGAGTTGCTCACTTATAACGATCTCATCTTAGAGATTTGGATAAGGATATGCCTATCAAGGAAGATGCTAAACTTTAGAGATTAAGAGGGGATGAAGGTCATCTTCTTCATGAGCTTGGAATGCTCCAATCTTGTATTAAAGCACAAGGAAGATGCCTTGTATAGGTTGGGAATGAGCCTCAAATGGTCTCCAACAATTGTGGCTTCACTCCTCTCAAAATCCCTCTCCTTACCCCTCAAAATGAGCCATGCACCTTTATAAAAGTGGTCTAAACGGACATAAAACGGGCAAATAATGACTATGCCGACCTGTCCCGACTGGTCGGCCAATGGCCAGTGAAGACAGTGTACTTACTGTCTGGGGGGGGGGGGGGGGGGGGGTCTGTCCGACCGGTCTAGACCGGTTAGACCAGACCAGCCGACCGATCACGACCGGTCGACCCAAGGGCCTGCACACTACAGCATGCTACTGTCTGGACTGGAAGGTTGTCCGACCGGTCCTGACCGGTCGGTCCAGTCCAGCCGACCGGCAATGACCCGTCGGACAGGCCTCGGTTCAGCTCAACAGTTTGCTGACCCAACTCTTTCACAACTCAACCTCTATGGCCAAGGTTTAGGTGGTCTCTGGTACATCGAAGGCCAATCTATGATAACTAAAGGTTTCCTTAATATGGTCAAGGTCATCAAAGAGGTTAAGGGTTAGGTTTTGGTCAAGGTTAAGGCACATCAAGGCATCACTTTTACCTGTTTTTTCTTCCTTGATGCAGCAGGGCCACTTGAGTCTTCGGTCTTCATCTTCATTAGGATCAACCGACACTAGACTGACTGACTTAAGTGATTGACAAACAAGGTGCACTAGTAAGCCACAGTAAAGTGCACTAACAGGTCCGCCCTCCTGGGTGCCATGTTAAGATTATATGTGAATCTGTCAACGAAAGCCTGAAAAAACTGTTCCTAAGTCCTGATGCAATGACAGTCCAATGATGTGTACCAGTCTAAGGCATCACCCTTCAGAGATTTTTGGAACAAGTGAATGAGGGCTCCCTCATTTCCTGAGATTGCACTCAGCTCTCCACAGAAAGCTTTGAGATGTGCTGTGGGGCAGCCACTGCCGTCGTATCTTTTGAATTTTGATACCTCAGAGTTTTGAAGTATCTGAGCATCTAGAAAAGGACACAAGTCTCTGAACTTGGTCGAGGGTAGATCGATTCCTTGTTGTCGCTATAGTTGATTTTGCAAGATCTGGAACTGTTCTCGCAACTCGTCTAGTCTTGCATGATCTACTCGAGCGATTGGTGCCTCTCGCAGTAAGGTACGTTCTTCTTCGGCATAGTGGTCAATGTCTTTGACCCTATGGGCTTGCTGTAAAGCAACTGTGGGTTGCTGAATTTGATTCGATGATTGAACTGGATTCTGACGAACTTGTGCTTGAAATAACTGTAATTGAGCTGGAGATTAAACTGAAGGTTGAATTGGAACTTGCTAGAAATTAACTGGAGTTTGCTGAATTGAAGATTGCTGGAAATTAACTGGAGTTTGCCGAATTAAAGATAGCTGAAAATTAACTGGAATCCCATCGGCGAGGATGTGCTGGAATTGAAAAGTGCTCCTATTTGTAGGAGGCTGAGATGTCGGGAAGTGACCCCTTTGTTGGGTATTCGCCACTATCCGCTGATAAATGTGGGCTTGACACTGACCCCCATTGTGGGCATTCGCCAGTGTTGTCCCTGCTGCTGGAAATTGAATTGAAATCCCATCGGCAGGGATGCGCTGAAATTGGGTAAAGGTCTCATCGACGGGGACATGCTGAGAAGGGAAAGGGGTCTCATTGGTAGGGACATGCTAAAACCTATTGAGATCATTACTTGCGAGATTGACTGGAAGTTGACTGGAAGTCCCTGTGGCGGGAATGTTCTGAGACGATCTTGTCGTCGTAGGAAGGTATTGAGAAGGATGCCCCATAACAGAGGGCTGAGATGGATGCTGTCGGTAGTCTTGGGCAGACTCCGACGGCTGTGCTTGATTTGAACTAGAGGCCGGAAGGGCCCGACATGGCTATTGATATTGCTTGAACTGGGCCAACTTGATTGTTGGCTGTTGCGGTATCTTATGCTTGCATGAATTGCAAGAAAATCTCTTGCATTGCTCTCATTCCTTGTGCCAATTCTTGCATGATTGGCGTATTCTCAATTGGTTGTTGCAATGGAGGTTGTGCTTCAGTCATGTCGAGGGTAGGGAAGACGTGAGCTTCCTCTTCGTGGCTGTACATGGCTTGCTGAGCTCGGGTGCGGATTATGCTGCGGAAGGGAAGTTGTTTCCGAAGACGTTGAGCCCGAGGAGGCGCAGTGGTGAGGAATATGCTTTACTCTGTTTTTTTGGGGGGTTTTGAGAATTTTTTTTTGTTTATGGATGAAATGTTGTGCAGATGAGATTGTATGAGGATTATTGACTTTCAAGTACAGGAAGGATTCCGCTTTTCAAGTTGGATCACGACTAGTGGGATTAGCATATCCCCAGCAAAGTTATCATTGTGTGGACGCTCGCCTTTCCGCGCTCCCGAACCTCCCTTTTGAAAAGGGGTTGCGTGGATCGCCGTTGTGCCACTCGGCTCACCTCGTTCTCGAGGGCTTTTTCGGTTGTCATGTTAAACTAAATATGTTCGGATGAGTTCGCATAAGACTAGAGTCGCCACTAGCCAGTTACTTCGAATCTACAGTCGGCTAGACTCCATAAAAACGTTAGAGAAGGGAATCCGAAGATTCATTCCTCTAAAATTACTCCTTTCGATTCAGTGGTCAGAAATTCGAGGTAAGGGATCACGGTTACAGGGTGGGAAGGTGTTAGGCACCCACTCTGCCCGTACTGAAGTACGGTCTCTACTTCACAGAATCGAACTAATACTTGAAAGTCTGATTTAATCCTCATATATTCTCATGAATGATATGATACATGAATGTAGGTCTAACCAGTAAGAGTTTCTGATGGGCAGGTTTCCATTAACAACAAGCCTAGAGCATACGCTCGAACTGACAAGTGCTTTATGCGAGATGCATGTTGTGTATTTGATCAATCAAAGTATTTACAGTTGAATGATAAGCAGGGGGGTTGAAAGAATAGAAAATGTTGCACTTATGCTAGATGCGAATGAGATGATGCTGATATAAGAGTAACTGGATAGACGGAGGTATCGCAAAGATTTGCTTCAAGTGGCTAAGATTGGAACTTAGGTAGCTTGAGAGGCTTGAACCAGGGTCAGGCTAGGTTGGACCAAGGCTAGACTCTTTTCACTCGGGCTCTCCTTGGTGGAGGAATGGGCTAAAGGAATGGAGATGGACTCAAAACTCTCGGACTGAAGAGAGGGGAAGTGATGCTGTGAATGAGAAGGGGCAGGGGGTATTTATAGCTGCAGAGGATGGCGGACCTCATAAATATATTTGGGCGGCCCCCTGGGGCCACCCGTATGGACTCTCCCCTCCAGCTTCGGAGTGTACGACCCTCGAACCTGAAGCAGAAAAGTTGTTGGTTCGAGGTTCGGACCTACTCCGAAGTTATGATTCGAAACTAGGTGAGTTGACTGGGTTTGGAAGATGGATTGACAATGTGACTTGACTGGGTGCAGGGGCTGGACTGACCCAGTGAGTTGACTCGGTGATTTGACTCAGCGAGTTGACTCACCAAGTTTGACTTTGTTGGGATTTTTGGACTGGTTTTTCTTATGGAGGTTTTTCACGCTGATGTTTACGGGTGAGTCGACTGGATTTAGGCTTGAGCTGGGCTATGGATTGGAGCTTACAAGGGTGAGTTTGGCTGGATTTGGTCAAGGGTTTGAGGGTATAGCTTTGTGGCCGAAGGTGGGGTGTCTACAATATTAATCCTCACTATTCACTTGAGTAAAATCTTTGGTTTTACAATTTCTGATGAATTCAATTTGTCCGAATAAACTTGAAAAAATAGATCATAGCACAACAATTTCTCTAATAGAGAGCAATTCTTAACAATTTTCAAATAAGGCATTATTTCCAAGTAAAGAGACTATTATAAATAGGGTACGTCACCAAACTTCCCAAATAAGGCATTATTAGGGTACGTCACCAAACTTCCCAAATAAGGCCACATTTTTAAATAAGAAAACTTTCAGTAAATAAATTATAACATAAGATTTTTCAAACGAGGTATCATTTCTTATTTGAATGAAATATTTTACGGAGACACAATATCAATATAACTTTCCAAAATACAGGATATATCACAAAACTTTTCAAATAAGGTATTATTTTCCAATTAAAGAACTTTCCAATATAGGTATTGTTGTTATAGATTTCTGGATAACAAATGAGGCGGGCAAGAAGCCACCTTGCAGTGATAATCCTCCGCTAATGGTCTGGCTGGATCTGAAAAGGTTGAGCTTACATAGCACAAACAGTGGCTAAGCGGGTGGTTAAGGACCGACCGTTAGTCCTTCGATGTGTAAGTTAAATGGGATGAGCGAAGGTTGCAAGATAAACTTTAGTGCCAGAGTATTGCGTACCTACTACAATCCGAAGATTGCACACCCAAGTGGAGGTAGCGAAGTAGTAAAATATTCGGTAAGACTGAGGTCGAACCACAAGGATTGAGATTAAAAATACTTAGAGGAATTAGTTTAGGTGGGAGAGATGAAATCTAAATTATCCACGAGAGTGGAGCAAGTTGTGTGTATGATGAAAGACAAAAATAGAAAAAGGGACTAAGGCATTAGGGATCCACCTTTGATTTATTTACAAGGTTTGATTCATTGGTCTAACTATAACTCAATTGGAATCGAATAAATATCTGTTCCAATCGAAAGATAAAATTTCTTATGCTACTTGCATATTTCGTAAAAGATTGTGATCTGAACCGATTGATTTAACCATGAAGCACTCGTTAGTTGATTGCAGGGAATTTCAAGCATCCACTGTGCCCGGAGTCGACAATGGATCAAAGAATTGTATAGATCAATAACTTGCCCGGAGTCGATAATGGAATTTCAAGCATCCACTGTACCCTGAGTCGACAATGGATCAAAGAATTGTACAAATCAACAACTTTTCTAAAAAGTCAACTGATAATATCACAATTCATATGATTAAATGCATACTTATAAGATACGAGGCTTTGATTGATCGATCCAACCGTTAAGATCTCGTCTATCGATCGCAGGAAATCCAAAGCATCCAATGTGCCCAGAGTCTACAATGGATCAAGAGATTTTATAGATCGATAACTTTACCTGCACTAACTCGATGACCGTAAGGAATCCAAAGCATCCATCGTGCCCGGAGTCGACGATGGATCAAGGGGCTTTATCGATCATGAACTAGCTAATTGGTGTGCAAGAGATCCCAAGCATCCAACGTGCCCGAAGTCGACGATGGATCAAGGGGCTTGCACAACAATAGCGTCTACCGAGGTGGATAACCAAACCAATTAACCAAAGAGAACTCCAATATTCAAGCACAACTGTTGACCCGAAAGAACCAAAGCTTACAAATTTCTTCAAAGGCTTCACCCCTAGCCTTAGCTAGAGGTTTAGCCAACCATGCTACAATGAAAGACTAAATTCTCTACAAAGGAAAAATTACTCTACACTACAAAACTAAGAAAGAAAGAAAGAAAAGAGAGAATTGGATTTGAGGGATTACGGGATCATTCAAATGAGAAGGGAGGGCATCCTTTTATAGATTTTTGGGAGGTTCCAAGCCTAGGTGGCATTCAAAGCCCAAAACAATTTTTTTTTCTCTAAGTTTGGGCTTGGAGTTAGGCTTGGATGATGAGGTGTCATGAAAAGGTACTCCAAGCCTAGGTGTCACTCTAAGCCAAAGCAAATTTTTCTCTAGGTTTGGGCTTAGAGTGAGGCTGGGAGGGGTGAGGTGGCATGATAGGCTTACACGTGTGGGGAAAGAAGAGAGAGAGAGAGAGAGAGAGAGAGAGAGTTCTCTTGTTTGAGCTTGCACGTGTGGAGTAGAGGTCCTTCTCATCTGGATGGACGGCTGCAACATGGGTTGGAGTGCTGCTTCACTGGCCTCCCGTTTGATGGAGCAGCTGTGCTGGACGGCTGCAATGATCCCGCCATTGATGATTGCTGGATGCTGGTTGTGGACAGTGGTGGATCTGCTGGACGTTGGAACTGCTGCACGTGTAGAGACTTGGATTTGCTCCACCATGGATGGACGGTAGAGATGAAGATGGTGGCCAGCTGAGATGGTTGGACGCTGGAGCTTTGGGCTGACCGTTGATGGCTTTGGATGGTGTTGATGAACGCTGGACACGTGATCAACAGTTTGTGGGGTCCACTAGATGATGGATTGCTGCAGAACGTTGATGAAGCTACTAGTCTTTGATGGCACATGTGGTTGGAGATGAGGTCTGCCGCTGCTGAGTGTGAACAAGTGAGGGAGCTGCTGACCGTTGTATTAGTGGCTGATCTCCAGATGAAGGTGGGATCCACAACGATGGCCACTGTGATGGACGGCTGTTGCAACTGCTGATCGGACGGGGTCTGATGGGAGCTGCTCGTCCTCAAGCTGCTGGTGGACTGCTCCTTGCTGGACAGTCCAGCTTGATCAGTTGGATGTGCGTGATGGCGGGTGGAGATCACCCCAGCTACTGGACGGTGATGATGGCTCCACACACTGCACACGTGCTGGAGATGAAGCTGGAGAGAGAGAGAGAGAGAGACGTTGCTGATGGTGATGGGTGCTGGTCGGTGGAGATCGGAGTCCATGGCTGGACGTGTGAGGGTGGGAACCACCTTGCTGAACGGTGGAGATGGAGGGGCCTTGTGGATGCTGTTGACCGTCCCCATTTGCTGGATGGATGGATGATGGAGCAGCTGCAGATGCACGGTTGATGTAGAGCAGCTGCTGGCCGTTCAAAGATGAATGGACGGCTGATGGAGTGGGAAATAGCACGTGTGTGCTGCTGAAACTAGAAGACGCCTAGCTCTCTGACGTTGGATGTAGCTTGCACGTGTGAGGGCTGGTCTATATAGATGGACTGGACGGATGGCTGCAATGGATGGAGGGATGATTGAAGATGTAGTTGTGGGGTCCACCTGTTGGATGGTCGGCTGGAGTATGGACGGTGGTGATGGTGCTGGTCACTGGAGCTTCCACAGCTTCCATCGGTGCTGCCTTGGAGCAGCTGCATGTTGGTGAAATGGATGGATGGACGGCCTGGTTGAACGTCCAAGAGATGGACGTGGACGGCTGGGTGGAAGATGTGCTCAACAGGCGGGGTCCACCTTAATGGATGGCTGAGATTGGATCAGTGGCCCTACTGCTGCTGATGGATGGGCTACAACTGTTGGACGTGATGTGTTGACGAGGGACAGCCCCTTTGGACATTGCATAGTGAAATGTGGGGTCCTCGTTTTGCTTGGCATGGTTGGTCCCACATGTAGACATTCAATCTTGACCGTCCAAACTCGTATGATCGTTAAATTATTACCACCAAACATGCACAGCCTAGAATTCCAAATGAGCGGTGCTGTGATGCGGTCCATTATAGAACATGATCCATCCTTTAATCTTTAAAGGTTCAATTTCCTTAAGGATCATCACACACTTGATCTTAATCACCTTTTAGGCCTTAAAACGTCCTGATTAGCTCATATCTCGTCCAACCTATCCTGATCACTTGAACATTGAAAATTTACCTAATGGGGGATAATTAACCATAAAAACAATGATAATGCCCTAAACAAGCAAGGTTAATTATACAATATTAGGTACTTATTAATACCTTCAAGTGGAGGTGGAGATCTCGATTTATAGATATCAAAGGAGTAATCGTGGGCCATTAGTGTTATAGTAAAATTGCGGTGGTCAAAGATAACGAAGACTTGCGACGTGCGAGCACCTTTATGGCAGTATCCGATGTGCGAGCACCCTTATGACAGTATTCGACTTGCGAGCCCACCTGGTCGAGGCTCACATATTGGATAAATACGACGCACAACCACCGTGTCACCGAGCCCTTATGGTCGAGGCTCGAAAATTAGGAAAGTACGGAATACCCTTTTGGGTATAAGAGCCTCTCAATAGTGGTCGTCGAAAGAGTCTGCATCTCAAATCAGCGAGGAGTTATCTTCGAGCCCGAGCGTCCTCTGCCTTTTCAGTACCAGTAGCCCGTATAGACCAACATTGGGCTCATCTTGATTTGTGGTTCCGAACCTCGGGGGATCATCATCAGGGAATGTAATCGACTAGAGGACTAATTGGATCGGACCATTCTCGTATCTCGGGATCAATAGGATAAACATCTTATCCCCAGAAATCAGTAGTAATCCTGACGTCTTGCGTAACAGAGTGGGTCATTTGGATCTATATAAATGGACGGCTTCATCGATATGAAAGGTACACAATCTCTGAGTCCTAAAATCCCATCCTTTCCTTTTATAACCATGTCTCATCTAATTTAAGCTTCGGAGGGCCGACGGCTAGATGCCAGCCACCCTTAGTTTTACTTTGTGCTCCTTCAGGTTTATGAGGAAACTGCCTTGAAGGAAGGTGAACGTCTGGAGGACCCTGTTACAGAATCCGACGTAAACAGTTTGTGAGAACGATCGTCAGGGTTAGCCACTCTAATCCCTGATCGAAGTCTTCCCACCATGCCTCCCAAGAAGACGGTTCACCCTTCCACTTCAAGGCAGACGCTACCTCCGCCTGACATTACTGAACCAGCGCCTAACCTCCCTCAGACTACTTCGATAGGCATCCCCCAGGGAGATCCTAACGTGCCGTCGCAAAACCCATTATTCGATGCATCCGGCAATCAAGAAGATGTCATGCGTTTCCTCAGAAATACACTCCTAACTCTCAAAGCCAGATTTCAAGCCTTATCTAATCGGCTCGATCAACATTTCCCAGAACCTCAGCGACAACCTTCAAAAGGACCGCCAGAGCAACCTATACCAGTGGCTTCCAAACATTCTGCGGACGAGCCACGAGTCCAGCAAGTTCCTCCTCCATCAAATCGAATGCCATTGGGCAACCAAGCCCCTGTACTAACCTCCGCATTCCATACACTCCAGTACTTCTCGGCAACAGCAGTCTCAGGGGTCCACCGTCGAAACGTCAGGTTACACCTTACCATGGGAAGGAAACCTCAAGAGAATCCACAATCGTTTTGACGATATGGAACAATGATATCAGGCAAATTGACCATCTGCTGCTGTGGCGTCAATACATCGATCCGAGTCTCCTTTCACCCGTGAGGTCATGGAAGCACATTTACCTAGGAAGTACCGTACGCCCGTCATCACCCCGTATACAGGAACTGGCGATCCTCTTGAACACCTGGAAACGTATAAGTCTCTTATGGAGCTGGAGGGACATGGTTCAGAAATCATGTGTAGGGCTTTTTCCCTAACCCTAAAGGAGGCCGCATGTACATGGTTCCGGGGACTAAATCCCCGATCCATCGGGTCCTTCGCACAACTATCGGAGCTTTTCCTTTCTCAATTCATGGGAAGCATCCGTATAAAAAAGCCAGCATCTCACCTAATAGACTTGAAGCAGCAGCACGGGGAGACGATAAAGGAGTTTACTGTTCGGTTCACCGCAGAAGCTGTCCAGACTGAAGGTTATACCGAAGATAAAGGCCTTACCGCCCTCATAGCTGGAATTACGAGCGAGAAATTTAGATTCACCCTATATAAGAACCCTCCTAAAACCATGGCAGAATTCCAAGCAAAAGCCCAGAAATATATCAATGCAGAAGAAGTCGCTTTGGCACGTCATGGTATACAGGGCAAGAAGCGCAAGCCGAAGGAAATCTCTCCCCGGGATAAAAAATATCGACGTGATCGACGGGATCGCTCCCTTAAGAGGCCTTACTCTGGTAAATATCGCAATTATACCCCTCTTATCCAATCTCCGGAGAAAGTATTAATGGAGATCAAACACAAGCCTTACATGAAGTGGCCTTCAAAGGTCAAATCTGATCCCGAAAAAAGAGATAAGAATAAGTATTGCTATTTCCACAAGGATCATGGGCACAACACTCAAGATTGCATATCTCTGCAAGATCACATCGAAGCTCTTATTCGGAAGGGTCAACTTTGAGATTATGTTGTCCTGACATGGTCAGTCACCTAAAAGGCGGAAGCTTCGCCACACCAGAAGAAATCACCTCACCATCCTACTTCACAAGAAAACCTTGAGCCCACTGGTGAGATCCGGACCATCGTCGGAAGACCGGCTTGCGGGGGAGATTCTCAAGCTTCAAGAAAAGCATATACTAGCAAAGCGTCTCATAAGCCCGAGCATGTATATTGGTTGAAAAAGACGCCCGATGCGACGAAACCCAGCAATCCTCTGATTTCTTTTTCCCTTGAAGATGCAGAAGGGATTCACTTCCCTCACGAAGAATCCATTGTGGTCGCACTAAAGGTATCAAATTATCTAACTCATCACATTATGGTGAATACAGGTATCTCTACTGATATTCTCTACCTGGAGGCTTTCAACCAAATGACACTCGCCAGGAGCCTGCTCAAACCAATCTCAACCCCTCTCGTCGGCTTCGGAGGCAAAGTGGTAACACCTGAAGGGAGCATTGACCTTCCAGTTACCTTCAGTGAAAGCCCAGCGAAAATAACTATCTTTGTAAATTTCCTCGTGGTAGATCGGAGATCAGCATATAACACCATTTTGGGTCGACCTTCGCTCAATAAGGTAGGGGCAACGTTACACCCTCTATACTTGTGCATAAAATTTCCTACTCCAACTGGAGTCGAGGTTGTACGAGGAAATCAAAAGGAAGCACGGGCGTGTTACGAAATCGTCGTACAGGACCGAAAGAAGGCCCAGACGACACCAGTTCTGATGGTGGCCAAAGATTCGCCAAGCCCTCTGATGGCTACCTCGTTGGACCCAAGGGAGGGTGCTCTCCAATCAGGAACTCCGGGGGAAGAGACAGTTGCAATCCACTTAGTCGAAGATGATTCGTCCAAAATGGTCTACGTTGGATCCTCTTTAAGCAGCGTCTTTCGAGAAAATCTGGTCCGTTTCCTCACCGAATACCAAGCTGTGTTTGCCTGGTCTCACGAAGATATGCTAGGTATCGACCCTGGCGTTATAGCACATCGTTTGAATGTTGATCCGAAGTATAGACCTGTTCACCAGTGCCGACGTGCCTTCACTGTAGAAAGGTAAATGGTAATCAAGGCTGAAGTCGAGAAGCTGCTCACAGTCGATTTTATAAAAGAAGTTGACTACCCAGAATGGGTCGCGAACGTGGTTCTCGTTCGAAAAGCTAATGGCAAGTGGAGAATGTGTGTTGACTATTCAGATTTGAACAAAGCATGCCCCAAAGACAGCTTCCCAACCCCGCGAATCGACCAGCTGGTTGACTCGACGGCAGGGCATGCCCTGCTCAGTTTCATGGACGCATATTCTGGTTATAACCATATTATGATGTATCCGCCTGACAGCCAGCACACTGCCTTCATCACTGATCGAGGCCTGTATTGCTACTAGGTAATGCCTTTTGGTCTTAAAAATGCAGGAGCCACTTATCAGCGCCTAGTCAACAAAATATTCGCTGCACAAATCGGCAGGAATATGGAGGTTTATGTTGACGACATGTTCGTGAAAAGCGTCGTGGAAAACGACCACCTTATAGATCTACGAGAAGCCTTCGACTTAATGAGAAGGTATCAAATGAATCCAAATCCATAGAAATGTGCGTTCGGAGTATCCGCTGGTAAATTTCTCAGATTTATGGTCGGCCAACGAGGAATCGAGGCAAATCCTGAAAAAATAAAGGCACTAATCGAGATGAAGTCTCCGTCCACACTCAAAGATGTCCAACTGTCTGGCTGGTCGCATCGCATCGTTGAACAAGTTCATTTCGCGGGCCTCTGATAAATGTTTACCCTTCTTTAAGCTCCTCCAAACCACCGTCAAGTCTGATTGGGAGTGGACACCGCAATGCGAGGAAGCGTTCCAACAACTGAAGTAATATATGAGTGCACCCCCCGTTTTATCAAAACCTGTGGCGCATGAACAACTTCTTCTTTAACTATTTGTGTCTTCTACGGCCGTTAGTGCCGCTTTAATAAGAGAAGATTTCGGGGTACAAAGGCACATTTATTATATTAGTCGAGCGATGGTGGATGCCGAAACTCGATATTCTGATATGGAGAAGTTGGCCCTCGCCTTAGGCACGGCCGCCAGAAAATTGCGACCCTACTTCCAAGCTCACACTATATTAGTGCCAACAAATCATCCGTTAAGGCAGGTCCTCCAAAAACCCTGAGGTTTCAGGGCGATTAAACAAATGGGCGATTGAGATCAGTGAACATGATATTTCATTCTACCCCAGGACCACCATCAAGGGTCAGGCCGTGGTCGACTTCATCGTCGAATTCACATACTCCTCTTTCGGTGATAACCCTACGACCAGCGACCAGACCCCTTGGTGGCTCTTCGTGGATGGGTCTTCACGGGCCATCGAGAGCGGAGCGGGCTTAATCTTAGTTGCTCCAGACGGGTCGCGCTTCCAATACGCTTTACGATTTGATTCTCGCATCTCAAATAATGAAGCAGAATATGAGGCTCTGATCGTCGGACCTCGAATTAGCAAACGTCCTCTTGATTCAGAGTTTACTTATTCATAGTGACTCTCAGCTCATAGTCAATCAGGTACTCGGCGAATTTAAGGCGAAAGAAGAAAGGATGGCTTTATACAATCCCGAGTGCTCATCCTACTCGCGAAGCTGAAGAATTATGAAATAATCCATATCCCTCGCGAGAAGAATAAACTCGCAGATTCTTTGGCAAAACTCGCCTTCACAGATTCTGAGTTATCACAATCAATTCCCATCGAGCACCTTCATACTCCAAGTATCGACCAAGCAACTTCCGAGTAAGTGATCGCGGTCCATCTCTCTCCATGTTGGATGGACCCCATTGTCCTCTATCTCAGGGATGGACATCTTCAAGATGATAAGAAATCCGCACGAAAAATTCGTCATCGAGCTGTCAGGTATACTTTACAAAATGGAACGTTGTTACGTAGGAGTTTCTCTTTTCCCTACTTAAGGTGTCTTCACCCAAAAGAAGCACATCGTGTTCTGGATAAAATACACCAGGGGGCATGTGGTAACCATCCAAGGGGACGATCTCTAGCATATAAGGCGATGAGGCAAGGGTATTATTGGCCCACTATGAAGGCAGATGTGATCGAATTCTCTAAAAAATGTGACAAGTGCCAGCGATATTCTCCTATACCTCATGTGCCGTCCGAGCAAATGACGCCAATGGATAGCCCTTGGCCCTTCGCCCAATGGGGAGTCGATATCATCGGGCCCTTGCGTACCGAAAAAGGTCAAAACAGGTTTGCAATCGTAGTGGTCGATTACTTCACCAAATGGGTCGAGGTAGAACCATTAGCCAGAATCGTCGAAAAACAAACCACCAAGTTCATGTGGAGAAACATCATATGTCGTTATGGACTCCCCCATACTATAATTACTGACAATGGAAAGCAATTCGACAACGCTGCATTCGCAGAAATTTGTAAAAAATGGAAGATACGTAGTGTTCGCACCTCCCCATATCATCCTCAGGCTAATGGACAGGTTGAAGTGGTAAATAAAATCATCAAACATCATCTAAAGACTAAGCTCGACGAATGTAAAGGCATATGGCCAGAACTCTTGCCAGAAGTCTTATGGGCCTATAGGACTACGACTCGCACATCAACGGGTGAAACTCCTTTCTCCTTGGCATTCGGCACCGACGCAGTGGTTCCGATCGAAGTTCAAGTACCTTCATATCGAATCGAGCAGTATGATCCCACTTGTAATCAGGAAGGTCTGCGACTTCGTCTCGACCTCTTGGAAGAGTGGAGGGATGCCTCCCAGCTTCAAGCAGCAGTGTATCAGCAGCGCATTGCTCGGTATCGTGACGCCAAAGTCCGACCTAGAACCTTTCAGTTCAGCGATTTGATTCTTAGACAGAACCTCGGAATTCCTGCCTGTTCGTTGGATCCAAATTGGGAGGGTTCGTATTGAGTCATCAAAATTGTGAGACCTGGTACTTATTATCTTGAAGATATGCAAGGAAGACTCGTACGTCGCCCTTGGCATGTGGAACATTTGCTATGATATTTCCCTTAATTGGATGTAAGTGAAAACGATAATCGAATAAAGGTGGATTGTCTTTTGGTCGCTACTCCACTTTAGTGGACCTGAATAGCCCCAAAGAGAATACACGCATTCTCTTGGCCAATTCTCTACCCTTGGTAGAGTCAAAGTCTCATCGATAGATCAGTCTATCTCTGCGCGGATATGGTCACCAAGACCCTCGGATTGAGCCTAACTCATAACTACGTGAGTTAAGTATGAAAGCATTCAGTATACAAGAAAGGAAGAACGAAAGGAAGGAAAAATAAGATGCCAACAATATCATCAAAAAGCGTTTTCTTATTCATCTCAATTGATTATAAAGTCAAGTTGTTTACAAACGCAAAATTAATACATGAGATAGGTAAAGGAAAGAAAGATGATCATTCTTGCGCATCGGTCGGAGGAGGAGCGGCACTCTCGGCTTCAGGGCCCACTTCAGAGATCCCTCCAGCTTGAGTGACCTCAGTCGCTTCGTTCTCGGCAGCTGCTCTTTTCTCCACAGCTATGACGGCTGCGACCTTCTCGAATTCACCCATATCAAAAAATGGGGACATCCGTTGCACTACTCGTAGTGCGAAGTCGCGACCAGCATCGTACGACTCATATCTCTCATCGTCGTACAGCTGCGAAGTTCGGAACTCCATGATGGCTCGGGCTCCGTCTTCAGAAAGCATCTTGACAAGGACTACTCTCTCCTCATCCCAGTGGATCGAGTCATCCTTGAGCTGCGCGAGAGTGGAGCGCTCTCTGTCCAGATTGTCGCTAACTTCCTTGAGCTGCGACTTGATTCCTGCGAGCCACTCCTCCAATGAGATTTTATCCTGTCGAAAGATCTCTCTTTCTCTTTCTGCCTTCTCCTTTATATCCGTGAGTTTGGTGAAGTTGGAATCCAAAGCCTGATATCTATCAATCAAGACTTGGATCTTCTCGATGAGGATCTTCCTTTCCTCAGTCATCTTCGCGATCAAAGTCTCACGAGACTTGATGACTTGGGCCCTTCCATGGACCGCCTTCTCCAGAGCCACCCTTTTCCCCTCAGCCTCATCTATTACACGACGGGCGGCAACGATATCACACCTCGTTCACAGGATGAGGTCCAAGCCCTGTAGAACAGAAGGAGGTTATGAGATAAGTATTCGGAAGTTAACCTAGAAAGCAAACTATAGGGTCAAATTAAAGCATGTTTTACCTGGACCATCCTCACTCCCACGTCAAGGAAGAGGTTCTCAGGACTCGGTTCGGGGAGTGAGCCAAAAGTCTGGGGGGAGATGTTGTCGAAGAGGAATTTGCAGATTGGGTGGAGATGGCTAGGGATGGTGAACATTCCGACTCCAGAGGGCTGGGCTACGACTAGCCCAGTTGGGCTCGCATCTTGAGCAGTGGTCTGCTTGCGAGCAGGAATCATCTCGCGAGCATCTTCAGGCTCGCGAGATTCTTCGACTAGGGGGCAGCTTGACCCCGCCTCGACATCCCTTCGGGAGTTATCGGCGATATCAATAACTGGCAGTTCAGGAGGAACCACTGGCGCAGGAACCGCTGGCGCAGCCACCGCGGTCTCAGGAAGAAGGGTTTGAGCAACTCCGCCCGTCCGATTAGACGGGTGAGAGGGACCGGCAGACGTCTTCTTCTGCCTCTTTGAGTTGGTGCCCTTGAGGCGAGGCAATAGCCCTCTCCTCTCTCCTGCATTAGTCATCGCGACCTCCTCGCGAGATATCAGTCTTGCCGCTGCGAGTCGAGAGGCTGACAGACAAGCCTCGATATGCCTTTCGCGAGCGGGTAACTTGTAAACCTTCATGATCTTCTCGTGAATTCCCCCCTTTAGGTTCGGCTTCCCCAAAGTCGGGACACCTGCAAATATGAGCAGAGGTTAGAAAAGTAGAAAGCCCTAAATTAGCTCGCGAAACGTGCGAAGTGTGAAACTATGCCCACCTTCACAGAAAAAAGGGCTCAAGCCAAGGCCCCCAGAAGTGGATCTTGTCTCAGACTCCCAGCTCCCGGAAGTATAGAACCAGCGTTTCCTCCATCCGGGGTAATTTGAAGAGGGTTTTCCCAAGACAAAATTATCCCGGTGCCAGTAACAGAGGTAATACCAGCCTTCGCTGGAGGGTGCCTTCTTGAGTTGGTACATTCGTAAAAATTCTTCGGCGGTCAATTCTCCGTTACCAGCTTGCGCCCAGAGAGCGAAGGAACTTAGGATTACCCTCCATCCATTTACAATAAGTTGCCCGGGGGCAATCTTATAACTCCGGAGTACACCACGAATGAAGGGGTGGAGGGGAAGGCGCACCCCAAGAATGAAGAAGTATTCATAAAGGGCAACACAGCCGGGGGGAGGAGAATCCGGGGTTTCTCCCTCTCCTGGTAACCGGAGAACGACTGAGTCAGGGACCTGATATCTCTCCCTAACTCGCTCAGCCGTTCCTCCGTCATTATGGATGAGTACCCGGACGCAGAGTACCTACCCACCGAAAACCTCGCATTGTTGGAGGAAGAAGATTCCAGCGTAGCATCCCCCAAGGGGACGGTCTCCTCATCAGAATTCCCGACCATGGACGCTTACAAGATAAAAAGAAGAGAGGAATGTTGAGCTCTTAATTGTGCATATTCTAACCCCAATTCATCACTCATTATGCTTGTAGTTATGGTTTATAGACTAAACTAATGCATGGATTTGTGATTGTAGGGATGAGAGAGAGGAAGCATCAATTGAAGACTTAAAGATGCTAGTTAGAAGCAAAGAAGATCAAAGGGGCTAAGCGTCAAAGAATGAAAGAAAGAAGTCAGAGAAAAGAAGAAAGAAAGCAGAAGAAGGTGCCCACGACCGGTCGTCCGACCGGTCGTCCAAGGTCAAGGACCAGTCTTCCGACCGATCCGCACATGCAACAGAGGAGACCCAGAGGCCACAACTCTCTGGACTGTTCACGACCGGTCGTGCGACCAGTCGTCCACTTCTAAGATCGGTCGTGCGACCGGTCCTTAAATTATTTTTCTGGGTTGAAAATCCCCGAAACTCACTGGACACTTTTTGATCATTTTTGAGACCGGTCGTCCAGTATCTGCGACCGATCGTCCAGCCACTGCGACCAGGTCGCCTGCGTAACGAAACGTGTTCTACAAGTCCCAAAATTCTCTGCGCACTGCGTACTCTTACACAAAATCTGGAAGTTTCCGAGGTTGCGAAGCCTCGCCACTATAAAAGGACATCTAGGGATCATTCCTAGGGTATCTTAGAAGAGTTTAAGCAAGGTGGGAGGCAGCGGAAGTGGATTTCGGAGTTCCACAACTCCTTCTAGTTTGTAGTTTGTTTATATTTTTCTTAGTTGTTTCATGTTTCCTTGGATCATGAACGGCTAAACCTCTTAGCTAGGGCTAAGAGGTGAAGCTTGTAGTGGATCTAAGATGTTTCAATTCGTTCTAAGTTAGTTTTAAGGATTGAATTTCATATTTATGAACAATGGTTTGAAGTCTATACAAGTTCTAAGTAGTTTTTCTTAGTCTTATGATGACTCATGGATGTTTGGGAGAATTACTTAAGTTCTTAATTGCTTTGTATTAGTCTAGACCTGTATGATCCAAGGAATTGGAGTACGCTCTTGTACTATGATCTTCATGTGGGAACTTCCTACCAAAGTTCTACTTTTCTGAAATTCTGTGCTATGTGGGACTGTGCATGTGATTTTAATCAAGTTCAAATCATAATCTAGCCTTGTCTTGTGACAGGACTTGAGGATGGTTATGATTGTGAACTAAGCCTATTGGAATTGGGACTGACCTATGCAATTGAGCATGCTCATCCTAGCTGGCATTGAGTGAATCATATACATTGGTCTTACATATGGCAGATTGTTTGGTTTAACAGCTCTATCATCCGGCTAGATAGATCTTAATATCGATTCTAGTTGAGAGAATGAGAAACTACAGCGGATTGAACATCAAGGATTGCTACAAGTGGATCCTTGAACCCTTAGTGCCTTTTTATAATTGTTTACCTTCAATTTAGTTCAACGTTGTTACTTACCTCAATCTCATACAAAATCTGGTTGTTAGCTCTCAATAGACACTATTGAATGTGTTTGTGAATTCCTACACAAGTCCCTGTGGATCGACCTTAGTCTTACCGAGTTTATTACTACATCGCAACCCTACACTTGGGGAAGCGAACAAGGAAAAGAACACTTTAGAAGAGAAGGAGAATGAGGAAGTGGAGTTATACCAGAAACACTGGAGGAAGAGAATTACACTGGAGGAAGAGAGTTACACCAGGAGAGAGCAAGGAAAGGGGAAGGGTTTTCGAAAGTTTCGGTGAAATTTCGAAGATTTGGGACTCCGTATATTTATAAACAATCATTCCTCAGGATTTAGCGACACGTGGCGAGCGTTTGTTTGGCGCAGCAGTAGAACAGGCATGGCTATTAATTCCATATATACGTGGCGGGCGCCTCTTCATTTCCTCTCTGCCGAAAAGCTGCGGAAGGCTGGCGCTCATTACTGCCAGCCCAATCATGTACGGCTTCATCTCCGATAAAGGTATTAGGTGGTTATGCAAGCCAGTAAGTAAGTCCTTCCCTTAGACTTCTCAGCAGCAAGGACTTAGGGGGCATCTGTTATAGTCAAATTACTGGTGGTCAAAGATAGCGAAGACTCGCGATGTGCGAGCACCTTTATGGCAGTATCCGATGTGCTAGCACCCTTATGACAATATTCGACTTGCGAGCCCACCTAGTCGAGGCTCACATATTGGATAAATACGACGCACAACCACCGTGTCACCGAGCCCTTATGGTTGAGGCTTCGAATATTAGGAAAGTACGGAATACCCTTCTGGGTATAAGAGCCTCTCAATAGTGGCCGTCGAAAGAGTCTGCATCTCAAATCAGAGAGGAGTTATCTTCGAGCCCGAGCAGTCCTCTGCCTTTTCAGTACCAGCAGCCCGTATAAACCAATGTTGGGCTCATCTTGATTCGTGGTTCCGAACCTCGGGGGATCCTCATTAAGGAACGTAATCGACTAGAGGGCTAATTGGATCGGACCATTCTTGTATCTCAGGATCAATAGGATAAACATCTTATCCCCAGAAATCAGTAGTAATCTTGACGTCTTGCGTAACAGAGTGGGTCATTTGGATCTATATAAATGGACGGCTTCATCGATATGAAAGATACACAATCTCTGAGTCCCCAAATCCCATCCTGTCCTTTTATAACCATGTCTCATCTAATTTAAGCTTCGGAGGGCCAACGGCTGGACGCCGGCCACCCTTAGTTTTACTTTGTGCTCTTTCAGGTTTATGAGGAAACTGCCTTGAAGGAAGGTGAACGTCTGGAGGACCCTGTTACAGAATCCGACGTAAACAATTAGCGTGGCTATGGATGTGAGAGAGATTCCCGTCGAGTGGCACGATTCTCGGAGTCGTGGATTGTGCCCATTACGGCTAGTGACGTGTCCATTATTTTGGCCACGACCCTAGTCTTTCGCATGCGGTTATCTTGGCGGTGATCCAGGTCGGTGGTTGTTGGAAGGTGGGATCGAGGTCGACCTAGCAATCAGGTCAGCTGAGATGTTAGAGGGGCTGATCTGAGTCCTCTCTCGCATATCTAGCCTAGCTGCCACTGAGGCTAACCTGGTAGGTCAGCTCGGTTATGCTCCTTAGCTCTCTTCCTTGCAGAAGGTGGACATCACGAGTAGTCGAGCTAATGAATTTGGGCCTGAGCCCATGAGTTGCACTCCTTATCAGTTCAACTTGGGTTATTCCCATAACAGAAGCCCCCTTACTCCCTGGTCTGAGTATTCAAAGGGCTGGGAGTAATGATCAAAGGGACGAACTGGCTAATTTCGAGGAGATCTGCTACTCTGAGATCTTCGTGTGGCTTTGTTTCTTCTCGAGCATGCCTCTCGAAGCGTTGCTACATTGTTGTACGGTTTCATCAGTGTGTTCTCTTCCCCAAGTGTAGGGTTGCGATGTAGTAATAATCTCGGTAAGACCGAGGTCGATCCACAGGGAAGGAAGTAAACAATTCAAATTATCCTAATAACTAGAATCTTAAGAGGTTTGTGAAATTGGTTTTAAACATAAAATAGAAAATCTGATAATGAAAAGATAACTAGAGCATCAAGGATTCACTTATAGCTTTCCTTAGATGCATAATTCGCTATGGTTTCTCACTTTCTCAACTAGAATCGATATTAAGATCTATCTAGCCGGATGATAGAGCTGTTAAACCAAACAATCTGTCATATGTAAGGCCAATGTATATGATTCACTCAATGCCAGCTAGGATGAGCATGCTCAATTGCATAGGTCAGTCCCAATTCCAATAGGATAAGATCACAATCATAACCATCCTCAAGTCCAGTCACAAGACAAGTCTAGATTATGATTTGAACTTAATTCAAATCACATGCACAGTCCCATACATAATTCAGAAAACCAGAAAAGTAGAACTTTGGTAGGAAGTCCCCACATGAAGATTATAGTACTAGAGCGTACTCCAATTCCTCGGATCATATAGGTCTAGACTAGCACACAACAATTAAGAACTTAAGTAATTCTCCCAAACATCCATGAGTCATCATAAGACTAAGAAAAACTACTTAGAACTTGTATTAACTTCAAACCATTGTTCATAATCATGAAAATCAACCTTAAAACCAATAAAATGAATTAAACAATCTAAGAAAACTATAAGGTTCACCTCTTAGCTCTAGCTAAGAGATTAGCTAATGAAAAGCATATTAAAAACTAGAACTAGAACTAAGAAAAGGAAGAAAAACTAGCTGGAGGAGGCTAGGAAGCCTCCTATGACTTGAACTCCTTGCTCCCCACGTCCTTGCTTAACTTGGAATAGAAGAGAGCACCTCCTTTTATAATACAGCAAGAGTACCACAACATAACAGATTTTGTTTCTCTTCGTACGGCTTAACCAATGGTCGGATTGCCTTCAAATTTGATTTGTAGCTTCCTTGTAATGTAATCTTCCTCATAGATGATTTAGATTTCTAAGATTATCTTCTAAATGGGCCCACCAATCATATCACCGACCGCCTCTCAAAATCGCGCACTTCGGGTACCTTCAGAACCAGTCATCTTGCTTTCAACACTCCGGAGTGTACAGATGTCAGATTGATCCCAAATTTTGAACATTGGTAGAAAAATTCCTCTTCTACATGATAGATACATTATATTGTCCAAAACAATCCCAGAATGTGGTCCGAAAATTAGAACACTTAGGGCTTTTATAAACTCTGCGCAGTTGAATCTTTTCGGATGGTCCATCTTTCTTCAACCGGTACGATCAAACCACACATCCTTTTGATCTGAAACTTTGTGGTTATTCATTTATGGATGTGGTCTAAAAGATGGTCAAAGTAGATTCTTCATATCATCAATGATGGGCCACCTGGACCGGCCCAGAGTGGAGTAGGCGGAATCTGAAACTTTCTGGACAGTTCGTATTGTTTTGGCCACCACGATCAATCCGTAGCTCTGATCGACACGAAACCACTTGGGTTAGTTCGGCGTCGAGCTCCTCTTCGACATGGACATGTTGGATTTCCAAATATCATTAAGATGGGCCCAAAAAACTGTTCTGAAAATCCAAAAACGGAAATAGCCTGTATCTGAAATCTGACTCCTGAAAGTGCATGGCCGACCGGTCTAAACCGGTCGGACAGGGCTGGCCGACCGGTCAAGAACGGTCTAGACCTGTCTGGTTTGGTCCAGCAGCCTTTGTAGAAAGCAGAATTGTTGGCCAACCGGTCTAGACCGGTCGGGGCCTGTTTGGCCGACCGATCTTGACCGGTCAGACCACTTTTCTGCATTCTTTCTTCTTTCTTTTCTTCTCTCCTTCCTCTCTCTTTGGTTTCTTCTTTCTTTGGCCCACCTTGGGTCTTCATCTAAGGCTCCTAAATGTGCCCTTTTTTATCACCAATTGGGCAAAGCCACTCTCATTCCTACAATCACAAAGTCATGCATTAGAATAGTTTTTAAACATAAAATCCATGCATAATGAGTGATGAATTGGGATTAGAATATGCACAATTAAGAGCTCAACACAGTGCCTTTTGAATTTCAGTGAATGAACGGTCAATGCATGACGACAGTTACATCACATTTAAATGCCTAGTTCGCCCGCTTCGCCGCGTGTCGAGAGGGAGAGAAGCACGAGAGTGCCATGCCTCGTACGGATAAATGAGGGTGAGACAGGTGGAGAGGTTGAAGATCGAAGAGACGCGCTCATTAATTGAGACGATTCTATGGTTGCCACGTGGTTGTGTACGGCCAGAGGAATACGAGACTATAAAGACTCCAGCCCTTAGCCATTTTCTGCATCTCCTGAAATCTCTCTGTTCTCTCGATCGCCTTTCAGAGCTCGATGTGCCAGCATATCTGTTACGTTCTCTATTAATTTCTACCTCCTCGTCTTCACCTTCTTGCTTTACAATGTCCGAATCTTCAAATTTCGACACTATTCCTAGGGTCGAATACGATGACCAAGAGACCTTTCTCCCTTCCTTGGATTCCCAGATGGCGGATCAACCTGCGGAATCCAGTTCTCGAACCAGATCCGTAAATTTAGGAATGGTGGTGGTGTCAGTACCTTCGGAGTCAGCCCCTAAGAGAGGGGAGAGGGGTCCAAGTTCTATTACCAAAACAGCCACTAGAGGTCTGAACAATCCTTCTTCCTTCAAGTTGGACGATGTGGAATCCCATATATCTGATAAGGAGCTCAATGATATGAGGGAGACGTAAGATGTGCCTGATTCGGTTGGTTTTAAGGTCTTTGAGAAGGTGAGTTACCGAGCTAACCTCGTGAGGGTGAGGTCGCTGTTTCCTAGATCCATTTTGTCGTCGGTCTGCGTCTGCCACTTCAACCATTCTTATGGGAAGTGTTGAGCATTCTAAGCTTATCTTTCAGGTCATCTTCAACCCAACTCTTAGAAATGTATCGTTGGCCTGTTACATCTTGTGGCGACGTGTTAGGAATACGAAGCTGACCTCGAACGAGGTCTTCTCGATGTAAACTCTAAAGTCCTTAGGAGGACGAAGGCTATATTATTTCTTAGCTTGCCCAAATTAGGGCAGCTCAATTATCACTGGTCTTCCGTCCTCTATGAAGACTTGGAAGGAAAAATGATTTTTGCCTTGGGAGCATGGGAGGCAGCACCTAATGAGCCTTGGCCTTTGAAAGTACCGAGCTTGCACTGAGTTCGCCAAACCAGGTCGAGAGGTTTATCAACCTGTGCGCTTTGTTGCATTTTCTCAGTCGTTATCATGTCTTTGACATGTTGATGTTGCTTTTTTCAGCCTTTGCGCGATATCGGGCAACCTTGTCCTCTGATCAGAAGCAATAGATCTGTGTTGTGAGGTCTCGCTCAGTAGAATAAAGAGCATATGAGCGACTTATCACTCTTAAGTCTGTGCGTGAGGCGGGTCAGTAGTTTGTTCGCTGGCCTTGTAGTTAGTCATTTTTACTTGGCGCCTAACCTCATTGTCCTTCTTTTATGCAGGAAAGGCTCCAAAGGCTCCCTTTAGAGTTCAGAAGCTCCCTGCCAACATTCTGGACAGGGGGGAGACCTCCCAACCCCCAAAGAAGAAGACGGCCTAGGCGCTGACGTCGAAGGATCCATCACGGCAGCAGCCTCAAGCTCCTATCAGCAGACTTGGGCAAATAGTGCCCCCTGACTTTTCAATTTAGGTCGTACCGCGAGCTTCTCATCCTCCTCCTGCTGAGACGACAGACGTAGATGTAGAGCAGCCTTCGACGCGGTCTAGCTCGGCTAAGGTGCTTCCCTCTCCGCCCTCTGGTAGCTCCACCAAGTTGCGCTCAATTTTGCCCATTGACGAGCTGAAGATACGAATGCCACCACTGTCTAAGGAATATCCTTTGTGGATAGACAGCATCAACGCCTACGCGCTAGCCAACCGCTGAATCGATGAAATATAGATGTGCTGGGCTCGTCAGACCCTGATCACTTGGCATGCTCCTTTATCGAAAGTAGCCTTAGGGTAAGGCGATATTTTTTCTTTCATGTTCTTCCGTTACCGACATCCTTCTAAGTTATTTCTTTCCTTTCAGGACGCTGTCTTGGGGATCACGATGTGCAGGGCTCTCGCTGACTTCAAAGAGCGAGCGAAGGAAGCTATCTGCGTGGCCTCATCGTGGAAGAAGGCTGAGGCGTCTGAGAAGGCACTTGAGTCTGTTAGGTTGGAGGCGAAGGTGGCCCAGTCCGACCTCGAGGTCGAGCGGGTCCAGGTCCGGTCTGCTGAGGATGCCCTGAAGGAGGAAGGAGCTCAGTGGCAATTTACAGAGAATAGGGCGGAATCTGCGGAGGATGCTCTAAAGGTGGAGGGAGGCGAGAAGGCGAACCTGACCGTCCTACTGTAGGAGGCCCAGTCCAAGGTCATAGAGTGAGATGCCGAGCTCACCAAGATGAGGGAAGTCCAGGAGAAGATTTATAACTATAGCTTCGAGGATTGTCAGTCTTTGGTCAAGAATAACTTTTTGGACCTCGACCTCTCTCCCATTGACGAGGATGATGGTCTTAAGGCTGAGGCTGAGGCGAAGGTTCTTGCAAGTGAGGCGAGAGTCGGGGTGGAGGTTGGAGTCGAGGTGATTACTGCTAAGGCCACGGAGGCCGGGGTGATTGCAGTTGAGGTGGCAGAGGCCTAGGCGCCCGAGAGCGGAGCAATTGGAGCTGACTCTAGGGCCGCTTGATTTTTTCCTTTATCAAAGATATTTCTGTAAATTGAATTGTAAAGTCTTTTTGTTCAATCCAAAATTTTGAATCAAGCCCTACTGAGGCTGTTTTATTTTTGTTCATTATTTGTGCACTTTGCTTTTTGCTCATGCTTGTGATGGCATGGCATATATGCCCCCTTGACTCCATGGCCGAGTAAGATACTGCTCGGTGCGTTGGATTATTCCAAGTGTTTAATAATTGAGCTTGGAAGCCCATATGCTATGGACAACCTCATATGGTCTTAGTGGCTGTGGAGAGGTCGGAACCTCTTTAGCCGAGCTGTGCATTTTAGTGGGGCACGATGTATAGCGTGGCTATTACTAACATTGGAGCCGCTAGGGATTGAGTTCTGGCTATAAAAAGTGTAGAAGGAACTTTATTTATTGATGTCATGGGTGTAACTTTCAAGATCCTTTATTTAGACTGTACACCTTTTTCTCGAGCCAAGATGATTACTAATAGTAAACTTTAAGATGCTCGGCGTTCCACGAATATGGCAGAGGTTTGCCTTTCATATCTTCGAGCCGATAAGTGCCTGGCCGAGCTGATCCAGCGACCTTGAAAGGACCTTCCCAATTTGGGCTGAATGGTCTTGAGGTCTTTTCCTTGATTTCTTTCAGGATCATGTGGAGGACGAGGTTGCCTATTCTGAAGTGTCGCGTTTTAACCCTTGCATTGTAGTATCATGCGACGCGTTGCTGGTATGCTGCAATCCTCTTACAAGAGTCATCCCTTGCTTCTTTGAGTAGATCCAAGCTTAGGCGCAACTGTTTTTCATTTTCCTTCGGCTGGAAATGACCAGTGCAATTGCTAGCCATTCCGACTTCACCAGGACTACGACCTCAACCTCGAAAGCCAAAGAGAAGGGTGTTTCGCCAGTAGTTGTCCGAGTTGTGGTCCGATACACCCACAAAACATCAAGAAGCTCCTTAGGCCATGTCCTTTGCACTGGCCGAGCTTATTTTTCAGATGGCCTTAAATGATTTTGTTGACTGCCTCCACTTGGCCGTTGGCTTGAAGATGGTGAGGAGAAGAGTATACATTTTTTTTTTATTTCGAGTCCTTAGCAACTGACAGACAATAGACCTCCAGATAAAATCAGCAGTTTTCTTCTCCGTGATAGTGGCTAGGGGCTCTACCTCAGCCCATTTCCTGAAGTAATCTACTAAGACAATCACGTATTTCACCTGAACTTTCCCAATAGGGAGGGGCCCAATAATATCAACTCCCCACTGTGCAAATGGCCACGGTCCAAACATCGAGGTAAGCTCTTCTAGGGGCAAGTGCGGAACTGGAGTGAATCGCTGACATGTGTCACACGTCTTTGTTAGTGCACTTTTTTATGGCATACTAGTGCACCTTATTTGTTAATTACGTAGGTCAGTGAGTCTAGTCTCATTTGAGCTTAAAGAAGCCAAAGACCGAAGACTCAAGTAGACCTGCTGCATCAAGGAAGAAAAAATAGGTAAAAGAGATGCCTTGGTGAGCCTTGAACCTTAAAACCAAAATCAAAACTCAAACCTCTAGATGACCTTGACCCATTAGGCATACTTGTAATCATCTTAGATTGGCCTTAAGTGTTCCAAAATCTCACCTAAAAGATAGCCAAAGAGGTTGCCCTTGCTGTTGTAAAACACAACTCAATACAGCTAGCAAAATAGGTCTGCCAACCGGTCATCAGAGCCTAAAATGGGACAACAAACAAAAAACGTCATAGGCCTTAATTCCACCGATCTAACAACTGGTCGTGATAGACCCCAGTTGGATGGCAACAAAACTTTGTTCAAGCCTAATTCGACTGGTTGGCCAACCGGTCGTGGACCGTTGGCCGACCAGTCGTTGTTGAGGGCTGACCGATTGGATACTATCAGTTTCAAGCCATTTTATATCCATTGAAGCTTTCTTTATAAAACAGTTTAGCTTGGTTTTGGGTTTGATAGAGAGATTTTAGTGCATTAGAAGCCACCTTCATTACCCATACCATTAGGTTTTAATCCTAAGCATTCCAAGCCATCTTTCTTGTGTTTGATCACAAGATGGAGCATTCAAAACTAATGTGTAAATGGACTTGCTCTCTCTTGATCTTTAGATGTTTTAGGCACCTTGACCATTGGTTCTAAGCCTTTCTAAAGATCTTATTAGGTGAAATTCCTCTAAACAACCAACTCCTACTAGTTGTAAAGAATTCATACTATCTCATATCCCCTTGGTCATCTCAAGAGCATCTCATGCGAGGTGATTGATCGGTGGAGCTGAGGTATTGGTAATGCAATGGCAACATGATCAGGGGAGCATCAGAGAGCTAATTGAAGCACGAGAGAGAGGAGATCAAGCAACCCAAGAAGGCACTGAACAAGAGGCTCATCCAACAAGTAAATGTCATAGTGAGAGTTCGGTTTCACTTCTTCCTTGTGGAGGATTGAGTGTGAGAGTTTGGATTTACAAACTCGAATAAGTCTCCAAAGGAAGCCTCCGATTAGAGCGTATGCTAGGTTCTAAGATTAGAACTGAATGGTAGGGAGGATCCTCCATGTTAAACTCCTAGGTTGGATGGAACCCATAAACATCCTGATTAAGAGATGTACTAGTAAAATATTTGTCATAGGTTGGGAGGAACCTTATCAAACTCCCTGGTAGGGCAGAACCGATTTGAAACACCTAGGTTGGGAGGAACTTGATTTAAACTCCCTAGTGAATGCCGATGTGCTCAAGGGATGAGTACTTAAACTAGGAGTTGAGTAGACCCAAAGTCGAACCACTATACATGCTTGTGTTTGTAATTGTTTTGAGCATATTATTATTTTAGCTTAGTATGTTTAATTGTTTAATTATGAATACTTGATATGAATGTTTGCTAAGCATTAAATAGTCACATTCACACACAAGATGCACTTTCACTAAGTTATGTAGACTTGATCTCATATGATCCTTTCGCATATAGTCTACATAGGTTGCATAGATTAAGTTCTTGATTAGTTAAATCGTTTGATAATCTATGCATGCTTAGGCTAGGTTGTTTATATGCTTATCATATGCTAGCCTTGTGATTGGACCCATTTAAGCTTGGAAGCTAAGTGTTTTTGCTTAATTAGTTTATAATTGCTAATTAGTTTAATTAGGTGTGAAGTTTTTAAAATGATTTTTAAACGGTCATAATCATCCCCTCTAGAACTTACCCATAGTTCTACACCCTCCGTCAAGCTTCTGTGTATATGCATAGGGTGTCGTGTTAAACTACCGATGCAATTTCAGTCTTGACCATTTGTTGGGTGTCTTTTTGAATGGTGGGCCAATAATACCCTTGCCGAATGACTTTATGTACGAGTGCCAGGCTCCCAGAGTGGTTCCCACAGTTGCCGAGGTGGACCTCCCTGAGAGCATAGTCGGCTTCATCGGGCTTCAGGCACCAAAGACAGGGCAGAGGGAATCCTTCTTTTGTAGAGGATGCCTTCAATTAATGTATAACAAGCAGACTTGTAGCAAAGTCTCTTAGCTTCCTTTTTATCTGCTGGCAGTTCCCCGTGTTACAGATAGCGAATTATAGGGTCCATCCAGGTTGGTTCGGCATCAAGTGGGCACAACTTTGGCTTCCTCCTTAATTATGCTTCCGTGCAGCAGAAACTTGATGGGGATCATCCAGGCTAGCTCACCATTGACTGCTGACACTAACTTGGCGAGGGAGTTCGCATTAGTGTTCCCCTCCCTTTGTACTCGCACTATCTTGAAATATTCAAAGCGATTGAGGAGCTTGCAAGCTTAGCCAAATAGGCGATCATTTTCTTTCCCTTTTCTTGGTATTCTCTGATCACATGGCTGACCACCAATTGCGAATATATGTGCAACCTCAACTTTCATACTACTATTGCTGATGCGAGACGAAGTTCGGCTAGGAGGGCTTCATATTCTACTTCATTGTTTGAGGCTCGAAAGCCAAACCTTAAAGCGTACTGAACTTTTACTCCATCTGGGGAGGCCAAAATGAGGCCTACACCACTTCTCTATGAATTGGAAGACCCGTTGACATGTAGCTACCATATCGGTCTAGGCGGAGCTTGTGCCGATGAACTTTTCGATCAGTTCTCATTCGGCTCTGTTCCCGCGGGTTGAGTCTCTAATGCCCCATGGTCGTCAGGCGAGCTCATGTCGGCTATCAGGCTGGTAAACTTAGCAATAAATTTGGCGATGGGCTGCCCTTTGATGGTAGTTCGCGGCCGATACTGAATGTCGAATTCACCAAGTTCGATGGCCCACTTGGCAAGTTGGCCCAATGTTTCTGGAGGACTTGTCGCATCGGCTGATCTGTCAGAACCACTACCAGATGGGCTTGAAAATAGGGCCTTATTCACCTAGCCGAGGTGACCAAAGCTAAGGCCAAATGTTCAATGCTCGGATACCTTATCTTTGCATTAAGCAAAGCCTTGCTAACGTAGTAGACCGGTCGCTAAGTTCCCTGGTCGTCTCATATCAGAGCCGAACTGAATCCCAACTAGGGAAACTGGCAAGTACAGGAGTAATTCTTCACCTTGAATAGGTTTGGACAGCGGTGGAGGTGATCCGAGATAAGCTTTGAGTTCTTGAAAGGCTTTCTCACATTCTTCGGTCCACATTGTGTCTTTACAACCTCATAATTGTTTGAAGAAGGGAAGGCACCATCGGAAACTCTAGAGATGAACCTGTTAAGAGCCGCAACCCGTCCAATGAGACATTGGATTTCCTTTATGGTTGAGGGCGAGGTCATTTTAACCAATGCCCGAATCTTCTCCGGGTTTGCTTTAATTCTTCGCTGATGCACCAAAAACTAAGGAATTTTTTCAAGCTGACCTCGAAGGCGACTTGTTCGGATTGAGCTTCATGTAGTACTTTCTCAATATACCGAACATCGTGCGAAGGTCTTCTATGTGGTTTTCCGACTTTAAGCTCTTAACGAGCATTGTCGTCCACATAAACCTCCATTGTCTTACTGATTTGGTCAGCGAACATCCTGTTGACCAAACGCTAATATGTAGCTCCCGTGTTCTTGAGTCCAAAGGGCATTCACCTTGTAACAGTAGAGACCTTGGTCTGTGACAAAGGCTATTCTTGTCCTTTCTAGGGCATACATTCGAATCTGATTGTATTTGGAGTGTACGTCCATGAAGCTGAGGAGCTAGTAACCCACCATAGCGTCAACGAGCTGATCTATATGAGGCAATGTAAAACTATCCTTTGGGCAGGCTTTGTTAAGGTCAGTATAATCCACGCATAACCTCCATTTACCACTGTCCTTCTTAACCAGCACCACATTGGCGAGCTAATATGGATACTTCACCTCCTCGATAAACCCAGCTTGAAGCAATTTGTCGACTTCTTTGTTGATCGTTGCGTACCTTTCTGTGTTGAAGAGGTGTCGCTTCTGCTGGACAGATTTGAAGGTTGGTTTAATGTTCATCGGTGGACCATCACCTCAGGGATAATCCCTGATGTATCCTGGTGGAACCAAGCGAACACGTCTACGTGCTCCTTTAAAAACACGTCGATCTTTTCTCAAAGCTCTAGGCTAAGTTGAGACCCAACCTGAACCACTTTCATTAGATTGTTGTCAACGACTAGGATGGTGAGCAAATCCTTGGCGGCAAGCCTCTCTCCATGGAGTCCTCTCTAGGGTTTAGGGAGGTCATCCTTGTGATAGTGGAGACTTGACTTTTGTCGCGCAAGGACAACTCATAGTATCGTCGAGCTTCTTGCTGATTTCCCTTAACGACTTTGATTGCTTTATCGACTGGAAATTTCATTATCAAATGATGAATAGAGATTGCGTCCTTGAGAGCTCTTAGGGAGGGGTGACTAATAATTGCATTGTACGCCAACGATGTGTTGATAACTAGAAAGTCCACCATTATTAACTTTTGGACTGGCTCCTCATCTGTTGTGACCAAGAGAGTCACTACTCATTCTGGCAATGTGATATCCCATATGAACCTAGTCAGGGCGGTATTCACAGGTCGGAGCCAGGATCGATCGATCTTCATCCTCTCGACGGCCGAGGCATAAAGAACGTCGACTGAACTTCCTGTGTCGACCATCATCTTGAATAATTTCTTATTGGCAACAATCATAGAGACAATGAGGGAATCGTCATGAGGGTGCAAAATCCCTCGAGCATCCTCGTCGGTGAAAGTGATGGTGGGAGAGCTGACCTTTAATATTTTCAAAGTTCAGCTTGTCATGTTAACAGAGTGCCCGAGTTTGACTATTCGAGCCTGGCGGGCAGTAAGCTTTCCGAGCATTGCTGGAATCCCCCCTAGTTAGTTCACCAAAAATGGTGTGAATTTCCTCGACTGGGTTGTTAACTTGATCTTCTTGCGGATCGTCCTATGCTGTCGCCCTTTAGTTGTCTTAACGCTAGGCGACATATTCGCGTAAGAACCCCCTACTGGATTAGGTTCTTGATTTGACGCTTCAACTCATAGCAATATGGGGTGTTGTGACCGTGGTCCTTGTGGAAAAGGTAGTACTTTGATTTTCTCCTTCAGTCAGGATCAGTTCTGAGTTTTCCCGGGTGAGTGAACATTTTTTTTTATCTTTAAGAGCTAGGTACACTTAGTCCACGGTCGTGTTCAGCGGCATGTATCGAGCTACGAGGGCCTTTGCCTTGGTTCCTCGAGGAGCATTGTCTTAGCTAGATGACCCTTGATCGTCCTTCTGCCATTTTAACTCGTGGTCTTCTTTTGTATCTTTTCTCTTTGATGCTAATCTGTGCGCACTAACTAGCTCTTCTGCATTGATGTGCTTTTGTGCCCGATCTAAAAATTCGACCACTGACCGGGGTGGATTATATCTCTGCTTTTTTATTTCAAGATATTGTATTGGAAATGTTTTCACATTGCAAACTTACTAAGAGCATCATTCAATTGACTCTTGTCTTTACACATCTGTCCGATAACTATTTCACTGGGATCGTCAACAAAATCCGGATATCTTAAGAAATCTATGTTAATGAATGTAGCATCGTTATTGCCTATGTTCAGTGGCAACATTTCGGATGGCGCAACCATGACATCAATTGAAGTATGACTCTGTAAAGTTAATGGTCCCTGAATATCTGCATGTTATTCAATGATTGGTATTAAGATATTGGATGATGAGACTAGGATATTTGTACAGTTCTCACTATCTAATACGCGAAAAGATGGCCAAGAGAAAATGTTAACCTTCGGATGAAGTACCCGGTGAGGGGGCGAATGTGTAGTCTTCACTATCCAACAATCGAAAAGTTGGTCGCTCACAACTGTTGAGCCTCAGATCATGTATAGGTGCATTGGTGGATGGATCTGGGATTTTATACCAACCGGTGAGGGGATATCTTTGCAGTCTTCACTATTCGATAATCGAAAAGTTAGTTGTTCACAATTGTCGAACCTTTAATTATGTACAAGTGCATTGATTAATGGGCTAGGGATGCTTGCACCAATTAGTGAGGGGGTGAATGGGAATCCTATCTCCAAATCAGTATCCACAGTTCATTGCTTATTCAGACCTACAAACATAAGTTCTTGTATGACAATCGTAGATCTCACTTTTTCTATATACACAAGTATATGAACATTGGGATTCTGACTAGAGAAAATCACATACTCCAGGACATCTTCATTATCTCTGATAATGTGTGGAGAGAGTGATACAATATTCTGTAAAGTGTAAACAACTATCATTATAACCTCGTATTCCTTAGGTATTGTCTTCATAATCTTGTGCATTTTATATATGAGCTCATTGCATGTAATTTTAGTGCTCACAATGATAAACTTATATTCACCACTCTTATATGACCATCTCTCTTTTTCACTTACTAGCTCCCCATCATAATGGCTCAGTATGGATTGGAGAGCTATGATATTCAAATATTGTTATACCTGAAAAGAAACACTTCGGGCTATTAGACTTAGAATAACAATTTAAAACTCTCAAATAGATCTCTGTTGTCATCTGTTACGGATCTCAATTATGCATTTTTAACAAGATCATCATTGAAATGAACAAGGATATATATTGTGCATTTTTAATAAATCACCATTAAGCTTAGTCCAAGGATCTCTGTTGTGCATTTTCAACAGGATAACCATTATGCTTAGTCTAAGGATCTCCATTGTACATTTTCAATAAGATCATCGTTAAAATGCATAAGGATCTCCATCTTCGTAGATAAAAAAAAATACATGTTATACCCACCCTTATGTCAATATTGTCCCTAAAAAGACGATGACTAGCGTTGGCCCTACAGAAGGGATGGTTGTCATTAGAGAGTGGAAAGGTTAGCCGGAGAATGAAACATATAATAAAAAATAAGAAGAAAACATCGTATTCTTCTCGGGCAGTTGATGTGGGCTATATATAAGATGAAAAAAGTATGCTAGAGGTTTGCTGGACACTTGTGCGGAGAGTGTGCTCGCTCCACACAACTACCTTCTAATTGTCGGAGGCATGGGTGGTCCTATCTCTTAGAAGAAGAACTTGAAAAATGCAAAAAGCGCCCGCTAGGGCGTCTTGGCCCCACAAAAGTCCATACAAACAACTTTTGTGGGGCGTAACTACCATCTTGAGTGAAATCCACACCATCCATTCGACAGGGAATTCAATTTCAGGGCATGGGCCCAAGAATGGAGAAAAACCTTGTCATAAGTGGACCATAACAGAGGAAACAGTTGTGAATGAGCGCCCAATGTTAATGAACTTTGTGGCCCATAGAGGACTTCAATCGGATTCAACTCAATGCTTTCTATGGTTGAAGGATCCCCTGAATAAAATCAGCAAAGGGGATCTTCCATGGAGTGGATCCAATTGTAGTGAGACCTACTCCCCCTTTTGGATAAGTGCCTCATAACGCCCACTACACTTAACCATCGTACACATACCCACACTTTGCAAATGGGCATTTTGGTCCCAAATAACCCGTCAGAGGGCCACAGAAATACGAGATGGAAAGTTGGGAACAATAGCTGATAATATTGTTCAAAAAATTGGTATAGTGTTATGTATCACACCCTTAGGATACAGATACATATCAGTTACTGCATGGGATATATTGGTTGTATCACATAATGTATCACCGTTGTTGGAAACATGGGAAAACATTAGCAAATTAGTTGAATTTTTCAATGAAACTTCAGTAATTGTTAAAAAAGACATTAATACACTTATAAATCAAAACATTTACAAAAAAAAAAAAAAAAACAAGTACACTTAATAGATTTTCTTTGTATGGGTCCTAATCTATGAGCTAACTGAACTAATGCAAGTATCTTCAAAGTTTATTCATATAATGTATAAATATAAGAAGACGTGGAAACACAAGCAATATATTCAAAAGCAAAAGAATTACTAGATTAAGTTACATACATCTTTTATATTTTATATTTGGACACAACGATTACAACCGATTTGTGAGAAATTGAATTTTTTTTTCAATTTTCTACAACTCGGTCTATCTCCTCCAAATTTTGAAATCGAAACTCTCAATCTATGAAAAATGATGGGTTTGTAACAATTTGACATTGATTTAACGTGATTCATAGAAGAAGAAAAAAGATTGAAAATCGAAAATGCTCACTAGATCGAACATGTGGGATACATCCCACTACTTGTGTGTTTTGTATCACAAAGGTGGAATACAAGAAATGTGGGATACATCCTACTACTTATACGTTTCGTATCGCACAGGTGGAATACAAGAAATATCGGCCGATATCGTCGACACTTAAAACGCTGAGTAGCAACGATCAAACCATGAGATCTTTTGAATAACCTCCACCCTGCTCGTCTCTCTCTCTCTCTCTCTCTCTCTCTCTCTCTCTCTCTATTTATCCAAAATTCTATGCTCGAACAAATCCATCTTCAACTTGATGCCATTTCCTAATTTAAGGCCAAATTTGTAATTGTACATTTTGGTGTCTACACCAAATAACACTCAAATATTTGGTGTTGCTATAGAATAAAGTTGGTCGTCGAAGGGATATGAGCAAAATGCGATCAACAAAGCGCCTTTCAATAAGAGTCGCGACCAGCCTGCTTAATCACGAGCCCTCCCTATTCATACTTCATATATCATCTCAGACCTCCGACCACACCATCCGATCCGCATGCGAGAAGCTCAGCTCGTGGTTGTTGAAAGGGGTCACACTTCCGCATGCGAGCAGCTTAGCTCGTAGTCATTGAAAGGGGTCGCATCTCTGCATGCGAGCAGCTCAGTTCGTGGTCGTTAAACGAGGTTGTCTTCGAGCCCAAATATTCGTCGCTTTTTAGTACCAGTAGCCCGTATAGACCAATTTTGGCTCGTCTCTATTCATTGTTCCAAACCATGGAAGTCTCTTATTGAGGAACGTAATTAGTTAGACGTCTAAAGTGGTTATACTGTCTTTTTTTTTTAAGTATTAGGAGGATAAGCTTCTTATCCCCCTAAATCAGGAGTGATCTTAATGGCTTGCATAACAGACTGGATCACCTAGATCTGTATAAATAGATGGCCCCATAGTTGATAAAGGTACACAATCTCTAAGCCTACATTACACACTTCGCCTTACTATCAAATCATCTCTGACTTAAGCTTCGGAGGGCCAACGGTCGAGCGCCGACCACCCCTAGTTTTTATTCTTTGGCTTTCAGATCTAGAGGAGAGCTTACTAAAAGGAGGGTGAACGTCTAGAGGATCCTATTACTAAAATAGACGTTAACAGATTGGTGTCGTCTGTGGGATCTCTTTGAGAATTTAGTCCATTCTCATCACTGATTGTTATCTCCCACTATGCCTCCTAAAAAGACGGCTCATCCTTCCACTTCAAGGCAGATGTTACCCCTGCCTGACATTCCTGAACCAGCGTTCAATCTCCCTCAGACCGCTTCGATGGAAATTCCCCCAGTAGAATCCAACCTGCCATCACAAAATTCATTTCACGATATATCTGGTGGTCATGATGATATTATGTGTTTCGTCGGAGACACTTCTTACCCTCAAAGCTAGGCTTCAAACCTTATCTAATCGGTTCGATCAGCATTTTCCTGAACCGTAGCAGCCTTTAGATAGGCCGCCATTACGATCTGTACCAGTAGCCTCCAGATATTCTGCAGATGAACCATGAACTCAACGAGATCCTCCTTCGAATCGAATGTCACTCGACAATCAAATTCCAGCACCCCCTCCACAATCTATACACTCCAATACCTCTCGGCAACAACGATCTCAAGGATCTGGTGTCGAAACGTTGAGTTACACTTTACCTTGGAAAGGAGATCTCAAGAGAATCGAAGATCATTTCGCGGATATGGAGCAACGGCATCGATCTAACCTTCCACTTGCTGCTTTTGCATCAATCCACCAATCTGAGCCTCCTTTTACCCCCAAGGTCTTGGAGGCCCCTTTGCCTAGAAAATATCAAACGCCTAGCATCATCCCGTATACAGGTATTGGCAATCCTCTCGAGCACCTGGAGACGTATAGGTCTCTCATGAAGTTAGAAGGATATGGTTCAGAAATTATGTGTAGGGCTTTTTCATTAACTCTAAAGGATGCAACACGTACATGGTTTCGAGGCCTAAAACCTTGGTCTATTGAATCCTTCTCCAAATTATTGGATCTCTTCCTCTCTCAGTTCATGGGGAGCATCCATACCAAAAAGCCTGCATCTCATTTAACGGATCTAAAGCAACAACATGGGGAAACAATTAAGGAGTTCACAGTTCGATTCACTGCAGAAGCCATCCAGACTAAAGGTTATACTAAAGATAAAAGCCTCACTGCCCTTATAGCAGGAATCACCAGCGAGAAATTTCGATTTGCCCTAGATAAAAACCCTCCTAAGACCATGACCGAATTCAAGCCAAGGCTAAAAAATACATTAATGCAGAAGAAGTTGCTTTGGCTCGTCACAGTATACAAGGGAAGAAATATAAGTCTGAGGAGATCTCTTCCTCTGATAAGAAATACCGGCGCGATCGACGGGATCTTTCCCCTAAGAAGCCTTACTCCGGTAAATATCATAACTATACACCTCTCAATCGAGCTCCTGAGAAAGTATTAATGGAGATAAAGCACAAATCTTATGTGAAGTGGCCTCCAAGGATCAAGTCAGATCCTGAAAAAAGATATAAGAGAAAGTTCTGCTATTTCCACAAAGATCATGGGCATAACACCCAAGATTGTATATCCTTGAAAGATCACATTGAAGCTCTCATTCGGAAGGGACATCTCCGGGATTACGTTGCATGACAGGATCGGTCACCTAAAAGAATCGATACCCCATCACGAAGAAAGAGGTATCCTCGACATCTTCCTCCACAGGAAGATACGGAACCCACTGGTGAAATCCGTACCATTGCCGGAGGTCCTGCTTGCGGGGGAGATTCTCAAGCTTCAAGAAAAGCATATGCTTGCAAGGCGTCTCAGAAGCCTCAACATATTTATTGGCTGAAAAAATCGTTCGATACATCAAATCCTAGCCATCATCCAATCTCTTTTTCTCTTGAAGATGCTGAAGGGATTCATTTCCCTCACGAGGACTCCATCGTGGTCGCGTTAAAGGTATCAAACTATTTAACTCATCGTATTATGTTGGATACAGGTAGCTCCGATGATGTCCTTTACTTGGAAGCTTTTAATAAAATAGCACTTGCTAGAAATTTACTCAAGCCTATCTCCACTCCCCTCGTCGGCTTCGGGGGCGAAGTTGTAACACCAGAAGAAAGCATCGACCTTCCTGTCACCTTCGGAGAAAGTCTAGCCAAAACCACAGTCTTCGTTAATTTCCTTGTGGTGGATCGAAGATCAGCGTACAATGTTATTTTGGGTCAACCCTCTCTCACCAAAATAGGAGCAGATTTACATCCCCTATATCTATTCATCAAATTCCCTACTCCAAGCGGAGTCGGGGTAGTACGAGGGAATCAGAAAGAAACTCGAGCACGCTACAAAATCGTCGTACAAGATCGAAAAAATGCTCAAGCAGCTCCTATTATGGCAATTACAGGAGACTTAGCGAACCTCCCGATAACGACAATGTTGAACCCAAGGGAGGACGCCCATCAATCAGGTACCCTGGGGGAGGAGAAATTGAACTCCACTTATCCAAAGATAATCCATCCAAGAAGGTTTATATCGGATCCTCTTTAAGCGATGTCTTTCGAGCAAATCTGGCTCTTTTTTAACCAAATATCAAGATATATTTGCTTGGTCTCACGAAGACATGCCAGGTATCAACCCTAACATTGTGGTCCATCGTCTGAATGTCGACCCGAAGTATAAAGCTGTTCATCAGCGTCGACGAGCGTTCATCGCAGAAAGGCAAATGGTGATTAAAGTTGAGGTTAAGAAGTTATTAGCCGTCAATTTCGTTGAAGAGGTTGACTACCCGGAATCGATCGCAAATGTGGTTCTTATCCGTAAAGCCAATGGTAAATGGAGGATGTGTGTAGACTACTCTGATTTGAATAACGTGTGCCCAAAGGATAGTTTCCCGACTCCCCGCATCGACCAATTGGTTGATTCAACAACAGAACATGCCCTGCTTAGTTTTATGGACGCCTATTCTGGTTACAACCAGATCATGATGTATCCGCCTGATCGTCAAAATACTGCCTTTACCATCGATCGAGGCTTATATTGTTATAAAGTGATGCCTTTCGGTCTCAAGAATGCGGGAGCCACTTATCAGCGTTTGGTCACAAAATGTTCACTGCACAAATTGGCAAGAATATGGAAGTTTACGTCGACGACATGCTTGTAAAAAGGGTCGCGGTAAATGATCATCTCACAGATCTCTAGGAAGCTTTTGACCTGATGAAAAAGTACCAAATGAAGTTAAATCTGGAGAAATGTGCCTTCGGGGTCTTTATCGAAAAATTTCTTGGGTTCATGGTTGGTCAACGGGGGATCGAAGCGAATCCCGAGAAAATAAAAGCTTTGATCGAAATGAAGTCTCCATCCACTCTTAAAGATGTCCAACGATTGCTTGGTCGCATTGCATCATTGAACAGGTTTACTTCACGTGCCTCTGATAAGCTGCCTTCTTTTCTTTAAGCTTCTCTGTGCTACCGCAAAAACCAACGGGGTATGGACTCAGCAGTGTGAGGAAGCATTTCAACAACTGAAGCGATATATAAGCACTGCCACCTATCTTATCAAAACCAATTTTACATGAAGAGTTCCTTCTTTATTTATCTGTATCTTCCATGGTCGTTAGTGCCGCATTAATAAGAGAAGATTCTGGGTCCAGAGGCCCATTTACTATATTAATCGAGCGATGGTGGATGCCGAAACTCGATATTCTGATATGAAAAAATTAGCTCTCGCCTTAATGACTGCGGCTCGAAAATTACGACCATATTTCCAAGCCCACCCTATATTGGTACCTACGAATCATCCATTAAGACAAGTCCTTCAAAAGCCTGAGGTATTAGGGCGATTGACTAAATGGACAATTGAGATAAGTGAGCACGACATTTCGTTCTATTCCAGAACTGCTACTAAGGGCCAAGCCGTGGCTGATTTCATCGCTGAGTTCACGTATTCGACCCCAGTAGATTCCACCTCCAGCAATGACCCTATGACCAGCGACCAGGCCCCCTGGTCGTTCTTTGTGGATGGGTCTTCATGCGCCACCGATAGCCAAGCCGGCTTGATCTTAATATCTCCTGCGGATCACATTTTCAATATGCTTTACACTTCGACAGTCATGTCTCTAACAACAAAGCGGAATATGAGGCTTTAATCGTCGGCCTCGAACTAGCGAATGTGCTCGCAATACAAAATTTACTTGTTCACATTGACTCTCAGCTCATAGTCAATCAAGTGCTCGGCAAATTCGAGGCGAAAGAAGAGCGAATGGCTTTGTACAAATCCCGAGTACTTATCCTACTCATAAAGCTAAGTAAATATGAAATAATTCACATTCTCCGTGAGAAGAATAAGCTCACAGATTCCCTGGCAAAGTTAGCTTCCACACCAGAATCTGATTTAACACGATCTGTTTCTGTCGAGCATCTCCATACTCCCGAGTATTGATTAATTCGCCTCAGAGCAAATGGTCACAGTGCATTCCTCTCCATGTTGGATGGATCCCATCGTCCTTTACCTCAAGAGTGGAAAACTCCCAGATGATAAAAAATCTACGCGACAAATTCGTTATCGTGCTGCTAGGTACACCTTACAAAACGGAATTTTACTACGTAAAAACTTTACTTTACCATACTTAAGGTGTCTCCATCTAGAAGAGGCACACCGCCTTCTTGATGAAATACACCAGGGGGCATGCGGTAACCATCCTAAGGGACGATCTTTAGCATATAAAGCAATGAGGCAAGGATACTACTGGCCCACTATGAAGGCGGACGCAATCAAATTTTTCAAGAAATGCGACAAATGCCAGCGATATTCTTTAATCCCTCATATACAACTGAAGCAATATATGAGCACGCCTACTATCTTATCAAAACTCGTTTTACACGAACAACTCATTCTTTATTTATCTGTATCTTCCACGGGCGTTAGTGCCGCATTAATAAGAGAAGATTTTGGGGTCCAGAGGCCCATTTACTATATTAGTCAAGCGATGGTGGATGCCGAAACTCAATATTCTGATATGGAAAAGTTAGCTCTCGCCTTAGTGACTGTGGCTCGAAAATTACGACCATATTTTCAAGCCCACCCTATATTGGTACCTACGAATCATCCATTAAGACAAGTCCTTCAAAAGCCTGAGGTATCAGGGCGATTGACCAAATGGGCAATTGAGATCAGTGAGCACGACATTTCATTCTATTCGAGAACCGCTACTAAGGGCCAAGCCGTGGCTGATTTCATTGTTGAGTTCACGTATTCGACCCCAGTAGATTCCACCTCCAGCAATGACCCTGCGACCAGTGACTAGGCTCCCTAGTCGCTTTTTGTGGATGGGTCTTCATGTGCCACCGGTAGCCGAGCCGGCTTGATCTTAATCGCTCCTGACGGATCACATTTTCAATATGCTTTACGCTTCGACACTCATGTCTCTAACAACGAAGCAGATTATGAGGCTTTGATCGTCGGCCTTGAACTAGCGAGTGTGCTCGCAATACAAAATTTACTTGTTCACAGTGACTCTCAGCTCATAGTCAATCAAGTGCTCGGCGAATTCGAGGCGAAAGAAGATCGAATAGCTTTGTACAAATCCCGAGTACTTATCCTTCTCGTAAAGCTAAGTAAATATGAAATAATTCACATTCCCCGCAAGAAGAATAAGCTCGCAAATTCCCTGGCAAAGTTAGCTTCCGAACCAGAATCTTATTTAACACGATCTGTTTCTGTCGAGCATCTTCATACTCCAAGTATTGATCAATTCGCCCCAGAGCAAATGGTCACAGTGCATTCCTCTCCATGTTGGATGGATCCCATCGTCCTTCACCTCAAGAGTGGACAACTCTTAGATGATAAAAAATCTGCGCGACAAATTCATTATCATGCTGCTAGGTACACCTTACAAAATGGAATTTTACTACGTAAAAACTTTACTTTACCATACTTAAGGTGTCTCCATCTAAAAGAGGCAGACCACATTCTTGATGAAATACACCAGGGGGCATGCGGTAACCATCCTAAGGGACGATCTTTAGCTATAAAGCAATGAGGCAAGGATACTACTGGCCCACCATGAAGGCGGACGCAATCGAATTTTCTATGAAATGCGACAAATGCCAGCAACATTCTCCAATCCTTCATAAACCATTTGAGTAGATGACGCCGATGGACGGCCCTTGACCCTTCGCCCAATGTGAAGTTGATATAATCTGACCATTGCCCACCGAAAAAGGCCAGAATAAGTTTGCAATTGTAGCAGTCGATTACTTTACCAAATGGATCGAGGCAAAACCTTTAACCACAATCATCGAAAAGCAGACTACTAAGTTCATGTGAATAAACATCATATGCCGTTATGGGCTCCCCCACACTATAATCATCGACAACGGAAAGCAGTTCGACAATGTTGCGTTCTTAGAGTTTTGCAAGAAATGGAAGATACGAAGTATTCGAACCTCCCCATATCATCCCCAGGCTAATGGACAAGTTGAAGCAGTCAATAAGATCATCAAACATCATCTGAAAACTAAACTCGACGAATGTAAAGGTATGTGGCCGGAGCTTCTACCTGAAGTCCTGTGGGCCTATAGAACGACAACTCGCACGTCAACTGGAGAAACTTCTTTCTCTTTGGCATTCGGCATTGACGCAGTCGTTCCCGTCGAAGTTGAAGTACCCTCGTATCGTATCGAGCAGTACGACCCAACGAGCAACTAAGAGAGTCTCAAGCTTCATCTCGATCTCTTGGAAGAGAGAAGGGAAGCATCCCAACTTCGAGCAGCAGCTTACCAACAGTGTATAGCTCGCTACTATAACGCAAAAGTCAGACCTAGAGCTTTCCAGCTCATCTATTTAGTGCTTAGACAAAATCTTGGAACACTTACTCGTTCGTTGGACCCGAATTGGGAAGGCCTTGGCACGTAGAGCATCTACTTCGATATTCTTGAAGACATGCGAGGAAGACCCCTACATCGCCCTTGGCACGTAGAGCATCTACTTCGATATTCTCTGTAATCCGATGTAAATTCAAATATTCGAATAAAGATGGATTCTCTTTCCTTCGCATGGTCGACTGATTCACAAATTTGGTTACTACTCCATTTGCTGGACCCGAATATCCCTGAAGAGAATACAAACATTCTCTTGACCAAATCTTCTGCCCTCGGCAGAGTCAAAGACTCAATTGATAGGTCGACTTATCTCTAAGCGGACGCGGTCACTTAAACCCTCCTAATTGAGCCTAATTCATTTTCATGAATTTAGTAAAGCACCTAAACGGTTATTAATTCTTGTGCAACAAAGAGGTAAACAAAACACCTATTTTCATTAAAAGTCTTTTGAATTACAAAAGATGGGAGAAGATACATGTATTTTGAGTCGAAAGAGGAAAAGGGGAGTAACTCAGAAATTATTCTTCATTCGGAGGAGCTTCTTGGCTCTCTGCCTTAGGTCCCACTTCAGGAGCCGGCGTAGCGTCCGTAGCTTCCGTGACTTCATTCTCGGCCGCAGCTCGCTCTCTAGCCGCGACCTCGAAAGCAACTCTATCTAATTCCTCCACACTGAAGGATGGAGAAATTTGTTGCATAACTCTGACCGCAAAGTCGCGACCAGCAATATATGCCTCATAACATTCGTCCTCGTAGAGTTGAGAAGTCCGGAACTCTAGAACAACACAGGGACCTTCTTCAGCTACCATCTTGACGTAGGCTGTCCTCTCCTCATCCCAATGAATGGAGTCATCCTTCAATTGGGCAAGGGTCTTTTCAGCATCTTCGAGGCGAGCCTTATAATCCCCGAGTCGCTCCTCGAGGGAGATCTTGTCTCGACGGAAGATCTCCTTCTCCTTCTAGTTCTTCGTATGTACCTCTGAGAGCTTTGCAAAATTAAGGTCCAACGACTGATAATGATCAGTCAAAACTTGGACCTTGGCAATGAGGATTTTCTTCTCCTCATTTAACTTGGAAACCAGGGCTTCTTAGGACTTTATTATACGATCCCTCCTTTAGATCTCTCCCTCCATCGCCAGCCTCTTCTTCTCCCCCTCGTCGATGATGCAGCGAGAAGCATCGATGTCACGTCTTGTTCGCAGCGTGAGGTCCAGATCCTGCTCAAAGAACCAGAAGTATTGTCATTCAGATATGAGCTCTTCAAAAATTTAAAAAAAAAAAGAGGAGGAAAGAGGGGGAGGATCGAGGATCGTTACCTGAATTAATCTCACTCGGATGTCTATGGAAAGAGTCTTTAAACTGGGCTCGGGGAGAGCCCCAAAGGAGTTAGGGGTTATGTTCTCAAAAATAAACTTACAGATTGGATGCAAGTGTGCAGGAATGACATAGACTCTAGTTCCCGAAGGCTGGGCTACGACCATCTCAGTAGAGCTCCTCTCGCGAGCAGCTGGAGGCCCCTGAGCAGGAGTAACCGACTCGCAAGCAGTATTGGGCTTTCATCCCATCTCATTTGGAGGGAGACTTGGCCCTGCCTTACCACCCTTTGGCGAATTATCAATAATGTCAATTATTGGCTGGCTGCGGGGGCCAGCTGGAGGAGTCATAGCCGCTTCCATTTGGGGGGCACATTGCGGCTGCGAGCAGGCTCCTCTGGTCGCGTGGGCATGGTGGAAGGACCAGCCGCTGTCTTCTTCTGCCTCTTTGAAGCGGTGCCCTTCAGATAAGGCAGTACCCCCAACGCTCCCCTCTTATCTCCTACGTTCGTCACAGCTCTTCTCGAGGGATGAGGGCAGCAGCAGAAAGACAGCGAGGAGTTAGAGCAGCGTTGATGTTGCAGGCTTCTGTTGGAAGTTTGTAAATCTTAACGAGGTTCTTGTTAAGTCCTCCCCGCAAGGACGACCTCTTCCCAATGGAAATACCTGCGAGACATAAAGAAGAGCAGGTTAGTCAGCAAAAAAAATCAAAATTTACTTATCCTCGAGTAAAGGGGTAAAACTCAACCCACCTTCGCCGAAGAAACGGTTGACGTTGTGGCCTTTGGGGTCAAAGCCCACATCGGACTCCCAGTTGCCGGAGGCGTAAAACCATTTTTCCTTCATCTAGGATAATTTGAGGTAGGATTCCCTAAGATAAAGTTATCCCGGTGCCAAAAGTAGAGATAGTACCAACCCTCACTGGATGGGGCTTTTTTCAATTGGTACATTCTTAAAAACTCATCGGTAGTCAGGTCCTCATTTCTTGCCTACTTCCAGAGGACAAACGCACTCATAACCACCCTCCAGCCATTTACTATGAGTTGGCCAAGGGCAATTTTATAAACACGGAGGACGTTACGAATAAAGGGATGAAGGGGAAGGCATACACCGAGCCGGAAAAAATATTCATACACAACGACACAGCTCGGTGGTGGGGAATCAGTGGTTTCTCCTCTCCCCGGCAGCCTAATAATGACGGAGTCAGGGATCTGGTACCGTTCCCATAAGCTCAAAAGTTGTTCCTCCATCATTATCGATGGGTAACCAGCGGTTGAATACCTCTCCGCCGGCACTCTGGCTTTATTTGATTCAGATGAATCGGGAGTATCATTTCCTAAAGGAACGACTTCTTCATCGGAATTCCCCGCCATAGCCAAGAAAAAGAGAGATAAAAAGAAAAAAGAGGAAAGAAGAAGAAATACCTCCACGAAAAGGTTACGCTAAATATAGGAAGAAGAGAAGGAGGGTTTCTGGTATACTTTAGCAAGATTTTGAAAATGAAGTAACCTCCACAGACTCCGGTATTTATAAGTAATCATTTCGTTTGATTTAGGTGACACGCGGCAACCCTCCGTCTGGCACGACAGTCGAACATGCACGAGCATTAAATTCCGAGACACATGGAGAGCTTCGCTTCATTTCTCTTAGCTGAAAAGCTACGGATAGCTGGCGCTCATAAATGCAGGGTCAAACTTGGTCAGTCATGTATGGCTTCTCCTCCAATAGGCGGTTATATATACAAACAAATCCTTTGGCGTAGCTTTTTAACGCTAAGGATTTGGGGGGCATCTGTTATGGAATAAAGTTGGTCGTCGAAGGGATATGAGCAAAATGCGATCAGCAAAGCGCCTTTCAATAAGAGTCGTGACTAGCCTGCTTAATCACGAGCCATCCCTATTCATACTTCATATATCATCTCAGACCTCCGACCACACCATCCGATCCGCATGCGAGCAGCTCAGCTCGTGGTCATTGAAAGGGGTTGCACTTCCGCATGCGAGCAGCTCAGTTCGTAGTCGTTGAAAGGGGTCGCATCTCGGCATGCGAGCAGCTCGGTTCGTGGTCATTAAACGAGGTTATCTTCGAGCCCGAATATTCGTCGCTTTTTAGTACCAGTAGCCCGTATAGACCAATTTTGGCTCGTCTCTATTCATAATTTAGACCATGGAAGTCTCTTATTGAGGAACGTAATCAGCTAGACGTCTAAAGTGGTTATACTATCTTTTTATTAAAGGATTGGGAGGATAAGCTTCTTATCCCCCTAAATCAGGAGTGATCTTAATGGCTTGCGTAACAGACTGGATCACCTAGATCTGCATAAATAGATGGCCCCACAGTTGATAAAGGTACACAATCTCTAAAGCCTACATTACACACTTCGCCTTACTGTCAAATCATCTCTGACTTAAGCTTCGGAGGGCCAACGGCCGAGCGCCGGCCACCCCTAGTTTTTCTTCTTTGGCTTTCAGGTCTAGAGGAGAGCTTACTAAAAGGAGGGTGAACGTCTAGAGGATCCTGTTACGAGAATTAGACATTAACAGGTGTATCGGATTTTTGTTGCTTAATGAATTGCTAACTACGATCAACTAGGTAGAGCGCAACTTGTGATGCTATTGAAAGCACCCTTTCATGATTGCTTGTAAAATTGCTTGCCATTGATAAAAACTCGAAAGTAGGCTATCAACAGGCCTGGCATGCAGTCAGTCCTAGTCCGAATTTTGAACTATTCGAGCTGAGCCTATATCATAATTCTGATTTTTCTTGACCTTGTTGTACCCTATTTTTACTGCTCTTGGAAGAACGAATCAAAGCAAGACATGTGGCACTACATGGCAATGGGACAACGTGCATGCAATCTTCTAAGACACGTGGAGTGGATATTTCGGGATGACAATTGGCGCTAACTGATTGGAGCACATCATCCAGAAGGCGAGAAGTCAAGCATAGCAATGGGTGAGCGCAAAGTGTCACAAGCAAAGGAAAGAGTCCAGAAGCGATGACCCGTAATAAGAAGGAATCCAGAAGATTCCTAACCATCCAAGAAATCTATAAATAGAAGAAGAAATCGACAAAGCAACCCCCTCCCCCAACAATCAAACAAAACAAATCCAATTTATCATTCCTTACCATATCTTCGTATAATCAGTAATCTCGAGTCCAAGCCCGCTGGACGAACTTAGTTGTAATCGTAGGTCCACATCCGTTGAACAAATCTATCTCAATACAATCGGTTCTCTTTATGCAGAATTGTTTGCTCGACAGTCGATCTCTTCGTCCTAGGGGTGCACATGGAATCGGTGGAATCGGTTTGTTCGGTTCGGTTCGGTTCTGAAGCACACTGGTTCTGGCTCCAAAAATTCGAGAATCGGTTAGTTTAGTTCAGTTCTCGGTTTGGGATTCTGTAGAACCGAATCAAACCATAGAATCGGACAGTGGAACTGAACCATGGAACCGAACCTCTCACAAATAAATATTACAGTAAGCCTTAGAATATTTTTGTGGTAGGTGTTCAAACCTCACTATTTCATGTCAAGTAGTCTACTTAAAATTTGGATCTATTTGATTTTTTTTTTTTTTTTTAATGTGGCCCACAAAACATTACCTAACAATGAGGATGGACGGTGTAGATCCAATGTAATTGGGCTGGATTATAAAAAGTCCAAAAAGCCTAGAACCGTAGAACTATACTGGTATCGAACTGGTTTTTACGGTTCGGCTCTAGTTCGGTTCTAGGGTGCAAACAGTCCGGTTCCGGTTCCTGTTTTCTTGGAACCATCGGGAACGGTTTGATTCTAGCTTCACCCCAGAACCTGACCGAACCGAACCATGTGCACCCCTACTTCGACCGATTGTCACCATTACTAAGTTCTGTATTTGGAAGTCCTTTCTGGTAGAAGGCAAAACACAACCCATTTCATGACGAAGAACTCTACCCTTCGATAATCGCTTGATCTTCTTGATTTCTTTCGCAAGTGGCTAAATAGGTGACTGACCTTCTCAAGCCTCAGTCATATACAGTCAAGCATGGCTGCATATGCCCATCCCGGCAATTAGGGTCAAGGTTGAATCAGTTGAAATTAAGCCACACAGTCGGTTCTGACATGCCTGCGCACGTCACGGCATGGCTAGGAGTGTTACTCAAGTGCTGAAAACCGAGGACAACAGTCCTGGTTTTGCATGGCCTGGCCAAGCCACATTGACATCCCTGTTCGAAAACCTTCTTAAGGAACTTACAGCAAAAAACACACTCAACTTGGCCTAATCAGATTTTACCAATATCCCGAAATGAAAAATCAATCCGGTCATGATTCGGTCAATACTCAAGACCAATTTGGCTTTAAATAATAAAAAAGATTCGGTCAATACTCAGGACCAATTTGGCTTTAAATAATAATAATAATAATAATAAAAATAATAAAAAAAACAAAAAACAAAAAACAAAACTTCCCAAAAAACTCTAAAATTTAAATTCGATCCTACCCAAAACAACGTCACACTTCATATTCCATTCATACTTTTTAAAATATCAAAGAAAGAAAAAACTTGTGCGGGTGTGTAGGTCAACTCGACTCAACTGGATTTTGAGTTGAGATTTCATGTTTTTACACAATCCTTTTAGAACCTCCATTCCATGAGAAAGGTTTGCCTCATTAGTTAAAGGCTGCAATCAGTATCCATTAACAGCACAGGTGATCAATGGTGCCCATCTATCGATCCTGCTAAAAACAGGCAAAGGCACGTAAGATCGCACCAACCAGACTGCCCCAAGCATCTAATAGGAAATTCAGTCTATAAATGCAAATTATTGGTTTACAATTTTCATTGCTATTTGATTACGAGGTCCTTTCATCACTTGGCCCAGGATGACTGCATGGCAGACAGCTGCATGGACAGCTCGGATCTCCCTACTTCAGCACATTGTATCATTCTTATCTACTTGACAGATACTGTCAAAAACTTCCCGACGAAAAGAGAGCTTCAGTTCAAACACGAAATACTGAACTCTTGCATTGCATTCGTATAATCTAAGAAAATTCTTACAAAACTCCTGCAGTCACAGCAATCTTGTTTTAGACAGGATTTATTTAAATAGAAAAAAAAGAAAAAAAGTGAAGCTACGAAGTGATGCAAACAAGCATTTCTTACTCCATGACTGCCTCAGATATACAAAATCCCTCAGCTAACAAGAATAGACATCACCCAACTCAGTAAAAATCCAACACGCCGGAAATGGTAACAGGTGGATCAATTTCAATGCGAGTTGCCTTTCCTTCTTGCACCAACTGAGGCAGCATGTTCGCTTCCTTTGCTGTCACCCCTTCCGCTGTCCATATGGTGACATGTGGCCACTGGTTTTTAGAGCTTATCTTTTCATCATCAATGGATCCGAGGCAGGTTTCCAGTGCAGCCAACTTATCAGAAAAGAGCAGTGCCGTGAGAGTGACTGGAACCTTTTGATTGAGGAAAACTCCATAGCTAGCAACAGCTGTGACACCGTGACTTCTCTTGTGAGCTAGAGTTACATGACATTGCCTCAAGCTGTTTGGGATGTCCTTCTCTTTGAGGAATTCACAGGCTTTCAGATTGCCCTCAGCCAGCTGTAAGAATAAATGCAAGAAAATTAGATGTAGAATTGTGGACCACATAATGAGCCAACCATCCTGATTCTTGTGCTGGGGCATATGCAAAGTGGTGCCCAACTAATGGACAGGTTTGGATCTTATACGTGTGCCAAATTGGCACACGGCTTGGATCATCATATCGTGTGTGCTCAAGTGCACACATAAACGTCTCCAGATCTACTGACCTGGCACAAGTGTTAAACATCCAAGCTGTTCAGCAAATGGGCCCTATCTGTGGTGCAAAAATCAGGAGGGCGCAGTCATCTGATGGGCCATTCTTTGTAGCTGTCCATTATTCTACAGTTTGCCTGCCTGCTAAGTGGATCGGCCTCATTCTTGGGCCAAAGCATCTGTATAATAGGGTCGACATGATGGACAGCTTGGATGCTCCACGTATGGGAAAAGGAAACAAATTGCTGCTTCCTCGTTATTTTTGGAATTCCTGCTGGTGAAATCCCATATCTTCAGGGTCATCAGACAAAATAGGGACATTCAGAAATCTTCCCTAAGTTGAGAGTTACCTTATCCAACAAGCTCCTGATTTCCACCATGGGTAGAGTGACAGCAGCAAAAACTATGTTTCCAAATTTCCTCTTCTCTGTATGAGTGGGTGTCGCAAAGTCACCTTTTGCGATGGCTCTTAGTTGCTCTAGCACTTGTTTGACAGCAACATCAAAGGGAACCTGTAAATGATAGATACTAGAATAAACGGCCTGTGCTTGCTGAGGGTAAAATACAACATTAAATAATTTCTGGGTTAAATGCCAAAGTTTCCTATTGATTGTTTCATAAATTGTGTTCTTATGCACCTCCTTGACTAAGATAAATTTTTGGCTCCTGTTTCATAAATTGTGTTCCTACACACCTCTGAACCAAACAATAGAAGATATGAGAAGGCTCACGATTCAATCATCTTGCTGATTTTTTTTTTTTAAATTATTATTTGTGACCTTGGCTCTATCATTCAAATGGATGGAGAGAGTGAGAGGATGTTCTAGTAGAATTAGAAAGGTGTATGAAGTGAAGATGTGTGCCTTAAGTGTTATGGGATCATTGCGTGCCAATGAAACTTAAGCTTTATAAAATAACCACTCAACTGGCTATGCTATATATAAGGCTGAATTTTTGTGAATACGAGACAACATGGGCAGAGGATGATCATTGTAGAGATTAGGATGTGAGGGAAGGATTGGAATGATAGAATAAAGAACCAGGTCACTAACACCAACCTAAGAGAAGCCCCAATTGGAAAGGAAATGATATGAAGCCAACTGAGAAGGTTCAGCCACATGCTAAGAAAACTGGAGATGATCCCAGTAAGGAGGGAACATCAATTGGGTTGAAGGCCTGAAAGGAGGATGAAGAGAAGATCTAAGATGGCTTGGATAGAGGTGGTGAAAAGGGATAAAGGGGCTTGTTCCATTCCGTGGGTGGGCTTCAAAAGGAATTAATGCAAAACAGTATTCATATAGATGACAACAAATGACAATTCTATGATGAGCTGACCCCAATCAAGTAGAAATAGTTAATTCGATGGATAATATATGCATAATATACATTCAAGAAGAGTTCAGGATCTTAAAAACAAACTAGGCCCTTGTAACACGCGTACGAGTCCATGCAGGGAAGGATGGTATTAAAGATTCATGTAAACAACAGTTATGCAAGTACCAGATATGCACATTTACATTTGTATTGACCCGGAAACTGAAGTTGACTGGACATGCAAAGATGCAACATGAATGCCAACATTACGACAACCTATCATGCATATGCCTCAACAGTAACCACAAATGAATAAAGTCGCCAAAGATGTGAAGAGCGAAATTTTGTTCTTGGCGTTGTTGGTCCATGACAACTACCATGGACTAGTTTACACGCCAAAATAACATCTAAAAGAGCTTTTATACCAATAAGAATTAGCGACAAAATAGCAAGTAACAACAAGCAAATCACCACGAAAAGCCAGGTCAAGAGTGAACTTGCAATATGCCTCAAAAGGAAGTCCAAACAGTTAAAGGTAACATTATTGTCTACAATAAGGATTGGATATATCTTTTCTATCCTCGGAAGTTGTACTTTGCAATGCATCTGAAATTATACAATTCATTAAGAATCATATTAATGAAGAGATCCTGATTCCACACCATTTTTGTGAGAATATTTGCATAGCATAGAACAATACACTGGGCATGGTATTCAAGGTTCTCTCCCAAGAATGTTAATTCTCCCTTTCTTCTTCACCTCTTCCTTATAATCACACATGCATTTCACCCTAGATTCTAATAATGAACTCCAATCATTGTATCCATATCAACGTAAACCCTGAACCCTTGTCTCTCACCCCGATCAGACACATATCTCACCATATAATATCCAATATTTAGAGACAAAGATCAATATGAAACCTTACAATAGTCAAGATTTTCAATGGGCGTAGAAGATGAGTGATAGTTGCTAGGATTGGAAGATTGGAAGAGAGGAAGAAGAAGAAGAGAAAGGAGAGGAGAAGAATGAAAAGAGGAGAGAATTAGGACATCAGCCCTCTTCTCATGATTCTATAAAAGATCTCATGATTCTATATAAGATTATAATGACATTACATATAAGCCCCTCAAATACCCTTTATTATACAATGGTCCTTATAATCTTATATCTCAACACACCCCCTCAAGGCATACATGACTATCATGCCAAACTTGTTAAGAACAGTTTCTCTGTCTCAACAACTCCCTCAAAATGTCAACAAGCCAATTCTTAGTCGTTACGAATGGTAAGTAAAGTTCTTGAGAATTAACTTGCTCGCGAATAAGTGCCTATCAACTTCAATGTGCTTGGTGCAGTGAACTAGATTTTTTACAATGCCGAGGGCTGCCTTGTTATCACAAAACAACTTCGTAAGAGAATTCACCATGATTCCCAAATCAAGTAACAATATTTTCACCCACAATAAGTCTTTTACATCATATGCCCTAGTCCTATACTTTGCTTCTGCACTAGACAACAACTATAGAACTTTTTTTTTCTCTCATACGATATAATGTCTTGTAGTCGACTTTCGGTCTACATCACCTGTAACGCTCCAAGATTTTTGACTCTTGTGGACAACAAAATGAGTCGAGTTCTCGGGTGTTAGTTTGAATATGCCGAGGACATAATCCTGCATATTCTTACCATTCTCATACAATTCATAATCCTATGGCAATCATAGCAAAAATGACCGAAATTTAAATCTTTTTTCATTAGATTCTCTATTCGAGGTTCCAATCATCAAGTCTTTTTTAATCAAACTAAATAAAATAATTCAAATTCTATCCTCCCATTGGAGATTTATTAGGATTTAAAGTTCAAGTAAAGTAATATTAAGAAAGAAAAATAAACCGAGTAAATAGCCTTCGCTTTATGCCGCATTGGCCTTGTCATCCATCATCTGTTGCCATGAGCCCTCACACTCCTCTCCTTGGAGTTCTTCTATTGGATCGTTACTTGCAATATCTAAGTATATTAAGATAGCGTTAATCGTTAACACAGTGAGGTACATCCCTCCAAGATTAACTAAGAATAGCTAAATCAATTCAAGTGCATAAACCAATTAAAATACCCATAAGAAGTCTTGATTGATGCAATGCATGATATGCATGCTTTGATGAAGGTACCCAGCTATGTAAAATAAGAATTGTCACACTTCACCCAAACAGGATCCTAATGCTTTCGCAGAAACGATCATTACCACGCTCTCAGATAATCACTAGCCATCCGAGGTTCTAGCCTTATGCTCCCAAAAACCCAACTAATGCAACGAGAATTTCCAACACTTTCATTAGATAGTGCTAGAATAATAGTCATGACCATGTTTTCTTCTAGGAATGGGATACCCACACTTCCTAGGAAAATAGGAATTGACATGCTTATCCTGTTGTAACACCCAAAGGGGTTGATCCATCAATTCGGATCCTAGCGAATGCATGTCTTAAGTTTAACATTTACTTAGTCCGTTTATTATACATTCATTTCACAAATAGACACGCTTTCTAGGTAGCACCCCATCCGCCCATCATTTATGATAATACCGTCATCTCACATGTACAAATAGTTCAATCATAAATATCCACTTATGGACCCATAGTTAAATCACAAATCTGTCCACTCATCGACCCATAATTCCATCACAAATATAACCATCAACCGGTTGGATCTCCTCACATGATAACTTGCCAACATATTTCATAAGGTGGATGTGGTCTACATGAGATGTGGCATTCTCAATCACATATGTCATTCCACAACAGGAGCATATTCAATCCAAAATTTCACATGATGATTTCACCATTAAGGCATTATAACATATTATAATTCATATATAAGCCAAAAGCCAACTAAACCTCATATTCTCTTGCTCACATGTTCATACGGCATAAGGTTCATCAAAATCCAGCAACAATTCATATTATTCACCGTAGAACATTCCTTACACATGTCTTAAGATAAAGAAGACAAAACTACACAATCTAGAGTTCAATGCGGACTAGTTTAAGAGCAAATAGTGTCAATTAAGTGAACTATCTTAACCCATCCATTTATCTTGCCAATCACGCGTTCCCAGGAGTTGGCAAATCTAGAAATTTAGAATTCTCATCATATATTCCTCTAGATCCATCATTAATACGATTTCATACACGAAACAACACGCATATATGAACCATTACTTGTGTAGTTTCACTATTCATCCTTAACACAAGTGCATTGTCCCAATAATAAAAGAATACTTCATATTTCTTCATGTAATTCCATCCATAATCAAATAAATTTAGAGACTAATCAATATGGAAACAAAAATCTAAGTGAACAAGCATGAATTCAAAATATAATGTAACATGTCATGTTAACTAAGATAGTTTGTAAGAAATCTTCAAGGGAAATCCTCACCTTTGCCTAAGATGAAACCCTAGATGAGTTAGAAGGGAAGAAAGTGTACACACGCTCCTAAAGTTGCTAGAAGGGTTGCACGTCCAATGGATGAAGGAGAATAATGTTTAGAGTGGGACGTCCAAAGGTTGGTGGCATCTATCCTCTCTCTCTCTCTCTCTCTCTCTCTCTCTCTCTCTCTCATACGTCTAGGGCTGGAATAAAAGTAGAATAGGGTTGGGGATGTGTGGAGTGGAGAGGTTTATAGGAAAGAGGGAGCATGCGCAAGTGTGGCGCATGGTTTGGGTATGCACACTAGTGAAGGGATGAAGGTGGTCCACTTTTTGGACAATAGGGGCTGATGTGTTGGAAATCCACTCTGCTCACCTAATTTGGGATGGGAAATAGAGTAAGATATGTAATAATTTGTTAGGTGGTGCACTACTTACAACAGGTGATCTTGAATGGGCTTCATGGACGATAAATGGGGCTGATATATGTGTTCCCACTTTTGGGCCTTCTAGGAGTTGTTGATCAAGGATATAAAACCATAGAAACGATGAGATTAAAGGGATTTTTAAGGTGTATGTCTTGGTTTGATCATAGGACACCAGGTGAGCCAAAACAGACTTGATCTTGATTAACGATCCACGCATGATGATCGGGGTCTAAAATTGGAGAAAATGCATAGTCATAATAAGTAAACGATTGGGCAAAATTTGGTGGTTGATCGATGGTTTCAAATTTAGGCCTTTCCCACCATCGATCAACCATCAAATTTTGCTCAATCGTTTATCTATCATGACTACGCATTTCCTCTAATTTTAGACCACGATCATCATGCGTGGACTATTAATCAAGATCAAGTCCGTTTTGGCCCACCTGGGTGTCGTATGATTAAACCGAGACATACACCTTAAAAGTTCATTTAATCTCATTGTTTCTATGGTTTTATATCATGGATTAACAACTCCTAGAAGGCACAAAAGTGGGAACACATATATCGGCCCCATTAACAGTCCATCAAACCCATTCAAGATCACCCACTATAAGTAGTGCGCCACCTAACAAATTACATATTACTATTGTATTTTCCATCCCAAATTAGGTGAGTGGAGTGAATTTCTTACATATCAGCCTCTATTGTCCAAAAAGTGGACCACCCTCATCTCTTCACTAGTGTGCACGCCCAAACCATGCGCCACACTTGCGCACGCCCCCTCTTTCTATTAACCCTCTCCACTCCACATGTCCACAACCTTATTCTAGTTCTATTCTAGCCCTAGACATCTAAGAGAGAGAGAGAGTGGAGTTGCACCTTTAAGCGTCCCACTCTAACCATTATTCTCCTTCATCCATTGGACGTGCGTCGTGCAACCTTTCTAGCAACCTTAGGAGCACGTGGACACCTTCTTCCCTTCTAATTCATCTAGGGTTTCATCTTAGGCAAAGGAGAAGATTTCCCTTGAAGATTTCTTACAAACTATCTTAGTGAGCATGATGTGTAATATTGTATTTAAAATTCATGCTTATTAACTTAGATTTTTGTTTCCATATTGATTATTCTCTGAATTTATTTGATTATTACTGGAATTACATAAAGAAATATGAAGTATTCTTTTATTATTGGGACAATGCATTTGTGTTAAGGATGAATGGTGAAACTACACGTAATGGTTCATATATGCATGTTGTTTCGAGTATGAAATCGCATTGATGATGGACCTAGAGAAATATACGATGAGAATACCAAATTTCTAGATTTGCCAACACGTGGGAATGTGTGATTAGCAAGATGAATGGATGGGTTGAGATAATTCACTTAATCGACACAATTTGCTCTTAAACTAGTCCATATTGAACTCTAGATTGTGTAGTTTTGTCTTCTTTATCTTAAGACGTGTAGGGAATATTCTATGGTGAATAATATGAATTTATTGTTGTGAATTGTTGCTGGATTTTGATGAACCTTATGCCGTATGAACATGTGGGCAAGAGAAAATGAAATTTAGTTGGCCTTTAGCTTATATATAAATTATGCTATGTTATGATGCCTTAATGGTGAAATCATCATGTGAAATTTTTGTTTGAATATGATCCTGTTGTGAAACAACATGTGATTGAGAATGCCACATCTCAAGTAGACCACATCCACCTTATGAATGATGTGTTAACAAGTTAAGGAGATCCAACCAGTTGTTGGATATATTTGTGATGGAATTATAGGTCCATGAGTGGACATATTTGTGATTGAACTATAGGTCCATGAGTAGATATTTGTGATTGAACTATGGGTCCATATGTGGATATGTGAGATGACGGTATTATCATAAATAATTAGTGGATGGGGTGCTACCTAGAGAGCGTGTGTATTGGTGAAATAAATATATGATAAACGAACTAAGTAAAGGTTAAACTTAATACATGTATTCACTAGGATCCGAATTAGTAGATCAACCACTCTAGGTGTTACAATAGGGTAAGCGTATTGATTCCCATTTGCCTAGGAAGTGTGGGTATCCCGTTCCTAGAGGAGGAAAGCGTAGTCATGACGATTACTCTAGTTATACACGATCTAATGAATGTGTTGGAAATTTTCATTTCATTAATTGAGTTTTTGGAGCATAAGGCTCAGAACCTCTGATGGGTAGTGATTATGTGAAAGCGTGGTAATGACTATTTCTGCTAAAGCATGGGGATCCTATTTGGGGAAAGTGTGACAATTCCTATTTCACATGGTCGGGTACCTTCATTAGAGCATGTATAATATGAATTGCATAAATCAAAACTTGTTATAGGTGTTTTATGCACATGAATTGATTTGGTTATTCTTGACATAATCTTGGAAGGATATACCTCACTATGATAGCGAGTAACGTTATCCAAATATACTTGGATGGTGAAAGTAAGGATCCAATAGAAGAACTCCAAGGAGAGGAGTGTGAGGGTTCGTGGCAACAGATGATGGATGACGAGGTCGATGCGGCATAAAGCGAAGACTATTTACTTTGTTTATTTTACTTTATTAGGATTAGTTTACATGAACTTTAAATTGTAATAAATCCCTAGTGGGAGGATAAAATTATTTTATTTTATTTAGTTTGATTAAAGACTTGATGATTGGAACCTAGAATAGAGAATCTAATGGAAAAATATTTAAATTTCTGTCATTTATGTTATGATTGGCACAGGATTATGTTTGAGAATGTTAAGAATATGCGAGATTATGTCCTCAACATATTCAAACTAACACCCGAGAACTCGGGCCATCGTGTTGTCCACGAGAGTAAAAAATCTCGGAGCATTACAGAACCAAGCCCAATTTGTATCAGTATAGGCTTCTATGTGGAGATGACCATGATTCGCAAATAAAAGGCCCTCCCCAGGAGATGTCTTCAAATACATCAAGGTACTTTTGACAACCTTCAAGTGAGGAACTCGAGGTGCCTGCATATATTGACTCACCACAATTATTGCATGTGCTATATTAGGTTGAGTGAGAGACAGAGCAGTCGGCCAACCAAACTTTGATACATCTCTTTATTACGTAACAACTTCCTAATCACTCCGGATCAATGTATAATTAGGATCAATAGAAGAATCTACAGCTCGAGAACCTAGCTGGCCAGTGTCCTTTAATAAGTCTAAGGTGTAGTTTCCTTAAGAGGTAAAGATACTTTTCTTTGATTGAGGCACCTTTATATTAAAAAATATTTCAAATTTCCTAGATCCTTTATCTCAAATTCTTTCGCAAAAAATTCCTTCAAGTCTTTACTCTCATAGGAATCATTTCTTGTCACCACAATATCATTCACATAAATAATCAAAGTTATCGTCAGCTATCCCTGTCGCTTTACAAAGAGAGTGTGATTAGCGTGACTCTGAGAATAACTAGTACTCTTCATTGTCTGACTGAATCTCTCGAACCAAGCTTAGGTAAATTGTTTGAGTCCATAAATAGACTTCTTCAACCAAAAAACCTTTCCTTCGCTCTTGGGGAACCTGAAATTAGGTTGAAGAGCCACATACACTTCCTCTAAGGAGATATGCATCCAAGAAAAATTAGTTGCAAGGGATAGTAGCACCCATATGGAATTCATCCTAGCTATAGGTGCAAATGTTTCCTTGTAGTCAACTCTAAATGCCTGAGTGTACCCCGCTAGCTTTATACCTTTCAATGGACCCATTTTCCTTGTGTTTCACTGTGAAGGCCCATTTGCAACCCATCGGCTCCTTTCCTTTAAGCAAGTCTACCAATCCCCACGTGCCATTTTTCATCAATGCCCTCATCTCTTCCATTATAGCCCATGGCTCTTAGAATCTTGAAGGCAAAGACACAAAAGAACTGAAGGCAAGAGAGAATGATAAGAAGGGGACAAGGCCACATGTGACAACCTTGGATATAAGATGTGAAGTACATTGACACTTCCCTTCCCGTAAGGCAATGGGAGGACTATCCTTAGAAATAAAGGAGGAACAATACCTAGTTCTAAGGAATTGGAATCAATGAGTGGACGTGTCTCAGTGGTCACCCATTTCTAGCGTCTCAAATATACTTGTATTGGTATCAATAGTAGTATTAGTAGGATGCCTTGAATTACCTTGGACATCAGTCGATGGACTGCAAGGAACAGGGACAAGAAGGGGACAAACTGTAGGAAGATGCCCCCTCTCACTAAGCTCTACCTAAAGAGAGGCAGGATTATGAGAAAAGAAATGCACAAATTCAAGATAGGTGACATTCATAGTGACAAACTATTTCTCAGGAACAGGTTCAAAACACTTGTATTCCTTCTATGTAGTGTGATAACCTAGAAGTACTCCCCAAATGGCTTTTGGATGTAATTGGTCCTGTTTGGACCCAAGACATGATGAAATAGACACACCTCAAAACACAAGGTGGAACAATGAAAGACGGTTGATCTAGACAGAAAATCTGATATAGAGATTTTAACTTCAATACCCTAGATGGCATACGATTAATAAGATAGGTAGCAGTAAGAACAACATCTGCTAAAAAAAACGCATTGGAACATGCATCCTTGTTAAGAGACCCCGAACAACTTCAAGAAGATGACGATTTTTCCGTTCGGACACTCCATTCAGTTGAGGGATGTAGGAATAGGAGCTTTGATGTAGCATCTTATACTCTTCCAAGTACTCCCGCAATGTGTGCTCAAAGTATTCTTGGGTATTGTTTGACTGTAATATTTTGATATTCTGATCAAATTGTGTGAGTACCATCTTACGGATTTTTTTAATAATATGTGGTACCTTATCACAAATCTTCATAAGATATAACCAAGTACAGATAGAAGTCATCACAAAAGAAATGAAATATCGATAGCCATCAACAGATACAACAGGAACTGGTCCCCCCACGTCTGAGTGAACAATATGAAATGGAAACAGACTTTTATTTAACTTGATACAAAAGTTGCTCTACAATGTTTAGATAATTCACCAACTTGCACTGCAAATTGTAACTCGTAACCAACTTAAACAAGTCTGGGAATAACAACGCCAATGATAAAAAAGACAAATGTCCTAAATGACTGTGTCACAATTTAATCTAGGAAGCATTATTATCTCCACTAAGATTACTACTTAAATGTAAAGATGAATGAGAACCAAAGATATCCAAAAGGTAGAGACCATCCGCTTCACGACCACACCCAATCGTTTTCCTTCTCAGCAAGTCATAAAAAACACAGTTGTGGGAAAGAAAGTTAAACAACAATTTAAACTTTGGTTAGACTACTAACAGACATTAGATTTGTGGATAAATTTGGAACATGAAGCACAAAGGATAGGATTAGTGATTATTAAGATTGATATCAACCTTTCCAGAAATGGAAGATAGGGATCCATCAGGAACTCACACTTTATCCCTTTCAGATGATAAACTATATGGTAAAAAAAATGAATGATAGACCTATCATGTGATCAGACGCACCTGAATCAATGATCCATGATGGAATGGATGAAGGATGATTTTGAGGTTAGCAGACGCATGTATACCTCACTTTGCAAATGAAGTACACATAGATGGATATTCTATTTTGGAAAGCAGATTGTGGAGGTGTTCCAAGTCCATGAAAATACTGTTTGAAGTTGATGAAGATTGCTCAGTGAGAGGTGAAGATATGGCAAAGAAATCAGCACCCAAGGAATGAGAAGAAAGGGCAGCAACGAGACCACTGGATGAAGGGGATTGTCTAGAGTGGTTAAACATCATTGGTCAACCATGGAGATCCCAACAAGTCTCCTGTGTATGCCGAAATTTTCCACAATGGTCACATATCAACTTGCCATTCTCATCAAGCACTCTATTTTTCCGATTGGATTCTTTTCCACCCCTTGGGGGACCAAAAGAGATTGCAAGAGCTTAGCTGAATTGTCATTGTTAGAAGGAACCACATTCTTCCTGTTTTCCTCACTCCATACCAAAGAATAAACTTGGTCCAATGATGGAAGTTCATCTCCCCAAAATCTACACACGGGTCAACTCATATTCAGAATTCAACCTAACCAAAAATTCAAATATTCGATTCTATTTGACCTTTTTCTTTGTCTCCTTATCCCATCGTAATAATTGATAGTAATCCAATTCTTGCCATAGGCCTTGAAGAGTAGAGTAATAAGTACCGAAACTTTTCTCTCCTTAATGGATGGTAGCCATCTCCTTATGTAACTGATAGACACAAGCAATATTTTACTGCTCAAAATAAGTATTGGTAACTTATCTCAAATTTCTTTGGTTGTCCGTAGGAATAGAAAACCTCTACTGATCTCAGGTTGCATAGAATTAAGTGGCTAAAACATCACCATGAAATTTTCTTGTCCCACTTATCCTATGAGGAAACACTCATTGCAAGTTCTCTAACCCTACCATTCACATACCTTAGTTTTCCTCACCCATTGATATACATCTTGACAAATTGAGACCATTCAAGGAAATTCGTGCCATCAAACTTCACAGTTGTGATTTGTACGCTAGAGTTGTCGCCATAGATACCTATTGTAGGAATGGAACTTGAGTCCCTGAAAAGAGATGGACTTGTGCACCAAAACTGGAAGTTAACATCTTTTGACAAAGTAGCCTGACATATTCACAATGTGTAGCAAAAAAATTCTCTAGAAGATCAAGAGATCTCAACACAACAACAACAACAACAACAATAAAAATAATAATAAATAAATAAATAAATCCATCGTATTTGACCAAAACAAGGTTGTACAGCACCCTATTTTCATTAATTTCATCAAATCTGATTGAAACAAAACGATTCTTGTTTCTAGAAATGGCAAATGGTCAGATGCACCAAATCACAAATTTTTTTTTTTCTCAAAAATCATCCTCTTTTGAATGCCATACTCTTCTCTATCAGGGGACCTAGCTGAAGGTACACGGCTGAGTCACCTGTACAGCATGATGGCATCAGCAGTGGGTCCCACCCAAAAGATCTCCAATCAATGCCCGGATCTTGCTCTGATGAATGATAGTTGCTAAGATTGGAACATTGGATGATAGGAAGAAAAAGAGGAGAAATGAAGAGAAAGAAGAGAGGAAATGAATGAAAAGGGAAAGTTAAGCGTCAACCCTCTTCTTTTCCCATTTAGCTTCACTTCGGGTCTTTTTTAATAAAATCGACAATACCCCTCAAATGCCGTTTATTACAAAATGGTTCTTATAATCTTATATCTCAACAATGCACATGATTGGATGGTCCAAATCTTCAATCTTCACAGTTGGATTTGCCCAAACTTTAATCAGGACCCCTTTGATGGGCAATTCAATTGACTAGCAATTGGACCACTTTGTGGTTCCTGTTGGATGACAAACTATGCTCATCAATGCATCCCACCCTCTTCCCTAATTTCTCACTGCAACTGCATAGCCATATCATAGTAGACCAAAATCACTAATCTCCAACACCCATTATGGCATCCAACTCAACCTAACTCGAATCTCCCACCCCAATTGCAAAACAATCTCACACCCTAAACTCGACTAATCCCAACAATGTGATAGCTATTATAAAAACTAAACCTAATGGCACCCACACTCCTCCACTGAATGCACATGGGAATGTCAAATCTCATAAACCGACTCCCTACCCCCAATGTCCAATCACATAAACATGTCCCCACCCTCCCTTGTTAAAACCCTAATGTTAACTTTTAAAGTCTACAGGTTCTCTGTTGACCCTACTTTACTTTGTACGGAATCTAGAATTTCTCGTTCTCATTTTTACGCATATTTGGAAGAGTGAATTAAATCTTTCTGATAAAGATTGAATTAGGATTGAGAAGAAACACAAACTGATCAAGGTAAAAGTGCTTAATGAAAAGGATTGATTCTCTCAATAGGATTCATTAGTGATGCAATAGACAAGCACTTGACGAACTCGTTACTATTGACTTCGAAGGGATCCACCATGTTAGAGAACAAATGCTATAATAGTGTGCTTCTTTTATTAACATTTTTCCACTGAACTAATGCCCTAGCTTGTAGGATTCATGTTCAAGGTTTGATCTGGGTGAACTCATAAAATATCCCATTTCCACACTACTTTTTTATTCATGTCAGCACCAAGAAGGCTCTTTCTCTAATCAGCTTGGTTCAATTCACCACGGTCCAACCAAAGTCCATTTAGGCCCTTTTCTTTTATTGATTTCCACAACAGCTTTGAAAGTCATAGTCACAGAGCCATCTGTACAAACACATTAAAAATAAAATAGCATATACTTTAAATAATATATGCTCATAGTTTACTGAAGAGGATTACTCTCACACACAGAAACCTTTTATGCAAAATTTGATAATCTCATGGATTTGTTGCAAAGTCAAAGGGTCTCATTGGAGGGGAGAGATGGTTATGGGAGTCTGATAAAGTGGGAGACTTTCACTAAGTCTTTCTATTCTATTGTTTGTGCAGAATCATCTCGAGGACCTATGAACCGTATTCGTCATATTTGGAAGTGCCCTGCCTTGTGACTTAGAATTCCGATGGTACTGAAAAAGAAAAGGTTTTTACAATTGGTCATTTAAGGAACAAACAAGTAGTTATTGCTAATGTATGCATCTTGTGCCTTCATGACGTAGAGTCAGTTGGTCATCTGTTTATTCATTGCTGCTGTTCCCAAAGGATATGGTGGAGGTTTTCCTCATTTGATTGTGGACTTGTTCTAGATGTGGCATTTTGGTTGTAGATCCTGGAATAGGTCGTCTCTTTGCCACCTTCAAGGCTACCCACCTTGCTAGTATGGAACAACAAAACTTTCAAGGACATTTCATGCTCCTCATCTGAGATCTTTCTTAGGGCCAGGAGGCTTGTCTTGAATAGACCAGATATCTCCAGTTTTTGTCAAGTTTTCTGTGAAAATGTTTGAAAGCTTGTCATCTGAAGTCTTCTGCAAGGCCAAGAGGTTTGCTATTGAAGGGGCTAGCTCATATCTAGTTTTGGAAATGTTTGAAAGGGATGGTCTCATTGTTACATTAACTCCTACAATACATGCATATCTAAATATTTGAAACGAGTAGACCCATAGTTGCATTAACTTATACATATATACATATGAAATGTTTGAAAGGGGAGGACTCATAGTTGTATTATTCTTACATGCATGCATGCATACATCCATACTTCTCCACCTCTTACTAGTATATGGAAAAATAGGCTGAGTCAAACATACTTCTCCTCGTCCTACTTGTATCTATAAAACTAGGCCAAGTCAGGCATGTCCTGGGACGACTGCTTTGCAAACAATGATTTTAATTATTAATATGTAACAACACCCAAATTAAATGTAATTTTAATAACCCTTAAAAGTACAAAATGCATGTCCACCACTGTCAGGCATAAGAGTTAGACGTGTGTCCATGTCTAGATGACATTTCGAAGTTGTTCTGTTCATCCTTACCATGAGTATACAACTAGATAGGATATTCAATATTTTGAGCTATTTACTCCACTAAATTCTGCATGCTGATCAGACAATCTCTCAAAACACCAATTACAGAATGCTAGTAAAAATAATTGATAACATATGACATCATAAAAGTCGATGAAGTTATAAAATTGTATGACAGAAGCTGCAACAACCTGAATAGAGGTCAGATACTCGGAATTTCCAAATAAAATCTCCCGCAGCCGCTTCTCCCATTGAGCCCATTCCCTTGCATATGATCCTTTAGTGGAGTCCAATCTAAATTTGTTTTTGGAAACCAATTCATTTCACCAGTCAGTATGGGAAACTGACTTGCAATGCTAAAAGCAATTAGGCGGAAATATGAAATTGATACTACTATTGGTTCGACAACACCATACAAAATGACAATTTCAGTAAGTAAAAGCATTTAAATTTTCTCGCAAAACAAATATAAAGAAGCACACATTATCCATCTTTGGTCATGAAAAACCAAGAACAAATCTATTGTCCCAACAGAAATTCATTCCATAATCCATACAAAGTGAAAAGGAATCTAAAGATACATGCACAATCCATCTATTTTTTAATGCAAAACCAAGAACGAATCTTTAGGTACGAAAAACATTAAATAGAAACTTTGTACACCAATCCAAAAGGAAAATGCTCCAACTCTCAAATGGAAGTAGAGTCAGTGAATGGAGTTGCACAATTTGATGCGCAATTAGAAGTTCTAGAAAGAAGACTTTATGCAATCCACGCACACAAATATTTAAATCTAGGACTCCTAGGGGCATAGAGAATATTGATACAAACAGATAAGTTCATATATATTAACAAATGAATATACGAATGCCAATAACTGCAAGTTTGCTAAGCCTACACAAATATCGAGCAAACCCTATCCACATGCAAGCACACAAGACAATACGGCACACATGGTGAGGTCTTAACTTTATCAGCTCCTTACAATCACCAGGTGGGCCATAAATGTACACAAGAAACGGATGGCAAAAACAGTCTTCCTAGCCATCCATTTTGGTGTACATTGTGTTTCCACGTGAAGAGTGAAGCTGCCTCATCTTCAAGAAAAGCTCAGATCGTACACAACTTCATATTGGCATATGTACTTGCATGTAGGGAGGGCGTGACAAGGCCGATCACCGTCTGCCTTATCGGATAAATACCTTGAGTCCACAAGGCCTCTGGGACTCCTCAACCAGACTTCCTCGAATCCACGAGGGAAAGAAGAGAAAACAGGAATTAATTCCTAGAAAATTCGTAATAATTGATTGCCTCCAAATAATGTGATTACAATGCTTTAAATAATAAACTAAACCCTAGAAAAAAGTACTATAGTCCAACTCAAACTAAAACACCTAGAAAACCCGACTTACAATAAATAGTAAACCTACTATTTATAGAAGTCTCTCAATCCTATAGAACTCATGGTTTTCAACCAAAAATAGAAAGTTTTTAAACCGGCCCAACCACATGATTCTACGCATTATTCTAAGCCCTTTCCATATTGGGCACGACTTCTAAAACCCTACAGATCAAAAGATATGATCAAAACAAAACTTGCTATAAATAGTAAAATATAAATAAAACTAGGCTAATGACCGATAAGCAGGTCGAATCTCGCAATTCCGACATGGGCAACCCGGTGCAGCGGGTTAGTTGGCTTTACTAGCTCGAGCTACCCCAAAATCATATATTATATGTCCAAAAACTGATTTCGAATTGCGAGATACGACCGTTTTACGGTCCTGATGGTTCAGATCACTTCCAACCCCGATCGGTCTTCTTTTGGTCCATCTGAGCCATGAAATAATCGGCGACCTGCTCTACATCAGTCCCCTCCACTTTGAAAGAACTCGACGTTGATTTCTTGTCCAGCGTTTGTTCATGATACTCGTACAGATCCGTCACGTTGTTAAGTCCTTGATATCTCCATGTCATCCATGAGATCAACAACGTAGGCATTATCATTGATCTTGCGGATGATCGGTACCGGTCCAATCTTCTTGTGCTTTTAACTTGTTATAGGTCTCGGTAGGAAATCGCTCTTTACGTAGATGGAACATCACTTGATTACCTACTTCAAACACCTTGAGACGCCGATGCTTGTCGATATCTTCCTTGTACTAGTCGTTTGAAGCCTATAACTTGTTCTGAATGTCCTCATGAATATCAATGATCTGGTCCACCATGTGATCAGCTGCAATACTCATACCTGGAATCTTGGGTAGTGGGACTAAATCAAGTATGTGGCGAGACACTCGCCCATAGACAATCTGGAATGGAGATTTCCCTGTCGAGTGGTTTACCATGTTGTTGAATGCGAACTCCACTTGAGCCATGGCCATATCACATTGTTTCGACTTGTCACCTGAAATACAACGGATGAGATTCCCTAATGTGTGGTTCACGACCTCAGTCTGCCTATCTGTCTGCGGATGGTAGGCGCTACTGAATTGGAGTCGCGTGCCAAATCGATTCGACAAGGCTCGCCAAAAGTGACTAACGAACTTTGTGTCCCGGTTTGAAGTGATTATTTTAGGAATCCCATGTAGCCATACAATCTCCCTAAAGAACAAAGTCACCACGTGCATTGTATCAAATGTCTTCTTACAGGGAATGAAGTGTGCCATCTTAGAGAATCAGTCTACTACCACGAACACTGAATCCATGTCGCGCTATGTTCGTGGGAGACCCAATACAAAGCCCATGGATAAATCCTCCTAAAAGGCATTAGGCATGCATAATGGAGTGTAGAGACCCGTATTATGAGATTGCTCCTAAGAGGTTTGGCAAACATGGCATCGTTGTACTACTTTCCCCACATCACGAGCCAATTGCGGCCAGTAATCTGCTCCTCCACCAATGGTCTGGTCTTGTCTCGTCTAAGGTGACCACCAAGGCCACCACCATGTAGCTCAAGAATGATCTTGTTACGGAGGGAATTGTCGGAGATGCACAGTCAATTCCCCTTAAAGAGGAATCCTTCTTACATATACAGTTCATTGGGGTGACCCTCTTGGCACCTCAACCATGCATCCTTGAAATCCTCATCCTCAGCATACAATTCCTTGAGACAGTCCAATCCAACCACCTTATTGCTCAATGCAACCAGCAGTGATGCACGACGGCCAAGTGCGTTAGCCACCTTGTTCTGCTACCCTGACTTGTGCTTCAAAACGAACGTGAATTCCTACAAAATGCAATCAATCTTGCATACACACGGTTCACGTTAGTCTAACTATTAATAAACCTTAAGGCTTGATGGTCAATGTAGAGAACAAACTCTCTCTGAATTAGATGATGGCGCCAATGACGCAGTGCCTGTACCACTGCATATAACTCAAGCTCATATGTGGACCATTTCTTCCGTGCATCGCTGAGCTTCTCACTGTGGTAAGCAAGCAGCCTGCCTTTTTAAGATAGGACTCCGCCAATGCCAACATAGGAGGCATCATACTCCACTTCAAACAACTTATCAAAATTGGGAAGCAATAACACCGGTGTAGTGGACAATCAATGCTTGATTTTAGCGTAGCTTTTATCTACCTCATTAGTCCATTGAAACGGTCCCTTCTTCATACAATCGGTGATTGACGCGACGATGGTACTGAAATTCCTTACGAATCGACGATAAAAGGTCGTCAACTCATGAAAACTTGGTACCTCATGAATGTTTGTAGGAGTTGGCCAATCCCGAATGGCCTGAACCTTCTCTTCGTCCACTCGAATGCTCGTAGATGTCACAACAAACCCCAGGAATAATAGTCGATTGGTTAAGAAGCTATACTTCTTCAAATTCAAATATAATTTATTATCGGCCAATATTTATAGCACTTGCCTGAGATGGTTCATGTGCTCTGTCTCATGCTAACTGTAAATCAAGATGTTATCAAAATATACCACGACGAACCGGCCAATGAACGGTTTCAACACTTGATTCATTAGGCGCAAAAATGTGCTCGGAGCATTAGATAGACCAAAGGGCATAAACAACCACTCATACAACCCTTTTGGAGGCTGTCTTCCACTCATCACCCGGCCTAATGCAAATCTGATGGTACCCGCTTCTCAGGTTTAATTTAGAGAACACCTTAGCACCCTCAAGCATGTCAAGCATGTCATCGAGCCGCAGTATTGGGAACCGATATTTAACAGTTACCTCGTTAATGGCCTGCCTGTCGACACACATGCGATAGCTCTCATCCTTCTTTGGAGTTAATAATGCTAGCATGGCACATATGCTCATGCTTTCTCTGAGATGATCCTTACAGATTAGTTCCTCCACCTGCCTCTGAAGTATTTCACACTCTTTCGGACTCATCCAATAGTGCGGACGGTTGGGTAAGTTAGCCCCTGGGACAAGGTCGATATGATGTTGGATGTCTCTCATGGGAAGCAATCCATCTGGTAATTCTTCCGACCATATACTTCTGTATTCATTCAGCAATGGCTTAAGGCTAGGAAGGATATTGGAGGGTTTCGACTCCTCGCCTTTCACCACTATGGCTTACACCTCGTCGGTTTTTTTAATTCCTCAACGAACTCCCGAATGGCCAGGAGAGAGTTCCCCTCCACTTTAGAAGCTTCAGGGTGTTTCTCTGGTTCCATAAGGCACAACATCATCTTGCGACCATCCTTGACGAATATATAGACGTTATCTTGCCCACTGGTGGGTCGCGACTCGATCTGATTGCCATGGCCACCCAAGCAACATATGGAAGGCCTCCATGTCAACCACATCACAGAGGATCTCATCCTTGTAGTTTTTATCAATAGAAAACGAGACAATGCATTGTTCAGTTACCTTGGTCTCGTGGGAAGCCGCAACTTGTTCACCATCACTTTCGAGACAATGTTCTCGCTGCTGCCACTATCTATGATAACATCATAGACCTTGCCGTTCATAGTGCACCACGTGCGGAAGATGTTGTGCCACTGCGGGTGCACTTCCTTCCTTGGAGAATATAGGAGTCGCCGCACGACTAAGGACTCACCATGGTCCTCAGTAATCAATCACGAACCTTCTGTGTCCTCCTTATCAACTTGCTCCAACCTATCAAACTCAGGATATTCCCCATCTACTTCTCCTTCAGCACCCCCTTCGTTGATAGTCAGATTGGTTGCGGGGCGTTGCGAGCAAGAGTTCGACAAGTGGCCCGGTTGGCCACATCTGTAACAATTACTCGGCCTTGGGCGCGCAAATGGATTGGTAGTAACGCCCAAGATTTTTTGAATCTATTTGAAATTTTTTGGAGATTATTATTATTTTTTTTTAATTATTGTACGTTTACCTTCGATTTGCGAATAGTGGAACATCGGTAGGAGATCCGATAGAGGACCCTTTACAAAAGTTGCTTAGAATGAACCCATGAACAACGTAGAAAAGTTAGATTTCACAAAAGTCACACTTTTCAGAAAATTACGAAAATGCCATTGAATAACTTAGGTTAAACTGCCATTTTTAAGTACGATAAGTTCCCACCATCATAATGATGCAAAAATTTAGACTTACGCTTTTAGACACGTTTTAGTCGTACACGTCGAATCTCAACCCTTAGATCATAGTACAAGTGGCCCAATCAGAAATAAGCCAAGAAACGGTCCACCTTAATTTAGATTTGCTTCAATTTTCTTGTCAGTAGCCATTTTTATGCCGCCCACTTGTTGATCGGAGTAGATGTCCCCGATCCACTTTAGTGGACTCCACATGATGAGACCGACGTTAATGCTTAGCAATCGTAAGACGCACGCTCGTTAAAAAAAAAGGTTTCTTTTCTTCTTCTTCTTCGTCCGTTGCAACAGCGGGTTTTGTTGCCGACCCGGCTGTCTAACTGGACCCCACCTAAACCTCGTCAGCCCCAGTCTTGCTCCATACGTTGATCGTGTGGCCTGCTCCAAACCATCGTCCAAAACAAGGAAATCAAGAACTCAGTCATCCTCCGATCCGCTTTGCGTGGACGTCCCAAACCTCGTTTAGGATCTTTGTGTGGACCCCATCTAACTCCCCAACGGCCCCCATGTGCATTCAAACCCAAGAGAAGGATCTGTTTCTCTCTCCAACTCAAGCCGGAGCCGGACTCTTTTTCACATCCACCTACTGCCATATCGACTCCAAGAGGTTATAAGGCTCTCCTTCCACGTCCCCTGCTCCTTCAGAAAACGCCAGAGAGAAGAAGAAGAGAGACCATGAGAGAGAGACCATGAGGAGAGAGACTGTGAGGAGAGATAGAGAGAGAGAGGACATGAGGAGAGAGAGAGAGAGAGAGAGAGAGATCACGAGTAGAGGGAGAGAATTTTGCAGTTTGTTGCTGCTGAGTTTCAGTTCCAGAAGAGGAAGATAAGAAGGAGAAAGAGAAAAAGAAGAAGGAAGGAGGGAGAGAGAGAGAGAGAGAGAGAGAGAGAGAGAGACAGAGAGACAGAGGAGATTTCTGCCAAAACCGAGTCGATCCGCTTGAGTTCCGAGTTGAACCGTTGTTGGGGAAGGTAAGAACCAATACAACCATAGTTTTGTTTCCTAGATCTAGTCTATGAAATTACGCATTTTGGATCAACACGCTTGTAAAGGCGTATACATGCAAAAGCTAAGTCATAGAAGGGGGGGGGGGGCTTTTAAAATTCTTTTCACCTACTTAACAGTTTTATCAAATTAAACTAAGTAAGCAAGAACACTTCGGCTTCCAAGCCTAAGTAGGCTCCAATCACAAGACTAGCATATGGTTTAAGTAATAAGCTATCTAGTTTAAGCAAGCATAGATTATCAAATGATTAAACTAATCAAGCTCCTAATCTATGAAACCTAAGTAGACTATATGATAGTGGATCATATAAGCTCAAGTCTACTCTAATAAGTGAAAGTACATCTTGTGTGTGGATGTGCCTATCTAGTGCCTAACATACATTCCTATCAAGCATTCATAATTAAACAATTAAACATACAATGCTAAGATAACAATGCGATCAATTCAATCACAAACACAAGCATGTATAGTGGTTCGACTTTTGGTCTACTCCACTCCCGATTCAAGTACTCAATCCCATTGAGCACACCGGCATTCAATATACGGAGGTTTTAAATTAGGTTTACCTCTCAACCTTTACATAGAGGTTTTACTGGTTCACCTCTCAACCTAAACGAAGTTTTGGACATAGGCTAACTCTCAACCCGACGCACGTTCACTCTTGTGTCAGAGGCTCCCCCTTGGAGACTTGTTTAGGCCCAACAAACATGCCAAGGAATGGCAAACGTCCCTAGACTTTTAGGCTCAACTAACAAGCCAAGGATCGGTAAACGACCTTAGATCGAGTTTGACAAACAAACTCTATACTCAATTCCCACAAGGAAAAGAGTGGATGAACTTTCAACAAATGACAACCTTACTTGACGGATGAACCCAGTGTTCAACGCCTGCTTTGGGTTGCTTGATCTCCGTTCTTCCGTGCTTCAATCAGCTCCCCTTTGCTCTCCCGACTGTGTTGCCGCTGCATTGCCAATGCCTCAGCTCCACTTGATCAATCAACCTTGCATGGATGCTCTTGAGATGCCCAAGGTGATAGGAGATGGTGTGAATCCTCTACAACTAATAGGATTTGGTTGCCTAGATGGATTCTTCCTAATAGGATCTTTAGAGAGGTTTAGACAAAGGATCTACCTATGGTTGAGGTGCCTAAAACATCTAAAGATCAAGAGAGAGCAAGAACATCTTCAATAAGCTTTGAATGCCCTATCTTGTGAAGGAAGATGGCTTGAAATGCTTAGGATTAGAGCCTAATGGTTTGTGCAATCAAGGTGACTTCTAATGCACTAATATCTCTCTTGGAACCCCAAGAATCGAGCCTAGCCATTATATAGGAAAAATCCCAATGGATCTAAAACGACATAAAACGACTAGTCGCCGATCGGTCGAACAGGGGTCCACGACCAGTCACGACCGGTCAGATATGGCCTGGATATGGTCAGATGGTTGTTGTCCATACTGGGGTTGATCTGACCAGTCGGGACTGGTCAGACCTGTCCAGCAGATTGGTCATGATCGATCGGATAAGCCTGTGTACAAATAGTTTTGTTGCAATCCCATTCTCTTCACTACACGACCTCTTTGGCCAGGGTTTAGTTGGACTTTTGGGACACCTAAGGTCATTCTAAGATGACTACGAGTATGCCTAAGCGGATCAAGGTCATCTAGAGGTATGGGGTTCTGGTTTGGTTCAAGGTTGAGGCTTTACCAAGGCATCTCTTTTATCTTTTCTTCTTCCTTGATGCAGCATGTCCATCTTGAGTATTCGGTCTTCGTCTTCATTAAGCTCAACCGACACTGCACTCACTGACCTAAGTAATTGACAAACAAGGTGCACTAGTATGCCACAGAAAAGTGCACTAACAGTTTAAACCTTAACCCTAAGAGCATATCTAACCGTAGATACTCGTAGCGACAAAAATCGTATAATTCTACATCCTAATCCCATGTTTTTCGTTAAGCATCCTAGGTTTTAGAGTAAAGAAGGATTGCAGGGCTCTATCAACGTCTTCAACCATCCAATCTCAAGAGGTGCAAATTTCATTTAACCATAGTTACAATAATATCGAATTCCTTGTCAATTCCATGCGTAAAAATTAGGGTTTTGTTGTGTGATTGCTTGAACACGTGTTTGTTGAAATCTTCCATGTTGAGATTGTATGAAAATCATTAATGTGATTATGCTGAACCTTTGGTTTGTACGGACCGTAAACTTAGTTAAAGTGCTTGGGAAAGAGAACATGCTTATATGCGTGCTTATGTGAGAATCATGTGCAACCTATGCTAGTATTATGACTCTTATATGAACATGATGAATATGATGTGTAATAAGTAATGTGTCACGAGACTATTTATACGGATGTTAGATTAATATGCGCCCCTTGTCCCTATATCGATAAATCTGCTTGATGTAAAGAGATGGAGCCCGTGAGAGGTGTCCATGATGGAAAATAAGTTTTGGCATGACCATGAGAATAAGTTAGATGTTAGCCAAGGGATCCTTGTGATTATATATTATTTGAGATGGATCCGTATGCTATATGTGTATGACTTGTTTTGGTTGGCCTCGTTGGAAGGCAATGGCTACTTTGGGACATGATTGAACGATAACATGGGGCAAGGAGTGGATATTATTTGTATATGTCATCTCATGAGCCGGGGTTGATGATATGGACACTAAGCCCAAGCTATCGGCCTATGCTGGGTTGCTTGCAACTCCCCATAGTGACCTTTGAGTTTCTTTAAATTCGCCGGATGCTAAATTACTTAATTAAAGGTGAAATTAATCATATATTCGTAATGGAGAAAGTGTGCATAAGGTCGTTTCTCTCGCTATCTAGTGAAAGTGTGTATAAGGCCGTTTCACTAGCTGGGTTTAAGTGAGTGGGAAGAGTGGAATAAGTCCCGTCCTAGCAAGAACCTCTGGTGACTAGTGGCTAGTGAGAAGAGTGGCATATTCCCGTCTCATTTAGTCAGGGTGCCTTAGCCAGAGCATGCATATCATGCATTGCATTAAATAAAAATTTTCCCATAAATGTTTTGTTTGGGTTGAACATCATGTTTGGATATTATTGTGCACATCTTAAGGGGTAACCCTCACTCAGTTGATCACGAGTAACTCACGTCCTCCTAGGACGGTGTTTTAAAACACCAACCCAGATATTGCAGGTGACGATCCATTCGACGAACCTGACTTGCAGGGTGAAGAGTATAAAGGTTTGTGGTAGCAAATGGTGGACGACGAAGCCGTAGCAGCTTAAAGATGAATTATGTTTATTGTTTCCATTTTTATAGAATAGATTTATTTACTGTAACTTGAATTAAGCCTCCCATGGAGACAAGGAAGTGAAACATTGTGTTATGTATGACTATGAATTATCATGTTTGAGAACATAGAGGAGAAAAATGTGAATTATTAATTTTAACTTCCGTCATTATGCTATGAATGCCATGAATATGTGAAATAAAGATAAGTATGTGGAAATGTATCCCTAACATATTCAGGTTAACACCCAGAAACTCGGCCCATTGTATTGTCCACAAGAGCAGAAATTTCGGGGCGTTACATTGGGAGCCCGACTCGGGTCCACTGCTGTAGATGCTGCTTGTTGGGGCCTAGGAAGACCGCTCCCCGTGCCTTGGTTTATGGTCGTTGGGGACTAGGAACAACCTCCAACTGGCTCTTTTCCCTTAGATGACACCACGTCTTGTATGGGACCCACAATGGGGGCCCATGTTGACGGAAAAGTACAAGTTGGGGCCTGTGCAAGTTCTCTCTATCTTAGTTGGTAGGTCTACTGCCTTAGCCACATCAAGGGTGGAAGTAACTGAACTCAGTCCTAAATTGTGGGACGTAGACCGCCAATGAACCACGCTACCCTCTGCAGTTCGGTCTCTGCCAAATCGTTTCGTGTTGCCAATCTGTTAAATTCAGCTTCATATTCAACAATGGTCCGATTCCCCTACCTACAATTTTGGTATTTTTTGAACAACACCTGTTCATAATCTCTGGGGAGGAATCGAGATCGAAGAAGTTGTCACATCTACGGCCATGATTGGATGTGCAATGAGCTATAACTACTCCCACCATGCAGAGGCACCCGACTCTAACTTTTATGCAACGAGTTTAACTTGCTTATTTTTTGGGACCTTCATGTAATCAAAATAGCGCTCAACTTCCACAAGCCAATCGAGGAATTCCTCTATTCATAGCATGCCATTAAAACTAAGGATTTCAGCCTTACCTCAAAAATCTCTTTCTACACGATCCTCACGATTGTTCCCACGTGCAGGCCATCGTACAATCACGTCTTCGACCTCGTCATCGCTTGGTTCTGAATCATCTAGGTAAGCTCTGCGATTGGCCACTTGTGATGCCCTACGGAATATAGGGTTATCCCATATAGCGAGCACAGGTGGTTGTTGATTGTTGCCTTGGGCTTGAGGCGAAGCTAGCGCCTCAGCGAAACGGTCTAGAGTTCTTTGCAAGCCTTCCATGGATACCTGGAAAACATCTAGCTTGTTTGCAAGATGTTTCTCGCACCTTCGTTAGACGCCATCGTCTCAAGGAAAAATCCTCGCTATGATACCACTGACACAGGGAGGGCGTGACAAAGCCGATCATCGTCTGCCTTATCGAATAAATACCTTGAGTCCACAAGGCCTATGGGACTCCTCAACCGGACTTCCTTGAATCCACGAGGGAAAGAAGAGAAAACAGAAATTAATTCCTAAAAAAATTGTAATAATTGATTGCCTCCAAATACCGTGATTACAATGCTTTAAATAATAAACTAAACCTTAGAAAAAATTATTAGAATCCAACACAAACTAAAACACCTAGAAAACCCCACTTACTATAAATGGTAAACTTATTATTTATAGAAGTCTCTCAATCCTACTATAACTCGCGGTTTTCGGCCAAAAATAGAAAGTTTTTAAACCGGCCCAACCACGTGATTCAACGCATTATTCTAAGCCATTTCCATGTTGGGCACGACTTCTAAAACCCCACAGATCAAAAGATATGATCAAAATAAAACTTACTATAAATAGTAAAATCTAAATAAAACTAGGCTAATGACCTACAAGCAGGTCAAATCTCGCAATTCCGGCATGAGCAACCCGACGTAGCGGGGTTGGTTGGCTTTACTAGCTCGAGCTACCCCAAAATCATATATTATATGTCCAGAAACTCATTTCGGATTGCGAGATACGACCGTTTTACGGTCCTGATAGTCCGAATCACTTCCGACCCAAACTGGTCTTCTTTTGGTCCATTTGAGCCATGAAATAGTCGGCGACCCGCTCAACATCAGTCGCTTACACTACAAGTTATTTCTATTAAGACATTAAAATTAATTAATGTTTCCAATGATTTGTTACATTTTTATATTTTCAATAAAAAAATAGTTAATCTTTTCAATGATTAGCAAAACAATATTAATAAGAGTACTAAATCAGTTCCAATGCTATTTCATTATCTTTATACTTAATCTTTGCCCTATTTTTCCTATTATTTTAGGTTATGTTTAGTTACATGAAATATCATGAACCAAGTACTACCCTAAATAAAATCTGGAAGTAGCATGTAGCTTATGCCTCATGCTTCAGAGGGGAACAATAGGCTACATGCCATGCACTATTTAAAACACTGAATGGAGGCGAAAAATCAAGCTGATTCAAAACACAGATGGGTTATAGTGCTGCACCATTAAAATTATCCTAATTGTGTGCAGGGTCAGCTGTGGTTTGTATATATGCAATTGCTATTCTTTTGAAAATCATCACACAGTTGACACGTTGGTTAAAAGTCTAGATAAGAGTGTATTCACATAATTGGGACCACTATTGACATCTTACGGCGATTGACACAACAAGGGCTGCATACATAATATAAAATAAGGAGTCAATAACAACCACATCATGCGATAATACCATTGGGGTCATTTGGATGCCTGTAAATGGTTTAAGTGGTAAATGATTTACAGTTGTAAATCATTTACAACCTGTCCCGTTTGGCTGTAAGAAGCAGTAGATGATTTACAGGTAAACAATTGTCTGTGTTTGCCTAGCCTGTAAATTGTTTGTGTCCTGTAAATGGAGAGCCAATGTTTCCATCCGTTAGGCTGTAAATGGAGAGCCTGTAAATGAAATCTCAGCTTTTTGCTTGTAAATCAAATGGGGCTGAAAGTTTGCATTTTTCAGCATCCAAACACAGACTGTAAACCATTTACCTGTAAATCATTTACACTTAGCCCCATTTACAGGCATCCAAACGACCCCATAAGGATAGGATTGGATAAATCCTATGTACTAATGATAACACAGTTTTCATAATCATATAAAATATGAAGCCACTGACAATTATATGGCCTGATAACACACGGATTGAATAAATCCAATATAAGAGGGCACAGTTTGGGAAGGACCCATAAAACGTGGCTTAATATGCAAATGGTTGATATCTTGGGGCTGTCACACTTTCTGCAATTGGATACGTGGGCCCACAGTCCAATTGGATCCTATTTCAATTGGATATTGCTGGCCCATATGCATTCCAGATGCATCATTTTATTTATTCATCGCATTTTACATGTAAATATAATAACTTGAAAAGATTAACAAAAAGAGCACCTCATCGTTGCAGATTATTGAACTAGAAGGCAAAAGCCTACAAGTATTCAACTTGCATCACATGTTAGAACACCTAAACTGTTTTCCTAATAGAAATCAAAATGGAAATACCTTCCATGTCTGTTCGTGTGAAGCCTGTATAGATTTATGCCTTCTTCTAATATAGCCTTCACTGGATCAGGAAGGGGACTCCTGAAAACACAAATAGAGAATTGGTTAAGAAACACATACCAATAGATTAATTGGAAGCCTAATTAGCATGCTTTGGACAAAAATTGTGGTAGGTCATGGAAAATGACTCAATGCAAATGAAGTTCCATGGTATGTTGTTAATAAACTGAGAGCATGTGTTAACAATTGCAAGAAAGTAACAAGAAGAAAAACACTCATATTATTTTAGAAGAAACAATCGAAATTCAAATCACCACCATAACCATCATCATCATCACCACCACAACCATCATCATCATCTAAGCCTTAGGCTAACTAATTGGGATCGAGCACACGAATCCTGTTCCACCATTCCACTTGGACCATGTCCACAGTTAAACCACAGGTTATCAAATCTTTTCTTACTACCTCTACCCTCTAAAAAAAGATAAAATAATGACTGACTAGAGTAGGGGGCAGATTCGATGTGTATTTACCACAATGCACTAAATGCTGTTAACTTGTACAAGTTATACATGCTATGCATGCACACCAATTCAGAGCATCTAAATCACCAGGCCAGTTGAGGGTGGAGCATAACCAAAACCCATATTGATCGGACCATGATGATTACAAGCAGCAAATAAATGAGTACATGCCAATGTTCAGTGGTCCATGCATCCGAAATGCATTTTTACTGGCTATGAATATCAACTAATTCTTTGGGTTGCAAGAGGTTTTTGATATGGAATTCAAGAAAGAGGTGTTTGACATAAGAAATTCATGCTATAAGCTAAAGGGTTGTTGAATTAATGCACTTATGGGAATACATGTATTGGTTCCAATACATGCACTTTATGAAATATATGTATGTGTTCCAATACATGCACTTGGAATACATGTATGTGTTCCAATAAATTCACGAGAAGAATGCTAGGGGTTTTGAACATGCATGTATTCATGCTTAGAAATTTGTGATAGAGTTGAAAAGGGGCATGTCTCTTAGTTTTTTATGCACATATTAAGAAGCCTTTATTTGTTGCTTAGAAAATATAAAAGGTTGCTTAGAAATTAGTATATCTTAATTAGTGGTATTTACGAAAAAATGTGTATAAAATTCTATAAACATGTTTGTGTAATTTTATAGTATGAAGAAGCAATACAACAAAAATTTCCGCATTCACGTATTTTCTCTAACTTCTTCTTTCTAAGTAGAAGGCTATAATAGCCTACAAAGTGGTATTAGAGCAAGGTTTCGGGTTTTTACTAGGTGTTAGAAACTTCCAAGGAAGTAGAATCGATGGCAACAAATCGTGCAACAATTCATCCCGCAATTCCCCTTTTTGGAGGGGAAAATTTTGATCATTAGAGCATTAAAATGAAGACTTTGTTCCAATCTCAAGGGCTATGGGAGATTGTCGAAAACGGTTATCAACCTACAACCAATCTCACATCTCTCTCAGCCACACAACAAGAACAATTGAAGGAAAATAATACAGTCGCGAAGGTCCTCTTCTTCATCCAACAAGGTATCTCTGATTCTATCTTCTCTAGAATCATTCCATCTCAAACCGCAAAGCAAGTTTGGGACACTTTACAGAATGAGTTTAAGTGTACGTCTAAAGTGATTGCCATCAAGTTACAAACTCTATGGAGGGAGTATGAAAATCTGAAAATGAAAGACTCGGAAAAAAAAAAAGAATAATTACCTTTCTCAAGTTATTGTAGTGGTAAATCATATTAGAATCTATGGGGATTCTATTTTTTTATGAAAAGGCAGTTCAAAGCTATTAATAAGCCTTCCTGCAAAATTTAATGTTGTCGTTGCTGCAATAGAAGAATCTAAAGATCATGCAACCTTATCTTTAGTTGAGTTGATAGGCTCTTTAGAATCTCATGAGCAAAGATTGTTGAGGCATGAAGAAAAATAAGTTGAAAGTACATTTCAAACAAAACTTTCAATTGGTTCACAAAGTTCTTCCAAGAAGACGTAAGCTGGTCCCAGAAAAAATCAAGACAATCATAAGAAGAGAAGAAAGCCGATGCAAGGAAAATGGCAAAATCGAAATGAAAAAAATAAAGGTAAAATTTCAAATGTTACCTGCGATTGTTGTAAAAAGTCTAGCCATATTGAAAGTGAGTGTTGGAATTGAGGCAAACCTCAATGTTTTAACTATAAAACATGTGAAGAAGGATTGTCGATTTAAAGACAATCAGCAAGTAGCAAAATTCTTTGAAGAAAAAGTTGAAGAAAACATGTTTTTGCGTTTCAATACTCACTCAAAATGAAGACACGCGGTAGTTGGACAGTGGATGTAATAATCACATGACAGGTGATGATCGGATATTCACAAATATCGACTCATCCGTCAAATCACAAGTCTACTTGGGAAATGGTGACATTGTAGAAGCCAATAAAAATGGGACAATTGCTATTGAAACCAAGAAAGGGGTCAAGTATATAAAAGACATCTTACTTGTTCTTGACTTGGATCAAAACTTGCTAAGTGTTGGACTTGTTCAAAATGGGCACTCTGTATCCTTCCAAAATGATCCTCGCATTATTTATATCAAGAATGGCACATATGAAGTGATCGAAATTTTCCTATTAAATTGCGATATTCGATTGATTATGCACGGAAAGCCGAAACGCTTATGAATCTTGGCTTTGGCATAAAAGACTTGGCATTTGAACTTTCATAGCTTGAAGTTGAAGAATCAAAAGAATATGGTAGATAGTTTACCGTCTGTCGAAATTAAAAATGACATTTGCTTAGGTTGTAAATTGGGAAAACATCATTGTGCATGCACCTTTCTTAAGAAGCACGTGGAGAGCAAAGGCAACCTTAGAGTTGATCCACACTGATATTTGTGGGAAAATGCAAACTCCGTCACTTATTGCAAGCTTGTATTTTATCATCTTTGTTGATGATCATACAAGAATGATATCGGTGTGCTTCATGAAACAAAAGTCAGAAGCTCTTTCGATTTTCAAGGGATTCAAATCAAAAGTTGAGAGATAAAGTGGCCTCAAATCAAGATGCTAAGAAGTGATCAAGGCAGCGAGTCTATCTCTAAGAAATTTGATACATATTGTGAAGAAGCAAGAATTGAGAGGCAGTGAGTGTTGCTTACACACCTCAGCGAAATGGCATTGCAGAGCAGAAGAATAGAATGATTGTCAAAATGGCTCATTTTATGTTGAAGGAGAGGCATCTCAAATACTTTTGGGGCTGAAGTTGTGTCTACAGCTGTTTACTTGCTTAATAAGAGTCCTACAGAAGTTGAGGATGGAAAAACACTTACTGAAGCATGGTTTGGTCACAAGACTTTTTTAAAGCATCTCAATTTTTTTTGTTTGCATTTGTTATGTTCATATTCCATCTCAAAAACGTCAAAAAACTCAACGAAAAATCTGAAATTTGCATTTTGATTGGTTATAGTACTCAGTCGAAAGGTTATCAAGTATAAGACCTTGAGAAGAGGAAACTAATGATTAGAGAAATTATAAGAATATGTATGAGAATATGTATGCTGTATAACTCATTTCCCTGGGATTGTAGTTCAATCGGTCAGAGCACCGCCCTATCAAGGCGGAAGTTGCAGGTTCGAGCCCCGTCAGTCCCGACCTAGAATCCGATATTGATATGTTTTTTTTCGGTGGGAAAGCACAACATGGGACTGGAAAAACAAAATATACTAGAACCAAGGGTTCTTGTATAAGAAGATGAGCCCAAAAGTACTCAAGACATGGAAGAAGAATCTAAAGCAAAATATGATGAAGAAGAATATAAACCTACAAATCCAATTTCTTCACCAAAAGCTACTCCATCCACACCATCAAGCTCTCCATCAACAACCTCAAGTACTTCATCAGAATCGCCCCCCGAGAAAAATGAAGAGTCTGACAAACATCTACAAGTGTTGCAATTTTTCTGTTGTAGAACCGGAAAGCTTCGAAATTGCAGCTCAAAAGGAAAATTGGGTAAAAGCTATGGAAGAAGAAATTTGCATGATCGAGAAGAACTCCATTTGGGAGTTAGTTAATCGTCCAAAAGACAAAGATGTTGTTGGAATAAAACGGGTTTACAAGTCTAAACTCAATCTAGATGGCCCAATTAAAAAATATAAGGAAAGACTCGTTGCAAAAAGTTTTACATAACAACCAAGCGTCGATTACAATGAAACCTTTGCGACAGTTGCTTGATTGGAGACCATAAGAACCCTCATTGCACTTGCAGCTCAAAAGAAGTGATCCATTTTTCAGCTCGATGTTAAATCAGCATTCTTGAATGGAGTCCACGATGAAGAAATTTATGCTACTCAACCACAAGGATTTGTGGTGGAGGGCAAAGAAGACAAAATCCATCAGTTAAAGAAAGCATTGTATGGACTAAAGTAAGTGCCACGTGCCTAATATAGCCAAATTGATGGTTATTTTGCCCAAAATCAGTTTCATCAAATCAAGTGTGAGCCTATTTTATATGTCAAGACTAAAGAAACATCTATTCTCATTGTATCATTGAATGGTGATGATTTGATACTCATGGAAAATGATCATAATATGCTCCATCAATTCAAATTCAATATGATGAAGACATGAGATGAATGATCTTAGCATGATGCATTATTTTTTGGGAATAGAAGTTTCTCAAGACGAAAATGGCATCTCTATTTCTCAATGAAAGTACGTTGAATCTGTTGTTACAAAAGTCAGCATGAAAGGATGCAAACCTGTTACTAATCCTCGTGTAGTAAACAAAAAGTTGATGAAAGACGATGGTTCAAGAAAAGTGGATGAATCATTGTATAGAAGCATCATTGGAAACCTCTTGTATCTCACTACTACAAGGCCTGATATTATGTTTGCTACGAGTTTATTCTCGAGATTCAAGAATTGTCCAAAGCAAACTCACTTAGGAGTCGCAAAAAGGGTGTTGTGATACATCCAAGTAACGCTAGACTTTAGAATCATATATACTCCTATCCCAAACTCAAAATTGGTAGGTGTTGGCACTCAGTTGGTTATCGGCCCAATTTTTTGCCATGTGTGTGTACGGGTGTGCCAGAACCAACTGTGCAGCTCGATTCCAACCGAACGACTATGACCCTGATGCCAAGATAGGCAGATACGTCGCACTTGACCATATATGACCGAGATCTGAGTAGACCGGATGCCTATTCAATCACTCACAAGATGTTATGTAAAACGATCAGGCGATTCTCAGAGGGTGGGGTTCGTCCTCCTCAAATGGGTTGCACCTTGCCTTCCCTAAGAAAGGACTTTTCAGATAAATAAGAAGGAACTACTTACAATCGGTCGTGAGGAACATCGACTGCAACAAGTTTCTTCTAAATAGAACTGTTTGTATTGAAATAGTGTCGTCCAACGTATGAGCGTAGACTTGGATTACAGCTAAAGATTATCGCTAATCCTAGAGAATTGATTACGCTAAGGATAAGCTAAAAGATAAGTTTGATTTGGTTTGGTTGGTGTGAGACGATTTGCTTTGTCGATTTCTTTCATTATTTATAGCCTTCCCAGGAGAGAAAAGAAACCTCTAAATCTCTTCTTTACTCCAGCTATTACTGTGACTGTTCAACATCCCTGCATTTCTTTAAGCCTTTCATCTTCTTCAAAAATGTTTCAATCAGACGACACCAGTTGGCATTCCGCAAAATCCGCTCCACATGTTTCTGCAGACAGCACGCGTGTCTGTATAATGACACGTCCCTTCCTGATTGGTTCCTCTAGGAACGGCCAAAATTAGGGTTAAACAGTAGGATATACAGATAATGATTGGGCGGGATCCATAAACGATATGACAAGCACATCGGCATATGCTTTCTCTTAGATCTAGAATATTTTCTTGGGCATCAAAGAAACAAAGTACAACTTCTCAATCTATAGTAGAAGCAAAGTATGTGGTGGCATCTCTTGCGGTTTCTCAAGCAAAATGGCCATGAAGAATTCTTGAAGATATTGGCGAAAGCAAAATGAAGGAACTACTATATATTGCGACAACATGTCAACCATTTCAATTACAAAAAATCAAGTTTATCATAACAAGACGAAGCATAATGCGATCAAGCATCACTTCATTTGTGAAATTGTTGAGAGTCGCGAGATCGAGTTGAAGTATTGCAAGACGAAAGAACAAATGGTTGACATGTTCACCAAGGCACTCCCTAAAGAAATGTTTTGTCATCTTCGAGAGATGTTAGGAGTAATTCAGAAAATGCATTAAGGCGAAGTGTTAAATTAATGAACTTATGGGGAATTGGGGATACATATATTGGTTCCAATACATGCACTTTATGAAATACATGTATGTGTTCCAATACATGCACTTTATGGAATACATACATGTGTTCCAATACATGCATGAGAAAAATTCTAAGGGTTTTGAACATGCATATATCCATACTTAGAAATTTGTGATAGAGTTGAAAAGGTGAATATGTCTCTTAGTTTTTTTATGCACACATTAAGAAGCCTTTATTTGTTGCTTAGAAAAGATAAAAGGTTGCTTAAATATTAGTATATATTAATAAGTACTTAAGAAAAATGTATCTAAAATTCTATAAATATGTTTGTATAATTTATTTTGTAGTATGAAGAAGAAATACAACAAAAATTTCAGCATTCTCTTACTCTCTCTAAGTTCTTCTTTCTAAGTAAAAGGCTATATTAGCCTACAAGGGTCATGTGATTCCATGTGAAACCAAATAAAAAGCACATGAGAGCAGAAAATCGATGGTAGGAGAACAAAAAAAAAAAAAAAAAGAGCCAACAAAGAAGTTTCTCCATGTAAGTATGCACATTTCCTTCTCTACAATTCCACCATCTCTGTCTAGGAAACCATAGCATCCTTGATGCGCCAATAGCACTTGATAGTGCATGATGGCATATCAAAATATGAGGATCAAACCATTGCTAAGCAGTGGTTTTGACTTTAAAACTCAAGATAAATTTTCCAGACTTCAAAACTCAATTTCTCTTCTAATATATCAGCTGGATCAGACCAATCAATGAATCAATTTCCATTGGATGCCAAAGATTGGATTAAGAAAAACCCAGCAATTTGGAAAGGATGCAACTGTAGTTTTGTAGAAGTTGTAGAGAGAGATGAGAGAGGAGGAAAAGTTGAGAGAGAGCTCAAAAACGTGAGCCACCTCTTTTTCTTATTCTGTTTACATGTAGGGCTTCCCCTATTCACAAATTACATCATAAGCCCCTAATAAATATAAAATTATACATAAGTCCCTACTTTGCATATTTACAGCTAAACCCCTACATAACAAATAAATGTTCCAACACTCCCCCTCAAGTTGGTGTATGACCCAACTTGCTCGAAATCTCTTAAAACATAGGAAAACTGAGTGCCTTTGTGAAAATCTCAGCTAACATGTCAGTTGATTTGACAAATGGAATGCACAGCGTTCCGGAGGAAATCTTCTCTTGAATGAAATGGAGATCTACTTTAATATGTTTTGTCCATTCTTGAAAGACTGAATCAGATGCAATGTGGATAACAACTTGGTTATCACAACAGAGAGGAGTAGCAAAGTTGATAGGGAAACCAAGCTCCACCATAATAAATCTCAACCATAGAATCTCACAAGTTCCCTAAGCCATTGCCCGAAATTTTGCTTCCGCACAGAATCTAGATACCACTAACTGTTTTTACTTCTCTAAGTCACCAAATTACCTCCAACAAAGGGACAATAGCCAGAAGTTGATTTTTTGTCAGTTCGACACCTTGCCTAGTAAGCATCAGAATATCCAGTAATATGAACATGTCTATGATTAGCATAGAGAATACCGCATCCTAGACAAGATTTCAAGTATCTCAGTATACGGTACACAGCATCAAGATGTGACGGTTTCGACGAATAAATAAACTTGCTAACAATACTCATAGCCTGAGTGATATCTAGCCTTGTAATAGTTAAGTAGATTAGCTTCCCAACCAATCTTTGATACATACTAGGGTCTGTCAAACTATCCCCCTCAAATTCATGTAAAGAATGCTTTTGATCTATAGAAGATGAGGCAGGGCGAGTACCAAACTTAACAGTCTCATTAAGCAAGTCTAGAGTGTATTTTCTCTGAGATATAAAGATACCCTTGGATGAACGGGCAACTTCAATCCCTAAGAAGTATCGAAGAGGACCAAGGTCTTTAATTTCAAATTCCTTGCTCAGCATTTGTTTGACATGTTCTATAAAGTCCAAATTATCTCTAGTGACGGTTATATCATCCACATAAAAGAGTGTAATGGTTCGGCTCTCTTGTCAAGTGTGAACAAACACAGTATGATCCGACTGGCATCGCCTAAAGCCACATGAGAGAACTGCAGAACTAAACCTGGCAAACCACACTCTTGGAGATTGTTTCAAGCCATAAAGAGCATTTTTCAGCTTACATACTTTTCCAGCCTCCTCCTTAAGCTGAAACCCAGGGGGAAGATCCATATAAACTTCTTCAGTCAGGTCCCATGAAGGCATTCTTAATGTCTAGCTGATATAATGGCCAAGAAAGATTGGCTGTTAAGAAGACGATCAGGTGAACTGAGTTCAATTTGGCCACAGGAGAGAAGGTCTAATTATAATCAACACCATAATTTAACGTGTACCCTTCAGCAACTAGATGCACTTGTAATGTCCAATAGATCCATCAGCCCGATACTTGATAGACTACACCAACTTGCACCCCCACAATGTACTTACCCACAGGCACTGTTTGAATTATCTCTGATATTATCGAAATATCTCCGATATTATCTCTCTCTCTAGCTCAGCGATACCGATAACACTAGTAGTGATATCGATAACACTGATATTATAAAAAATTCTATGTATCGGCGATGTATCGCTAAATATCATCAATGTATCGATATCATCAATATTTTCAACTTTGTAAATTCCAGGCGTTGCTTGAATTGCCTGCGCATTGATACCACCGGTATATCGCCAATATTTTCAACTATGTAAATTCCAGGTGTTGCTTGTATCGCCAATGTAACTGCAATATTTCGATAATATTGCCAATGTATCGATATCACTAAAAATCTGTATATTAAAAAATTCCCATTTCATATTTTTTTATGGGCGCATGGTTGTATGCAGTGTTCAATTTGTCGACAATAATATTGATAACATCGCGATATCATCATTATTGCAACATGGCAATATCGGGACCACAATCTTTCGTTTCTTTTTCAATTGTCAATGATTTGTTGGGAAATACCATGTTACCGATATTCTGAAATATCAATGGTATTTGGATAGAAGGTTTGAGGCTGGATGGATAGACAGGATAGATGAGATGGTTGGATTGATTTCTTATAACGGCACATGCTTTTAGGCCCCCATTAAATAGAAACCTATTATTTATGCATTCTTTTTGCAATTTTTTTATTCCTAAATATGCAAATATATATTTTAGCATCTCTTGAAGTTTCACTGAAAACTTTCACCGCTTTTTTCCATTTCCCCTGCATTTCCAGTTATCAGCGATATTATCGGCGATATCGATATTGTTTCCGTATCCTTGGCTAGCAAAACTTGTAGCAATATCAAAACTTCAAACACTGCCCACAGGTAAGGAAACAAGATCCCACGTGCCATTCTTATCAAGGGCAACCATTTCTGCCTCCATCGCTTGCTTCCACGCAGGAACTACAAGTGCCTCAACAACTGATTTGGGAATAGAGGAGAAATAGATGGCAGCAAGGAAAGCACGATATATAGGAGAGACAGAATCATAAGAAACAAAGTTAGAAATAGAATGCAAGGTTGGATGATGGCTACGAGTACGGGAAGCAACAGGAGAGGATGGATGAGTAATGGAAATGTGACTGAGAAAATTACTTGATGTAGGAAGAGGAGCTACTGGAAGCATTGTTGGCTGTCTCGACTTTTTGTGAACATAGGTGAGAATCTGCTTAGGCACCTCAAGAGGAGGAACAGACTGGTCACCAACCATAGGCATAGGTAAAGGAGCATGTGAGGCAACCAAATCCGAAGGATTAGACACGGTAGAGAAAAAATAACAATCTTCAAAGAATGTGACATTTATGGACACAAAATACCTTTTAGAGCATAGATCATAACACTTACAGCATTTGTGCTGAAGAGAGTACCCAAGGAAGATGCATGTGATGGACCGATTGGCAAACTTGTCTTAGAATGGACCCAGAGAGTGAACAAAACAAACGAACCCAAAAACCTTGGAGGATTACCAAAGAGAGGACAACCAGGCTTAAGTGTATGAAAAGGAGTCTTGTCATTTAAGACACGAGAAGGCATACAATTAATTAAATAGCAAGAAGTCAACAAAGCAATAGACCAGTATTGTAACACCCCGTACTTTTCAATACGTGGGTGTTACCATGAAAACCTAACCTAGAATACATACAATGTAACTCATTTAAATGAGCATCTACATTTTAGTTAAATTGGACCTTTAGGAATAATATACATCTGTAAATCGAGCCATCCAATCATTAATCTAACACTTACATCATTCGTTCAGCCCAACGTGTACCAATATGAATCAACCATGGGTCACCTTGATGTAGACCATTAGAATACAAGTATAGCTGACCATATAAATTAAATAATAAGTCATCGTTAATTTCATATTAAATGCTTTTAGAAACAAAGGTATCATAAATGGATAATATATTGTCAATCTACTATTGGATTTTCATTAATAGACATTTGAGAACCAAAATCCCTTAATAGGGGTTACAAGTGCGTTGGATCTGCTTGACCATCGAACTGATGTCCTACGAGTGGTGGAAGAATCTGATGGATGGTTTAGATTTGATAGGGAACACTAATTGACATTAAGTTTCACTTGAAGTAGACACTGCACAAATCAATATAATATAGAGCATAAATTGATAAAACCCTTAAGAAGATAATTGAGGACTTATATTGTGGATCAATTAGTTTATGAACAAGCTTGATTAAGGGTGAATTCTACAGTAGTATCAAAATAATAATAATAATAATAATAATAATAATAACAACAACAACATTATTAAAGTGTCATTAAAGGGATATTGTCATCAATGGTTAATGTACCATAAATAGAATAGGTCCCACTAATTTCCAGGTCACTTTAACCGTTGGAAATTGATGTGGTGTCAATCCGATTATTGGATTGTTGAAAAATCAACATTTTGTGATGAATTATGTGATATGGCCCACCTGATTTATAGCTCAATCCCACCAGTGGACCATTATCATTATCACAGCCCATAGAAATGATTGGTTGGTGTGGATTCCACAAAACATGTTGGTGGACCCCACGTTTTTAGTGCATGTGCACCAACGAGGGTGCACATGTTGTGCACTAGACTGGTCAACTTGGTTTTGACCGTAACTACCTGAAGAAGGAAATGTCCTTCTGCCTTTTTGTTTCCTGCTCGTCAATGAGCAAACGGACCGCTGTCCATTTTGGTGATCGAGTGGCTCACTGTAGAGCATCAATTAGGAGAATCCAAACTGTCCATCCTTCTCAATGCTATGCATTTAGCAAACCTTATGTGGTGGGCCCCAACTTTTGTATAGGCTATTGTGCGCTACTCGAACTTGAAGTGGGGCTGTCCAAGTGCAGTCTGTGTTTCTAGCACACTTGAAAACCATCGATTGTGATCATCTTGGGCCACCATTAGACGATCTGAACCATCCATGTGATAGAGCTCGTGGTGCTTCAGCTAACCATGTTGACCTTCTATATCAAATATCATGAGTGGAACCTAGATCGCGAGCCAAAGTGGTGGTGTTCATCTGTTTTTCCAGATCTGGATATTGCCAAGCTTTCAATCCGTGTCTCATTGCATCGAACCAATTTGGTTAGTTCTTAACAACTGAAAATAGCTCATTTTAGTCTAATCCTAGCCATAGATTTCCCCTCACTTGGATTAGAGAAAGAGAACTTAAGCAGTCAGGGTTTTTCTTCTTCTTCTTTGGTCTGGCAACCATCCTATCTGAGCATCAGATATACCCAATCTGAACCTCCATTTCACCTCCTCCTCCATCCCTGAAACTCTAGGACTCATTCCAACCATTAGATTGAAATCCTCTCTCATCTCCGGCGACACTCCTTCCAATCCGAGCGGATTCTTGCAATCTTAACCCGGCCGTGGTCAGCCGTTGCAACTGGCTATTCCACACCTCTACAAACTTCCTGAAGTTGTTTCAGATCTGCTAGTGGTGTGATATCGAGGAGATCTCCTTCGCTTCAGACCTGCTATCAGCGACTGTGGTCTCTCTCATTCAAAGCCGCACCTATTTGATTGGTCAGATCTTTGATCAGTACTGTTGTCCAATGATTTATGTAGCTCCCATTTCTTTCCCTTCCTATCAGTAATTCCAGATCTATAGAGGGCTATTCCTGAGGTGAGTAATCAGATTTTTAATGAAGTTTTTGGATAGTTCAACAAGTAGTATTAAGTTTTGTTGTTGAGGCCAGCAGTTTGGTTGTCTGCTATGAGAATCGGGTTGACTTCTTGAGGTGAAAACCTGATTAGCATAAACCAAATTGAGAATCATTTCTATCCTGACTTAATGCTCAGAAATGGTTGATTATTGAGTTATTTTCAAGATGAAACCTGGGAAAATTCATAGATTGTGTTATTGATCTTTCAACAGGGTGAACTCAGCCGAGTTTCCAGCCTCAACCCACTGAGATGGACTGGAGGTTGGGTGGGGGTATGCTATCAGGATTAACATCACTTGTGAATCCTTAATTCAACCCCCTACCACTTGTAAATCTGTATTTAATTTGAGATTGGGATCAAATTGCCATCCGATTGGTTGGTTGGTCCTAATTATTGCCATTAGCATTGATTACACTGTTTAGTTGGCTGAAATGTTAGTTTTATTTCAGTAAAGTCGAATCAGATTTTAATCCTAATTTTGTGAGGATTGTAGTTGTAGACTTTGTCATTCAAGAGGCTTACTATGTTCTGGATTGGATCAAATCGTATTACCTCCACATTCGAGGAATTTGGCGAATTTCCCAAATTTTCCCTTTCTTGCTATCCTTTTGAGGAAGGAGGTCTCATTTGAGGTGAGGTTTCTCACCCTTCAAGCTTTCAATTCTTTGCTAATGTGTTTATCTGCTTTCATTACTTGTTTATGATAATTGTCTTGTTCATGGAATTATTTATTTTCAAATTGTCTCATGATAACCGTCTTAGGATAATTGTTTCTTAATAAAAATTGTTTACATCTATATTAATCATGGTTGATGTAATTTGGAGAATTGAACTGTTTTATGTGACTTGGATGGCATTTGGAGATTTGGTTGTGAAATGATAATTAATATATTTTAGAGGTTGGCTTGTTTGCCATTTGGAGTTATAGAGTGGAATTTATCTTGTGGTGTCCTCTATTGGACCTGGTACCCACGTGGCTTTTGTTGGGAAGACTCTTTTTTGTTGGTGTCGATAGATGGACTTGTTAGCTTTGATTGGGAAGAAAATCATTTGTTGGAAACTTGGTATGAATTTAAGATGGTAAAGTATACTTGTATAATGAATTGCTACTAGTGTAGAGATTTCTTGTTAGTGCGATATAGAACTCTTTATGTTTAACGTCTCATGAACCGAGGATGGTGTTCTGGGATGCTATGCCTAAGCCGTCGGCCTATGCTAGGTTATACGTACCCCCATAGTGACTGTGAGCTACTTAATTATTTATTTGTAAATCGGACTAATAAAGGCTGGTTAATCATGCATATATGGCATTTGCGAGTAATGTTGGCGATGAGCCACATTACTATCGGTTTGATAAGCATTGCATTGCGAGTAACATTGGTGACGAGCCATGTTACTGTCGATTCTGGATTCGCCAGCTGGATGTGCATCCCTAAGCTGAAGAACATGTACATGCATACATGCATGTAAACAAGATTAAAGTTGGAACGTATGGATTGAATGTTGTAATTTGTTGGTGTTTGTAATATGGTGAAATGTTACATTTGATTGTCTTGAATGTTATTTCTTTTGGAATTCTATAAATTGCTTATTGTGCAATACATTATCTTTAGTTGATATGTACTTAACTGCAATCATGCGTGGTAATCTTGTAAGGTTTTTACCTCACTATGATAGCGTTTTGACGCTTTTGAATCATATCAGTTGGTGCAAGTTGCAAGGATGAGGAGTTGGATGGATCTAGGAGCTTGGAGCTAGCTATAGTTTCATTTCTGTTGCATTTCTATGAACTACTTTAATTTTGAGACATTGGGTTTGTATAAGCACTATGGGCGCCACTTGTACAGTTGGACTTATGTTGGATATTTCATAGCTAAATTTTCTTCCAATGCGATTTAAAAAAAAAAAGTATACTTTGAATCAGTGTTCGCAGTATCGGTATCGCATTACGTTTCGCACCCTTGGGATAAAGATACATATCACGTATCAGTGGGAAATATCGTCTGTATCGCAGAATGTATCAGACTTTTTGAGAAACATGGGGAAACATTGGGAAATTGATTGAATTTTTCAATGAAACTTCAGGGATTGTTAAAATGGACCTCAATACACACATTTAAATCATAATATGTAAAAAAAAAAAAAAAAAAAGTCCACGTAATGGAGTTCCTTTGTAAAAGGATCCTAATGTATGCGCTATCTGACTGAACTGATGCAACTATTGTTTAAATTGATTCCATAAGATATACAAATGTAACAAGACATTAATGTAAGCACAATCAATGCATTGACAAAGTAAAACAAGTAAGAGAGTTGAGAAATATACATATGGATGATGCAACTGAGTATCCTCCAAATGCAGTTTTGACTATCCAAGTTCAACGCAATGCAAGCTACCCTATACGGGCTAGATCTATATGAGGACTCAATTAAATCTAGAAAAGAGCTAATTGGACTCAACCCCTACGCAGAGTCGGAACGCGAGTCAAGCTGCGCGGTCAGCTCGCCGGGGGTGCAAGGGAGGAGAAACTAGGAGAAGATCGAAAAAAAAATCATTTTTTCTACAAAATGCGGGACTCTTGTGCGTCTGACCGATATAGTAAAGTAGGAGAAAATTGAGAAAAAATAGGCCTCCCCAAGTTTTTTCTAAAAAAAAACCAAGTTTAGAAACGTTCCAACATCTCTGACTGATACCTGGACGATATCGTCTAGGTATTGACGATATTTGGAGCCCACTGTGCAAAAAGAAACGATATTTTGATGATATATCGTGCGATATCGATACATCGTGCAATATTATCGATATCGCATGATATATCGTGCGATACGAAGGGATCGGCCATTTTCTGTGTTATTATTGGGCCGATATTTATCGGCGTCTACCGATATCGATAATATCGACCGATACTGCAATCACTACTTTGAATGTTTACACACGGGTTTTCAGAACATGAGCTCAACACCCGAGTAACGAAAACCGAGGCGTTACAAGTACGATTTAGGAATTTTCATTCCAAATAGAAGAGAGCAAGTAACTTCCAGAAGATGGCGATTCTTGTGCTTAGCCACTCCATTTTGTTGTGGAGTGTAAGCACATGAAAACTGATGAAGAATGCCATTTTCTTGAAGATAAGATGTTCAACTTTGGGATATATACTTGCCACCATTATCAGATCGAATGGACTAAATATTGCAATCATACTGAGGCCCTGCTTGGTAAAGCTTAATTTCAGCACATATAGCGAAAACGGACTATTTTCAATGATTTTCTCTAATTCAGTTCGTTTGGTAAATCCAAGAAAGTCGGTGCTTAATTTGGATTTTCACTGGGAAAAAAAATGATTTTTTCAAAGCTTCCCTCTAACTTAACGCTAAATACAGAATGCGGTAAGTGATTTTAAATTTTCAAAAAAAAATTAAACAACAACCATGCCCTTTTTTAAATTACTTTTGCCCGAGCTTTCTAATTGTGTAAGTTGGCGGATATGTTGACATGACAAAGTTCTTTGGACCTCATCATGATGTGTGTATTATATCCACACCGTCCATCCATCTTACCAGACCATTCTAGAGCATTAACCAAAAAATGAGGGAGACCCAAAGCTTAAGTGGACCACACCACAGAAGATGTCGGGACAATGATGCCCATCGTTGAAACCTTCCTAGGGCCCACCATGATGTTTATTTGCCATCCAATCTGTTCATAAGGTCACAAAGACCTGGATGAAAGGAAAAAAACAAATATCAGCTTAATCCAAAGCTTTTGTGACCTCAGGAAGTTCTCAATTGCAAGCATTCAATCCCCACTTTTGTTGTGGTGTGGTCAACTTGAGCTTTAGATCTACCTCATGTTTTGGATCATGACCTAAAATAATTTGGAAAAATGAATGGATAGTATGAATCTAACACATGCATCATGGTGGGGCCTACAAAACTTTGCCACATCAACACGGTACCTGCCTCTAGTGCCATGTTCTGTATTAGGAAATCCATTGCAGTAGTTTAAGTTTCACCATTTAACTTGTTGGTGGGTGTTACCCTATCTGTAGGGCCTACTTTGATATATATGATGTATATCCAAGCCGTCCGTCAGTTTCTACGAATCATTCTTAGGTATGGTTCAAAAAATGAAGCGGATCCAAATCTCAGGTGGACCACACCATAGGAAAACAGTGGCGAATGAACTCCCACCATTAAAAACTTCATATGGCCCACTGTAATGTTTATTTTCCATCCAACCTGTTGATTAGATCAGGTAGACAGGGATGAAGGGAAAACACAAATATCAACTTGATCCAAAACTTTGGTAACCTCAAAGTTTTCAATTGTAAGCATTCAATCTCCATCAGTTTCTATGGTGTGACCAAGGTGTGCCAAAACGGTTACGTATCGGCCGTATCGGCCGATACGTAACAGGAAACGGCTGACGCCGTTACGCGATACGGGGTCCAAAACAGGGACCCCCAAAATTTTGACCCGTAACGGTCGGAAAACGGGTAGTTTTTTTTATATATATAAATCTGATTTTTTTTTATTTTTTCACACTTTTCTTCTCCCATTTCTTTTCTAATCTATTCTTTTGCTAAAAACCAGTGTTTGCAGATCGGCCTATTTTACTATATCGGTTACCCCGGGCCTGCACCCCCAGCGAACTGACCGCGCAGCTCGACCCGCGTTCCGACTCTGCGTAGGGGTCATACTTTGTTGAGTCCAGTTAGCTATTTTCTAGATTTTATTGAATCCTCATAAAGATCTAGGCCATATAGGATAGCTTGCATTGCGTTGAAGTTCAATAGTCAAAACTGCATTTGAAGGATACTCATTCAGTCAAAACTAGAATATTTCTCAACTCTCTTGCTTGTTTTACTTGTTGTGTTTACATTAATGTCTTGTTACATTTGTATATATTATGGAATCAATTTAAACAATAGTTGCATCAATTCAGTCATATAGCGCATAGCTTAGGATCCTTTTACAAAGGAACTCCATTATGTGGACTTTTTTTTATACATATTATGATTTAAATGTGTGTATTGAGGTCCATTTTAACAATCCCTAAAGTTTCAATGAAAAATTCAATCAATTTCCCAATGTTTTCCCCATGTTTCCCAAAAAGTGCGATACATTCCGCGATACAACCGATATGTGTATCTTATAATATGTGTTTAAAGGTTGGATAGTATGTGTTACTTATAATAGAATATAATCATGTGCATTTTACAGATTATGCACATGGTTTGTTATTTTTTTTGGTAGTTTTTTAATTTCGGAATATTTTTAAAAATTAGGGAAAATCATTTTTTTCAAAAAAAAATTATGGTTTAAAGGTTGGATAATATGTGTTACTTATAGTAGACAGTTAGAAATTTGAATTTATAAGTTTTGCAGTTAATTCCAGGTTATCAGCTTCATAAATTCATCAGACAGCCCGATACAGCTTTTTCACCAAAGAGTAGACCGCTTCACCACCATAAACATGTTCAAAATTATAAATGAATGCATATTTGGGATGTTTGGAATTTTCTGGATTTAATCCATATTTTTTTAGAATTTTTTGGCAAAAAAAAAAAAAAAATTGGACCGTTACGGGGGGCGTATCGGCCGATACGGGGCCGTATCGGCCGATATAGCCCGTATCCGTATCAGAAACGGTGGGCACCGTTACGCCCACCAATACCGCTACGGGACACCTTGGGTGTAACCCACTTGAGCTCTTGATCTACCTCATGTTTTGGATCATGACCTAAAATAATATGAAAAAATGGATGGATGGTGTAGATGTAACACATTCATCATGTTGGGGGCTAAAGAACTTTGTCATGTCAACACGGTACCAGCCTCTGGTGCCGTGTTCTATATTAGGAAATCCACTACGGACATGAGTGTTTAGGTTTCATCAAGTAACACGTTGGTGGGTTTTGTCCTAACTATAGGGCCCACCTTGATATATATGTTGTATATCTAAGCTATCTATCAGTTTCTAAGAATCATTCTTAGGTATGGTCCCAAAAGGTGAAGCAGATCCAAATCTCAGGTGGACCACACCAAAGGAAAATAGTGGTGATTGAACGCCCACCATTAAAAACTTCATCCGGCCCACTCTAATGTTTATTTTCCATTCAATTTGTTGATTAGATCACACGGACAAGGATGAAGGGAAGACACAAATATCAGCTTCATCCAAAACTTTGTGGTCCCCAAGAAGTTTTTAATGGTGGGCATTCACTTACCATAGTTTCCTATGGTGTGGTCCACCTAAGATTTTGACCTAACTCATTTTTGGGTTCATGCCCTAAAATAAGCCGGAAAAATGGTGAGCTAGCGTGGATTTCACACACATATATCAAGTTGGGCCACCTCATTTTTTGGATTGCTTATGCAATGCTGAGGGATTATTGCATCAAGATGCGGACCACCATGATGTATGTGTTTAATCCACGCCATCTATCTATTTAGGGCATGAGCCCAAAAAAGAGGCCAATCCAAATCTTAGGTGGACCACAACATTAGAAAAGTGGTGATTGAACACTCACCATTAAAAATTTCCTAAGACCCACTATAATGTTTATTTTCCATCCAACCTGTTGACTAGGCCACACAGATAGAATGAAGGGAAAACACAGATATCAGCTTGATCCAAAACTTTCATGGCCCCTAAGAAATTTTTAATGATGCGTGTTCTATTACCACTATTTCCTATGTTGTGGTCCACGTGAGATTTGGTTCTACCTCATTTTTGGGCTCATGCCCATGGACTGGCAAAATAGTGTGATTATTGTATGAAAAAGAATATAGTACATGGTCCATCAATCACAGCGATATTTTTAAGAAATGTATGTGAATTGGGCATAGGTGTGTCAAATTTTATGGTATAATAATAACAAGTTGTCCTATACTCCACAAAAGATAGGAACTCCGACAATAGGGGGCAAATATGACAAATTACCAATTTTCAGACATTTGTGGTTCATGCATACCAAACAGGTTTTTTGTGAAAAAAGTGCTTATTTTCATATATCAGGACTTTTTTCAAACAAATTACTAAACAGATATTTCAGTGCTTGTAAATAGTAAAATTCAGCACTTTTAAGTTTTCAACACTTAAATTAATTTTCAAACCTTAATTCTCAGTTTACCAAATGGCACTTGAGTCTTAATCAATTGATGAAATAATTTAAACAAGTGAGGCAATTCGTGATGCCGTTTCATTAAATAAACAAGTAACACGAGAAAAATCATCAATGAAAGTCACAAAATATGAAAAACCATCAATCGAAGTAATAGGACTAGGACCCCAAATATCAGAATGTATTAAAGCAAACATTTTATTAGAACGATGTGAAAGTGAAAGAAATGAGGTCCAAACATGCTTGCTAAACTGACACATTTCACATTGGAAAGAAACATTATTCAACTTGTTAAACTTAGGAAGAAAAAATTGCAAAGTCTTGAAAGACACATAACCAAGTCGCACATGCCATAAGGCAGTCGACTCCTAACTAGACTCAAAACAACAAGAAACAGAAGTAAAAAAAACTCGATGAAGCATCACTCCTAGCAGACAGCTCCCCCTGATGCAAAAACTAGAGACCACCGCACTCATGGCACACACTAATAGTCCTCTTTGTATTCAAGTCCTGAAAGATGCAATGAGAAGGGAGGAAAATCACACAACAATAGAGGGACTTTTGTAAGGCTATGAACAGAGATCAAATTTGCACAAAATTTAGGAAAGTAGAGAACATTTGACAAGGTGAGATTGGAAGAAAAAAAAGACATAGAGCTAATGGATTCTACAGGAGTAGAAGTCCCATCAACTAGACGTACTAAACGGCTGCAAGTAGAGGAACTAGATGGAATAGGACAAGTGTGCTCACCAGTCATATGATCTGATGCCCCTGAATCAATAATACAGGTCGCAGGAGTGAAAGAGGCATGGAGTGCAGTACATGTGATTACAACGAAGGAGGAGGCAGATGGCTATGAAGCAGATGAGGAAGGAGGCACGGACTGGGTCTAAAGCATCTGAAGGCACTGAAGATCCATAAAATCGGCTCTGATCATGGTAACTATGTCCAACTGATCAGAGACAAGAAAGATGTCAAGAGGACGACCACCAGAAGAGTCAGATATGGTCCTGATCTCATCAGAAGCAACAACATGAGTAGTAGGACGTCCATGTAATTTGAAGCACTGATCCCGGGTGTGTCCGGACCGATTGCAAAAGGTGCACATAAACTTGCCACGACCACAGCCTCGTCCTCTGATAAAACCTCCTCGAGAATTTGAACCACCACTTCGGTCACCAGATGGGACAATGGTGAAGGTAAATGTAGTCCTCTCCTAAGTAGTAGTGGGTGCTAACATCACCCGCATTTGGGCCTCCTCAATATGAACAATGGAATATGTTGGTTGAAGAGAGGGAAATGGAGTTGTAACATCAAGTTCGGTTTGAAGGGCCTCATATTCACTATTCAATCCAACCAAACATTTTTATTTTTTTTGCTTCATCGTCCCATATCCTCACAATCTCTGCACTGCAACAATCTGGAAGCTCAATCAAGGGTCGCAGATGACTCAGTTCTTCCCAACGACTCTGTAGTGCACCAAAATATTCAGTAACCAATGTTGTCAAAATCGTTATCGTATCGCAAATCGTAGTAGGGGTTGAATCGTATCGGATCACAAATCGTATCGTAAATCGTAAGATTTTTTTACAATTTTCTTAAAATTTTGAAAAAATATGAAAAATATAAATAAATAATATTTTTTTTTTAAACTCATCTATCTTCCTTTTACCATCAATGTGCACCAAGTAATACCATGTCATAATAGTATTAAAGAATTCTTATTCCTTCATTTTGTCTTCCATGAAATTTCCTTTTAAAAAACATACAAGGGTCCTTTAATAATTTATATTTTTTTTACCTTTCTTGAATGTAAAATCACGGTGGAAAAGCGGCCTTTGATACTATAGACTGATAAAAAAAGATATTTTAATTTGTAAACATCATTCCATAATACATATAAGTAATGCTGATCGTAACCATCCATAAAAACATTACAGGTAAATCATACATCAATTTTGTGTTTCGACCAATTAAGATGTAAGGAATCACAACAAAAAAAAAAAGGCTACAGTGATTTAATGTTGAAGAGAGTATATATCATTTAATCTCTTATAAAGAACAAATAAAAATAATTTACCTTTTCTAAACAGTTCTTAAAGCCCCCACCAATTTAAAAACATAAAATGAAAGCCAAGTGAAGCTTAAAGTAGAAGAGAACAACTATAATTTGAATCGCAAATCGGGATTTGAATCATAAATCGTAGGATTCAAATCATAGAATCATAGGATTCATATAAAAAGGGATTCAAGGTTAGGATTCAAATTGTTTAGCTTAAGATTCGACTAAAATCGTATCTCGTAAATCGTAAATCGTAAATTGTAAATCGTAGGCTTTTGACAACACAGTCAGTAACTGACAAATTCTCTTGGGGGGGATAATAGAGTTCAGTGATCAACTGGGAGATACGGGGCTTGTAAGATATTGTCCCATATATCTCATTGAGGGACTTCCACAGATTGGCAACAGAATCATAGAAGAAATAGGAAGAGGCAATACCCTGTTCCATAGAGTTAAGGATCTAACCTATAACAATAGCAATTAAGGAATCCCATGCGTCAATCTGTGATGATTGTGACGAATCACCAGATTGAGAAGTAGACAGCCTTTTGCATGTGCCGATAAGAAATCCAAGTTTCTCCTTGCCAATAACATACACGCGGACAACCCGGGACCACAAAAGAAAATTGTTCCCATTAAATTTTGTGGAGGTAATTGAGATGGGCCCCTCGAAGTTGTCTAGATGACTAGGAATCCATGGATATGTGAAGAAGAGGTGAAGAAAGATTACAAACTGAAGTAGAATGAGCAAAACCAACAGTAGGGAGATTCTCCCAGATCCGGTGTATACGTTGGACCTCCAAAACTAAAAAGAAAGTCCAGTCGGCTCACCTTTTTGCTCAAAAAAATGCATAAAAACGTCTCAAATCTGCACAAGGGCAGCATACCTTGATAGATCATAAAAAAATCGTCCATAATGAGTGGATCCCAAGTACTAAAAACCACTGATACAGAAGAAATCAGGAGAAATTGACAATTTGGGGCCGTTTTCCAATAAAATGGTAAAATACATGAAAAAATACCGAACAAATCCAAAAAATTATGAAAAAGTGCTCATAATTCCTCACATGTGTAGCCACACCTGGTGGTGTGGATCTCGACCCAAATCAATCCGTACGGGGCCGTACGGCTGACGTCAGCGTCTGTACGACTGATGTCAGCAACCCCCTGCATCAAAAATCCTTCGAGCTTCGATCCTCCTTGTGTACAAATCCTCAATCTCACATAGAACTGATCGAACAACACTTACTCTAAAAGCTCGAGCCGTTAGAGGATGGTGTATTAATGTATATCAAGGGACTTTAACACTCCCCCACACAGGAACACACTGAGCAAGGGTGGAGGAAATGCTCACACCATAAATGGCCCCCCGTGGGAGAATATATTCTGATGACAATATTTGCTATGTTCGGGATTCGAACACAAGAACTTCTGCTCTAATACCATGTAGTTTTGTAGAAGTTGTAGAGAGAGAGAGAGAGAGAGAGAGAGAGAGAGGAGGAGGAGGAGGAGGAGGAGGAGGAAAAGCTGAGAGAGCTCAAAAACGTGAGCCGCCTCTTTTTCTTATTCTGTTTATATGTAAGGTTTCCCCTGTTCACAAATTTCATCATAACCCCCTAATAAATATAAAATTACATGTAAGTCCCTACTTTGCATATTAATGGCGAAACCCCTACATAACAAATAAATGTTCCAACATCAACAAGCTCTGAAGATATAATGAAACTCGAGTAGTGATTTCTAAAATGGACACACATAACCTAATCAAGGAAGGTGAGATCATAGAATAGAGGTCGTTCACGACACGAGACCCATAATTGGTGATGAATCAATAAAGGAACAACGTACTCCGAACAACGTGACCATTGAAAGGAAATCTGCGCAAGGTAATCATTTATGGAGATAGTTCTAGTCTTCTCTTAAGAGAGAATACAAAAATGAATTGAACTATTAGAGACATCTTAAACCATACAAAAGTTGTTTGGTTCAGAAAATACTTCAGAAAGTACTTAAAAGTAAGGAAAAGCTATCGGGGTTCTTTCCAACTAGAAAAGCATGTTGATGAGGTGTAGCGTGATGTGCTCCTTATGGAAACTTATCAGATACTCTATAGTTGACAACACAACAGACACCTAAACCCCCAATAAATGTGGGAATAAATAATGCCTGGTACTACTGAAGAAGTTTGGTGACTCTTGTAATGAACGTAATGAAAAGAAGAACAAATATAATAGTATAAATTGAAACAACCACTTTGAGTGGGTAAAATTCCATAAAGTTCAGACTTAGTTTTTTGCCCCTCTTTCATGTTTTTCATAGAAAAGTACTGATTACTAGAGACCAAACTATCTTACAAAGTGCAGCAGAGAGTGCCCTTACCTATCATTCCTGAGCAACGGCATCTTAACAAGCGAGCCAAAGCGTTCCGATAGATCACTCTCAAATTCTCTGTGATCCTGAAAGGTGGAAGCAACAGTTATGGTGAATGAGAATTCTTTTAAGTTATATGTGTTCACTACATTACAAGCATCATACTAACATCATACCTTGCCCTCATAAAGGTGGTAAAACATTAGGAGAACGTAACCTGCATTTGTTGATGCCTTATCAAGATTTCCCTATGAAGAATGTATACCAGAATTTAGGAGAGAGACAGTTATAAGAAACAGATCAAACATATTTGATGTGAAGAAGTGGAACATACCGGGTGATTAACTCGTTGAAGCACACGAAAAATGAAAACAACTAATGCATCATGTGAAAATGGATTTGAATCGGTTCCTGCAAAGCAAATGCCACAAAAAGGGAAACCATATAATTAGATGATAAAAGTTCATTAATAGAATTGTAGTTATCTGAAAGGGAAATTTTAAAAGATGGCTATAAGACCAGTCATGCTTTATGGGACAGAATGTTGGGCAGTTAAGGGTCAACATGTTCATAGGATGTGTGGCCGAAATGAGGATTTGAGATGGATGATTGGCAAGAAAAGAAATGATAGAATTAGAAATGAATGAATTCGAGGGAATTTAAGAATACAACCAATAGGTAATAAGATGAGGGAAAGTAGACTGAGATGGTTTGGACATGTGCAACGGAGAACAAGACTTGTGGTGGTTAGTAGTGAGATAGAAGTTGAAGGCTTTTAAACAGGGAAGGGGAAGGCCCAAAAGGACGTGGGTGGAGGTAGTAAGAAAAGATGTGATGACCTATGGTCTAGCCCTGAAGTTATGGCCTTTGATAGAGTCAAATGGCAGAAAAGGATTCATGCAGCTGAACCCAGTTCGTTGGGATAAAGCTTAGATGATGATGACGATGAACAGAATAGCAGTTATATTTTATGGATTGCTTGCTTCCCAGCCTTGTGAAAGGCCTTCTGCTACTTAACAGTTACTGTTCCATGTGAATGATGACAATTTTAAAGTTAAAACAAGAATTAAGTTATCAGATTGTGATCTTAAGTTTAGTATCCAATATCAGCACAAAGCATATCCAAAAGAGAACACTTTGATCAATATTTGCTTCTAGAAAATATCTTAAGGTTTACAGTTTTCCTAAAAGCCAGGAGAAGAACTATTCAAATTCATCTAATAAACTTACCTATAGTGTCCAAATGCAAAGGCAATATAATAACAAAGTCGCTGAATGGAAGGATTTACAGGATGTTGCAGCATCAGCACTGGTCCTAGTGAATGAGCATCTAAAACTTGGATGGACATTTCCTAATGGTTGAGGGAGTATTGTCTTGATTGACAAAGTTACATTCTTCAATCAGAAACAGTAAAGCCACAACCAGAAGTCACTGAGGAAAGAATATAAAGAACAACAGTTAATAGGAGAATAGAGTGACAACCTTCAGAATCAGGAACAACTGGAACAGCTGAGGCCCTTGTGCTCCGGCACATGCCCTCAATCTGGAATATGAGAAAATCATGGTTAATAGGCAACTCAGAGAAAAGAGAATGCGAATTGAAAAAGTTCATGATTCTCCAAGAAAGAACACACCAACAATAGCATAGAGAGGAAGTTCATATCACCTGCCTCCAGACTTCTTCATTTGGTGCATTTTTGTCAGCAAGGGTTATAACATATGGTTTTTTCTTGCGTTCATCAGCAACCTTCTGCCAATATTTTCCTTCAAATATTGCAGTTGAAAGGAATTAAGAGGTCAAGAACATAGATAGCCTCTTCAAAGACAGTAACTATTAGATGAATTCAATTGCATTCAGAAAACACATTACATTGGGCCAAGTTTTAGAAATTAAGAAGTGCAACCAAATCCAAGTAACATGGTAGTAAAACGGCTTTTACAGGAATGCACCTTTAATGAGATCACCCATCAGACTCTGTACAGGTCGGTTATCTCCAAGACCACCAGGAGCACTTAGTATTTCTTTGCATAGGGCGGACTTGGCACAACCAGGAATGCCTATAAAGAAGTAAAATGCAGGGTGGCCATCAGGATTTATGTATAAAATGCCAACGATGAGCTAATCAGATATGATGAAAATTAAAATTATATATTAAGAATAATTGATTTAAGTAACTGATGTTGGAAAAGCAAAAGAACATGAAAGCTACAAGAGGAAAATTAAGCAACTAACAAAACCATTTAACAATTAGTAAAAGAAACCCAATAATAGAAATACTCATTTAGCATGCCAGTTTCAACAATACATGTTGACCATGCCTGTGGGGGCCACCTGTGATGCATAGTGCAACAACACATATGGCCCACACAATAGGCCTAGGACATCTCTTGTAATTTCAGTCCAAAAAGGTATTTTAGTCATTTTACTTAAAAATAAACAAGGGATGGGAGAGTGGAGACCCATTCATATCGAAGTGGCCGTTTTTCTGCCCGTTTTATGACCGTTGGAGATTTTCTTTAAATACGGAAAAGATGGTCTTTGGGCAACAAGAGATGGATTTTGAGGAGATAGAAGCCACCATTGTTGAAAATCTTTAAGAGCTCTATTCCTAACCCTTGCAAGTGATCTTCCTTGTGATTCATCACAAGAATGGAGCATTCCAAGCTCATGATGAGCATTCCAAGCTCATGATGAGCATTCCAAGCTTATGTCCCTTTATTAATCTCTAGAGATTGGATTGTTCTTGATAGTGATATTCCTATCCAATACCCTATGATGAGATCCTTGTCGGTGAGACTCTCTAGGCAACCCATTCCCATTAGTTGTAGAGATCTCAAACCTACCTCCTAGCACCTTGGGCATCTCCATTGGAGCATCATATGGAAGGTGACTGATCTTGGAGCTGGAGAATTAGCGACGCAACGGCATCAAAGATCAAGGGAGCACAAGGGTAGCTGATTAAAGCATGGGAGAGTGGAGATCAAGCAACCCAAAGCGGCGCATCAAAGGAGCTCAATCAGACAAGTTATCAATTGTAAGAGTCTGGTTCTCACTCTTTTCCCTGTGGGAATTAGTGTAGAATTTATATTCAAACTCGATAGGTTCGGTTGTAGGACGTAGACCCGGTTGTAGGGTCAAATTGAGTCTCCAAGAGGGAACCTCCGGTGGGAGTAAGCGTAAGGTTCATTTGTAGGACCTTGGCTTGGTTGTAGAGCCTAAAACCATTGAAGTTCAGTTGTAAGACCTTGACTCGTGAGTGGAGTCTAAATTGAGGTTCGGTTGTAGGACCTTAGTTTGGTTGTAGAGCCTAAACAAGTCTCCAAGGGAAGCCACCAACTCGGGTGTGAACGTGTAAGTTGGAAGGAACCTGTAAACTTTCCAATTGGGTGCATCCGAGTTAAAACACCTTGGTTGGGAGGAACCAGATTTAAACTCTCTAATGAATGCCGATGTGCTCAAAGGGGTTGAGTACTTGAACTGGGAGTGGAGTAGACCCGAAGTCGAACCACTATACATCGTTGTGTTTGTGATTGTATTTGAGCACATTTCTTATTATGCATTGTATTTAATTATTTAATTACGAATGCTTAATTGGAATGTCTGCTAGGCACTTGATAGGCACATCCACACATAGACGATGTTCTTTCACTCCTTGAGTAGACTTGAGCTCATTGATCCATTCTCATAAGTCTACATAGGTTGCATAGATTAGGAGCTTCATTAGTTAAATCATTTGATTGTCTATGCATGCTTAGACTAGGTTGTTTATTGCTTAAACCTTATGCTAGTCTTGTGATTGGACCCACTTAGGCTTGAAAGCCGAAATGTTAATGCTTACTTAGTTTAAATTATTAAATTGCATAAGTAGGCGAAAAGAATTTCAAAAGGTCCTAATCACCCCCCCCCCCCCCCCCCCCCCCCCCCCTCTAGGACTTAGGCATAATTCTAGTTGCTCCGCTTTTAAGCTTCCACACGTATATACGAAGGTGTCGTGTTAGACTACCGACGTAATTTCAAATCTGAGGTGGACCACACCACAAGAAAAGTGGTCATTGAACACCCACCATTAAAAGTTCTTACGGTCCACCGAAATGTTTATTTGCCATCCAACTTGTTCATAAGGCCACACAGAACATGATGATAGTGAAAACACAAATAGTAGCTTGATCTAAAACTTTGTGGCCGCCATGAAGTTTTTAACAATAGAGATTCAATCCCTATTGTGTGGCCCACTTGAGATTTGGATTTGCTTCATTTTAGGGACCATGACTTAAAATGAGTGGGAAAAACTGATAGACGGAATGGAATACAACACATACATCAAGGTGGGCCAATGGTGCAACTGCTCGGAGTGTAATACGCCACCAGACTATTTAAAAAATAAAAAAATAAAAAAAAAAATAAAAAATAAAAACTTGTTTCACAATGATGTCTCTTTATCATTTCGAAAAAACAGGAGGAGAGATAGGAGGGAAAAGTGAGGGGGGGTGAACGGCATGGATGAAGAAGCAGCAGCACGGCCACCGCAGCATGTAACGCCCCGAATTTTTCCGTATTAGCTTTAATTCATCATATTGCTTGTTATATGTGTTTTCCCTTAATTAATGTGAATTTTAACTTATATGGTGAATAACGGTTTTATCTATAATAAATTAGATATGGTTCTTTTATAAGAATTACTTAAAAACATGCCTAGAACCATATAGAATCATTAGATTTTCCAAAACTCTCAGCTCAGAAATAATCACAAAATGTCGTTATTCAACAGCATTGATTTCTGGATCACATGGTTCCCATGATCCGATTGACCTGAGATCAGTGTTTTAAATAGCTACGCTATGTAGCGTGTAGCTTACGCTACGTAGCGTAGCTTAGCCTAAACGCTACGTAGCTCATGAAAATAGCTTAAGTTGTGTGTAGCCTATGCTACATGATTAATTCGGATACACTACACGCTTCATAGACTACGCTACACACTACATAGCTCACATTACAAGTCATTTTTCACTATAACATTAAAATCAATAATGTCTTTAATGATTTGTTATATTTTTCTATTTCAATGAAAATTCATTAGTCTTTTCAATGCTTTTAATAAAATAATATAAGAAATAGTTTTAAATAAGTTCTGTTGCTCTTTTTTCACTTTTATACTTAATCATTACCCCTTGCTATTACTTTAGGTTGCATTTGGTTGCACCAAATATCATGAAATTTTGTTAAATTTTATTATTAATCATCTAATTTGGTGCAACCAAGTGCAACCTTGATTAAAAATCTAAGTAGTGTAGCTTACACTACACGCTATGTAGCTTACGCCTCACGCTTCAAAGGAGTGAAGGCTACGCTAAACGCTATTCGCTATTTAAAACACTGCCTGAGATTTTATCACATGCCTATCTATTATAAATGAACTGTGCATATCAAATTTCAGCCCTTTGATCATAATAGATGTGGCCCAATAGTCAAATCAGACCCTTAACCCTTGATTTTAGCGTCCGTCGAGTGGGAAAAATTCGTGGGTAGTTGTAATCGAATATTTCCCTTCATGTGAATGACTTGGATCGCCTATCATATGAACCAAATGTGAGATGTGAGTGCCTCACCTTGTTGAACCTTTTTCTTAAGCGTCAAGTCACCCTGTTTAGGAAATAACTAAGCCTATCAAATCTTTCCAAATCTGGTCCTTTCAATTGGCCCACTTCCCATCGTCAATTGCTTCTCAAATTTTGACCATACCTTGGCCTCATATGACTATGAGATTATACAAAATTTAGATCCCGATCCATGATCCTATACTAGTAGATGATGACCGCCATAAAGTTAGTTTCTTCCTTTTGATGCAATAGATGAAATTTCAGATTTAGGCATTTCCCACCATCGATCAACCACCAAATTTTTCCCAATTATTTACCTATTATGACTACACATTTTACCCAATTTTGGGCCTTGATCATCATACGTGGACCATTAAATCAAAATCAAGTTTGTTTTGACACCTACCAAGCCATTTTCAAGATCGGCCAATCTAGGGTGTAGATCCCCAAGAAAGTTACGTATCCCGACTCTATTCTTTGACCTAGACATGATGAACGGATTGGAATTCGAAAAAGATAGCCCGAACATCAATTTTCGGAAAACGCGCCTTGAGTAGGATGTTACACACGTCCTCACGCACACACCCTTTAAAACCATAGCTCACGTCCCCTCTTTCCTCTACCTTATGCGCACGCCCCAACACTCCAGCTCCTCTCACGTTAGATAGATAGATAGATAGAGAGAGAGAGAGAGAGAGAGAGACGCCCACCCTTCCCTTGTCCACACGTGTAGCCGCCTCCATCTTTCCTCATAGCCGCTGTGGTTCTTCGTGGTTCACACTCCTACATCAATTTCTACCTAAGGTTTCGTCTAAGGCTAAGGTGAGGATTTCCCTTTGAGTTTCTCCCAACATTAGCTTAGTTTTCAAATCAATCTAGGTTGTTTTTAGGCATCAATGGCGTTGATTATTTGATACAAATTCCAACATGTTAAAACTCTGATTTATGATGATTTAATGTTGTGATGTTTTGTTAGAATGCTAATTTCATAAATTAGATTGATTAGATTGAAGATTGTTCAAGTTTCAATTAATATTTCAAATTATTGACACATGGGTACATGATTGTTGATTCTATGATGACAAATACCACATAACTTGTATTGTTGTGGTGAATTAATGTTGTAATAGAGGCTTTGTGCTTATGAAACGTATGGGAACGTAACTCAGTGAGTCGACTCGTAGTGTCGACTTAGCCCGCCAAGTCAACTCGGTTCGTCCCCTAAATTAGCCCGAATGCACCCTATGTCATGTAGTTTGATTCAACCCATCTTGGGACACATTTGTATGTTGATTGGCAATGGTTAATATGATTTTTATATGATAATATGTGGCTGGAAATTCTAAGAAGTGTATTATGCATGCAAGTATGAACTCTTGGATATGGTTTTGAATTGATTATGAGAAGAGCATGCCTCTATGCTATAACTAGAAATGATATATGGAGTATTGTGAGTATGGACTTGGTATGTTCATATGATGATGTTGTGATGGAAAACTTATGCTTGAAAATGCCACACCTCAAATAGCCCACATCTACCCTGTGAAAGAATGTAATTGTGATTACCAAGTTGAGGAGATCCAAGTGGTTGGTTGGACAAATTATGTGTATTGGTGGGTCCATAAGTGGACAAATTATGTGTATTGGTGGGTCCATAAGTGGAAAAATTATGTGGGACTATAAGTGGACAATTTATGTGTATTGGTGGATCCATAAGTGAAAAAGTGTGATGACCATATTACCATGAATGATGGATTGTGGTGGATGCGGTACTACGTAGAGAGTGTGTTCATTGTTAGATGGAATGGATGTTAAAATGGATTAATTAATGGTTAAGACCTAAAGCATGCATTCACTGGGATGCGTGGGCATCAACCCCTTTAGGTGTTACAATAGAGGAAGCATGTCGGTGCCTGTTTACCTAAGTGTGTGTATCCTGTTCCTAGAGGAAACCATGGTAATGACTACTGGTACAATGGACTCCGGAACCCATTCCACAATGTGCCGGGATTGGGTTAATATTTATACCGGTGGGATAGGCCCAGGCCTATTTATGGGCCTGAAAATATTGAGGGTCAGGGCCATGCCTAACCATGACAGAACTATGTTTTGAGGAAGATAATTTTCCATAGAAGGATCAAATCTAGGCAAATTAGAGGCTGTCATAAGCCATGCCTGGCATTAACTTCCTGTCACACATGTGAGTCAAGACAGAAATCTCTGGCAGGTGAAACCAAGATGGAGCCAGCCCATTTGCCCCCTACTCAGAATCTATCCAACCTGGTCAGGCATTTATGTTTTGGAGGGGTGACAAATTTTGTTCTCCACCACAAACGAATCAACTAGGTTACGGACAATATGTAAAACCATGATACCATCTAATCTTTGGGTGCCATGTGAGAGGATTTTACCTGGAAAGAATACAATAAGACCCTCATTTTTTGGGACTGTGTCTACAATAGTGGGACTGGGGCTTAAAGGTGCTGCCACCCTCTCAGGATCAAGATCACCCTCTTCATCCCTGCCACCTTCAACAATAGCCAAGAAATCTTCAGCCTTTACCAAGTTTCCAGCAGATCCTACGAGAGCCTGATTTTTCAAACTACGCTTTGCATATTGCTCAAGAAAGGGTTCAGCTTCAGTTAGATATATGGATGATGACAACTGTTTGTTCCCATACTTCCGTCGAATATAAACAGCCCTGTATGAAGGCAATGATATAATTAATATACATTAAATAAGGTCCATCATCCAAAAGTAAGAGTTGAAGATGAAACTTAAATAAGAAGCAGATCCAATACAACAGAAATAGCAAACTGCAGAAATACCATTCATCTAACATCTTGCTGAGATCCCTCTGCTTTGCAGCCGATGTGCCCCATGTTTTCATTTGCCTATCCATTTAAAAATAATGATCAATACCAAGAAACACCAACGTGTTGGCATAGAATAGACAAAATCACTGATTAAATCCTGGAACGTGAAACATATGAATACTATTCTGACATGCAACTCTTAGAAAATTACACAAACACATCAGATTGAATTTGGTAAAAAAAAAAAAATTTAAATTAAATCATCTTTTGAGAAGATGACAAGTTAATTAAAATGAGAATATATAAATAGAAAGGCTAACAGGTAACCCTCTGGTCACCCCAACCAACTCGGGAAAAACAAAGCAGAAAATTAAAAGCACAAGACCCACAGATCCGCAAACACCCGGGATGAGCCCATTATTCGGAGTATCCGAAATATTATCAAAATATCCTGATATTATCCGTATCTCCAACTCGGCGATGCCAATAACACTAGTAGCGATACTGATAGCACTAGTAGTCTCAAAAATTCCAAGTATCGGCAATGTATCATTAAGTATTTTAAATATCGACAATATCAGCCGATATATCCCACAATATATCTTGTATACCACCTATGGGATATGAAACGCACAGGTAGTGTCAAAATATCCCACATGTTCGATCCGGTAAGCATTTTCAATTTCTGATCCCTTTTTTTGTTAAAATTATGTTAAATCAGTGTCAAATGGTTACAAATCCATTATTTCTTCATGTTTTGAATGAAAAAAACATGGACTTGGAGCTCTGATTTCGATATCCATTGGTTCTTCATGTTCTCCATTTTTTTTCAAACTTTTCCTTTAACCAACTGTCAATTGAGACTAATTTCGAAGTATTTAGGAGTATTTGATGAAATGATCATCAAATACACTCTAATTTCGAAATTTGAGTGTAGGTGGTCCCATTTTGGGAAAAATTCAAAAGTTCCCCAATTTCTCCCAAATTGCTTGCAATGTTGCACTCCAAAAAAGAAATCAAGCATGTATGAGGGCTGATCTACTGATTTGTTAAGTCCTTGTCAATTTTTGGAAAAACAAATTATTTTTTAATTAAAAATTATTAAAATATTTTTTTTTTTTCGAAATTTTCCTTCAACCAGCTGAATTTCGAAGTATTTAGGAGTGTTTGATGAAATGAACATCACATAAACTCTAAATGTTATGCATTCAACTTGAATATATTTGCATTAGTTCAGTTCGATAGCACATAACTTAAGACCCTATACAAAGGAATCCTATTATGATTTATGTGCACTTCTTTTTTGAGATGTTATGATTTAAAAGTGTGTATTAAGGTCTTTTTTAACAATCCCTAAAGTTTCAGTGAAAAATTCAACAATTTTTCCGATGTTTCCCCACGTTTCCTAAAAAGTGCAATAAATTACCCGATACAAACGATATATCCCGTGCAATAACCAATACATATCTATATCCCAAGGATGCGATTAATGCGATACCGATATTTCAAACACTAGTATCACCAATAAATCAATATCAGCATTATTTTGGACTATGTAAATTTTAGGTGTTGCTTGTATCGCCAATGTATCGATATCGCCAATATTTTTTACCAGGTGTCACTTGTATCGCCAATGTATCAGCAATATTTTGATGATATCGACAATGTATCGATATCGCCAAAAAATTGTTTATCAAAAAATTTCCATTTCAAAAATTTTTATGGCGCATGATTATATGTAGTGTTCAAATTGTCGATTATAGTATCAAACATATCGCAACATTATCATTATCACAACATGGGCGATATCAAGATCAAAGTATTTCGTTTCCTTTCCAGTTGTCGACGATTTCTTAGTGAAGTATCATGTATTATCGATATTTTTAAATATCGATGGATGTTTAGATGAAAGGTTGGATGGTTAGATGGATGGTTGGATGGATAGATGGGATAGATCGGATGCTAGGACGGGTTTCTTATGACAAAACATGCTTTAAGGCCCTCATTAAATAGAAACCTATTATGTATGCATTCTTTTTGCAATTTGTTTATTCCTAAATATGCAAATATGTCTATTTTAGCATATCCTGAAGTTTCATTGAAAAATTCCACCATTTTCCCCATGTTTCCCTAATGTTTCCTCGCATTTCCGGTTATCACCGATATCAATATTGTTTCCGTATCCCTGGCCAGCGAAACTTGTAACGATACCAATACTTCGAACTAGATCAGCCCAATCCAAGAATTTCCCAATCCCTCATAAGCATCTGGAATGAGATCCCTGCAAACTCCAACCACATCAATGCCCACTCAACAACTATGGATACAAGGGGACAAGAATCCAAAGGGATTGCTTTACCTTAAAAAATTATAGCATTCCTTTCTTTGCAAATCCCCTAAAAGCTAGAGAAAGGGACCAGCTTCTGTAAAGCTTTACCGGCTTTAGAAAATGAACCTGCTGCCCAACCTGCAACAACGTCAAGTACAGTTTCATGCGTAACGCACTTGATTCCAAAAAGTTGCCAAACATGAGACCAAAGTGCCCGAGCTACTGAACAGTGGAGGAAAAGTTGGTCCCCCTACTCTTTGTTATTCTTGCATATGACACATGTTCAGCATCACGTTATTCTACTTCTTAAGGTTGTCAAGCAGTGAGGATTTTGTTTGTTACAGCTATCCACACAAATGCTTACACTTGAGGGATAAGGACATTCCAAATATAACACAGATGATGCACAGCTCCCAAGCAACAAAGCCTCTTCCGACGAGTCCAGCCTGACTGCACTTAAAGATTCCAGAAGGGCAACAAGGTCCACCACCACCACGTCATGTAAATTACGCATCAACCCGACTTCTACACCTCCCATCCAGTCGTTCACCAAGGCCTCCTTGTTCACTGCGATTAAGAATAGGGATGCATAGCATTGTCCAAGGATACCCCACCAAAGCACACATCCTTCCAAAACCGAATACGGTCCCCCCTTCCTAGCACATACCCCATCTCTTCCTCAAATAGTTAGCCCACTTACCTGGAAATGGAAGATATAACTTGCACAACTCTCCTTCTAATCAAGTCTATAGATCTCCATACATTAGACCCCTCATTTATACCAAGAGAACCCAAGAACCAGCCCCTTCCCCCCACAATACCGTACTTGCAATTTATCACCTCTCTCCAAACTGCCCGCCTGTTCATCTCCGAACCTCCACCACTCGCAAAGGAGGGATAAATTTATATTCCTTTATCCTCCCCAAACCCAAACCCCCTTCCAGTATAAGCCTCTAGACAATCTCCCAATTTTCAAGGTGAAATTTTGTGTTATGTCCCATAAAAAAAACTTCTCTAGATTTTCTCTATCCTGTTAACTACACATGGCGGCATATTAAGCATAGAAAGGTAGTAAGCCAAAAGATTTGGATTTAATAAGTGTGGTTCTTCCTCCAAGCGATAAATAGGACTTCTTCCAGTTTGCGAACCTCTTCTCGATCCTCTCAACAATGGGTCCCAAAAAGCATTAACATTTAGATTACCCCCAACAAGAAGCCCCAAATACTTCATCTGGAGATGCGCAACATTACATCTCAGAATCCTCATCCTCAATCACAACACCTATGATTTCACTTTTTCACATATTCACTTTTTCTCATATCATCCGCTAATCAAAGATGGAAAATTGAAAGCTCTTGAACTCCAAACCCAAACTATTTAAGAAGCCCGAACTTGACACACCCAGATCCATAGCTCAAGTGGTAGACCGAGTGAAGATAGCTTTGTCTCAACACTGAGGTCATGGTATCGATTCCCAAAGTGGGGGTGGCTAACATTACAGTGTGACTAACAGGGGGTGGGTGTACTAATAGTGGGGTGTTTGTACAACCCCTCCCCCCAACCCAAAAAAACAAAAACAAAAAAAGCCCTAACTTAACTGCCTTAGACATCAATAGGCTCAAACTCTCTGCTACAACCGTAAATAGAAGGGGAGATAGTGGATCGTCTAGGTGCAACCCTCTGAAACTCGAAAAGAAATCAATTAGAGAACCATTAAACCTGACAGAAAAAGAGGATGTTGAAATGCACTCTTCGATCCACCTAATCCATCTCCCATCAAATCCCGTCCAATTCAACTTATATAGCAGAAAGTCCCAATCCACATAATCGTACATATTCTCCAGACTAATCTTGCACAGTAAACCAGCCTCACCACTTCTAGATTTGGATCAATGGCTTCATTAGCAAGGAGAAGATAGTCTAAGATCTGAAGTTCCTTAATATGGAGAAGTAATCGAACTAATCACTTCTTGCTTTTCATATAATTATCTTCCACCATCCTTTCAGTCGTTTATAGCTTCCATTTCATCACGGGCTATTCCTCGATCTCTCTCCAATGCTCTTCAAAGTCCTGATTGGACGAAAGCGATGATAGAAGAAATGTCTACTCTTGAGAAGAATCATACATGGGAGCTACTCCCTCTTCCTCCAGGGCACAAACCTAATGGATGTCAATGGGTGTACACAATCAAGTTCCTTCTAGATGGCTCCATTGATCGTTACAAAGCCCAGCTTGTTGCTAGGGGATACACACAGACTCATGGCGTGGATTACTACAAGACATTCTCACCGATGGCTAAGCTTAACTCTATTCGAGTGGTGATCTCATTGGCCGTCAATTTATCCTGGCCCTTGTTCCAACTTGATGTCAAGAACGCATTTCTTCATGGGGATCTTGCAGAGGTCTATATGCATCAACCTCTTGGCTTTGTCGCTTCCCGCCATCCTAGTCTTGTATGTCAGTTGAAGAAGGCTTTTTATGGACCCAAACAATCCCTGCGTGCTTGGTTCGACAAATTTAGTCAGGCTCTCATAGAGTTTAGCTTTGTTCGTAGCATGCCGATCATTCCAAGGTGTGCCAAAACGGTTACGTATCGGCCAATACGTAACGGAAACGGCGTCAGCCGTTACGTGATATGGGGTCCAAAACGGGGACCCCCAAAATTTTGACCCGTAACGGTCAGAAAACGGCTAGTTTTTTTTTTTATATATAAATCTGATTTTTTTTTATTTTTTCACACTTTTCTTCTCCCATTTCTTTTCTAATCTATTCTTTTGCTAAAAACCAGTGTTTGTAAATCGGCCTATTTTACTATATCGGTTAAACGCACACGAGTCCCCATTTTGTAGAAAAAATGACTTTTTTTTTCGATTTTCTTCTAGTTTCTCCTCCCTAAAAAAAAAAAAAACCGTTGGGGTTTAGTTTGTTGAGTCCAGTTAGCTATTTTCTAGATTTTATTGAATCCTCATATAGATCTAGGCCATATATGATAGCTTGCATTGCGTTGAAGTTCAATAGTCAAAACTACATTTGGAGGATACTCATTCAGTCAAAACTAGAATATTTATCAACTCTCTTGCTTGTTTTACTTTGTCAATGCATTGGTTGTGTTTACATTAATGTCTTGTTACATTTGTATATATTATGGAATCAATTTAAACAATAGTTGCATCAATTCAGTCAGATAGCGCATAGCTTAGGATCCTTTTACAAAGGAACTCCATTATGTGGACTTTTTTTTATACATATTATGATTTAAATGTGTGTATTGAGGTCCATTTTAACAATCACTGAAGTTTCATTGAAAAATTCAATCAATTTCCCAATGTTTCCCCATGTTTCCCAAAAAGTGCGATACATTCCGCGATACAACCAATATTTCCCACCGATACGCAATATGTATCTGTCTCCCAAGGGTGCGAAACGTAACACGAAACCGATACTGCGAACACTGCTAAAAACGACCACAATTAGTCTATTTTGGAGAATTAAAACGACCAATTTCTACGATTTGGATGAATCGAAGCTCCGTGAGCCATTTTTCGAAGAAATTCGAAAATAGGTATTTATACATTTTTCTTCCTGTAATCGCTTTTTTCCACCTTAATATGATTTTCTAGCCATTGAAAAATGTTAAAATGTGTATTTCAAGATTATGCAACTGATTTTTATATTTTTTTTAATTTCTGACTATTTTCGGATTAATATTAAAAATTAGTAAAAATCATGTTTTTTTTCCTGGTTTAATGCTTGGATAACATGTGTTACTTATAGTAAGACACAATCATGTGCATTTTACAGATTATGCACATGATTTGCTATTTTTTTTGTATTTTTTTAATTTCGGATTAATTTCGAAATAATTTTAAAAATTAGGGAAAATCATTTTTTTCAAAAAAAATTCTGGCTTAAAGGTTGGATAACAAGTGTTACTTATAATAGAATATAATCATGTGCATTTTACAGATTATGCACATGGTTTGCTATTTTTTTTGTATTTTTTAATTTCGTATTAATTTCGGAATAATTTTAAAAATTAGGGAAAATCATTTTTTTCAAAAAAAAATTCTGGTTTAAAGGTTGGATAATATGTGTTACTTATAATAGACAGTTAGAAATTTGAATTTATAAGTTTTACAGTTAGTTCCAGGTTATCAGCTGCATAAATTCATCAGACAGCCCGATACAGCTTTTTCACCAAAGAGTAGACCGCTTCACCACCATAAACATGTTCAAAATTATAAATGAATGCATATTTGAGATGTTTGGAATTTTCTGAATTTAATCCATATTTTTTTAGAATTTTTTGGCAAAAAAAAATTTTGGACCGGTACGGGGGGCGAATCGGCCGATACGAGGCCGTATCGGCCAATATGGCCCGTATCCGTATCAGAAACGGTGGGCACCGTTACGCCCACCGATACCGCTACGGGACACCTTGGATCATTCCCTTTTTATATGTCGCCGATCGACGCGCATCATGATTTTCATTGTGTATGTTGATGATATTGTTTTGTCAGGTAGTGATACGGTTGGAATGGGGGATGTTAAAGAATTTTTAAAGAACAAGTTTGAGATCAAGGATCTTGGTCATCTTCGCTACTTCATGGGCATTGAGGTTGCACGCTTCAAAATGGGGGTGGTCTTGTCCCAACGCGAATATGCTCTTGACCTTCTCACTAAGACCAGCATGTTAGGTTGCAAACCTACTACCACCTTAATGGATAATTCGCAAAAGCTTCAGCCAAATGATGGTACTCTCCTCTCTGATCCTGGAATGTATCATCGCCTTGTAGGTCGGTTCATCTACTTGACTATTACTCGCCTAGATCTCTCTTTTGCGGTGACTGTTGTTAGTCAATTCATGCAAGCTCCCCATTCCTCACATCTTATAGCTGTCTACCGCATTCTCCGGTATCTTAAATCATCCCCGGGCCTAGGCCTCCGCTTTCAGTCTCATGGGCATCTTCATCTTTCAAGCTATTCTGATGCCGATTGTGCGGGAAGTATTTATGATCGTCGATCCACGTCCGGCTGTTGTACCGTCCTAAGTGGCAATCTTGTCACATGGAACATGGAAAAGCAAGAAGCAACTGGTCGTTGCTCGATCCTCGGCTGAAGCAGAATATCGTGCTATGGCTCATGCAACTTGTGAGCTCGTGTGGCTTCGCACCCTTCTTGTCGAACTTGGTTTTGCTCCTTCAGGTCCTATTCCTCTGCATTGCGACAACCAGGTAGCCATACATATTGCTCGTAACCCTGTTTTCCTTGAGCACACCAAGCATATTGAAGTGGACTGTCACTTTATACGGAAGAAAGTTGCCTCTAAGGAAATCATCACCCCTTTTGTTCACTCTGGGGATCAACTTGCTGATGCCCATACAAAGTCTTCAAGTAAAGATAGTCTTCATCGTGTTCGTGACAAGTTAGGCATAATTAACATCTGTGCTTCAACGTAAGGGGGAGTATTGTTGTTAGTGTGTGTTAGTGTGTTTAGTGGCTCTTTTAGCTCTTTTAGTGTAAGTGAATGTGTACCTTTTCTTGTTCTCCTACAGTATACTATATGTTTTATTCTAATAAAGCTTTGTGTGTGAGAGTATGTTGCTCTAACACAACGTTCCCCCAAACTCTCTTCTTCTCTCTCACTTCTCACCTCTCTTCTCCTTATCCTAATCACCAAACCACCTTCTACTGTGTTTCTATCGCCTTCCTTCAACCAAGTGGCTCTAGATTTTAGCCGCTAGGCCACCTCTTCCCATCGTAGGATACATTGATAATCAAATTTCATGTTATTCCTTTCTAACTTTTGGGTGACTTCCAACTGATTAAATTTCTCCCCCATCAAGAACATCGATCCTCCCCAACAAATCCTCTTTTTCAACTCGTCAAAGCTAAAAGTAGCATTGCTCCACTCCTTTAGATTATTCTTTTTGAATTGCAATTTCATCGGCAGTCTTAAACTAGCCCATTCCTCCACAAGACATTCATTCCATCATTTAGAGATCAGCCCATGGAACCCTTCCGACTCTGAACACCAATTCATGAATCGAAATGGTCTCAGACTAGGAGGCATATCAGCCGATTCCAAACAAATGGGAGTGTGATCTGAAGCAAGCCGTAGGAGAACCAATTGCACTACATCCAGAAACCGTGATTCCCAATCATGCTATATCAGGAACCTATCTAGTTTGCATGCAACCAGTTTTTCCTAGTGATTTGACCAAGTAAACTTCCCACCACTCAGAGGAAGATCAATCACATTGTTGGAAGCAACAAAGTCCGTGAATTGGTGCATGCAAACGCAAGCACAAGCATACACGTATTAACACAATGAAAAATACTTCTCCATCCATTATTTACTGCAAACACAAGCACATACGTATCAACACATGTGCATGCGCACATTAACACATGCAGCATCTGCCTGCCCATTCAGACACGATTGAGTGAGAAAGAGAGGAGATAGAGATCCCATTTACCAAATTAAGAATATTCAAGCAATTGTACAAATTTTCATTGTGAAATTACTGAAAGAAATTTTAATACAATTGTCATAGTGGTCCTCAATGCCTAACAAACTAGCCAATATATACGCAATGCCAGCATTAACACTATTTTCAATGAAATTTGTTGATGTATGTTGTAAGATTCCTAATTTTAGATATATAATTGCGGAGTAGGCAGCTAAATATTCGAATTCTCTTAAGCACTGAATGCTTGTTTGTAAAGATATAGGACCTCGATTTTGAGCCAACTAAACACTAGTGACCTATAAGACCTATAAAAAATAATAATAATAATGTGATGTATTGTCATTATAAGAACTACAATGACAGACACGTAAGAAGCGCTATAATCAGAAAGCAGGACAATTACAATAAAATTTAGGGTCTTCCCTACATAATGATCTAATTGTTTAAGGAGAATTAAAGATCAGTTTACCACATGAGTAGGAGAAAATTAAGCATTTCTTCAAAATTTAATTGTGGAAAATTTCTGATGTTCCAAAGGTCATATCTTATCATAAAATAGTGATAGGACTGAGGTATTAAATTATAAATTCTGCAACAAAGATTGTGGACAGGTTCATGAGGCTTGTTCACTTACAATGAAAAGGGCCTCGAATTGGAATATTTGGGGAAGCAGGACTAATGATGGTAGGCGTGAACATCAGGAAGTAGTTCCCAATCAGTGAACATCGGGAGGTAGTTCCAATTCATTTTGAAAATAATTGCATAACTTATGGCCAACAATGCATAGTTTTATCCCCTAAACAATGGAAAGCTATAATACATAGCTTTATGTAAATTGTAAATTGATTTCTAAGTGTGTAATCATGTATCTTTTAACAAATCCTTATTCCAGTGAAAAATCCTACCATTATCCTAAAGTTTTCCCTATGTTTCCCTCAAGCTGATACATGCGACATTTCCCACCATTTCCCACAATATTTTTATCTCCCAAGGGTGTGAAAAATAGTCCCACAATATTTTTATGTCCCAAGGGTGTGAAAAATAGTGCAGTACGGATACTCCCAACATTGATGAGGTAATGATTAATGACGCACGTACTTGGTACTGAATCAAGTAAGTATTATACTTGTGAATCTGTGTATAATGTATATGTATTTTAGTATTTGTGAACCTTGGTAGTTGGTACTATATCAAGAATTGAAGAGCCTTGGTAGTTAAACCCTTTGGATTTAAGTTTCTCTAGTCTACCTATTGTCTATTGCAAATAGTCTATAGATTAGACTAGTAAATGAAATGATGAAGATTATAGTTGATACAAGCAGTGTTCGAAGTGCGGGTATCGCTATAAGTTTCGTTGGCCAGGGATACAGAAACAATATCGATATCGCCGATAATATCCGCTAATAACTAGAAATGCAGGGAAACATGGGGAAGATGGTAGAATTTTTTGGTGAAACTTCAAGAGATGCTAAAATACACATATTTGCATATTTAAAAATAAAAAAATGTAAAAAGAATGCATACATGATAAGTTTCCATTCAATGGAGGCCTAAAAGAATGTGTTGTCGAAAGAAATCAGTCCAACCATCCCATCTATTCATCCAACCTCCAACCTTCCATCCAAACATCCATCGATATTTTGGAATATCGGCAACATTTTATATTTCCCAATAAATCGTCGATTACTGGAAAGGAAACAAAATATTGTGGTCTCAATATTGCCCATGTTGCAATAACGATAATGACACGATATTATCGCCGAAAAATTGAACAAAGCATACAACAATGTGCCCATAAAAAATATGAAATGGAATTTTTTAATAAACAAATTTTCGGCGATATCCATACATTGGCAATATTATCGAAATATCGCCGATACACTAGTGACACAAGTGACACATGGAATTTAAATAATTGAAAATATTGGTGACACATGGAATTTACATAGTTGAAAATATTGGTATGCATTGGTGATATCGATACTTTAGCAATATGTGCAACACCTGGAATTTACAAAGTTGAAAATATTGGCAATACATTGACGATATCGATACATTGGCGATCCTTAGCGATGCATCGTTGATACTTGGATTTTTTGGTACTACCAATGTTATCGGTATCACTACCAGTGTTGTCGGTATCGCCGAGCTAGAGATACAAATAATATCGGAGATATTTCGATAATATCGGAGATAGTTCAAACAATTGATACACGTATATATCATATAAACTTATACTCCTGTTCGTTAGATGAGCTGGTCGAGACAGTGTAGTGTGTGAGTGATCCAGGGTTCAATCCCTGGTAGTGTGACCTTTCAAAAAGCATATCAATTTATAAGAGACAAAAAAAAAATTATAGGTCAAAGAATCAAGCACAGTTTCCAACAGGTCAAAGCTCTAGACAACACTCTTAGCAAAGAATGGTCCAACACACCATTAACTATATCCAAAACACAAAAAAGAAAAGATATGTATAATGCTTCTAAATACACCTCTCGATATTGATATTTAGAAGCATGGTTTTAGTACATTTTTAAAAGAAAAAGGTACAAACTCACTTCAAATAGTAGGTTCTGTAAGCTGCGGGACCTTCTTTGAAAAGAATAGACAAACCATTGCGAATCAGAAAGGTCCGTAACTGCACATTTAAACAACTAAAATCATCCACCTTATTGCATGAAATACATATCAAATCCACTTAATAGCATGGATCAACTTGAGGAAATAGGGAATAAAAGCAAACACAAAATCTATTACAATCCATATGTGAAGCTAGGAAAAGATAAATTTTGTGTGTGTTGAATACAACCCCTAGTTAGCAATATCATATAACTAGAGAGAAGATGATTCATTTGTTTTATGTCCTGTGTTATTACAGTCCCTCAAAATGTCTCAAAAAAGCGCTCTACGAGACCAGGTTCATCGAAAGACTCAAGAATGAAAAGTTGGGTATAATGAGCTAGAAATTGCACTATGAGTAGCAAATAATGGATTCATTGTCTATTATGCTGGAAAGTACATACAGAATCCCTATGAAGTTGATTATGGCTCAAGTCTCCTAGGAAGTAAGAGGTAGCATCTTAGTTGCAAAAACCTTCTACCAAGGTGCCACTCCTGCTTTGAATTGTGCTTCAAACTCCCTCTCCTACAAGTACTCCCAGCAGTTTATACTTGCAGAAACAAATACTTCCCTTCACACTTAGTGCAACTATAGGTAGCATACATGTGTTTAACAGCTGGCATCAAGCAAAGAATACTTGGAAAATAGAGTGAACCCAACTATAAGAAAAAGTTTCATTTAGGATTGACTGAAAAATATCTAAATGCAAAATGGACGAACATTTGACCAAATCAAACCATAAACTAATGGAGACAGCTGTACACTTGTGTAATTTAGATCTTAAAGTATTTTCAAAAAACCGCTTTCACCATGTTAGCTAGCAGAAAAATAAATACATGAAAGCCATTTTCACTACGTTAAAAATATATAATTTGTTTAAGTACAAAAAAAGGCCAACTTTGATTCAGTTCCAAAATCATTACTTCCATTCAGTGTTCGAAGCAGTGTTTGCAGTATCGATAATATCGGCCGATATCGGTATCACTGGCCGCAGATAAATATCAGCCCAGTAATAACATAAAAAAATCCTTGATTCCTTGGTATCGCACGATATATCGTGTGATATCGATAATATCACACTATGTATCGATATCGCACAATATATCGTCAAAATATCGTGATTTTTTCTGTTTACGGCTCCAGATATCGTCGATACCTGAACGATATCGTCCAGGTATCGGTCAGAGACGCCGGAATGTTTTTAAACTTGGTTTTTTTTTTTTTTTTTTTTTTTAGAAAAAACTTGGGGAGGCCTATTTTTTCTCAATTTTCTCCTATTTTACTATATTGGTCAGACGCACAAGAGTCCCCCATTTTGTAGAAAAAAATGATTTTTTGTTTGATTTTATTCTAGTTTCTCCTCCCTAAAAAAAAAAATTTTGTTGGGCTCGACCCACTTTCCAATTTTGCTTAGGGGTCATAGTTTGTTGAGTCCAGTTAGCTATTTTCTAGATTTTATTGAGTCCTCCTCATATAGATCTAAGCCATATAGGGTAGTTTGCATTGCGTTGAACTAGGATAGTCAAAACTGCATTTGGAGGATACTCATTCAGTTGCATCATCCATAAGTATATTTCTCAACTCTTTTGCTTGTTTTACTTTATCAATGCATTGGTTATGTTTACATTAATGTCTTGTTACATTTGTATATCTTATGGAATCAATTTAAACAATAGTTGCATCAGTTCAGTCAGATAGCGCATAGCTTAGGATCCTTTTACAAAGGGACTCCATTATGTGGACTTTTTTTTTACATATTATGATTTAAATGTGTGTATTGAGGTCCATTTTAACAATCCCTGAAGTTTCATTGAAAAATTCAATCAATTTCCCAATGTTTCCCCATGTTTCCCAAAAAGTGCGATACATTCCGTGATACAACCGATATTTCCCACCGATACGCAATATGTATCTATATCCCAAGGGTGCGAAACGTAACACGAAACTGATACTGCGAACACTGTTTCGAAGTACCAGTATCACTACAAGTTTTGCTAGCCGGGGATACGGAAACGATATCAATATCACCAATAATATCACCGATAACCGGAAATGTGGGGAAACATTGGGGAAGCAAGGGGAAAATGGTAGAATTTTTCAGCAAAACTTTAGGAGATGATAAAATACACCTATTTGCATATTTAAGAATAAAAAATTGTGAAAGAAATGCATACATAACAAGTTTCCATTTAAAGCATGTGTTCTCATAAGAAATTAGTCCAACTATCCCAACCAGCCATCCAACCATCCCACCTTCCATCCAAAACATCAATTGATATTTCGAAATATCGACAACACACAAGATTTCGCCGATAAATTGTCGACAACTGGAAAGGAAATGAAAGATTGTGGTCTCGATATCACTTATGTTGCGATAACAATAATATCGCGATATTATCAATATTATCGTTGACAAATTAAACACTGCATACAACGATGTTCCTTACAAAAATTTGAAATGGAATATTTTTTAATAAACAGATTTTTTGTGATATTATCAAACTATCGCCGATACACTGGCGATTCAAGAATCAACTAGAATTTATATAGCCGAAAATATTGGAGATACATTGGCAATACAAGTGACACCTGGAATTTACACAGTCAAAGATATTAGCAATACATTGGGGATACTTAGCACATTGCTGATACCTGGAATTGTTGATACTACTACTGTTATCGATATCGCTTTCGGTGTTATTGGTATCGCTGAGTTGGAGATACAGATAATATTGGGGATATTTCAATAATATCAGAGATACATGGAATAATCCTTCTGTTCGGACATATTCGCAGATCTTCGACACAGAGTTGTTGCTTAGCAGTTGTTCTTGATGTATGCATGTATTTCAGTAGCAGACTTGTTTTCAGTACCAGAGTTGCAGTTGGACGTGTTATAGCAGTAGCGAACTAGCATTGGAAAGTATCTTTGTAATTGTCCCCACTCCCCAGCAATCATCTTTCTCTACTCTAAGCATAGAGAGGGGGGCTTAACCTTGAAGCCATAAGGAATCCAATCGACAATTTAAGCATGTTTTTTATCAAATGTTCAACCTTTTTTTTTTTCTTTTTCTTTTTCTTTTTTTTTTTCTTTTTTTTAGAATGGCAAAATGTTCGATGTTTTTTGGAATAGTCTTCAGAAAACAGCAGCTTTTGTATGAATATTAGTTACGAATCCCTTTAAGAAAGGTTCCTAATATAAATACTCTATCAGTGAGATCTATAGCCCTTAGATGCATGAAGCATGAGGGGAATGGAATCGGTTCAAGTGCAGCATGATAAGTACTCAAGCTTAACAATGTCTATGGCCCTAGTTGTGCAAACTGAAAAGCAGGAGGGAAGCAGGAACAGTTCAGCTGCTGCAGAAGGGAAGAGCATTTCAAAACGTTAACAAGTGTAGAAGCCTAGGAAGCAAGAGCATTGGTCCAAAGCATAAGCCAGAAGCAGGAGTGGCACCTTGGTAGAAGGCTCCTACAACTAAGCTGTGGCCACAGACGCCAACCAAATAAGCAGAGGTGTCCAAAGCTATCAGAAAAAGAAGTTTTCATATGAAAATATGCAAGATAAATCACATAACAGTTCATTTTCTCCATTTGTCGCGAGTAAGCACCCTGGTAAAGGCAGGTATATGCTGGATTAGAATTCACTTTACATGGGAGAAAAGTTCATACCTTATATGTTAGAAATTTCAACTTGATCATCAGATTTGCATCTTCATCAGCTAAGCCATCTGTCCCCATTGTGGTTGTGCCACAGTTACCATTGGTGTTCTTAGTCAGTAAGTTGCTGTCTTTTGTCATTTCAGCAGCTCTCTCCTTGTTTACTTTGAACAAATTTATGTCAACAAAAAAACCTATGACAGAGAAGTAGCATCAATAGCAGACGTCCAAAAATCAGTAAACTGCAAGAAGAACAGAAATAAAAAGAACTTTCCCTGGGAAAAAAAAATCATTTAAACATTAAGGAAAAAAGAAATAAATGTAACAACATCACAAAACATACAGACATGAGAGTGCATGAACAAAAGAGATCAATCCAGTTCCCTACAAATGGTTCATGATCATGATATTTGTTTTACCATGATCCTTGGAGGTGGACCTTTCCCCTTTTTTTGAGGATGACGAACTCCTCACTTGGCAGCCTGGGAGATATCCTAGTGCTCAAAGATCGTTGCCCAGGGAACTATTTAGTGAAGAGAGGGATAGAGAGATCCCGGGCCAAGTTGCTTCCACTTTAGGGGAGGTGGGCTGCCGAGCTATCGAAGGGACAGAAGAGAGAACAGGTAGGGGAGAGCCTGAGGAGTCTACCTCGGATGACCCAGCTGTAGAAGGAAATGTTATAGGGGTTGGATTGCACCCTGAGTATCAGAGGAGCCAGGAGGTTGGGGTGATAGGAAGGGAAGATATAGGAGGAGCAAGAACAAATATCTGGGCCTCAGACATGCATCCTTCTCCACATCAAAGAGCTCAAGGAGAACCACAGGTTTATAATAGGAGAAGATTAACCAAAGGCTCAACAGAAGGAATGTCAGATGGGGGGAATGGAAGGCAAAGTGGATCGGTTCATCAGGCTGGAATTACAACCAGGTTTACAGATGGATAAATTTCTTCTATGGAACGCTCGAGGAGTGGCGAATACCGCCACTATTAGATCCATAAAGCGGATGGTGGAAGAATTCCACCCATTGATTCTTGTTATTCTTGAACCTATGCTCGACAACAGTAAGAGAATCAGTACGGGACTAAAGTTCGGTTTCCACTCTTCAGTCTCGAATGCCGATCTTGGAGGTAAGATTTGGGTGTTTCACAAGCCCTTTATTCAGATGGAGGTGTACGCTGCTTCTGATCAGCTTCTGTCTATCTTAGTGGGGATACAAGGCCATTCGGAAAAAATCTCTGCTTCTTTCACTTATGCTAAATGTTCGAGGATTCTGAGAAGGGTGCTTTGGCAAGACCTTGCTGATATGGCGAGGTCCAACCCAGGGCCATGGATTGTGGACGGGTATTTCAATGCGGTCACAAACCTTGAAGAAAGATTGGGGGGGGGGGGGGGGGGGCAGTTTTCTGACCCAAGTAGCTTGTTAGAGTTCTCAAATGCCATTCACACAGCACAGCTGATAGATGCAGGTTATGTGGGCAACAAATTTACTTGGTCTAATAACCGTGCGGGTCTTGCTAGAACTTGGGCTAGATTGGATCGTGTGCTCGGCAACACAGAATGGTTTAACCTCTTCCCATCCTTCCAGGTGAGGCATCTCACGAGAAAGTACTCAGATAATGCTCCGCTTCTCCTTTCCTGTCGTCAAGATCGAGCTGCACCTACCGGTCCAAAGCCTTTCAGGTTTCAGCAGATGCGGCTTCTTAATGACTCATTTAAACTAGTGGTGAGGGATGCTTGGGTGGCGGAAGTAGCTGGTCAGCCTTTAATTACTCTCCAAAGTAAATTGCTGAGTGTTAAGAGGGCCTTGAAAATTTGGAATCAGCAAGTGTTTGGGAATATCTTTCATAAGATCAAAGAAGCAAAAGAGGAGATTAAGAGGGCTGAACTTCAGATTCAACAGAACCCTTGTGAGAGGTCCCAAAATTCCTTGCAGCTGGCCAGAAATTGTTTGGAAAACCTGCAGCTAGTTGAAGAAGTTTTCTGGAAACAAAAATCCAGAAATAGATGGCTAGAGGGGGACCGGAACACTAAGCATTTCCACAGTTTGGTCAGCGAGAGGAGGAAGAAAGCATCCATTGAGGAGATTGAGCTGGATTCAGGTGTCAGGACAATGTCTCAAGCCGAGATCAAAACTGAGGTAGTGTCCTTTTTCTCTAGGCTTCTCCAAGCTCAGCAAACAGATCCCATTAGCGACTTTTTGGATGCGATCCCGACCTCAGTCTCAGAAGAAGATAATGTGATGCTTGTGTCCCCCCCTTCTCTGGAAGAAGTGAAGAGTGCAGTGTTCGATCCTCCGAAGGATGGTGCTCCTGGCCCTGATGGATTATCGGGTGCTTTCTATATTGCATGCTGGGATATTGTTGGAAAGGATATCTGGATGGCAGTGATTGATTTCTTCCTAGGAGGGATCCTCCCTAGAGGGTTTACTTCCACTCTTCTTTGCCTCATTCCGAAATCTCCCAGCCCAGCTAAATTATCTGACTTTAGACCCATTAGTCTGTGTAATTGTATTTATAAAATGATCTCTAAAGTTTTATCCGGCAGGTTGAGCGGCATCCTTCCTAACATCATCTCCAAGGAACAGGTAGCTTTTGGTTCAAGGTCGGTCTATTGCGGAGGCTATTGCCTTAGCCCAGGAGATTTACCGAGACTTGGACAGAAGAGTTCGAGGGGGAAATGTGCTTCTCAAAATGAACTTGGAGAAAGCCTACGACAATGTGGATTGGGGATTCCTAAAGGAGGAACTGACGAAATTTGGCTTTAGTGAAACTTTGGTCTCGCTAGTGGAGAAATGTTGGTCCAATAACTGGTTCTCGGTCTTAGTAAATGGAGAAAGTTGTGGCTATTTCAATTCCACTAGAGGCATGCGCCAAGGGGACCCGATCTCCCCGAGCCTATTCATTTTGGTGGCGGACGCTTTCAGCTGGGGCTTCAAGAGATTAGTGGAAAGAGGCTTCTGGCAACCTTTCAAAGTTCGTCACGGCTGCCCGATGGTCTCCCACCTCCTCTACGTTGACGACACAGTGATTTTCACCAATGGATCTACGAGATCGCTAGAGGTCGTCGTCTCCTTCTTGCAATATTTTGAAGCGATTTCAGGTCTGCGCATCAACAAACAGAAAAGTAAATTTGTTACTTCCTCGTATCTATCGGTTGGCCAGATCCGAACGATTGAGAGGGTGCTGGGTTTTACACACTCCCGCTCTCCTCTGTATTACTTGGGTGCCCCCATCTTTAGAGGGCGGGGGAGAAGCTCCCTTTTCCTCCCCTTATTGGAGAAAATCCAAAGTCGAGTGGCGGGTTGGAAGAGCAGGTTGTTGCCGCAAGCAGGGAGACTGGTACTGATCAATCATGTCCTGAGTAGCATCCCAGTGCATCTAATGGCAGCGATTGACATTCCAGTCGGCACTTTGCAGCAGTTCAACAAGATCCTCTCTGACTTCTTCTGGGGGTGGTACGAGGGTAAGAAGAAGACGCACTGGGTCAGCAGGAATAGGATATCAGTCTCAAAATTAGAAGGGGGCCTGGGTATCAGACCATTCAGAGATGTGCAGAAATGCTTCAGGATTAAGCTAGCTTGGGTTGTCAAGGATGCATCGAACACAAGCAGGTGGGCGTCTTTCATTCATGGAAAATATTCGAGTGATGTGGCTGGAAACGGTATAGGTCCCACAAAAGCTTTCTTCTCTCCGTTATGGAAGAACATCAGGGATCATTTACAGGTGATTGAAGACAATTCTAGGTGGCTGATTGGTAACGGTTCCGCTGATTTCTGGGATAACGACTGGATAGGTTTGGGTCCATTATCTTCTTGGAAGCTTCGTGATCTTCCCGAGAACCTTCGGAGCTTATCTGTTGGTGACGTTTCGGGTCTTCATGGGCTAATTCACAAAGATCTTCTTCAGAATATCCTTCCTGTTGTTGTCTTGGATCATACTGAGGGCGAAGGTTTTCGGACCACAATCGGTGAGGATCAGCGGGTTTGAAATCATTCGCAGTTGGGCAGATTTTCGGTCAATTCAGCCAGGCCGTTGTGCCACCCGGCTGGAGAGAGGAAAGTTTGGTCCCATTGGGTCTGGCATGCTAAGCTGCCTCCAAAGATTGGGCTTTTTGCCTGGAGGGTTTTACACAAAGCAATCCCCGTAGACCAGAGAGTCCAAAGCAAAGGGATTCAGATGGCATCGTCCTGCAATTGCTGTTCTGAAAGCTTGGGAGCCTCTCCGCAGATGGAATCGACTGCTCGTCTGTTCGTCAAAGGGGCACTGGCCTCCCAGATTTGGAAGCATTTGGAAATTTTATTTGGGATTCCTGTGGGAGCCAACCAAAGTATTGTAGGTAATTCCCAATGTTGGTGGTCGGCCTCCCCAAAGACTGGTTGTTATGCTACTTTGAGGGGCCTCATTCCCTGCCTGATTTTTTGGGAGGTCTGGGCTGAGCATAATGCGAGTCAATTTGAGGGAAGACAATCGGAGGTTAACAGAGTCCTTACAAGGATCTACAGGTGGTTTAAGCTAATTGGAGGAAACATTACTAAACAGGGTCCATCCAACAGGGCGAGTCGACGAACTCTCTCAGCCTTAGGGATTACCCCTTGGATTCCTAGCTCCAGTCATTTGGAGGTGGTCAGGTGGAAACAACCCAAACATGGTTGGGTAAAAGTCAATGTGGACAGGTCATCCCAGGGTAACCCAGGCCCCTCTGGTAGAGGGGGTGTCTGCAGGGACCACGAAGGAAGATTTCTGTTTGGTTTTGCTTTGGGCTATGGTCTAGGTTCCAACAATATGGCGGAGGTTAAGGCTGTAGTGGAAGGAATAGCTATGTGTATTTCTCGAGGCTTGTCAGAAGTGGTTGTGTAAAGCAACTCCTCTTTTGCTGTGAGAATGTTTAATAGTAGGACGCCTACGGTCTGGAGGTTATGGTACTGGTGGCACCAGGTGGAGGACATCAAGCACCGTATTGACTTGAGAATTGTGGAGGCTCCGAGAGAAGCCAACAGGGTAGCAGACGGTTTGGCCCGTTTGGGCAGCCTCCACCAGGTAAATCGCTACTTCATGACAAAGGTGGACCTCCCGTGGACAACCAGAGGAGATATGGTCCTGAACAATGCACGTATTGGATTGATTAGAGTGAGGAAGGCTAATAGGAAGGGGGAAGGACGATTCCTTATGTAAGAATCTGGTAGTGATGCTGGGAGGTGCTATTGTAAAGGTATCCTTTCAGCTTTGTGCAGGGTTGACCCTCAGATTCGACTCCAGTGGACTTTTCGTAGCTGCTGGTTGGTTGGTTGCATTATGGTGCCAAGGCAGACGAGATCCTTCTAGTTGTTTTACTAGCTGGGGTGCATCTATTTTCTGTTTAGAGTCTTTCAGCTTTCAGGTGCTTCTAGGGTGTGGGATGGTTGAGGCTCAGTGATCTATTTGGTTTGCAATTGGTTTTTTTTTCTTTTTGAAGACTTTGTCTGATGTTCATGGACAGTTGACAATAGGTGAGACTCTTTTCTTTTTGTGGAGCCCACCTGAATGAATGTACATCCTTATTTCCAACAAAAAAAAAATGATATTTGTTTTATCATTACAGTTGTGATAAAACTCCGCCTGTAGGAATGCATGAGCCTGACAGCAGCCCCAAATAAAGGATATTTGATGTTAAGTAGGCAGCTGGTCTTTGAACATTTACCAAAAATCATGAGAAAAGCCCATCCCAAACAGTCATGATCACGATGATGACAATGGTGATTGTTATTATCATGACAAAATATTTTTAAAAAACATTTGTAGTGTACAGAAAGTAAGCTAAACTATTGAAATAAAAGAAAGAAAAAAGTATTAACCAAAACTAACATTCAAGAAAATCAAATCAAGTAATGAGCACCCACAACTCATTGCATGTGAACTTCAGGCGCAATGCAGAACATGTGCCAACGTTTCGAATTTAGGACATCTGGCGATTTGATTCAGTGAATATACACAGCCCCTGCCTGAAGAGAGGACTTGTCTGATTCTTGCACTAGGTGATTTCCATGGTGAGACCCACTGATGATAGATTCAGATGCCCTAAACATGTAACACATTGCAACAAGCAGTTGGGTTGCATGTGAAGTTGATATGCAATGGGTGATCATTCCTCAAATCATTAGTAGAAGTGTGTAATTTACCTCTATACAACGGCCACAATCCTGGGTTGTGCCTGGAACACCACAAGGACTTTGTTGTTCAGATCTTTGTATTTGAAAGACATTCATAATACAGAAACCACAGGCATATATGGAACAAACCAAAGTGCATTTTAAATGAAAAGATGGATATCATGCACTCATGTGTATCAAATACGAACGTAAGTAGCACACCTCATTTCCTTCTGATATCGTCGAAAAACAGAATCACTGTGCACATGGATAACCATTTTAAAATAAAGGTTGTCACTTGCTAAAGAGCCAATTTTGTGGAAGTTATTGTAACACTTAAAGGCAGCAGGGAAATGTCTCTGTCTCATCAAACGAACCATCTCCTGGTGAAATTGAAAACAAAGAATAAAGAAGAGATAAAACTTAGTGGAGAGAATCATATGAATTGACAGAGAGAATCGAAAATATGGAATACATTACGCCACACCAACAAAGGAGATACAGATATCAGAATCACAATGGCTTCTAGGTCTCCAATCCAGAGAATAACTGAGAACAACTGGGATTGAACAGACTCGGTGAAGAAACATCCAATCATCCAAATAAGTGAAAAAATAAAAAATAAATAAAAACTGATCTTGAGAAGGACAAGTGATGACCAATTCCATTAGACATGTTGGAATCAAATAGTGCCAAGTAGAAGAAAGTATAGGCCGTTGCAGGGATCCTTCTAACCAATGTTCTAAATATCGACGATATCGGCTGATATATCCCACGATATATCTTGCATCCCGCCTATGCAATATGAAACACATAGGTAGTGCCGATATATCAAACATGTTCAATCCAGTGAGCATTTTCAATTTTTGATCCCTTTTTTTGTTGAAATTATGTTAAATCAGTGTCAAATGGTTACAAATCCATTGGTTCTTCATGTTTTGCATAAAAAATCATTGAGTTGGAGGCTTGGAGCTTTGATTTCGATATCCATTGGTTCTTCATGTTCTCCATGTTTTTTTCGAAATTTTCCTTCAACCAGCTATCAATTAAGACTAATTTCAAAGTATTCAAGACTATTTGATGAAACGATCATCATAAACTCTCTAATTTTGAAATTTTAATATGGTGGTCCGATTTGGGGAAAATTGGAAAATCCGAAAATTTCCCAATTTCTCTCCCAGATTGCTTTCAATGTTGAACTCTAAACATGAAATCAAGCATGTATGAGGGCTGATCTACTGATTTATTAAGTCCTTGTTAATTTTCGAAAAATAAAAATCATTTTTTAATTAAAATTAATAAAAAAATATTAACATATTAAAAAAAAATTCGAAATTTCCCTTCAACCAACTGTCAATTGAGAACAATTTCAAAGTACTTAGGAGTGTTTGATGAAATGATCATCACATACACTCTAAATGTTATGCATTCAATTTGAATATAGTTGCATTAGTTCAGCCAGATAGCGCATAGCTTAGGACCCACCCTATACAAATGAAACCTATTATGTGCACTTCTTTTTTGAGATGTTATGATTTAAAAGTGTGTATTAAGGTCTTTTCTAACAATCCCTGAAGTTTCAATGAAAAATTCAACCATTTTCCCAATGTTTACCAAAAAGTGCGATAAATTACCTGATGCATACGATACATCCCGTGCAATAACTAATATGTATATGTATCCCAAGGATGTGATACGTAACGCGATACCGATATTTTGAACACGGATTTTAACTAGGGGCCGCTCCAATGGCCACTACGAATCCCTACTTCAAACTCACACTCTTACTCCCACTTCCTACCAATTCATACTTGTTTACATTTTGAACGAGATGCTTCCCCGCTCCTGCACCCAAATATGTTGTTGTTCGGCTTCACGCTTCGTGCAACTATAGTATATAGTTCATTTATAACCTTCCCATGAGGTTAAGGAATTCCTCATTTTCCAAATCATCAAGGGCCCTATAGAATTCATGGCATCCACACTACCTGGTCACCCACAAATTCCAAAGACATAAGTTTCCATGGCAATGATAGAAATCAGTGTTTTAAATAGCTACACTATGTAGCATGTAGCTTACGCTACATAGCATAGCTTAGCCTAAACGCTACGTAGCTCATGAAAATAGTTTAAGTCATGTGTAGCCTACGTTACAAAAAAAATTTCACACGCTACATGCTACATAGACTGTCACACGCTATGTAGCTCAATTTTACTACAATATTAATTAATTAATGTTTTCAATGATCCGTTACATTTTTCTATTTTCAATAAAAATTAGTTATTGAAAATTAATGTTTTCAATGCTTTTAATAAAAAAAAATATAAGCAACAATATTAAATCAATTTTATTGCTCTTTCTTTACTTTTTATACTAATCATTGCCCTTTCCCGTTACTTCAAGTTGTGTCTGGCTGCACCACATATCATGAAGTTTTGTATTTCATTATTAATCAATCTAATTGGGTGCAGAACATCATGAAATTGGTGCAACCAAGCATAACTTTGCTAAAAAAAAAAAAAAAATCTAAAAGCAACATGTAGCTTATGTTACACGCTATGTACCTTACGCCTCATGCTTCAAAGGGGTGAATGCTACGCTACGCTACACACTATTCACTATTTAAAACACTGATAGAAATAAAAGCAGAAGTTGCATCTGCATAACTTCGAGGAGGTGCATCATCCAAAAGAACATTTGTAGAATGAAAACATTAATATTATGTGTTAGAGAAGTTTTTTCCCCCTTGGGTTTGATTAATTTGGCCCTTATTCTGAGTTGGGCCTTACTAAGATGCTCCAGCTTGAGAGGGAGTGTTGAAAGGTTGATAGTTAAATAAGACGCATTAGGCCCAAGTCAATATAGTAAGGTCCACAAGGCACATTCATGAGTCCATGTAATAAAGCCTATAGGGCCCGTTCACATTGTTACTACTATAAATAAGAGTAGAGGGCCAAGGTATGAATACACCCTAAGCATCTCTTGTTCTTCCTATCTCTCTCCCCTCTCATTGTTTCTTTCTTTCATTTTTCTTCTCCTTTCTTTTTCTCATTGTAGCTTGTCGTAGGCCTTTAAGATCAGCACCATGTAGACGTTTAACATGGTATCGAAGCTCAAGTGCTCCTAGGGTTTCTTTTTCCTCTTGTTCTTTTTCTTCTTCTTTTAAAGTTTCTTCTTTTCCTTTCACTTTTTTTTCTCCTATTCTTCTTCAATTCTTTTTTTGAAGATTTCTTTTCTGAAGGACTTGCTGATGTTTGTATTACCTTGGCTAAGATTTGCTGAATTTTTTTCTCTTAAAGCAGATTTTGTGCTACCTTGGACAGGGTTTGCTGGATTTTTCCGATTGAAACAGATTTTTTGTTGTCATGGCTAGGGTCTATTGCATTTTTCCTTTTGTGGCAGATTTTTGTGTTTCTTTGAATAAAGTTTGTTGATTGTTTTCTATTAGGGCTGATTTTTTTGGTATTTTTTGTGTTTTCCTTCCTAATCCTCAATGCATCCCTTCTTTTCCCTCCTTTTTTCTTTTTCTTCTTCTTCTTTCCATCTTCTTCCTCTTAACTCTATAAGTTTTATTCTTCTAATCTTTCTTAGCAAGAAGTGTTTCTCTTCCTAATCTTTGCAATTCATTCCTTTCCTAATCTTCATTTCTTTCTTCATCTTTTCTTTCCTCTTTCCTCTTTCCTTCCCTATATAACTTCTTTACGGGTGGTTTGTAGTTGGATATTTTTTTTTTTTTTTTTTAAGGTTTTGCATCATGTATTGCTGGATTTTAAGCCTCTTTGATATGCGGTTGAAACCCATGCTAATATTTTTGTTGTCCGATTGAAGACATTGCTGGAAATTCTTATTCTATTATTTTTTTAAGAACTTTTCTTAGGGATTTGCTGTGTTTTGCTAAAAGGTTGGAGGCATTTGACCAGATTGTTTCTTGTGTGACGTGTGCCCGCATCTTCTCCACCACCTCCTTTGACGAATTCGCAGTTTCTTCGTTTCAAGTTCTCCTTGCCAAGACGTGTGATGTGACTAGTATTTATACCAACTAGTTGGTCTGAACCCGTTTATGAACCAGATAGTTGGTTCAAGCTTGTTCAGACTAGGTGGTTATCCCAACCTTGGCTCAAACTTACAATTGTACTAGGTTTGTTTACTTTGAGCAATTGGCTCAGACTTATAGTTTACATTGGACAATTGGTCTATTCTTATTTGTCCCGGATAGTTGTCCGTAATTATGATTGTGTTGGACAGTTGGCCCAGCCTTAGTTGAGTTGGATGGTTGATCCATACTTGTTTGTTTATGTTGAACAGTTGGTCCATTCTTAATTTCTTATTTATTCGGGATAGTTGTGCGGACTTATGATTGTGTTGGGCATTTGGTCCATCCTTCGTCAAGCTGGATAGATGATCCAAACTCGTTTGTGCTAGATGGTTGTTCCAGTACCTCACATCACTGAAGTTGTAGAAGTGTCTATTCGCTTAAAGTTATTGGTCGTCTCATTGCCTCCAATTCTCATCTTCTCGTTTGTCTCTCATCATGGCAAACGCTACTCATCTCTGCAATCGTGCTATTTTTTTTTATTTTCATTTATTGTTTCTGCTTTTAAGAAATCTTTTTTTATGTGCCTCTCTAAACTTAAGTTCCTCTTCTCTAAGCACCTTGAGTTTTGAGGGAGATGTTAAAGAAGAATTTCTTCCTTTCTTAGGTTTAATTACATTAGCCCTTGTTCCAAGTTAGGCCTCATATGGATGCTCCAGCTTAAGGAGTATTGAAAGGTTGATAGTTGAATACAGCCCATGGGCCCAAGTCCATGTAATTAGGTCCATAGAGCCCATTCACAAGTCTATGTGCCCATAGGGCCCATTCATGTTTTTACTTTTATAAATAAGAGTGGAGGGCTAGGGTTTCAATACACCCTAAGCATCCCATGTTCTTGCTATCTGTCTCCTCTCTCTCACTTTTCTCTCTTCCATCTTTCTTCTCCTTTCTTCTTCGCATTTGTAGCTTCTCATAGGCCCTTAAGATTAGCACCATGTAGACGTTTAACATTATGAATGCAGCACTACTAGGAAAATGGCTTTGGAGGCATGAGACCAAGAATGCCTGCTAGTGGAAAGAAGTAATTGAGAGTAAATATGGGATGGTGAAACAAGGTCATTCACCAGGCTCTCATCCCAATATATGGAAGGCAATGTTTAGGGTGGAAGCGACTTTCTCAAAAATTAATCTTTGAAAAATTGGTGGTGGCTCGCATACTCGATTTTTAGAGGATGTATGGTATGATGCCAAATCCCTTTGCTAGGTTTTCTCCAATTCCTTTAGCCTCACCTCGCAAAGTTGAACCCTTTCTGACAGCAATGGTATTGTGCTAGAGCCATCAATGAATCTTGGAAGGCATGTAGATCAAGCTTTCAAGTGGAGTTCTAAACTTTTATTGACACATGCTTCAAACAATCTTCAAACCTCACTCTCCATGATTCCCATATTACAGCTGCAGTGATGCTAAAGTGGTCATTAATTCTTTATCTTCCTCCCTAGTACAATACCATCCACATCCATCCCCCTCAAATGTTTATTATCCCCCAAAGTGTATTTACCCAACTTGATCAGGAGAACCCCATCAATTTCCTCATCCATATTAGCATCCACTTTGTTGTCTCTAACCTCATCAGCTCCTCCAAACTTATTAGAAGCCTTGTCTAAGCTTCTCTTGACCCAAGCATCAACTGAATGCATCCAACCTATGCACTTAGTTCTCAGCCATAGTACTTGCCACTACAAGTAGACAAATCTCCACCAAGAAGTCTCCACAACAAAAGAGAGAAAGAAAAGCTTTTCTTTTCCTTTTTTTTTTAATTCTACGAGTTATGGTAGTGTTACTGAAGCTGTACTTCAGACGTACAATAGCTGTATTGTAGCATATTCTAACAATATAATAGCAACATTGTAGCAGTTTTCATTCTTTCTTTCTTTTTTTTCTTTGTTTCTCTTTACCCCTGGGTAGGAGCTGGATTTTGGCAAACGGTTTTAGTTCTAGGTTCTTGAAAGATGAGGTTTTGAGGAAGATAGGCCTAAGAAGATGGGTTTAAGAAAGTCAGGGTTTCTAAGAGACTTGTATATTAGGTTTTAGAAGAAAAAAGGGATGAGACATGAACTAGATGGAAATTAAAAATTTTCCTAAAAGACAAGTCTGATCACAAGCTTGTTTTGATATCAAATTGATGTTGTAAGCACGAGATCAACAATGGAACAAATGCATAGATGTATTGGATGATCTTACCATGATTTTAAAGGATCATCTCACCCTCACATTTGGGAAGTAAATTTTCATATAATATCAAGAAAGAGAGAAAAAACTATGAGGTTTTCTAATCAAGGGTAAAAGCCCATACAGTCTCTACAAGCACTCCTGTAGGGAGAGTGCACCAAAAAAACCAAAGCTACTAAAGCAAATAACCATGGTTAACTTGCTAATCAAGTAGCCAGGTAAAGCAAAGAAAAAAAAGACCAATACAAGCAAAAATATAACCACACATGTTCGCCATGGGTGCCATTCTTATCGTTCATTCAATTGGACCACAGCCTTATTTGGTAGACCAGGCAGTCCAGTGTTACATCGGCCTGATTCCACATAGCATGTGAGATGCATGGTGGACACTCATGGGCCCACATAATCCAGACCATACAATCACCAGCAAACAATGTATCAGTGGTATTGCTGAAATATTGGCCAAAGATATCAGCATCCCAAATAAGCGATAAGATATCTTGAAGTATTCACAAAATTAAGTGTAGCAGCAATAGCCAATATAATATGATTTTTGTGATATTTCACAAATATCATGCAATATTTGATATATCATCAATGTTTGGCTAATATTTTCAATGTTATGACTGAAACCGTTGGGAAATCAATGAAAATCAGAAAATAAGTATAAATAAATAAAACTATTTTCCGCCCAAATGTTTTGGTCGTTCTCTTTGTAGTTATGTTGTAACAACTTTGCCCAAGTCGTTTCGCATCGAAACATGAATTTGGTGGAAAAATCACGCTCAAGCAGGAATTTCAGAGGATAGTTTTCTCTGGCAGCACATTGCTTTGTCCCCTAAATGATTGAGAACTACTGCAGTGTTTTTTTTCTGTAATGTTTTGTGTTCTAAGTGTGTAATCATGTACCTTTTAACATCTCCTAAAGTTTCACTAAAAAAATCTACCATTTTCCTAAAGTTTCCCCAATGCTTTCCTCTGCAAAACATTACAAACAAGTTTGTCTCTTACATATGTAAATGGATTCCCATGTAAATGGTAAAGTACTTATAAAGAATCCATTTACATGTGTAAGCAATTTACTATGTGAACTATTTACCACATATGTGATTTTAGTCCAATTTGTATATAGACGTCACTTTCCCATCTTCGTTTGCACTAGAAACAAGTGTGAAAATGAGTGAATATGGACCAACCAGTGACTTGTTAATATCGCCCAACGCATGAGAATGGATTGCATGATGGAACAACTGTCCAACCACATGAACACACATAGGTCGCATGTGTCCAAATCAACGTAGATGGGCCCCACCACATCAACACCTGTGAAATCATCAGATGATTGCAGCCATCAGATTAGTGATTGGGGAAATGGACAGTCCATACTAAGTACTATATGGGCCCACCTTTAATTTCCAGCCCTCTCAAATCACTTTAATTGGACAATAACCATCAGATTAGTAGTTGGTAAATGGACATCCATATTGAGTTTATAAAAGAGGACAAAGCATCGATGCGGTCATCTGTCATGTGTGGCCCACTTTCAATTCCCCACCCCTCTCAAATCACTTTGATCGAATGTTCCTAACAGTGTTTTAAATAGCGGTAGCGTGTTGTGTAGTGTTCAACCCTGTATAGCGTGTAGCATAAACAGCGTAGCGTGTAGCGTAAGCCGCACGATACTTCTATTTTTTAATTCAAATATAGGAAAAATATGATAAATAGTAAGAAAAAAGCAAAAAATATAAAAATGCCTAAAAGATGATTAATTTTTTCAAGTATAAGCACATTCAAGCAAGTTATTAATTATCATTTATCAAAAGTCAATCCACATATAAAGTCATAAACCAAATCAAATAATTATTACATCAACAACATCCTAAGTAAACCATTTTTATTTTTTTTAATCAAACCAATCCCATAAGTTAAAGAGTATTAAGTACAATATAGATGTCATCTATACAAAGAGGGCTTTTCGAAAACCCTCTTTTGAAACCCTTTTTCTTTTAAGTTTCATTTTAAAGGTTTTTTTAGCGTGTGAGTTTCACACCAACTTTAACAAAGGATCACCACCATTTTAAGTGAAAGTAAACAAAGAAAAGTTTACTTTTTACTTTACATTTTAAGTTCTTTTTTTTTTTCCAGAATATGAGTTCTACCCCATTTTTAACAAACAAAAGAAAAATAAATAAATAAATGTTCTTATCATTCTTAAAAAATAAAAATAAAAACAAAAAATAAATTGTAGCGTAAGCTACACGCTATGTAGTTGTCGCGTACGCTACAGTGGATTTAAGGCTATCCTACGCTACGGGTGCTATTTGAAACACTGGTTCCTAAAGAGAAACGTTCGAGATTTGGAAAATGGACAGTCCGTATTGATTATAATAAAGGGTTCCAAAGTGGAGGCTCCATATTTTGATGGGTGACTTGACACCAAAGTCTTCCTCGATTAGTTGGCAGACATGGATCACTACTTTGAGTGGTACCAAATGTCTAAGGACCGACAAGTGCAACTCACTAAGATGAAACTTGGGGGCCAAGCGAAATTATTTTGGACCAACAATGAGCGCAGTATCTCTAGGGCTGGGGGTAATCCAATAGCACATTGGATTGACATGAAAGAGCTTTTAAGGGAAAAATATCTTCCCTTGTCATATCGCCAAAAGCTCCTAGATCAGTGGCAAGCTTTACACCAAGGATCTATGCCCGTCACGGATTACATCCCCAAATTTAAAGAATACATGATGTGGTGTAACATCGAAGAGGACCCCACAGTGACTTTGGCCCGTTTCAAGGCGGGCCTTCGTCCAGAACTTCGAAGGAAACTTGTGACTCGAGAGATCAATGATTTGGATCATGCATATCAAGTGGTAAAGGACTTGCCTTATTTGAAATCATCCACCACAAGACACTTTGATTCAAACTTTAGGCCGGGTTTTCAAGGAGCGAGGTCAAATGTGTGGAGTCAACCAAAGGCGAAGGGTGTAACCCAACCTCAACCTAAGGAAGACAAAGGAAAAGGAATCCTAGGAACAAACCCGAGTAATGTGAGTCAAGTCAAATGTTTTGAGTGTGGTGGTAGAGGGCATTCTGCTTACAATTGCGAGGAACAAAGGAAAAGCATTACTCATAGAGGAGTCCCATGAGGATGTGGGAGATGAGGGTGGTTGTGAAGTGGAAGAATATCATCCAGATTCAGGTGCTAGCGATTGTGATGGAGATGACTATGACACTACACAACTAGCCGTAGTGAGATGTGCCCTAGCGTAAGCAAAGAAGTGTGATGATTGGTGCAAGAACACTATCTTCTACACATACATCAAGAGTGGTAACAAGAACTGCTACAAGTTTATATCTATGTATAAATGTATTATTGTGTTGTAAACTTGTAATCATTTAAAAAGTAACCCTAAAAATGATTTGCAAAGAGTCCTTAAAATTTTTATTTTGTACCCTTCTTGAGTCTTGAGTGTAGAATCATGTTAGAAAAAATGACATTCGATTCCATTGTGAATCAAAAGATATCTTGATTTCTTTATTTTGGGTTTTTGAATATCAAAATCCCTAAAAGAAAAATATGATATTTTTAATGGGAGAGAACTGTCAAATCATAGACCTATTTCCATGAATAGGCATTAAAAAGATGATATGATCATATCGTTATGTCTATAGAGTCTACGTAAAACCCTGAATTATCAATCCACTCATAAATCGACATAATTATCATGAATATTTTACAGTCTTTGGTGTTTTACCCTAATTTTGATATATTAGAATTTATAAACGGTTTAGATTTAGAGAAAACCCCACTATCTAAAAGACAAACTTTTCATAGAATGTCAAAAATTCACGATTTGTACTTGGAATGGAAATTGAAATCTTTATTATTGGGAATTTGATTTTTTAGTATTTTTTATTGAATCTAAATGGAAAGTACTTCCTCATTTACATAAATAACTTAAAAGTAAACGGAAACATAAATTAAAATATGACAGTTTTTATATAAATAAGGTATACATGCAGGTGTGTAGTGCAGTGTAAGAATACAGGTGAGGAAAAATTTAATACAAAATAATAAAATAATTTTTTAAGTATTTCTTGGGCCCATTTATGAATTCCAAAATTATCTTACGATTCATACGATAATCATACCATTATTTAAGATTTGAGATTTGGGTTACGATTCACACACCCATACGATATGATATGAATTGTACGATTCATATTGTAAATCGTACGATTTTGATAACACTGGTTGTGTCAACGTAGTTTCAACTAGCACCATCACTCGTTTGGGACTAAAGCCTGTCCCGCACCCTGAACCATACAAGGTCTCATGGGTGGATACATCATTTATGCCCATGTCCCAGCAATGTCTCATTCATGTTCAAATCGGTTCATACAAAAGGCATGTTATGGTTTGATTTGTTGCCTATGGATGTCGGCCACATCATTCTAAGGAGGTCGTGGTTGTTCAATCGGGATGTTACAATTTATGGTCGCTCTAATGTATGTACATTCATGCATGAGGACAAGAAAATTAAGATACAACCAGAGCCACCCAAGAGCGCCAAGGACCAAGGCAAAGATGCAAGAGCGAGTGAGTCAAAGGAAATGAGGAAATTCAATCCTAAGTCTTTACATATTATAAAAGCAAAAGAGCTTCAGAAAGAGACCAAGGATGATTCGATGGTGTACGCCCTTGTAGCAAGAGAAGTTACACCTGAGGTACCAGTAGAGTTTACCCCTGAGGTAGCTACAATCTTAGAGGAGTACAGTGATGTATTTCCTAGTGATTTACCAAATGAGCTACCAACAATGCGGGACATCTAGCATGTCATAGATTTTGTCCCAGGGTCTACTTTACCAAACCTTCCTCATTATAGGATGAACCCTTCCGAGCATGCAGAATTGAAGAGGCAGGTAGATGACCTGTTGCGCAAGGGATTTATCGAGGAGAGTATGAGTCTGTGTGCCGTACCCGCACTTTTAACGCTAAAGAAAGACGGTACGTGGCAGATGTGTGTGGATATAGGACCATTAATAAAATCACTGTCAAGTATAGGTTTCCCATACCAAGACTTGATGACATGCTTGACATGATGGCCAAATCCACCATCTTCTCTAAGATAGATCTCAAGAGTAGTTATCATCAAATTCGCATACGCCCATGAGACAAGTAGAAGACTGCCTTCAAGATAAAGGATGGGTTGTATGAGTGGTTGGTTATGTCCTTTGGTTTGACCAATGCATCCTAGTACTTTCATGAGCATGATGACCCAGGTTTTGAGACCCTTTATGGGAAAGTTCTTAGTGGTCCATTTTGACGATATCTTGATATACAGTACCACTAAAGAGCTTCATCTCAACCACTTGAGACAGGTCTATAGTGTTCTTAGGATGGAGAGGTTGTATACTAACCTGAAGAAGTGTTCATTTTTGCCAAACAAGATTATCTTCTTAAGGTTCATAGTATCGTCTGTAGGAATGTGAGCAGACCCATAAAAGGTCAAGGCCATAATTGATTAACCTAAACCGCGGAACATTCAAGATGTTCAAAGCTTTCACGGCTTAGCCGCATTTTATCGGCGGTTCTTTCGTGAATTCAGGAGCATCATGGCTCCCATTACAGATTGCATCAAGAAAGGAGAGTTCATTCGGACCAAAGCCCAAGCAAGGGCTTTTAAAGAGATTAAGCGCAAGATGATCAAGGCTCCCGTCATGCATCTTCCAGACTTTTCCAAAGTCTTTGAAATAGCGTATGATGCTTCAGGCATAGGTATAGGAGTGTTGAGTCAAGAAGGACATCCAGTTGCCTATTTCAGTGAGAAGTTGAACGAGGCCAAACAATGATACTCCACCTATGACAAAGAGTTCTACACGATTGTTCAGTCTTTGCGCCATTGGCATCATTATCTCTTACCACAAGAATTTGTCTTGTATTCAGATCATGAGGCCTTAAAATATTTAAATTCCCAAAAGAAACTCAACCTGAGGCAAGCGAAATGGGTAACCTTTCTTCAGGAATATTCGTTTGTTTTGAAGCATAAGGCCGGAACCAATAACAAACTTGTCGATGCCCTTAGCAGAAGAGTGGCAGTGCTCAATTCTTTGAGTATAGAAGTTGTCAAATTTGAGCAACTAAAAGATGAATATCCTATGTGTCCAGATTTTGAGGATATCTATGTGTCACTCTTAGATGATCAGCCTAGGCTCAGGAGAATTTGCGTTAAAGAATGGTTTTCTTTTCCGAGGAGATCGACTTTGTATTCCCCGTACTTCCCTCCGAGATTTCCTAGTTTGGGAGCTTTATTCTAGAGGCATAGCTGGACATTTTGGGTGAGATAAAACCATCGCCCTCGTAGAATATAGGTTTTATTGGCCAAGTCTCAAGCGAGACGTCGCCAAAATTTTGGGGCAGTGTCTTACATGTCAACTGGCAAAACAAATGAAACAAAATACTGGATTGCACACGCCATTGCTAGTGCCACATGCATTGTGGCAAGGCATCAGTATGGGTTTCATGCTTGGGCTACCCAAGACGATTAAAAGGCACGATTCCATTTTTGTAGTTGTGGACCATTTCTCCAAAATAGCCCATTTTCTTCCTTGTTCTAAGACTTCAGATGCGTCACATGTTGTAAAAATATTATTTGACAAGATAGTGCGATTACATGGTTTACCCAAGACCATAGTGTCTGATCGTGATGTCAGATTCACTAGTTATTTTTAAAAGACATTATGGCACAAGATGGGTACAAAACTCCAGTTTTCAACTGTGTATCCTCCTCAGACAGATGGCCAAACAGAAGTTGTTAATCGTAGTCTCGGAAATTTGTTACGTTGTCTGGTGGGTGAAAACATCAAAACGTGGGATTTAGTTTTACCTGTAGCAGAGCTTGCCTATAACAGTTCAGTCAATAGGTCTACAGGTATGAGTCCATTTAAAATTATTAGTGGTTACAAGCCTATAATGCCAATAGATCTAATACCCATGGCAGTCACCCAACATACTTCAGAGTCCGTCAATGCATTTTCACAACACATTCATGAGTTGCATGCGGAAATTAGAAAACGGATAAGCGGAAATTAGAAAACGAATAAATACAAGTAATGAACAATGTAAACTTTCAACAAATATGCATCGTAGACTTCAAGAATTTAATGAAGGAGACTGTAATGGTTACAATGAGGCCAGAGCTATTGTAATGGATGGCCATGATCATTGATGAGTTTTCTTTCAGATAATTCTTATTTATGATGAATAATCACGCTGAAAATTGATTGTTTATTTTGTGTTTTATCTTAAATTCTAATTCCGCACATCTAAGGTAAATCATGTTGTCCTACGTCAGTAACAAAAGGAAAAATACCCGCTAAGTCTTAAACCAGAATAGCAACTAATTAACAAAGGAAAAAAGACTAGGATCAAAGACTAGGTGGGCCATATGGTGGTATGGACCACATTCATATCCACTAACGGTTTGTATAAATTTTTTCACTGCGTTCAGACCCCACAAAACTCATTTTTCTCATATTAGATTTTATGCGAAGACACTTGGCAATCCAACCAGGGAAAATACAAAACCTATTAGTGTGGACCAATTGTACTAAATGGTTTGAATGGTTTCTTACCCAAAACGAATTTCTAGAAGATCCAAATTGCTCTCGTGGCCGACTCAAGACCAAACTAGTCCCATCGTCTGGTCCAGTTTTGATTTTAAAGCACTCATGTAAAGGTGTTCATACTAACTACGTCTAAAAATAGAAAGGTCGACAAAGAAGCAATTGCCTGAGATGTGCTCTTAGCAAACAAAATCTATACGAAGGCCTTGTCAAGAAACTCATTGAATGTAGGGGTGGCAATGGGCAAGGCTAAGACTGGGCCAATGTTGGCCCTAGAGCCCTGAGCACTAGCCTGGGCCCAGCCCAAGCCCTAACGGGCTAAAGAAGCCTAGCCCTAGCCTTCCACCCAGAGGGTCATGATGGGCTAAGGCTAAGCCAGGGCCAAGGCCAGGACAACACTAGACTAGATCATGGGAAGTCCAAGCCTGGCCCTTCAAGGTACAAAATAAGTTAAATATATGCTACGTGTGCCATTGGTATACAATTGGCAAGCGCATGTTCATGAATCATCATGCTCTTCCCAAACATCAAGGTTTTTCTGTGGCACACCAGTGACAAATAAGACCACCCAATTATCCACCTAATGCATGGACTTAAATGAGTGCATCAATGGTTAAGAATCTAAATGGGAGTTCAAAATTGGATAGTTTATAAGTGCCTGTGTATGATCTACCATACTCTACCAGAGTATCGAGGTTCTTCATATTACTATATATACACTAGTATATGGACTCTACAGTCTACAATATTTATACCCTTGTACTATAGAGTATACACTAGGGTAATGGACCTGGGTATTCATCAGTCGCCCTGGCCCCAATCCGCCCGAACACTAGGCCTACATTTCAAGATAAAGACCAGCCCTGGGGCCAATTTTAGTGGCCCAAGCCCCGGCTCTTCAGGACCAGGTGACCCAGGCTAGCTGGGCATCCCAGCCCATTGCCACACCTAATTGAATGTGATACAAAACATGACGAAAGAATGTCCTGTGAGCAGTGGAGAATGCAGGTACAACCAGGGAGTGTAAGCAGAACCACATGTCCAGAATCTCAAAACTAGAAGTTCATGTAAAGATAAGCTTGTTCAGCATCAACGTAAGTGTGACAACCAAAAGTGCTTTAACGTTTTAGGACCACACCCGTCATCTAGAAACAAAATAGACCAGAAAATGACAAACTTGTAATGTATCAACATGAGCATGCTATATGAAATTCTTGAATTTGCTCCACAAGAGAACTGAGCACAATATTAGGAACATAGAGATCATTATGCCCCTGACCTGCAACTTAATGGTAGAAAAATCTGCAGGATGAGCTTGTAAAAATTTTGAAAGAACTGATCGATCAACATTTCTTGAATGAATATCATCAATGCCACTGCCAAACCAATCTGAGTAGTCTGGGCACATAGAAGATCCAGCACTTTGAAGAAGCGCTCGAATTTGCTGCAATGAATAATTATTGTACAATGAAAAAGATCAATAAACAAAAACATGGAAGGATAAAGAAACCAAATTATTGAAGAGATCCTTAGCCGATGCTGTTGCTAAAAATAGTTTTTTAAGCCTCTCTTGTAATTGTCGTTGTAGTTAGGGATATTATCCATTTCCCTAATGGATAGTTCCCTCTTCTTCTCTATAATAAAATTTATGTGATGCTTATCAATAATAGTAATGATAATAATAACAATAATGTTAGAAGTGAAAGGAACTCCACTTACCTGTTTTTCATCAGATCTATTGGCTGCACATATATCCCGCAAACTTGGTCCCATTTCGCAGCCAACTGGATTAAAATGTAATTAGGAGAAGTTGCAAAGGAAAGATGTTGTGTCCCCAAAAGAAAATAAAATATCCATATGCACAAATCAAGAAAACCTAGCATCTGAAAAGAGATTGATGACACACAATACTTCAAGATCATTCAAATATTTTAAGAATAAAAAAATTGTCGCCAAACTCAAACAATAACTGAAAAAAGAAATGGCAATTTCATGTAGGATCACTAGTCCTTGTAAGATGCAAGAAAAATAAGTAGTAAGAAGATATTTATGAACTTCCCATCTCCACTACCAAATTGTTGTTAATTCCATACAATAACAAGTTGTAACTTCATTCCATCAACAAATTTTATTTGATCATTTGAAATGTTTAATAAAGCTTGAAAATAAATAACAGTTGCATAGGTTTAAGATTTTTTGTTTTTCTTTAGATATTAAGGTTTAAGAATTGATTTCGCAATAAGAAAGATAATTATGAATTTTCCATCTTATCTACCAAATTGTTGTTAACTCTTAAATTAATAAATTTTTTGTACAATAACAAGTTGGAAATCCACAATTGAATTTTACAGGGCCAACTGTGATGATAATATGAATTCCACTCCAAGCATTACATGCCACGACAAAATTTAGGCATGGGGCCGAAAAATCAGGCCCATCTAGTGATATACGTAGGCCACACCAAGGAAATCAGTTTGGTAGGTGAGCATTGTTTGTACGTTATTTCCAATCATGTGGTCCACCTAAATCACGGATAGGGGTGATTTTTAGGCCCTACGCCTAAAATGGAGTGACGTACCTGGTGAACGGGTTGGATTTCACAGGGGCCCACCTGAGTCTTTGGGATCCCTATTCTCTATTTAAAGTCATGCACTCAAAAATTGTATATGTCATACATTAACTCAAGTTAAACCAATTAAATTGTGGCACTACCATTGCTAAGCCATGATCACAAAATCTGATTGTTTGAACGATCCTAACCTTTGATTCATGGACAATTGTTTATTGAAACAGGACCATTGGATACTTTTCATTCTTAATTGTCCAAGAAATGTCCACCAATCTCATTGTCAAATGAGGAAATAAACCTTTTTTTGGGTTATGGGACAAAACATGGACAGTTTAATTTCAATTACTTGTATGCCATATGTGCAATTTTTAAAAATAATTAATTCATTGTGTTTTCATCCATATCTTCTATGATTTATAAATTACATTATTTGATTTTGAATCTAGTTGCATCACTCTGTTAGACAACACATAGTTTAAGATCCTATACAAAGGAAACTTATTATGAGCATTTATATTTTGTAATCTTTTGATTTCAAAGTGTTTAATGATGCATTTTTTAACATCCCCCGAAATTTCATGAAAAGTTTGACCAATTTCCCAGTGTTTCGAAAAACAGCAAAACGTTACACGATACATCCAATATATCCCATGCAATAACCAATATGTTTTCACATCCCGAGGGTACAATATATCCATCGATACCGATACTGAAAACATTGGTTAAGATCATTTGACCAGTGTGATTTCTGGGTTGTGGTCCTTCTATAAAGGAGGCAATGACCTAGTCTGAAGCACCCTACAACAACTCAATCATGGTCATGGTAGATGATAAGGGTGACATTTGGATCAGCCTCAACCCAAACATGCAAAGTCTGACCTGAAAGTTTGGTTGGGTTGGGTTGGGATGGGCTGAGATTGGGTTGGGCTCAAGCTAGAAATCAGCAATCTAACCCAAGTCAGGAAGTGCTTGTGTTGAGGCCTTAGGACAACCCGGTCCTAGCACGTTGTTATTACATTTTAAGGTAATTATATCTACATATGCAAATTTTCCATACAGCCCGTCAGTTAAGAGGAGAGGAACCTGCATAACCATTCAAAAAAGAGGGTTATCAATTGAGTATTTACTCAACCGATATAAATCCCTTTTTCGAGGCTGAAAACCCCCATTTCTGTAAGCTGCCTCTCTACATCCATGTCCATTCAAAAAATTTGGGCTCCATCCATCCATCCATGTCTGTTAGGAAAATTTTGGGCTCCCTACTAATTGGAAAAAAGAGTGTTAGCGATCGAGTATTTACTCGACTGATATAAAAAGCTCTTTTTCAAACCTCAAAACCCCCTTTCCAAAGCTGCCTCTCTCCATCCATATCAATTCAGAAAAATTCGGGCTGCATACATACATATTCACTCCCAACCCGTGATGGCTTAGGGTTAAATAATTAATCAATCGGGCTGGAGAGCTTGGGTTACACTCAGTTTGAAGTTGGGTTGGGCCCAAGTTGCAGCCCTAGTAGATGAGCCACATTTAGAAAATGATGGCAAACAGCACCACAGTTCTGGCCTTTAGTGGGAAGTGAAAGGGCAGTTTGGACATTTTTCAAGATTGGCCCATAGCAAGTGTGATGCAGGCCCTCCCTCTCATTTTCTCCCATTTTGGATCCTTTCACCGATCAATCCTCAATTGACAAATCCAAGATGGCAACTGAACAAAAGCTTGGCTAGTCTTACAGTACCCAATCCAACACTGACCAAGATTCACCAATCCGAGGATTCACAACCCCCAAGGGCTAGGGCATCCAATAGGGCCCTCAACAAGGTATTCCAAAACGGTTACATGACGGTACGGTGGTAACCATTATGAGTTACTGGGTCGCAATGACCGTTTTGAGAAAATTGACCCACAACAGCCCCGTAATGGCCTGTAAAGGCCCCGTAACGATCATGAAACGGCAGTAACAGCCCCATAACAGTCCATTATGCAGCCGAAATAGATTTCTTCAAACAAAAAAAAAAAAAAAAAAAACATGTGACAGCCATTACGGTGCATATAATAACAGTAATGGCAGTGGCGGTTACGGCCACCATTACCATTATGGAATACCTTGTCCCTCTGTCTTAACATGTAACCTGGGAAACTAGATAGTATTTCCTTAAGAAGAACAATGCAATGGGAAATAGAAGATACCTCCATTGCGCTTGGTAACTGAGTATATAGCTGGAGATGCAGATCAAAATCAACATTTGAAAGTTCTTTCAAAGCCAAAACTTCATGCTAGGCAAACAAAATAGAAATATCTACATTTCCTGTAGTCTAATGCATCTAAATCTGGATACACCACAAGGGACAACAAAATAATTATAATAGATTTTAATCAAAAAGAGACTTCACAGATAAATGGGATAGAATAGTTAATGGTTGGATTTTATAAAAAATAAAAGATAATGTATTCAGCAGTGGTCAAGACAGACCACAGTGGCTGATAAAACCAAGGATTAAACCAGAAAGATGAAGCTAATGAAACAAGGACTTACCCAAAAAAAAAAAAAAAATTTAAAAAGCTGATAAAAAACAGAACTAAACCACAAAGGACAAGGATATGTTTGTGTACCTCCATCTAATGGTGGTGGAGGGAAATCTTTCAAAACTTTCTCCATATGTTTTGAGCTCTCGTGGCCAACAATACGAGCTACCAGACCCTCCAAGATTTCACCTTGCACCTTTATGTGATCCTTTGATCCTGCAGATTGATCCAAAGACCTAATTGCATTTAGCAAAATGGTTAACGAAACATAATCTGAAAAAAAACCACATGTAAACTAAAGTATTCAAAAACGGTTAGGTAATGGCTGTTAACGATAACGGTGCCTCCTGTTATGCATTACAGGGCTGTAATGTCCCATTTCGGAAATTTTGAACTGTAACAGGCCGTTAACAGCCAAGCCCTATTAGACATATATATGCGTTTTCATTTTTTACCATTTCAACTCCAGATTTCAAAATTTTCTCTTCTTAGGAGTGTTTCTGACCAATTTTCAAGTAGAATTGTTCAAACAATGGAGATTAAAACACAAGATCTAAACCGTTTTTGAAAAAATTGAAGATCCAAGGGCTGAATTTAGGAGAAAGTGAAAAAAAAGAGTAAAAAATCATTTTTTTTAATTATTTATTACTACAACATATTGATTCAATATTATATTTACCAAATCAACCAAATCTTGCCAGATTTGTGGTCGATTTGGCCTTGCTTATCTTTTTTTTAAATTCTTTCTTTTCTTGCATTTTTCTGTTTTTTACATAATTTCTAGCAATGTTAAAAAAATAATAATTTTTGTATAATATTTGGTGCAAATTGTTCAAATACATGCATGGAGTTTAGATCTACACATGCATGCACTAAATCAGAGTTTTTCATTTGTTTTTCGAGTTTTTTCCATATTTTTTAATTTCCGGTCATTTTTTGAATGAACGGCGTCAGATTTTTTTTTTCTTCAAATTTCTCAAGGGGAAAAATGTAAATGCTTAGGCATATACATTAGTGGGATGAATCCCACAGATTACATGAATTTCGGCCCTTTTTAGGCCATTCGAGTGGTCCACCAAATAGACAATACTATTCGCCTGAATTTAGTTTTAATTTTTTCTTCAAATTTTCTTGGGTAAAATGATCTCATATGGTTTAGGATATACATTAGCCGAATAATCCCAAAGATTTCAGTCCTTCCCCCCTCTTTCCATCCTAGTGGTCCACCAATTTGGCTACACTATTTGTTGATGCTAAAAAATGGTCAACAAGCGAGATGAGGTTACCTCCAATTTGGAAGGATGGACACAGCTAATCTTTAGCAGGTATGCGATCTGGATCTGGACCGAAGGTTTTCTAGATCCTGTAGATCACAAAGAAGAAGCTAAGAGGGGTGGCTGGGATACAGCCGTCAGCCCTCCGATGCTTAAGTCAGTTGGATCTTTGAAAAGTAAATATCTCTTTCTAGATCAGTTTTTGTCTCGTACCTTATTCTGCAGGTACCGTCACCCTTTATAGCCTTCCTAAATTATGCCTCCATTAGGAAGCGTAATTGTCGTGGAGGAAATCTCGGATCTGTCCCGCGATCTTTGGAGATAGTTAGGGCGTTGGTTGGTGATCCTCCGGATTCTTCTCCTATTATTGGGGCGCAAGCCTAAGATAACGGGCTTGCAGTAACGGACGTAATCAGCTCGTAATAGGGAAAGAGGTCGGCCTCATGCGGGCGTTTTTCACACTAAGTCGGGTCGATCTGACCTGCAGACCTATTTTCAGGTAGTATTGTCCTGCCTTCAAGTCGGTCCGTAGTAGGACAGGTCAACCCGGATCTGTCTTGAGGTTAGCTCGTATTTCTCCTACAACAAAAGTCCCCCCACTCCTGAGTCCAGCTCGTCTGTCTCGGGAGTAGCTTGCTGAAGAAAGTATGCTGACCCGAATGCTTTTGGCTTTTAGCAGCTCTAACTCCGTCATCTTGATGGGCGAGAAAGCGTCATTTAATGCGTCGTTCAAAAAATCGAGGTGCCATCATTCGTTTGTACGGCGTGTCGGCGTTTAGCAGGGTGCCGCCAAACAGGGAGTCGCCACGTCTCCGGCGTGGTACGTTACTTTTCGTACGCTCAAGTCGGGGACTGACACGTGGAGCCACTGTATTAAATGCGGGAGAATCCTTTGAGTATAAAACACGGGACTTGGCGAAAATCAGAAAATTCTTTCTTCTTCTTACCGGACTCTTCTTCTTCTCCTCCTGGTTCCTCTTATCGGGTCGTGTACCAACATTTGTGGTACGCTTTTTCTAACCCCAGAAGATCCTCTTTCCTTCATAGTGTCTTTCGTTTTATCATGTCGGAGACTTCCTGCTCTGATGCGATACCCATGGTGAGGTTTGGGGATTCTGAGTCGGACCCACCACCGACGGAGCCTCAGGAGATGGAAACCATGGAATCCCATTCCGGGACAACTGGTCCTGCGAATGATGAAAGACCTGAGGCCCCTGAGCTAGCAGTTGGAAGTGTGACGGCTCAGAAAGATACTTTCGAGATAGATAGCGTAGTCTCGCAGATTACCCAGGAAGAGCTGGACACTGCGAGAAGAGCGTTTGAAATTCCTGAATCCATAGGATTTAGGATCCCTGATCGGGGTGATAAGCCGAGCCGACCTCGTCATGGGGAGACGGTTATCTCTCTAATGCATCTGGAGGCTGGGTTGAGGTTGCCTCTACATCCCTTTGCACGAGAGGTCCTTAGTACCTTAGGTCTCTCTGAGCCAGCTGCAGCCCAACGGATGGAGGTGTATGGTGGGATGCTACATCCTGTGGCAAAGGGTAGGGAATAAAGAACTGACCTCGAACGAGCTGTTTTCTATGTATAGTCTCAAGTCTCTGGGAGATAAGGGACTTTATTACTTCTCTTCTCACCCGGGCCAAGGTGGCTCGGTAGTGACCGGTCTGCCATCTTCCACGAGAACCTGGAAGAGGAAATGGTTCCTCATGTCGGAGGACTGGGAGGCTTCATCGGATGATCTTCACCCTCTGGAGTACAGGGTTCGAGCTGATTTTGCTCTACCAGGTCGAGCTGCATCCCGACCTTCTTGAGCTTCTGGTGTACTTTGTTTTCGCTCTTATTCTGTATTCTGACGTGCATCCCTTCGTTTGTGTAGTTTCCGTGGATATTAGGGTAGCCCTGTCTGCTGCACAAGAGAGGCAGATCCGAGCTGCCCGAGCTTGTTCTCTCGAGGAGAGGGACTTCCGCAATTTGATTACAGTAGATTCTGTTCGTGAATCAGGTCAGTCTATTTAAAGGACAGAATGGTATCGTTGTGTAAAATTTATACGCCGTTGCTTTGTACGCCCTTTTCTTTGACATGTTGTTCTGCATCCTGGATAGGTATGGCTCCGAAGGCGGTCTTGAAGACCCGCAAAATTCCCGCCAGAGTCCTCGACCGGGGACAAGGCTCTACCGAGCCCCCGAGAAAGAGGGTGGCTACAGAGACTCAGAGGCAACAGCGGCTGCCTCAATCTTTTGTATGTGGGTCTGGGCAGCCTCTAGGCTCGGGCTCATCCCCGGCGATGGTTGAACCTTTAGCTGCTAGGCCCCCCGTCGTTAAGGTTCCGGTTGTCGATGTACCGGATACCTCTGATTCTCGGGTCGAGCCAACCTGCAACTCGCGCCAGTTCGTCCGGCACCCTCACCGAATCAGCTGAAGCGGGGCCTGCTCGAACCCCTGCTGATGTTGGGTCGTCACGTCCTCCTCGAACTACTCCTACTGCTGCTGCTCGGGGCACTGAGCCGCAAGAAGATCAGGTCGACATGCCTCCGATTACGGAACAATTTGCGACCTGGATCGACGGCGTGGACGCGTACATGCGTGTCAACAGCAGTATCCCCCAGGATCTGAGTTCGCTGGCGGCGTCGGATCCTGACCAGATGGTTGGGGTTGCGATTGAGAGCAGTCTTAGGGTGAGTTGCCTTCTCTTTTTTTATTCGAGCGGTTCCTTATCTTACTACTAACCGTCGTGACCCGTTTTTGTAGCATTCAGCCCTGTTGATAATGATCCGCCAGAAGATGGCTGAGCGGACCCACCAGATGCAGAAGGCTCTAGGTAGCGGCATCTTCCTGGAAAACTAAGGTCGAGGCTATGAAGGCTGAGTTGAAGAAGAGATTAGCAGAGTTGATGGCAGCCCAGTCGGAATTGAAAACCGCCCAGTCCGAGCTGAAGGTGGCCCAATCCGAGCTGGAGGTGTCCCAGGCTCAGCTTCAATCTCTCGAGGATGCTCTGAAAGAGTCTTCGGCCAAAGCCCAATCGTATGAGAATAAGGTCGAATCGCTTGAGGCTGCTCTCAAAACAGCCAAAGAGGAGAAGGTGGACCTGGCAAAACTCCTGAAGGAGGTCCAGCTGAAGTCTTTGACAGAGGTTAAAGGCTTGAAAGCTGAGCTGGAGAAGCTGAATGCGGTTTCTGAGGAGTTATATAATCATGGCTTCCAGGACTGCAGGCGGCTTGTCCTGAAGCACTTTCCGGATCTCGATCTTACTCCCGTGATGATGACAAAGACGAGGATAAGGTCGTTAGGGAAAGACCTTCTAAAGGATCTGATGCTCAGGCGGGGGATGCTGGGGCCGGCCCATCGTGATCGCCAAGGATACCTTTTTTTTTTTTTTTGAAGCTTCGCTGAGGCTTTTTTTGTGTAACTTGTACAACTATATTCACCGTTCATACGCCCTTCTAAGGCCTTTTCCTTTTTGTTGATTATCTTCTCGATTTCTTGTTTGGTTGGATTTTTTATTAAACGGGCCAAATGAATGGACCGTGTAGCTTCAGCGACTAGGCCGACCTGCCGTTTTGTTCGACCATCTCGTTTTATGGTTTTATGACTCCGAGCATATCTCGGGCTTTTGATCATTCAAGATCATGTCGATTTTGTGTGGCGTGGGACACCTGGCCTTTGCGACCTAATGGTCGGTACTAGACTATCCTAGCCCATACTCGGCCCCCATATGATGTGGCAGGTCATTTCTCGTGATCTTACAACCAAGCCTAGATCGCCTTTGCAAGAGACCTCGTGTATGTCGAATTTGACACTAAGAAGAGCGGAAAAAATTTCTTTCTTTATTGGAATAATAGTTCGGGGCTTACAATACAACCCGCGTACCATTTGAGGATTCCTGACCTATTTATGGATAGTAAATTTTGAGGTGATCAGCATTCCACGGGTGCGGTAGAGGTCGTCCTTGCATGTCCTCGAGCCAGTAGGTGCCGGAGCGAAATGAGCTAAGCACTTTATACAGGCCGTCCCAATTGGGGCCGAATGCGCTTGCTCCTTCTTTGGCATCTTTTCTTACTTTTCGAAGAACGAGGTCACCTGCTCGAAACCGTCGTATTTTTACTCGTGAGTTCTAATATCGTCGAACCCTTTGCTAATACATGGCCATGCGAAGCTAGGAAGTTTCCCTTACTTCCTCGAGTAGGTCGAGGTTCGTTCGTAATTGATCTTCGTTTTAGTCGGACTGATGACGACTTGTCCGATTAGTAGGCATTCCAACCTCCACAGGAACCACCGCTTCGGCTCCAAAAGCTAAGAGCAAGGGGGTTTCTCCGATAGTGGACCGAGCTGTGGTCCTATATGCCCAGAGTACTTCGGGGAGTTCTTCCGACCATGCTCCTTTCCTTTCTCCGAGTTTTGTTTTGAGATGATTCTTGATGATTTTATTGACAGCTTCGACCTGGCCATTGGCTTGTGGGTGGTGAGGAGAGGAATACACATTCTTTATACCTAAGCCGCTGCAAAACTTACGAAATCTTTCGTTGTTGAACTGCCGTCCATTGTCAGTGACTATGATATTAGGAATCCCGAACCAACATACGATCGACCTCCAAATGAAGTTGGTCGTTTTTCTCTCGGTAATAGTAGCTAGTGGTTCCGCCTCTGCCCATTTTGTGAAGTAATCGACAGCGACGATAGCATATTTCACTTGCCCTTTACCCCGTTGGAGAGGGCCAATGATGTCGATCCCCCACTAAGCAAACGGCCACGGTCCAGACATGGGAGTGAGCTCCTCAGGCGGTAAATGGGGGACTGGGGCGAATCGTCGGCACCTGTCGCAACTTTTAACGACCTCTCAGGCATCTTGCTGGATAGTGGGCCAGTAGTATCCTTGCCGGACCACTTTTTATGCGAGGGCCCGGCTCCCAGAGTGATTGCCACAACTTCCCAAATAGATCTCGCGTAATACGTAATTGGCCTCCACTGGGCCTACACATCGTAGGCATGGAAGAGAAAATCCCTTCTTCTAGAGGACTCCGCTGATCAGCGTGTACCGGGATGATCTGTAGCGGATCCGCTGAGCTTCTTTTCGATTTTCGGGCAACTCACCTAGCTGCAAAAATCGGATGATGGGATCCATCCAGCTCTGAGTTGTCGAAACTAGGAAAATCCTGTTAGTGCACTCTTCCGTGGCATACTAGTGCACCTTGTTTGTCAATCACTTACGTCAGTGAGTCTAGAGTCGGTTGAGCCCAAAGAAGACGAAGACCGAAGACTCAAGACGTCCAGCTGCATCTAGGAAGAAGATTCAGGTATATGAGATGCCTTGGTGCCTTAACCTCGACCAAAACCTATCCCCTTTGTATCCTTGATGACCTTGACCATATTTAGAACCCTTTAGGCATCATTGATAGGCCCTAGGTGTCCCATTTGATCAACCAAACCTTGGCCTTAAACGACAAGCTGAAGAAAGTAGGATTCAGCGTATTGCATAGGGGGAACCAGGCTGGTCCGACCGGTCATGACCGGTCGGCCCCTTTTACACATCAATATGGCCAGCAGGTGTGGCCGACCGGTCATGACCGGTCGGCCTGGAGGTCTCATGTGTCCAGCAAGGTACGCCGACCGGTCATGACCGGTCGGCCTTATGAGTTTTGGGCTATCCAGTGAGGGGGTCCGACCGGTCATGACCGGTCGGCCCATATTCTTGGCCTATACTCTTGATGTTCTCCAGCAGGGGGGTCCGACCGGTCATGACCGGTCGGGACAGGTCGGCCAGAGCCGTTTTATGGCCGTTTTCTGCCCGTTTTGTGACCGTTGGAGCTGCCTTTTCTATATATATGGAGCTCCATTCTTGGGCAAAGTCAGATGCTTTTGAGAGCCCTTTATCCTCACCATTTGCAGATCTTTTGGGGCCTCAAAGAAGAGGGTTTCAAGTCATATCCCTTGTGTTTCAAACACAAGTGTGGGCATTCAAATGCTATCAAGAGATGACTTGATTCCTCTCTCATATCTAGAGGTGAGACACCTTTCCATATAGGTATATCCCTTCTCCTCGACCTCTAGAAGAACCTCTAGGTGAATCTCCTAGTTAGAACAATCTACATATCTTATGTAGGAGATTCACCCATCCTCCTAGCACCTTGGGCATTTCAAGGCATCGCATGCAAGGTGTTTGATCGAATGTGGCTGATGCATTGGCGACGCAACGGCGGCACGATCGAGGGAGCAAAGGGAAGCTGATTGAAGCACAGGAGAGCGGAGATCAAGCAACCCAATCCTGCGCTAAACAAGGGGCTCATCCGACAAGTAGGTTGTCTTATTTGAGAGTCCATTTAGAGTTTGTTTTTCGAACTCGACCTAGGGACGTTAGTCGTTCCTTGGCCCGTCAGCCGGGCCTAAACTAAGTCTCCAAGGGGGAGCCTCCGACACGGGAGTAAACGTGCGATAAGGTTGAGAGTTAGCCTATGTCTAAAACTCCGGATACGGTTGAGAGGTGAACCGATAAAACCTCCGTGTAAAGGTTGAGAGGTGAACCTCATTTAAAACCTCCGATAGTGAATGCCGGTGTGCTCAAAGGGGTTGAGTACTTGAACCGGGAGTGGAGTAGACAAGTAGTCGAACCACTATACATCCTTGTGTTTGCGATTGTACTTGAGCACATTTATATCTTTGCATTGTTAGTTTAATTGCTTAATTATGAATGCTTGATAGGAATGCATGCTAGGCACTTTATAGGCATCCTCACACAAGATGTAGCTTCACTACTTGTGTAGACTTGAGCTCATTGATCCACTCTCATAAGTCTACACAAGATGCATAGGTTAGGAGCTTGATTATTTGATTCTTTTATGTACCTATGCATGCTTGACTAGGATTGCTTATTGCTTTACTCTTGCTAGTCTTTTGATTGGACCCACCAAGGCTTGGAAGCCGAGGTGTTCTTGCTTACATAGCTTAATTTGTTGAATTGCATAAGTAGGCGAAAAGAATTTCAAAAAGGTCCATATCACCCCCCTCTAGGTCCTTAGACATATCTCCGAGTATCTCTACAAGCGGTAAAACCGCAATTTCAAATCCTGATCAGTTCTTCATGAGATATGTTCGCTGAGGGAGGAACTCGACAGGTGTTGTTCTGTCGATCTCGTCATCCTTAGTGGATGAGGCTAATTTTGCGAGAGAATCAGCATTAATATTTTCTGTTCTCGGGACCTGAATGATCTCGTAATGATCGAAGCGGGACAGCAGCTCTTGGGTTTTCGCGAGATACACGGACATCTTATTTCCTTTTGCCTGATACTTCGCAGTTGCATGTCCAACCACTAGTTGCGAATCGCTGTGCACTTTTAACGCCCGAACCCCTATGTCCGAGGCAAGCCAAAGACCAGCTAGGAGGGCTTCATATTCGGCTTCGTTATTCGAGGCTCTGAACCCAAACCGAAGCACGTACTGAACTCTCACACCATCTGGTGAAGTCAAGATGAGGCCTGCTCCGCAGCTTTGTGAATTGGAGGATCCATCGACGAACAATGACCAGGTGGTGGCAGCGTGATCGTTTTCTGAAGGGTCCTCTGAACGTTCCTTTTCTAGGCGTTGGTTCAGCTCATTACCACCCTGATCCGCAGGAGGTCCAGTCAACTCGACAACGAAGTCAGTCCACGGCTTGGCCCTTGATTGACATGCGAGGCCGGTACTGTATGTCAAATTCGTCGAGCTCAACGGCCCATTTGACAAGTCAACCTGAGGTTTCCGGCTTCTGTAATACTTGTCGTAATGGCTGATCGGTCAGCACGGCTATGGGGTGTGCTTGGAAATATGGCCTCAGTCGCCTGGCTGAAACGATCAGTGCTAAGGCCAACTTCTCGATGTTAGGGTATCACGTTTCTATGTCGAGTAGGGCTTTGCTAACGTAGTAAACGGGCCTTTGTATCCCTCCGTCGTCACGAATTAGAACCGAACTGACTGCCGCTGGAGACACCGCTAAGTACAGAAGCAACTCCTCTCCTGGCATTGGTTTCGACAACACGGGCGAAGAACCGAGATAGGCTTTCAGCTCGAGAAAAGCCTGCTCGCATTCCGAAGTCCAGGTCATGTCCTTGCTCTTACGGAGCTGCCTGAAAAAAGGGAGACATCGATCCGTGGCTCTTGAGACGAACCTGATGAGGGCCACGATTCTTCCCGTGAGACGCTGGATCTTCTTTACGGTGCTAGGTGAGCTCATGTCAATGAGAGCCCGGATTTTTTCTGGATTGGCTTCAATTCCTTGTTGATTCACCATGAACCTGAGCAATTTTCCGGAACCCACACCGAAGGCACATTTGCTGGGGTTAAGTTTCATTCGATATTTCCTCAACGTGTCGAACGTGGTACGGAGGTTGTCGACGTGGTCCGCGAACAGTTTGCTCTTAATGAGCATGTCGTCTACATATACTTCCATAGTTTTACCGAGCTGATCCACGAACATCTTGTTGACTAGGCGCTGATACGTTGCTCCCACGTTCTTAAGTCCGAAGGACATCACCTTGTAGCAATAGAGGCCCCGATTCGTGACAAATGCGGTCTTTTGCCTGTCAGGAGTGTGCATTTGTATTTGGTTATATCCAGAGTAAGCGTCCATGAAGCTGAGGAGCTCGTGACTTGAGGTTGCATCAACGAGCTGATCTATCCTGGGCAGTGGGAAGCTATCTTTTGGACAAGCCTTGTTTAGGTCGGTGTAGTCCACGCAAACTCTCCATTTCCCATTGGCTTTTTTGACTAAGACAACGTTAGCCAGCCAATCTGGATAATGTATCTCTTGGATGAATCCTGCCTTGCGCAGTTTCTACACTTCTTCCTCGATTACCATATACCTTTCCGCGTTAAAAGAACACCTTTGACAGACAGGTCTGAAGGTTGGGTCGACGTTTAGCCGATGAACCATCACCTCCGGGCAGATTCCGGGCATATCTTCATGAGACCACGCGAAGACATCTGCATGCTCTTTAAGAAAGGTGGTTAACCCCTCTCGCACGTGGCTCTGCAGGCGGGACCCGATCTTTACGACCCGGGTCGGGTCGGTATCCAACAATGGGACTTCGTCTAATTCTTCGGCGGGTGAACCACGCTCTCCCACTTCCTCTCTTGGGTCCATGGGTGTAGAGTGGGAGACACCTAAAATTAAACTTTTACTCCTTCCTCGTAGAGTGAGCTCGTAACAACCACGAGCTTCTTGTTGGTCTCCTTTGACCGCGCCGACCCCGTTGTCGGTCTCGAACTTCATTGCCAAGTGGTAGATGGAAACAACAGATTTGAGAGCCTACAGGGTGGGGCGGCCGATGATAGCGTTATAGGCGAAAGGGGTGTCTACAACAAGGAAATCGACCATAATCATTTTTTGATCAGGTTCTTCCCCCGCTGTGACTGGAAGGGTTATCTCACCTTCAGGCATGACGCTATCTCCTATAAAGCCTGTTAGAGCGGTCTTAACTGGCCTTAACCTGGATCGGTCAATCTTCATCTTATCAAAAGCCGTGGCGTATAAGATGTCTGCCAAGCTCCCTGTGTCGACCATCATTCTATGGAGTTTCTTGTTACCAACTATCATCGAGACGACCAGGGAGTCGTCATGTGGATGTAGGACTCCTCGGGCGTCCTCTTCGGTGAATGTTATTGCGCGCGAAGTGACTTTGGCAACTTTCGAAGGTCGGTCAGTGATGTATATGGAGGCCCCTGGTTGCGACGTTCTTCCCTGTTGGACGTAGTTCTTACGGGAATTACTGGAATCTCTGGTGGATGGCCCGCCAAAAGTCATGTGGATTTCTTCCACAGGGTGGTTGTTTTGCTCCTCGGTCTAATCTATAGCCCTCCGGTCATCCTGACGCTGGGCTATGTAGTCCTTTAAGAATCCCTGCTAAATAAGGATCTCTATTTGTCGCTTGAGGTCGAAACAATCCACAGTGTTGTGGCCATGGTCTTTGTGGTATAGGCAGTACCTCGATTTCGACCTTCTGCTAGGGTCGGTTTTTATTTTTGCAGGTCGTTCGAACACGTGCTTGCTTTTTTCTGCCAAGTACACTTGCTCGATTGTTTTATTGAGCGGCGTGTATTTCTCAAACCATGGTGTCAGAGTCTTGGTTCCTCGAGTAGAGTTATTTCGACCAGGCGACCTGCGATCGGGCCTGTGCTTTTTTGAGCTGCCTCCTTCTTAACGATCTTTGCTTTTGGTGGACATTCTGTGTGCGTTGACCAACTCCTCTGCGTTGATGTGTTTTGCCGCCCTGTCCAGAAACTCCGCCACGAACCGAGGTGGCTCTTCCCCAACGGACCAAAGGAATTTTCGGTCGCGTAGTCCTCCAATCATGGTATGAAGCAATACATCTTGTGAAAGATTTTCTACTTGTATTGCATCAGCATTAAAACGCGCGAGGTAGTCTTTCAACGACTCGTCTTCTTTTTGCTTGACTGCAGCGTGGTGTGTTGAATGTTTCCTCGGGTCAGTAGTCCCAATGAATTGAGTAGCGAAGGCTCTGCTCAATTGAGAGAACGAGCTGATTGATTTAGGCGTTAGGTTACGAAACTAGGTCCACGCTGAGCTCGTTAGTGACAAGGGGAAAGCTTTACGCATGATGTGCCCACTGGCTCCGAGAAGTTCCATTCGGACTTTGAAATTCTCCAAATGTTCCACCGAATCGCCTATCCCAGAATATTGCTTCAACTGAGGGATTTTAAATCCCCTTGGGAGTGGCTCTTCACGAATTTCTTCAGTGAACGGTGACTCAGAAGAATCGACTAAAGCGTCCACCGCAACAGGTGCCCAGGCCCACTGTGCTTTCTGGATATCAACCACTTGCTCGCGGAGCTCTCTCAGCTCAACTTCCAGCGGGTTTATGTTGTCTTCTACTCGATCTATGTCATCGCGGTCGGCTCGTTCATGTTCCAAACGAGCCGACCTCCTTTCTTCGAGCTTATGTCGTAGGTCGTTTGCGAGTAAGTCCGTTGCTGACCAAGACCTTGCTCTGGTTACCCGGCTGGCAACCTCGCGTTCCTCAACCGGAGCCGGTTGCTGCGAATGCTGTTGCGACTGAGGTCAATGTGAGCGTTGGGAATGTTGAGGCAGGGGGTGAGACTGTTAAGGCTCGTCATGGTTCCTACCATCTGGAGTCGGATGAACCAAACCGGTTAAGAGGGCTTTGATTTCATCCAGCCTCTGATCTACATAACCAAAGCGTTCGTCAACGCCACCCAACCTCTAGGCGACTCCTCCTACTTGCTCTTCGAGAAGGGACAATCTGATCCCTCGATTGCGAGATCTCTGCTGTCCCCCCTGCTGAGCAAGACGGGAAGAGTTTCCCCCGAGCTGGAAGGCGGGGGTATCGGGAATGGACCCTTCGTCCTCGGAATTTGGGGCGTCCGAAAGTCCGGCGATTGTGGGTGCCTTCCCTTTATATTTTCTTTTGCCAGCCATGACAAGGACGTCGGGATTGTCTTGAGCGTTTGGGTGAGAACACGGTCTTCCTTTCGAAAGAAAATATAAACAGCGTATCCCACAGACGACACCAAGCTGTTGATGCTAAAAAATGGTCAACAAGTGAGATGAGGTTACCTCCAATTTGGAAGGATGGACACAGCTAATCTTTAGCAGGTTTGCGGTCTGGATCTGGACCGAAGGTTTTCTAGATCCTGTAGATCACAAAGAAGAAGTTAAGAGGGGTGGTTGGGATACAGCCGTCAGCCCTCCGATGCTTAAGTCAGTTGGATCTTTGAAAAGTAAATATCTCTTTCTAGATCAGTTTTTGTCTCGTACCTTATTCTGCAAGTACCGTCACCCTTTATAGCCTTAAGTTCTTGAATTATGCCTCCGTTAGGAAGTGTAATTGTCGTGGAGGAAATCTCGGATCTCTGAGATTTCCTAAGCTGTCCTGCGATCTTTGGAGATAGTTAGGGCGTTGGTTGGTGATCCTCCGGATTCTTCTCCTATTATTGGGGCGCAAGCCTAAGATAACGGGCTTGCTGTAACGGACGTAATCAGCTCGTAATAGGGAAAGAGGTCGGCCTCATGCGGGCGTTTTTCACATTAAGTCGGGTCGATCTGACCTGCCGACCTATTTTCAGAAAGTATTGTCCTGCCTTCAGGTCGGTCCGTAGTAGGACAGGTCAACCCAGATCTATCTTGAGGTCAGCTCGTATTTCTCCTACAACACTATTCACCCGAATTTAGTAATTTGTTCTTCAAATGTCTTGGGAAAAAATGATATCAAATGTCTAGGGATATGCATTAGTAAGATAAATCCCACACATTGCATGAATTTTGGCCAATTTTAGGGGCATTCAAGGGGTCCACCAAATCAACACTATTCATCTGAATTTAATTTTAATTTTTTCTTCAAACTTCTTGCAAAAAATGATGTCAAATGCTTAGGGATGTGCATTAATGGCATGAGTTTCATAGATTACATGAATTTCGGGTCGTTACGAGGGCACTCAAGTAGTCAGAAATCGGCCCACAGGCCCCACACTATTCATCTATGTTTAATCTTAAATTTCTTGTTCGTAATGTTCTTTTAACATTATATAATTATTTGTTGGCAGAAGCTTGGTACTTTTAGACTAATTTGGGGTTGACAACTTGGACTTGTAGTGGGGTAGGACTTGAAGTTAGACTAGGACTCGGGGCAAGACTTGTGACTTGTGAGTAGAAAAAAAAAATGGTGGCCCCAACCAGGAATTGAAAATGCCGAAGAGCAACATTGTCAAAGAGTAGGTGGGAATAGGGATGCCATAAAATACAATTATTGTGGCAAATTAACAATTAGAGGAATCACATGAGTAAAATAGCATTTTGCATATCAAAAGGGACAAATCAAAGGGTGTGCCCAAGTGTACGCAGTGGAATCTGGCAGAGATAAAGGGAAAGAAAGCTATCGTATAGAAGAAGCAGCAGGATGCTCTCAAAGTAGCATGACAAAGATTTTCGATTGTGATCATATGAGTTTAGATGATAATGATAATGTTGAGTCTAGTGAGAATTTTGATAAGAAGGTGACAAAGGCGAAGGGAAAGAGCCTAAGTACCACTCATGAAGGTGAAGAACGTCGGCACATGTTTGGAAGGGGTAGAGAGAAGGGGGTGTCAATTCGAAGGATACTGGAAGTAAGAATGGGGCTGGGAGTGTTAGTAGGGGGAAAGGTAGGGGTGGGGTGAAGTGGAAGTGGGGGTGGGGATGAGAGTGAGAATCATGGTGTGTCTGGTCGTTTACAGCATATGCCTTTTAGCCAACAACCAACTTCACATGCTCCTTCAGCTACTAATGATGTGAATGTAGTGGAGCCAAGGAGACCTTCATGTGATCACATTTTGTTTGGAAAAGGGATGACAAAGCATACAAGGTTTAAACAAATATACGAAACCTCCAAAGCAGACACAAGAGGGGCGTGTTTCTGCCTCATGCTTTCCCCCTCTTCCTTGTTGCCACTTGGATCCGCTTTAGCCTAGAAGAACAAACTGACAATCTGGTTGGCCTTAGAACAACCCCCCCCCCCCCCCACGGCGGCACTCTCTTTTTGCCTTAACACACTATTCCTCCCATCTTACCCATTCTTTGTACGCTAACATTCAACCCATCTTTCACAACCTAATTCCCTCCTCATGTCTCCTTCCCCTTTCCCCTCCAGCCCCACCCTCCGCTTATCCCTCCCCCTTCTCTCATCCCTGATCTTGGTGCCTGTCCCCACCCTCCCTAGGATTTCAGTGCCTCTTCCATACGAGGAATCTCCTTCCAATTCAACCCCTTGTTCAACTGGAGGTCTCCTCTCTCCAAGCAGCAGCCTCTTTAACTACAGAGTTTTCCCTGTCTGTCAGTTCCCCACCCAGTCTAACTTCCACCTGGAGCTTTTAAGATGCAAGGATCTGCAATGGATTAAAGATGTCCTCATTGAGTTTGAGAAATCAGTTGGGCTCTCATTCGGGAATCATGACGAAGACTATGTAGTCCTCTTTCAGTTCGTAGAAGCCAAAGACGCCTTGGTGGTTCATGGGAAAAAAAAAATCTCTGAAGTCCCTAAAAGGATGGAGAGAGCTAGTTAGTCTTGAGCCCTCCAATTACAAGTCTGGTTCGACTTCCCAAAGCTCGAAGAAAATTTGCAAGGTTGATCCGGTGTCCCAATGAAGAACCTCTCCTGGGATGTCTGAGGTTTGAGAGGTGGGAATAAAAATGTTCACATTAAATATATGGAAAATATATCAAGAGCAGATCATTGCCCTCCCGAAACGAAGCTTCAGTCCGTCAATGGTGCAGTCTTAGGCCCCATTTGGGGTTCTGCTCATAGAGATTGGTTGTCCCTTAACATGACTGGGGCCTCGGGTGGCATTCTGGTGGTTTGGGACTCCAGAGCCTGGATTAAAGAGGACTCCTTGATTGGTTCCCTATTAGTCTCCGTAGTCCTCAAATGTCCTTCCTCTAGGTTTAAGTGGATCTTCTCGACAGTCTGTGGGCCTTGTAAAGCCGAGTTGAGGCAGCTTCTCTGGGATGATCTTAACGCAATTCTTAACAAATGGTCCCTTCCTTGGTGCCTCGATGGTGACTTTAACCTCATTCAGGTTTCTTTCAAAAAATCAAATGGTAGCTGCCTCACAGCATGAAATCCTTTTCTGATTGGGTTAGTTACAAAGATATGGTGGATCTTCCTCTTCTGGACATTAATTGGATAATGGAGGTAGATGGCTGCCAAAATTTCGATGAAGCCCCCCCCCCCCCCCCCCCCCCCCCCCCCCTTGTCAATAGGACTTTCGGGCTTTGTAAAAGAAAAGAAAAAAGGTGAATGGGGGGGTAGGAGGGATGGATGCAATGAAGAAAATAAAGGAAAAAAGGCAGAATTTTATGATTAAAGATTAATATTGAGATTGTTGTTGATGCAGGACCTCAACCCAGCCATTGGAACCCGCTCTGATACCAAACTGGCGCAGCCAGCTAATAGGGCATAGGCACCTCCAAGCTAACCACAAGAATCACACAAAGCAGAAAGAAACAATCTACATTTTTTATTCAATCCAGATGTACCTTGATTCTATTCATCACAGGCCCTTATATAAGCATTTGAAACGTATATATAAGGAAAACTCATAATGTCATTGACAACCAATAACTTATTACAAATATGGAAAAGAAATACAAGGGATAAGAATGCATTTAAAAATATTTGACTAATGAATTATTCATAGCTAGTTGATTGATTTTGCTATCTAATTACCTGAATAATCTAGCCGCCTAAATAGGAGGCTTGGGCCTCCTTATTGATGGGTCAGTTGTTGGGATTGGGCTTAATGTGCCTAGGCCTGACCCATGGATCATGGGCCCGGATCAGCCTCCTAGCGTCTGCTCATCTTGGTTGTCTTCTAGAAGATTTGGAGAGAGCGTAATGACCGAACTTTTCAGAATCCCAACCTCAGACACTCAAGCAAGGGACTGTCGATTTGCTTGGGGTTATGCCTTGTTTTTAGTTGTATAAATGAGCTATTTTTTTGTTTTGGTTTTGGTCATGTGCCTTTGTTTTGGTTTTTGTTTGGTTTTTTCTTTCTTATTGTTTCTTTTGTTTTGTTTTGTTGGGTTTTGTTTCTTTATTTCTATGTGTCTTTTGCTTTGTTTTTGTTCTAGCCTTTTGGTGTTTTAATGATATTTTTGTAATCTTCAAAAAAAAAAACAGTTATCAGGCAGTCCGAGACAGCATTCTTACCAAAGAATGACCTATTACACCATCATAAACACGTTTGAAACCAAAAAAGAATACATATTTGGAATCTTCTCATGTTTTTTAATTATAAAATACTTCTCATTTTTTTGTTAAAAATATCGACCGTTACTGGGCCATAATGGCCATTATGGGACGTAACAATCAGTCTCATGACCGGCCATTATGCCAGCTATTACCGTTATTGAATACCATAATGTAAACAGAAGGCAAAGTAACGAAAATCTAATATTATGTATTCAAAATTTCAAAAAAAAATATACAGATAAAATATCAGCTAAATTTCAGGCATTTGAAGCAATTCAACGGAAAAAACAAATAATATAGCAAGCGTCTATGATTAGATAGTAAGAAAAAGGCAAAATTAAGTGCATGCAGAAAAGGAATACAAGGGATCGGGCATAAGCGTAGCTTCTTAAAATATTCATGTAAAAACATAACCTGGTACAGATATGTCAGCAACATCATCAAGAGCTTTACATACAGGTGCCGCAGTTCCTTCTTCACATAATGCATCATAGACAGCGAAAAATGAAGTTACAGATTTCCTTCAATAGCAAAGGGGAATGAATCAGAAGAAAGCAATGTGAACTGATAGGCAAACTTTTTCTCAAGAATCATCTCTCATCTACTAACAGAAAAGCAAACTTGCACATTCTCAGTGAAGAAATTAACAGGAAATAAAATCAACAAGGTTCAGAAATTGAATATCATTTTGAACAAGTAAAATGCAGTACATATGAGAGCTGATATAGTTTCAAGCTGACAATTATATCTGAATGCAATATATGCAGGGGAAAGAAAAAATTAGAGGACATAGGTAACATTCAATGACTCACCTGAGAATTTCTAAAACCAAGAAATTCACGTGAAACAAAATGGGGTTCATATGTCACCAATCATACTTACAAAAAGAGTCTGGATCCTCTGTTGACCTCCAAGCAGGGAAACCCTGCTTGGAGCCTTTCCATTGGACCACGTCACACTGCATGACATCAGTGTAACCAGGTTGCATTGAGGTGTGACCAGGTTGCACTGACGATGTGACATGGTTGCAGACCTATGTGATGATGTGGACCAATGAAAAGGCTCCAAGCAGGGTTTTCCTGCTTGGAGCCAACAGAGGATCCGGATTCTTACAAAAAATAATTCAAAAAAAAGTCACCCTGAGAATATTTAGTAAAAGTACTAATCAGTACAGGCCAATGTGCATAATAGGGAAATGGGCATTTTATCACTTGTCTTGTCACAGAAATTGAATACAATAGGAATTCACGTAAGACATCCATGTCTTACAAGCAACATAATTGTACTAAAATCATCGTCATGCAATAAAAGGAACCACCAAGATAGGAAACAAAAATACCATTATACTTTAGGTAGAATATCGCAGGGCGTACATCACAATGGAAAAAGAGCAAAGAGAGAAGAGAAACAGGAACATGAGAGGAGGAGAAGCTTTTTATATACTCCCTCTCCATAGCACCTTTATTTATAGAGAGAAGGGATTGCAAGAGGAGACAAGACTGCTCTCCTTATAGGAAAGACTCACGGATAGAGAGGAGAGACCTATTCTAGCCACAATACTAAAAAGAAAAAGTATTGTCCACACAAGAATATTAAAATCTGCATACACTAACACTCCCCCTTAGCCTAGCGCATGGATATCATTCATGCTGAATAGTCTTCAGACGAACCAATGCAGTGACTTTAGTAAGAACATTGATTGATTGTTCTTCCAAACAAACAAATGGAGTCTTAAAAGCCTGGCAACTTCCTGAATGAAGTGACACTTGACTTTGATGTATTTTGTTCATTCATGGAAGACCGGGTTGGATGCAATGTGAATGGCTGCTTGATTATCACAATGTAGAGGAATTGGGGAAGAAATCCAGAATCCCATTTCTTGAAGGCTACCTTCAACCATAGTAATTCATAAGATTCACAAGCAATTGCATAATATTCTGCTATGGTAGAGGAGGGAGCAACAACAGATTGTTTCTTGCTTTCAAAACCAGATCTCCTCAAACAAAATGTGCAATACCCTTTCATAGAGCACCGATCAGACGAAGAACCAGCCCAATCAACATCACAAAACCTGTTGATATACAAATAACCATGATTTGCATAGAGAAGACCTCAACCAGATGCAACTTTCAATAACGAAGAATTCAATAGACTGCTTCAAGGTGATGGTGACACGGTTGTTGCATAAACCGACTTACAACCCAACAAAGAAGAGAAGTCCTGACAAGTAAAACTAAAATAAATTATCCGACCCACCAGCCTGCAACACACTCAAGTTCATCTAGTTGTCTCTCATCCAACATATGATTAACTTCAATTGGTATGTCCACTGGCCGAGCCCCAAGTAAGCCAGCCTCTAAGAGAAGGTCTTGAACATACGTTGGGACAAGAAAATTCTACGTTTGAGCGAGCAACCTCATTTCCAAGAGTAGTCCTAAATCGTTCATCTTAAGTGGCAATGCCAAGAATTTCTTAACATGGCCAATCTCAGTAGTGCTTGTACCAGACAGGATAATACCATCAACATAAACAACTAGAATTGTCATGTTGCCATCCTTATGTATTACAAACACAAAATGATCAAATGTACCCCTTTTGAATCCAATGTTGGAAATCATGTTGCCAAGCTTTTCAAACTAAGCATGAGGTGACTGTTTGAGGCTGTACAAGCCTTTCTGAAGACGACAAACTTTTCCGATATCCCCCTTAGGTCAAAAACCGAGAGGAAGGGCCATGTATATTTTCATTGTGAAGATCCCCATGCAGAAACGCGACGTCTAATTGACATAAGGGTAAATTGCAGTTCACGGTGATAGGCAATAGAATACGAACAAAGTTTAATTTTGCTCTTGTAGCAAAAGTTTCTTTGTAATCTTCTCTGAGCTTCGGGGTGAAGACGTGGACAACCAGCCATGCTTTGTATTTGTCGAAGGATCCATTTGCATCGTATTTAATTGTGAACACCCATTTGCACCTAATGACATGGTTTTCCACCGAAAGGGTGAATACTTCTCACATATGCTATTTTTCAAGGGCAATCATCTCTTTCACCATGGCTACTTTCCATTTAGGGCCGGCCGGAGTATTTGCAATTTTGTTGGGGATGGGCACTGACAATACAAATGAAAGATAGGATTTATAAGAAGAAGATAGATTGTTATAGGAAACATAGTTACCAATGGGATACCGCATGCAAGATCGAGTTCCTTTGCAAAGGCCAATTGGGAGATCCACTTGATCTAGTTCCAACGTTGAAGAGTGGTGGTGCTCGAGAAGACTGGGAATTTTCTTCCTTCGAGAACAGGCCTTAAGTTCTTTAGTTGGAGTAGAACTTCGTACCTCTTGGAGATTGCACTTGTCTGTGATGGGAAGGGGAAGCAAAGAAAAAAATAAAATTGTGTACTATCTTCTAAATTGAAATGAGGCACATTTTCAAAAAATGCGACATCCTTGAAAAGATCTTTTTCGATTCATAGGATAGCAACATTTGTACCCCTTTCTAAAAGTTTGATCATTCTAAGAACACACATTTTATTGATTGTCGTCCAAGATTCGTACGAGATGGTCCAAGGAGGTGGAAAAAGCAGCTGCATCCAAATAGTTTTAGTGATGGGAAAAATAGAGGCATGCAGTTGCAGAGCTCATAATAAGTAGTTTCCTTTAAGAACATGTGTCAAAGTCCAATTGATTATATAGGTAGCAAGAAGAATGGCTTCACCCAATATGCTTTTGGTACTAGCATGCCTATCAGAAAAGACAAGGTGGTTTCCAGTAAGTGTCGATTTCTACGTTCGACCACACAATTTTATTGTGGTGTATGAGGACATGAGGATTGAAATTCTATTCCCTTATCTACAACATATTTTTGTAAATCATGGTGCAAATATTCTCGGGCATGGTTTTAATTTTCTTATTGTATTAGGTAAAGACCATGATGAAATATATTTACGACTGATGGGACTTCATCACGACTCTTAAGTAGATAAATCCATGCACATCGCGTGTTAGGAATCGGCTACATCAAAGCAATACCTTAGATCCAACAGCAGTGGAAGATGGACGCTCATTTGTTAGATCATCCCGGATGCGTCTTACATCAACGAATTTCACTAGCATAAGAAGAGGTTTAGAGGAACACTCTTCTTCAAGTAAGATTCACATTGTAAATCATGTGGTAGTAATAAAACCTGACTTCCCCCTCGCAATATCTCTCTGCACTCTATAGATTTGTGCTCAAAATTTTGATTTTCTGGTCATGATGCCTTGACCCATTTTATAGTGATGTAGCCATGAATATTATCAATTACAGGAGACGAATAGTTTGGAAATTGCTAGAGTAAGGGCTGCAAGAGAAGATGAACAGTTTAGAAACTGCCAGAGCCCATCTCTCTATCTTCCAATGGGTGAGGCCCACTTGGACAATCCATCTTGTAGTTACATCTCCCACTTGGACAAGTCCGGCATCAATCCAATTAATGACCAAACACTAGCCACATTAGAAGTCCTCATACCACGAAATAAAACGTGCGACTAGCAAAGCGCATAACCTCAGAAGAGAACATATATACCAAATTTCCATCAATTGGCATAATGTATCTCATCTTTTGCAATACTAACCAGCGCCAGACTCATCTCAGTTACACCAAAAAGGATACTCTCTAACCTCTCATGGGTACTCATAACCCGAGTGGTTGTCCATTTACTTGTTCGCAACCATCAGTTCGAACATGCTAAGGGACATGTTGGCAGGCCATGAACCTATCTTACTTGCAGACGTAAACATGTCACATAAACAAGTGAGGTGCAAAAGTAGACAGTCTTCTCGCAATGCTCATACTTATCTATCTTGGCCCAACTGCTTTCTCAGGCGCGCTCCATTATACCCTTTCGTTTACTGTCTTTGAAAACGAGCTAGAGTAACAGCATTAAGCCTCCATTTCAAGGCACTGCCCACAGTCATAAGGGCACAAGGGTCACCTACGCACCGGTGGAGCTACTAAGAAAGAGTACGTCAACCTCTACATTGTACAAATCTTAACCCAACTACCATCCAGGCGCTTAGTCTGAGCCACTCAAGTCAGTCGCTCTCACAAGCGCCTAGATGAAGTCTCACATATGGCTTCTCATGCTGCATGACCCTAGTGGGAAGTCATGCTTGGTCCTCAAAGGACCCCGTATCGAACCTAGTTTGATGCAATGTGTAGGTAACAAAATAATCGCAGCAATTCTGCAATCACACATCTCATCTTGCTCGCAACCTATGCGCCAAGGCAGTTGTCATGTGAGATGCACAACCTTTGCCTACTAACATATCTCGATCCACGTCTCACAAAGAAGGATGTTGTGAATGTGTGTGTTATCAATATGTCTATAGAAGAACAATCGATGATTCAATATTCAAAGATCCGAATATAAACAATATGTCAAAGAAAAATCACCAAAATCTCCATGCCACAAAATCATATCCCACAAAAACCAAGACTCCTAATATGAGTCTGAAAAGGATCTCGAGCGATCAGCTTGGTCAGTGGATCAGCAACCATCTCATGAGTAGGTTCATGCGTCAAGACAATCTTTTTCTTCGCCACCATATCTCAAGCATAGCAATTGCAGATCTGGATGTGCTTCGACTTGCCATAATATTTGGGATCATTTGCATAAGCAATAGCCGCCATGCTATCACAATAAAATATGACAGGGTCATCAGCATGCGGTACACATCGTAAATGCCGAAGGAATCTCCTCAACCATACAACTTCCTGAATGGCAGAGCAACCAGCAATACACTTCAACTCCATAGTAGAAGCGCGATAGGGTTGCTTCTTACTACTCTAAGAGATGGCCCCACCACTGAGCAAGAACGTGTATCAAGAAGTAAATTTCCGCTTTGAAATCACTACCCCAGTCTACATCCCAGTATCCTCGTAGACGAAGATCTAACCCCTAGTAGCATAACATGTAATCTGCAGTTCCACGCAGGTATCGGAATTTTCTCTTGACGGCCCTCCAATGAGCCAGTCCTGGGTTACTCTAATAGCGACTCACTAAGTCCACTGCGAAACTGATGTCTAGTCAAGTGCATATCATGGCATGAATCAGGCTACCAACAGCGCTAGCATATGAAAACCGCGCCATTTCAGCTTTATCTATGTCTAACTTAGGGTAGAGTTTTAAACAAAGTTCATGACCCTTCTCGACAGAAGTGTGAATGAGTTTGCAGTCGTGCATCCAGAAGCACTCGAGCACCTTCTTGATATAGGTCTCTTGAGAAAGACTAAGAAGTCTTCTAGAGCAATCCATATGTATCTTGATCCCAAGCACAAAGGATGCCTCGCCTATGTCCTTCATTTCAAATTTGGAGAACAACCACTTCTGAGTGGCGACTAACATGTCCTTGTCATTTCATAACAAGGATCCCCTATCACCCTCTATACAGGTCGTCTGCATACTGAATGTATGGATCCTCGCCAGCGGCTAACTCCTCGTATTCTGCCGCTTCGCTCTCCTCCTGTAAACCTGGGTCACATGCGGCGTCTGGGTGGTGTTTTATAACACCGTTCCCAGAATGGGGAGTGAGTGGCCAACTCAGTGGTAACATTACATACAAGTTATCAATGCACAAATGGAAGCATACATAAATAATGGATTCTATTACACATCATTCTTAACTAAGATATCGCCAACAACAAAGCACAGTTATTTAGTGCATGAGTGCATGAAATGCATATGTGCATGCCCCAAACACCAGTTTGTCACAGCTAACAGTGTGTGGCACCACCACAACACTCGCACAGACTGGGCCACCATGACAGGGGCACCACCCCAGTCACCCGCCCGATGAATGTCATGCCGGACCATGAATGATTATCCAAATCCTTAATTATACCAGTTTAACATCCAGCCGGTTGGCGAAACCAACATACCATTACCGTATCACTCGGCCAATCAGGGATCATCTGGCTCCCTGCGGGCGAGTACATATCATCGCCAGTAACCCCAAGGATCCCAGCTCGGATAAACAGTCCGAGCGTCTGATTCGGCCATGACTCGTCAGCCATGTCCGACTCAGACGGGGGTGGCTCAGTCATGCCATTACCCCATAGTCAAACAAATGGATGGCTCACTGCCTCCATGGGTGCTCAAGGACACTACGGAGGGGCACCACCCCGGCGTAGGCCGACAGCGCGAGCATAGGTCCCATACCACCATGCTCGGCTCATGAGTCTTTAGGGATCGTTCGCCATGTAATTATTAGTGGGCCTATCCAATGGTCGTGCTGGTATGTGGATTCGAATATAGGCGTTTATCCAAACATTATACCTGAACCGGGTTTGTTGAGTTGGTGGTCCTTAGTCAAGGGGATGACGGAAGACTGTCCTTGGGTACTATACCCCACGTGGTTCATGAACCACGGACAGCACCCGCATTACCCCACGCCTGAGGATTCCAACTCCGGGGATACGGCCAACCTACGTGGCCGACCCAAACTCTATGAATTTCCCGATCTGGCAACATACAGAGCCATGGGACTATGCTAGGAGCTAAACTTTAACTATTCTACTACATATATGTTACATACAGGTGATGTTATTTCAAAATTTCAAGCAACCAGAAGAAATTACCAATTTCCCCCAAAGATGCAACAACAACATACACATGCATCTCAGGGAATCATAATAGTGCACAAACAATTAAGCAATTCTTTCCAATTTAAGATAAATATGTGAATACTAATATATACTTATGTAATACTAAACATGCATGATGATTAAACAATATAAACAGGAAATTCCTAGCTTTAAAGACATCTAGAGAACTAATCCCTAAGGGATTCTACATCTATCTAGCAAGTCTACCTAGAATTAGAGATATTATTCATGTGGGCTTGCATTTGATGCAAGACAACCTGTAGGGAATGATACACACCTCATATCTCCGAATTCCCTTGCAATTCCTGCAAGAGAGGGGCTGCATGTTAGGAAATTGCATGAATTCAGCAGAAAATTTGACAGCTCCAGGTGTATACTTCATTCCAATTACCTGTGAGGCTGGATGAAGCTGAATCCGGCACTCTCCTAGCCCTATGAAGCGAAGGCGGTGAAGGAATCGCCCCAAATGGACATGCACAAGCCCTCCTTGGGCTGATCTCCCTCTCCTCCAACTTCTCTTCTTCACTCTCTCTCTCCTTTCTCAGCTAGATGTAGGTAGAAATGAGAGTGGCTGAGAGAAAAGGAGCTTTTATAACCTTGGGAAATCAGGATATATAGCCCTCAACTTTTTAAGTGGCTATAAGTAGCCTCTTGGGTCTACTTTTGATTGTGTGGGGCCCAGCGAGCCCATCTAACCCGATCTGGACCGAGGGATAGTCCTCCTGGCCTAGGATATGGCTACATGCGCGATCCTACGAGAATATAGTGCGGCAATTGTGTACTATGGCGCTGGATCAGGTTCGGACGGTCCACCGACCATCGATCGGGGCTTCAAGTTTGGGATTGTTGTGGATGTTATATTTAAGGTTCTAAGTCCCTAAATCTCAACGCCATGCAAGGGTTGCAGAAGGGCCACACAAGAAAAGTATAGTATTGTAATGATTGGTTTACTTAAAAGTTTGGTGAGAGTACCACCTCACGGCCTTAGGAGTGTAATCGTAGTGTTGTGCCAGTTTTACGGTTTTCAGATATCAATTTTAATGTTGCGGATCCAACAAATACCAGGGCCCGAACATGGGGGTCGACTTACTTAAGTCTCAGACCCACCTGACCTGGATTGGATCGTGCAAAGACCCGATGGGTGTGCACGTGGAGCCTGATTAGGGAGAGCCTCGGGTTTCAAGAAGCTTACTATTGGCCAATTAAACGCCCTGGGAAGTGACGTAAGCGTGACATGGCCGAGGACATGTTCAGGTTCGGGGGCCAGTTGTTTTACGGGGCGTTACATCAACATACAGAGATGGATTAGAAAACTCTGCCCGGACCGTCTGGCGTATACACAGTGGTCTTCCTCGATCATCGTAAACCCATACGAGGTGATGGCTCGATGGTAGATACCACTGCCTAAATGATTGCTTCAAGCTATACATAGACTTTTTAAGGCAGCAAACTTTGCACTCTTGTCCCTTGACCTTGAAACCTGTAGGCCAATCTATGTAGATCTCCTCATCTAGGCCACCATTGAGAAATGTCGTCTTGACATCCATCCGATAGAGTTCTAAGTTCAAATGTGTGACAATAGCAAAAATAAGGCGGATGGAGGCGAGTTTCACCACTGGGGAGAACGTCTCCTTGTAATCCATGCCCTCAATCTACGTGTAGCCCTTAGCTACTAGTCGAGCCTCGAACTTATCTATTGATCCATCTGCCTTTCGCTTGATCTTCAGAACCCATTTGGCCCCAATAGTATTGCATCCAGGCAGAAGATCAACAAGTTCCCAGACTTGATTCTTCTCCATGGAGCAGATCTCATCCTCCATAGCTATTATCCACTCTTTCGCAGCAGGAGATAACAATGCCTCCTGGTATGATCCAAGCTCATCATCATCCAGAGAAGCAACCATGAATGATTCCCTTTCAATCTCAAAACGACGACAGGGTTTCGGTCCACGAGTGCTCCTCAATTCAGGCTCATGATCTAAGTCAGTCCCGGCCTCATGTGGTACACTGCCATTCGGCAAAAAATCTCTCCCACTATCCTTGATGATCGATAGATCGGCTAGACAGACAGGTAGGTGATCAATATTCCTGCCCTTGCCGAGCGACGGGTAGATGACTGGGACTGAGTTAGAGTTCGAGTCTATCATCTCGAAGAACTCATGAGTGTGCTAAGACTTCTTCGTGCTCGAAAAATCATCCTTGCTAAAATCGACATCTCATGACTCCATTTCAATTGTTCCGCCGTTTTCTCGCTCATGGATCATTACATAACCCTTGAAGTGCTCAAGGTATCAGATGAAAATGCACTTCGAGAATCTTTGATCTAATTTCCTAATTTTTTGAGATGGGATGTGAATGAAACCAGCCGATCCCCAGGGGCTCAGAACAGTCAAGTCTGGTTTTTTGCCGCACCACAACTCATAGGGGGTTGTAAAAACCAACTTAAAAGGTACTCGATTGAGAAAATAAGCACCAATCAGCAACGCATCCCCCCAAAATTTAAAGCGAAGGTTGACTTGCTGCCATCATCGATCTTACTATGTCGAGTAACATTTTATTCCTTCTCTCTACAACACCATTTTGTTGCAGAGTGTATGGACCAGTCAGGTGTCTACAAATACCTTTTTCTTCACAGAGCCTTGAAAAGTGCTCAGATAAATATTCGCATCCATGGTCTGTCCGTAAGGTCTTAATCCTTTTATTGAACTAATTCTCAACTTCAAGCATATACTTTTTTAAGCATTCTAATGCCTTGGATTTATGTGATATCAAGTACACATGACCGTACCACATGTAATCATCTATAAATGTGATGAAATAGGACTTTCTGTGGCAAGTCCTAACATTTAGGGGTACGCAAATGTCAAAGTGGATCAGCTCTAAGGGAGTTGAAGCGCATACTGCTTTTCCAATTGGTTTCCTAGTCGACTTCCCAATCAGACAATGGTCACAAGTAAGAAGAACTACATTTGTGAGTGGGTCAAAGAGGCCTTCTCTAACAAGTCTACGCATTCTATCCTAATTTATATGACCTAATCTTACATGTCAAATGCGCGGTCAGTGTTTGTTTAAGTCGAAAAGGTATGTTCAACATAATCGTATAAATAATCACAATCAAGCACAACTAAACCATTACAAACCAGAATGCATCTATAAAAAGAAATATCCAAATAGATGTCCACAAAAACTGATCGAAAAATGAAAGAAAAACCAAGTCATGCTAACGAAAGCACAGGAAGTAAATTGCCCCTAACAGTGGGCGCATGGAATACTTCATGAAGGAGCCAAGTGCGTCTCGTTCACAAGTGAAGCTGGATAGAGCCAACTCCCAGTATGTCCTCTGAGAAACCATTTTCCATATAGATCTTTTGGCTTCCGACTAGGCACCTTCCGATACTCTACGAACTCCGCTCGATCCCAAGCTATGTGCTGTGTTGCTCTTGAATCAACAACCCAGTTATGATTAGTTACATGAGCAACCAAAGCCTCAGTGTATACAAAAGCACGAGTGAAAGGATCAGCGTTGATTTGTACCATCTTCGGCTCAAAGCATTCTCAAGCAAAGTGACCAAGATTTCCATAGTTGTAAAACTTCACTTTCTACTTATCTTTCTTTCCACCTTTTTTTCCTCGCTTACGCTTGCCACCATTTCGCTTTTAAGTGTGCATTTCTCCATCCTGACCATTCTTTTGGAAGTTTTGGCATTTACGCTTGCGTTGAGGTCCTTTCCCCTTATGCATGCTAGGCTTTACCAAGAATACGACGTCGTGCTTACATGCAGACTGCATTCAGCTTCCAACTGCAGATAATGCAACAATCGGGTGAAGGTTTTTACGCCCTCATTGTGCATCACTATGAGCTTCATCGGTTCCCAAGAGTCGGAAAGACAGCGCAATACTGCTAGGATTTGTTGCTCATCTGTAAGCGCATTTCCCGCCACTTTCAGGTCACGTATCAATACCGACATCGTTCTAAGATGCTCAACCATCAACACATTGGGAGCCATCTTGAAAGTGTCGAACTTGAGAGTCAAAGCTTTCAATCTAGTAGCGGTAGTGCCAACGTATGCAAGAGTCAAGGCATTCCACATTTCCCAGGCAGTGGGATATCCTTCGAACTCGTCGATCAGATCATTATGCATGCTGCTTAGCATAGTAAAGCGCACGCACCAATCCCTCTTAAGCTAGTTTTGAAATTCTTCTTGATGGCATCAGTGATGAGCAGTATTGCCCTCTTCGGGCAAGTCCATGTTAGCGATTAGGGTTTCCAAAACCCCTTGCTCATATAAAAAATATTGGATTTTACGGTGCCAAATATCGTAATTATTTCCATTTAGTTTCTCACTCTTGTTCAGGTTGGCTACGATTTTTTTGATGCCATTATCACTATATCCAGAGAGAACTTATGATATTCAAGATCCAAGCACTTTCACATTCGTGGCTCGCAATATCGCAAGATGATGTTACCTCAATCCGTAGTATATTGACAGGACTAAAGCCTGCAATGTTCTCAGACACACTTACGATTGAGGTTTCCCCATCCTCAATTTTGCGCGCCTATGATGAGGAGCCTTAAAGCTTCCACTCATCTCCCACTAGTTAGATTTATATAGGAGGTACTGAAGCTCAATATGTATTGCGCACCGAATGCCATCTCGCAGGTCAAGCTAGGGCTTTTTTGTTACTAGGGCTTTTTTTGTCAAAATTTGGCACTTGGTCAAAATTGGCCACTTTGGTCGAAATCAACTACTTGGCCGAAATCTGCCACTTTGGTCGAAACCATTCGGTCACAGGATGTCTTGGCCGATTGGACAGTTGGCATAATGAGATATCTGTCCGATAATATTGGAAAAACTAGGCTAGCAATCTAGACCTTTTATTACGAGGGCAAAAAAAATATGCAGTCATTTAAAACTAGTTCTCTGGACCCATCAAAAGACTAAAATAATTATAGGCAAAGGTCCACTATATAGATGGTGGAGATGGTCGGCCGGCTTTGTTCCTCTCTTAATCTCCCTTTATCACTCTATCTCAATCTGCCCCCGCCTCTCTTTCTCAATCTGCTAGCAACAGACGATCAGTCGTTGTCATGACTGCAATTGATAGCCGTGGCCACTGGCCGCAGTTGACTACGATGAAACTCTATTCGCCCATTCGGTTGGGGATTTGAACCCCTTCACAATCGAGTTCCAATCTAAGCATAAAGGGGATTTGAACCCCTTCTCAATCGAGTTCCAATCTAAGCATAAAGAGAGAGAGAGAGAGAGAGAGAGAGAGAGAGAGGGGTTAAAATGTTAATTATTTAAACAATATCAAAGTTTAGGTGACGAAGGCACACCTCAGATGCTCTAATACCAATGTTAGGAATCAGCTACCTCGAAGCAATTCCTTTGATCCAACGGCAGCGAAAGATAGACGCTCATTTGTTGGATCTTGCGTCTCACATCACCGGTAGAGAGTTACACCGCTTTCACCGGCATAAGAAGAGGTATAGAGGAACACTCTTCCTTAAGTAAGATCCACACTGTAAATCTTGTGGTAGTGATGGAACCTGACTTTCCTCTCGTAATATCTCTCTGCGCTCAATAAATTTGTGCTCAAAATTCTGATTTTCCAGTCATGAGTCATTGACCTATTTTATAAAGATGTAGCCATGAATGTTATCAATTGCAGGAGATGAACGGTTTGGAAACTGCCAGAGTAGCAAGAGAAGATGAACAGTTTGGAAATTGCCAAAGCCCATCTCTCTATCTTCCAATGGGTGGGGCCCAGTTGGACAACCCATCTTGCAGTTACAGTGAGAAATCATCAATAAATGATAGAAAATATTTTAAACCAAATACAAAAACTAGTGGAGCAGGACCCAATACATCAGAATGTATAACTTGAAATGGATAAAATGCCTTTATATTACTCAAAAGGAAAAGTAGTTCGACAATACTTGGATAATTGACAAGTTTTGTACTATAAAATATCATTTTTATTGAATTTTCCAAGAAACGACATGATGATTTCAAAGATAAATGACCTAGACGGGTGCGACAAAGGGTCAACCCATTTTTATTCTCTATTTCAAAACTAGAAACATGAGCAGAACCATATCTTTCTTGATTGAGAAGATAAAGCCCCAGATCTTCACAACCACCACCAATCGTCTTCTTCATTGCTAGATCTTGGAAGGGCTGAAATCATCGAGAAAACTTCACACAAGTCATCAAACCAGCAAATACATCAACTAAGAGGTGTGTTGGAACATGTGGCACATACACGAGTAACACGGTGTCTATCCAGGGCTGAAAAATAATGGATCCGACCAAGGAAAGATCACATAACCTCATAAAAGCTCTCTCTTTACTCAAATCTTCTCAAGCATCATGAAATACTCCTAAAAACGACCACTCCATTTCAAAATCCCCAAAAGTTTCGTACTAATTCGAGAGAAATGACTAAAAAATAGAAAATTTGGGATTTTCTAACGGAATGAAAAATCAGCAAAAACACCCTTCTATTGTCCTCCAAAAATCAAATAGACATCACCATAAACACCTTAAAATCATTCCGGTTCAAGCCATACCTTTTCCAAAACAAAAACAGATCGTACAACTGTACGATCGCTGACATCAATCATACGGTTGCTGACGTCAGCACACCTCTGTAGCGCCGATCAAAATAAGTCGGACCTTCTCTCTAATACCAAGTTGGATTTAGTAGTTTGGAGGATGAGAGAGTTAGGGAAGAATAAAGAAGAAGAGAAAAGAGGAGAAGTGGAGAAGTTGTTGACGTGTTAGAGAGCTTAAAAGCCCTAACACTAACTTTTATTATATATAAGCCATTTGCATAGTCTGCAGGAGCACACAGACAAGAACACATGCAAAACAGAAAAATAGTACATTCAGTTCTCTATAGTCACCACCTTTATGGGGGCGTTAGCAACATCCATAATCCTTTCGAATGACACATGAGATCAATTGGAACAGTTCATTGAATAGTGCAATAGGATCAAGCTATGGTGCTAGAATCATGCCAATCGAATGATCTTAAACCTTTGAATGGGGTCAATTTGTTACAATCGTCCGTTATTTACAAGCCATAGTTCACATGGTTAGAATCTTCAAACCAAAGTGCTACGTTGAAATCACAAGCAATACAAAGTGTGATCAACCAAATGGATGTCTTCGGATGATGATACGCCTATCTTGTTTCTTTGCACAATCTTGATAGTCCATCTTCCATGCTATTGATTGGATGTTTAGGATCATCCGATTGTCGTGATTTTTACACCATGGCTTGCTCCTAGTTTTATTAAAGAAGAATGGTTCAAATCAACAATAACTCATCCCATAAGTTATTTAAAAGCTTTGGGGATGTTGCATTGCTTAAGTCCCCATGAAGGTAGGGGATGTTGCATTGCAAAATCCTATATATTATAAGGTCCATGCCCTTGAAGATTGTCAATCTGACAAAAGACTGGAATCCTACTACAACGTAAGCGACCAAAGACACTAACACTTAACCCCAAAGTGCAAGAGTCGAAGCACAAAAGGCCTCCTTAGGAGAAACATATATAAATTATTTGTTCATAATATCCTAAATTAGTCCTTAAGGCCGCAAATGATAAAACTCAACCCACTCATCAAGTGCCTTCATGTTAGGGATACAACACGATGCACTACTTATTATTAAGTTGTTATATGTTTGCATAGGGTACATTTCTATTGGTATTTTGCATCAAGTACACTTGTCGAATCCCCAATATTATGTATATTGAAACCAACTTTTTGGGAACTCTACAAGGTAACCAAGGATTAAAATGGGCATATGGGCTATTTGCATTGTCCGTAAACGGTGCCTAATACGTTTTGGGTGACATGCCAAAATTTTGATCAAAATAGTTCCAAAGCCCCACAAACAACCAGTGTAGTATAGTCAACGGTGTTGCAAAAAAGGCCTAGGCATTTTGGGTCCACCTGCACCTTGCCTAGGGGCCCAAGCAAGGTGTTGTCCACAATCATGCGCCTAGAACCTGATGCTTAGGTGTGCACATGGGTATGCCTGGGGCCATCTACATAATATCATGAAGTAACCTTTTGGATATCTCAAAAATTGGTATTTTTGGTATGTTGACACCAATTAAGTGTGGAACGATGTCTTATAAACACCTTTTGAGTACATTTTACCAATTTCTTTTAGATCAATGCTTTGATTTATATAAAGTCTCCTCCCAAATTTCTAAGATTTCTTATATATTCATGAGATCTTCTTGATTTCTTTCTTCTATCAGTGGTTTAAGCACTAAATTGGACCTTTTAAAAGCACCTTGAGTTTCCATTTGTGCCATATAAGTGATAGAAGATAACTCAAGCATTTTAGGGGAATTAGAAGATTTGAGGATATTGAATATTTGGATTCTTAAGGTTTGGAAAATTAAGGGAGTTTAGCAAAACTATAATTTTAGGTTAGGGAATTTAAAAAGCTAGGGAAATAAGGAAATTGAGAGTTAGGGTTTAGGGAAATTGAAACATTATGGTTTAGAATTGAGGATTTGGGGTTTAAGCTAAGAGGAATCAGGAATTTTATGAGATTAGGTTTTCGATGTTTGGGAAGTTGGGGAAATTTGAACTTCTAGGGTTTTGTGGACTTACCAGAATCTTTTAGTAGATGTAAGTTTTGGAAGCGGTATCTAACTATCCTCTGTTTATAATACATAAGAACTTTACAATTAGTTTTATTTTATTGTATTAAAATTAGTTTTAGAGCCAAAACTATTAAATAAATCAATATGTAACTATACATAACATACATAATGTTAAAACAAATTTAAAAATTTGCACCTAGAATCTCTAGGCGTAGCGTAGGCATTACATGTGTTCCAGGGGTTTGAGACTACGCTGCACCTAGAGCCTTTAAGTGCATTGCAAACTACATCAAAACATATTAATAAACATTTTTAAGTAATTATCTATCTCCAAATACTGGCTTATAATAGTTGAAACAGGAGGTTCTAGGTGTGATGACTCATATGTTATGCACCAAACCCAATATATATCAGGTGATAGGTATGAATTTCGCAGGATACTTCAAAACTTGTTGGTAGCAATGCACTAACTGATCGCAGCTGAAGTAAAGGATGGTTGATGTCAAGTATGCAGCTGGTTGAAGTTTCGCAAAGCAATCGAAGTTCCTTTAGATCTATAAACCTGAGGCAAAATAGCTAAGAATATGCTACGATGATGGTTCATGATGATCAACTTCTTGTGAATGACCTCACTCTATGACATATCATGCAATGGGTCCACCACTGAATTCAACAAATAACAGAGCAAGTCAATGGAGCCACCATTTATGTGAACAAATATTAGAGCAAGTCCTCTGCACAATGGGGCACACAAGAAAGCCCCCTTTTGCATTACTCATTTCACAATATGTAGCAAATGAGTGCAGAAGTTATTCAAAACCCTGTTCAATATGGCCATTAGTGCCCAATGTATAGATATTATTGGCGAATATATCACATCGTTCTGTCAACAATACAAAATCCTGCAAGCGTATACCATTCAAAAAAAAAAAAAAAAAAAAAAAAAATCCTGCAAGATAACAAAAAATGCATGGTATCAATGAGAATGTCATTGATCAATGCCAATATATCGTGATATATAGGCATGCCCCATGTTATAAAAGTGCACTATCTCGATTGATACCTGCTATTTTATGCAAGCATCCAGCAATAATAGCATATATCGTTAGAAAATAAAAAGTCTCAAAAATTAAAAAGAAAAGGTTTTCCCCCTTTTTTTCCTGTATTCTGTTTACATGAGTGTATTCACAAATCTACTAGAGTTATTTCACATCAGAACACAAACTTGGTAGAGTAATCGTGTTCGGAGATGGATTTAGGCCAAACCCATGAGAAAATTTTGATGCTCTTGGTTTGAATTCATCTTTTCAATAGATTAGCAAGAAAAGATGTTGAAATCCTTATCTATGAATAGCTTTCCCTTTTTTTATGCATTAGCATGAATTTTTAAACAAGAAGTTTCAATTTTGAAGGTGAAAAATGGAAGAAATTGGGGGAATCCGAATTTCTTCTATTTTCATCCTTCACAATTTTGACGTGTGAAAAATAAAATATATTTATGAATATAAGCCAATCTACATATTGGTCATGCTCTTTCATTCTTTTAGGAAAAAAACCAATCTTTTTACCGATTAGAAGTTTTTTTTTTTTTTTTTTTGGAGAGGTAACAATAATTTTATTAAAGAAAACACCGAAGCGAAAGAATACACACCCCAAAACAAATTCAAAAATTCAAGGGAGCCAAGGCTTCCTTAACATACACTACCCAATCGGATACAAGCCTAGCAATTCCGACAATCGCAATTTCCTCCCCTTCTATGGAATTCCAAAAGCAACGACCATTCCTTAACCCCCAAATGACCCACAAAATTGCCATAACTAGCAACCACCACACCGCTTTCCTCTCCTTGCGTCGCCCCCACCATGCCAAGCCCAAAGAAGATCCTTGACAGATCTAGGCATAATCCAAAACAAGCCAAAGGACGACAAGAAGTCCCATATTTTGGCGGCGAAAGGGCAATGAATGAATAAGTGGTCAATCGATTCTTCGTTTCCCATGCACATGAGACAGATATTAGGCAAAATGAGCTCTCTTCTTTGGAGATTGTCAATGGTGAGGATTCTTTTACGGCCCACCAACCAAACAAAAGCCACCACTCTGGAGGGCGTCATAGAACCAATGATGGAAAGGGTGCTCCGACAACATAGAAGAGTGGGTAACAGAGATGAGCCTATAGAGAGCTTAAACCAATAAAATTCCTTATTCACCCCCCATCCAAACCATGTTGTCTTCTACTAGTGGGTCCAGAGAGACCGACTCCAAAAGTTTCAATAGAGATACAAATTCTTCCAACTCCGGATCCAACACATTGCAACAACAAGGGGGACACCAAACCAAGTTCCCCTCGGCCCTAGAGTAATAATCCACTACCCGCATATGCCTATCTGGAGCTAGCTTGGCATGTTTAGGAAACAATCCCTGAAACGGTTGGGAACCACACCAAATGTCCACCCAAAATCTAACACGAAATCCCGATCCAACTTTGAAAGAGATGCCCCTACTAACCACATTGTACATTCCCATGATAGCTTTCTAAATAGCTAAAGCTCTGTAGGCAAAAGAAGTCTTGAAAAACCAACGTCCCTCCTAAACCCCATACTTAGCCTTGATCAAGTTTCTCCAAAGTCTCCCCTCCTCCAAGGTAAATCTCCAAATCCACTTCCCAAGCAGGGTTGAGTTGATAAAGTGCAGCGGCTTTATACCCCTCTTTCTGCTAGCGGCTTGCAAACCTCCTCCCATCTTAGAAGATGAAACTTTCTCCTTTCGCTATCCCCTTGCCAGAAAAAATCCCTTCTCATTCTCTCAAGCTTGTCCAAAATAGAGTTCGAACACTTGAAAAGTGACATAAAGTATAGAGGTATATTAGCGAACACCGATTTAATCGAAGTAATGCGGGCCCCTAGAGACATGTACCTGCGTTTCCACGTAGAGAGCTTCCAATCAATCCTTTCAATCACCTTATCCCAGATGTGCTTAGCCAGTTTCCCCAAACATAGAAGCAAGCCCAAATATGTAGTCGGGAAGGAACCAACTTGACGTCCAAAAGCAAGAGCCAACCGGAACAATTCTTCCTACTCAACGTTCACAGCAAGCATCTTGAACCTTGCCGCATTAATCTTCAACCCCGAAACTGCCGCAAAGCACACAAGAATCTTCCTTAAGTTCCAAACATCATCCACCCTCGCCTCGCAGAAAAGAAAAATGTCGTTTGCATATTGGAGATGGTATATGCTACTCGCCATGTTTTGCAACTACAACCTAGAGAAGCGACCATTTTCCTCACCCTTCTGAAGCATCCCACTACGAGCCTTCACCACTACCACAAAGAGGTACGGCGAAAGAGGATCACCTTAGCGAAGACCACGAGAACTTCTAAAGTATCCTTTAGGAGACCCATTAACCAAAATAGAAAAGGAAGCCAACTGCACGTAGACTTTAAGTCATCCCCTCCACTTAATACCGCATCCCATTCTCCCAAGCATATAATCCAAGAAATTCCAATTGACATGGTCATATGCCTTCTCCATATCTAATTTACAAAGAACACCACGCTCCTTCTTCCTGGAAATAGAATCCACACATTCGTGCGCAACTAAGAAAGTATCCAGGATTTGTCTTCCCAACACAAAAGCCCCATAATTTTCCGATATCACTTTGGAAATGAACCCCCTCAACCTGGAAGCCAAGATTTTTGTTAAAATCTTACACGAACCCCCAATTTAGCTAATCGGTCTAAAATCCTTCAATTCCTCGGCTCCCTCCTTTTTTTGGAATTCAAGCAATGAAGGTTGCGCCTAGTTCTGAGTATAAACAGCCGCTTTTCGAAAATTCCACCACATAATTCGTGACGTCCTTCCCCACTATATGCCAAAATTTCTGAAAGAAATCCAAAGGAAAGCCATTTGGACCGGGAGATTTCTCCACACCCAAGGAGCCGACGGCTAATTTAACCTCCTCTTCGGAAATCCTTTTCTCAAGAGATTCCGCATCTGCAATAGATAACTGATGAAAAAGGAAACCATCTAATTATGGTCTTCCCCAATAAACCTCGACGAGCAAGTTCCAATAAAAACAGACGATAGTGTCGCATATTTGTTCCTTCTTGAGCGTGTAAATCCCATCAACTACAAGACTAGATATCCTGTTAGATCGGGCCCTAGTGCTAGTAATGCTGTGGAAGAAACGGGTGTTTTTATCTCCTCGTTTGAGCCAAACCACGCACGATCTTTGGCACCATCTGATTTCTTCTTCTTTAGCCTTGCCCGCAAATCCTCCCTCTTCTTTTTGTCCCCTTCCGACAAACCTAGGGCCTCCTCTTTCAAGTCTACCTCATGAATCACATCAGCCATCTTATCGAACTCCTCTCTTTTAGCTAGAACCTCTGCCTTCAAGATTTTTATCTTCTCTTTCAACATTTTCAACTTTCGGGTTAATCTAAAACCTGTGAATCCCTCTACTGAGAAGGAAGCCCACCACTCTGCCACTAGATCCTAAAAACCGTCAACTTCCATCCAAGCCATTCTGAAACCTAAAAGGTTTAAGGCCCCAATCCTCTTCTTCTATGCTCAGCACAATAGGGCGATGATCGAAGACTATCTTCGACAACCCTTTCTGCGCAACTACAGGGAATTTTTCTAACCATGAAGGTGAGACCAGGAATTTGTCCAGACAAGATGGAGTGGGAATCTGCTGACCATTGGACCAAGTAAACCCAGTGTTCGCAGTATCGGTTTCGCGTTACGTTTCGCACCCTTGGGATACAGATACATATTGCGTATCGGTGGGAAATATCGGTTGTATCGCGGAATGTATCGCACTTTTTGGGAAACATGGGGAAACATTGGGAAATTGATTGAATTTTTCAATGAAACTTCAGGGATTGTTAAAATGGACCTCAATACACACATTTAAATCATAATATGTAAAAAAAAAAAAAAAAAAGTCCACAAAATGGAGTTCCTTTGTAAAAGGATCCTAAGCTATGCGCTATCTGATTGAACTGATGCAACTATTGTTTAAATTGATTCTATAAGATATACAAATGTAATAAGACATTAATGTAAACAAAACTAATGCATTGACAAAGTAAAACAAGCAGGAGAATTGAGAAATATACCTATGGATGATGCAACTGAATGAGTATCCTCCAAATGCAGTTTTGACTATCCTGGTTTAACACAATGCAAGCTATCTAATATGGCCTAGATCTATATGAGGACTCAATAAAATCTAGAAAATAGCTAATTAGGTTCAACAAACTATGACCCCTACACGGAGTCGGAATGCGGGTCGAGTTGCGCGGTCAGCTCGCCGGGGGTGCAGGGGGCGGCGCGCTCTAGCCCGAGGTTCGGGGCGGAGCGCCCGAAAGCCCAAAGGTTTTTTTTTTTTTTTAAGGAAGGAGAAACTAAAAGAAAATTGAACAAAAAATCATTTTTTTCTACAAAATGGGGGACTCTTGTGCATCTGACCGATATAGTAAAATAGGAGAAAATTGAGAAAAAATAGGCCTCCCCAAGTTTTTTCTCCAAAAAACAAAAAAAAAAAAAAAACCAAGTTTAAAAACATTCCGGCGTTTCTGACCGATACCTGGACGATATCGTCCAGGTATCGACGATATCTGGAATCGCGTGAAGGAAAAAGCCCGATATCTTGCCGATATATCGTGCGATATCGATACAAACTGCGATATTATCGATATCGCACGATATATCGTGCGATACCAAGGAATCAGACAGTTTGTTTGTTATTACTCAGCCGATATGTATCGGCGAGCAACGATATCGATAATATCGGCCGATATATCGGCCGATATTATCGATACTGTAAACACTGAGTAAACCTAGCCCCTCACAAGGGCAAATCCACCAGCTCGTGCCGACCGATCCATTCTGAGAACACAGCCATGCTTTTCGCAATCTTTCTTCCCCCTAGATTTTTCATTGGGAAAACGAACCGTATTGAAATCCCCTCTGATGCACCAAGGGGCAGACCATAAGCATCTAATCTTGTCCAACTCTTCCCAGAACTATTGACGAAGATTATACACACAAGGGCCGTAAATAGAAGTGAAGAGCCATTGAAATCCCGAGTCCACCTCACAAAACAACACCGAAACAGAGAAATCCCCGATGAACTAATCAATTTTTCTTAGCCTAGAAAAATTCCAGCCCACATAAATTCCCCTAGAAGCACCCATAGCATTCAAGGCTACCCATTCCTTTGACTTCACCCCCCACAAGGAATCGAACGTACCACTGTCAAAGCTCTGGAGCTTGGTTTCTTGGAGCGCAATGACTTTTGCCTTCGTTTTCTTACAAAACTTCAATAGAGATGCAATGGGTGACCCCTAGCATACTTCTATTAAATAACTTAGCACTATTATTTTTTTTAAAAAAATAGTACATTAACAAAACATTTTTAATTAAAACTATTTTTTATTAAAATTTGAGAAAAAGAAAATTTCTCATTGATTACTGTATAACAAATTTGTAATGGGGAGACCATTACATTTTGCATCAATCTATTAATTAAATTAATTTTCAAAATGCAAAAAATCCTTAAAACCATATTAATTGTTTATATGTTTTGTGTTCTAAGTGTTTAATCATGTGTATTTTAACATCTCCTCAAATTTCCATTAAAAAATCCACTATTTTTCTAATGTTTCCCCACATCTTTTAATATTGTTCCTAGAGCTGCTAATGATTTGGCTGATTGTAAGCCAAGGATGGGGTTACCAAACCCTCCCTTGTAACTAATTGTTCCTAGCCTTCCTGTAAAGCTTGTTTCTGTTTTTTGCTATTTTATAATAAACTCGGTATTCTATACACAAAATAAAAAATAAAAAAAGATCTCCAAACCTGAACATGTCAAACTATAAGATAATATTGTGCCAAGTAGTTGGGATAAGGCTCCGATGATGATGATGATCATGCTGATTATTGTACCACCAAACTATGGTTCATGTCATTATTTAATTTTGCGCTCCAACTTCAAAAGCCCCTAATTTTCCCTGCTGCTATAGTTTGCATGCTAGTATATAGATCAGTACATTGATCCTCACCTTGTTGAGAACAACCAAACGTGATTTGTTGGCAGGCGCCATTTCCTACAGAAAGCTATAATATCAGGAGTAGAGTAGAACTTCGGTTTTCCATTGCCCAGCTCAGTTACAGCTGTCACTACAACTGCTCAAGAACAAGATGAGTCAGTGAAGTTATCAAGAAAATGATATATCATTATCACTACAACTGCTCAAGAAACTGATTGAAGTAGACGGATCCAGGGAACATTTTTTTGAAAGATACAAGGATCCAGGAAACATAATAGAACAGTCTGCATACATGATACATATCATTTTTTTATGGTATGATACATCATTATCATGAAGCCGGTAATCAATAAAATATTGTGTTTATATGTGTATGTACGAATACATTGGAAGATTCGAAGAAACATGAGTCATGACAAAATATCATATTAAATTCATACATGTATATATGTTACATATAAAAGATTAGAAGAAACATGACTTAAAATGCCTGAGTAACATAAGGAGGAATCAGAAAATTTTATTGTCAACGAGCTTCAGGATATCGGGAGAAAAGAATGGATAGTAAAATAAAAGTTATCCCTCTTTTGTATCCTCAGCCCTCTCCCACTCAACAGGTTGAAACTAGAAGTTTTCGCCGTAACACACCCCAAAGAAAAGAAAAACGAAAGAAGCAAAGTTTATTTTTTGTAATCAATCCAAAAGCCCACATTCTGTACAATGGTTACCTACGAGAGGAAGAATTGAAATAGAGGATTTATGCATGTCAATGACAATGCACCATAAAAGTAAACAGAAAGAATAGATGAATACAAAAGAAGATAGTTCTTCATGTTTTCATTCTTTACAGGAAACTGGAAACAATCGCAAACAACATATCATCCCCATTGACAGGAGAGAAATTCTGAAGGTTGTAATGAATATTTGATGGAGAAGATGGAGAACATGATGGATTGGCTGAAGCTCAATCCTTCAATGCAACAGGAGAATCAGAGGATAGAAGCTGGAATTCCAAGACAGTTCTAAATAACAGCGCATGGTTTCAGGCAACAAAATTCTATTGAAATATGATCCAAAAGCAAACCAAAGGAAAAGGGGGATCCCCTACAAAAAGACTTGTACATCTTCTGTAGAAGAAGTCAAGGAATATAACTCCTCAGTGTAAAAAAAGTTAATTAGTATCCAGATACCCTCAATCTTTGCAATGGACTACCTCAGAAAAGAGTAACTGTAATAAGGTCTCCTTCCTCATGGAGGATTGAGTGTAAGAGTTTGGATTTACGAACTCGATCAAGTCTCCAAGGGGAGCCTCCGGCGAGAGCGTACGCTAGGTTCTAGGATTAAAACTGAATGGTAAGGAAGATCCTTTTCAAACTGCTGATTTGGATGGAACCTGTAAACATCCTGGTTAATAGATGAACCAGTAAAATCTCCATCATGGGTTGGGAGCAACCTTGGCAAACTCCCCGGTAGGGTGGAACCAATTTGAAAAACCTAGGTTGGTAGGAACCTAATTTAAACTCCCTAGTGAATGTCGGTGTACTCAAGGGATGAGTACTTGAACCGGGAGTGGAGTAAACCCATAGTCGAACCACTATACATGCTTGTGTTATGTGATGTATTTGAGCACATTGTTATCTTAGCACTGTATGTTTAATTGCTTAATTATGAATGCTTGATAGGGATGTATGCTAGGCACTAGTTAGGCACATTCACACACAAGATGTACTTTCACTAAGTAGTGTAGACTTGAGCTCATATGACCCATTCTCATGTAGTCTACTTAGGTTGCATAGATTAGTTGCTTGATTAGTTAAATCATGTTATTATCTATGCATGCTTAGGCTAGGTTGTTTGATTGGTTATTATATGCTAGCCTTGTGATTGGACCCAATTAAGCTTGGAAGCTGAGTGTTCATACTTAATTAGTTTATAATTGCCAATCAGTTTAATTAGGCAAGAGGTTTTTAAAAAAGATTTTTAAACAGTCCTAATCACCCCCCCTCTGGGACTTAGCCATAGTTCTACAAGCTCCGTCAAGCTTCCGCGTATATGCGTAGGGTGTTGTGTTAGACTACCCACTGTGCAATTTCACTCTAGACTTTGGTGGATTTCCTTTTTTCCTTTTTTCTTTTTTGAAAAGGCAACTGAATTTTATTAAGAGAGAGCCAAGATGGCACACCAACTACAAACAAGGAAAAAAAATTTACATCCCGACGAGGCAAAAAAAAAAAAAAAAATACAAGCCTCCACCGCCTTAGTGGAAGATGCCCATTCCATAAAGCTTTGCCTTGCTAAAAACCTCAATCGCCAAGCTACTCACATTCCAAAAGCATCTACCATGTCTTTCCCCTAACAGAGTCCAACCACATGCTAGTAAGGCCAATCTCTAAAACACTCTTTTTCCTTCCCGAGCCCAACATGATGCAATGCTAAAAAGGGGTCCCAATTGATCCAGGCAAACCCAAGGAGCACTAAATAGGCTAAGGAAACTCCTCTACACTTCCTAAGAAAAAAGGTTGCGTAGGAAGAGGTGGTCAACCACTTTCACATCTTTGACACACATCACACATAAGTTGAGAATCACCATAGATCGTTTCTAGAGGTTATCAATGGTCAACACCCTCATTCTCCCAACATGGGACCAAACATATGATGTATGGTTGCACCTCTATCCCACCACCGAAGGCCAAAGCATCTTGTAGGACGATCAAACTGAGAAGCACCCTAACTTATCCACATTCCACACAATTTTGTCCTGTTCCTCCGACATTGAAAGACAACTTTGGAGAAGCCCCAGAAGCTTAGTGAAGTCCTCTACTTCCTCGTCAAGTGTGTTCCTATGGCATGGAAGGGACCAAATAACAACTCCGCTGATGGACAAACATCGAGAGATCAGAATATTTCTTTCAAACGATAATTTCACATATGCAGAAACACCACCTAGAACAGCTTCTCCACAATCCACACATCCTCCCAAAACCGAATCTTCTCCCCATTGCCAATGGCAAAACAAATCCCATCACTAAACTTGTCCTTCAAGTGAGAAACTGACTTTTAGATGCAAGATGTCCTATATAGTGAAGAACTCCTAACCCACTACCACCATCCTGGCATCCATGCCTGCAATGACTTTTCTCCATGGAAATCCTTCTTCCAACCCCAATCTCCCTAACCATTTCCCCATCTCCAAATCCTTAACGCTAACCACCAACCTACCCCTCCACAAAAAGTCACGCCTAAGTTTTCCAACATATGCAAAACAGCTTTGACGCACTTAAATAGGGACATGAAGTACAACGGCACATTTGACATAGCTATTTGATTAGTGTCAACCGCCGTCGAAAGATAGATACCGACTCTTCCAACTAGATAGCTTCCTTTCAACCCTTCCCATAGGGGAAGACCAAGATATGTTGGAAGGAAAGGTTCTTGCCCTACACCCAAAAATTGTTGTCATCCTCACCACCTCTTCTTCAGTTGACCACCTCCTTATGCATTGGCCTTTAGTCAAAGAGTATGGGCGATTTTCTTCAATCTATTTAAGGTGACATGGGTGATGCCAGGCTCTATTGGATACTTTCTAATGGCATGGCATGGTGTCGGGCTTGGAAAAGAAGAAAGAGTGAGCTGGAGATGTTTCTGGAATATGAGCAGCTCGAAGGGGGAGATTCTAACAAGGCTAAGCTTTTGGTAGTGGTATGAGCCTCTTGTATAAAGGTTGTGAAGAATTGTAACCTTTCATTTCTTTTGGGTGTGTAATTCTTTGCGTTAGCTCGATGCTTCTTTAATAAAAATATCATTACATTTCAAAGGGAAAAAATAAAAATAAAGACCAGGAAAAAAGAAAACTTAGATACGCTGGCAGGGCATGATGGTTGATACATAGCATTAATAAATTTGCACACTTGGCATATAATGAACTCAAAATAAACCATACAAATCATGGGCGGCTAATTTAGATCTCTTAAACAGGAAATTGCATTGATTTAATTCATTAATTGGCTAAGGGACATTATTGCGAGTATGACCAAGTGGACGAGTGTTGGTTCACAAAGCCTTCCTTTCTATACAAATCTTCCTATGTCTAGAAAGCTATTTCTGCCCTATTCCCCCAAATGCAAGATTAGTTCTCTTTCTCCCTAAGTAATGGCTTAAATATTTGGTTATGGTCGGACACTCAGGCCTCTAATAGGCCTCTCCGATTTCTTTCCTAGACTGACTAATCTACCCACGAACATCCTTGTCCCCATATATTCTTGTTATTCTAATGCTAGGTTTGGTGTGTGGTGCCCCCTTGCAAGAGGTTGATATCGGAGCTAGAGTTGGATGACCTTCTGCAGAACATTCATCCTTCCCCGGACATTGCTAACTCAATTTTTTTGTCCTTATCTCCTTCAAAGAAGTGCTCTACTCATTATTTGTTCAAGCACTTCACTACTCCCTCTGGCCCAAGTCAGTGCTCCTTCCCCTCTTTCGTTTGGAAGTACGGAGCACCCCGAAAATAGTTGCCTTTGTCTAGACCTTAGCTAGAGGAAGAATTCTCTCAATTGACTAATTGCAGCAGAGGGGCATGATCATGCCAAACATCTTTTCCCTCTATAAGAGGGATGCAGAATCCGTCAATCATCTCTTCATCCACTATTCTTTCACCCGCGACATTTGGTCTTTCATCCTAGGTCGGCTACACCTCTTGGGTGATGAAGTTCGCAACCTTCTCTTCCTCTAGCACAAAGGATGCGGTGGAGCTATTTTTAAGGCCTCCTGGTGCCTCCTCTTCTTTGCTTTCTCCTGGGAGATATGGATAGAGGCCAATGACAGAGTCGTTGCTCATTGCGCTGATCTCTCCAAGGTGCTAGCTCTGATCTCTCGAGATGTTGTGGGGTAGTCAGTCCTGACTCCCGAACTCAGTTGCTCAAGCCCTCCCCATCTAAGTGTTGGGGTGCTTTGTTTTAAGTTGTATAGTTAGGCCCTGCCCTGTTTTGAGTCGTATAGTTAGATTAGGTTTTTGTTTCTTGTTTTGGTCCTTTTTGTTTGTGTGTTGTGTTTCTTTGCTTGTTTTCCTTTTCTGTTTGTTTGTTTTTTGTTTTTCTCTTTGCCTTTGGCGTTTTAATAAATTTTTGCAAGCTTCAAAAAAAATTGATGGATATTGAATAGATCATTGAAATGACAACAGTTTTATAAATCAAAGGTTATTATAGTTAAATCAATCGGCTGATCTTGGTGCCACGTTCATTGTCCCCATCCCTAAAAAGGAAGGTGCGGAGCAGATGAAAGACTTTCGGCTGATAAGTCTCATAGGTAGTCCATACAAGATTTTGGCTAAAGTTTTTGCCCCTAGATTCAAGGAGATCCTCCCTACTTCTATCTCTGAGAACCAAGGAGCCTTTGTGAAAGGAAGGCAAATTCCCAATGGAACCCTTGTTGCCCATGAGTGTATCAACTACAAATATAAGAGTAAGAGAGTAGCATTGTGTGCAAATTGGACATTGAGAAGGTTTATGATCACGTCAATTGGGCCTTTCTCGATTATATGTTATGCAGGGTGGGTTGTGGCTTGAAATGGAGAAGATGGATTAGCGCTTGTGTCAGCTCAGCTTTCTTCTCGATGATGGTTAACAACTCTCCTAAAGGCTTCTTCAAGTCCTCTAGAAGATTGAGGTAGGGGGACCCCTTGTCCCCTTATTTATTTGTGGTGATAGGCGAGGCTCTTAGCATGATGCTTAAAAAGGGAGAGGAGAATGGGCTATTTAGAGGGTTCGTTATCTCGAATCAACTTTCCTCTATCACTCACCTTCAATATGCGGATGATACGCTTCTTTTTTGCGATTCGAAGGCCAAGTCGATTGATAACCTTAGAAAGATTACGGTGTGCTTTGAGGTGGTGTCGGGCCTCACAATGCAACAAAATCGAAAATGTTAGGAATTAACATGGATCAGGCAGATCTTCATGATCTTGCAAGTATTTTCGGTTGTACAACTGGAATTTTTCCTTCTACGTACCTCGGGCTGCCCCTATGCATTGGAAAACCGGCGATTAGCCTATGGGACAAGGTGATTGAAAGAATTGCAAGAAAGTTATCTTCTTAGAAACATTCTCATATGTCAATGGGAGCTCATCTCACGTTCATTAAGTCTGCCTTCTCTAATATGCCTATTTATTTCCTCTCTCTTTAAGTGTCCTCAACGACTAACCGATGGATTAGAGAAACTCAAAAGAGACTTCTTGTGGAAAGGGGCGACTGATAGTGGAAAGTTTAATCTTCTAAAATGGGAAGAGGTTTGCAAACCTGTTAAAGAAGGTGGAGCGGGAATAAAACCTATTGCTTTGAACTCCACTCTTCTTGGCAAGTGGATTTGGAGATTTACTTCTGAAGGGAACAGTTTGTGGAGAAAGCTTGTAGCGGCTAAATATGGTACTCAGGAGGGGGGGTGGTTCATTAGGAAGTTGTCCATCAACAGAGCCTCACACATGTGGAAAGCAGTCGCGGATATACAGCATCATCGTCTTCCAGGCCTTGCTTTTCAACTTGGGAATGGGGCCAGTATTCGTTTTTGGGTCGACTTTTGGTGGGGGAATGCCCCTCTCGAATCCTCATTTCCTAGGCTTGCTCGCCTTGCGCCCGACCTTCAAATTCGGGTTGCAAATTGCCATTCGGTTACGGATGGGACAGTGGTGTGGTGTCCGCCTTGTAGAAGAAACTTACTTAAGACCGAAATTTCCAAGCTAACCAATCTCCTTCTTCTCTTAAAGTCTCAGACTCCAACGGTCAGTGAGGAAGACAAGATCTTATGGTTGAAGCACTCTGGAATATTCTCAGTCAGACCTTTCTTCAGCCTTATTTCCTTGCCCACTATTGGTGTGGGTCCCACGCATCCCTTTCACCATTGGTTCTATGGGGCCCCCCCTCGGGTTCCTACGTTCGTATGGTTAGTTGAAAGAAAGCGTATTCTCACGATGGATAACCTTCAACGTAGAGCGATGATTCTTCCAAACATATGCCTTATGTGTATGGTGAATGGTGAATCAATTGATCATTTATTTATCCATTGCCGGTTTGCATAAAAAATCTGGTTGTCCTTCCTCATCTCGATTGGTACAGCATGGGTTATGCTGAAGTCTGTGGAAGATCTGCTTTGGGCTTGGCATGGAGATGGAAAAGGTATTCATGGAAAAGCAGAGTGGAGATTGCTTATTATGGCATTTTTTGGGTGATTTGGAAGATGAGAAATGATAGATGCTTCAGAAACATCTCGAAAAACGAAACGCGGGCTATTGACAAAGTGAAAGGGCTGGTGGCCGATTGGATTTTGTATGCCTAGGGTTGATGGGTTGTTCCCCCTGGGTTTGGGTCCTGGTGTACTTGTTTGGGTTGTAATTCTTTTCTCTCATCTTTTGCTGAGCTTCTAATAAATTTTTGCGTCATCTTTCAAAAAAAAAAAAAGTTGGTCCATGACCTCGGACTGTTTGATTGAATCAGCGTATTCCACAAGCACAATTTTAAAGTGCTTGATTATTGGGCATCACACTTTGCCAGAGCATCGAATAACTCCCCCTTTTTAAAACCGCCTCTACATCTGCCTCCCACATCTTGCAAACCACTTCATCTCTCTCTCCACATGCATTGCACGTGCCATATCAACTACTTAATTTGACACTGATTTAAAACTGTCTCCACTGATTAGGCAGTGACTTGCTCAGGAAATGAAAACAAATTACACTTCGGGTAAGGTACTATGTGATGGAATTTCAGATTGCTTAAGATAGTTTTGGATGTGCCAATAACGAAAAAAACAAAAAGATTTATGAAGTAAATATAAAACAGACAACCGGAATATAACATGGTGGGATGTGTTGGCTGCTCTGACAAAGCTGCTGGATGATCCCTTTTCCGTTGATATGTCACTTCAATTAACCCTTGCAAGAAATTGATTGGAATAGAAGGGTAGGCAAAATCCCCCATCCAAATGCGCTATTTGGAGATGGGAAGGAGGAACAATATGTTACAATATGTTCCTGAGCTAATGGATGTCATCAGTTAAGTTCCAGGCTGAGCAAATCAAAATTTTGTATAGTCCAGGTCCTATAGTTCTGTTAAAAGAAAATTCAAAATCTGGGGCAGAACCAATCAAGCATGGCCCATTGACGGCCCCCTACAAGCCCCCGTTAGCTGTTATGTTAATTCAATGCCACACCAACTGTACATATCCATGTAAAAAATTCTTGCAGGGGACAGAGTGGTCAGCAAGATAGAGAACAACAAAATATTGCAAAGGAGCTGAACAGATTACTTGCTGTGTTAGTAAACAATTAAAAGTGATTTGCTGATTCATGGTTCATAATCCTTGATCTAAGAATCTTTCTCATCTGAAGATGGTGTTTCTGTTGACACCTCATGTAACTGTATCTCAGATCCTTGTTTGGTGATAAATGGTGCATTTGTGAACTATATCTGTGGTTTTTCAGACAATAACGTCAGTTGCTTGTATTCAGTGAAGTGCAAGTGGAAGGATTGGAGACTCTCGATTATCTAGACAACTTACAGGATATGAAGCGCTTCACGGAGCAAGGAGATGCAATTAACATTTGATTCAGGAGTAAGCATTGAGATTGCTGGAATTTTTGTTATTTATTTTCTCAATTTGATGCTAACACATCTTCCAATTCCTTTTTGCGTGAAGGTGGACAAAGCATATGTTAGCACGCGAACCAAAATCGCCATTCTGGACCATGAGAAGAAAGAACATTTGTTTCACGGAAGGACGGACTTCCTGATGCTCGTAACCAGTCTCTCAATAACCTGACTCTCTTCAGTCGCAATTTTCTAGAATGTGTTTGGGTAAATAAAATAGTTTTTATGCATAATAATAAAATCTTGTGAATGATAATAGATGTTGTTTCATGAAATAGAAGGCATACTCTCCAGTTCAATCAACTACACACAATAAATGCATCCCATATGAATAACTCATTTTCTTGGATCTGATGAATGCCAACATGCAAAAATATAAAAATAGAACTAAACGGAACACCGCCTCTGAAACCGTCCCAGTAGGGGGGGAAAATGATGCTAACTGAGATTGGAGTATTTCAGAAGGCATTACTTGTGGCCAGGGCTCTCCATCCAGTGGTTTAGCTACAAGCTCCAAAATTGCTCTGGTGGGCGATCGTAACCATCTGACTAGGCAAATTTTGCTCATCCATTTGTAGAACACTAACTATACAATTAGGATAATTTGAGTCGTGGCGTACTTTGGGCTGCGGCAAAATCATTACGGGACCCACTTGCTGATCTTTTTGAGTTCGGATATTGAAATGTGACCATTGCTGATTAGTCTCGTTCTCTCTTAATGAAATTAGACTCAAAATATCATCTCGTTGAACTAAGAATTTGGGAACCCAAAATAATTCTCTCCAGATTTTTTTTATTTTTTTTCAGTTTTGCCTCTATCTGACTTGCCTATTGAATCTTAATTCGCATTGCTCAGTCAATTTTAAGAAGTTTTAAACCCTAAAATTAAATAACAACTGGACAACTGGAAGGTTTTTAGCATTCGCTATCCACTATTGCGAAAACTCCAGAACAACAGATCATCATCATATCCTTTTTCCCAGACATTTCTGTAACATGTGGGCATGCGTGGCTGCGTGTGAGTTGGCCATCATACCAACACCATTCGATGACCCTTCTGTAGTGTTTGGAATCTGTTCGTTGCTTTTTGTCCTTGTCCACAGTGGTATGAAATCCTTGGGACCAGAAGGCGAAGCCCATGGTAGATTTTGGGGATGACAAGTACAAACATATGCTGTATGTGGAGGCTGCAGATATCAAGAAGACCATCACTTTGAAACCAGGGGAGGAATGGAAAGGAAGGTAGGAGCTATCTGCTGTCCCAGCCAATTATTGCAGCAGGCAACTTGATCCTCAGAGAGTTCTCAGGGGAGAATAAAAGATACTTGGTGCTTCCTGTGCAGGTTCTTCTTAAAGCCTCAACTTTAACCTAAGATATTGGCTGATAATTGTAAGCTTGTTACTGCAATTCCTCCCAGCTCCTTCCATAGTCGAGAAAAATATTGATTCCCTAGATCTTGAACGAGAACATCAGTCTATGACTGTTAGGATACAAATCTAGCATGGACACCAATCCGAACCTTCTAAATCTTGCTAACTTGCTTAATAAGGCTTCTCTTTCTCGAGCAGCCCATCCCTCTCAAATTCCTTGAAAGCATCTTCATGTTAAAACATTGGATAGCCCACTCTCTAAGAAGAATCTCTTTGAACCCTGCTAGATGATCCCAATAGAAGCACTCCTAGTGGTTGGCCCGTTCCTTTCCACCACGAGGTACCCCATTGATTGTCATAGTTCACCGATAAATGTAGCAACTCCATTTTACCTTTTTCCCCATTTTTCCCTAGCCTTGTCCTCAAGACTATCTAAATACTGTCCCTCTCTTCCTTAAGCATAAAGAGTGCTTCCATGTCTCCCTTGCTGCCCCCAAAAGACCACCCTACCATCCTTACCACACCTCTGCATTGCATCACATATGCAATCCTTAACTATGGTTGTCCTGAGATGAGAGTGTCTGCACCTAATTGAGAATCCTTGAGGTGGACCAGTCCTGGGCTCACCAACTGCTGATTCCCTGCATTACATCATTGTTGCTTGTAGAAAACTATTTACAAGGGAATTTCAGTGAATGGAGGTGAAGACCTCTGAAAGGTCTATACCCAATCAATCTTGAAGTGGAAATTAGCTTATGACCTTGATTATGGCTCTTAGTTGCACAAACCATGGTGACAATTAGAAGCGGATCTCGGGCAGGAGTGGTAGAGTCTAGTTCAAAATATTAGCGAGTGTAGAGATCTAGGTGCAGGAGCAGACGTGAGAATCCCACACAAGCTTGAAGCAACAGCGGCACTTGGTTCTACAGTTGACATGAAGATGGAGATGAGATTCATGGCCATGGTCGTTTGTAAGCAGCCATTTTCAACAATTAAATATTATCAAATGAAACAAGTCAAACATTGGCACACTACAATCCAATTTCACCAGGCATCAAAGGGCTCAAGAACAGAGCAACTTTACAAGCAAGACTCAAAGACAATGGGAGGCAGGAGTTAAGTCATGTTTCATAAATATTCCTTGTACTTCTTTTTTATGGTAAAAAGTTGCATTTAGCCTTTTACGCTTTTGTGATAAGTTACTCTCAAATTAATGAAAGCAAAAAAGAATATAAAATGAGATGCATACCATAATCTTCCAAAGGTCGTTGCCCATGATCTCCCAAAACAGCTGTTACTAATTCCATTGATATGCACATACGATTCTTCTGAAGTACAAAAAAAAAAAAAACCCGGTTAGAATCAGCTTCTCTTATCTTCTAGTTACAAAAAGCAAATTGATTGCAAACCACCCATTGCCTAGGAAGATATAGACGCGTTATGCTTCGTTCAATACAAGAAGATAATTGAAGCGAAAACCTCGATGGACAGAGAATTGAGTAGAGCAGAGTGTGTGTGTGTGTGCGCGCGCGCGCGCTCGCTCTACTCAACATATATAATTGACTAGAGCAGAGTGTACACACACACATACGTAACTCATGAAAATAGCTTAAGTCACGTGTAGCCTATGCTACATGATAATTTGCACACGCTACACACTTTACATAGACTATGCTATGTGCTATGTAGCTCACATTACATTTATTTTTCACTACAACATTAAAATCAATTAATTTTTTCAATGATTTGTTACATTTTTCTATTTTCAATAAAATTAGTTAATTTTTCAATGCTTTTAGTAAAAATAATATAAGTAACCGTATTAAATCAATTTCTTTGCTTTCTTTACATTAGCACTTAACCATTACCCTATTTTAGGTCGAGTTTAGTTGCACCCAATATCATGAAATATTGTTAAATTTTATCATTAATTTGTCTAATTTGGTCCAAAATATCATGAAATTGGTGCAACTATGCGCAATCTTGATTAAAAATCTAGAAGTAGCATGTAGCTTACCCCACACGCCATTTAGCTTATGCCTCATGCTTCAAAGGGGTGAATGTTGCGCTACACGATATTCGCTATTTAAAACATTAATATAATATATATGTATATAGACGAATGCTCACCTGCACACCTCCTGAGCACTTTTTGAGAACTCATCTCACGTGATATGAGCCCAAAATCTAAACCATCCACGTGATGCAGCACCCCAAGAAATCCCCAGGGCCCAACTTTTACCCTGATCCAAAACTTTGGTGGGCCATGGCAAAAGGAAACAGTTTCATCCCTTAATTTGCCTCTCTTTGCAGAAATGGTCCACCAAAGTTTTGGATCAGGGTAAAAGTTGGACCCTGGGGGTTTCTTGGAGCGTTGTATCACATGGACAGTTCAGATTTTAGGCTCATATCAAGTGAGATGAGTTCACAAAAAGTGTTCACAAGTTCTCGTGAGAATTGGTGCGCAGGTGAGCATTCCTCTCTCTCTCTGTGTGTGTGTGTGTGTGTGTGTAATTAACAAAAGTTCAAGAGTCTTCCTTTCTAGAGTTTAAGATTTATTAAACATAAAATAAAGGTTCATGGAGAATAAGAGATCTATAAATATGATGTATTCATGTCTCCTTGAATTCAACGATGATATTGCTCATTTACATACAAAAAGTATAAAATACCCTCGGTCTCATGGTGGGGAAGTGCAGAAAGTATGAAAGACATGGTGTACCGTAATGGCAACAGTGGCAACTGTTACGCGTTACGGGAACGTAAAGGCCGAATAGCCATTATGGAGAAAATGACCCGTAACAACCGTTACAAGGACGATACAAGTTTTCTTCAAAAAAAAAAAGGCCGTTACCACCAGTGTTGTTAAAATCGTACGATTCACGATTTGAATCGTATGATTCAAATCGTATCGCAAGGCCATACGATTCAAATCGTATCGCCAAATCGCAATTTTAAGTAAATCGTACGATTCCAAAACTGAATCGTACGATCGAAATCGTGAATCATACGATTCGACAACCGACGTTAAAAATCGAGAAAAATCAATTTTTTTTCATTTTTTTTCCTAATTTTTTTTAGGGCTTTACTTACTAAAAGCTATTTAGGGTCCACCTTCATTAGAATATACATTCTTTTACATCTTTTGAGAGAGATTGGAGAGATTCGAAGATTGTGAGGCCAATAAATCTTGGAGAAAGAAGCTCTCATATCTTTTTCAACAGAATCAAACACCGCTTGTTTCGTTGGTTTTCTACATTAAAATAGGTATGAAAACATAAAAATTACTCCTTTAATCTTTCATTTTTATTTTCTTCAAACTGTGCAATTTTACAATTGCGATTTTGCTCGATTTTACGCTTTGGAGGCGTTGCCCCCAAACCCCCACCATGGGGGGCGCTCACTTGGTTCGACTGCCGCCCCCCCCTGGACCCCCCCCCCCCCCCTTTGTAGGGGTTGCACTTAGAGATCAAAGGAAACATAATACAAGACACAATCACACACCACCTACATTAGAATATCTCATCTTTTTCTTGTTTACTCTTTTCTTTTTCCTTTCATGAATTTTTTAAATAAAACATAATTTGGTTCATGTCTTCTAAGGACTCTTAATGATTTTTAACATTTTCATGTTTGACTTGTTTCTTATAGTTATAGGTGGGTTTGGGTGTTGATTCAACTTGGAGTGTTAGAGATGGGAAAGAAGTTAAAGTTGAAGTATAATGATCCTACATGGGAGTATTGTTCGAAGGTGGATGAGAACAATAATCTCCATCTTAATTGTAATTTTTGTGGGAAGAGTTATTAGGGAGGTGTGTTTCGAATGAAACATCACCTTGCCCGAACCAAGAAGAATGTTGCTTTGTATAGTCAAGTGGGTGATGACGTCGCCGAAAATTCAAGAGGTTGTTGGAGGGTAATATCAATGAGAAGAAGCAACAAGAAGAGCAAGCATACGATGTTGAGAGAGTTCCCATTATTGAAAACGTGGAAGAAATTGGAGGAAAACGAAAAAGGACTATGGATGATTTTGTAGGAAGAAAAGGTGGGCCGAAAGAAAAGCAACAGGCCACTCTTAACAAAATTTGAAAGAAATCGAAATAATGTATGTCTTTCGATTTCTAGATTCTTATATGCAAATGCTTTACCATTTAATCTTGTAAAAAGTCCATTTTTTGCACCTATGATGGAAGCTGTTGCTTCAGTTGGGCCAGGGTTGAAGCTACCGTCATATTATGAAGTGAGGAATAAATTTTTAAAAATGGAAGTTGACTCGATAGAAAAATCAATCGAGGTTTATAAGAAAGGAATGGGCAAAAACCGGATGCACCGTGATGTCAGATGGGTAGACCGATGGCGTGAATCGGTCTATTACCAATTTTTTGGTAAATAGTCCAAGTGGTACAGTTTTTTTAAGAACAATAGATACATCCGATATTTCAAAAAATGCAGACAATTTGTTACATTTACTTGAATCTATTATAGATGAGGTAGGTGAAGAGAACGTGGTTCAAGTTGTTACAGATAGTGCATCCGCTTAAGTCAAAGCGGGTCAAATGTTGATGGAAAAAAGAAGGACATTGTTTTGGTCTCCATGTGCGGCCCACTGCATAGATCTTATGCTTGTAGACATTGGAAAACTACAAGTTCATTCTGAAACCTGTGGCAAAGGCAAGGGCTATAACGGTCTACATCTACAAGCATTGTTGGGTCTTAAGCCTAATGAGGAAGCATACAAATGGAGAGTTGACAAGATCGGTAGTAACACGATTTGGAACGTGTTACTTAACTTTAAAAAGCGTCCATGAAAATAGGATTGGCTTGAGATCGATGCTAATCTCAAAAGATTAGGAAGGTAACAGCTTCTTGAAAACCGCAAAAAGGAAGCATGTTCAAGACATTGTATTGGCCGATGTTGACTTTTGGCCATCTATCAAGTTTTGCTTGAAAACCACTCTCCCATTGGTTAAAGTTTTACGGCTAGTTGATTCAGATGAGAGGCCAGCCATGGGGTATATTTATGAAGCAATGGATCGGGCAAAAGAATCGATAGCAAAGAACTCGGGAGAGGTGAAAAAGAGGTATTCGGCTATATGGGACATTATAGACCAACAGTGGAATCTTCAGCTACATAGGCCCTTACATGCGGCGGCTTACTTTCTAAATCCTAAATTTCAATATGATGATAGTTTCCATCCGGATTTAGAAATCAAAACAAGACTATATGATTATATTGAAAGAATGATCCCGGATTCAAGGCAACGGGTGATCATTGATGAACAAATGGACAAGTTCAAAAAGGGCTATGGATTGTTTGGACGACAGACTGCAAAATTAACAAGAACGACGAAACAACCAGGTAATTTTTCAATTCTTTTGCTTATCTTTAAGTAAAGTTACTAAAGTAACTAAGTAGTTATTTAGTTTATTTATATATTTATCTATGATTGATTCGTAGGTTTGTGGTGGAAGACTTACGGAGATGAGTGTCCTGAATTGCAAAAGTTTGCGATCCGTATTTTGAGTTTGACATGTAGTGCTACTGGTTGTGAGCACAACTGGAGCACTTTTGAGCAGCCGAGAAATTATTGAATTCATTACTTATCTTATGAATTCACATGTAGTACCTTCAGTTCTTATGAAATTCCATGTTCATTACAGATACATTCGAAAAAAAAGAAATAGACTCGAGCAGCAGAGATTGAACGCTCTAGTTTTTGTGAAGTACAATTTCCAGCTTGAAGTCCGACATGCAAAGAGAGAGAAAGACCAAAGGCTTGATCCTATCTGCTTATCGGATTTGGAATCCGATGATGAGTGGATCACTGAGAAGGAGGATCCTACCCTTCCTACAGACAACACCTGGATGAACATGGGTGAATGCTTTGTTGAGGGATTGGAGGATGTGCCAGGTGTAGGCGGGTCTACCTCACGACCGGATAGGCGACGTGGTTAGATTGCTAAACTAATAGTTTACTTTCATTTAGTTATGCTAAATTGCTAATTGCTAATTGCTAATTGCTAAACTAATAAGCAATAAGCATAATGCACTATTCATAAACTGTTTCGTAGGTCCTAGAAAACTTGCAATAAGAAGTAAAGCGAAGGAGAAAGCGAAAGTGGTAGAAGAGGAGGAAGCAGAGTTTATTTCAACGTCAAATTCTGAGGATGAAGATAATGTTGCTGATGTTGATGCCATTGATGATGAGGATGATGATGATGATGGCGTCGCAGTCGACAAAAACTAGATTTGTTTAGACTTTTTGTTTTCTTAATACAAACAAGTGATGAAGTGAATATATAATTATACATGTAAATGGAGATGAGAAAAGGTTATTTTTTGAAATCATACAGAAAACTTACATGTACATGGGATGGGATATATGAAAAGGGTTTTTTTCTTTTAACTTAATTATGACATGATACAACACAATGATACATTTATACAAGGATACAGACATACAATTAATGACGGGAATCATGTTATGGTTAAATTGTTTTTTTTAGCATATTCATGAGAAAATGGATGAGTAATATGTTTTTTAATTTTTCTGATTTATTTACAATTTTTTTTGTATTTTGTTATGATATGTTTATGAAAATCTGAAAAAATCTTACGATTTACGATACGATACGATTTAGACCCAATTAGGATTCACGATTTGACAACATTGGTTACCACCACTTTTACCGTTAAGGAATACCTTGGTGAAAGAAAGACCCTTCAGCAGTGGTATTTCTAGAAATAAAAAGTTAAGTTAATCAATTCTCCATACACGAAATACATGGCAGTTATTTTCACAATTTGAGTGTACAATTCATACTTTATTAATCATTTAGCACAAGAACAATTACAATTTATAACAAAAAAAATGCATGGCTGTTCTTTTCACAATCGAGGTTCATCCTTTACTAATCATGTAGCAAAAGAACAATTACAATTTAAATATAGTCAAAATCCAAACCAAACTATATCAAAAATAAAATAACAAAGAAGACTAAAATGTCACCACTAATGGTCATCCACAGATGTAACAAACTACTGATGACCACCTCTAGTACCAAAGTTCATGGGTCCACAAACACCTGAATAAACCAGCTGTAGATAGTCTGTAGCCCTATGGACTAATCCTTTTGGAAACCATGTCTTGGCATGTACATATCTGTATATGTGTATGTAATATGTACATAATATATATGAATGAATGATTATGAAATTTTATTATTCCAAAAAAGGCCAACAAAGCAGCCAAAGATACAGCAAGGATGTGGAACGAGCACGTAGTTTTGGTTTGCTAAACCCATACATTTGATGACATAACATCCAGGTGAAGTTTATATATAAACATGTGTGTGTAAATGTGTATATGTGTGTGTGTGTGTGTGTGTGTATTATGTATATATTAGTACTCCAGGGCATTTTTAAATTCACTAAGAATATGCACATTGATGCCCAAACTACCTCCAGAAAATCATTGAACTCTGCTTGTATTTTTCTTGCTTCAGTACCCCATGCCTCAACAAACATCCGGCCAAGAACAAAAACACCCACAGCAGTATAACTGCACCCATAGCAGACATTTTGCAGATTTGAGCTCATAAACAAAATTGACTACATGAAAATCGGGATAAAAATAAGCATTCACTAAGAAGTGTGAACGAAATCATGAAGATGCAATATTAATCATGGACAACTAGAAACCAAGGCAAAATTCTAAAATGCATCCAATTACAATCCAAATTATCACCATACATGTTCCCGTAACTGTTTTTGGCATAGGCTCCACCCTCATGGCCCGCATACATGAAAAGAGACCCAGAATGTTTAAGTGAGACCTGCAATGAAAAGATATGAAATGCATCCACGATTCCAATATTCATCTCTCACTGATACACTCATTTAACTGCGGTTTTAACAACAGCCGCAGCAGCAATAACGATGATTGCTTTTTATCAATAACAATGATGATGATTAATAAAAACAATTGGTCCAACATCAGCTATACTCAATGTTCGCATTGTCGGCGATATTATCGAAATATCGCCGATATTATCGGTATCGCTGGGTAATCGAAAACTATAACCCATTTTTTCGCCTCGCTTCCAGATATCGCCGATATTTTTGTTTTTTCGAAATTTCCTAAAAAAATGCCGATAATTCCTGTTCCCACCAACCACGGGTGGGAACTGTAGCCAAGTACATCCTTTTTTCCAATAAAAGGGCGACATTTTCAGCGATAAAATCGTCGTGAGGAAGAAGAATCTAAAAAAAGAAGAAGAAAATACCTGTTTTTTCTCTTGCATTTGTTTGAGGAAGAAGATTTCAGCTCTCGACAATCGTTGGATTGTAGATCGGCAACCATTCTTCAAGATGTACGAATCAAACACCAAAAAAGTTACCGACTTTCCATCGAAATCCTCCAACGGCGACTTCTCCGCATTGCCAGCCTCGAAACGTGGCATTGCCAGCCTCAGAACGTGGTTTTAGGGAAGGAAATTTCGAGTTTTAGGTGGAGGGAGAGATTTTAGGGTTTGGGGGGGAAATGGGTTTCGGTCTTCGGTTTCAACCCCTAATAAGGGAGCGGATTTGAAATCTGATTGCGTACTGATAACGCAGCACGCTCTTATTGTGCTGAGTAAATTGTGTTGGGCCCACAATGAATGTATGTGGTTTATCCTCTCTGTCCATTCATTTTTTTAGATCATTTTAGGCATTGATCCTAAAATCAAATTATATACAAAACTCAAGTGGACCACACCACAGGAAAAGGAGGGAATAATGATTTCCACCGTTGAAACCTTTCTAGGGTCCACAGTGATGATGTTTATTTGTCATCCACACTATTCATAAGATCACACAGACATGGATGAAGGGAAAACACAAATATCAGCTTTATCCAAAACTTCTGTGGTCCCCAAGAATTTTTCAACGGTAGAGGTTGAATGCACATTCTTTTTTGTGGTGTGATCCAATTGAGGTTCGGATGTGCTTTGTTTTTGGGTTAAAAAGCCTAAAATTATCTATTACAATGAGTGGATGGAGTGGATAAAATACATATATCACGGTGGGCCCCACAAAGTTTGCTCGGTACCATAGTAATTCAGTACGCAATTCAATTTATTGCGGTTGTGTGTAGTGCACACTTGGGACGCGTTCGTTCTGTGGGGCCCATCTCATTGTATGAATTATATATCTACATCGTCCATTCATTTTTCCATATCGTTTTAGAAAGTGTGCCAAAAACTAATGCATATCCAGATCACTAGTGGACCACACCACAAGAAACAATGCTCCTTGTATGCCCACCATTAAAACTTTGCACGGTCCACCGCAATGTTTATTTGACATCCAACCTAATGATTAGGTCATACAGACCTCGATGAAGGATCAAAAACAAATATAAGCCTGATCCAAAACTTTTGTGGCCCCCAAGAAGTTTTTAATGGTTGGTGTTCAGTAAACACTTTCCTATGATGTGGTCCAATCAAGATTTCAATCTAACTCTTTTTTGGTATAGTACCATATAATGATATGGAAAAATTGATGGACGGCGTGGATGTAATAAATACATCATGGTAGGGCCCACAGAGCAGTGACCAGCAGTCAACATTGCTACTGGAAGCGTTACCAGCCAAACCACGTCTCTTTCGTGAGTGGATTAGGTGAGACACTAGCCTCACGCAAGACGTGTGGCCCTTATCGTGGGGTTACAATGGGCCCCACCTTGATGTATGTATTAAGCATCCATGCTGTTCATCTGTTTTTCTATATCATTTTAGGGCATTACTCCGAAAATTAATCACAGCCAATTATCAAGTGGACCATACTATAAGAAACAGTGGTGGCTGACCATCCCTTTGGAAATTGGATTGCGTACTGAATTACTCCTCAGTACGCTCTTATCATACCAAGTAAACTATGTTGGGCCCATTGTGGATGTATGTGCATTATCCATGCCGTCCAATCATTTTTCCATATCATTTTAGGGATTGAGCCTAAAATCGAAGCATATCCAAAGCTAAAGTGGACCATGCCACAGGAAAGAGTGTGGATAATGATTTCCACAAAACATAAATATCAGCTATGGTCCCCAAGAAATTTTCAACGGTATACATTATATGGTGTGGCCCGCATGAGCTTTGAATATGCTTCAATTTTTGTCTCGTGACTACATTTGTATTATACATTCAAAAAAGTATACTTTTTTATTTCATTTAATTTTATGTCTTAATTATTGTATGGTGGCTGCATTTGTATTATATAAACTCATTTTGGTTGCTATTGGAGTGATTTCTTAGGCAACGCATGCTTTTTGGGCCCCATTGATGAAAATTTATTATTTAATGCATTCTTTTTGCAATTTTGTTTATTCCTAAATATGCAAATATGTATATTTAGGTATTTCCTGAAGTTTCATTGAAAAAATCCACAGTGTTCCTCATGTTTCCCCATTTTTCCCCACATTTCTGGTTATCGGCGATAATATCAACGATAACAATGTTATATCTTTATCTCCGGCCAGCAAAACTTGTAGCGATACCGACAATGCGAACACTGGCTATACTTAGATACCAGCTTCCATTTGAGAAAAACTGCATTTGGATCTCTTTTTTTTATTGGTAATAGCATTTGGATCTCAAGTATTGAAATGGCAAAAACTATATTATAAAATGAGATAGTTTCTAAACTGGGACACCCATACCTCTACAGTAGCCAAGCCATTGGAGACCATTTCTATCATCCTCGTTCTGACCTGCAAATTAGAGCAAAAGAAACTAATCAGGACTGTCCTTAAGGCTTTAAGATATATAAAGTAACAATGTATGACTCCATTGCAAATTGACAAACTAAAATACCAAGACACTCTCGTATAACATCGCAATTCTTGACTAAGTTCCGGCATTTGTGGCAGTGTGCCATATCAAAAACGAAATTCCAGGCATTCAAAATGGAATCTTGGATTGTTAGTACATAGCCAGTCAACTAGATTAATGAGAATTAGCAAGCATTTAATGCATGAAGAACAAACTAAAGAAAACCATATGAAACAAAATATACATCGCTTCAAAATTGAACATTTCATTAACCCAAGTGGAAAGAAAGGTAATGATGTGGCTGATGCTTTCCCCATATGTTGAAATTCTTCGAGATATAATTATGGAACAAGGCTACATTCATTTAGGATTGATATGTTTATTACTATTCCTAAGTCTCTTAGCCAAATAATAGGCTTTTTTTTAAAAAGTAACAGTATTTATTAAAAAGGCGCGCAAAGCACACAAAAGAAAACAACTAGGCTACAAAGCAAAGAAAGATGAGAGGTCTATAGAAGAAACCTCCTTCAAACAAGAGGCCCAACTCATAACTATCATCTTAATTCCCTTAATAGCCTCCCGAACCGAAGGATTTTTGTTTTGACATACCCTCCCATTACAATTTCTCCAAGTAATCCAAAAAAACCCAAAAGGATCAGCCTCCAAAGAATCTTGTTAACTTTCCCCACCCCACCTTGATGCTACACCCACATAAGTTCCACAACCAAGCGCGACATGACCCAAGCAACCTGAAATAGATCAATAAAATGCTCCCACATTTTGCGGACATAGGAGCAATGAAAAAAGATGATCGACCAATTCTGCCACTTCCATACACATGAGGCAAATATTGGAAAGGATCATAGATCTTCTTTGTAAGTTGTCGATAGTGAGAACCCGATTTTTACCAACAAACCACCCAAAAGCCACCATCCGAGGAGGAGCACCATAATACCAGCAAAGATACGGAAAGGAGAGAATACGAGTCAGTTCGTGCATTAGATGGTAAAAAGATTTGACTGAGAATCAGCTCAAGCTATGGCCGACCCATACCAAGGAGTTATCTTCCTCGACCATTGGAAATCTGTCATTCTAGAGGCCAACGAGCCTCACCATCTCCACAATCTCGTCATCTAACAAATTCCTTCTACGAGGGGACCAAACACACACCCCACCACAAAAGGTGTAGCAATCCTTCACTAAGACATCCTTATCCGAGGTGAGACGAGCTAAGGCAGGGAAGGAGTGGGAGAGAGGTTGGTCCTCGCACCAAACGTCAGTCTAGAACCGGATATGGTTTCGTTTCCCCAATGAGAAGGAGATACCCTCACGAAATAAATGTTCCATACAAGACACCGCCTTCCACAACCTGAAAATAGGTGGTAAAAGGAAGAACGTTTAACTCTCCAACCATCGTTGCAGAGCCCGTACTTGGAGGAGACTATATACCTACAAAGTTTTCCTTCCTCGTAACCAATTCTCCAAAGCCATTTCCCCAAAAGGGTCATGTTCATAGAATTTAATTCCTTAATGCATGCTCCCTCTTCCACAATCAATTTGCAAACCTCTTTCCAATTGACAAGATGGAACTTCTTCTTAGATTCGATAACTTGCCACAAGAAATCCCATCTTAATTTCTCTAATCTATCAAGAACCGAATTGGAACATTTGAACGGAGACATGAAGTATATCGGCATATTAGAAAAGGCGGTCTTGATAAGCGTTAGTCTAGATCTAGAAGATAAATATCTCCTCTTCCAGCTAGAGAGCTTTCTTTCAATTCTCTCAATCACCATGTCCCAAAGATGCCGAGCCGGTATCCCAATGCACAAAGGCAAACCAAGATAGGACGAAGGGAAGGACCCAATTTTGCATCCGAACACCTCCGCTAAAATAGATAGCTCTTCCTTGCTATCCACTGCTTCCACATTTGTGTAATAAAACAAATAACGTCGTTTGCATATTGGAGATGGGTTATGTGGGTTCCTCCATCTTTAATATCAAAACCTTTAACTAAACTGACATCCTCCCCCTTAAGGGGCAAAAGGCAAAGTGCCTCTCCAACCACCAAGAACAAATAGGGGGAGAAAGGATTGCCTTGACGGATGCCCCTGGAGGCTTTGAAATACCCCATAGGAGAGCCATTGATAAGAATAGAATAGGAAGCCGATTGAACATAGGCCCGCATTCAATATATAATAGGAAGCCAATTGAACACAGGCTCGCATTCAATATATAATAGGAAGCCGATTGAACATGGGCTCACATTCAAATAATGGAGTATTAGAAATCATTATTCATTATATAACTAAAATCAAGCATATCTCTCACTCAAGCATTTCATCAGACACGAATTAACATGTTCATTATTTATATACTAAGAAATATGGTAGAAGTGTGATATATAATTGTCTCTTCCAGATTCAGCATATGAAAAACCTCAAGAATTTATCTAAAGCAGTATCATCTTATAAATTACTAACAACATATATGGGGATGCCCCACATTCTAACTGCGTCAAATTGTCAAGGAATGCATTCTCAAACATGAAACGTCCAGGCCTCACTTGAACTATTTGTTCAATCATATGGTCCAAAGGAATGGCATAAATACCCTGCCAGTTCATATGCAGTCACGTATTATTGCCTTGCCATGCCATGCCAAAGCCTATAGCACAAAAAGGTTGCGAATGAACTGCTCATTAGTTGTTACAGCAGCCCATGCTGCCTTGCGGGCCACAACCACAGGAGAACTGGCAAGTTTAGCATTGCCTGTCACAGCCTAATGCATTAATAACAGTGCCTATAATAGGATGCAAAAACTAATGGGCATAGGGCGAAGCAACATGACCTGCTAGCTTACTAGGCAGAAACCATACTGCCATGCATTGTGGCAAAGGAAAGCATGCATCAGCCATCAGGATTTACAATGGCTAGCCCTAGTCACAATCTCATTCTTGGAAATTTATCTGTCCAGGAATTTCTTGGGAGATTTCCAGTTTTTAAAGTTTGCGATATTATCAGGAAAATTTCTCTGAAAATAAAAAATTAAAAAGCATCATCATCATCCTCTAAGCCTTATCACAACTAAATGGGGTCGGCTACATGAATCCTTTTCCGCTATTCTACTATATCAAGGGCCATAACTTCAACAAAAAATTAAAAATATTATTATAAAGTAATAAATGATATGAAAATTTTAAATTTGTGTAATAAAATAACAAAAATTAATTAAAAATATCATGATAATTTCGCAATACTTACATGATGATAAAATCGCAAAAAAATAAATGTACCAAGATTTTGAAAATCACATGATATTAACACAATGATATCATTTGCTTAATGAGACTTTGGGAGAGAGTGTTTAAGCAAAGACTAAGGCATGAGAAGAATGTACCACAAAAACAGTTTTGTTTCATTCCCGAGAGGCCTACCACTGAAGCTATTTCCTATTTAGACAATTGATGGAGAAATATAGGGAGAGGAGGAAGGATTTCCACATGGCCTTTATCGACTTGGAGAAAGCATACGATAAGGTCCGTAGAGAGTTAATCTTTTGGGTGTTGGGAAAGAAAGGATTCTCAAGAGGATACATTGACACGAGTAAGAATATGTATAAGGGAGCGTAACAAATGTGAAGACCACTAGTGGAGAGACAAGTTAGTTCCCAATTATTGCAGGCATACACCAGGGTTTGGCATTAAGCCCGTACTTTTTCGCATTGGTTATGGAAAAGTTAATGAAGCATTTGCAGGAAGATATCCCATGGTGTATGTTATTTACATATGACATATTTTTTTACTATCAAGACAAGGGAGGGCATAAACACAAAGCTAGATTTATGGAGGAGTGCTTTAGAATCCAAAGGATTTAAAATTAGAAAAACTAAAATAGAGTATATGGAATGCAATTTTCATAACAATGGGAGTGAAAGGAAGAATTAGTTTAAGATTGTTGGCCAAGAAGTTTCCTAAAATGACCACTTTTGATACCTTGAGTCAATAATTCATGAGAGTAGAGAGATTGAAAAGGATGTTGGCCATAAAATTCAAGCTAGGTGGAAGAAATGGAGATGTGCCTCTAGAGTTTTATGTGATTATCGTGTACCACTCAAACTTAAAAGAGAAAGTTTATAGGATAGCTATAAGCAAGCCATGCTTTACAGGACAAAATGTTAAGCAGTTAAAGAACAACATGTTCATAGGATGAGCGGAGATTAAGATAGTGAGTGGCAAGACGAGGAAGAATAGAATTAGAAATGAATGCATTTGAAGGAACCTAGGAGTAGTATAAATAGGTAATACAATGATGAGAAGTAGAGTAAGATGGTTTGGTTGTGTGCAATGGAGACCACGAACCGCATCAATTAGGAGTGAGTTGGTGCAAATTGAAGGCTCTAAAAGAGCAAGGGGAAGGCCCAAAAGGACTGAATGGAGGTAGTGAGAAAAGACTTAATGGCCTATGGTCTAACTGAAGGTCTAAACCTTGATAGAGTGGAACCAAGGTATGCCAAAACGGATACATAACGGTAACGGTGGTAACCGTTACACGTTACGGGGTCGAAACAGTCATAATGGCCCGTAACTGGCCCGCAGCGGCCCCGAAACAGAGTTTTTTTTGTTTCTTTCTTTTCTTTTTAAGCCGTTACAGCCCATATCTTAACAGTGACAGCAGTGGCTGTTACACCACGCTTACCATTATGGAATACCTTGAGTGGAATGGAGGAACAAGATTCATGTAGCCAACTGATTAATTGGGATAAGGCTTAGATTATGACAATGATCATCATCATATGCTTAATTTTCCACTAAGTATTGCAATATTTTCAAAATAAAATAAAGAAGCATACCTCTTGATCTGTCTTCTCATTTTCAAATTTGGGATAAAAGGTAGCTCTTATTTGGGCCTGAGAATACGTAAGATTGTCGACAGTAAAATCCGATTCGAGTGGGCCCTTAAATAGCTTCCTCAGTGCAGTACTATTTTTGTCAGCCGATGCATTTTCTCTGGATTCAGCTACATTAGCTTGACTATCGATTATTGTCGATCTCACATCCAGTGCTGCAGCAGCAACTTCAGAAGTTTCAGCTCCTCTTACAGTTGAATAGGACTTCGGCTTCCAAATGCTTTTTTGACCTTTGGTTGGAGGAGCCTGGTTTGCTAAAGGGACACTCCCAAATTGTGTGGGTAAAACTGGAATACAGGATGGTCCAGTATTTTCTGTAATGCCCAACCCACTAAACCTGTCAGTGATAGCTTCAGTTGTAGGCCTTGTGGCTACATTGTCTATGTGCAGAGATGCCTGGTTAGGTTTTGGCTTCTCTTTCCAACGTTGCTCTCTTTTACTTGCCTTGCCCTGTGTGAGAATTGTAAGAAGTAAATACCCACCAAATTAGCATCATCTAGGAGTGGTAACAACTAACAACTAATGGAACACAGCTAACACAGTATCTTCAATTGGATAGAAACATACCAACTTTCTACTATTAGGAATCTGGGTCTACAGTAGCATTGGCATATTAACTGGACAGATAATTAAAAAATAGCAACATGCATCATGAAGAACTATTTGTTACTAATTTCAGCATAGTTCTTGCATCAGATAATGTAAAGTTTCATAAGAATAAAATATCATTCGTTTGCAACATAGAGACAATGGATCATTTATTTCGCATTGCATCTTAGAGAATTACGGGAGCAGTTTTTCATTTTATTCCATTGTAGTTGGGTGATCCAGGGGTCGATTGAGACCTTTTTCCTTGATTGGCATTGGATGATTTCAGGAGGAAAAAAGGGGAGCAAAGTAGTGGAGGCTTGGCTTGTGGGATATTAGAGCCGAGCAGCGTGATAGGTGCTTCAGGAATCAAAGCAAGTGTCCTGAGGAGGTCTTCAGAAGGGTGAAGTTGGCTGTCATGGAATGCAGTTCTACAATCCAGACCCTTTTCAGTTATGCGTTAGCGTCGGTAAATAATTGAGTTGTTTTGTAGTTCTTGCAGATTTCTTGTCTGCCTTCTAATAAAATTTCAGAAGCCTTTCAAAATAAAAAAAGATTTTTTATCTTTTGAGAGGAAAATAAAAGATAAAATCAACATGAAAATTAAATAAACTATTTCTGTTTTTAGATTGATTCCTCAAAGACATGGTTCCAGAATTGCGCAAGGAAACCACAAGGTTCCATACAGGAGAAAATCTGCAAACAGAAGGAGGCAAAAAGCACACAAAGACATCATGATAGATGAAAAAATAATAATAATCATACATTTCTGATATATATATATTTCAGTGGTTAGAACTGCAGCATTACAGCGAACCTAATGGGATTATATAGAGCAGAAGATTGTAAAAAGAAATTATTGCATAGATCAAGAACGAGAACATGCAAATGCCAAACTACTCATCTGATTAAAGAGAATAAATAATAATAATAATAATAAAGCATTGGAGATTGATTGATTTTACCTGATTAATCGACATGGTGAGGGAGGTGCTGAATCTGAGAGCACGAGATAGGTTCAATCGGGCAGATGGAATGGAAGAAGAGAAGCAGCGGTGGAAGAGAAAAAGATTATTTGACCTTGGAGTAGTGGAGGAGACAGAAAGAGAGAAGAAGTAGAGTATTCTGGACATTCAAAAAGACGAAGAATATTCGGTGATTTTGAAAACACAGTGTTTCGCTGAGATTTCGAATGCCTGCGCCTCGTTGCCTCTCTCGGAGAGGCAGCAGACCTTGCAGGGGAAGAGAGATAGAGAGAGAACAGAGCTATGATAGCGAGAGAGAGAGAGAGAGAGAGAGAGAGAGAGAGAGAGATGCCCTGATTATCGATCGTCGGGGAATAAGAAGAGGAAGCAGCAGAGGCAGGAGAGGAGCAGGGATTTCTGGAATCGAATTGCGTCGTGTACCACACAGGAACGAACAGTTTGCCTGCTGGAAAATCTCTGTGGGCCCCACCATAATGTATGTATTTCATCAACGCCGTCCATCTATTTTGCTAGCTCATCTTAGGGAATGAAGGCAAAAGTGAGACGGATACAAATCTCAGGTGAGACATGCCGTAGGAAAGAGTGATGATTGAACGACCGCCATTAAAATCGTTGGGGTTATAAAAGTTTTTGATCAGGTTTTCCCTTCATCCAGGTATGTGTAACCCATTCAACGGGTTGGATGGCAAATAAAAGTTACAACGGAACCTAGGAAGCTTTTAATGGTGGCCTCTCAATCAACACTGTTTCCAGTCATGTGGTCCACCTGAGATCTATATCTGCTTCATTTTTAGGCTTATGCCTTAAACTGAGCTCTAAAGATGGATAGACGGCATGGATAAAATACGTACTTCATAGCTTTTCCAGTAGCACACGACACTGTCGTGGTGCTTAGTGATACACTATGAAATCCGAATCCCATTTTCGCGGGTATAGACCGGGCGCTTCCGTGGAGTCGAGGGAACAGCCGTAACCGTGGTATCTGTATGTGTTATGGATCAACTCCGTCTATCCATTTTGGCAGTTCATTTCAGGGTATGGCTCTTTAGGAAGAATTTAAACGGTGGATTGTCCGTTCCTCATTGTTTCCTTGGGTGTGGTCTATTGAGATTTGGATTTGCTTCATTTCTGGGCTCATTACCTAAACTGAGCTGGCAAAAAAGATGAATAGGCATACACCACATACATCAAGGTGAGCTCACGTTTACGCAAGCAGCTTGCCTACTCAGTAAACTCCAAGGGGTCCACTGAGATTTAGGTACTTTATCCACTATCCATCGATTTTACCAGATAATTTGAGGGCTTTAGGCTGAAAATGAAGCATATCCAAAGCTCATGTGAACCACACCACAGAAACAATGTGAATTGAATGTCTACTGTTGGAAAATTCTTAAGGGGCACAGAAGTTATGGATCAAGATGATATTTGTGTTTTCCCTTCATCCTTGTTTGTGATCTTATGAACATCCTTGTTTGTGTGATCTTATGAACAGGTTGGATGACAAATAAACATCACTGTGGGCCCTAGCAAAGTTTCAACAATGGAAGCCACTATTCCCATTGTTTCATGTGGTATGGTCTATTTGAGCATTCGATGTGCTTAAATTTTGGGCTCAACCCCTAAAATGAGCCGCAAAAAAGGATGGGTGTGGATAAATCACATACATTCAAGGTGCGCCCAACAGAGTTTACTCAGTATGATAAAGGTGTAGCCTGAACGACCTGAAGGAACTCATGTTACCCCGACCTGACCAAACACACTCCCAGTATGGATTTCTATGTTAGTTCAACCAGGACATGATTGCCCAGTTGCACGACCATGTGGGGCCCACTGTGATGTATGTGTTTTATACTCAGTATACAGCCCTTTTACCAACACATTTGCCCTAGAATGAGGTAGATATAAGGCTTGAGCACACTAGCCCCATATGTGTATGGGTGCATCATGAGACTAACTGTGGGTGTGTTGCATGACTAACAAAAAGAAATAAAAATATAAAGCCTGAACAGCCACACTATAGGAAATTGTGTTGATTGAAGGCCTACCATTGAAAGCACATTGAGGTTGAAGAAGATTCAGATCAAGTCTACATTTGTGTGTTCCCTTCATAGAAGTCTGTGTGACCTTATAAACAGGTTTGATGGCAAATTGACATCACGGTGGACCTTAGGAGGGTTTCAACAGTGGGCATCATTATCCGCATTGTTTCCCGTGGTGTGGTCCGCTCGAGCTTTGGATCTGCCTCATTATTTGGCTTGGCAGCAAAACTGATGGACGATGTGGATAAAACCATTTGTGTGTAGGCTCAGAGGCAATCTGCTTGCATTCAACACATTTTTGAAACAGCGGTGACTAGTTTACCAGCATTCTAGACCTTCCAAACTACTTAGGGCCTGTATGGCCAGCAGTATTAAGTGGAAGTAGGTGGGATGGAATTAAGAAAATTACAATAAATGCACTTGCCAGGAATTCTTTGAATTGGGTTTATCCCAGGAAATGTAATGCAATGTTTGGAATAGGCCAGTTACGATGCAATTCGTCTGAATGATTACACTCTATGTTTGGAGCACAAATGTAGGCGATATGTTAGCCACGAGTCTCACCCTTTGCATGTTTGGGATAACATTTCAGGAGGAGGATCAGAATCAATTCCACATTATGAGACGTGAACTGGTTATTTACAAAAACTACTTCAGGCCCTTATTTGCTACTGAAGTGAGGTGACCAAGTTGTGTGGGCCCACCCATATTGTAAGTGTACCGTCCATCCATCTGGAGAGACTAATTTTGGGCATGGTCGAAATAATGAGGCAGATTCGAAGTGAAAGTGGGCCCCACCACAGAAGACAGTGGGTGTTGGAAGCTTATTATAAAAAATAAAAAATAAAAAAAAAAATCATATCAGGCCACAGAAGTTTTATAAAGTTGTGATCGGGTCCACTTGATCTTTGGACCCGACTCAAATGGAAGGACGGTGTGGATACAACAGATACATCAAGGTGGGGCCAACACATTTGTGTGTCTTCACTTCTCTTACTAGAGATAGCTTTTGAATTCGTTTATAGCTAATCCAAGTCCACATGGCCTCATCTTACTGAAGAGTCTGTAAGTGGGGCCCATGCGATGTGATTGTCACACGAGATGCATTATGTGATTGTCAGAAATCCACACCGTCCACACCTCAATATGAGTTTATCCATACCACTGTGCTTCGTCTGGGCTTCTTCATTTCTAGTGCCCATGATAAAAGTGAATTGTGCTTGAGTCAGGGACATACATCGAGTACAACATCTGTAGCGCAATGCAAAAGACATTTCATAACGGGGCATTTTCAACTATTTGAAGAGAAACAAAAGCCCGTGTGAAGTGAAATGAAAAGAGGGGATTCAAAGTAAGCAGCAGCAGGTCTCTATAATTTTCTCATAACATACAATAGAAAGAAAAAAAAAAAAAAAAGAAAGATCAATACAAAAACAGGTGCAACTTTTGCTTAGAAGGTTGGATTTAAGTCCTCTGCTGATGTACCCCTTGAAACCATTATTTGCGTCTCACAACTCTGATTCAAGTCCTCTATCGATGTACCCCGTTGAACTATTGTTAACATCCGATGTTCGACCTAGATTGAGAATGAGGAGGTGGGAGTGACAAATTCCTGATATGTGGAAATGTGGCCTTGGGGAGACGTCTCCACTAGTTGTTGCAGGCCCGAGTCTGATGGTGTACGATCGCTCCGAAATTTACCCTGCGCATCCGTTGCATCCTTCAAACGTATGAAGGAGCGATGATTAGCACCGCTGAATCCGTCAACCTGCAATCATGCCTCCTCTGACGAGAAATATATGTCAGGCCGGCGACTAACAAAGACAACATAATACTTTTCTTTCGGCCTCTGCATCAATAATTAGACGATACAATATTGCAAACAGAGGAATAATCACAACAAAATTACATATGGTTCAACAGTTACTTTAAGCAAATAGACATTAAAATATTAATTAGTGAAGTCCACAAGTCTAAGGAGCACACCCACTACATACAGAAGTAATATTAAAAAAAAAAAAAAAAAAGTCCACCATAGCGAAGTCCATCTACACAAAGCATAATAACATATTATCAAATCTAAAATAAGTCATCTACTCAAACACACATTAGTTTAAACTTGTAAATTATCTTCTAGGGAAGAGAGAAAAGGAAGAACGAAGGTGCAACGGTAGTGGTGTGAAAACTGTCTCACATATCGTTTCCATCAGGTTTGCCCCATACATCTTGAACTATCTTTTTCAACCAATCCATTCGACGTTGTCCCTGGAGGTTAACGAACATGGCTGCAAGTCGCTCATCCCTAGAGAGTAATTCACCGACATTGAAAAGGTCAGTTTATGTTTGTCCCTCTATCGCTTCCAAGGCACTAAGCATCCTGGCCATTCTATTCGCCTCCTTACCGTCACCCATGCCATTCTATTCGACAACTGGTCGTATGACCGGCCTTAGATACACAAAAATTGTACAGCAACAATGTAATGCCCCGGATTTTCCTTAGGTGGCTTTGAAAGTATAGTATAACATATTATGTGTAAAATTTCCGATTAACGATAATTTTAATTTATTTTGTGAATAAGTAATGATTCGTGATTAATTCAATATAGATTCTTTTGTAAGATATGCTTAGGATCATGTATAGAACCTTGTAAAACCATTAGGTTTTCCAAAAATTTCAGACTAAAAATAACTATGATAATGCCTTTGACCCACCCATATTCGTTGTTTCTGATCAATCAGGCAAGTAATTTTTTAATCCATCTGGAAGGTAGGCGTAGTTTTAGGTGTGTATCGACGCCATAAATTTAGATTTTTTAAATGGCCATTAGATCATGGAGATCTTAACCTATGAGCGTCCGTAGCCGTTGATCAAGAAAGCTAGTCGGGAAAGCAATCATTCCAAACTGATTATTTTAGTGGTAAACTCTTATCCTATAATTTTTGTGATGATCCAATGAGTATAAATATGAAATCTTGAGTGCTAAAAAATGTGAATGACTCACCTTAATTTAGACCTTTGATATCTGGTTCACATGGTTCCCATGATCTGATTGATGTGAAATTTTATACCATGCCTATCTATCATAAATGAACCGCACATGTCGAATTTCGGCCTTTAGATCATAGTATAAATGGCCTAATTAACAAATCATCCCATTAACCCTTGATTTTAATGTCCATCGAGTGAGGAAAGTGGATGGTTAGTTGTAGTTGAATATTTTCCTTCGTGTGAGTGACTTAGATCGTCCATATCATGGACTAATAGTGTGATTTGACTACCCTTCATTGATAAGCCTCTTTCTTAAGTGCAAAGTTATCTCGTTTTAAGAAATAACCTAGTACCAACTCCTTTTAAATATGAGCCTTTCAATTAACCCACTTCCCACCGTCAATCGCAACTCAAATTTGGAATATATCTTAGCATCATATGACTACGAGACTCTAAAAAATTTGGACCCCAATCTATAATCCTACACCATGGAACCACCAAGCCAGCTCCTTCCTTTTCCGCCAAAAGTTGGAATTTCATATCTAGGTCATTCTCACATCATCAACCACCAAACTTTGTACAATCATTTGCTTATAATGACTACACATTTCTCTCAAATTTGGGCCCTGATCGTCAAGCGTTGACCGTTAATTGAGATCAAGTTCGTTTTGGCACTCGCCGGACCATTTTTCAATATCGGTCAATCTAGATTTCAGATCACCATGAAAATTATATATTCTAACTCTACTCTTTATGCTTAACACGGTGAACGGATTAGAAATTATTAAAAATCATCCCTTAATCATGTTTTGATGGTGTCATAGTGAGATTGGGAGGTGTGCACGCCCACTTCATGTAAAAGGAGTGTTGCGCATGTCCCTACTCCTTCTCCCGCATGTCCCTACTCCTTCTCCCTTCCAAAGAACTCACACACAACCCTAATTTTCCATCCCTACACATCAGAGAGAGAGAGAGAGAGAGAGAGAGAGAGAGAGAGAGCTCACCTGCCCGCCAATCATCTTCTTTTCCTTCCTTCTTCATCAACACATGTAGTCATCTCCAACCCTTCCTCATGTCGTCGTGGTTCATGTAAAGATCTTCCCCATTAATTCTACCTAGGATTTTCATCTAAGGCGAAGGTGAGGATTTCCTTTAAGCCTAGTTACAATAATATCATGTTTCTTATCAATTACATGCTTAGACACTAGGATTTTGTTGTGTGATTTCTTAAAACCGTGCTTGTTGCAATCTCTTCATGTGATTATGATTTGTATGATATTCCTTAATGCGTACTATGAATTTTGATGTATGTGAACCATGATTTATGCTTATGTGTTTGGAAAAGGAACCGTGATGATATATATGCTTATGTGAAGACTATGCTTAATTTATGTTCGTTATATGCTCATGATAAACATGATGATTAATTTGTTGTATGATTCAAAATTTTGTATATGGATGTTACGTTAATGAACACCCCTTAACCCCATATTGATGTAACTGTTTGATGTTAAGAGATGAAGCTGTATGAGGCATTGATATGTTGGCATTACCGTGTGGATATTTTTGGATGAATGTCCCTTATTGGTTGTAGTTAGAATTGGCATCACCATGTGTATTATTGAATGATATGCATTAATGTTGAGGATTAAGTGTTGAAATTAACGTAGATGTGTTGTTGGTCGTATATGCCATGATGTTGAGTTTGGCACTACCGTGTGCATTGCTGGATACGTGCCAAGGGATCCTTGTTTGATATGTTACCTGTGATGGACCCTTTGAGGAATGAGATTGATGAATACGAAAAGTTTCATGAGCCAAGGTTGGTAGTATGGGACACTAAGCCTGAGCTGTCGACCTATGCTGGGTGACAAGCCCCCCCATAGTGACCTTGAGCTTCCTTAAACTAATTGGAGTAAGGAGTGGTCATTAGTTGTAAACATCGTTTAATTGGCTGGATGTTAAACTTACTTAATTAAAGGTGAAACTAATCATGCATTCACTGGACCCGACCTGGTAGATCAGTCCTACGGGCGCTGCGACGCTAGCTTGTGGTAGGGGGATGGGTGGCCATCACCTCCATTGGCTGCATTTGTTGACATGAAGTAATGGAATTACCCACTTCATCGTGGACTCTGGTAACTAGTGGCTAGTGAGAAGAGTTGGAATAAATCCCGTCTTATTTAGTCAGGGTGCCTTAGCCAGAGCATATATATCATGCATTTCATTAAATAAGATTTTCCCATGTATGTTTTGGTTGGGTATGCTTATGTTTGGATATTATTGTGCTAATCTTAGGTGGTAACCCTCACTGAGTTGATCGCGAGCAACTCACTCCCTCCTGGGACGATGCTATAAAACACCACCAGCTTGTTGCAAGTGACGATCCATTAGACGAACCCGACTTACAGGTTGAAGAGTATACAGTTTCATGGCGATCAATGACAGACGATGAAGTTGTATTGGTTTGAAGACGAATAATGTTTATTGTTTCCATTTTCGTAGAATAAATTTGTTTTCATGTAAATCGAATTAAGTCTCTTAGGGAGACGGAAAGTGAAATATTATATATTTTGTATGATTTAAGGACATTATGTTAGTAACGTAGAGTAGAAAAACATTTAATAAGAACCTTGAATTCTGTCATTATGCTATGAATGCCATGAATGTGGAAAATAAAAATGAATGTATGAAAATATATCCCTAATACATTTTAATTAACACCTAAAAACTTTGGGGCGTTACAAAACAAGTCCTCCTGGAATATGAATTCGACCGATCAGTCAATCGGTCTTGGGCAGCTGACAACCAGTCATCGACCGATCTTAGAAGGTTGTTTCTTTTGAATTTTCTTTTCTTCTTTTCTTCCATCCTCACTTCTTTCCTTCATTTCTTAGCTCTTCTTCATTTGTTCTTTCGAGTGCTTCAAAGTAGTCCTTTTAACATTAAAATCATGAGGTCTCTCTTTTTCCTATAAATGCAAATACACATAAATAAGTGACTTTATCGGCTTAAACAATGTAAATGTGTGATGAATTTAGGGTCTAAATATGCACAATTCAAAGCTTAACACACACCCGACCATCATTTTGCTAGTCCCAAGCAAAACATACGTGAAAATAAGTCAAAACCTCAACCTCCAACCTCTCTCGAAAGACTAAACTTCTATTTATTATTATGTAAATGTAAGAATCTGATTCTTTTAGTAATGTGAGACTGAAAGTATGTATCTTCCAATGGTTTAATAGATGTTCATATAGAGTTCCAACTACTTGATTGATAAATAGAGAAAAATTAAACACTTATGATCTAGTGTGCTCAATAAATACATAACTTCACATGCTTAAGGATTAACTTCTTACCATATAACTAATCAGATTCAATGTTCAAAGGTGCCCAAATCAACATAGTTTTTCACGGGAGTTTGTCTTACTGTTCAACGAGGATTCTTACTTCTCTTTTTCCTTCTTCAACATAGATTAATTTTTTTCATCAACGGTTTTCACACTAATCCCATTACCATCAGCTCTCCCCTAGTTGGTCATAGGTAACCCTTTTCGATATACCTATTCTTTCTTTCTCTCTTTTTCTTTTTCTTTTCAATACCACTTTCTTTTTTCCTTCCTCTTGAATCGTGTGGACAAACTTTCCCAACTCGGTTCCCATACATTTTTAAACAATCATCTAATCTATATCAACACAATATTCAGCTTAAACCTTAAGAAGGAAAGTTAAGATTATGTTTTTGTGAATCAGTTTCATGCATGTTCAAACTTCCTATTAATCAACAAATAAAAGGAACTCTTTTAACACTACGAAATCAAAGGATTATAAGTTTTTTAAAATCAAACTACTTCATGTCTCATCTTCTCATATTTACATCACCTAATTCTATAGAAATTAAACTTCTAAGAGCATTTGAAGTCAGAGAAATTAAAAGATTTTTGAAAATTTTTGCAATCTTCCTTAAAATGTTGCAAATACCAGTAGATTTAATAAGAATCTCACCCCTAACCTAAAGTTTACATTGTCCCTAATGTATGAAAACATATACAATAAGCAACCAATATGAGAGCAATGATAAAATAAAGGAGAGTGAGAAAGAGAGTACCTGAGAGAGATTGCTTCTTCTTCTACTAATCTACTGAAGCAAAGTAAATGAGAGTAAACCTAACCTACTCTATACCTCCATTAGTCCAAGAGATCAATCTTCATACATAGGATCATCAAAAAGTATAAAATCAAGCAGATTAGGTGGTGTAAATGATTTTTCAGTAAAATCATCCACCATCTTGCTTTATAGTATACATGAGTGACATTTATCATTCCTATAAGTGTTAAGCCCCATATGTGAGTGCTAAGCACAGTTTAGTTGTCATATTTCGTAGATAGTAATTTAGTACATAAGGTTGTGTGAGCAAGCCAAGTTCTTTAAGAAGACTAGAGTCAAACTCAACAAACACATCAAGATCAAGATTATCGACTTTACAACAAGTTGCAGCAAAGATATGAAGATAAACCATATATGCCAAGGTATTATTAACCATAAGGATGACCCTCGGTTAGGTGATTTTGTATGACTTTTTACGTAGTCACTCTAATATTTTTGAAAGTCATATTTTAAGGAAATTCGGCTAGCCTAACCCTATGTTCGGCTAGCCCAAGAATCTTCGGCTAGCCTGGAAACTTCAGTCAAGTTTCCAGCAAGCTTTACTATAAGATTCTGGAGATGTTCGGTCAGTCTGACCTTGTGTTTGGCCAGCCGAACAGGGTTCGGTCAGTCAAAGAAAACTTCAGTCGAGTTTTCAGATATGAAACTATTTTCTCAACTCGGATCTCGGGTCAGCCCGACCCTATCTCGGGTCAGCCGAAGCTCACTCTAGCTAGCCGAACCAAATTTGGGTTGGCTGAAGTTTGAACAAAATCTTATCTCGTGAAATCTGATAGCCGTTGGGATAAAACGGTTGAATATTAGGTCAGCCGAAGGCAATCTTAGGTCAGCCGAAGACCTAACTTTTTTACTATAAATATGGCTTCCTCACTCTATTTTTCATCAAGAAAAAGCACAAAAATACTATCTCTTTGGTGAAAAAGCTCTCCATTATAGTTTAGCTATTTGTTCTTAATTCTTAGTTTATTTAATAGCTATCTTAGTTCTCTTCTCATTTAATTTAATTGTGTAAAGAGAAGATCATTCTCATATTAGAGATAAAAGAAATGAAATTGCAGCTTTTAGGAAAAATCTTTTTAGAAATTTCTAGATCCATCTTGTTCGAGCTATATTGGTTTATCTTCTTCAAAGATCGGATCGCTGCATCATTGAAGCTTCATCTCTGCTAAGCTTCATCATCTTCTACAAGAAGAACGGTAATATCTTTCCATACTTTTGGGTTTTATTTAAGATAGCCCATGAAAATCTCAAATCAGGTTGTTAGTGATTAGCTTGTGAAATCACTTAAGGTTAGTGATTAGCCTATGAAAATCATTTAAGGTTTTGTTATGATAAGCCTGTGAAAATCACAATCTCTGTATCGGATTTTAAAGGTAAACCTATGAAAACCTTTATATAGTGGAAAATTACGAAGGAGTAGAGTAAGTGCAAGTTGTTTTTAGCACCGAACCACTATAAATCTTTGTGTCCTGGTGATTGCTTTATTGTTTATCTTTTTATTTGCTTGATTGTTTATGAAATCTTAAATCGTGACATAAGGTTGTCCTACTTAGATTACTAAGTGGAAGGTTGTACTACTTAATCTTTAAGTGAAAGGTTGTCTTATGATTTAATCAAAGGCTTTCATATTGATCTCTATTTGCTTATTTGCTTTCAGATTGATTAATTGCATATTTATTCTCGCTAGTCTTATGATTGATTCTCTGATTTATTTTAAGATTAGAAGAAGGATAATTGAATTGAGTTGTCTTATTCACCCCCCGCCCTTTTAGGACATTTATAGCTCCATCCTTCTTCAGCAGAAGAAATTCAGCAGATTTCACAAAATTATCACCATATGCATTGGAAAAGAAAATTTTATTTGGTTGAAAATGATTAAATAAGTATCTCCTTTTCAATTTGCCTGAGCAAAAGGTAATCTAATACCCAAATACCACATACACTTTTAACGGCCTCACCGATGGTTATCATGTTAACACTCCTCAATTCTATGGCCTCAACCTTCTTTGTGAGACCCGCCACCTTTGTGTTTAAATCGTCATCCTCATCTAATACATGTACTCCTTTCTCTCTTGAGGCTGACTTGGGATCACTAGTCGGATTGGAAATGTCTCAAGATTAGGCATTCTCGACTAGCATATCAAAGTAATCCCAAGCATCATCGGGAGCTTTGTTCAAAAATTCACCATTATACATCATTTGGACAAATTGACGCATGTTTGAACTCAATCCGTCATGGAAAAAGTCAATCAAGTGCCACTTTTCATAACCATAATGTGGGCACACCAATAAAAGATCTTTGAACCTCTCTCAACATTAAAAAAATGTTTCATCTCCTTTTTAGGAGAAGTTCATAATAGTCTGCCTTAGTGCATTGGTTTTATGAACCGAGAAGTACTTTTTAGGAAACTCCCGGGTCATCTCAGCCCATGTCCCGATGCATCTAAGTTTAAATGATTGAAGCCATGATTTGGCTTTGTCCTTTAGAGAGAAAGGAAACAATTTTAGTTTGATTACATCTTAGGAGACATCATTAAATCGAAAGGTATTAGTTTTCTCCTCAGATTCACTAAGGTGCGCATATAGACTTTCAAAATTGAGTCCATGAAATTTCGGGAGTAACTTGATAATTCTCAGTTTAAGGTTCACGTTTCCTACATTAGTTGGAAAAGTAATGCAGGAAGACATGATTGTTCTCTCCAGTTGTAGATAATCTTGCAATGTTTTAACCGGAGGAACATAGTGTTCCTCATTCTCATTACGTTCCGTCCTATTCAGTGGTGCATCTTGCTCAACATTCTTAACATTGTGCAGTTCATTCGCAACCATGATTTTAGAAGATTCAGGATTTCGTAGACGTTTTCTCACTCGTCTGTGATTGATTAATCCTCCAACTAAACCTCTCTCACTTAGAAGTCACGATGTATGATCACACTCTCAATGGGGCATAAACTATACAAAACTAAACTAAATCCTAAAATCTAAAAAAAAAAACAAAAACTAAAAATTAAATGAGTCTAAGTTAGAACGAGGTTACCGGAATTGAAGAACTAGGTTAGTGAGGAAAATCCTACAAAATAAACAAAATCTGTTAATAGAAGAAAATTATGAGAAAAACCTATTAAAGCAATAAATCATAACCTAACCTATCTAATCTAACGATACCCTAATTACAAAATTCAAAACTGTTAACCTAATCCCCGGCAACGGTGCCAAAAACTTATTTGCTCGCCTCAAGTGCAAGGCTGCGATGTAGTAATAATTCTCGGTAAGACCGAGGTCGATCCTCAGGAATTGTTGTAAAAATTCTAAACTTTATAACTAGGATGGACTAGATTCGAATTTGTATCAATTGGTGGAAATTAAGAACATAAAACTATATACTTTAGAACTAAATCGGGGCAATAAAATACTAGAGCGCCAATGATCCGCTAATCATCATTCACAATGCCAATTCAAATCATTCAAGTCAATAACTCAATTGGAATCGGAGTTCTATCCCTATTTAATCGGAATATAAAGCAATCAAATCATCACAATATATCTAACATAGATGATCATCCACTGATATGGTTCTCTCATAATCAACTAAGGCATTGGGCGTATTCAATCACACAGCCCAATCCTTCATAAAACAATTAAGATCACATTCATGATTCTTCCTCAAGCCCTGTCACCAGCCTTGATTTAGAAGCATGAATTGAACTTCTATTGAACCAAAATCAATACATAAACAACTATCTCAGATCAAATTCTAAAGATAAGAACTTTTTCTAGTCTACTTCTAGATAAGCACTTAAGAAACTTAATTTGTAAGATCCCCTAGCATCCAGCATATCATGATGGATCTAAGATCTCTACAACCCAAAATCCTATCAATCAACACCCCATTAAGCAATCTCAGTAATAAAAACATCTCATGTAAGAGAAATCAAAAGAGAGAAGATTAACTAAAAATACTAACTTTATTTTGAACTAGAACTAGAAGTGTTCTTCATTAAACCAAAAGTACTTGAAATAATTCGAATTAAACAGTATAAACAACTAAAAGCTTCACCTCTTAGCCCTATCTAAGAGGTTTAGCCGACAATTAACAGGTTAAACTAAAACTCAAAGGAAAAACTACTAAAAACATAAAAAACCTGATTCAGAGGAGTTGAAGACGCTCCACAGCGATCATCTCCACCTCCCACGACTTCCCAAGCCTTCTATGATGATTTTATATTCACCCCTAGGTGTCCTATTATAGATTTGGAGCTCCGCCGAGTGAGAAAATAGGGAAACAGCGTGTCCTAGCCACACTAGCAAAGTAAAAATCTGATTTTTAGAAAGTGCTGAATTTTTGCACTTGCTGTCTGTGCATGACCGACCTTGACTGGTCGGACTGGTCTGGCAATCAGTCCAGCGAGGTGGCTAACCAGTCTTGACCAATTTGGCCGACCGGTCTTGACCGGTCTAGCATCTTTTCATGCTTTTTTTCTGTCTTTCTTTCTTTCTCTCTTCTCCTTGCTTCTTTCTTTCTTCTTCGGCCCACCTTCGACCTTCATTGTAAGGCTCTTTCTCTTCTCCTTGCTTCTTTCTTTCTTCTTCGGCTCACCTTCGATCTTCATTGTAAGCCTTCTAAGTGTAGTCTTTAGTCATCAATTGGGTGAAGTCCTTCTCTCATTTCTACAACCACAAAACATGCATTAGATTAGTCTTTTAAACAGACAAACCATGCATAATGAGTGATGAAATGGGGTTATAATATGCACAATTTAGAGCTCAACACCCATTGTCGCAAGTTGCCAAGTGAAGGAGAGCATATGAAGATGTGTTTGAGGGCCCTGGACCCGATGATCTCATACGGATTGTCGGGTAACACTTTCCATTCCTTTCGTGATTTGGCCACAAAAGCACACCTGGTGGAGGAAGCAGCTTCCTAGGTAAACTTCAGGCTCGAAAGACAAAAAAGAGAAGTAGGAAGGGTGATGGAGACCCATCAGGTTGATAAGGGTAGAGATAAGAAAGACAAAAAATGCCCAGCCACTGAACGCAAGATTGAAACGAAAACAACAGTCGTACAAGATAAGGGTAAGAGACCTTACGTACCTCGACCAGCTTCGATAGTTGAGAGGGATAGGGCTAATGACCCCTATACGTTTTATATGGCCGATTTGGTTCCTATCATGGAACAGTTAATTGAAGAGGGTCTGATACGCTTACCAGAGCCTGTCCGTCCTCACGAAGTTGGACGAACCAGTGATCCGGAATATTGCAAATATCATCAGTGCGTGAGCCACAAAACCGAAGATTGCTTCTCCTTGAAAGGAAGGATACAGGGTCTGATCAACCAAGGTGTTATCAACATGAAACCACTTGAAACGGGGAAGGAAACCTCTGGGGCAGTCTCAACAATCCCTGCAGAAGGAAATACATATCCGTGTACCCCGTTCCCTGAGCCTGAGGAGCCATAAACCTTGGTCAACAGTAAGAAGAGACTTAAAAACAGACATAGGCGCCTCAACAGAAGGAGAGGAGGAAGGAGAGGAGAGAATAGGCCGGGGGCAAGCCCGCCCCGCCATGATTCTAGCACGTTGTGTAATGGTATCATTTGTGGAATGATCGCCACAGGAAGGAACTTCACGATGAACCGCAAAAGAAGAAGTCGATGTCATTATCTTACGGTCAGGGAGGCAGATGCCAGAGCGTGCTCCTCCATGTTCTGATGATTCGATGTAAGAAGATATTATCTCTGATATACAACAAGAGAGACTGTGTATGCAGAAGTTGAAAGAAAAAGTCACCGAAGCAGCACCTAGTCACCCGAGGTTGGGGCAAGGGACACCTCGAGTGGCATACGATGTTGTGTCGCATTTGCGGAAGGTTCCCGCCCGCTTAAGAATATACGACGCCCTATGTCTCTCTAAGAAGTACTATGAGATGTTAATCAACGCCTTACTCGATAACGAGGTCAGAGAAGTCATGATGATAGAGATTAAGATGAGATGAGTAATCCGGATAAATTTTGGGAGGGCTACATGTCGATGCAACCAGTCATGCAAGTCAACCATTCTTCAGTAATCACATTCTCTGAATAAGACCGCATAATCGAATTTACAGATAACAATCGTCCACTAATGGTTACAAGGACGGTCAAAGACACCGAAGTCAAGAGATGCATGTTGGATGATGGGTCCGCTGTGAACATCATGCCACTGAAGACACTATATGGTTGGGTTACAGGCAATCAGTGCTGCGTCCAAGCATTATGGTCATTCAGGGCTTTAATCAAGACAGTCAACTTACTCTTGGGTCAATCACGGTAATGTTAGAAATCAAAGAATTGACGACAAAAGTAACCTTCCAGGTGATTGATGCAGTAACAACATACAACCTCCTTCTAGGGAGACCTTGGCTCCATCAAAATGGCGTCATTCCTTCCACTTATCATCAATGCTTCAAGTACAACAGGAATTGAATTCAGTATCTAGTGGTAGCAAACCCAAAACCATATATAGTAGCCAAGTCCTTTTTAGACGATGCCCGGTACTATGACCTCACCGACGACAGAGAAATTATCGAGAAGTCCGATGTAACGTAGAAAGGGCAGGAAACAAAATTCCAGACTAAAGAATTCAGGCAGAAGAGTAAGGCACCTCATACTACTCTGAAAGAAGTCATGAATCGTTCAGAACAGCAGTCATAGCAACAGACGGAGAAATTTTATTTGGTGTCAAAGCACTTACATCAGTCGGGATAGTCTGTGTTAGAATTAGTCTCAAATCAGCACATGAGCATGCTCAAGTCCAGCTTCAATATGTCATTACCCAAGATAGAGAGAACCAATCCATTTCCCAGAGCTCCTAATCAATTCCTCGTGCCACCGAAAGATGCTACTCAGAAAGACAACAAGTTCCACTTAGGGCCAATTCAACCCGCACCATCAGAAAGTGAAGTAGAGAAGCCATCTACTCGACCTTGACCGATAGAAGAAAAGAAATATAGCAAGGCTAACCAGAATATCATGAGGAATATGGGTTCTCTAGTCAAGACCCGACCTTGAAAAGAAGGCTGCTAGCTCCATTCGAAGAACATAAACAAGTGTACAGAAATGGGGAAGGTTTGGGAGTGAGAGCAAATATTCGGCACGTGAACATGGTGATAATCAATCCCATGGAAGAAGTACGGTCACAAGACTTTGTCGATGTTGTCTAGCCAAGTGTCACGCCAGCGCAGATAGAAGATGGAGGACAACCCACTATTGATGAACTTGAAGAGGTGAATCTAGGCACTTCCGAAGAACCTAGGAATACTTACCTGAGTAAGAACGTCTCGGAAGAAGAATGAGAAAAGTACGTGTAGTTGTTGATAGAAAACAAGGATGTCTTCATCTGGACATATTCAAAGATGCCGGGGCTTAGTCCAATGATCACAATGCACAAATTGAGCATCATGAGAGAAAAGAAGCCAGTAAAGCAGCCTCAGCGGAGATTTCATCACAACATCTTGCCTAAGATCGAAGAAGAAGTCCAAAAGTTGATCCAAGCCGGATTCATCCGAGAAGTGAAGTACCCACAATGGATCTCGAACATTATGCCAGTTAAGAAGAAGAACGGACAAATTCAGGTTTTTGTCGATTTTCGGAATCTCAACGAAGCCTGCCCTAAAGACGACTTCCCTCTTCCAATTTTAGAGGTATTGATTGATAGCACGACGGGATATGCTGTGATGTCCTTCATGGACGGCCATTCAGGGTACAATCTGATCCGCATGGCCCCGGAGGATGAAGAAGCCACAACTTTCCACACGACGCTCAACATCTATTGCTACCGCGTAATGCCCTTCAGATTGAAGAATGCAGGGGCAACATACCAACGCGTGATGCAAGTGATATTCCAAGATATGATGCATAAGCATGTCGAGTGCTACATAGATGACTTGGTGGTGAGATCAGCTGATCATGAACAACACAGGGAACATCTAAGACAAGTGTTTCAACGACTGCGCAAGAAAAGTCTTCGTATGAATCCGTTGAAAAGCACATTTGGAGTTGCATCAGGCAAATTCCTGAGATTCATTGTCAAGCACAGAGACATAGATATCGAACCCACAAAGATCAAGGCAATCAGAGAAATGCCACCACCAAAGAATCTGAAGTAGTTGAAGAGTTTTCAGGGCCGCGTAGCATATTTGAGAAGGTTCATCTCGAACCCAGCTGGGAGATGTCAACCATTCTCACGCCTGAATAAGAAAGACGTCAAATTTGAAAGGGATAAGGCGTGTCAGGAGGCCTTCAATACACTAAAAGAAATGCTTGTGAAATCTCTGGTCCTCGTCGCACCTATCAAAGGAAAGCCGTTAATTTTGTACATTGTGATATATGAAAATTCACTAGGGGCACTCCTAGCTCAGAAAAATGAAGAAGATAAGGAGAATGCATTCTACTATCTAAGCCGCACATTAGTAGGAGCTGAGTTCAACTATTCGGCAATTGAGAAGATATGTTGTGTGTTGGTTTTCGCTGTGAAAAAACTCAGGCATTATTGCCTCTCACATCAGATAACACTGATATCTAAAGCGGACCCTATCAATTTCCTCATGAATAGGCCCATGTTATCTGGGCAGCTAGCCAAGTGGGCCCTCCTCCTTTTAGAGTTTGATATCACTTACATTCCGTCTCAAGCTATCAAGGGACAGGCAATTGCAGACTTTCTTGCCACTCATCGGGTTCAGAGCAGTGAAGAGATGGAATGTGACCTTCCAGATGATCAAGTCATGATGGTCAGGAAAGCATGACTCTGGCAAATGTATTTCGACAGCGACGCTAGATCGACAGGGGCAGGGACTAAAGTTATATTCATCAGTCCACAGCAGGACTTGTTACCATATTCGTTCACGATTAAGCCCTCATCAATGGATTACAGTTAGCTTTGGAAATTCAAATCAGAGCTATACAAATTTACAGTGATTCTAGACTAGTCATCAGGCAGTTAATGACGGAATATGAAGTTCGCAAGCCTGACTTATTGGCTATTGCCTTTCTGCCACCAGGCACAATCACTGTTTGAGTAATTTTGGAACAACAGTATTTCACACATACCAAGGCAGGAGAATGTGTAGGCAGATGCTCTCACCAATCTAGCCGCTGCCTCGGCAAACCTCGGGGGTAGTCCACTCCAAGTAATGATTGAGGAAAAGAAAATCCTACTAATAGCCGCACTATGTCATGAAGAAGCGAGTGCCAATCCTATTTGTTGCTTTGAGATTATAAAGGAAAAGACTAGAAAAGGCCGTTTATTGATTATTTGAAGTATGGGTTCTTACTAGAAGACTCAAAACTTCGCATGCAAGTCAGAAGACGTGCCGATTCATTTGTGCTACAGAATGACACACTTTAGCGACACAAATGCGAAGGCGTATTGCTGCAATGTCCGAATCAAGATGAGGCATATTCTTTATTGAAAGAAGCACATGGCGGAGAATACAGTGCTCATCAAGGGGGAAAGATCTGCACCACCGGGTATAACACTTGGGTTATTACTGGCCCACAATGATGAAAGATGCGACAAAATATGTTAAGAGGTGTCACCAATGCCAAATCCATGAGGATATTATACATTCTCCACCAGAGGAGTTGCACCAATCTGTAATGTCCTGGCCGTTTGCAGCCCGGGGCATGACAAATTAGTCCACCCTCTTCGCAAGGAAATCAATACATCTTAGCTGCAACAGATTACTTCTCCAAGTGGGCAGAAGCGGTGGCCCTGAAGAATGTAAAAACCAAACAGGTTGAAGGATTCATCCGTCACACCATCCTGTATCGACACAGTATCCCCAAGCGAATCATCACCGACAATGGTATACCGTTCAAAAATGCTACTATCGATAAGTTGTATGCGAAGTTTAAGATCAAGCATTGCTACTCTATGCCTTACTATCCTCCAGCAAATGGACCCACCAAAGCTTTCAATAATACTATTGTGAATATCTTAAAGAAAACAATATCAGAAAGCAAGAGAGACTGGGCAAGCGACTGCCCGAAGCATTATGGGCATACTGAACGACCCGCCACACAACCACTTGAGCCACGCCTTATTTGCTGATATAGGGCACATAAGTCATGATTCTCATGGAAATACAGGTTAAGTCCCTACGGGTCGCACTCCGACACTCATTGACAACTAAACACAACGCCAACATTAGAATGGCAAAATTGGACACTTTAGATGAGAAGAGGCTTGTTGCCCAGCAAAGACTCAAAATATACCAGAAATGGATCTTAGCCACCTATGACAAGCAAGTTCATGGCAAATCGTTTAAGAAGGGCAATTTGGTATTAATGATGAAATGCCCGATGCCGGCTCAAGGTCCGGAAAGTAACTTCAATCCGAAATGGGATCTGGTATGCATCGTCGATGAAGTTTATTCCAATGGAGCTTATCGGGTAGTGGATTGCAAGGGGCAAGGCATCAATTCCTTGATTAATGGTCGCTTCTTAAAAAGATATTATACGTAACATTAATTATTCCTATAAGTCTGTAAATGCCCCGTTAGAGGGAAATTCTAATAAACGTAGTATGAGACAAGAAATAAAAGAAAGATACGGCAGCAAAGATTTGCAATTCAAAGCACTAATGGTTCATTCTATGTGCAGGTACAAGAAATTCATTAGAATGATAAAGTTGTAGAAAGATCTCTCAAAGATAGACATACACAAAAAAAGGTTAAGACAACCTCAGAAACTGTCTCCTGAGAACTGGCAAGGCTAAATGGAGAAGATAAGCTTCAGCCTATGCCAAAGAGCCAAATTCTAGTGGTTCAGTGCCCACGAAACAATCCAGTCCTAAAAGGGGGACACCTACCCACTTCTAACCTTTATTTTTTCTCTATTTACTATCTACAATACAATCCAGTCTTAAATGGGGGACGTTTATCTACTTGCAATCTTTTACTTTCGCTTTTGCTCTAGTATACAAAACCAACCCTTGAAAGGGAATGCTTATTCATTCAAATACTTTGCTTCATTTGCATTTAATATACAAGTTTACTACGTCTTCAATAGGCAGGCTAATCCTGAACCGGGGATGGTGGCTCTCTTTAAATTGCCTTATACTACTCTATCTTTGAACATCATTAGATTAGCCTTAAAAAGAGGTGCCAAATAGTCACTTCACGGCTTAATAATATATCTTGATGGGCAATAAGATAGTTAACGATCTATGATTTATGTAGACGACTAATTAAGGATAGAACAACATGAGTCAGAACACACCAGAAATAATACATATGTTATACATTTCACTTCAAGATTTATTATAAAAAGTTTAAACATACAACAAAGAAAATTTTACATGAGATTACACATTCAGATTCTTAAGGAATTGTTCAAGAGAACTTTCATCTTGTGTCTCTTTGTCAATGTCCATATTTACTCCCTCCGTACCCACCTTAGGGACCGATCGATCATACAAAATATCGCCTCCATCATTGTCTTCACCGTCCTCATCCGGATTCGCTTGTGAACTTACCTCCCCCTCTTCTCTTCTCTCAACAACACCTGCCCTCGGGAGCATTGCCCCTTTGAGCATCACCATGCTTAGTTGTAAGCTTCTTCCTAAGCTCCTCATCATAGAAGCGCCTCAGCTCTGAGATAGACTTACGACCCAGGGGAACGATCAGCCGAGGGGAAGTCTTCACACGAGGCCTTGTCCGTCTCACCGGTATCTCATCATCACTATCTTCAGGAATAAAGCATCTGGATAGACTCCCTCGACTCGCCCAACTCCCCGGACCACTAGTCGACGCGGTCGCTGCCACAGCACTAGCCGCCTTCATATCACTGCCACTATCAACCTCTCCGTCATCGTTGTCGCCACCCTCATCATCATTATCATCATTCCTGTCATCATCACCATCATCATCTTCATCATTAGCCTCCCCTCTCATTGCCACCACAGGGAGTCTGAATCCTCTTGCATTACATTTCTCTGCCCATAAGCTACCCAGCTCTCAAGCATATGTTCGGGCTTCCTGCAGTCGATTACTACATTCAGAGAGGTTTCGATCTTCCGCACACCCAGAAGAGAAGGCTGGTGAAGAGGTCCCTCCACATACCCGAGTCCATAAACAGGGGTAGGGTCAACAACCAGTGGTGTACAGGTTCGTCCACAAGCTAACGGTTCTAGATCAAAGTATATTGATGGGCCCACCATCACATCCAACCATATGTGGCCCCTTGAATATGTGCAGTACCCAGGATGATAAACTTACAGCCCTTCCTGGAAAGCAAGAATTGGTGCCACATCCACTTCCAATTGACAGGCCCAGTGCCATACGCCCGCTACTCGTGTGTAATGGGCTCCAAAGTTTCCGGCACCCCTTGATCATAACCAAATTATCGAGCGAAGCGACTCGGATAATACGGCTCTCTCTAGAATTCTAAACTTTCTCTCAAAAGAAGAGACCCTGTACGAATTGATGTGAGGAAGTCACATTCATATGGGTCAAGATCTGCATCATCCTCACGCAGTTGAGAATCAGCCTCCCTGGTGACGAGAAAGTGAAAAAAATCTATCATGTCACATTCAACGATCCTCTCCCTCACCGTTGTTAAATTCTGCCAGATCATTTTTCGTTTCTAAAAGAAATGAAGCGAGATGCGACCTTTCTTCATATAACCCCCAGGTTTAATGTCGTACACCCAAGGGAAGTAAACACCTAGCCAACCGACAAAATAATGCCTACCGCAGTAAGCAGAAGTCATCCCATATGATGCGCGATCCTTATTACTAATGACGTATCCGAAGGCTCTATATATAGAACATAGATCTGCTCGGGCCAAAGCGTAATGACAGCCATTGGCCAGACCTCTTGCCCCAACAAAACAAGCAACCCTCACGTTATCCACCCATTTAGGGCTTAGTAAAGCGACAGAACTTAGTTAGTATGCCAGGAAACCAGCAAGCTCACATGTAGGAGACAAGTCATTCAACTCAGGAAACCTCTCTTGTCTCTTAGCTTGCAGATAAGCTCCATCACCGCAACCTTCATCGTATGCTTCATAGTCCAAACCGAAAGAGATAAAGAGTCGTCAGCAAAAGAAAGGATGGACTAGAATAGAACAATTAATGCAAGTCATGAAACTTACTCCAACCCATGGCTGAAATAGACCAGCCAATCCTCTAGGGTTAACTTGTCCTTAGAGCCCATGAACTGCGGGAGCTCGCTGAATAGTTCATTATAGGCCTCAGAAAAGAAGCCTTCGCCCGTATTCTTCTTTTTTCGTGACAACTCAATATCAAAGGGGACCCATTCATCATAAATCCATCGCCGAACCAGAAGCCCTGCCATCCGATTCATATCCCATAGATGATACTCATTTTCCTACAGGGAAGATAGAAGGAGTTGGTGATGGAGCTCCAGTGGTTCGAGAACCCCTTGAAGACCTAAGGGTCACGACAAAAGTAATTGGAAGTCACTTGTATCGCCTTGAAAAGGCCGATCTCTCTCAAAGTGTCCTCGTGCTATTCCAGAATACAGTTCGCCCAAGCTTCATACCTGGGACGACGTGCCATATGACCCTGAGTACGATAAGCGCCCGATTCCCGTACCTCTACATCTTGTAAATGATGGAACCTCTCGAGAAGAGTCTCGAAGTAGTCCTTCGGAAAAGGCCAGTGAGGATCATGATTTGATTCGAGAAAGATCATATCCTTCTGATGAGTACCTAATATTGTATAATTAACCCTGGTTGTTAAGAGCATTATCATTGTTTTCCGGTTAATTATCTCTCATTAGGTTAATTTTCTGTCTTCAGGTGTTCAGGAGAGGTTAGGCAAGATCTGAGCCAATCAGGGCGTTTAAAGGTTCAAAAGCAATCAAGATCAAGCACGAAGGAAATCAGACTACGGAGATCAGAGAATAGACCATACTCTATAGTAGATCTGAAGTTTAAGAAGACCACGTCAGGATAATGTAATTTGGAGATCTAGGTGATGGTCAGGATTGCACATTCATGCAAGTATGGAGGTATGCATGTGAGACCAGCCACATGTCCAGTTCCTATCATGGAACTCGGCCAGTTGCATCATGACCAGCAAATGGACCATCTCTCACCGTCCATCAAGTGCGATCAGCACACGTGTGCAAGAGCAGTCCATCCATGCCATAGCTGGACATCTTTTATCTCAACTGTCCATTTCAAGTCCAGATATGGTGGATCACATCATCACCATCCAATTCAGAAAGGTGGGCCATCACATGCACGATCATCTAGTAACAACATCAGCGTCCAAGGCAGGTTGAAATCTCAACCATCCACCCTGCATCGCCGCACATCCTGACCGTCCAATCATCATCAGCAATGGACGGCTGATCTTCATCGCTGACTCTCCATCATCACCATCCAACACTTGGACCTGTAGATGATGGAGGGCTGAGTGTCCAACACATCTGCATCTCCATCAGCCGTCCATCTGTCCAGATGGTGGACCACATTCCCCAGCACGTGTGGAAGCAGGCTTCAACCATGCAGCAGCTGATCGTACCAGCTGATCGTACCAGCCGTCAGGTGGGGCCCACATCACGTCAGCAGCTTCAACATCAGCCGTCCATGGTGTCTGGTGTCCAGCAAGGATGGACATCACACGTCAGCAAGGTGGACCCCATTTCCTCATCAATGTCCACGTCCACCATCCAATCCAGCAAGATGGGTCCAGCTTCATCAAGGACATCCGTCCAGCCATCCACAACGTCTCCAACAGTAGCAAGGTGGCCCACATCTTCAGCACATCAACGGCCAGCAAAGGCCAGCCTCATCACCGTCCACTGCACCTGCCTTCAGCTCCAACGTCCCTGATGCAGCATCTCAAGATCCAGCCGTCCCTCCATTTATCAAGTGGACCATCTCCAGCAGCTCCACGTTCAGCAGGAGGACCCCACCAGCATCCATCAATGTGGAGCCCACGTCCTTCATTTCCACCGTCCAGCTGGAGATCAGCTTCATCTATCATCATCAACCGTCTATTCCTCCAGTCACCACACGTGCAGAGGCCCCATTCAATCTAGCAAGCACCAGATCAGCCTAGACGTCCATACATCTCCAGCGCCAGGTGGGACCCACATCATCATCCATCGACTGCACGTGCAGCAGTAGAACTGCAACTCCAACCGTCCATCTGCAAACAACAAGGGATCCACCTACGTCAGCAACCATCCACCATCTTCAATCCAGCCGTCCATTCAACAAATCCCACCACATCGTCCAACACGTGTGGAACCATCCATCAGCTGGACCCAGCATCAAATCCCAGCTCCAATCCCCACCATCAACGTCCAACAACCTCCAGCAGCTGCTGCACATCAAGCCGTCCATCCCATGTTCTAGTGGACCCCACCATTTCCAGCTCCATCAACGGCCAGCAAACAACGTACAGCATCCATGATCATGCAGGCCCACCTTCATCTTCAGCACACAAAGCTCTAGAGCTCACTTCTCACATGTGCATCAGGTGGACCACTCCATCTTGTGAACATGTCTCCAGCAAAAGTGGGCCCCATCTCCAGCTGACGTGCAACAAGAGAGGAGCTCTCTCTCTCTCTCTCTCTCTCTCTCTCTCCACACATGTGTAAGGCTTGGAATGCCACCTCATCATCCAAGCCTCACTCCAAGCCCAAACCTAAAAGCAAAGTTTGCTTTGGGCACTCCAAGCCTAACTCCATTCCCAAACCTAAAGAGACTTTTGGTGTGCCACCTAGGCTTGGAAGCTCCTCATAAGGCTATAAAAGGAGGCCTCTCCTCCTCATTCTCATCATCCCTCTCATCCCTCAAATCCAATCCAAGTCTTCTTTTCTTTTCTTTGTAGAAGTAGAGTAGTGTAGAATTTTCTCTTTTGTAGAGAATTTAGTCTTCCATTGTAGCATGGTTGGCTAAACCTCTAGCTAAGGCTAGGGGTGAAGCCTTTGAAGAAATTTGCAAGATATGGTTCTTTTGGTTCAACATTGTGTGGTGTAAATGTGGGAGTTCTCTTTGGTTGATCGGTTTGGTTATCCACCTCGGCAGACGCTATTGTTGTACAAGCCCCTTGATCCATCGTCGACTCCGGGCACGTTGGATGCTTGGGATCCCTTGCACACCAATTAGCTAGTTCATGATCGATAAAGTCCCTTGATCCATCGTCGACTCCGGGCACGTTGGATGCTTTGGATTCCCTACGGTCATCGAGCTAGTGCAGGTAAAGTCATCGATCTGTAAAATCCCTTGATCCATTGTAGACTCCGGGCACATTGGATGCTTTGGATTCCCTGCGATCGATAGACGAGATCTTAACGGTTGGATCGATCAATCAAAGCCTCCTATCTTGTAAGTATGCATTTGATCATATAAATTGTGATATTATCGGTTGACTTGTTGGCAAAGTTGTTGATCTGTACAATTCCTTGATCCATTGTCGACTCCGGGCACAGTGGATGCTTGGAATTCCCTGCGATCAACTAACGAGTGCTTCATGGTCAAATCAATCGGTCCAGATCACTATCTTTTATGAAATATGCAAATGGTTTAACTGTTTCATCTTCCGATTGGAATGAATCTTTATTCAATTCCAGTTGAGTTATAGTTGGACCAATGAATCAAATCCTGCAGAATGAATCAAAGGTGGATCCCTAATGCCTTAGCCCCTTTTTCTATTTTTGTCTTTCACCACACACAACTTGCTCCACTCACGTGGATAAACCAAATTTCATCTCACTCACCTAAACTAATTCCTCTAAGTGTTCTTAACCCCAATCCCTGTGGATCGACCTCGGTCTTACCGAGTATTTTACTACTTCGCTACCTGCACTTGGGTGTGCAATCTTCGGATTGTAGCAAGTTTTTGGCGCCGTTGCCGGGGATTGGCATCGGTTTAAGAATATTTTTGGAATTGGTTTATGTATATATATTGTCAATAGTATACTAACTTCTTTTATTTCGTTGCTCTCAGGAATTACTCATAGCCAAGTGTTCTTCTTTCCGGGTAACCTCTTTCCTTATCTCCTTGTTTAGTGTTTATGCGTAAGTGGACTCGTGATCACACAAGACGTCTTCTAAGCGACGGAATTTTGGTTGAAGGTCTATCCAGTCACTGTGTTAGAAAACTTCCTGATACTTGTGAATTAACCATAAACATGGCCGAGAATGAAAATGAATATGATCAAGATGAGAATGAAGTACACAATGAGCCACCATTTAGGAGTTTACGTGATTACTTGCAACCTGCAAGAACAAGTACTCCTTCTTGTATGGTTTTTCCAGTAAATGCGGGTAACATTGATTTTAAACCTGGAGTGATACAGTTACTTCCTAAATTTCATGGACTCGACACTGAAAGTCCCTATTTACATTTGAGGGAATTTGATGAAGTAATCGCTACTTTGCATTACGACAACGTTTCTGATGACTTGGTTAGGTTAAAACTATTTCCTTTTTCTTTGAAGGAGAAAGCCAAGTCTTGGTTGCACTCCTTAAGGCCCAGAACCATAGGGACATGGCAAGAGATGGCTAAGGAATTTCTTAAAAAGTTTTTCCCTATTCATAAGACCAACACCCTGAAACGAGATATAATGAATTTTTCTCAAAAGGAGAATGAAACTTTTTTTCAGTGTTGGGAACGTTTCAAGGAACTCTTACTTGCTTGCCCACATCATGGCTACGAAACATGGCGCTTGATTAGCTTCTTCTATAATGGATTGAGCCCAGTCATGCGCCAATTTGTAGAAATGATGTGTAATGGGGAGTTCATGAGCAAAGGTTCTGATGAGGCTATGGAATACTTTGACTTCTTAGCAGAAAACTCCCAATCTTGGGACACATCTGACAAACCCGCTAAGACCAAGCCTGGGCCCAATGAAAAAAGAGATGTTTATCTTTTAACCGAGGATGATGATGTCAATGCAAAGATAGCAGGGCTCACACGTAAAATAGAAGCCATGGAATTAAGGAAGGTCAACGCTATTAAAACCAGGGAGACTGAAAGTGTTTGTGACATTTGTAAGAGCGATGCACACTTTACTAAGGGTTGTCCTACAATCCCAGCTCTTCAAGAAGTGTTGCACGAACAAGCCAATGCCATGAATACTTATCAAAGGCCTTTCAATGCCCCAGTGTCAAACACGTATAATCCTAATTGGCGGAACCATCCAAACTTCAGTTGGAGAAACGGACAAACTGCCAATGTAGGCAATAATCCTCAAGTGCCTTCCACTGGCACACCGTATGTGCCCCCACCAAGGAAGACCCTAGAGGATACTTTGCATACATTCATGGAGGGACAAACTCAAATCAATCAGAGACAAGATCAGAACATCACGCACATCATGCAAACCCTCCAAGAGCTCAAAACTTCCGTTGAAAGAATCGAATCACGACAGAATGTTAAGGAGAAAGGGACCTTTCCGGCCCAACCTCAACCTAACCCGAAGGGACAGTATGAGGTGAATGATTCAGGTTCTTCCAACCCTCATGTTGAGCACGCTAAATCTGTCACCACCCTAAGAAGTGGTAAGGTGATTGAAAAAGATATTCCTAAGATAGTTGATAAACCTAAGGAATCATCTAAAAGTGATGACGGATCTAGTGATGATCAACCTGAGAAGGAGACAGAGCATGTTTTCGAGCCAGTGGTCCCGTTTCCCCAACGCCTACTCTCATCTAAAGCAATGGTTAAAGCTCAAGATGTCTTGGAAGTTTTTAAACAAGTGAAAATCAACATACCCTTGTTGGATGCAATCAAGCAGATACCTTCATATGCCAAGTTTCTGAAAGATCTTTGTACTATTAAGCGCAAGCTCAATGTACAAAAGAAAGCCTTTTTGACTGAACAGGTCAGTGCTATCATTAACCAGAACTCTCCCCCAAAATACAAAGATCCAGGTAGTCCTACTATTACTTGCATAATAGGGAACTTCCGGGTCGAACAAGCACTTCTTGACTTAGGGGCGAGTGTCAATCTTATACCCTTCTCGGTGTACGAACAACTGGGACTCGGTGAATTGAAACCCACCAGAACCACCTTGCAACTTGCCGATCGATCTGTACGGATACCGAGAGGAGTAATGGAAGATGTGTTGGTACAAGTCGACAAATTCTATTTCCCAGTAGACTTCATCGTCTTGGATACCCAACCTGTAGCAAATGTTAGCACCCAGATACCTGTTATTCTTGGCCGACCATTCCTGGCAACTTCCAATGCTGTGATCAACTGCAGGAATGGGGTCGTGAAGTTTTCATTTGGCAATATGAAGTTAGAGCTAAATGTTTTCAACATGTGTAAACAACAAGGGAATGATGATGAGATCCATGAGGCCAACCTGATCGATACCCTCATGGAAGAAGAATTCCTTCTAACCTCTCTGTCCGAACCCTTAGAAGCATGTCTAGCCCACTTTGCTGATTCTGATGATGAGATAATTTTGGAAGTGGTGAATGGATTGTTAGAATCCACCCTTGTGCATGATACAAACCAGTGGAGGCCCCATTTTGAAAAACTCTCTCTAAATGATTCACGACCTCTACCATCAAGAATTGAAGCACCAAAGCTTGACCTGAAGCCATTACCTTTGGAACTGAAATATACATACTTGGGTCAAGGCAATACTTTTCCTGTGGTTATTTCATCTCACCTTGATAAAGACCAAGAGGACAAATTGATCAATGTTCTCAAGGAACACAAGAATGCCATAGGTTGGACAATTGCTGACATCAAGGGAATTGATCCCCTGATTTGTACCCATAGGGTACACCTCGAGGAAAATGCTAAACCCTCTAGACAACCACAAAGGAGATTGAATCCAAACATGACTGAAGTGGTTAAAGCCGAGGTCCTCAAGCTATTGGATGTGGGTATCATCTACCCTATTTCAGATAGCCAATGGGTAAGTCCAACCCAAGTGGTACCCAAAAAATCTGGAGTTACCATAGTTGCGAATGCAGACAATGAGTTGGTACCAACTAGAGTCACTACTGGTTGGAGAATGTGTATCGACTATAGGAAACTGAATACTGTTACTAGGAAGGACCACTTTCCTTTACCATTCATTGATCAAATGTTAGAGAGGTTAGCTGGCCACTCCTATTACTGTTTCCTAGATGGGTACTCTGGATACAACCAAATAGAGATTGCCTTAGAAGATCAAGAGAAAACCACATTCACTTGTCCATTTGGCACCTTTGCGTACAAGAGGATGCCTTTCGGACTGTGTAATGCTCCTGCCACTTTTCAGAGATGCATGCTCAGCATTTTCTCTGACATGGTTGGACATTTCTTGGAAGTCTTCATGGACGACTTCTCGGTATTTGGTTGTTCCTTTGATGAATGTTTGAACCATTTACAATTGGTCTTGACAAGGTGTGAAGAAAAGAATCTTGTTTTGAATTGGGAAAAGTGTCATTTTATGGTTCAAAAGGGAATTGTTCTTGGACATAATATTTCGTCAAACGGAATAGAAGTAGACAAGGCAAAGATCGACTTAATTGCCAACCTACCAGCCCCCATAAGTGTACGAAACATTCGTTCTTTCTTGGGTCATGCAGGATTCTATAGGAGATTTATAAAGGACTTCAGTCATATCTCTCGTCCATTATGCAATCTCCTGCAAAAGGATGCTCCATTCGAGTGGACCAATGACTGCCAAGAAGCTTTCACCAAGCTTAAAGGCATGTTGACCAGCGCACCGATAATGCAACCACCCGATTGGACTATACCTTTTGAAATCATGTGTGACGCAAGTGACTACGCTGTTGGGGCAGTTTTGGGGCAAAGAAAAGACAAGAAGCCCTATGTTATATACTACGCAAGTAGAACCTTGAACAGTGCGCAAGTAAACTACTCTACTACGGAAAAGGAACTCCTTGCCGTAGTCTTTGCACTCGACAAGTTCAGGTCCTACTTGATTGGGTCCAAAATTGTGATTTTTACTGATCATGCGGCTCTCAAGTATCTTCTTTCTAAGAAAGATGCTAAGCCTCGCTTGCTCAGGTGGATCCTTTTGCTCCAAGAATTCGACCTTGAGATCCGAGACAAAAAGGGAGTAGAAAACGTAGTGGCTAATCACTTGTCTCGCCTAGTACTCTCTGATTCCGTAGAGACGACACCGATAAAGGACACTTTCCCTGATGAACAGTTGTTTGAAATCTCTTGCCAACCTTGGTTTGCTGACATTGTTAACTATCTTGCTGCAGGTAGAATTCCAAGTCATTGGACCCCACAAGATAGAAGAAAATTTTTCACCGAGGTACGCAACTTTTTCTGGGATGATCCGTATTTGTTCAAATACTGCCCAGATCAAATCATAAGGAGGTGTGTTCCAGATAATGAACAAACCAGTGTCATCTCTTTTTGCCATTCTTATGCATGTGGTGGTCATTTCTCTTCTAAGAAAACCGCTGCCAAGATTCTCCAGTGCGGTTTCTACTGGCCTTCAATATTCAAGGACACCCATGTTTTTTGCAAAGCATGTGACCGTTGTCAGAAGTTGGGAGGAATCTCCCGTAGAAATATGATGCCTTTAAATCCGATATTGATCATCGAAGTTTTCGACTGTTGGGGTATCGATTTCATGGGACCATTCCCTTCCTCATTTGGATATCTGTATATCCTATTGGCTGTCGATTATGTCTCTAAATGGGTTGAGGCAATCCCGTGTAGAACCAATGATCACAAAACGGTTCTACGATTTCTAAAAGAGAATATTCTGTCAAGATTTGGGACGCCTCGAGCCATTATCAGTGATGGGGGTACACACTTCTGTAACAGACCTTTCGAGGCTTTAATGAAGAGATATGGTATCACACACAAGGTGAGTACGCCCTATCACCCACAAACAAGTGGTCAAGCAGAAGTTTCCAACAGGGAAATCAAACACATCTTGGAAAAAACTGTGAATCCAGACCGCAAGGATTGGTCTCTAAGACTAACCGATGCGTTGTGGGCTTACCGTACAGCATACAAAACCCCGATTGGAATGTCTCCCTATAGACTTGTCTATGGGAAAGCTTGCCATCTGCCTGTGGAGTTGGAGCATAAAAGCTATTGGGCTATAAAGAAATTCAATTTCAATCTTGACAAGGCCAGCTCGCTTCGCAAACTCCAGCTGAATGAGTTGGAGGAAATCCGGAATGAGGCTTATGATAATGCCAGAATATACAAGGAACGAACGAAGGTATTCCATGACAGGAATATCCTTCGAAGATCTTTTGAACCATCTCAGAAAGTTCTCTTGTACAATTCTAGGCTACATCTGTTTCCAGGAAAGCTGAAATCTCGATGGACCGGCCCTTTTGTAGTCAAAACTGTTTACCCTCATGGGGCTATCGAGATTGAGAACCCCAAAAATGGAAATGTATTTAAAGTGAACGGGCAGCGTTTGAAGCCATTTCTTGAGGAATTTGCCCCAGAGGAGGAATCCACCCCTCTGGAAGATCCTGTTTATCAGGATTGATCTCCTAGTCTGACGGAGATCCCCTTTTGTATACTAGTAGGTTAGTTTGTTTGTTGTATTTTGTTGAGGCAACTTGGAAAATTCCAGCGCTTACAAGTATTCATCCTCTCAGGTACTCTTTACCCTCTATTCTTTACCATTTTGCTCTCATGTTGCAGTTGCCTATGCATTCATTTTTCAACATTGAGGACAATGTTACATTTAGGTTGGGGGGTGTGGAATTCCTGTTAAAAAAAAAAAAAAAAAAAATCTTTCCAGTTGTCTATCTCTTTGCTATTTTGCCTATCTTTTTACTATTTTAGGTCAATCAAAAAAAAAAAAAAATGGTTTTATTGGAAACATCCTGTTCGTGTTGAACGCACCGTGATAGAGGACCTTAGTTGGAAATCGCTGTTGAAACCGACAGATATTCCCTGTTCCCAGAAATCATGAAGGAGATTAAGGCAGCTGGGAGGTGAAGCACACTCTCATGGTATTATGAGCAGCGTAAGACCCCAAACTGAATTGATCATGGGAAATGTGAGGATGTGGCTCATCTTGTGGCCGAAGGAGTCTGTCGGATGATACGTGGTCTATGTGCATTGCACAAAAGGAACAGGAAATTTTGTGGTTGTATTGTCTATAAATTATTATTTCTTTAGCCTAAAAAATTAAAAAAAAAAAAAAAACTAGGGATTTATGTGATTTATGTGATTTTGAAATAATTTGAATAGTAGAATAAAAAGGCATTTAGTGATGACAATGTTAAAACTTAGAGTTTAGTTGCTTCAGTAAATTTCAAAATTGAGTTCTTTCCATTAATCTTTTATTAGAAAATGATAAACATTGATTGAGTCATGAATTTTCACAAGTTCACATCTAGCTTGCACTACCAGGATTTGAGTTTGATACTATAATGTTGACTTGATAATTGTTGAGAATGATTGGAACCAAGCCTGGAGATCCTTGTCTACTTGGCTCATAAAAAAAAAAAAAAAAAAAAAAAAAAAAAAGAAGAAGAAGAAGAAGAGAATATTCATAGTAATTTGGGGCAAGGATTTTCATCCATTGTCGTTACCATTACAAAACATTACCATAGTACGAAGTGAGCCTTTTGGAGTCTTCGGCTATCGGTTATTGATTGAAAAAATAAATAAATAAATAAATAAAATCAAAAGCTGGAAAATGTTGAAAAGAACAGTAGCAAGGTTCGGAATCAGTGACTTGGTTGATCTGACCATTCTCTTCAATCATCAGTATTAACATGAAAGTAGAAGACTGAACTCCTAGTTGTGTTAAGGCTAGACTTCACAGTGCACCATGGAACTCAATGTTTAGAATGCTTCTATTGAATGATTAATGCTTTGAACTCAATTTGTTTACTAAGTGACTAGAATCTATATTTAAATATTCTCAAAACTATATGCCTTGGAAACTCTACTGTTTAGATAATTTGAAGGATCACATAAAATCTTTTCTTCTCTTTATTTTTGTTTTATTAGGAAATAAGAAAAGTCTCGAAATAGTTTCGATTGGTGAAAACTGTCGAGGATAAGATTGATTGCAGTATTTTGAAAAATCCTTAGATGATTTTCGCATGTTTTGCTCGAGACTAGCAAAATGCTGGTTGGGGGGTGTGATGAGTACCTAATATTGTATAATTAACCCTGGTTGTTAAGAGCATTATCATTGTTTTTTCCGGTTAATTATCTCTCATTAGGTTAATTTTCTGTCTTCAGGTGTTCAGGAGAGGTTAGGCAAGATCTGAGCCAATCAGGGCGTTTAAAGGTTCAAAAGCAATCAAGATCAAGCACGAAGGAAATCAGACTACGGAGATCAGAGAATAGACCATACTCTATAGTAGATCTGAAGTTTAAGAAGACCACGTCAGGATAATGTAATTTGGAGATCTAGGTGATGGTCAGGATTGCACATTCATGCAAGTATGGAGGTATGCATGTGAGACCAGCCACATGTCCAGTTCCTATCATGGAACTCGGCCAGTTGCATCATGACCAGCAAATGGACCATCTCTCACCGTCCATCAAGTGCGATCAGCACACGTGTGCAAGAGCAGTCCATCCATGCCATAGCTGGACATCTTTTATCTCAACTGTCCATTTCAAGTCCAGATATGGTGGATCACATCATCACCATCCAATTCAGAAAGGTGGGCCATCACATGCACGATCATCTAGTAACAACATCAGCGTCCAAGGCAGGCTGAAATCTCAACCATCCACCCTGCATCGCCGCACATCCTGACCGTCCAATCATCATCAGCAATGGACGGCTGATCTTCATCGCTGACTCTCCATCATCACCATCCAACACTTGGACCTGTAGATGATGGAGGGCTGAGTGTCCAACACATCTGCATCTCCATCAGCCGTCCATCTGTCCAGATGGTGGACCACATTCCCCAGCACGTGTGGAAGCAGGCTTCAACCATGCAGCAGCTGATCGTACCAGCTGATCGTACCAGCCGTCAGGTGGGGCCCACATCACGTCAGCAGCTTCAACATCAGCCGTCCATGGTGTCTGGTGTCCAGCAAGGATGGACATCACACGTCAGCAAGGTGGACCCCATTTCCTCATCAATGTCCACGTCCACCATCCAATCCAGCAAGATGGGTCCAGCTTCATCAAGGACATCCGTCCAGCCATCCACAACGTCTCCAACAGTAGCAAGGTGGCCCACATCTTCAGCACATCAACGGCCAGCAAAGGCCAGCCTCATCACCGTCCACTGCACCTGCCTTCAGCTCCAACGTCCCTGATGCAGCATCTCAAGATCCAGCCGTCCCTCCATTTATCAAGTGGACCATCTCCAGCAGCTCCACGTTCAGCAGGAGGACCCCACCAGCATCCATCAATGTGGAGCCCACGTCCTTCATTTCCACCGTCCAGCTGGAGATCAGCTTCATCTATCATCATCAACCGTCTATTCCTCCAGTCACCACACGTGCAGAGGCCCCATTCAATCTAGCAAGCACCAGATCAGCCTAGACGTCCATACATCTCCAGCGCCAGGTGGGACCCACATCATCATCCATCGACTGCACGTGCAGCAGTAGAACTGCAACTCCAACCGTCCATCTGCAAACAGCAAGGGATCCACCTACGTCAGCAACCATCCACCATCTTCAATCCAGCCGTCCATTCAACAAATCCCACCACATCGTCCAACACGTGTGGAACCATCCATCAGCTGGACCCAGCATCAAATCCCAGCTCCAATCCCCACCATCAACGTCCAACAACCTCCAGCAGCTGCTGCACATCAAGCCGTCCATCCCATGTTCTAGTGGACCCCACCATTTCCAGCTCCATCAACGGCCAGCAAACAACGTACAGCATCCATGATCATGCAGGCCCACCTTCATCTTCAGCACACAAAGCTCTAGAGCTCACTTCTCACATGTGCATCAGGTGGACCACTCCATCTTGTGAACATGTCTCCAGCAAAAGTGGGCCCCATCTCCAGCTGACGTGCAACAAGAGAGGAGCTCTCTCTCTCTCTCTCTCTCTCTCTCTCTCTCCACACATGTGTAAGGCTTGGAATGCCACCTCATCATCCAAGCCTCACTCCAAGCCCAAACCTAAAAGCAAAGTTTGCTTTGGGCACTCCAAGCCTAACTCCATTCCCAAACCTAAAGAGACTTTTGGTGTGCCACCTAGGCTTGGAAGCTCCTCATAAGGCTATAAAAGGAGGCCTCTCCTCCTCATTCTCATCATCCCTCTCATCCCTCAAATCCAATCCAAGTCTTCTTTTCTTTTCTTTGTAGAAGTAGAGTAGTGTAGAATTTTCTCTTTTGTAGAGAATTTAGTCTTCCATTGTAGCATGGTTGGCTAAACCTCTAGCTAAGGCTAGGGGTGAAGCCTTTGAAGAAATTTGCAAGATATGGTTCTTTTGGTTCAACATTGTGTGGTGTAAATGTGGGAGTTCTCTTTGGTTGATCGGTTTGGTTATCCACCTCGGCAGACGCTATTGTTGTACAAGCCCCTTGATCCATCGTCGACTCCGGGCACGTTGGATGCTTGGGATCCCTTGCACACCAATTAGCTAGTTCATGATCGATAAAGTCCCTTGATCCATCGTCGACTCCGGGCACGTTGGATGCTTTGGATTCCCTACGGTCATCGAGCTAGTGCAGGTAAAGTCATCGATCTGTAAAATCCCTTGATCCATTGTAGACTCCGGGCACATTGGATGCTTTGGATTCCCTGCGATCGATAGACGAGATCTTAACGGTTGGATCGATCAATCAAAGCCTCCTATCTTGTAAGTATGCATTTGATCATATAAATTGTGATCTTATCGGTTGACTTGTTGGCAAAGTTGTTGATCTGTACAATTCCTTGATCCATTGTCGACTCCGGGCACAGTGGATGCTTGGAATTCCCTGCGATCAACTAACGAGTGCTTCATGGTCAAATCAATCGGTCCAGATCACTATCTTTTATGAAATATGCAAATGGTTTAACTGTTTCATCTTCCGATTGGAATGAATCTTTATTCAATTCCAGTTGAGTTGTAGTTGGACCAATGAATCAAATCCTGCAGAATGAATCAAAGGTGGATCCCTAATGCCTTAGCCCCTTTTTCTATTTTTGTCTTTCACCACACACAACTTGCTCCACTCACGTGGATAAACCAAATTTCATCTCACTCACCTAAAATAATTCCTCTAAGTGTTCTTAACCCCAATCCCTGTGGATCGACCTCGGTCTTACCGAGTATTTTACTACTTCGCTACCTGCACTTGGGTGTGCAATCTTCGGATTGTAGCACCTTCTCATCCATTACAACTTGCTTTTTTTTCGTTCTCGAGTACAACACAATTGAGGAATGGCGTCCAGACTTTTACACTATAAAAAGAATTGACACGACTCACATTGGAAGGATTGATGCCCGAAAGAGAGCGGTGTCTATGGAAGTTCCTCAAATATTGGATATATTCGTTGGAATAGGGATTTTAAATCGATAATGTCTTTATCATTAGCTTGCACGAGGACCAATAAATCTTCATCTTATCCGCCTTTGAACGAGCTTGTTTGACTATATATTAATGTTTAGCACCCCTGCCAGTCGCCTTCAGACGACCATGCTTACCAGTTTGCACAGGGACAGACAGAACATCCTTGCCCTCCTCCGAGCCTACATCTTCGTCTATACGAAGACCAACTAGTGAGGCATACCACGCATCCCACTCTTCTTGCGTTCTCTTATCCTTGGGAAGCGGGACGACCTTCTCAACAAGCACCTTTTGTTGAATTTATTTTGGTAACGTCAGGAGACGTTCGAAGAAGCTGAAGGTCTCTGGTGGACGAAACCATTGGGGATTCTGCTCTGATAGTCTTCCAGTCCTCTTTGGCGTGGCCCGTTTACGTTTGCACTGAGTAGAAGGAGAGTGCGAGGGATCAACCTTTGAAGAGTGACATTGCGAGGAGCCACCAGCCATCGTAATATGTAAGAACACACAAGATGACTCAAGCAAAGTTCAATGCAAAAGGAAACGCATACAGGTACAACTAAACTTCGTTAAATTAGCTACTTAAGTCGTAGAAAAAGTCATATTAAGTTCAGCATAACTCAGGATATTTGAGTGTACGAGAGCTAACACCTACTTGAAGTAACAACTGTATATTTAAATATTCACAAGGGGGTGTCTAACCTCGCACATCCTGAGATAACAATCCCTAACACCCTAAGAAGGGATTTGTCAAGTTAGAACGTTAGCAGGACTGCCACCATTCAATATTTTTTGGCTAAAAATATAAAAAATCCCAAAATTTCCTAAGTCTGGGACCTGGGTGCACAAGCTCTGGCGCACCCCAAAAAATTATGAAATTCAAAAATTTCCTAAGACTCATAACTGGGTGCACAAGCTTTGGCGCACTCGAAATCCTAAAATTTACTTAAGTCCGAAATCAGGGTGCGCAACCTCTAGCGCACTCAGAAAACTAAAAAAAAAAACTTCTCCAAGTCCCGAATATGGGTGCGCAGGCTCTAGCGCACCTAAAAAGTTCAGAAAAATCCTCTCTAAGTCCCGAAGTTGGGTGCGCTGAAACTAGTGCATTTGGAAAATAGAAAATCACCAAGTCCCGTATTGGGGTGCACTGAGTCTCGCGCACCCATAAAATCAAAATTCCAATTTTACCTGAATTTCGAGGTGTGCTGACAAATTAATTGGGTCCGCTGGCGAGTTCTTTGGGTGCGTTGGTCAGAGTGGTAAGACGCAATCAATAAACGAGAAATGACGAAAAAAAACAGCTTTTTAGTATTTATAGGGGACCCGAAATCTGGTGCATTACAGCGAACGGTCGTTTGTCTGTTGCGGCATGCCGGAGGGGCATCTGTTGGGGTCCCAAATTGTCCAATTCATCTAAATCCCATTTCATGAAGTCCGAGACAATGCATCTTGAAAATTAAGTTTGGAGCACCATGAAAATGAGGTAAAAACACCCATAATTCAGCTCAAATGTTATGAAAAAGCACAAGTTGAGAGAGCTCAACGCACCTTAAAAATCAATCTGGCGCATCCAAAAAATATGTCCAGCGCACTCTTAAATTCAAGCAAAATAAAAAGGGTGCATCAGACCTAACTTATATGTAAATATTGACCTTTGGTAGGCCCCACCTTGCATGATGACCAACCCTCATCAAAACTAGGTCGTGGCCAGGTGGATGGACTACTGAAAAGGGTGTATAACCACCCACCACTAAGCAGGCCCCACAAAATAGAGATATAAAACACTTAAAATAAATAGTAAAAAAACAGTGCCCATGAGCGCACCTAGAAAATAGGTCTGGCGCACCCAATGAATACAAGATTTCAGAACGTTACATATTTGCTTCAAATAAGTCTAGCGCATCTAGAAAATAGGTGTGTCCCACCCAATAAATACAAGATTTTAAGACTTTACATATTTGCTTTAAAGAAGTTTAGTACACCTAGAAAATCAATATAGCGCATCCATTAAATCAGCACATTTAACAAACATTACTTTAGAATTTTCGAGACACTCTAATGTTTGGCGCACCTGAAAATTGAGTCAAGCGCACCCTAAAAATCAAGACCTTTTACAACTGATTTTCAGGCTGCACCAATGATTTTCAGGGAGCACCGAACCCATTTTTAGCCATTTGAAGGTGCGCTAGACGTGGCAATTGTTAATTTGCTCATCCTCCGGGATTTTGGATATAAATACCCCTCCACACTGTTCATTTGTATGCATTTTTCAAGAGAGAGAGAGAGAGAGAGAGAGAGAGAGAGAGAGAGAGAGCTAATGACCTCTGGCCTCTGGGCATTTCAGAGCCTTACCAGAATCCCTTTTCCGACCAACGGAATACTTTTTCGACAAAAGGAATCACTTGACGGAAGTCTACCTCCGACCACCACAGGTCCAAAATAAAATTAGCAGCCTTCAGAATTTTTATAAATTGCTAAGTACCGGAGCGCACCTATTTAATCCAGGCTTTGGCGCACCCATTAATTCGGCCACATTAAACATTACAAATTTATTTATTTTTAGGGTGCTCCGAGTCAAGTGCACCCATTAATTTGGTGACAAACCGAACGTTAAACGTAGCCATTTTTAGGGTGCTCTAAGGTAAGCGCACCCGAAAAATAGGTCAAGCGCATCCTAAAAATCAGCATATTTTAGACTTCATTTTAGGGTGCATTGGGCTACATTTTTACTTATTTTGGGTATTTTGAGCGTTTCGGACACAATGAAACAGTCAGATAGTCCTTCCAAGATACTCAAAAGCAGAATAAGCAGGGTTTCAGAGATTAATCTGATCCAATACGAAGGATGTAGCAAGTTTCCCGAAAGAGACCGCGATCATCCAGAATCGTATAAATTTATTACTTTCTTATGTACTATCATGATATGACCAGATTAAAGTAAAAAAAAAAAAAAAAACTAGGCTGACAAGGCCATGGTTATCACAATAAACCGTACCAAAGAATTTCAATCTCTACGGAACACTTCTTAAAGATTGACGTTTCGAAGATAGTTAATGCCCTACCGATTCAAATGACATTCGTCGGTTAGGCTGCTCATATACATATAACTGCAGACTGCTCGAGGTCACTTGTTCAAACATGACAGGCGCGCGCCCAGAGTTGTACCCTTTCATTTAAAAATCCTGATAGTCTTAACCCAGATTTTCGGTCAAAACATGGGACATAGACACCTGACTCATACAAAGATGACACAGTATATAACAAAATACAAAGGTTTCTACGACTGCGAATGTAACGCCCTGAAATTTCGACTCTCGTGGACAACACGATGGGCCGAGTTTCCAGGTGTTAACTAAAATGTATTAGGGATATATTTTTATACATTCATCTTTATTTCACACATTTATGGCATTCATAGCATAAAGACAGAATTTAAGATTCTTATTCAATATTTTTCTACTCTACGTTATCAACATAATGTCCTTAAATGATACAAAATATATAATATTTCACTTTCCATCTCCTTGGGAGACTTAATTCAATTTACATGAAAATAAATTTATTCCACGTAAATGGAAACAATAAACATTATTCGTCTTCAAACCGATACAGCTTCATCGTCCGTTATTGACTGCCATTAAACTGTATATTCTTCAACCTGTAAGTCGAGTTTGTCTAATGGATCGTCACCTGCAATAAGCTAGTGGTGTTTTATAACACCGTCCCAAGAGGGAGTGAGTTATTCGCGATTAACTCAGTAAGAGTTATCCCTTAAGATTAGCACATTAATATCCAAATATAAGCATACCCAACCAAAACATACATGAGAAAATCTTATTTAATGCAATGCATGATATGTACGCTCTAGCTAAGGCACACTGACTAAATGAGACGAGACTTATTCCAACTCTTCTCACCAGCCACTAGTCACCAGAGTCCACGATGAAGCGGGTAATTCCACAACTTCATGTCAACAAACCTAGCCAATGGAGGTGATGGCCACTCATCCCCTTACCACAAGCTAGCACCACAGCGCCCGCAGGGTTGACCCACCAAGTCGGGTCCAGTGAATGCATGATTAGTTTCACATTTAGTTAAGTAGTTTAACATCCAGCCAATTTAATGATGTTAATGATTAATGATCACTCCTTACCCCAATCAGTTTAAGGAAGCTCAAGGTTACTATGGGGGGCTTGTCACCCAGCATAGGCCGACAACTTAGGCTTAGTGTCCCATACAACCAACCCTGGCTCATGAAACTTCTCGTATTTATCAATCTCATTCCTCAAAGGGTCCACCATAGGTAACATATCAAACAAGGATCCCTTGGCACGTATCCAACAATGCACACGGTAGTGCCAAACTCAACATCATGGCATATACGACCAACAACACATCTACGGTAATGCCAACACTTAATCCTTAATGTCAAGGCATATTATTCAATAATGCACATGGTGGTGCCAATTATTACTACAACCAATAAGGCATATTCATCCAAACACATCCACATGGTAATGCCAACATAACAAGGCCTCATACGGGCTTCATCTCTTAACATCATACGGTTATATCAGTACGGGGTTCAAGGGTGTTAATTAACCTAACATCCATATACAAAATCCTAAATCATACAACACATGTATCATCATATTCATCATGAGCATAAATTAAGCATAATCTCAACATAAGCACACACATATATATCATCATGGTTCCTTTTCCAAACACTTAAGCATAAATCATGGTTCATATACATCAAAATCTAGAGTACGCATCAAGGAATACCATACAAATCATAATCACATGAAGATATCTCAACAAGTACAGTTCCAAGAATCGCACAACAAAACCCTAGTTTCTAAGCATGGATTCAATAAACAAAGCGATGTTATTGTAACTAGGATTAAAATAAATCCTCACCTTTGAGTATGGATGCGGTGAGATGTTTTTAAGGCGGTGAAATCTCCTTTAGATCCAGCCTCAATTGGCAACGGTGAAACTCAGAAGGAACTCGACTGAGTCGACTCGGCTTGGCTCCACTCGATCTTCTCTCTCTTATTCTTTTCTCTTTCTCCTTCTCTTTCTTCTTCTTCTTCTCTTCTTTGGAATCGATCCAGCAACCCCTCTTCACACAACCCCCCCCCCCCCCCCCCCCCCCCCCCCCCTCTCTCTCTCTGGCATTTTCTAAATGGGAAGAAATGGATGGACGGGTTTATAACTAGCATGGGCGGTAGTTGCGTCGATTTCGATTTTTTGGTTTGAGTGGGAGACAAGGTGTGTACTCTCTCGCGGTTTACATCACATAGGAACTGTTCAACAAGGAGGTGGGGTCCACATGAGGTTCTGGGTGAAGTTTGGACTGATCATGCGAAGCGAATCAATGGATCTTGATCATCTTAGGCTTTGGACGGTGAATTGAAACGGAACACGCCGTCGACGAACGACCACGAGGTTTGGACAGACTGGGTTTGTGCAACGTGCAGACCTACTAGACGGTTTGGATCATCGAAGTGGGGCCCAAATAATGGACGGTGTGGAGCGCCCACGTCTCCAGCAACGTTGCTATTACAGTAGCAGAGAAGAAGACGTCTTCTTATAAAATTTCTTTTTTTTTAAATCGTGCGTAGCACGTACACGGGCACTTTTTGCCTGCCCTCACAAGTGGGGTCCACTCCAAGTGGATCGGGATAATTCGATCTGTTCAACATGTAGGAATCATCATTTTAGCCACTGACAACAAAATTGAGACAGATCCGAGTTAAGGCAGGCCACTTATGACCCAATTTCTGATTATGGTATTTGTAAGATGATCGGAGGGCTGAAATTTGACGTGTACGGTTAAAATGTGTCCAAAAGCTCATATATGAATTTTTACATGAAAATAATTATCATAAATCATGATACATAAAAATAGCAGTTTAACTAATGGCATTTTCGTAATTATCTAAAAATTGTACGATTTTTGAAATTTGATCTTTTTATGACATTTATGGGATCATTCTAAGAAACTTTTGTAAAGGGTCCTCTATCGAATCTCCTACGGATGGTCCGTTGCTTTCAAAATAAGGTAAACGCTCGATATTAAATAAAAAAATAAAAATAAAGTTTTAAAGATTTTCAAATAAATTCAGAAAATTCGGGGCGTTATAGCGAATTTAAAGACTATGGTCCCCATTGCTTGGTCTTTTACCTTTTAATCAGGTGTCATCAATCATTCGATGTAATTAAGGGCTTGTGCTAGATCACGACCTGGAATGTACAAGATCTCAGAATCTCTTGAATACAATTTGCCTTGCGATATCTTTCTCTTGTATACTTTTGTAAATGCTCATGATTGTTTATCAATGCTTCCAATACTCAGAAACCCAGAGCAACAATACCCAAGAAAAATGCCTTGTGTATTTTCTACTTTTAACACTCATTTAAAAAGAAAATAAATAATTTTAGTTTGATTACGTATTAGGAGACGTTATTGAATTGCAAAGTGGTGGCGATCTCCACAAATTCACTTAGATGTGAGTATTGACTCTCAGAGTCAAGTCCATGAAATTTTGGAAGTAATTTAATAATCTCCGATTTAAGGTTTATGTTTCCTGCATTTAGTGAAAAAATCATGCAGGAGGGTGTCCTTGTTCTCTCCGGTTGTAGATAATATCACAATGTTTTGACCGAAGGAACATAGTGTACCTCATTCTCCTTATGTGTCGCCCTAGTTGGCAGTGTATTATGCTCAACATCTTCAACAATATTCAGTTCATCCTTAGTCATGATTCTAGATGGTTAAGGATGTCCTAGACGCTTTCTAACTCGTCTATGAATGTTAAAAATTCAACTAAATCTCCCTTAGAAGACGAGATGTATGGTCACACTCCCAATGGGGCATAAACCACACAAAAACTACACCTACAATCTAAGGCGTATGCATGCAGAAGCTTATAGAGCAACTAGTATTATGGCTAAGTCTTAGAGGGGGTGATTATGACCTTTTGATATTCTTTTTGCCTACTTATGCAATTTAACAGTTTAAACTAAGTAAGCATTAACACTTCGACTTCCAAGCCTAAGTGGGTCCAATCACAAGACTAGGATATTGTTTAAGCAATAAGCAACCTAGTCTAAGCATGCATAGATGATCAAATGATTAAACAAATCAAGCTCTTAATCTATGCAACCCATGTGGACTTATGAGAATGGATCAATGAGCTCAAGTCCACACTACTTAGTGAAAGTACATTTTGTGTATGGATGTGCCTATCTAGTGCCTAGCATACATTTCTATCAAGCATTCATAATTAATTAATTAAACGTACAATGTTAAGATAACGATGTGCTCAAATCAATCACAAACACAAGCATGTATAGTGGTTCAACTTTCGGTCTACTCCACTCCCGGTTCAAGTACTGCAACCCCATTGAGCACACCGGCATTCACTATTGGAGGTTTTAAATGAGGTTCACCTCTCAACCTTTACATGGAGGTTTTACTGGTTCACCTCTCGACCATAAATAGAGTTTTGGACAAATGGCTAACTCTCAACTCAAACTGGAGTTTTAGACATATGTTAACTCTCAACCCAATGCACATTCACCCCCATATCAGAGGCTCCCCCTTGAAGACTAATTTAGGCCTGATAAACGTGTCAAGGAACGGCAAACGTCCTTGGATGTTTTAGGCCCGACAGACGTGCAAAGGATCAGCTAACGACCCTAGATCGAGTTTGACAAACAAATTCCACACTCAACTACCACAGGGAATTGAGCAGAAGGACTCTCAATAAAGACAACCTTACTTGTTGGATACTCCCCTTGTTCAATGTCGTTTCGGGTTGCTTGATCTCCACTCTCCCGTGCTTCAATCAACTTCTCTTGCTCCTCCGATCGTGTTGCCACTTGGTCGCTAATACCTCAGCTACACTTGATCAATCACCTTGCTCATGATACCTTTGAAATGGCTAAGGTGATAGGAGGGTGGGTTTGGGAGCTCTACAACTAATGGGAATGGGTTGCCCGGAGTTGCTCACTACAATGATCTCATCTTAGAGCTTTGGATAAGGATTTGATTATTAAGAAAGATACAAACTCTAGATATCAAAGATGGGCAAGATCATTTTCTTCTTTGAGCTTGGAATGTTCCATTCTTGTGTAAAATCACAAGGAAGATGTCTTGTAAAGGTTAGTAATTGAGCCTCTAATGATGTCCAACAATGGTGGCTTCAATCCTCTAAAAAACCCTTTTGGTGCCCCTTAAATCGAGCCAAGCCTTTAAATAGAAAAGCCCCCAACGGCTATAAAACAGCTATAAACGACTCTCTCCGACCGGTCGGACTAGGGTCCTCGACCGGTCGAATTATGGCCTGGACATGAGAATACTCGTTGTCTCAATCTGGTTGGTCGCTGACCGGTCGGATGACCGGTCGAATTAAGCCCAGAGACATGTATTTTTCTGTTGGATCTCGCTGCCAATTTAGGCCAACTGCCGACCGGTCGAACGACCGGTCAAGGCATGAAAAACTGCTTGAATGTTTATCTTGTTTTGCAACAGTTCATGCAACCACTTAGCCATTTGTTAAGTGGTCTTTTGGGACACCTAAGGCCAATCTAAGATGACTAAGGGTATCCTAATGGTCACGATCATCTACAGGTTATGGTTTTGGTTAAGGGTTAAGGCTCACCAAGGCATCTCTTTTACCTGTTTCTTCTTCCTTAATGCAACAGATCTGCTTGAGTCTTCGGTCTTCAACTTCTTTAAGCTCAACTGACATAGACTCACTGACCTAAGTGATTGACAAACAGGGTGCACTAGTATGCCACAAAAAAGTGCACAAACAATCTTTCCTTTTGTCAATTACTTACAAAAATCTAACCTACCAAAACAAGTACATATACAAGAGATTACATTAATAATGAAATAAATACAAGACTCTTGACATGCCTAACTAAGCAGCTCCTCTTTAATTTGCTCCCCCATAACCTGTCAATCCCTCCATCACAAAATATAACAAACTAGTTTTGGTGGAACTTGATCTTTCTCCCCCCTTTTGTCAACAATTGATAAATTATTCTCTCCCCCTTAATGGCACATCAATTAAAGTTATGGTAAGAGTAGATAATATGTCGCAATTATAACTATAAGCACATGCTGACAAGGAGAGCATAGGGTGTATGAACTTTAAAAACATGGAGTATGCAATGGAACATGATTAACAAGAAAATGTAACTATCTAAGCATAGTTAATCATGCATAATTGGTCAAAGATATACATTTTGCAATAAAAGCACAAGGACTTATAGCCCAATCAATTAAACTCCCCTAATAGTATATCATGACTAAGCCTAAGCAAAGATTAACATATAATAGAGCATGAAATTCAGCAAGATTAGCTAATCTAAGTAAGATGATAATCTAACAACAAATATACTAAATAAAAGCAAGGCTAAACTACCAAATTTGGGCTAATGAGGCTTGAATCTTCTAATTTGCATATACACACAAAAGTGAGGCTGAAATCCTCAGATATACCAATAGTATCTATTTCTAGCTACCCTTACTAACTATGTTTAGTTTGATTAACCTAAGGGTAACTAATTTCCTCAACACCCTCATAAAATGTAACATGAGGTGAGGGGTTGGGAACTCCTTCTCCTAAAAGGGATAGCGGTCGAGATCCTCTCTTAGATTAGGGGGAAGAGAGATGGTGGTAAAAGTCATGAGAATTCTCACTAGTTTTTTTTCTCCCATCACTAGAAGAGTCACTAGATTTTGAGTTGAACTCTTCTGTATCATCCCAAGTGGTAGCCATTGCCTTTTTACCTTTCGGCTTAGGCCCTTTCGGACATTCCAGGGCAATAAGGCCACAATGACCGCAACCGTAACATCTGATAGATTTGAGTTTGGATGATTTTCCTTTATATTTTTTATCATTCTTATCCTTCTTGTCATTCCTACTCTCTCTATCAAATTTGAGGAATCATCTAAATTTTTATTTATCTTTTCTTCTCATCTTCCTCATTATCACTATCTTCTTCTTCTTACTCACTCTTAATTTTATTATGGGAGTGTTTGAGGGGAGTTTTTAAAGCGATATTTTTCTTCCTAGAGAGGGCCTTAAAGTTTAGTACATGAGTTTATAGAGAACCTATGAGTTCCTCTATTTTTATGTTGTCTATGTCTCTACACTCTTTTAAGGCTACCACCTCGGTGTTAAATCTCTCCGGAAGGGACTTAAGTATTTTTCTGGATATACGTCCTTCCGGAACCCGTTCCCCCAAGGTAAACATGAAGTTACAAATATCAGACAATTGTGTATAAAACTCCATGAAAGTTTCAGACTCTTTCATTGTTATATTTTCAAAATTTGTGGTTAAGAGCTAAAGCTTCAAGTGTCTTACTGTGCTAGTTCCCTCGTGGGTAACCTCAAGTATATCCCACGCTTCTTTTGTGGTTACGCATGTAAGAATGCGCTGAAATTCATCCGGAGAAACTGCACAGTAATTCGCATTGAGAGCTTTGACATTTGCTATGTATTGAGCACTCTCACTGTCATTCCATTTTTCATAATCTTTGAGAATGACAATGTATTTCCCATCAACCTCTACTTGTTCGGTGGGTAAGGCATATCCACGTTGTGTGCTTAGCCACACGAGACGGTCCATGAATTGTAATAAAATCCTCATTCTAGCCTTCCAATAGGTGTAGTTGGACCCGTCAAAGAATGATGGACGGTTAGTAGTACTCCCATCACGGCTAGACATTATGCTAGTGCTCTCGTACCGGATCTTACTCTAGATGGTTAAGTCCTTGAAGAGCAACCTGCTCCGTTGCCAATTGAAATTACGCCTTTTTGGATCAACACACTTGTTATAGGCGTATGCGTGCGGAAGCTTTTAGACCAACTATTATTATGGCTAAGTCCTAGGAGGGGGGGTGATTAGGACCTTTTGAAATTCTTTTCGCCTACTTATACAATTTAATAATTTAAACTAAGTAAGCATGAACACTTCGGCTTCCAAGCCTAAGTGGGTCTAATTAAAAGACTAGCATATTGTTTAAGCAATAAGCAACTTAGTCTAAGCATGCATAGATGATCAAATGATTAAACAAATCAAGCTCCTAATCTATGCAACCTATGTAGACTTATGAGAATGGATCAATGAGCTCAAGTCCACACTACTTAGTGAAAGTACATCTTATGTATGGATGTACCTATCTAGTGCCTAGCAAACATTCCTATCAAGTATTCATAATTAAACAATTAAACATACAATGCTAAGATAACAATATGCTTAAATCAATCACAAACACAAGCATGTATAGTAGTTCGACTTTGGGTTTACTCTACTCCCGATTCAAGTACTCAACCCCATTGAGCACACCGGCATTCATTATTGGAGGTTTTAAATAAGGATCACCTTTCAACCTTTACAAAAAGGTTTTACCGGTTCACCTCTCAACCATAAACGAAATTTTGGATAAAGGGCTAACTCTCAACCCAAACGGACTTTTGGACATAGGCTCACTCTCAACTTGACGCACGTTCACTCCCGTGTCGATGGCTCCCCCTTGAAGACTAATTTAGGCCCGACAAGCGTGTCAAGGAACAACAAATGTCCCTGAATGTTTTAGGCCCGACAAACGTGCTAAGGATCGGCAAACGACCGTAGATCGAGTTTGACAAACAAACTTTATACTCAAGTGGAAGGACTCTCAATAAAGACAACCTTACTCTTTGGATGAGTCCCTTGTTCAGCACTGCTTCGGGTTGCTTGATCTCTCCTCTCCCGTGCTTCAATCAGCTTCCCTTGCTCCCCCTGTTCGTGTTGCCGCTGCATCGCCAATGCCTCAGCTACACTTGATCAATCACCTTACTTGTAATGCATTTTAGATGCCCAAGATGATAGGAGGCTAGGTTTGGGAACTCTACAACTAATGGGAATGGGTTGCCTAGAGTTGCTCACCTAAAATGTTCTTATTTTAGAGCTTTGGATAAGGATTTGACTATCAAGAAAGATTCAAACTCTAGAAAGTAAGATCATCTTCTTCTTTGAGCTTGGAATGCTCTATTCTTGTATAAAATCACAAGGAATATGTCTTGTAAAGGTTAGGAATTGAGCCTCTAATGATCTCCAACAATGGTGGCTTTAATCCTCTCAAAAATCCTCTTGGTGCCCCTCAAGTCGAGCTAAGTCTTTAAATAGAAAAGCCCTTAAGGGCTATAAACAGTTCTCTCCGACCAGTCGAATTATGGCCTAGACATGAGAATACTCACTGTCTCAATCTAGTTGGTTGCCGACCGGTCGAATTAAGCCCAGAGACATGTATTTTTCTGTTGGAGCTAGCTGTCCAATTTAGGCCAACTGCCAACTGCTTGAATGTCTGTCTTGTTTTGCAGTAGTTCATGCATATGCGATGTAACACCCATACCCTAATTAGCCCACCGTACACCTCATTTCCGAACTTAGCATACTCAGGACAGTCTAAATTGGCGAGTTTCGATCAGGCACCCTATTTTAGTACCGCAACGACTCGAGACTTGTACCCCGGCGACCGCGTGGGCGCCACGACTCTAATGCCAGCGCGGCACGCTCCGTTTCCATACCCAGTTTGAAAGATGCATACATGTGCGCAAATCAAGGCAGGCCACGCTACATATGCATGGTGTGGGCCCCACTTACACAAATCCCAAGGTTGTCCCATTAATCAATCAAACATCTCATCAATCAATCAAGCATCACATCAATCAATCAAATGTCCCATCAATTACATCCCTCTCTTTCCTCACAAGTCAATTAAGCCCATACCTAACCCACTCACTCTCATAAATGCCCCATTTCCTTTCTATCATCATTCTCCTTCAAAATTCCATCTATGTCCTAAAGTCCCTACCACCACAAAAGGCCCATACGTAGCCACTTTCATTTGGAGAGAGAGAGAGAGAGAGAGAGAGAGAGAGAGAGAGAGAGAGAGAGAGAATTAAGAAAAGAAGAGATTAAAGAAAAAGAGTAATGGGGGGAGAGAGAGAGAGAGAGAGAGAGAGAGAGAGAGAGAGAGAGAGAGAGAGAATTAAGAAAAGAAGCGATTAAAGAAAGAGAGTAATGGGAAAAGAGTGAGATTGAAGTGACAAGAGAGGGTATTTGTGAGCTTAGGTGATTAGAGGAGGAGATCCACCCCCATCAAGCCGTCCGATCGACTATCCGACCCGATCCAACCGTCCATCTTCATGGTAAGTGCAATTAGGGAGGACATAATCTCCATTTTAATTGTTTTTCATTTTGTTTGTGGGCCACAATGGTGGGATCCACTTTGATATGTGTTTGGTGTTTAGATTCCTATGATGGACCCTATAGTGGCGAGGAGTCCATCTAATGGCCGACTCTCCTCTTCATTGCTTTCCTTCTTTTCCTTTCCTTTTCCTTTCAACTTTCATGATTTATGGACTGATGTGGGCCACACAAGTGGGCCACATTATAAGATAGCATGCCCCGCACGCTGTCTGACAATGTGGACCACCATGTATGGCCCGCCGTGTTATTTATTTTCCTTTCAACCTATCCATAAGATCATATAGATCTAGATGGAGGTAAATGTAATTTTTAGTTTGATCCAAAGATTTTTGGCCGACCACGAGGTGGCCGAGCAAATGGATGGAGTCGATTACCCACACGTGGGCTCCTTATAAACAAAAAAAAAAAAATCAATATATATATATATATATATATATATATATAGAGAGAGAGAGAGAGAGAGAGAGAGAGAGAGAGAGACCGTCCAACGCTGGACAGTTCTAGTGTCTGAGACGCTGTGAACGTCCAGCATCAAGGACGTTGGAAGGTGGGTATGGAGAGGGGCTCCACTGGTGGGATCCACAATAATGTAGATGTACTATCCACATCGTCCATCCTATTTTCCAGATCATTTTAGGACCCGGGCCTAAGAATGAAGCATATCCAGATCTCAGGTGGGCTACACCACAGAAAACAGTGAGGATGAACCCCTACTGTTGAAATCTTTTCAGGGCCCACCATCATGATTATTTCCCATCTAACCCGTCCATCAGGTCACGCAGACCTGCATGAATGGAAAACACAAGTATCAGCTAGATCCAACACTTCAGTGGACCACACCATGGGAAGCGATGGGGATGAACGGCCACCGTTGAAAACGGTTGGGGCCGTTGTTGCACGTGTGGGGCCCCACCGTGTGGTTTATTTACCATCTAATCTGTTGTTAAGGTCACACAGACCTGGATGGAAAGAAAACACAAAGATCAGCTCGGTCCAAAACTTCATGGGGGCATGAGCGTGGTCCACGCTGAAGGCAGTGTGCCAAGCACGCTGCCCAGCAGTGGCCCACCTCATGGGGCCCATCCTGATGCATGTGCATTATCCAAGCGGTCCATCCATTTTGACATGTCATTTTAAGGCATGGACCCAAAAATGAATCAGATACATATCTCAAGTGGGCCGCACCAACTGGAGACAGTGGGGATAATGAAGTCCACCATTAAAACCTTCCTAAGGCACACGTGATGTTTATATACCACCTAGACCTGTGGCACAGGTTTGGGTGAAGGGAAATCATAAATATCAGCTTTATCTAAAACGTCTGTGACCCCAGGAGGGTCCACGTTGCAGGCAGCGTGCGTGTGCATGCTGTCCAGCAGGTGGCCCACCTCATGGGTCCCACTATGATGTATTAGTTTTATCCAAGCCGTCCATCTGTTTTCCCAGATCATTTTAGGCCCGAGGCCCAAATCCATAGGAGATTCAAACTCCAATTGGGCCGCGCCATAGGGAATAGTGGGGATGGTAACGTCCACTGTTGAAATCTTCCCAGGCCCACCTTGATGTTTTCATGCCATCCAAACCCTATTAATAAGGTCAAATAGACATGTATGAAGGACCCACACAATATCGACTTGATCCATAATTGCGTGGGCCCCACTGTCACGAAACGGTGGAAATTGAAAGGGGTACCGTTGAAGCCTTCCTAAGGCCACTGTAATGTTTATCTTCTTTTTCCACCCACCAAAGGGTGTGGGGCCATCTTTGGGTCCTACTTTGATGGATGTATCATATACTATGCCGCCTGTCTTGGTAGGGGCGTGGAGCCAGTTTTGGGTCAGCGACACTTATAAAATGATGGTGATTGAATGCCTACCACTAAAAACTTCCTAGGGCCTATTATAATGTGTTCTTGCCATCCAACTTATCGGTAGGGTCCACTATGGATCTCACTTTGGGGACTTGTGAGGACCGTCACGAATCACCGCCTTGATGCACATGATCTATCCGTGTCTATTTGTTAGATCTTCCTATTATACGAGCCATATGATGGACCAATTCAAGTCTCAAGTGGGCCATGCCATGAAGACCTTTACATTTCAATAGGGCCCACAGTCTAGGTCCCACTCTCTACATATGTTGGACCATTTAAGGCCAACTATCACATGATATTTTTAATAACATGTCAGTGTACTTAACCTGATAGGACACACGGATAACATGCTTAGTGTACTGCATATCATACCCATTCATACTCTCATACGCACCATCTGTATGCTTGTCATGGATGATGATTGGTCATAGCATATGCCTTATAGCTTAGATACTTAGGGGACCCGTACGAGATAAGGTTGCCCCACATGATTATGCGGTATGCGCAGGTTTGGTGCATGACTTTGATAGTATGACTCATGCATCTCGCATTATGTATGTCACGATCACCTTCTCACCCCGGTGACATCGGGGTTGTGGCCACCACAGTCACATCATGGAGGGCAGAAATGGACACCGGAAATATGTTCTAGCACTTGGGTGCCAAAGATGTCTTTGGGTGAAAGTCCCTAAACCCTGTGATACCAGTAGGATGCTCCAATGTTTAAACCGAGTGGATTTATGAGCGCATGAGGGCCAAATACCAGTAGGCCGCGTCTCCCACTGTGTCGGGGTCGGTTGAAAGGGGGTGTGACCTTACCCACCCGGGTGCAGAGGGCTATATATTAGGTTGAGTCTGACCAGCTCGTGAATGGGTTCGCTATCGACGAGCCGGGTGGATTTTCTTGTATGCCATTGACAAGGCGGATAGTGAGGTCTCTTCCACTCGCTTGGTTATGCGCGCAATGGGCGGCAACCAATGTCAGGAGTGTACTAGACCCCGGTGATGTCCTAGTTGTAAATCGTATGATATATGGTAGTTGAGGATTGACATGCGCACATTGCATCTTTAGCATATGACACTCGGTCATATAGGCCTATTGCATTGCGTAACCTTGAGATGGCTAATAACATTTATAAACTTGGTAGTGTAGCCTTCCATCATTTTCTCTTACTCTGATATCTGTATACCTGTTATATGCATTGTGCACACACCACGCACTCTCTAAGCTTCATAGTAAGCTTATGCACGTTGTTTACGTGCATGACATGTTATAGCGCGATAGCAGTGAGACAGGGGCGCGCATTTGATCTTTTAGTTTTTTTGTTATGCATTATATTTCCCTTTTTGTAGCTCTGTATTCAAAAGATTATCTTAGTGAATATGTGATGTAATGCTTTTTGATTTGGTACACTTAGTGATTATGCTCATCTATAAAGAAAAAAATTTTTACCCTGAAAATCCTCCTTGTGGGATCCCAGGATTGGAACCTTGGCGTATGGAAGCTAGGAGCCGAGAATGGGGTACTACTAGAGGTTGTCGGCACCGGATTCAGCGGCCGAAAATTTAGTGAGCCCGATCCCTGAGTTCGGGGTGTGACATGCGACCTCTTGGCCATTTGTTAAGTGATCTTTTGGGACACCTGAGGCCAATCTAAGATGACTAAGGGTATCTTAATGGTCACGGTCATCTAGAGGTTATGGTTTTGGTTAGGTTCAAGGTTAAGGCTTACTAAGGCATCTCTTTTACCTGTTTCTTCTTCCTTGATGCAGCAGGTCCACTTGAGTATTCGGTCTTCGTCTTCTTTAAGCTCAACTGACACTAGACTCATTGACCTAAGTGATTGACAAACAATGTGCACTAGTATGCCACAGAAAAGTGCATTAACATTGGCTTTAGCTGACCGGTCCTAGGTTTTGGACGACTGGACGTGCGACCGGCCTTGGATACATAAAAACTGTCCAACAACAGGCCCTCCTGACAAATGAAATTCGACCGGTCAGGCGACCGATCTTGGGCAGCTAGCGACTGATCGTCAACTGTTCTTGGAGGCTGTTTTTCTTGAATTTTCATTTCTTCTTTTCTTTCTTCCTTGATTCTTTCCTCCACTTCTTGGCTCTTCTTCCTTTGTTCTTTTGAGTGCTTCAAAATAGTTCTTTTAACATTAAAATTATGAGGTCTTTCTCTCTTTCCTACAAACACAAATACACACATAAGTGACTTTATCAGCTTAAACAATGTAAATGTATGATAAATTTGGGGTCTAAATATGCACAATTCAGAGCTCAACACTAGCCCTTGCAAACCACGCGTCATGTGCATTAGTGCTGGGTGGATGTGTTGGGCACCCTGGGCCCAGTGCATGCCCCCTCTTCGGCCTCTTAACAATTTGATGCCGAGTTTGCTTCGCGTGCGGTCCAATTAGTTCCATTACACGGTCAATCCGCTCACCTTCCAAGGTTATAAGCTCATAAAAGGATCATTTGTCAGTCAGAATACACAATAATCATTGTTGTACAATTATATAATGGCCCGTGATCTAAGGCATCTCTATGTCAAAATAGGCTATGATCCACCACTAGAAATCATGTAGATCTACACTCAAAACATCAATAGAAAGTCAACGCTAAGGACACCATCTTACACTGATCGATGTCCAACCAATTAGAATCGTTATCTGTCGGCTGAGCTATTCGAGTTCATGGTCGCAGTCTAATCTTCCCGTGGTCACCGTCTCTACGATGGTCGCAAGCCCGGTGTGGCACCACTCGACTGTCTCTCAGGTCAAACCCGAAACAACATGGGACATAGGCATTCGATCTACCAAACAAATAATCTTATCCATACCAAGCTTGGCATTGGCCTTCAACGGCCCACATTACATAAGAAATAGTCCCTGCTGACATTGTCTTTGCTTGGCTTGGAATATAAAGTTCTCGTATTGGTGGCCATAATCCGTCATGTTGTGAAGTGAAACAACGCTACATAACAAAGTTGAAATACATGGGATTTTGGATCAGGATAATAGTTTTTAAGTTTTTCAGTTCAACCCCTTAGGAATGACCTTATGAACGGTTTAGATGACCTATAAACATCAAGCTGGGGTTTTCAAAGGTCACTTTTTCTTATTGTGTGCCCAGTTGAGTATTGGATCCGCCTCAGTTTTAGGTTCATGTCCTAACATGAGCCAGAAAAATGAATGAATGGGGTGGATTTCTCACAAACACAACGGTCGGACCCCCAATCGTAGGAAGGGTCCCAGGCAATTCGCGTCCGTGTTTCCTCTTCTGATCAACTCCCCGACATTAACTTTTGATCAACTCCCCGACATTAACTTTGGTACATGGCATGCTTGCAGCGTAGTCTACCCGATGAATGACTCAGATTTTCGACATATTTACCACGTAGCACTACTCCGCGGTGCACCTCTACCATCTCACCCCCCGCGAATCTCTTTAGTATTCCTTACCTGTATTTTAAAGCCGTCCTCCGTTCGTATCAGCAGCAACACTAACCACCGCGTTGCTCGTCAACATGAGGAACGACTCGGCCGTTGCTGTCGAAAGAGAGCGAGTTGCCAGATCAGCAAAGTAGAAAGAAAAACGAAAAAACAGAAAAACAAGAAAATTTAAAAGAAATCAAGAGCAGCGATCTCACAATTCGAGTTCCCAAAAAAACAAACAGAACGAACCCCTTTTTTTCGCTCATGAAGAAACCCCTGAAATTCTTCCAAACCTTCATCAGGCCTTTCAAATCCCCTCTCAGAAAAGGTAAGACAAAGCAGGGAAGATCTTTGATTGTACTTGCGTCTCTTATATTTCCTTTCACAAACGCAACACGAACACGCTTGTACTTGCGTCTCTGTGTAAACAGACTCGCAGCAGCAGAAAGAGGAGGATTTGGAGACGATCGCTGCACAGGAGCAAAAGCAATTCAGCCTCGAATCCCTCGTCGCTGCCACGCAAGATTTCCACCCGAAGCAGAGACTCGGGCAGGGCGGCTTCGGTCCCGTTTTTAAGGTAATTTTCTTCATCTTCTTCTCTCAATTTTTTTTTTTTTTTGTTTTTGGTTTTTTAATCTTATGATGAGAGACATCCAACCCGTCCAAACGTTTGGCCCCACCATGAGGATCACCTGATGAAAAAATCAGCCACATCAGCTGCTCAGGTAGGCCGCAGCACCTGTGTCATCCACTGTTTTATACCGATATTTAGTACGCATGGTTCACTGATCCAGGCCATTGGTCTGATGCGGCCCAGCGTGTTGGACCTAGCAGCAACCCCTATGGCGCGATATATCCACGGTGTGAGGCATTATACCAACGTTCTCCATCATTAAGCCGTTGCCCGCCGTGGATGGCCAACGTACTACCTGTTCCGTCCAAAAAGTAGGCCGCATCTTACCATCGGCCAGGACGATTGGATCACTGAGCCACCGTCCCACCGGCAATGTCGTACCGATGCATTTCCTTGGGGCTACTCTTGTAATGTTGTACCGAGGATTCTGTGAATATTCTTGGGCTACGATGATGTAATTTCCTGATGCATTGCATTTGGGAGCGGATTGCCTGTGACCCCGGGCACAGAGATATCTCTGTAGCCGGGGCTGTGTAGGGTCCACAGGGATGCCCGTGATAAATCCACTGTGTCCATCTTATTTTAAAGACAAATTTAGATCAATATTATAAAATCATGAATATTCAAAACTCAGATGGGCCACACCAACGAAACAGTGAAAACACCAACGTCCACCATTGAAACCTTCCTGGAGCTGACCATGATGTTTATATGCCATCCAAACCGTTCACAGAATTATTAACACTCAGATATACTGTAGGAAAAAATATTATCCTCATTCCAAACATTGTCACCGCTAAGTGTCCAAGACCCACTGTTTCGTGTGGTATGGCCCACTTGAGTGTTGGATCTGCAATATTTTTAGCAACATGTCCTAACTTAGTCTTCCAAAACAGATAGACAGAGTGGATTTGTCGGACATCCCTTTGAACCCTACACAGCCCCGGCTACAGAGTTATGTCGGTGCCTGGGGTCATAGGCAATCTGCTCCCATTGCATTCCGTCACGCCTTGATGGAAGGGAGTTTGATGGGAGCGGATTAGGTACTACCCGAGCCGGTCTTGAGCTCAGGACAGGCCCGACGTCACATACATGTCACATTTGTATCGGTGCAGGGCACGTTGTCAGAGCTAACCTGCCACATCAGCAAGCCTGACAAAGTCATGTCAGGCCTCCTCTCCCCCAATGCCCATACGCCACGTACTAGCCTGTCCTGTCCTGAGCTCAGGACAAGCTCGGGTAGTACCTAATCTGCTCCCGAGTTTGATACTCCAGCTGCGTACGTGGCTTGATACACAGGCACTTTCAATTAATTAACTCAAATTCAACCAACTACATTTTGGGATTTCTGATTAGTTGTAAAATCGTAACTTTTGATAGTTGGGCACTTGTGTTTGTTGGGAATGCGGAGGCAACTCATAGTAGAATCAAACAAAGTAATCACAATCACACCAAGCAAATCCAACCACAAAAGGCAAATGAATTTATATGGAAAAAACCACGCACAAAGTAAATTACTATGAATAATGGAAGTACAAGAGATGGAGAACACTTACAAAATCACCTAGAAAGAAATCCGTAACTTTTCTTCTCCCTAGAACTGTCTAAGCACGTTTAAAACTCTAGTGTTATACCCTAATTCCAATTACACCCATATATATAACATAAAATCGGAAATAGAAATAAAACGAGTGAAACCGCTAAACAGAGCATACCGTCGACGGGTTGATGACACACGTTTGACCTGTCGAACATGCAAAAATTCGTCCAAAGAGTTTTACCATAATTCTAAATTATTTTGACCTGTCAAGCCTCAAAATCGTCCAAAATCATCCAAAGACCTTTTATGCTATTCTAGGCATGCTTAATTGGTTGACTAATTGATCACCCTGTTTTCTACACAAATTGAAGGCTTCATACAATAATCTCCATCGAGGCTTCAATCATCAATTTTCATTTGTCCTTTTGCTCTATCCACTATCTTTAATTCGTCTCCATCATAGCTTCACTGCTTCTCGTACATACTCCATCTTCACTCCATCTTTGCCGGACCCAAAAAAGTCGCACAAAATTTTAACTTCTCTGCAAGGATTACCTTCGTAAGCATGTTGGTCAGATTCACGCTTGTATGGATCTTTTCTAGATTCACACTGCCTTCTTTAAGTACTTGTCGGATGAAATGATGACACACATCAATATGTTTAGTTCTAGAATGGTAAATTGAATTCTTCGCCAAATTAATAGCGCTCGTGTTGTCACAATTAACTGGCACGACCTCCTGCTGAAGTCGTAATTGATTTATCATTCCCTATAATCAAACATTTTCTTGAATGCTTTTGTTACCACCATATACTTAACTTCATTAATGGAAAGAGCCACCATAGACTAAGTTTCGACATCCAACTGATCGCTCCACCCGCTAGCACAAACTAGTACCCGGAAGTCGACTTTATACTGTCCACACTGCCCTGCATAATCGAAATCCACGTAGCCTACTAACTTTTCCCCTGATTTCTTAAAAGTCAAGACGTAGTCCTGCATACATCGAATATAATGAAATAGCCATACTACCTCCCAGTGTTGCTTATCGAGGTTAGACATAAATCTGCTAACAACACATACTGCATGTGAAATATCTGGTCTCATACAGACCATGGCATACATCAAGCTTCCAACTGCACTCAAATAAGGTACATGAGACATAACCTGCTTTTATTTATTTGTTTAAAGACATTGTTTCGAAGAAAACTTAAAATGAGCTGCGTGGGGAATGCTGACCGACTTTACCTTGTCCATCCCAAACTTCACCAATACCTTTTCAAGGTATTAAGCATGAGATAACTAAAGCCTGTCCCTTTCCCTATTTCTATGTATGTTAATGCCGAGAACCCTCTTTATAGCCCTCAGATCTTTCATCTCAAATGTCCTTAATAACGGAGTTTAAAGTATGTCAATCTCAAACATGCTATAACTGGCGATAAGCATATTATCAACGTACAATACCAAGATAATGAACTTTCCATCATTTAGTATCTTAAAGTAGACACAATGATCATATTCACTTCTGGTAAATTGCTGACTCACCATGAAAGAATCAAATTTCCTATACCACTGCTTAGGCGATTGTTTCAAGCCGTATAACGACCTCCTTAACCTGTAAACCTTGTTCTCTGCCCATTTTATTTCCAATCCTCCTGGTTGCTTCATGTAAATCTACTCTTCCAATTCCCGATGTAGGAAAGCAGTCTTAATATCCATTTGTTCCGGTTCATTGTTGTATTGGGCAAACAACGCCAACATGAACCTCATAGATACTTCATTACTGATGCGAAAATTTCGCTGAAGTCGACACCCTCCTTTTGCGCATACCCCTTCGCTACCAGCCTTACTTTGTATCTATCATGTTTCTTTATGAAGATCCACTTACATCCGATCGCTTAACACCTGATGGGAAGCTCCACTAGCTCTCACGTCTCATTCTTCTATAATGAGTCAATCTCATCATGCATTGCCGCCTTCTACTTTTCGGCATTTATGTCATCAAGAGCCTTCTGAAAAGTAAACGGATCCCCCTCATCCGTAATGAGAGTGAATACAATATTCGAGTCGTCCTTGTATCTTGTTGATAACCTGCGATCCTTCGGTGGATTCTTTCTCACAACTGGCTACTCCACCTAATCTTGTACCTCTATTTGCTGTGTCAGTTTTAGCACGTGTCTCACCATTTTCAACTTCAACATCAACAATTGACTTATATGATTCCTTGTGTTCATCCTTGCGAAACAAGGGGTCCTCATTAAACCTGACATTTCAGTTAAACGTGATTTTTCATGTAATCCGATCATATAGCCTGTACCCCTTCACACCATCACCATAACCAACAAATACACACTTTTTCGCCCTTTAGTCTAGCTTAGCTCTTTCAATTGGCAATATACTAAATACTCATAGCTTTAAGTAGTCTATATCATGACCACTCCACACCTCTTTTGGAATCTTGCAACCTATTGTTATAGAGGGGGACCGATTCACTAAGTAACAAGCCATGTTCACGGCCTCAATCTACATTTCCTTGCCCAACTCAGCATTATTCAGCATGCTTCAGGTTCTCTTCAAGAGAGTTCGATTCATCCTTTTGGCCACACCATTATGCTCAAGTGTATACCGCACTATGTTTGTCTTACTGATCTCTTCTCCCTTTCAATAATGACCAAATTCCTTGGAAGTGAACTCACCTTCATTATTTGTCCTTACTACATCTAACTTTCGCCTCGTCTGCCTTTCCAATATCGCCTTCCACATCTTGAAGATGGTGAAAACATCGAATTTATTTTTCATAAAATAGACCCAAACTCTTCTGGAGAAGTCATCAGTAAATGCGATAAAATATGATGACCCTCGTCTAGAGACAATGGGCGATAGGCCCCCACACATCCGAGTGCACATAATCAAGCGATCCATTATTACAATGTTTTTCGATTTTAAATGAGACCTCGGTCAAAAAGTACCTTCATCCTGCGCTCGCTCATGTGGGTCTAGGCATGCATGCCACAAACGTGCAGACGTGGACTCCGTTACACAGCCGTTGCAGCCCCCCCCCCCCCCCCCCCCCCCCCCCCCCTGAGATGATTTTTTTATAAACCTCTCCTTTGTGCCTTCATGATTATGAGTGCCCCTTTTGAAACTTGTAAGACACGATCAAACTCAGTGAACTTGAATCTCGGTGCCTCAAGAGCTCCCGAAGATATCAAACTCTTCTTTAGCCTAGGGACATGTAATACATCTGTTAGAATTCGTTCAATCCCATTGAATATTCTGATGCGCACTAAACTAACACTAACCATCTTACAGGCATAATCACCGCTTAAGAACACAGACCGATCATCATACTCGTTGTATATGGCAAAAACACTCCGATTATGACACATGTGATACGATGCTCCTGAATCCAAGATCCATTCATTGCTGAGAAATCTGAATCTGGATGCAGTCAAAACATCACAACCATCAATATTTCTATCCTCTATGGATTCCGCAGTATTGGTGATGTAGAACGGGTCACTAACTATTTCATGGCCCAGATGGAGCAAAAGAAGACCGGTCGGGGTCATAAGTGATCCGGACCGTCAGGACCGTAAATCGGTCATATCTCACAATCCGGAATGAGTTACAGGACGTATAATATATCAATTTGGAGTAGCTCGAGCTACTTTAGCCAACCAACCCCGCTACGCCGGGTTGCCCAAGCCGGAATCGCGAGATTCGACCGTATCGACGGTCATTAGGCTAGTTTATTTTCAGTTTTACTATTTATAGTAAGTTTTATTTCGATCATAACTTTGCATCTGTAGGGTTTTAGAGTTAGCGTCCAACATGAAAAGGGCTTAGAATATTTCGTAGAACAACGTGGTTGAGGCCGTTTGATAACTTTCTATTTTTGGCCGAAAACCAAGAGTTCTAGTAGGATTGAACGACTTCTATAAATAGTAAGTTTACTATTTATAGTAAGTTGCGTTTTCTAGGAGTTTTAGTTGGAGTTGGATTCTGATACTTTACCTAGGGTTTAGTTTCCTATTTATATGCATTGTAATTCCGTTTTTATTCATTCAATTATCAATAAATCAATTATTCGGAATTTATTTCCTTTTTTTTTATCTTTTATTTCTTCTCGTGGATTCGAGAAACACTCGGTTAAGGAGACGGTGATCGGCCTACCACGTCCTCCTTGCGTCATTGGTATCAGAGAGAGGTTTCTTCCTCAGGACGATGACCTCTAATGAAGGGATGGATCCTCATCCTAAGGACGGTGCTCCAAGGGACTATCTAACGGCGACAGCTTTCGAAGCAGCGCAACGAGAGAACCGGTTGATCCTGCAAGGTATACAGGCGACCCTCGACTAGATTGCAGCATCGCTAGCTCCGCTTCGAGCCCAAGGCGACCAACAACCACCAACCGTTGCTATACGGGACAATCATGTTGTCCGTAGAGCACCCCAGGTGGATGATCGTAGGGCTACACCAGACGAATCAGAACCAAGTGATGACGAGGTCGAAGACATTTTGGTACGACGACCTACGCTAGGGAATGAGCGTGTGGAACGAGCAGAACGAGACTATCGGGGCAAAGCTGATCTTCCCAGCTTTAATGGCCTACTTCGAATAGAGGAGTTCCTCGACTGGCTGGCAGAGGTCGAGCGATACTTCGACTATATGGAAGTGCCGGACGACAAGAAGGTAAAACTAATTGCTTATAAATTTAAATCCGGTGCTTCAGCATGATGGGAAAACCTACAGGTTTCCCGCACCCGTCAGAATAAGACACCCATCCGAACATGGCCTCGGATGAGACAGCTTCTGAGAGCTCGATTCCTCCCTAGCGACTATGAACAAATTTTGTTCCAACAATATCAAAATTGTCCGTCAGGGAAATCGAACCGTTTCCGAATATCTTGAAGAATTCCAACGATTGGCTACACAGAATAATTTATCGGAATCAGAGGCACAACAAGTATCACGATTCATTGGTGGGTTGCGATTTGCAATCCAGAATCGATTCCAGATGCATCCAGTCTGGACGTTGAGTGAGGCCAACCAATTGGCCACTCGAGCAGAAACACAGTTGTCACGGCCCCTTGCTCGACCCTATCCGGTAACACGAAATCCCAACACCGGACCCACTCAAGATACAACGTTGGCCAAAGGCAAGGAGCCTATAGGAGGGCGTCCTCAACCTCCTACGGTCACGAACCGGGACTAGGGAAGCGGTTCCTCAAGACTTCAACGTACAACTCCCACTACAGCGGGTTCCAGTAGGATCCCCAACCCATATGGTCGGCCAAGACCAGACCATTGTCTTCGTTGTGGCCAACCAGGTCACTGGTCGAACGCTTGCCCTCAACGCCCTGCAGCACACTTAACTACGAATGAAGGTGGCGTGGAAGGCGAGTCAACAGAAGACAACCCTGAATTGGAACAGGCCGAAGAGGGGGACACAGAAGATGTCGATTGGCTGACTGAAGATCATGGGGAATCGCTAGTAGTAAGACGACTACTTTACGCTCCCAGGAAGGAAGTGCACCCACAATGACATAATATTTTTCGCACAAAGTGCACCGTGCAGGGCAAAATCTGTGACGTGATCATAGACAGTGGGAGTAGCGAAAATATTGTCTCGAGAATTATGGTGGATAAGTTACATCTGCCTATGACGAAGCACCCTACCCCTTACTCTATCGGTTGGATCAAGAAGGTGAACGAAACCAAGGTAACTCATCAATGCATTATCTCGTTTTCCATTGGTAAAAGCTATAAGGATGAGGTCCTCTGTGATGTGGTTGACATGGAAGCCTGCCACATGTTACTTGGGCGGCCATGGCAATCGGATCGAGATGTGACCCACAGTGGACGGGAAAACATATACATGTTCACCAAAGATGGTCGAAAAATTGTTTTGGCTCCTATGACACCAGACAAACACCCTGAAGCTTCTAAAGTGGAGGGGAACTCTCTCCTTACCATTCGCGAGTTTGTTAAGAAATCAAAGGAAACGGGCGAGATTTATGTCGTTATGGTAAAAGGCGAGGAGCAAGGATCCTCTAATATTCCTCAACGCCTTAAACCACTGCTAGAAGAATTTCGAAGTACTTGGCCTAGAGAGTTACCTGATGAGTTGCCTCCCATGCGAGACATACAACATCACATCGACCTTATCCCAGGGTCCAGTCTACCCAACCGACCGTACTATCGGATAGTCCTGAAAGAGTGTGAAATTCTACTAGGGACAGGTGGAGGAACTGATCCGTAAGGGTCTTATTAAAGAGAGCATGAGTCCGTGTGCCGTTCCGACACTCCTTACCCCAAAGAAGGACGGAACATGGCGTATGTGCATCGATAGCCGCGCGATCAATAAAATAACAGTTAAATATCGATTTCCAATACCGCGGTTGGATGACATGCTGGACATGCTCGAGGGTTCCAAGGTGTTCTCGAAACTGGACTTACGGAGTGGATACCATCAAATCCGTATTAGGCCAGGTGACGAGTGGAAAACGGCCTTCAAGACCAAGGAAGGGCTATATGAGTGGCTGGTTATGCCCTTCGGTTTGACCAACGCACCAAGCACCTTCATGCGTTTAATGAACCAAGTGTTGAAGCCGTTCATTGGCCGTTTCGTTGTCGTTTACTTTGACGACATTCTAATATATAGTCAGGATGAAACGGAGCACATGACCCACATCAGAAAAGTGCTACAAGTGTTGGCCGACAACAAGCTATACTTAAATCTGAAAAAGTGTAGCTTCTTAACTGATCAATTATTGTTTCTGGGGTTCATTGTGTCGTCCACGGGTATCCAAGTGGATGAAGAAAAAGTTCGAGCTATTCGGGATTGGCCGACTCCGACGAACATTCATGAGGTACGAAGTTTTCATGGGTTGGCGACCTTCTATCGTCGATTTGTGCGGAACTTCAACAGTATCGTCGCGCCGATTACCGACTGTATGAAGAAGGGTCCGTTTCAATGGACCGAAGGGGCTGAGAAGAGTTTTGCAGAAATTAAACATCGGTTGTCCACTACCCCCATCCTGGTACTCCCTAATTTTGATAAGTTATTTGAGGTAGAATGCGACGCATCTATTGTCGGCATTGGGGGAGTCCTTTCTCAGGAGGGCAGGCCGGTTGCCTTTTACAGTGAGAAACTTAGCGACGCACGACAGAAGTGGTCGACCTATGAACTTGAATTATATGCAGTGGTTCAGGCACTGCGCCATTGGCGTCATTATCTTATTCAAAGGGAATTTATACTGTACACTGATCATCAGGCCTTAAAATTTATCAATACTCAGACTAATGTGAATCGTATGCATGCTAGATGGATTTCGTTTTTACAGGAATTCACGTTCGTTCTGAAACACAAATCAGGGGAGCAAAACAAGGTGGCAGATGCACTAAGCCGACGTGCATCCCTTCTTATTACAGTGAGCAGTGAGGTGATCGGATTCGACTGTCTCAAGGAACTTTATGCCGAGGACGAGGATTTTGCAGATGCATGGAAAAAGTGCCAAGAGGGGCACCCGAGTGACCTTCTAATTCAAGATGGTTTCCTCTTCAAAGGAAATCGACTTTGCATCCCGCGGAGTTCGTTACGGGACAAAATTATTATCGAGCTGCATGGCGGTGGCCTCGGCGGTCATCTAGGACGAGATAAGACTCGAGCGATGGTGGAAGAGCTGTATTACTGGCCGCAACTGGCTCGTGATGTTGGCAGGGCGGTACAACGATGTCATATTTGTCAAACCGCTAAGGGACAATCTCAAAATACAGGTCTTTACACGCCATTACCCGTGCCAGATGCCCCTTGGGAGGATTTATCTATGGATTTTATATTAGGGTTCCCACGAACACAACGCGGCATGGACTCAGTGTTCGTGGTGGTAGACCTATTCTCCAAGATGGCACACTTCATTCCGTGCAAGAAGACCTTTGATGCGATACACGTTGCGAACCTTTTCTTCAGAGAGGTTGTGCAACTACATGGGATTCCTAAGACGATCACTTCAGACCGGGACACAAAGTTCGTTAGCCACTTTTGGCGAGCCTTGTGGAATCGGTTCGGTACACGACTTCACTTCAGCAGTACTTATCATCCACAAACAGATGGGCAGACTGAGGTCGTCAACCGCACATTGGGGAATCTCATCCGTTGCCTTTCAGGTGACAAACCGAAGCAGTGGGACATGGCCCTGGCTCAAGCAGAGTTTGCGTTCAACAACATGGTAAACCGATCGACAGGAAAGTCTCCGTTCCAGATTGTTTATGGGTGCGTGCCTCGTCACACACTCGATTTGGTTCCCCTGCCCAAGCTTCCAGGCATGAGCGTTACAGCTGAACATATGGCAGACCGAATCATGGACATACATGCAGACGTGCGCAACAAATTACAGGCTTCGAACGAAAAGTACAAAGAAGCGGCCGACAAGCATCGACGCGCCAAAGTGTTCGAAATAGGTAATCAGGTGATGGTCCACTTACGTAAAGAGCGATTTCCTACTGGGACCTACAACAAGTTGAAACACAAGAAGATTGGACCGGTACCGATCATTCGCAAGATCAATGACAATGCCTACGTTGTTGATCTTCCGGATGACATAGAGATTTCAAGGACTTTCAACGTGGCAGATCTGTACGAATATCATGAACCAAAGCTGGTCGAGAACTCGGGGTCGAGTTCTTTCGAAGTGGAGGAGACTGATGTAGAACGGGTCGCTGACTATTTCATGGCCCAGATGGAGCAAAAGAAGACCGGTTGGGGTCATAAGTGATCCGGACCGTCAGGACCGTAAATCGGTCATATCTCACAATCCGGAATGAGTTACGGGACGTATAATATATCAATTTGGGGTAGCTCGAGCTACTTTAGCCAACCAACCCCGCTACGCCGGGTTGCCCAAGCCGGAATCGCGAGATTCGATCGTATCGACGGTCATTAGGCTAGTTTATTTTCAGTTTTACTATTTATAGTAAGTTTTATTTCGATCATAACTTTGCATCTGTAGGGTTTTAGAGTTAGCGTCCAACATGAAAAGGGCTTAGAATATTTCGTAGAACAACGTGGTTGAGGCCGTTTGATAACTTTCTATTTTTGGCCGAAAACCAAGAGTTCTAGTAGGATTGAACGACTTCTATAAATAGTAAGTTTACTATTTATAGTAAGTTGCGTTTTCTAAGAGTTTTAGTTGGAGTTGGATTTTGATACTTTACCTAGGGTTTAGTTTCCTATTTATATGCATTGTAATTCCGTTTTTATTCATTTAATTATCAATAAATCAATTATTCGGAATTTATTTCCTTTTTTTTATCTTTTATTTCTTCTCGTGGATTCGAGAAACACTCGGTTAGGGAGACGGTGATCGACCTACCACGTCCTCCCTGCGTCAATTGGCCTCCCTTGAAGATGCATCTGATTTTTCCTTATCTTGTAATTTGCAGTCTTTCTTCGTATATCTGGTCTTCACACACTTTCAGCACTTCATCTTGCTCTTGCTCTTGGATTTGGACCTTGTTCTCGAAGTCCTTCTCTCTCATTCAGAATCCCCCCCCCCCCCCCCCCCCCTCCCCCCCCCTGAAACCAACGCTTCCATAGAGGTACCCTCCCCGCCGTTCTTCTTTCTCAACTGCCTTTGTTGAAGGGTTGAGATAACGGTATCGATTTTAATGATGTCCCTACCGCGGCACAAACTCTCTACTAGATTCTCATAGAAATCTGGTAGGGAATTCAAAAGAATAAAGGTCTGGCCTTCTTCTTTGAACACTTCCTCCATATCCAACAACTGGCACACAAGTTTATTTAAGTGACTAATGTGTTCATTAACATCAATCAATTTTGTCATTCTTAGATTGTAGAATTGTCGCTTCAGGTACAGACGACTTAAGAGAGACTTCGTCGCGTAAAGGCTCTCCAACGTTACCCATATTCTAGTGACACTTTTTTCGCTGAGAACATTATAGAGGACCTCATCCGATAGATACAATTGGACTGATGTATTAGCTTTTTTATCCATCTTCCTTCATAGTATCATGTCGTCCATCATTCCTAAGGAGTGCATCGTCCAATCCTTGCTGAACTAAGAGGCCCCTCATTTTCACCTTTCACAGTTCGAAGTGATGTTTTCACCGTCCATCCGTGTTGGCAGCCCATGCGAATTTAATTTATGACACCTGCGAGGGCAGGATTTTAGGGAACACATGAAAGGCTTCCAAAGTCATAGTGATTCACTTTGTGCCGTGGTTTGGATTAGTATGTCGTGCGTCTCGACAGGCTGCATGTTTGGATGGCACGGTTTTGATTTCTCGTGAAAAGTTACTCTTTCGACGTGGCCGGACAAACTGTTTTATTTCCTTAAACAAGGGCATACGAATGGTTGGGATTGTTCAACCATTATGACCTTCGGATTATGCCTTGGCTGTGCAATGTGCTTAGTTTCATTTGAGTTAACATGTTCACACGTGTATAATTTCTGAGTGCTTGCGTTTCAAGCGCCATAAGCAACCTGAGTATTATATTACTGTGAGTTTAGATTGAATTGGTATCTATGCCCGCCATTTTAACAGTGACACGGCCTTGGTGGATCCCTGACTATGATCCATGCCATTTATCCGTTTTGACAGCTCATTTTAAGTCATGATCAAAAGAATGAAGCAGATCTAAATCTCAGGTGGATCGTACCACAAGAAACATTGGTGATTGACTACCCACCATTAAAAACTTTTTGGGGGTAACTGGAATGTTTATTTGCCATCCAACAAATACCTAGATGAAGGTACCATACAATTATAAGCTTATCCAAAACACTTGTGGCTCACAAGAAGTTTTTAATGGTCAAAACCATCACTATTTCCTGCGGTGTGGTCCGCCTGAGATTTGGATCTGCTTCATTTTCGGATTCATTCCCTAAAATGAGCCATCAAAAAGGATGGACGGCGTGATTGTAAGGCACATACATCATGGTGGCCCTACAGTCAGGGATCCACCGATGGATCCCAATCCATCGAAGCGGCGTCCTTCGAACGTGGCTTTGGTGGCTCCCTGACTAGGGGGTCCACTTGATGTGTCTTTATATCTACGCCGCTCATCAGTTTTTCCGGAACATTTTATGATAAGAACTCAAAAAATGCAGCAGATCCAAATCCTAGGCGGACCAGACTACAGGAAATAGTGGTAATCCAACGCCCTCCATTAAAAACTTCTTGCGACCATCGGATTGTTCATTTGCCATCCAACCTGCTAATAAGGTCAGAAATACCTGGACGAAAGGACCATACAAGTATCAGCTTGATCCAAAATTCATGGCCCTTAGGAAGTTTTTAATGGTCAATTTGCTGCATTTCTGGGATCGTACCCTAAAATGATCTGAAAAAACTGATGTACGGTGTGGATATACAGAAAAGTGGGCCCTACAGTCAGGGATGCACTGAGGCCGTATCCTCTGTCTTCTTTTGGTGTCAGATAGTGATACCAAGTGTTCTGTGTATGTCTACTTAATTTTAGAAAAAATAATATAATAATCTCTGAAGGGTAAGTTAGAGGACGGAAGGGAGATCGCGGTAAAGAAGCTATCTCGAAGTTCGAGACAAGGGAAGAAGGAGTTCACAAACGAGGCGAAGCTCCTCGCGCGCGTGCAGCATAAGAACGTTGTGAACCTGCTCGGATACTGCGCGCACGGCGCAGAGAAGCTTCTCGTCTACGAATATGTCGCTAACGAAAGTCTCGACAAACTCCTATTCAGTAAGTCTTTCTCACCTAATTTCTACGAATATTGGGATTTTTTAAGTTATTGTTTTAGCAAATAATGCCTCCATGACTTTGACTTGAAAGCGTAGGAGGTGCTTTTAAAGAGAGAAAATTACAAGAATACCCTTTTTACTAAAGTCTAGACTTGTGGGGCCCACATGGTATGCGTGTAACATCCCAAACGTCCAGTATATAGACTTCGCCACAGCGGTCACACGAACTAATGATCAGGCTGATCAAATTATCAAATGGGCTGCAACTGAATTAGATTGGCCCACTTTTATGATTTCGTAATTTTGGTTCATATGTTGGTTTACATCTGCTGCTGACGGTTCACACATACCACATGGGTCCCACGAATATATAAACAAGGGCCGCAGTATAAATTAACCTCTGAAAACTGATGAGGTTTGTGGACAGAACTTGTTTGGCTAAAAATCCCTATATTATATTATCTTCTTTTTCTTCCTACATTGATCAAATCCAGCGACTGTGACATGTATGCGATATCCTGTCCGGTCAAAATGTCGAGAAAACAACGTATAATCACCTGATTAGAAATTCAGGTCGATCCACTCATCGAGTAGGATGAACTGTTGGATGAATTTTCATCCATATGGATTAAAAAAAACGTGATGCATATTGCTTGAAACATAAGTGTGGATGGTGCAGAATCTTCAGATGGAGGGAAGCGAGGGGGGTTGGATTGGAAGAAGAGATATGACGTAATAATTGGAGTGGCCCGCGGGCTACTGTACCTGCACGAGGACTCACATATCCGCATAGTCCACCGTGACATCAAGGCCAGCAACATCCTTCTTGATGACAAGTGGAATCCCAAGATTGCCGACTTTGGAATGGCCAGGCTCTTCCCTGAAGATCAGACACATGTCAACACCAGAGTGGCCGGGACCAAGTACGTCTATTCTTTCACCATCCATGTACTGCCACTCACGCGTGCCACGTGTGAAAGATCCATGCGGTTTATCAGAGGCCCCAATGACTATATTTCTTGGATATAAGAAGTCTAAGACAATCTGATCATCTGGTTCGTCATGCATAAAATAGAAAATGAATGGTTAGATGAAATTTATAAACGGTCCAAATTCGTACTTGTGTGACCAGTAAGGACGGGTCTGATCGACGCATGGAATTGACTTGGTGATCCTGACCTCATGAGCCCTATGGATCTTACGCACGTGTTCAACTTTGGCATCTGTGGGTTGATAGCACAAGGAAATTACACTGCATTGTATTAAGGGTAGCAATGGGTCAAGAAGGGTTGGGTTCCGGTTTTGGTCAAATAGTAAATAGAGATTTTGTAGATCAGACCCAGGTCAACCAATTTTTCCGGGTCAGGGTTATGATGGGCGAACGTGGAAATTACTCCAATCCATCATCCGGTGGGCCACACTTTGAATTTGGAGGCTTTTAAGTGGCTGTACATGGTTTTCTATGGTGTGATGGACGGACCTGATGATTGGATCTTTTTGGCTTTTGGAGTGTCCCCTGTTGAACGGACTAGATGCATTGGCCCACAATTCTTGGCTCAAATCCCATGGGATCATTCCACGTGCATGCGAAGTATGCGTTGTGGACAGGAGGTGTTTGACATTAGAATTGGACGGCGTGGGGCTGCTTGGAGCCGCCCGTTCCCAACTCAAAACGTAATTTATTCTGTCTAAGTTTTTCGTAGAAAGTTGGTCCGGCGTCACTGCTGACACGCGGGATCTCATTCCCACCGTTGGATGGCTCGCACGTAAGAGATCACGACCATTCATCATGTAGTGTAGTGTACAAAGTGAATATGCCTTGGGCCAAAAAAATAAAAAAATAAAAATAAAACATTGATCCGCCTAAGCTTGCAAGAGGAAAATGAGCAGCTAGAAAAAAAAAAAAAAAAAAAAAAGTCCTATGATCGAAATTGGTTAACATTGGCATGCTCACAGTTCGCACTACCTAATGAATGGCATATACTGATCACACGTGTGCTATCGGTGATGGAAACGGGACCGCAGAAGGTAGCTGTGATGCAGGAGGCTACCTGTGCACCTTTGCACATGTGTCATGGGCCCAAAATCCGAACGGTCCCTGTGATGCGGCACCTAATAAAACCTCTGGGGCCCAACTTTAAACCTGAAACTGTTTCCTTTTGTCATAGCTCACTAAAGTTTTGGGTCAAGGTAAAAGTTGGGCCCAAAGGTTTTCATGGGATGATGCATCACGTGGACTAGGAGAGGTCAGCCCAAGCCCGACCCATTTTCTTAACGGTCAAAAAAATTCTTGCTCAACTCCAACCCACAACCCATTACCCTCTTACTTAATGGACCAAATAATCCTAACTCAAACCCAACAAAGGACCCATTACCCTCTGACTCGACCCAACCCACTTATATATTCATCAAGCTTGACCCAACCCATTTATTTAAACAGGTCAACCCGCTACTCATTTAGCTTGGCCTAAACTCATCTCAAAAGCCGGCCGAGCCAGTTGACCTGCATGGTTAACCTGACCCATTGTCACCCCTAGGTAAAAGCAAGATAAGGAAAATAGCTTGAGGCCGCATTAAGAAGTTATTATCTTTAAGATGATATTCAGGGCTTGCTTGATCGTCTCTCTCATGCATATGTAAATGCGTGCTGCGTATTCAAATTTTGAACCATTCACCACCATCGCGAGAGATGACTGCCAGTGAAATTTCAGGCCAGTTGGATGCCTATGTGGACCATCATCAAAATTCAGCCGTAGCTGACACTGGTCTGTTCGCATCGGGTGAATGTGCATTAAAACTTATTCTTGAGTGGCACCCAAAAAGCAATTTATGCAAAATCTCTCTCTTTATAGATAGTTTGGTGACACTTATTATACTTGATAACCGTTCTTGGAGGGAGATGAAAAGAAATCTCTACTGTATATAATGAATTGCTAATGGCAAAGAGTTACAGTCAATTAATCATTTAAAACATCTAAAATCATGTAATATGGTCAACATGAGAAGGATTTTAAAGCAATTAAAAGGTAATCTAAGTAATTAGGAAGAAGCTTTGTTGAATTAGAAAGGGTAAGACTTTACACCCCGATCCATAGCTCAAGTGGTAGATTGAATGAAGATAACCTCGTTTCAACACTGAGGTCTCGGTATCGATGCCCAAGTGGGGGCTCAAGTGGGGGTGGGGGTAGGTTTACTAACAGTGGAGTGTGTGAACTAACCCCCCCCCCCCCCCCCCCCCCCTCCCCCCCAAAAAAAAATAATAATAATAATAATAATAAAAAAAATCTGTTTTTTCCAAACCAGATTTTATCTACGAACTCGATCAATCAAAATCTGTTGAAAATATTATATAAATATTTTTCCCAAACCATTTGCAATAAAATCTGATCGTCCATTTGATCCGGTGCCTTAGATAAATCTCCTACCTATCATCGACATCATGCAATTATCTATAATCTTCCTCTAGCCCATCTCCGTGACACAATCTTTATTTGGCTGCTTTCCCAGCATACTTCTAACTAGCTGAATTTGTGCACATGGCCTTGAGAGTGTATACCGAAGTAGCGTTACCTTGTTATGATCTTGGCACGCAGCTCTGAGTAATAAGGACACCAGAGTCACCTACTGAACTAGCATACTCACACAACAATTAGACTAGAATTGATATATCACCAATTACTCCACAAGTGCTTGTTTCAACTAGTTTTTGGAGGATTCTCTTATCACGTGCAGGCTATATCTTGCAATAAAATATTTTTGAACTAGCATAAACAAAAATAACACTTCACTAATATAATTCTAAATTTATAATATTGAATTTTGCTGAGCATGCCTGCATGTGCAGCCCTTCCATCAACACGCCATAGCACATGCTAAGGTAGCATGCTTGTGCAATATCTGACCACTCCATCCAGTGTTCACACTAGTAGATCCCATGGCTAGAAAATCTAGCAGGTTTACTCATCAAATAAAATTCTTACCATCATCATCACATCTAAGCCTTATCCCAATAATTACGGTCAATTACACGATTCATGTTCTGCTTTTTCACTCCATCATAGACCATATCCTCATTTAAAACATAAGTCCTTGGAGTCTTTTCTCACTACCTCCTCCCATGTCCTTCATTGAGCCTAGTGAATAAAACAATGAATGCTTTTCTTCTTAGAAAAACGTCATTTTGCACTTTCTTCAATTTCCAGATGGGCCACCCATTCTGCACTTTTCCAATTTCCCCATTTTCCGATTTCACAATGAGCACTGCCATCGTATGATGGTAAAGTTAGTTCGCTGTTGTAGGGTCATCATTTTGCTTCTGAAACTTCGGCTTTAAACTGTAAGTAGAAGGCTAAATCCTCTATAAGAGGTTGAATTATATCAAAGTCTATTAGATATTCTCTAATTATGCAGATGATTAACTTTATTGTTTTTGTTTTCCATTTCATTTGCGAGCAGTGGATACATGGCTCCGGAATATGTCATGCACGGGCAATTGTCGGTGAAGGCCGACGTCTTTAGCTATGGTGTTTTGGTTCTGGAGTTGATAAGCGGCAGGAAGAATTCAACCTTCACTGGTGAAGCCGAAGCGCAGAACCTACTTGAATGGGTGAGCAAGCTTCCTCTCTTTCTCTCTTTTCTCTTTCTCTCTTCCTCTTTTTCTCTATCTCTCACATCGGACGTGAAAAACACCTTAATGAAATGCCCTAATCTTGATTTGGAACTCCTTAAGTAGAGAATCGGAGGAATCAGAGTCGGATGAGGAAACTGCACTTAAGCAGTCCACGCACGGTCGGGCGCCCGATCAGTAGACCATCGGGCGCTTGGCCAATTACAAAATTGTCCAGTGTGTTTAGTAGAGAGCTTGCCGAATTTCGGGTGCTCGAACCAACATGATCGGGCGCCCGCCCTGGGCACCGAGCGCCCGGTCACTTGACCATCGGGCGCCCGCCCTGGGCACCGAGCGCCCGGTCACTTGACCATCGGGCGCCCGACTGTTGATAAAACAGTCCAGCGACTAAACGTCCATCTGGATTAATTTTAGTCGCCCGACTAACCCAAGTTGTACCATCTCTCCTCTGAACTGAGGAGGAAAACCCCATCACTCTATAGAATGAGAGAGAAAAGTGTGGTCCACCTCTAGTGTTGTGCTTAGGCCCGAATGACTAAGTTGCCCTTGGAATTTCCTCCTTTTACACCCCATACCAAGCCCCTTAGCCATGCAAAGCATATGCACATGTAAGAATCCTACTCCCATTGAACACAAAAATGTTTCATTGGTACAGGTTTTGTTCATGGCAAAGGATAGGAAGAAAAGGTCTATTTTCAGATAATTAACTTCTCTTTGATAGTAAAACTTTGACACGGGGAGGGCACTTTCCAATAGTGTTTTTTTTTTCCCCTTCCAATAGTGTCTTTTTTCCACACATAGAGAGAGAGAGAGAGAGAGAGAGAGAGAGAGAGAGAGAATGGGTCATGTATATTCTCACCTCCATTCTAAGAAACGGTGGGGTATGAAAGTGAATTTCCAATGTGCCACATAGGCCACATGCGTGACATGTACTTGCCCATCTCCAAACACTTCACATGTGCCACTTGTACTCATGCCCCAGGTGCCAATGCACCACGTAATACTTCATCTTCAAATGCTCCTCCTGAGCTACATGTATCACCGTCCATATCTGCTTTCCCATACATGCCACATGTGCCACTACCTATATTCAAGTGCCCCACAAATAGCAATGTGCCACGTATGCCACCATTGAACTTTAACAAACCCCATTCATCTTCAAACTCTTCACATGTGCCAACCATCTATCTTCAAGTATTACACGTGTGCCATATGCCACACATGCCATCAACTACCAAATAAATTCCCCTGGAACGTTTTGTTGGCCAAATAATATATCATGAAGAGACGTTTATTGAAAAAATAACTGTAAAGCATTTTTTATTTTCCACCAATTTCATTTCCATTCCTTTCCCTCCAAAACTGTGTGCTTACTTTCTGTCCTTGAATACAAATGCCCCTAGGAAATACTAGTTACAATATGCAATCACACACGAAGATGCACTGAACACAAGCACCTCACATGTGTGACATGGTACATGCCATCGAAATCCCATATTCCCAAGGCGATGTCCCATCTCCCAAAATCCGGCCAATACAACATCAGGCGGACCACAAACAGTAAAAAAAAAGAAAAAAAAAAAAAAAAAAGAACGGTAAGAAAAGATAAACCAATGGTCTACACTCAACATGATACTCGTGTAGCCCACCTGATCAGAAAATCAGCCTCAATTGTTAGTCCAAGATCCTTTCACAGAGAGGCCCACTGATGAATGGATCAGATCTGCACGCATGTATCACACCAAACATCTAGGGGGCGCATGTGTTGGGCACATCTTCATGGGCTACTGCAAAACGAACCCAAAATTCCTCCATTCATTCTGTTCCTACTCTACCTTTACAAGCCAATATTGTACCAAAAAAATACAAACAACCTCTGTAATAATACAGTAAGCTCTAAGCAAAATCTCAACCAGGCCCAATCCAACTCAAGCCCAGCCCAGCCCAGCCTAGCCCATCCTAGCCTTCCATGGGCTGCTTCCCACGAGACACCGGTGTTGGACTTGTGAGCATAGAAGTTGTAGCAGTGTGGGTGGTGGAAGTGGAAGCTGAGACTGAGGAAGAGGCATTCGCTTCGCGAGACATCAACTCACTGGAGTTAGAATTGTCCACATTCCGGCGGGGCCGCCTGTATCTAGACCCAGGATAGCCGGGCCTTGTGGGCTCATCGAGGGTAGCGGGCTTCTTTGATAGCATCAACACGACCTTTCGCATTGTGGGCCTTAGCTTTGGGTCTGCCTGAGTGCATAAGAGCCCCATCTGTATGCAAAATGAGACTTGTTCTGTGGTGGACATGGCGGAAGCAAGAGTGGGGTCCATGATCTCTATGCCACGGCCTTTCTTGTAAAGCTTCCATGCCTGTAACCATGCAAACGTGGAGTGTACCGTTAGCCATAAGAAAGGAGTTCAATCGACGGGTTCGTTTTGCATGATGAGGCGGACTGACGATTTGTTCAGCATGCATTTTGACCCCTGGGGTCCACATGTGATCAACATTGTTCTGTATGGGTGGGCCCTTGGTTCCCCAGATCTAGTCCATTGATCTAATGGACAGGATTATGGATGGATGAGGACCCAGTGGTCTACCCGAAGAACAATCCCAGCTCCTTGATCAGTAGTCTACACATAGATAATTAAAATAAATGAATAAATAAAGCAATAGCTCATATTCAACAAGGTAAAGGTCAAAGATTGGATTGCAAATATCTTCCAATCTAGCAGATCTTGTGGCATTCTCTATAAACGGAGGGCCCCATTAGACAATTGGTCTACACCAGGTCCACCAACAAAATACCAGCCCATCAATGTTAATAGGTCAGGCCAGGTCAGGCCTACTCATTTATGCCTTGCCTTTGGACAGATACAAGCCCATGTCCAGCAAAATCAGTTACCGACCCTAAACTCAGGCCTGGATCCAACCCACGGGCCTAGATCCTCAGCACAAACAGGCCGGCCCATCATGGCCTAGTCGCCACATCTTTTCCTTTCTCGCTTTTTTTTTTCCCCTTTCAATCAGATCCTCATATCAATGAATAAGATAACACAAGATTATACTAAGCTACTCTTAACATTTTTAAATCTTGGGTTTGGAAT